>BSYR01000063.1:1832589-3295178 GCA_030270665.1 Hibiscus trionum
TGTTTCTTGGTGTTCATTTGTGTTTTATTCCGTTGTACATATTAATACGGGTACTCTTTTCCATCTATAAACTTGACCTTGAATAGTCGGTTTTTGGTTTGAAAACCCTAGCGCCTCGTAACTCGACTGATTGATGTTAAACTCATGCTACCTACCTATATATATATATACACGCGTGTGAGTTTAGTAGGAATGTAAAGTCCTTGTGTAAATTTTTTTATTTTTTTTGCAAATGAGTCACCAAAATATGTTAAAAATAGGGCCGGTTGGAATTGATCTTTCTGGGATTGCATGGGATGAGAAGGGAAATGATAACCCCTTTTTCTATTGATTCTTTGCAATTCCAGTATGTTAATCCCTGTGGAGAGTATGTCTTGTCCCAACGACATGGAACACGTAGTGGTTCAAAATTCAATGTTGTAAGTTATATACATGTTACATGTTTTTTTTTTTTATCTTTGTTTTTCTTAAGATGTGTCATGTGTGTATATATATGTTGCAGGTAAAGCTCAACATTACTACTGAGTATATCACTGGATTGAAGGGGTTGTTCGATCCAGTGAATGCTATTATATCACTTACTTTTATAACCAATAAAGGAAAATTCGGACCATTTGGTTTCAACAGTAACACAGATGGTGATGGTTTTGCTGCTTCTGGTACTGGATATGGCTGTTCGAAACTCGAAGCACATTTTTAGGCATTCTCGCCAGTTTGGTGGATTTCACGGGCGCACATTTTTAGGTGAAATGATCTCCATCGGAGGTTATGTTAAGACTGGAGATGGTTATTGAATGTTTTGAGAAAAAAGAGTGTTAAAAGTACTTCATGATTTCTTATGGATAATCTTGCTACATTTCTTATTTCAGTTGTACTTTGTTTGGCCTTATAATATTATCCTTTACTTTTTAAATACTCTCTCAACCCACTTTTTAAAAACATTGCCAAACCGATCTTTATTAGATTTTTTTTCTTCTTATGAATCCAACCATACATAATCTTTTTATGATAAAAAAACCATACATAATCTTTAGAATGTTGTATGGTGTGTTACCGTAGTTAGGTGTTGGAGAATTATTGTTTTCTTAGGGTGTTTTTTTTTTGTATTCTTGATTGCCTTATGTGTAGTTGTGTTGTACCTTTTTTTGTTTAGGATTAAAGAGATTTTTAACGAGACATATAATTTAATTCATATGTGTTTTAAATCTCTAATAAAATTACATTGCCGAGAAAAAAGGAAGATACATTATCATAATTCATACATGGTTAGATTTTTGACCGACTTGAATCTGACCCAGAAGTTGAAAGTTTCTACTTGAATCACACTCATCCCAACGTCTATGGATGTTCCACACAACCAGAATTTAGGATAAAAATCAATCTTTGACTTGATTTGGTACGATACAAATAAAAATTAAAATTTATTTGATAAAATAAGAAGTTGATCGAAAAAAAAACTTATTTTTATTTAGAATTTAGAATTTATGGTTTTAATATTAGAATTTAGGTTTTATGATTTAAGGGTTGTTTGAAGTTTTAGCGTTAGAGATTTAGATTTTAATTTCTAAAGTAAAATTAAACATATTTGTGAAGTATTTATTTTTGTCAATGCATGGAATAATAACTCATAAAATAATATCATATATTTAATAAACCTGAACTTGTAAAATCAAAGTTTTGTATATTTATCAAATTGATTATAATTTTACTCGTTTTTCCAACATATATGAATATTTGTGTTCGTTTAAAAAAAGTTTAATAGTTAAAAAGGTGCCAAACCTATACCATTTTTCTAGTTTGGGGCCTAACCTTTTTTAGGCCATTTTGGTGCCTAAAGTTTTATTCCGTAACCTAGTTTGGGATTTTCAGTGACAGACGTTAAATTTGCACCGTTATCCAATAAAAAATTGCAACGTGGCAAGTTTTTTATAATCTTAAAAAGATTTTTCGAAAATTATAAAAAATAAAAAATAAAATTGCGTAAATTAAAAATTTTACTTTTAACCTAATGTAAATCCCGCTTAAACATGTTCACCATCTTCCTCCTCTCTTTCAGTTCCCCATTTCTAAAAAAGCACTTGAGCAAAAAACCCTAGATCGTTTTTAGTTTGATTTTCTAAAGGATGTCGAGTGGAAGTTCGAAGTCTCGTAACAGTTCAAGGGTTGTGCTTTGTGATAGCGGAAAAAGAGCTCCGATTTGTATTTCCAATCAACCTTAGAGTAAAGGAATGAAATTTTATGGGTGTCCTAAACCGAAAGAGGTAATTTCTATTTCTCTATGAAATTCTTGTATCTTCTCTCTTTTTTCTATTGTTACGAGTTTGATTTTGTATTGTTGTCCAGAATCGATGTGATTTTTTTTAGTGGCTTGATAAGGGAGAAGACAATAGAAATGTTGAGGAGGATTTGAAAAATCAATCAGAAATATTGATGACCGAAAACAATCACTTGAAGGAACTTGTAAGATCATACAAAGCAAAATATGCAAAAAGGAGGACAAATTACTTGTTCTATAATATAACTTTTTTTTACTTCATGGATAGTGTATTTTATGGTGAAATTTGGTCTTTAGATAGAAAAAATTTCTATTCACGTAAGGTTTATGGATAATGTAAATGTTTGTAATGACACTTTATGGAGAATGTAATGGTTTGTTTTTATGGTGAAATATAATTTGTCATTTTCAATAGGTACAAAAGCTGTTTATGGACATGTTTGATATGTCTAAACAAGTTCTCAAATGTTTTATGGTCATTTTCATTAGGTAAGTCAGTTCTTCAATTTACTAAACTATCAACACTTACTTACACCGGTGTAAGTCAGTTCTTCAATTTACTAAACTATCAACACTTATTTACATCGGTGTAAGTCAGTTCTTCAATTTACTAAACTATCAACACTTACTTACACCGGTGTAAGTGAGTTCTTCAATTTACTAAACTATCAACACTTCCTTACACCAGTTTGAGTTAGTTATTTTGATTGATATCCCTCATTCTTTTGATTCCATGAGTCGTTTTGTTATTCAAGATATCATCCAAACAAGATAATACAACATTCTCAGTAATGCGTTAAGTAATGCAAAAATTTGTGAATCTTATTCCTAGAGGTAATCATATATTTCGTGAACCAAACTCACCCTAAATGCAACATGTTTTCTATTCACATTAGGTACAAAAGAAAACTCTATGCATCTAAACAAAAGAAATTGTATCCATTTATAACCATTAATAACACACATCTTGATACACCAAGTGAACAATTTGATATGTGTAAACAAAATGAAACTGTTTTATCTACCTAAATAGATTCAAAACAGTTTTAATAACACATTTCTTGATACACTAAATGAACCAAACCAGTTTGATATGTGTAAAAAAAATGAACTATTTTATCTACCTAAACAATTTCATATGAACAAACAAAAGGCTTAACACATTATTTTCATTTGCCTAAATAGTTTTAAAATAGACAATGCAACTAACAACACAAAAGTAGTAGCTTAATTCTATGGTCTCCTTATGGTGGGTTTAAGGAGAGGCCTCTTAATGCCGAGCTTTGGGAGTCTTGCTTGTAGAGGAAGAATGGAAGTTCCACCATGTTGAAAAGATGCTAAAGATGGTGATGGTTGTGAAGTTGTACCACCAAAGTTTCTCATTAGAGGTGTTGAAGATGACTGTGAATTTGGAGCAACTGAATTTGTATTTCTAGCTGCAGTAGATGACCTTGTGTTAGGTCGAGAAAGTAACACTTGACTTGATCTTCTTGGCTGTTAAAAAGAAAGGCAAAAAGTTAAAAAAATCACTAAAAATTCATAAGAAAATGAATTAAATATTTATAAACAAAAACTAACATTTAAAATTCATAGTCTTGTAACCTTATTTGTGTATATGCCAATCCCTTGCATGATTGTTCTCCCTCTTGTTCCATGTGCTGTAACATGCTCTCTAGTGCCTATTGGTATTCTATTTGCTATGACCTTCCTTTTTGTAGGTGTAGAGCTTCTTGGTTGTGCATGTAACCCCCTCAACCTGGCCTAGCCACCAGACCGCATCGAACGAGTTACATGGGGAAAACTGAAGAGAAACCCGTTAAGGCTTCACTCCGATTAGCAACCCTAATTTCTTTTTATTATTATATCTTGTCTAAATGCCATTTTAAAACCTATGTGAGGAGACTAGCAGCGGAAAAGAAAACACGAACATGAACCAAGCAATACAGACATTAGAGGTTAATTTTAACAATTTTACAACAGGTCGTATCGATACGCCTTCTACGATCAAACCCCCAAAGTCAACTTTAAGAGACCGTATCGATACCCTTCAAGGTTGGTATCGATACGCCCTCGATGGTCTATCTCCCAAAGTCAACACCAGGGATCGTATCGATACACCTAAGGCATAGAACAGGGGACCGTATCGATACTGCCCTTGAGCGTATCGATACTCCATGCTCAGAAAACAAAATTCAGCAGATTTAAAGCACAAGGATTCCAGCACAAAACACATTACGAAGCATTCAATCATCTCATAAACACACATACAACTTAAGGCATCCATGAATACTCGTTTAAAACAAGATAAACATTCCACAAGGCAAGATTCATAAAGAAAACCACTCAAACATAACATTCAGAAAAAGGGTCAAAAGCCAAACCAATGCATAATTCAACATGTTAAGAGGCATTACAAGCCAAACATAACCAAACAAACTTGTCTAAAGCAAAGAGACTTATCAACAACCCTTTAAACCAAAACGTCCTATCCCATTGCTTAAAAATATTTATTGAAGTATAAAAACCATATTTGAGCAAATCAACCCATTGTATTTTCCCTTGTTCCCCGAGATGCTCTGAAAGTCTAAGGACCTGAATTATTGGGAAAAAGGAGCGTAAGCATTTAAGCTTAGTGAGTGGTGCTCAAAACATTAGCTACAACAATGTAGTTTTAAAACCATAGTTTGCTTGAAACCAAAAACCATTTCCAAATCATTTCCCTCATGTTTGAACACATAACAAACATGAATTTAACATCTCTTGCATTTACCGAATGCATCCACAAGCCACAAGTTTGCCTCATGCTCATTCTCATCATACATACAACGTAACCAACTACACACATAAGTATAAATGGAAATGAACAATATAACATGTTTAACATGAGAATTTAGAGCACCATGGGTATATTGACATTTAACACTTTTACTCGGATATACGGATAGTATTCACAACCACTAGACACTTCCGGTGGAATCTCACATTACCGTACTCACTCGTATAGCAAAACATAGCTTTCGGTGGAATCTCACATCACCGTACTCCTCCTTAGTGGAATCTAGCATCACTAAGGCCACGCGCGGCTTTTACCCCGAGTGCACTCACATCCTATTGGTCGACCAACTATATCCGGTAATAATATTTCACATTGTCAATAACCCACCAAACCAACAATTACCTTGTGTTCTCATGGTCACAGCAATAACCAACATGGGATCAATTAAAGCAACCATATGCGTGACACAAGGATATTCATGGCAACATGCACTATAGAAATCATTCATAACACATAGTAGAATTTATCGAAAATAAAGACTAAAATGCTTAAAACTAACTCTTGAGCTTAGATTGGCTTATCAAGCTCAATCCAAACCCCTCAAACATATCCTTAACCAAGTTAAGGCTTAGAAAAAATTTCCACTCACTCGCCAACACACCAACGTCGAAACATCGATTCAAGCCTCCGAACTACCTGATCTCGCGTCCGAAGTGCCCAATTCAATTTCCTCTGCTTTAAGGCAACCCAAAACAGAAAACATTAGGTCAAGAAAGTAACATTTAACTTGGTCTTCATGGCTGTTAAAAAGAAAAGCAAAAAGTTAAAAAAATCACTAAAAATTTATAAGAAAATGAATTAAATATTTATAAACAGAAACTTACATTTAAAATTTGTAGTCTTGTAGCCTCATTTGTGTATATGTCAATCCCTTGCATGATTGTTCTCCCTCTTATCCCATGTGTTGTAACATGCTCTCTAATGCCTATTGGTATTCTATTTGCTATGATCTTCCTCTTTGTAGGTGTAGAGCTTCATGGTTGTGCATGTGGTTGAGCAGATGGTGAGCCAAGATCTGCTTAAAATCACCAAATTTAAAGTATGTGAATTCAAACAGTGTATGAAATCAAGCAATATGTTAAGTATAATATGACATAATAGACTGACCAAATGCAGAAAATGAATGAGCAGGTGGAGTTGGCATGAAAACCATTGGTGGAGCTGCTTGTCTTGGCATTGGTGTAACTAGTGGTGTTGACATTGGAGGAGCTGTTTGGTCTTCTTTTTGGTGCACCTAACAGTTAAATAACTAGAAAAACAGTTAAATAACAATAAAAAGTTGTTAAATAACAGTTACATGACAATACAAAAACAATAGCGAAAATAATAGTTAAATAACAATAGAAAACAATTAAATAAAAATAGCAAAAACAGTAACAAAAACACTTAAATAACAGTAGCAAAAAGACTTACATTGGATTGCCTTTTGGTTGGACATGTTCTTACATTGTGCCCAGTAATCTCACATACCCTACAATTCATTTTTAATCATATCCTTCGCATATTATGCTTGCAATTCGGTTCACCTTCTTCTCTTTTCCTTTTGTGCTTTGGTCTTCCTGCATTTTCCTTGGAACTGGTTGATCAATTTTACCCATTTTTTTGTCCTTCCAATACTTTTCACTTGGAATAGTTGGAAGAACAGCACTATACATCGCATGATAAATATCTTTCTTATATAAATTATGCACATATGATTCTAATTGTTCTTCCCTATAGAGTATGACACGCACAGTGTGAGGGCATGGAATTCCAGTGAGATCCCACACCCCACACGTACATTTATAGCCCCTAACATCAACAACAAAAGTGTCCTCAACATGTTAAACCCCATACCCTTCAGCCTCATTCCACATCACATGACATAAAGAACTATATTTTTTATGTTCTTCCAGTTTGTTTGCAATTCTAAGACAAAACTCACCTTTCCACCTAAGTGATTTCTTTTTGTGCTCAATTAGTCTATGCATAACATAATGTCTAATGTCTTCAAAGAGTGAGATAATAGACTTAAACCTAGCTCCTACTATAGCAGAATTGAATGCCTCTGAGAAATTATTATCAAGGGCATCACACTTTGACCTAGTAGAAAAAAAGGCTCTGGACCAGTATCTAAGATGCTTATCCATAAGATCATCATATGTTTTTTTAGCTTACCCAACTTGTTAACATAATGTCCAAATTGAGGTTCTGTTGTAGTCTTGCAACATAACCAAAACAGCAGCTGAAGGTCACCTCCCTTATGATTTTTTTTTCAAGTGGAAAAAATATGCCTTGCACAAAATATGTGATCCACATATGGTAAGCACAAAGGGACCTCTTCAAGCAAGCCCTGCAAAGTCAAATAAAACAAGCTTAACTTAATTTATCATAAAGAATAGTAATTTATAAAATCAAAATAAAAATATGTGCTTACCTTCTGCATGTCACTCAGTAAAGTGAGCTTCTCACCATTTCTTAGATTTAAGTCATTTTAAAGGTGATTTAAAAACCATGTCCATTTCTCAATGTTTTCCACCTCAACAACTGCCCAAGAAATAAGAAAAATCTGATTGTTGTTGTCTCTACCCACTGCTGACAAAATTTCACCTTTAAATGCCCCTTTCAAATAACAACCATCTATCCCAAGCACATGCATGCAATACTTCTTAAAACATTCCTTCAATGCACTAAAACAACAATACAATCTCCTAAATTTAGGATTGTCAACATTATTGGGTCTCACAAGTCAAATGTAACCTCTGGATCAGCAGTCCTCAATGCATAAACATAGTCAAACAGTACACTAAATTCATGTACAACACTACCACTAATCTTTTCCATTGCTCACTTCTTGGCTCTCATGACACTTTGTTTGTTCAACTCCACATCTAACTTTTCTCTACCAAGCTTTATCATCTCAGACAATTTCAATTTAGGAATAATCCTAAGCTTTGGAATAAAATGTTTTCCAACAAATTTAAAATTTGCTCTCTGGTTCTTAAATGTTACAGAACATTGGTGGTTAGTTACAAGAGTTTTAACTTTAAAATAACCATCATCCCAAGAAGCATATATCATAAATGGACAACCTTTTCCCTTACAAACTACCATGATTTTCTCTTTTTTATTTGATAAAAACTTGAAATCAAACCTACGAGCTACATCATATGCATATAAGGCATCCTTTAACTGTTTGTGATTTTCAAAAATCATTCTTAGTTCAAATCTATGTACAATAGTTGAAGGATCAAAGAATACCTTAGTAGTCTTCTTAGAAATAAAATATCCATCTGAATCTGTCTCGTAGCTCCCAACATCTGAAGAATATAGGTAATCAATATCCTCTCCACTACTTAAACCTTCTGATTCAACTTCATTTTCCACTGCACTATCAGCACCAAATATTTTACCCAAATTGTCTAAATTTCCATTTGAACATGCCTCATTTGCATCTACTAAACCCAAACCACGGTCTTCATTCCAATATGTTTCGCCCAAACCACCATCCAAAGTAATATGTGTTTCTAAGTCTGTTGTAGTCACACTTTTGTTTTTGTATCTTCTTTTTGACTAGTTTAAAGTTTGTATGAATAGAGTTTATCTCTTCATCATCATCTTCAGATAATGCATACTCTCCACCTACTTCTCCACTTTTCACTTGGGAATCATTAATGTCCTTGTGGGTATCATAAATGTCTCCATCCACCAATTCATCACACTATCCAATATTAGCATGTGACCCATCACCACCACTTGTATTAATACCAATAGGCCCATTAGGCCCACTATCAGCATCATCGAAATCCTCCAAAGTTATGTTCCTACTGTGGATCACCTACCATATTAATATAATAAATGTTACTGACTCAAACTACATATTTTATACACTCTACAAGTATAAAATAGGTTCGTGCATTTCTTACACAGTCATACAGTCAATTATCAAAAATTTAACAGTCAACACACTTTACAAGATAACAAGTATTAAAACATAATCAATACACTTTACAATATAATGAGTATGAAAACATTTAATAAGTGTTACTAATTGTTTATCACAAAGTCACCTCAATTATCAAACACACGATCAATACACACAACCAATACACAGTTAATACTAGAGGTGGCAATCGGTTCATTCGGTTCGGTTTTAGTTTGGGTCACTTCGGGTCTGTTTGGAATCGGTTTAGATTCGGTACGGGTCGGGTCGGGTCTGGTTCGAGTTTAGTTCGGGTCTATGATAAGTCGGGTCTGGTTCGGGTAAAAAATCGGGTTAAATCAGATTGGTTGTTTTTGGTTCGGGTCAATATCGAATCGGGCGCTTTTGGTTCGGGTCGAAATCGGGTCATTCGGGTCGGGTCAAACTTTGAATTTTCGGGTCGATTCAGTTTGAGTTGGGTTATGATTCACAGAGACTTCATTGATGTAGAAGATTGTATGTTAGTAGATGATAGATAAGATTGTGTCAATTCAGTTTGAGTTGGATTTTATCTAATGTTTATATTTGAGTTGATTTATGAGATTAATTATGATTTTTAAGGTTTATAATTTATGGTTTAATATTAGCAGTTTATGGTTTAGTTTAGTGTTAGATTTATGAGATTAATTTTGATTCCTTATGGTTTATGGTTTAGTTTTGGATTATTGGTTTATGACATTAGTTTCGATTCCTTATGGTTTATGGTTTAATTTGGGGTTATTAGTTTATGAGATTAATTATGATCCCATAAGGTTCATGGATTTGGGTTTATTATTAATGGTTTATGGTTTAGTTTAAGGTTATTGGTTTATGAGATTAATTATGATTTAACTTTATAATTTATGCATTTGAATTTAATTAAATATTTAAATCACGAACATAATTAAAAGAATTCTAAAATTAAATGTGGAATTTCAATTAAATTAATCTAAATTGAGACTCAATTGAATTAAACTAGAATCTAAAAGTGAAATTCGGGACTTAAATAAAAAAACATGTAAAATATGGAAGGCTAAACAATTGATTGACCTTAACCTAAAACTAAATATAACATGTTATTTTAATTAAAAAAAGAAATGGAATTTGTAAAAAGAAAAAAAGGGAGAGGGAAAATGCATAATGTTGGCGGGAAACCACCCATTTTTTTAGGTTAGGGGTTAATTCATCTTTAAGTCCTGCTACGCTTAAAATGTTACATTTTAGTCTTAATATTCACTTTTAAATTTTATTTTAATTCAATTTAGTCACAGGTATGAAGTATCCTCACGGTTTGGACTTCAAATATAGCAATCCTCTCCCCACAGTGATATTTAGTCCTTAAAAATTTACTTTTAGTTGAAATTAACACCTATTTATTTTTATTTTTTATAATTTAGTCTAATAATTTTAATATATTGATATTTTTGTTTATTTAAGTTCTTAAGATTTAATTTTTAGTTGAATTTGACCTCTATTTATTTCTATGGTGAAATTGATCATTGGGCTCTCAAATTTCCCCACTTTGAAAATTTTAAATTGGTCCCTAATTTCGAGTTTGGCTATATTTTATGGTAAATTGTGAAAATGGGCCCTAATTTTGGTTTATGATTTTGGGTTTAGCCTTAGTGCTAATGGTGTTGAGTGGATCACACGAATGATAATAACCAAGAGGGGGGGTGAATTGGAATTTTAACGATGTTGTAACGGAAATTGCAACTTAAAAATATTGACACGGGAATTTAGAGTGGTTCAAGTTCACCAACCGAACTCTACATCCACTACCTTAGTCTCACCAAGGATTTCCAACAATTTCCACTAAATTGTTCGTCCCCTTTTTCCAGGACAAGGAGGCAACCTTTACAATTTCGGTTAATTTTTCTACCCAAAAATTAACCCAATCCTCACACAAAAGAACAAAGAAATTTGGTGGCTAATAAGGTATCTCTCAATACAAATGATAGCCCGATATCAAGCACTCAACCCAATTGAACAAAATATAAATGAAGGATACAATTGGGGTTTCTAGATAAAAATGGGATTTTAACACAAATGCTTGTATTTGATGAAAGGATGTATGCTTGTAGCTTAATTGATGATTGCTGGAGCTTCTTGGGGTCTTTTTATAGCCTCTTGTAGTTTTCTAGCCGTTGTGGGTGATGGGCTGAAAATTAGAGCCGTTGGGGTGTTTTTCTCACAACTTTTCAGCTTCCAGACGCCTACCGTTTCGGAACGGGGTCACCTGTTTCGGAACGGATTTCAAATAATATAGCCGTTGGAGCGTCTACGAGAGCCCGTTTCGAAACGCCTAGGGGCCGTTTCGGAACGGTTATGCCACTGCCAAAGGGGTGTTTCGAAACGTCCTTTCCCGTTTCGGAACAGGTTTGCCACTGTCAAAGGGGTGTTTCGAAACGGCCTAAGCCCGTTTCGGAACGCCCTGTTTATTTTCAAAATTCAGTTTATAGCCGTTGCCCTTGTTCGTTTAAATGAAGATCAGTTTCGAAACGAGTCATACCGTTTCGAAACGCCTTGACCCGTTCCGATACCCGTTTCGGAACAGGTGCACATCGAACTGAAAGTGTTTCGAAACGCCTTGGGCCGTTTCGAAACGGGGCTTGAAAATTCCCTGTTTTGGCTTTGAAATACTTAAAAAAATATTTTGTAAGTCTTTGGTTTTAGCTATGAAGTGGTCTTTAACAAGATGTAGGAAATTTTAAGGACTTTAAAATTTGTTTTGATATTTTCATTTTAGTCCTTAGGTTTTTAGTTATATCAAAATTAAAACATATGTTTCACAATCTCCCCCTTTTTGATATAACAAAACCAAAGTTAGAATTTTTTAAGAATTTTGAAAGTTTTGAAGATATTCTAACTCCCCCTTAATTTAAGATAGGTTTTGAAATTTAAAACTTGTGACTTTTGAAATCAAGGATCAAAACCTTAAGACAAATTTAAAAATTTGAAAATTTTAAAAGTTTGAAAATTTTGGCATGGCATGATGGCATGGCAATTCTCTTAAATATCTTCTCCCCCTTTTTGTAAGATCAAAAAGAAACAAGCTCATAAAGAAGATTAGTACCAATAAGCAATAATAAGCAATCATAATTAACATCATCAAAATATTCAAAGCATAAACAATAAGTTCATAATCAAATCCCAAAATAAAAGATCATAAGCATAGGTTCTAAAATATAAAGATGCAAACTTAATCCTAAATGCATAACTAATATGATAAAACTTCCTAAGCCTCGTCATCCGAATCATCATCATCATCCTTGGCTTGCGAACGATGAAACTTCGTCCATTGCCCATAAAGTGTAGAGAAGGAAAGATCAAGGTTGGCATGCGAAGTTGAAAGAGTATGAAGACCATCTTCAACGTTCTTCAACCGATTGCCCATAGATTCAAAATTTGAAGCAATGCGAGTGTCCATAGTATCAAGTCTAGAATCTAAGGCATTGAATCGCTGGGTAAGTAGAGTAGTGAGAGCATCAGTGTTTCCCACTTGATCTTGAGGCGGAGGAGCAACAGGAGGAGGAACCGCTTCCCTATCAACCCTTTCCCAAATACCATTCACATAAGTGAATCCTGACTTGCAAAGAGAGGACTCTCCAATCTTGGTCTTGCGAGGTTCCGGGAAGTCATAGGTACAGTCAATATTGAGATGATGGAAGAGGAAACTCAAAACAATCCCATAGGTGAACGAAATTAACTCATTCGTGTCAATAAGCTTAATGTTATTGACAATCTCGGCAAAAATAATTTTAGGGACATTTGGGCGCTCACCCCTACGGAAACACTCTAGCCAAAAGTGATCTTTTTCTCGGATGTGGGAGTATTTACCCCCGGATGGTCGAATAAACCAAGAAACAATGAGATGAAGCACACGATCATGCACATCTAAATTTAGAGCTTTCCCGGTAAAAGTGCCAAAATGGCGTTCATCTTCAAGACCCTCATTTTTGAGTTTAAGGGCAGACTCCAAAAGAGCAATATTGATAACAAACTTCTTTCCCAATAAAGATGACTCAATTCCTACTATCTCGGTTTTGGTTTCATCGTAAAGAAAACGAGCATTAGAGTAGAAAAGGAGTACCATGTTTTTGTAGCAAATATCTTCGATGCTCAAGAAGAAAAGAAGATCCCACTCATCCAAACGACCAAGATACCGAAAGAGGAATCGCTCGGAATTAAGGAATTCGACATCAATAACTCTTTCCTTACGAACTGCAAAGTCCTTGACATAAGCAAAACGAGCACGCTGGTCTGGAGTTCTAAGAGATTTTTGAAAGAGCTGAGTGATATTTGGACGAATGCTCGATTCACCGGATTGAACGGCTTTGCGCTTTTTGTTCGATTGATCCGCCATCTAAGAATATTAAGCAAGAGTTTTAAAATTGAGTGTATGCATTGATAATTAAAATCAATCCAATAGGAAATCCCACTTAGGTTTTTGAAAAACAAAATTAAAAATAAAAAAAATACGGTTAAAAAATTTTATATTCGAATCAAAAATTTTGAGATTTTGAAAATTTTTTACAAGATTCGAATAACCCACAACTAAAAACATATAATGTATACAAAAATAAATTTTTCTATCCTATGATTCGAACATAATTTGAAAAAGAAGAAAGATAAGAAAAATTACCTTAGTTTGGGATTTTGGATGATTTGAGTGAAATCTTTGCACAAGATTGATGAAGCTTGCTTAGATATATGTTTTAGAGCAAAACCCCTCACAATTTTGTGAAAAACAAAGAGTTTAAGAGGGTATTTATAGAAGGGGGTCGGTTAGGGTTTTTAGGGTTTTAAGAGTTTGATAAATATTAGAATTTTGAACTTTTAGAAGCCCTAAATAGGGCTGTCCGCGAGTCCGTTTCGGAACGGTCACGACCGTTTCGGAACGGGGCGGCTAGGGTTTGACCCTTCTTAAAACCTTTGACAGATCGTTTCGAAACGGGGATGACCGTTTCGAAACACGTTTGACCCGTATCGGTACGCGTTCCGATACACCCTTACATCGAACCGAAAACGTTTCGAAACGCCTGGGGCCGTTTCGAAACGCCCTTCTTTCAGGACTAAATTTAAGGCACCCGTATCGGAACGGGTTAACCCGTTTCGATACACCTGGGCCTGGAAGTGCAGATGAGGCTCTAAAATGTAGAAAAAATAATTTTCTAAGAGGCCAAACATGCATATATGATATGAATGAGCAGGCAAAACATATTTAGGCATAAACATACTCCCCCTAACTATATGCATGGAAGAAATTGGGAGTCTAAACATATAAACATGATATTTCACAAAATCAAGCATATTTAAGTTTGAAAAGAGGTCCTAAAGGTCAAGATAGGCTAGTTAGGCCCAATTCTCTCCTAAGGGACCAAAAACGCTCTTTATCTAATGGTTTTGTGAAGATGTCCGCTAATTGATTTAAGGTGTCAACATACTCTATAGCCACATCTTTCTTAAGGACATGATCTCTAATGAAATGATGCCTTATTTCTATATGTTTGGTTCTAGAGTGTTGGATGGGATTTTTCGTTAAACATATTGCACTTGTATTATCACATTTAAGGGGTATGGTTTCTATTTTTACACCATAATCTAAGAGTTGTTGCTTCATCCAAAGAACTTGAGCACAACAACTTCCTAAGGATATGTACTCGGCTTCGGTGGTAGATAAAGCTACACTATTTTGTTTCTTAGAGAACCAAGATATGAGCATACTACCTAAGAATTGACAAGTTCCCGATGTACTTTTCCTATCGATTTTGCAACCCCCATAATCCGCATCCGAGTAAGCATGAAGGTTGAAGGTTGAGACTCTAGGATACCAAAGGCCTAAACAAGGAGTGTCTCTAAGGTATCTAAAGATTCTCTTAACGGCTATAAGGTGAGACTCTTTAGGATTAGCTTGAAACCTAGCACACAAGCAAACACTAAACAGTATATCCGGTCTACTTGCGGTAAGGTAAAGCAAAGATCCAATCATAGAGCGATAAAGCTTAGAGTCAACACACTTACCTCCTTCATCTTTGTCAAGCTTTGTAGATGAGCTCATAGGAGTGGCTTGAGGCTTTGTGTTCTCCAAGCCAAACTTGTTGAGCATATCCTTTATGTATTTTGCTTGATTTATGAAGGTGCCATCCTTCATTTGTTTGATTTGGAGTCCCAAAAAGAATGAGAGCTCCCCCATCATGCTCATCTCAAATTCACCTTGCATTAACTTAGCAAATTCTTGACAATGACATTCATTAGTAGATCCAAATATAATATCATCAACATAAATTTGAACTACTAAAATGTCATTTTTATACATTTTTATAAAGAGTGTAGTGTCCACCTTACCTTTTTCAAATCCTTTTTCAATCAAAAAATTTGAAAGCCTTTCATACCAAGCTCTAGGAGCTTGTTTTAAACCATAAAGTGCTTTTGTAAGTTTGAAAACATGATTTGGAAATTTTGAGTCTTCAAAACCCGGTGGTTGTTCTACATACACTTCTTCATTTATAAAACCATTTAAAAATGCGCTTTTAACGTCCATTTGAAAAAGCTTGAAATTATGATAACATGCATATGCAAGCAACATTCTAATGGCTTCCATTCTAGCTACGGGTGCATAGGTTTCATCAAAATCTATTCCCTCCTCTTGAGTGTAACCTTGTGCTACAAGTCTAGCTTTATTTCTCACAATGTTACCACTCTCATCTAGTTTGTTCCTAAATACCCATTTAGTTCCTATTGTAGATTGATTACTAGGCCTATCAACTAATGTCCAAACATTACTTCTCTCAAATTGATTTAACTCTTCTTGCATAGCCATAATCCAAAAATCATCTTTCAATGCTTCTTTGATATTTTTAGGCTCTATGCATGAGATAAATGCAATATGATTCATTAATCTAAGAGAAGAACGAGTGGTTACCCCCTTGGATGGATCACCCAAGATTTCACCATCTTTGACATAGTTCAACTCCCTTGGATAGCTAACTTCCTTTTCCTCAATAGCCAAGTCCCTCAAGGCTTCAAGAGGTGGATCTTGTGTGTCTTCTTCTTTTGGTTGAATCTCATCCTTCTTTGAAGTTTGACCTCCATCAAAGGTATTTGTGATTCCTACATTATCATCATCACAAGAATCCTTCCTAGGAAGGGGATTATCATCGAATACAACATGAATAGATTCTTCTACAACTAAAGTTCTTTTGTTAAATACTCGATAGGCTTTAGAGGTTAAAGAGTAACCTATAAAAATAGCTTCATCACTTTTTGCATCAAATTTACCTAAATTATCTTTTCCATTATTTAAAACAAAGCATTTACATCCAAAAGGGTGGAAGTAGCTAATATTAGGCTTTTTAGATTTTAAAATCTCATAAGGTGTTTTCTTTAAAATCGGCCTAATGGTTACTCGATTTATAATATAACAAGCTGTGTTTGTTGCTTCCGCCCAAAAATATTTTGGTAAATTATTTTCGCAAAGCATAGTTCTAGCCATTTCTTGTAAAGTTCTATTTTTCCTTTCAACTACCCCATTTTGTTGAGGAGTTCGAGGAGCTGAAAAATTATGGCTAATACCATTTTCATTTAAAAAATCTTCAAATCCTAAATTTTGAAATTCTGTTCCATGATCACTTCTAATATGTGAAATTTTAAGTTCAAGATCATTTTGAATTAATTTTGAAAATGTGATGAATTTTTCCAAAGCCTCATCCTTAGTACTTAAAAAGAGAACCCAAGTGAATCTAGAAAAATCATCAACTAATACAAAAGCATATGATTTGCCACCCAAGCTCATAGTCCTAATTGGCCCAAATAAATCCATATGGATTAGTTGTAAACATCTACTAGTAGAAATGTCATTAATGGATTTAAAGGAAGATCTATGTTGTTTACCCTTTGAGCATGCATCACAAATTTTATCGTTCGAAAATTTTATCTTGGGTAAACCTTTAACTAGGTTTAGAGAGACTAGTTTTTCTAAAACACTTGTGCTAGCATGTCCTAGCTTCCTATGCCACAACCATGCATCATTTTCGTTTTGAGCAACTAAGCATGCATGAGATGTATGTATGTCATCTAGATGCACCATGTGTATATTCCCTATGCGATGACCTATGAGCATAATATTATTAGTTTTAATGTCTACAATTTTACAACCGGTTTTATCAAATATAACATTAAAACCTTTATCACATAGTTGACTTATGCTCAATAAATTATGTTTAAGACCATTGACATATAAAACATTTTCAATGAGAGTAGTAGAGTGATTACCAATGGAGCCAATACCTTCAATGTGGCCTTTGGAGTTGTCACCAAATGTTACTACTCCTCCACTTTTTGGCTTTAGATCCATGAGTCGACTCTTGTCTCCGGTCATGTGTCTCGAGCATCCACTATCAAGGTACCATGAGTTTTGACTTTGTGCTTTGGCCTTGTAGCAATGCTCCCCCTACAAACAAAGATATTTAAACTTTTGTTTTTGGTACCCAAATCATTTTGGGTCCATGTGTGTTAGTTCCTAAAACTTTGGTTCCCTTAGGAATCCAAGGTGACATAGCAATAATATCATTAGATTTAACAAGTTCCTTAGGAACCCATACATTTCTAATTCTTTTAACTTTACTATGTCTAGGATAGTTATTTTGTTTGTAGTAGTTAGTCTTTTTCTTATATTGGTGTGTTCTAGAGGATTCTCCTATGTCATGTTTAACACTACCATTAATTTTTAAAGACTTTTTGAGCTCATTTAGCTCACTTAACACCTTTTGGTGTTCACAATTATTTTGAGATAAAAGATTATTAAGATCAATATTTTCTTTTTGAAAGAATTTAAGTTCATCTTCTAATCCTAATATCTTTTTCTCAATTTTAGAATTAGTTTGAGTAAGTGAGTCATTTTTCTCTTTTAATTCTATAATAATTTTTCTATTTCTAATAACCGACTCCCTATACTTCTCAACTAATTCATCATATACCTCTTGTAACTCATCATAAGCATCATTTAATTCTTCATATGAAAAATCTAAAGTAGATGAGTTAGAGGTTACCAAGGAGGAATCTTCCTCAAGTGCCATGAGGCAGAGGTTCGCCACTTCTTGTTCGTCATCCTCCGATGACTCCTCATCACTCCAAGTAGCAAGCTTGGCTTTGAGCTTTTTCTTCTTCTCAAAGCCCTTCTTCTTGAGTTGAGGGCACTCCGAACGTATGTGGCCGGGTTGTCCGCACTCGAAGCAAGTGATTGGATCCCTTCCTTCTTCTTTGTTCTTGCTTTTGAAGTCCATCTTCCTTTGGATTTTTCTTCCTCGGTTGGACCTCATAAGGCGTGAGAATCGTTTGGCTATCATAGCCAATTCTTCAAGTTCATCCTCATCACTAGATGAACTTTCATCAAGTTGGGAAGTTTTAGCCTTGAGGGCTATTCCCATTTTCTTCTTTTTCTCCCCTTCAAGCTTCTCCATTCTTTTTTCTTCTTTCTTTCTTTCATCTTCTCTTCCTTGCTTCATGATCTCGTGAGTAAGGAGAGAGCCTACAAGTTCATCAAGCTTTAGAGTTTTTAAATTCTTAGCTTCGATGATTGCGGTTCTCTTCCCATCCCAAGATTCGGGAAGTGAATAGAGTAGCTTTCGGACAAGTTTGTCTTCCGGTATAACTTCTCCATAGCCCTTTAGACCATTTACAATTGTGGAGAATCGATCAAACATCTTTGACACCGTCTCATCAAATTCCATTTTGAAATTTTCATAACTAAGATTGAGAATTCCAATCTTAGTTTCTTTGACATCGTTGGTGCCTTCATAGGTGGTTTCAAGAGTGTCCCACACTTCTTTGGCACTTTCAATTGATGAGACCTTTGAGTAGATGTCCGGACCGAAAGCACAAAATAGCATGTGAAGAGCTTTATCATTTACTTGGATCTTTTTCCTCTCCTCTTCACTCATTTCCGTTCTTCTTTTAAGCACCATCTTGCCATCAACATCTTGCTTCAATGGAATATATGGTCCATCCTCAATGACATCCCACACAAGGTAGTCACTTGATTTAATAAATAGACGCATTTTATTTTTCCAAAATGAGTAGTTCTCACCATTGAAGAAAGGAGGCTTTGTGGTGGATTGTGAGTCGTACATGCCGGGAGCGGAGGTTGATGCCATCTCTTGATATTTTGATGATGATCACACTTCTTCCAAGGATCTCCTCTTGTGGTTGTTAATCCTCAAAGAGTTAAGCTCTGATACCAATTGTTGAGTGGATCACACGAATGATAATAACCAAGAGGGGGGGTGAATTGGAATTTTAACGATGTTGTAACGGAAATTGCAACTTAAAAATATTGACACGGGAATTTAGAGTGGTTCAAGTTCACCAACCGAACTCTACATCCACTACCTTAGTCTCACCAAGGATTTCCAACAATTTCCACTAAATTGTTCGTCCCCTTTTTCCAGGACAAGGAGGCAACCTTTACAATTTCGGTTAATTTTTCTACCCAAAAATTAACCCAATCCTCACACAAAAGAACAAAGAAATTTGGTGGCTAATAAGGTATCTCTCAATACAAATGATAGCCCGATATCAAGCACTCAACCCAATTGAACAAAATATAAATGAAGGATACAATTGGGGTTTCTAGATAAAAATGGGATTTTAACACAAATGCTTGTATTTGATGAAAGGATGTATGCTTGTAGCTTAATTGATGATTGCTGGAGCTTCTTGGGGTCTTTTTATAGCCTCTTGTAGTTTTCTAGCCGTTGTGGGTGATGGGCTGAAAATTAGAGCCGTTGGGGTGTTTTTCTCACAACTTTTCAGCTTCCAGACGCCTACCGTTTCGGAACGGGGTCACCTGTTTCGGAACGGATTTCAAATAATATAGCCGTTGGAGCGTCTACGAGAGCCCGTTTCGAAACGCCTAGGGGCCGTTTCGGAACGGTTATGCCACTGCCAAAGGGGTGTTTCGAAACGTCCTTTCCCGTTTCGGAACAGGTTTGCCACTGTCAAAGGGGTGTTTCGAAACGGCCTAAGCCCGTTTCGGAACGCCCTGTTTATTTTCAAAATTCAGTTTATAGCCGTTGCCCTTGTTCGTTTAAATGAAGATCAGTTTCGAAACGAGTCATACCGTTTCGAAACGCCTTGACCCGTTCCGATACCCGTTTCGGAACAGGTGCACATCGAACTGAAAGTGTTTCGAAACACCTTGGGCCGTTTCGAAACGGGGCTTGAAAATTCCCTGTTTTGGCTTTGAAATACTTAAAAAAATATTTTGTAAGTCTTTGGTTTTAGCTATGAAGTGGTCTTTAACAAGATGTAGGAAATTTTAAGGACTTTAAAATTTGTTTTGATATTTTCATTTTAGTCCTTAGGTTTTTAGTTATATCAAAATTAAAACATATGTTTCACAAATGGTTTAGGGATTATGTTGTAGTTTAGGTTTATTGGTTTATGAGATTAATTTCTATAGCTTAAGATTTATGGTTTAGGATTTTTAAGGCTTAGTTTTAATGGTTTAAGGTTTATGGTGTAGTTAAGAATGAAGTTAAGATCAAATATTGGGAGGGGAAAGAGTCTATTAAACTTCTAAATTTAAAAATTAGTATGGACAAAAAGCCTTATTTAATTAATATTTAAACTTGGAATGACATAAAATGTTATTATACTACAATTTTGAGAAAAGCAACGGTCTCTTCCATAGTATAATACAAAAAGATAATAAAAACATACACCATTATACTATTTATTAAATTGTTAGAAATAGATTATATTAAAAATAAATTATTCATTTATTTTACCTTAATTTCCGGGTTAAAATCGGGTCGATATTCGGTTCAGCTTTCGGTTCGAGTCGGTTTCGTTTCAGTTTATTTCGAGTTTGTCAGGTCTAGTCAATACTCACTATGTTTAACACAAAACACAAAAACTGACAAGTAAATAACAGTAGCTAATTGTTTAAATATATATATTTAATAGGGTTAAGATCAACTTACAATGTGTAAAACTCAATTACTTTTACACAGTTTTTGGGCCGTTGGATGATGGTAATTAATGGCTCAGATTATTTCCTTATCTTTTTTTCCCAAGTGATAATCTTCACATTTTTTACTGTTAATCTCATCCATCCATTTCCCTTATCCAATGGTCCTAGATTAGTGTAAAACTAAATGAATTTTACACTATGTAACTTGATCTCATCCCTATTTAATATTCTACTTTACTAATTTTAAAAAAAAATATGAAGCAAAGATAAATTTTTACCTCCATTGTTGTTGGTCAAACTCAGAATCTACAGCACCAAAGTGTTTTAACTTTATGTATGTCGTTCACAAGATAAATTGTCAAAATAAGAAGAATGTATTTCATTAAGTATTAAAATCAAAAGAATGCTATTACATTAAAATTAAATTAAAGCTATTACACAACACTAACTTACTTTTTTCAGAACTTTAAACTTCACGGAACTTTATCAAATTCAACGTTTCTCCTTCCTCAACTTCGGGGGTTTGATTTCACTATCAATATGGAAAAATTTTCTAATCGAACAACTATTTCCGCCTTTTGTTTGCACGAAAATTGATTTCCTTTGGTATAAATCCCAGATCTAAGACAAACGATCTAGGGTTTTTTGCTCAAGTGCTTTTTCAGAAAGGGGGACGGGAAGAGAGATGAAAGATGATGAATAGGTTTAAGCGGGATTTACATTAGGTTAAAAGTAAAAGTTTTAATTTACTTAATTTTATTTTTATTTTTTTTTATTTTCGAAAAATCTTTTTAAGATAATAAAAAACATGCCATGTGACAATTTTTTATTGGATAACGGTGCAAATTTAATGTCCGTCACGAAAAATCTCAAACTGAGTTACGGAATGAAACGTTAGGCCCTAAACTGACCCAAAAAAAGTTAGGCCCCAAGCTGAAAAAAAATGGTATAGGTTTGCTGTAACACCCTTAAAAGCATAGACATAGTTTCATAAGTGTGTTAAAAAAAAGAGAGGGTTTGTTGCTAAGGGGATTTGATCCCACAACCTCAAGGCTTCTAAACCAAGCATCCAACCGTTGGAGCTATAATAGCTCTTGGTGTTAAACCCATTCACCTTTATTTTTATTCCATATATTTTGAATAATAATAATAAAATAAACAAAATATCCCAACCACCCCCCTTTTCCCCAAATTAAATGCATCAGTTGGAAAAAAAAAGAGGGAAGAAGAATAGATCTGAAATTTTTATCCCCTCCCCACCGTTCATCTACCCCGATCTCCCTCACTGCGCCGCCGTGGCCTCCACCGCCCCCACCGGCACAACCATCGCACCGTCCCGACCACGACTTCGGCCACCACTCGCGGAGATGTGCCGCCGTTCGTTCTGGGAGCCGTGTTGAAGGTTCGTTGAGAATCATGGTCGCGCACCTACTGTTTCTTCGTCGTACTACCGCCGTGGGTTGCCAGTTTACGACACGCTCCTCACCGATGAGTTACTCGTGGTTTTGCGAGTAAAACCCATGTTGCCGGACAATGAACGACCATCGTTCAGACTGTCGTCGGAGCCACGTTAACCCGTTCGGATTTCTTTCGATTTGGTAAGATCAGTAAGCATTTTTGGCTTAAATATTGAGTTTGTTGAGTTTTAAACGAAAAATAGATGACAATAGCGTGATTGGAGGTATTTTTCGGCCATTTTAGGCCACGCGTGGGCCTCACGCGCCGTCCGGGGCGATTTCCGGCCGCCCTGGACGGTGGTCGTTGAACCGGCCAACTCAAACCGACCCGACCCGACGACCGACCCGACCCGACCCGTTGACCGACCCGACCCGACCGACCCGTTGACCGATCCGACCCGACCGACCCGTTGACCGACCCGACCCGACCGACCCGACCCGACATACCCGTTGACCGACCCGACCCGACCGACCCGTTGACCGACCCGACCCGACCGACCCGTTGACCGACCCGACCCGTTGACCCGACCCGGTCAACAGTGACGTCAACATGACGTCAGCGTTGACTCTGACCGCTGACGTCAGCATGATGTCAGCATGACGTCAGCGTTGACTTTGACCGTTGACCAAAAAGTCAAATTTTCCGAAAACTCATATTTTATGTTTTTCGACGTCCTGAGTCCGATTTTGAATCCCGTTTTGCAAAATTTTGACCCGAAAGCCTCCGAATTGGACCTTGAACTCTAGTCCACTTATGTATTTTAATAATCAATTATGAGCACTGTGAATGAGGACTAAAATTGAAATTGGTGCGATTGAAGGTAATCAAAGTTCCTTGTATTCGGGATGTAGAGGACGTCGCATTCGAGTTCGAGAGTCATTGAACAGAGTATTAGGATCGACCGATATAGCAAGTATTAAAGGTAATACACTACTACCTCTTGTATGCTTTATGAGCATGTTGGTATGTGTTAATGCATGCATAAAAATGATGATAAGTACTGTTAAATCTGCTCAAGTTAAATCGAATGTAGAAACGAGTATGATAAATTAATAAGACCAAAATGCTCGAATGAGGCAGCTAATCTCCAATTCTGAGCATTAGTGTGAAATGTTTAAATGTAAAAGATACCTGGACAGGAAATTACGAATCACCTATAACTGTTAAAAGACCCAAAATGCCATTGTTGGCCAAAGTAATCAAAATATCCCCGAATGTATTGGATATTGTGAAAAATCTAAATGTAGAAATCTCTGAATGCCTGGTTGGATTAGACCTGGCAAACTAGACCCGAGAACCGAAACCCGAACCGAATTACCCGAACCCAGACCCGAACCGAAACCGAAAATCAACCCGAAATAAACCGAACCGAAACTGAACCGAATTTAGTTGAACCGAATGGACCCGAACCGAATAGACCCGAACCGAATAAACCCGATTAATAGAAATAAAGAAAGAAAATATGAACAGCCGCACAAATCACTAAAATGTCAAATATATTGACTTTATAAAGTCATATATAGGGTGTAAAAATCTGACCAACCTAAAAATTTGATTAAAAATGACTGATTTCTCATTTAACCGAAAATAACCGAACCGAATTTAACCGAACCGAAATTTATCGAACCGAATTTAACCGAACCGAAATTAACCGAACCGAATTTAACCGAACTGAAATTAACCGAACCGAATTTAACCGAACCGAAATCAATCGAACCGAATTTAACCGAACCGAAATTAACCGAACCGAATTTAACCGAACTGAAATTAACCGAACCGAATTTAACCGAACCGAAATCAATCGAACCGAATTTAACCGAACCGAAATCAATCGAACCGAATTTAACCGAACTGAAATCAACCGAACCGAAATCAACCGATCCGAAATGACCCAAAACACAATAGACCCGAACTAAAACCGAACCGAAACCGAACCAAAATCGAAACTGAATCTGAACCGAAAATATCAGACCCGAAATAACCGAAACCGAAATGACCCGAATTGAACCCGAACCGATTGAACCGTTTGTCACCTCTAAGTTGAATACCCGATGAGCAACTAGAATTTCTGAGCTACTGTTTACGTCTTGTTAGTATAAATTACCAAAATGCCCGCATATGATAAAACAACATTAATGCCTTATAAGTAAATGGCTAAATCACTCATGAAATGCCTAAACTCTCAAGAATTTGATGTATCATCTCCTGACTGTCCGGTTTAAATTGTTAGTTCAAAACCCCTCTTTTAATAGGGGCCTTGTTTCAAAGATCCGTTTGACTGTCAAAAGTTAATATGTTCTCTTCCGTAAATGTCAAGTATCTCCAAGGAAATAAACGATTCCACCTAGTGTGTTTCCTTGTGTGCTACAGATAACCGTTTTAATATTGTATTACATGATTATATTATATGTGTGATACATTATGGTTTTGATTGAACATGTTTCTGATTTCCGATCTATAAAAAAATACATGTCTATTTACATTTACCGAAATTTCAGTTGTTATCGAAAACCGAACTATTATATAGGATGATACTGGGTTATTCGGGATAGAGTATGAAGTGATCGTAGGTTCAGCTCTGATCCAGCTGGTAATTCCTTTACCGTTACCGTTACCGTTACAGGTTCCTATGCTTCGGCTAGGGTAATTCCTCACCGTTACCGTTACAGGTTCCTATGCTTCGGCTAGGGTAATTCCTCACCGTTACCGTTACAGGTTCCTATGCTTCGGCTAGGGTAATTCCTCACCGTTACCGTTATAGGTTCCTATGCTTCGGCTAGGGTAATACCTACCATACCGTACCGTACCGTACCGTTCCTAAGATGAGGGTTGATAAAAGATTAAACCGTACCGTATTGTTACTTGAACTTTATGTTGTTGAACTGAAAATGTATATTATACTGTTGTTGTACATCTTTTACCTACACCGTTTTGAACACACTAGGAACCGAACTCTCTAATTCCACCTCCGTACATTAATAGCATATAATTACCGTCTATTTCTTGATGATTGAATAAAGAACAAGTACCGTTATCCTCAAGTATAACGTTACCTTAAATTGACTAAAAAAAAAGAAATGAAGACCGTTACTGCGTAAAGCATCATGAAAATGTTATGCCTACTATATATCTGCATGAGCTTATAGTATCTTTTGGTAATTTTGTATTACTGAGCTTTTCCAAGCTCACGTTATTTTTACCATCACAGGTTAAAGGAAAATATCATGGTTTAACGTTTGACATCAGTGTTCGGAGTTCTCTCGGCGTTGCTTTTGGAGTACGGTACCGACATAGTTAGTGGGCATGCATATCATTATTGTTTCATGATAGTGTCTGTAAAATGTTTTCTGAAATTCTGTTATATGTTTAAATGATTTCATGAAAGAATATTTTCAACAAAAAGTTACCGTTATAATCTACTATGAAATTTTCAGAGAAAATGTTTTATGTGTATTTTTACCATGGGTCGCTCCTGTGACCCTAATGTGACTTCCTAGGATCCGTCGTAACGCATAGGCGGGTCTAGGGGGTTACATTTAGTGGTATCAGAGCTTAGAGTTGCGTCATTCTGGGTAGATCGGCCGATCGTCTGTCATAGGATGTCTAGTCTGTGCATGCCCCTAGATCATAACCGTACTCCATCAAGCCGAGACTCCGATGTCGAATCATTTCCTGTGATAAGTGCAATTAACCGTTCTGTCCATAATAGCTTGATCTGTACTGGAAAGGAATATTGGTAATATCTGTCTACGAATTGGATTTAAATCCAAACAAAGAAACTGAGATAGTTAATGCTTGTGGAATTGAAGATATGAATTTGATAGAGAATAAAGGTTTGATCATATGAGGTAACTGATATAAGATTACATGTAAGGTAGCTCGGTGATGATAATTTTGTTTGAAAATATTCTGATGGAAATTTGATAAAAGTGTTATAGATTTAAAAGAAAGGTGTTTGTGAATGTAGCGGAAGTGTAAAGCTCTATAGTGACTCTGTAATATACGAAGGAAGCAATTGTTTTAAAAAAAAAAAGTTTCATTAAAGGTAAGTGATATCCATATAAAACTTTAATTATGTTCGATTGCCAAGGAGAAAGTTATTTCTGCAATAATGTGGCATGGTGTATAGTCATATATATCATCTTTGACTGAAATTCGGTGTTACGTATTAACTTTGGAAGGCTCTGTTGGAAGCTTGGATTTCAGGTACAGATTCTCATCCGTAAATTGATGGTTGACTTAGTAGACTAACTCATATCCTAGAGGAGATGCTTCTAGGAGGTATGATTATTTCTGTGGTTGTTGGAAAGGTTTCGCATCTCTGACTGAGACCGCAAATAATGAAACTTGCAAGACAAGTGTTCGTTTGGCTTCGTACAAAGTTTTGTATGGATTCAAATACTGTAATATGATTAGTTCGCATGAGTTGTATGATAGGATGACTTTGAGTCTAAAGATAGTCCGAGTAATTGAGGATATTACTAGATTGATCAGTGACCGTTTGAGAAATCCGAGAAACAAGGATAACCTGATGGAATAGTTTCATTACATAGAGGGACGAAAGAGCAACCTTTGCATCTCTCTGGCTCAAGTAAATTTCGAGGACGAAATTCTTTTAAGGGGGAGAGAATTGTAACACCCTTAAAAGCATAGACATAGTTTCATAAGTGTGTTAAAAAAAAGAGAGGGTTTGTTGCTAAGGGGATTTGATCCCACAACCTCAAGGCTTCTAAACCAAGCATCCAACCGTTGGAGCTATAATAGCTCTTGGTGTTAAACCCATTCACCTTTATTTTTATTCCATATATTTTGAATAATAATAATAAAATAAACAAAATATCCCAACCACCCCCCTTTTCCCCAAATTAAATGCATCAGTTGGAAAAAAAAAAGAGGGAAGAAGAATAGATCTGAAATTTTTATCCCCTCCCCACCGTTCATCTACCCCGATCTCCCTCACTGCGCCGCCGTGGCCTCCACCGCCCCCACTGGCACAACCATCGCACCGTCCCGACCACGACTTCGGCCACCACTCGCGGAGATGTGCCGTCGTTCGTTCTGGGAGCCGTGTTGAAGGTTCGTTGAGAATCATGGTCGCGCACCTACTGTTTCTTCGTCGTACTACCGCCGTGGGTTGCCAGTTTACGACACGCTCCTCACCGATGAGTTACTCGTGGTTTTGCGAGTAAAACCCATGTTGCCGGACAATGAACGACCATCGTTCAGACTGTCGTCGGAGCCACGTTAACCCGTTCGGATTTCTTTCGATTTGGTAAGATCAATAAGCATTTTTGGCTTAAATATTGAGTTTGTTGAGTTTTAAACGAAAAATAGATGACAATAGCGTGATTGGAGGTATTTTTCGGCCATTTTAGGCCGCGCGTGGGCCTCACGCGCCGTCCGGGGCGATTTCCGGCCGCCCTGGACGGTGGTCGTTGAACCGGCCAACTCAAACCGACCCGACCCGACGACCGACCCGACCCGACCCGTTGACCGACCCGACCCGTTGACCGATCCGACCCGACCGACCCGTTGACCGACCCGACCCAACCGACCCGTTGACCGACCCGACCCGACCGACCCGACCCGACATACCCGTTGACCGACCCGACCCGACCGACCCGTTGACCGACCCGACCCGACCGACCCGTTGACCGACCCGACCCGTTGACCCGACCCGGTCAACAGTGACGTCAACATGACGTCAGTGTTGACTCTGACCGCTGACGTCAGCATGATGTCAGCATGACGTCAGCGTTGACTTTGACCGTTGACCAAAAAGTCAAATTTTCCGAAAACTCATATTTTATGTTTTTCGACGTCCTGAGTCCGATTTTGAAGCCCGTTTTGCAAAATTTTGACCCGAAAGCCTCCGAATTGGACCTTGAACTCTAGTCCACTTATGTATTTTAATAATCAATTATGAGCACTGTGAATGAGGACTAAAATTGAAATTGGTGCGATTGAAGGTAATCAAAGTTCCTTGTATTCGGGATGTAGAGGACGTCGCATTCGAGTTCGAGAGTCATTGAACAGAGTATTAGGATCGACCGATATAGCAAGTATTAAAGGTAATACACTACTACCTCTTGTATGCTTTATGAGCATGTTGGTATGTGTTAATGCATGCATAAAAATGATGATAAGTACTGTTAAATCTGCTCAAGTTAAATCGAATGTAGAAACGAGTATGATAAATTAATAAGACCAAAATGCTCGAATGAGGCAGCTAATCTCCAATTCTGAGCATTAGTGTGAAATGTTTAAATGTAAAAGATACCTGGACAGGAAATTACGAATCACCTATAACTGTTAAAAGACCCAAAATGCCATTGTTGGCCAAAGTAATCAAAATATCCCCGAATGTATCGGATATTGTGAAAAATCTAAATGTAGAAATCTCTGAATGCCTGGTTGGATTAGACCTGGCAAACTAGACCCGAGAATCGAAACCAGAACCGAATTACCCGAACCCAGACCCGAACCGAAACCGAAAATCAACCCGAAATAAACTGAACCGAAACTGAACCGAATTTAGTTGAACCGAATGGACCCGAACCGAATAGACCCGAACCGAATGAACCCGATTAATAGAAATAAAGAAAGAAAATATGAACAGCCGCACAAATCACTAAAATGTCAAATATATTGACTTTATAAAGTCATATATAGGGTGTAAAAATCTGACCAACCTAAAAATTTGATTAAAAATGACTGATTTCTCATTTAACCGAAAATAACAGAACCGAATTTAACCGAACCGAAATTTATCGAACCGAATTTAACCGAACCGAAATTAACCGAACCGAATTTAACCGAACTGAAATTAACCGAACCGAATTTAACCGAACCGAAATCAATCGAACCGAATTTAACCGAACCGAAATTAACCGAACCGAATTTAACCGAACTGAAATTAACCGAACCGAATTTAACCGAACCGAAATCAATCGAACCGAATTTAACCGAACCGAAATCAATCGAACCGAATTTAACCGAACTGAAATCAACCGAACCGAAATCAACCGATCCGAAATGACCCAAAACACAATAGACCCGAACTAAAACCGAACCGAAACCGAACCAAAATCGAAACTGAATCTGAACCGAAAATATCAGACCCGAAATAACCGAAACCGAAATGACCCGAATTGAACCCGAACCGATTGAACCGTTTGTCACCTCTAAGTTGAATACCCGATGAGCAACTAGAATTTCTGAGCTACTGTTTACGTCTTGTTAGTATAAATTACCAAAATGCCCGCATATGATAAAACAACTATAATGCCTTAAGTAAATGGCTAAATCACTCATGAAATGCCTAAACTCTCAAGAATTTGATGTATCATCTCCTCACTGTCCGGTTTAAATTGTTAGTTCAAAACCCCTCTTTTAATAGGGGCCTTGTTTCAAAGATCCGTTCGACTGTCAAAAGTTAATATGTTCTCTTCCGTAAATGTCAAGTATCTCCAAGGAAATAAACGATTCCACCTAGTGTGTTTCCTTGTGTGCTACAGATAACCGTTTTAATATTGTATTACATGATTATATTATATGTGTGATACATTATGGTTTTGATTGAACATGTTTCTGATTTCCGATCTATAAAAAAAATACATGTCTATTTACATTTACCGAAATTTCAGTTGTTATCGAAAACCGAACTATTATATAGGATGATACTGGGTTATTCGGGATAGAGTATGAAGTGATCGTAGGTTCAGCTCTGATCCAGCTGGTAATTCCTTTACCGTTACCGTTACCGTTACAGGTTCCTATGCTTCGGCTAGGGTAATTCCTCACCGTTACCGTTACAGGTTCCTATGCTTCGGCTAGGGTAATTCCTCACCGTTACCGTTACAGGTTCCTATGCTTCGGCTAGGGTAATTCCTCACCGTTACCGTTATAGGTTCCTATGCTTCGGCTAGGGTAATACCTACCATACCGTACCGTACCGTACCGTTCCTAAGATGAGGGTTGATAAAAGATTAAACCGTACCGTATTGTTACTTGAACTTTATGTTGTTGAACTGAAAATGTATATTATACTGTTGTTGTACATCTTTTACCTACACCGTTTTGAACACACTAGGAACCGAACTCTCTAATTCCACCTCCGTACATTAATAGCATATAATTACCGTCTATTTCTTGATGATTGAATAAAGAACAAGTACCGTTATCCTCAAGTATAACGTTACCTTAAATTGACTAAAAAAAAAGAAATGAAGACCGTTACTGCGTAAAGCATCATGAAAATGTTATGCCTACTATATATCTGCATGAGCTTATAGTATCTTTTGGTAATTTTGTATTACTGAGCTTTTCCAAGCTCACGTTATTTTTACCATCACAGGTTAAAGGAAAATATCATGGTTTAACGTTTGACATCAGTGTTCGGAGTTCTCTCGGCGTTGCTTTTGGAGTACGGTACCGACATAGTTAGTGGGCATGCATATCATTATTGTTTCATGATAGTGTCTGTAAAATGTTTTCTGAAATTCTGTTATATGTTTAAATGATTTCATGAAAGAATATTTTCAACAAAAAGTTACCGTTATAATCTACTATGAAATTTTCAGAGAAAATGTTTTATGTGTATTTTTACCGTGGGTCGCTCCTGTGACCCTAATGTGACTTCCTAGGATCCGTCGTAACGCATAGGCGGGTCTAGGGGGTTACATTTGCCCCTTTTTTACTATTATTTTAATCACTAACATTATTAGATTCACACATCTCTTAATTGTTGTTAAGAGTGTAATGGAATGAAGTAGTGAACGTGATACCTTAATAAAAAATAATATCTAATTCGATCCTAAAGTACAGTTAAGTCATCAACGGCGTTGGTCTAAGTGGTAAACAGTTTGATATCGCTTAAGCAAGTCTCGAGTTCAAGGCGTTGTGTATGCAAAAAAAAAAAATTGTTGGGAGACTCACCTACCAAAATCAGGTGTGTGATGCAGATTAGTCCGGATTAGTCAGGGCGAAGCATTGAAAACCGGAAGTAAAAAAATATATAGTTAAGTCAGAGGGGTGCTTTTATAATTTTTTAAGGATGAAACTAAAAAAATAAAAATAAAAGTCGAAAATTTGTAATCCATATCTGTAAGTAGGAGATGAAGAGTTCCATCTTTGTAATCCATCAATTCCGTATAATGTAATTAATTAAAATTTTAATAATGGAACCCTAAGATACGCACATAATAATGAATTAATTAAAATTTTAACAATCAAGTATTTCATAAAAAAAATTAGGGAAAACTACACCGGTGGTCCCCTAACTATCACCGTTCTCCTGTTTTGGTCCCCCAAACTATGTTTTTTTTGCAAATTCGTCCTTTCTGTTACATAGTTCTCCTGTTTTGGTCCCCGACGTTAAATAGCTAACGATTTTGCTGACGTGGCATTTTTTAATTTTTTTTAATCATTTCTCTCTCCTCTTATATTATTTTTATTTAATTTTATTCACCCAATCATGTCGTGACACGTGTCACTACCCTATTAGGTGGAAAAAACCCCCAAAATCCTTAAAACTAGATTTGGTGCCGCTGAGATTCGAACCCAGGACCACTAGCGCATAAGGCATGCGTGTGAACCAACTATGCTAGGCAGGTTACTTCATTCAAATCTACTAACACTTATATTTAAGCTATACAAATTAACCCAAAAAAAACAAATACAATTGGTACCGCTGGGATTCGAACCTAGGACCACTAGCGCATAAGGAATGCACGTGAAACAACTATGCTAAGCTAATTACTTGATTCAAATCTACTAATATTTATATTTAAGTTGTATAAATTAACCTAAAAAAACCTAAAAACACAATTGGTGCCACCGAGATTCGAACCCAAGTAACTAGCATGGAAAGGCAACGTGTAAACCAATTACACTAAGCTAACTATTTAGTTAAAATTTTCTAACATTTATATTTAACCTATACAAATTAGAAACAACACATTCGAACGCAATACCTTATTAAATTTTTTTATATATATTTAACCACCAAGTTAAACTAATAAATTGTGCTATTTTTAAATTAAATATATTTAACTAAATTATGTTTAAAATTAAAAAATCAAACTAATTTTTTTTACTTTGATTGATAATAACAAAACTAATTAAATATTTATTTATTATTATAAAATTATTATAAATTAATATTTATTTATTATAAAATTAATATTTATTAATAATATAAGAGGAGAGAGAAATAATTAAAAAATATTAAACTAATAATATTTATTAATATTATATTTAATATAATAAATAAATATTAATTTATAATAATTTTATAATAAATAAATAAATATTTAATTAGTTTTGTTATTATCAATCAAAGTAAAAAAAATAGTTTTATTTTTTAATTTTAAACATAATTTAGTTAAATACATTTAATTTAAAAATAGCACAATTTATTAGTTTAACTTGGTGGTTAATTATTTTTAAAAAATTCAATAAGGTATTGTGTTCGAATGTGTTGTTTCTAATTTGTATAGGTTAAATATAAATGTTAGAAATTTTAGACCAAATAGTTTGCTTAGTGTAATTGGTTTACATGTTGGCCTTCAATGCTAGTTATCTGGGTTCAAATCTCGGTGGCTCCAATTGTGTTTTTAGATTTTTTGGGTTAATTTGTACAGCTTAAATATAAATGTTAGTAGATTTGAATCAAGTAATTAGCCTAGCATAGTTGTTTCACGCGCATGCCTTATGCGCTGGTGATCTTAGATTCGAATCCCAGCGGCACCAATTGTGTTTTTAGGTTTTTTTTGGGTTAATTTGTACAGCTTAAATATAAGTGTTAGTAGATTTGAATCAAGTAACCAACCTAGCATAGTTGGTTCACGTGCATGCCTTATGCACTGGTGGTCTTGGGTTTGAATCCCAGCGGCACCAAATCTAGTTTTAAGGATTTTTGGGGGTTTTTTCCCACCTAATAGGGTAGTGACACGTGTCACGACATGATTGGGTGAATAAAATTAAATAAAAATAATATAAGAGGAGAGAGAAATGATTAAAAAATATTAAAAAATGTCACGTCAGCAAAACCGTTAGCTATTTAACGTCGGGGACCAAAACAGGAGAACTATGTAACAGAAGGGACGAATTTGCCGAAAAACATAGTTTAGGGACCAAAACAGGAGAACGGTGATAGTTAGGGGACCACTAGTGTAGTTTTCAATAATACTATTAGATTGTATAACAAAATTCTGGAATTTTAATAATCTGATCGAAGCCTAATTACAATAAGGGTGTGTTTGGTTCACAGAATGTAAGATTATCGCTAGGAATACGATTCCTGAAATGTAACATTACCTAACATATTACCGGGAATGTTACACTACCTTGTTTGGTTTATTTGGTAGGAATGTGTTGAATAATAAGAAGAAGCTCAGTAAGGATAAGCAAATGAGCACGAAAAGCATGCATTGTTCATTAGATTCAAATGGTTTATAAACACATGCACAGACGTCTAGAAGCTTTGCCACATCAGCGAAGTTTGTTGAAACAATCTAACAACCCTAACAATTTGCAAGTTGCCTACTAACAATCTAACAGCTAAGCTTGGAGCTTTCTAGGACGGGCTGACTGGTATTGCATGCTAACATCTTTCTTACTTTTTTCTCCTCCTGAAAGAACTTCTGCAAAGGTGACAACATTGAGCTTCTGTCGAAACAAAGTGAAGAACGAGCTGGTGAGGGGCTTTGTGAACCCATCGGCAATTTGAAAAGGAGCAGGAACGTAGTTGACCAAAAGAGCTCTGGAAGAAACTTTCTCGCAGAAAAAATGGACATCGAGATCAACGTGTTTTGATTGAGCATAAAAAAACATGATTCATACTCATGGCAACAGCACTGGTGCTATCGCTCCAAATAATGGGAACATTTTTCTGGGCAACACCCATGTCTTGGAGCAAGGCACTTAGCCAAACAACTTCAGAGGTTGTGTCAGCGATGCTTCTGTACTCAGCTTCCATAGTGGAGCGAGACACCACCTTCTACTTCTTTGAGGTCCAGGCAATGAGGCTTTTACCAAGATACACACAGTTTCCGGTTGTGGACCTACGATTATCTGGGCAACTTCCCTTATCAGTGTCGGCAAAGGCAACTAAGCTAGTGCTTGACTCAGAGGGGTGAAAAAGCAAACCGTAATGCAATATGGCACTCAGATAACGTAAAATACGTTTAACAGCAGCGAGATGAGCTTCACAGGGTATGTGCATGTACTGAGCAACTTTGTGAACATTGTAGGTAATATTCGGACGGGTGTGGTACAAGTATAGCAACGAGCCAACAATGCTACGATACCCTTTAGCATCTTCTATAGGATTACTAGTCTGGAGAGTGAGTTTATCATATGCAAGCATGAGAGTAGACGCACCATTTTCTTTGGCCATGTTGGTCTGTATCAGTAGCTCAAGAATAGACCTCCGTTGACTAAGAAATAGCATTCCAGCATGACGATGTACCTCAATGCCAAGAAAGTAACTCAACCCTCCGAGATCCTTTAAGGAAAACCTGGCACCAAGAAGTCGAACCACCTCAGATATACGAGAATCACAACTGCCTGTGATAACTATATCATCGACATAGATTAAAATGTAGGTTAAGGCAGCACCTCGGATGGAAATGAAGAGAGACGAATCTGCTCCACTGCTTCGAAAACCAATACAAAGGAGAAACTTTCGAAGCTGAGAATGCTAGTTGCGAGGGCTTGACGTAGGCCATACAAAGCCTTCTCCAACTTACAAACCAAGAGAGATCCATCACTAGCAACAGTCTCGAATCCAGGTGGCTACTACATAAAAAATTCCTCCTCTAATTCACCATTGAGGAAGGCGTTATTCACATCCACCTGGTGCAAGCTCCATTTGTTCGAAACTGCCAAGGAGAGAACAATATTGACAATAGCAAACTTCACCACAGGACTGAATGTGTCATTAAAGTCCCTGCCTCGAACTTGGGAGAAGCCTTTCACGACGAGCCAGGCTTTGTAACGAGAGACAGACCCATCAGCATTTTTCTTGATCTTAAATATCCATTTGCAGCCTATAGGAACACGACCTTCAGGAAGCTTGACGAGAGACCAGGTACCATTCTTGAGTAAGGCCTCGTATTCATCCAAGGTAGCCTTACACCAGTCAGGAAAGGCAAGAGCATCATGGATGGTCCGTGGCAAATCATCACCAACAGAGGCATCATCCAGAAAAATCTTAGGCTTAAAAACACCAGCTTTGCTGCGAGTGACCATAGGGTGAAGATTGGAAAGTGCAGGTGGAAGAGACTCATCTGAGAATCAACAATCGGAGCAGGAAGATCCAAAGCAACAGTGGATGCTGGAGATGAAGAAGCAGGAAAATTCTGATGAGCACAGGAGGAAGGACCAACACAAGGAGAAAAAGAAAGGCTAGGAGTTGGTGAAGAGTCCCTATGGTCAGACAAGATTGTATCAGGTGGCACAGGCCTGGAGGGAGAAGAAGTGCAAGGACCAGTGGTCCCATGAAGATTGGGACACAGAAGAGGGGACTCACGTGCACTACAGGGGTCAACAATAGTAGCATGGGAAACTGTAGGAGTAAGAGAAGTGGCAGGGTGACATGTTGAGCTGGCTGCATGCACAGGAGAAGAAACACCACATGAACCAGGGGGCATATCACAGATAGCAACTGAAGGGTTCCCTTTACGTGTAGCTGGCTGAGGTTGTTGCGGAGGAGAGAACGAGTTGTGGTGCATCAACTGCTCAATGCCAGGAACCAAAGGTAACGTCGAACTCGCAACATTAGAAGATGAGAAAGGTGACAGGTGAGACCCGTAAAAGAAAAGATGCTCTCGTCAAAAACTACGTGCCTAGAAATATAAATTTTCTCATCTGGTGCAAGACACTAATAGCCCCTGTGGGATGGACTATATCCTAAGAACGTAGACGGAAAGGAACGGAAATCCAACTTATACGTATGAAACGGTCGTAGATGTGGGAAGCAACAGCATCCAAAAACTCGAAGTAGCTCATACTTGGGTTTTCTGCCAAACAGCTTCTCGAAAGGAGAAACACCTTGAAGAACTGTCGTAGGAAGGCGATTGATCAGATACACAGCAGAAATCACAGAAAATGACCAAAACTTGAGAGGAAGAGATGCTTGGGCAAGAAGCGTCAAAGCTAGCTCAATGATGTGGTGATGTTTGCGCTCAACAATACCATTCTGTTGAGAGGTGTGAGGGCAAGTGATACACAATCCCAACATGACGCAGAACTGGAGTCAAACTGCGATATTCCCCACCCCAGTCACTTTGGATAGCTTTAATAGTAGCGTTAAACTGGTTATGAACAAGTTTAAGAAAATCTTGAAATGCAGCCAAGGCCTGAGACTTTCGTTTCAGCAAGTAAAGCCAACAATGGCACGTGTGGGCATCCACAAAAAAAACATAATAAAAGTAACCTTGCGAAGCAACATGGGCAGGGCCCCAAAGATCTGTAAAAATCAACTCAAATGGACTACCATAGCAAGAATCAGATGACCCAAACGGAAGCTTGTGACTCTTCCCCATTTGACATGCAACACAACAGTGGAAATTGTATTAGCATCACTAGGAATCTGAATGTTACAAGACTTGCATACTATAACAAGAGTGTCGTGAGAGGGATGCCCTAAACGGAGATGCTACAAATCATACAAGGACACAGAACTATGAGCTAAATTGACCTCAGACATGGGTCGTTTATTACAACAAAAATGTAAGTAGGAACAAAATCGATAAAGGCCTCCATCTTCATCACCAGTCAGGACAACAACACCAGTATCTTCATCACGAACAATGCAGGAACGAGCATGAAATTCCAAGAAAACATTGTTATCCCTAGCAAGCTTGGACACTGAAACCAAGTTCTTTGTTATGCTAGGTACTAGCAAAACATTGTTCAACATTAAGGTTCGAGAAGAAGATAGTAACGCAGATTGACCTATCTTGGAGATACCAAGGGAAACACCATTACCAACAGTGAGCTTACTAGGACCGGAATAGTCAGTACTATCAAGAAGAGCCGCCGAGTCAGGAGAAACGTGGTGCGACGCGCCAGAATCAGCAAACCAATGGCCCTTGTTTGCAGTCACAACATTGGCCTGAGCAGGAGCAACAGGTTGGGAACCAGGAGTGGTTTTGGAAGACACTCCATCACCAAGATGACAGCCACAATGAAGAGAAGTAACATCAAGAGCACACAAATTAGCCGCACCCGACTCATCTTTAATCATATCCTTGTTGCGAGCTGTGACCCTAACAAAATTTTCATCGAATCGATGCCAGCACCAGTCAACCAAATGACCTAACTTGCCACAAAATTGGCACTGTAATCTCGTGTGCCCAAACCTGCCACGGTCACAAGAAGTAGACACCGATCGAGGGGAACGAGAAATATTAGAAACAGTGTCCCGACTGGCAGGAAAATTGGAAGAAGCCTACACCACATTGACACTAGAGGATAAGTCAAAAAGAGGATTAAAACTAAGAAGTTGAGTTTCAGCATCAAAAAGAACTGAAATAGCAGCATTGAGGGTAAAAGGTTGATGGCTGGCAATGATCACGGCAACAAACGGTTGATACTCCATTGGCAGACCATTCAGAATCGTGGCAATCTTTTTAAGATTCGAGATCGGACTGCCACAAGACGCAAGAGCATTACAGATCTCCTTGATCTGAGAAACATATGTTCGCATGCTGGAATCACCCTTCTTGACAGAACAAAGTTTGTAGTGAAGACTCATGACGGTGGTAGTGGAACGACTGGAGAAGAAACGTAGGACAGTGGACCAGATCTCAGTTGTAGTGGCAGCTCCAACAAACTCGGAAAGAAGATGCGAGCTTATCGTAGAGAGGAGCCAAGAGGCCAACGCACTGTCTTAAGCCTCAAAGACCTCATAAGCTTCATTGTCAACGGAGGACCCATCGACAGCAGTAATAGTGGCCGGAGGGGGCTTGAGATCACCGGTCAGCAATTTCTCGAGACGCAAACTACGAACATCCAGCAAAACCTGCTGCTTTCACATCAGAAAGTTGAACTCGTCAAGGACAATGTTCACTCGTTTGTTGGTGAACGATTTGCTCATCTTGGCCAAACCAGCAGAAGGATCAACATCGGAGGCAGAAGCAGAAGTGGAGCCGTCAGGCTACGTCATCGAAGCAAGTTGGAGCAGCGGAAAGCAAAGCTAGAGCCAGGAGAAAAGGAACCCAGAACCTTCGGCGAAAGATACCATCTTGAATAATAAGAAGAAGCTCAGTAAGGATAAGCAAATGAGCACGAAAAGCATGCATTGTTCATTAGATTCAAAGGGATTATAAACACATGCACAGACGTCTAGAAGCTTTGCCACATCAGCAAAGTTTGTTGAAACAATCTAACAACCCTAACAATTTGCAGGTTGCCTACTAACAATCTAACAGCTAAGCTTGGAGCTTTCTAGAACGGGCTGGCTGGTATTGCATGCTAACATAATGTAAGATTTATGTGTTTGGTTGAAGGTATATAAGATTATCCGAAAGTGAAATTTACTAAATTGTCCATGTGTTATATTTTCTTTTTAACACGTTAAACTTTTAATATTTTTTTGAATAGGTTAAACTTTTAATATTAAATTAAAAACATATGCACAAAAAGTAATAAAATTATTTTGTTACAATATCTAAAATTTGCAATAACTATATATTTAACATATTATTAATATAATTATTGTATTAAATATTTAAAAAATATAATTTATATTTACATAACCTCGTTACCCTCTATTAAAATATTTTTGTAAATTTTTAAATGCTAAAATTTTAATATGTTCAAATTTTTAAATTTTTATTACTTGTGACAGATTGTCAAGTAAATTATAATAAATAATAAAATAAATCTAAAAGTTATATAATACTGAAAGGAATTTATATCATAATTTAACCTACTAAATTGATTTATAAGATGATAAACATCTTATAAATCAAAGAATAAAATTAAAAACATCGACTCTTAACTTATTAATTTTTAAGCAATATGCAATCCTAACATATAATCTATAAACATCAGAAATATAATATTAATAAAAATACATTAAATATTAAAATAATATTTAAATGTGTAACACCATTTAAATGTTAAATTAATATTTAATAAAAATATTTAATTAATTTACACCACACATATTTAATCATCTAAGTAAATTCAATAAAGGATCCATGTGAACAAAATTTATTAATATAGGGGCAATATGATCTAAAGGGGTGGGAATTGACAAATACCTAAGAAATCCAAGGGAATCACATTCCCACTATTTAATGAAAAAACTGATACTGTTAGGAATACAATATTACTCCTTATAGGGAATGCTTCTCAACCAGCCAAACGTGGGTATGTGATTCTGAAAAACATTATTCCCCCATATAATGATCTTTTCCGCGAACCAAACACCCCCTAAGGGTTAATGTTTGATGCATTGCCAATAGACTTTTTTCTTTCCAAAAGCATACTTCAAATGGTGTCACATGTCATTTTAGGTGCACTAAACCCTATGCACTAAAAACCAAACTCTAAATTTTAAACCTTAAAACTTAATCCTAAACCCTAAAACACTAACCATAAACTCTAACTCTAAATTCTAAACCTTAAAACTTAATCATAAACCCTAAAACACTAACCATAAATCCTAACTCTAAAATTTAAAAATACACTGCTTGTAAAAAATTCGTTTTAAAAGTGATTTTAGTGTTGAAAAATCAAGTGTTTTGCATTGACTTCACTTAAAAAAAGTGATTTTAGTTTGCTAAGCCTAAAAGCAACCGAAAACATGCTAATCTTAAACCTAAAGTTTCAAAACACTTTTGAAAAAAATATCAAATTGGAGATTTTTAATTAAGTAGAGATGTATTTCATTCTCTCAAGACAACTGATGTGATTTGAACTCACACAAATTGAGACAATATGAATATCTTTATCACTCCTTTAAATAATGGATCTCGCCAAATTGACAGTTTTAATTCAATTCATGGTTAGTCAATATAATTGAAGAGATTTTATCATTTCCAAACGTATTAATTATCATCAAAATAAGAACGGATGAACTTGCATGAGCTTGAATAGTTTGTTCATTTGTATATGACTCTTGGTTTGATAGCCCTAGCGCCTCGTAATTAACAGAACGAATAAAAATCATTTGCCTCTTTTCGATGCTTCTACTTATGTTTTATCACTAAAAAAACTACAAAATTAAATTCTAAGCTCTAACCTTAAATTTTAAATCCTAAACCCTACCCCCACTACAACAATATAGGTTTTTAGTGACAAATTGATAGTGACTAGGAATAATTTTGTCACAGATATTAACTTTTTGTGACAATTTTTTGTGCGACACTATTAGTATAAGTAATTGTGACATATTTTTATTTGGTCACTGTAACATTTTTCTCAAATGAATTCTCACTATAAGTATACAATTGTGACACAAAGTTCATTGTCACTAAAACTTTGACACATGATAGTGACGATATGTGGAGTGGTCACTATTATTTGATATTTGTTGTTACAATGAAATTACTTGTCACTTAAAGTTTCCCTTTTTGTTGTGATAAATTTTGTCACCAATAAAAAAATAAAAGTAATGACAAATTAGACATTGTCACAATGATAAATTTATTTTTAGAATTATAAAAATTAAAGTTATCATAAACTAGTTTGTCTAAAGGTAAAATATTTCTATAGTCTATACTATGTGTAAATTGTTGTTTTAGTCAATCTATTTTGATCAACTTTAGTCCCTACATTTTTTAAATTTTAAAATTTTAATCCTAATCCTAACGGGGCACCGACAATATGACTAAATTACAAGGACTAAAAATGATCAAATTAAAGAACAAAAATTAAATAAGCAACTGATGTATAACAAATTAGGTAAAAAGAAAATTTTACTTGACATATTTAAATACTATCATTCATGTTGGGATCGAAAATTCAAAATTTAAAAAGTATAGAAATTTAAAGTGACCAAATTAGAGTACAAAGACTACTATGTGATTTTAGCATAATATATGATAGAATTTTATTGAAAATTTTAAAAGATATATTCCATTTTGAATAATTTTTTTTCAAAAAAAATCTAAATAGTTTCTTCTAACATACGTACTTCGTATAAGAAACTATAGAAAAATTAGTTAAATTATTATTATAATAATTAGTGTTATAATTAAAAAATATTTTTAAAATAAATAAAATTAATTTCAATTACAATTAACCCTAAATATTATTTTTCTTTCAAAATAGTATTAAATTTCTTGCCTAACCTAGTGGATAAGTATTGCACTATTAATAATCATTTGTGTCAAATAGTGTGGTCATAAAAAATATAACTATTGTGATGAAATACATGAAAGTTGTCATTAATATAATAGTAACGGAGTTATTAGTGACGACTCAAAAAAATAGTCACTGTAAATTTCAGTGACCAAATTTAACACTTTTTGTGACTATTTTCAATGTCACTAAAAATGCATTTTCTTGTAGTGACCCTATACCCAAAAAATACACCCTACCCTAAATTCCTTGAACGCTAACCATAAACCTTAACTTAAAACCTTAAACCCTAAATCATAAACTATAAACCTAATTTTGAGAATAAGATATAAATAAGGACGCCGAAAAGGGGTAGAGAATTTTCATCCTTCTGCTATTGCTTCTTTACAATTTATGTATGTTAATCCATCTGGACAACATGTCTCGTCCAGACTACATGGAACGAACTCGGGTTTAAAATTCAATTCTGTAAGTTATACGACATGTTTCTTGATGGTTTTTTTTATCTTTTAGATTTTTTTTTCTTTGTTTGTCTTATTTTGTGTATTATGTATTGCAGGTAAAGCTCGACAGTGTAGAGTATATCACATGGTATTTTTTTTCTTTGTATGTTAATCTTGCTTTATTTCTTATTTCAGTTGTACTTTGTTTGGCCTTACAATATTATCCTTTATTTTTTAAAATATTTTCTCAACTCACTTTTTGAATACATTGCCAAACTGATCTTTATTAGTTTCTTTCTTTTTAAGAATCCAATCATACATAATCCATTTTATGATATAAAAAACATACATATCTTTATGGAGTAAGATGATTAAACGAATAACATTATCATACATGGTTAGATTTTTGACCGATTTGAATCCGACAGAAGTTGAAAGTACTTGAATCACACTCATCCCAACGTCTATGGATGTTCCACGCAACCTGAATTTAGGATAAAAATCAATCATTGACTTGATTTGTAACACCCTCAAATTTTTAGTTTTAAAAAAAGGGAAAGATGTAAAATGTCAACCAAAAGGGTATGAACCCTTGACTGGGGTGGGCACATGTTGGGTCGAATCGGGTTTTTTATCCACTCGAATTCGACCCGAATATAAATACCCTAAATTTGATCACAAACCGACCCGAACATATTCTCTTAAAAACCTGATTGGCCCTAAAATAAATACATTAAACCCGACCCCGACCCGACCCAACTTATAGAAAAAATTAATTTTAGGGACCTAATTGTAAAAATATAATTTTAGGGGACTTAATTGTAAAATATTTATAATTTTAAGGACTAAATTGTAAATAAAAAATTAATTGTAAGGACCTAATTATAAAAATATATAAGTAGGGGTATCATTATAAATATCCCTAAAAATTTAGGGGGAAATTACACAATTAGTTTTGGGTCGGGTCAGATATTTTCTACCCTAAATTCGAACCCGACCTGACTTTCTCATTAAAAAAATATGATCCGATTGGTCCGGGTTGGGTCAAAACCGACCGAATCAAGTAAAATGATCATCACTACCCTTGACCTCTAGAGTGGTAAGCATAAGTGTCAACCGTTTGAGCCAAGGGTAAGTCTAGATATGAGGTACCCAACTTTCTTTTAAGCTTATTCAGTTTGGTTATCAGTAACAGTTTATTAAAAGTCAGAACTCTTCACCTACCAATAATCAATGCTCATTTGAATAAAAGAATATCAGATCGTTCCAGAATACCAACACTCTTACCCAACCCACCACCCTCTTCACCTCTGACCTGCCAAACTGATCAGAGTTGTAGCTCTCACCGTCAACGTCATCGTCATTTTACGCCGGACTTATCGCTGACCATCACTCGCGGTGAACGGCCATTGATAGCCATGGAGACCCGATTGAATCCTCGTCGAAACCTTCCCTATAACCTTTGTTGTTTTCCTTCGTTTTTGGTCGTCTCTGTCAACGATGCAGGCGTGATCAGCGTGTGGAGGAGTGCAAAACCTTTATGATCGATCGTCATTTCGACACTGAGGCCTCGTCGGAGCTAAGTCATTTTCGGTCATTTCCCTTCCAATTTGATAAGTTTGGTAAGGATTTTGGCCTATTTTCGATTTGTGTTTACAATGGTTGTATTGTGGTGATCATTTTTGTTCTGTTTCCAGCCAAAATAAGGCATTTGGGGTCGCCGATGACATTTTTGACGAGACGCCAGTGAGCCTGAGTTCGAGTAAGTGGGCCGAGTTATATTCGGCTTGAAACCTAACATGTTTTCTCAAACCAGAACTGAGTCAACCCGTCCGATTCAACCCAGTTGACTTTGATCGTTGACCTTATCTGACCGTTGACTTTGACCAAAAGTCAACTTTTTTCCGAAAACTCCTATTTTGAATTTTTCGACGTCCTGAGTCTATTTCGCGAAATTCTAACCCGAAAGCCTCCGAATCTGACCTCAAACCTGAACATGCATATGTATTAAGTTATCACATTAAGAGAGTTATATTGAATAAAGGTTTGATGTGAATTATTATATGTTTAAAGGTACTCGAGACTCCCCCAACCGTTCGTCTGCTTAACTCCGCTCCTCTCTAGGTTACTAGTATGACCTTAAAAACTTTGTGAATTAATTAAGTTATAATTTATTTCTCGTAGTAACTTTATTCTGTTATGATCTAGCATCTAACACTGTGGCAGAGCGTAGCGAGACAGGTGCCCGATAGACCCTTCTAACTGGCTTTTTGAGGTGTCTTCCGTGTGTGCTATATTATTGTTTTATACGAACTGTTGAAATAATTTTTCTGAATATATTATGAGATATTCTCTGATTTGAACAAGACTACCTTTCTGTTTCAGAAGCATGTCTACTTTATCTGTTTAAAAGTATGCCTTATGACTGATCTAAAATTAAGATGTATGTTTTCTATTTTACTAAGATAAATACATTTATGTCTCCTAATTTCTGATGACACTATATATTGTTCTAAACCGATGTGCTTGGGGTATACTCAGAGGATATTATCTGAAGTCTCTACAGGTACAACTTTAATCAAGCTGGTACCTTCTGTTAGGCTCAACCCTGATCAAGCTAGTAAGTCCTTTTGGACCTAAGATATCCCCTTAGGTAGGTTCCTACGCCCACAGACTTAGGGCAAGTCCTTCAGGATGTAGTTCATGGGGGCTGCATATCGGTGTTCAGTTGGAGGGTAACTAATTTTTAAATAAAAACATTGGTTGCTCTTATAACATGACTTACTGAAATGCTTTATGCATATATGAAATATTTAAATGTTTTAATTTGCACTTATTGGAACACACTAAGATCCTTAGCTCACACCTCAAAATCTTTTCCCTTTCAGATAGATACTTTTGGATAAGCTACCCTTGGACTTGGCACTTAGAGGATTGACACATTTGTACTCGTCTTTTGTTGTAATATTTTATATAGAGGTAGCAATCGGGTCGTTCGAATCAGTTTTGGGTTGGGTCAATTCAGGTCGGGTTGTTTTCGGTTTAGGTTCGATTCGGGTCGGATCGAGTCTGATTTGGATTTAATTCGAGTCTATGTTATTTCGAATCGGGTCGGCTATCGGTCAAGTGAATATCGGTTCAGTTGATTTTTGGGTCGGGTCAATATCAGATTGGTTGAATTTTCAGGTTAGGTCAATATTGAATCAATTGGCTTTTCAGGTCGGGTCTATATCGGATCGTTTGATTTTTCGGGTCGGGTCAATATCGGATCGGTCAACTTTCAATTTGTGTCAATGTATGAAAATGATCTTTTAAAGGAGAAAAAATTATATTAAACCATTAAACTATTACTAAAAGTAATTGTTAATTAGTAATATAATACAAAATGAGAATAAAACATACATATTTGAGGAAATTAAATTCGGGTTGATTTTCGATTCAAGTTGCTTTTGGTTCTGATTATTTTTTATTCGGTTGATTTTCGGTTCGGCTGATTTTTTGTTCGAGTTTCTTTCGGTTCGGGTTGTTTTCAGTTTCGGTTAATTTTGATTTGGGTTGATTTTCAGTTTAACTAAATTCGGGTCAGTTTGGTTGTGGTTCGAGTTCGGGTCAAGTTTAGACCTGTAACACTTGGGTTTAGGGGTCGGGTGAAAATAATATTTTAATATTATTTGGGCTCGGTTTTATAATTTAAATAACGTTTCGGGTTTTGTTTTCAAATCAATTAATTGTGTTGACCATGTTTTGGGATTAAACCCCAAATAGCCATGGATTTCCCTTCCTTGTGAATATCCCATTTCATTAAGGGCAAATTGGTCTTTAGGCCTTTAAGTTAAAACAAAACAAAACACCCCATTTTACTATTCATTGTCTTCTTCAAAATCATCTAACGTTGGAAGAGCTCTCTCAACCTCTCTACTATTCCATTTCATCTATTTTCCATTTCAACTCGTTTTTGAAAGGTAACACCATTTTTGACTTCTCCTCAACTCACTCTCTTTAAAAGTACAATTTGTTTTTATTTTCGTTAAAGTTTTAGAAATGGAGATTTCAAAAGTTTTGATTAAAAATGTAAACTTTATGTTGTTAAGCTTAATGTTTTGATTTAATATGGTTATTTATGAAGTCTAGGAGCTAAATGGTACCACATATGTGAATTTTGAATGGTTTTAAACAAATTCCCGAAATTGGGTTTAAATGGGGTTTTTGGAGGGTTTTGGGTGAGTTTTAGGGGTTGTTTTAGGTGGGAATTGATAGGCCATTGGTAGTACTATGGTTGAGGGTTGATTTGGGATCATTTGTGGGTGTCAAAGTTGTTGGAAACATGGATTTTGGAAGGGGTATTGGGGCTGCCCGAGTTTGGTTAAATGTGGGATTGTCCATGGCTTGAAACATTGTAAATTGTATTTGAATTGTGTTTCGGGTTGGTATTTCGATGTTTGGGCTGATTTGAGGTTATTTGAATTGTATTGAGGTTGTTTAGAAGCAAGAACATGGGTCGGTGAAGCATCGGGAGGAAATCCGGAAGCTTGAGAGTGGTTGCTTGCTTGGCTTGGAGCTTGGAAGCTTAGGTGAGTGGTTAATGTTTTAAAGTGGTTTTAAATGGTTGGTTCGAGCATGTGGACTAGGTCGGGCTTGGTAGACCCACCTAGAGCTAGGATTGGGGTGGTGGCCTAATCCTAAACTTAAACTAGAGCCATTGGTTGAACTTGTATTTGATGTTTATGCCTCGTGTTAATTGTGACATGATTGTTTATGTATAATGTGTTATACATGTGTGATGAGGCATGGTTGTGATGCATTGTGATATGCATGTGGTATGTTCATGTTTATGATCATGGTGAGTACGTGCTAGGCACGGAATTGGTTGTAATTGATATGGTGAAATGAGTTGAATGTTGGCACTAGTATGCTTGAGTACAAATGATCGATCATTAGGATGTTAGTGTGCACACATGAGTCTAAATTCGTGCGTGGCCTTGGTGGCGTTGAGTCACCAAGGAGGAGTACGAGTTCGCCCGGAAATTGTATTTATTTATAGTCGATGATGAGTGGAATCCCATCGACGGGGCGTGAGGATGAGTGGAATCCCCTCCGCGAGACCGGTGATGAGTGTAATCCCACCGTGAGGTAAAGTGGTTGTTGGATGTGAGTTCCAACGGGTTTATCCGCGTATTCGGGTCATAGCTAGGTGTCAATATTGATTGATATGTGTATCAATGTGTTGTGAATTATGATCTCTATTTGAATGTTTATATGTGATTACATACGTTGTGAAATAGAGCTTTATGAGCATGGCATATAATTGAATATTGCTCATGCATCTTTAACTTTTGGCTCTTGAGGATCTTTGGCAATTATGCTTTTACCTTGGTTGAGATCGTGCTTGGACCCTGCATTGTCGAGGTTTGTTTTTAGGAGCTTACCCTCACTAAGCTTATTGCTTACGCTCTCTCTTTGTTCGACAATGCAGATCCTTAGTTCGTGGGTTGCTTTTGCAAGTGGGGGGCCTCCAAGTGTGGTTGTTGGCTTTGAGTACATCAAGTATGAGCTTTTAATGTTTGAACATGTAATAGCTAAGCAATGGGATTTGTGTTATTTTGATGGATATTGTTGGTTGTTTAGGAGCTTGTTTAGACTTCATGCTTATGTTGCTTTTGTGTGGCTTGTCGATGCCATGTTTGGTTTGTAAACCGTATCTAAATTGCTTATCATGTGTGTGTTGGCCAAGTGCCTTAGGAGGATTCTTATGTGTTTGGTTGTTGAAGCATGAACCCTTGAATGCTTATATGCCATCTTTTGATCAATGCATGATTTCCTTGATGAATGTTGTTTGTTCATGTTGGGTGACTTGTATGACTAGATCATGGTTAATAAATGTTGTACGGGTGCTTGTTTGAGTCCAAGGAAGTCTTAAATTGCATCTAGGTTCGAGTCTTGTATGTTTTAGCTGAATTTGGGAGTCTTGCAGTGCAGGGCGTATCGGTACGCCTAAGGGCCGTATCGATACGGTCTTGCCTCCAGGACTCAAGTTTGGCTGGGCGTATCGATACGCGAGGGTGTATCGATACGGTTTTTGCTCACTGGAATTCTGAGATTTTGGTGAGTTATTACCGTATCGGTACGGTGTGTTAGCGTATCGGTACGGGTTTATCTCGTTGACCACGAGATGTTGACTGGGAAGGGCGTATCGATACGCTCAAGGGCTGTATTGATACGGTCATCCTGTGTTGACCCTTGAGTGTTGACTTTGGTCAAGTCATATCGATACCCTCGACAAGTGTATCGATACGGCCTGCTTAATTATAGAAAATGGGCTATTTTATGAATGATGTCTTGAATGGTCGATCTTTGTATTGCTCTTGTTTCCGCTGACGTGTTTCACATGGGTAATGGTAATGCATTTAGATAAGATTAATAAAAGAAAATTTTAGGGTTGCTAATAGAGGGGGAACCTTAACGGGTTTCGCTTCGGTTTTCCCCCTGTGACCCACTCGGACCGGTCAAGCGTCCGGACCAGGACGAGGGGGTTACACTTGTTGGTATCAGAGCCTAAGGTTACCGAGACCTTGGGCAGGTAAGTGGGGTAAGTTTAAGTTTTGTATTGTATTGTTATGCACGGTGTTTACTTGCCTTGAAAGCATGATTGCTTGTGTGACATGTATGCTAGTTGTTTTGTTTAAAAGCATGTTGTTTAAGAGTCTCATTGCTTCTATTACATTGGAAAAAGGATTTTTAAGTGAGGGAACGTACTTGAACCACTTGGAAGCCTTGCCTTGCTAACCCAACTTTGTATGTTTGTTGTTGTGGTTGTAGTTATCGTTTGTGAGCGATGTCTAGGCCGAGGGTGGTTCGTCAGGAAGCACGTGTTGCGGCTCCTATTGAGCCAGTGATTGGTGTGGAGGCTCATATAGAAGGGCCGGTGGCCGCGGGAGTTGGAGCTCCTCCAGCACCTTCACCACCACCACCTCCTCCGCCTGGAGCTGGAGGCGAGGATGGAGCTGAAGGAGAGGGACCTCAAGGTGGCCAAGGTCCGGTCGGAATTGATATGACTTCGCTAGTGCAAGCCATAGCGGGAGCATTTCAGGCCGCAGTTGCGGGAGCACAGGCTGCAGCTCAGCCTAGGTGTGACGATGCTAGTCTACCTTTGGAGAGGCTTCGAAGCTTGGGGGCCGAAGAGTTTAGAGGATCTACTCCGGAGAGGTCGGAGTTATGGTTGGAGAAGACAGTTCACATCTTAGCTCAGATGGGTTGTGTAGGCGCACATAGATTGGGTTGTGTGATCTCGTTGCTTCAGGGTGATGCCTACACCTGGTGGGTCACCATTACTACTGGAGTTCCAGAGGCAGAGATTGATTGGGATTTCTTTGAGTCCGCTTTCAGAAAGAGGTACTTGGGACCGAGGTACTTAGATGAGAAGAAGCGAGAGTTTATGGCCCTTACTCAGGGAGATGCTTCTGTGACTGATTATGAGATTCGTTTTGTTCGCTTGAGTCAGTACGCTCCAGAGTTGGTTCCTAATGAAGCGGAACGTTGTAACCGTTTCCGCTACAGGTTGAGCGAGAAGATTAAGAGGTACAGGTTAGCTTCTGACTACTCAGACTTTAATGTATTGGTCGCGAGGGCCAAGGATTTAGAACACAGTTTGGGTTCGGCCAAACGATCTGGTGGTTCTAGTTCTGGTAAGAGGCATAACCACTTTGACAGTAGAGATGCCAAGAGGCACAAGGGCGGTGGACAGCATTATGACCATAGGCGTGGCGGTGGCCACCATGGTAGGGGCCATCAGAGCCACAGAGGTGGAGGGCGTTTGCCCGAGTGCACACGATGTGGGAGACAGCACGCTGGTGAGTGTTGGGGTAACTTCCATGCTTGTTGGAACTGTGGTTCGAGGGACCACTTTAGGAGGGAGTGCCCGCATCAGGCGGCACAGGCACCGAACATTGCTCAGGCTCTTACAAGAGCAAATGATTCTCAGAGAGGCCGTGGGCGCGGTCGTGGCTACTTCCAGCCTAAGGCTGATGCACCTAGGGTAGATGCTCAGAGGAACCTTGCTCATGTTGTGGCAATGCAGCCAGAGGCAGGAGGACCAGCGAGAGTTTATGCTCAGAGAGAGGCCGGGAACGACACTGACGTGATAGCAGGTAATTTCGAGTTACAGTCTATGTCTTTGCTTTCTTTGGTTGATTCGGGTTCCACGCATTCGTACATTTTGAGTGAGCATACACGGAAGTTAGATATACCTGTTGAGATATTAGATGTAGGTATGCATGTGACTAGTTCTTTTGGTGAGACAGTTGTGGTTAGACGTATGTATAGGAGATGTCCTGTAACACCCGGGTTTAGGGGTTAGGTGAAAATAATATTTTAATATTACTTGGGCTCGGTTTTATGATTTAAATAATGGTTCGGGTTTTGTTTTCAAATTAATTAATTTAATGATTGACTATGTTTTGAAATTTAATCCCAAATAGCCATGGATGGTGTGCCCTTGTGAATATCCCATTTTATTAAGGGCAAATTGGTCTTTAGGCCTTTAAATTAAAACAAAACAAAAACACCCATTTCCTATTCATTCTCTTCTTCACCAACGGGAAAACAAGAGCTCTCTCCCCAATCTACTATTCCATTCAAAAGCTCCCTCATTTCAACTCCATTTTGAAAGGTAATGATATTTTTGACTTCCCCTCACCTCCCTCTCCTTGAAAGTACCTTTTATTTTCATTTTCATGAAGGTTTTAGAAAATGGCATTTTGGAAAGTTTGGATTAAAAATGAAAGCTTTATGATGTTAAGTGAAATGTTTTGATTTAATATGTTTAGTTATGGTGTATAGAGGTCAAATGGTATAACATATGTGAATTTCGAATGATTTTGAGCAATTTTCGGATTTGGATAAACATGGGGGTTTTGGAGGGTTTTAAAGTGGTTTTTGGGGTAGTTATGTGTTGGATTTTGGGGGCTGGTGTTAGTATGATATATGAGGGTCACTTTGGGTGTATTAGATGGTTGTTTGGATGTTTGAAATGGAAGATTTCAGTGGGTTTTATGGGTTGCTCAGGAATTCTATTTTGGACTTGATTTTGAGTGTTGGAAGCTTGAAATTGTTAATCTGGGTCGGTTCCGATGATGAGTTATTGATTGTGGATGTTTTGTTTGGGTTTGATTAGAATCAAGTTCGGGCAACGGAGAAGCATCAAAAGTAAATCCGGGAAGTTGAAGGTGGTCGCTTGCTTGATCTTTGAGCTTGGGAGCTTAGGTGAGTGGTTAATTGTTTTACTTGGTTTTAAAATGGTTGGTTCGAGTAGATGGACTAGGTCGGGCTTGGTAGACCCACCTAGAGTTAGGATTAGGGTGGTAGCCTAATCCTAAACTTGATCTAGAGCCTTTGGATGAACTCATATATGTGGTTGTGTATGTCTCGTATGAAATGTGATATGAATGCTTATGTATATTGTATTATACATGTGAGATGAGGCATGAATTGTGTTGCTTGAGACATGCATGATGATGGTTCATGGTGAGTACGTGCTAAGCACGGAATTGATTGAAATGAGTAATGTGAAATGAGTAAAATGTTGGCACCGGTATGCTTGAGTACAAATGATCGATCATTAGGATGTTAGTGTGTACACATGAGTCAAAAGTCGCGCGTGGCCTTGGTGGCGTTGAGTCACCAAGGAGGAGTACGGGTTCGCCCGGAAATTGTATTTGAATATAGTCGGTGATGAGTGAAATCCCATCGACGGGGCGCGAGGATGAGTGGAATCCCCTCCGCGAGACCGGTGATGAGTGTAATCCCACCGTGAGGTAATGTGGTTGTTGGATGTGAGTTCCAACGTGTTTATCCGCGTATTTGGGTCATAGCTAGGTGCCAATGTTGATTGAGATGTGTATCAATGTGTTGAGATATATGAGCTTTATTTGGATGTTCAAATGTGGTTATATGTATTGTGGATTTGGGCTTATGATCATGGCATATTATATTGGATAGTGCTCATGCATTTTTATCTTGTGGTTTGTGGATCCTTGGTAAATATGTGATTTGCCTTGGCTAGATCGTGCTCGGACCCTGCAATGTTGAGGTTTTTTTTAGAGCTTACCCTCACTAAGCGCCATTGCTTACGCTCTTTTTGTTCAACATTGCAGATCCTTAGTTCGTGGGTGGCTTGCGCAAGTGGAGGGCCTCCAAGTGTGGTTGTTAGCCTTGAGTACTTCAAGTATGAGTTTTTAATGTTGACCATGTATTAGTTGAGCAATGGGACATATGTTATTTTGATGGCTATGTTGTGGTTGATGTTGCTTAGGAGCATGTTAGACTCCTCGTATGTGTTGGCTATTTTGACTTGGGATGTATGCCTTGCTTGATACCTTGTTAGCATGTTGCTATTTTGAAGTTGTCTAAGTGTTGACCTTTGAATGCTTAATTCCTTAAATGAGTTGTATGTATGCATGACTTGTGTTGTTATGCCTTGGTGTTTAGTTCGTTTTGTTAACGTTGGAGCATGCTTGTATGTTGGTTTGCCTTAAGTTTTATTGCTAGTGTGTTGTTAGAGGTTGTGAAGGTGTTTTGGGGCACCCTTGTGCCTTAAAACAGCCAAAACGAGTCTGCAGACAGGGGGCGTTTCGAAACGGGCCACCCTATTTCGATACGGTCCCTTTGCTTTTGGCCAGCCGTTTCGAAACGGATAGGGGCTGTTTCGGAACATTTTTGCTACTGGAATTTTGAGAAATTGACGAGATAAAGGCGTTCCGGAACGGGCCTTTGATGTTTCGAAACGGTCAAATCTCGTTGACCACGAGAAGTTGACCGTTGGGGTCGTTTCGATACGGGTCACCCCTGTTTCGAAACGGTCTCCCTATGGTTAACCCTGGCCTGTTGTCTAGGTCAAGGCGTTTCGAAACACCCCAAGGGCGTTTCGATACGGCCTGTTGTAAAGGGCTAAAATGAGTTGTTTATTGTATCATCTTGGTCGGTCGATGATGAATTGTTGCTTCTTCCGCTGTTGTGCTTCACATAGGATTTAATCATGCCTATAGACAAGATAAAGTTAAAAGAAATTTTTTGGGTCGTTAACCGAGGAGGAACCTTAACGGGTTTCGCTTCGGTTTTCCCCGTGTGGTCCACTCGGACCGGTCATCCGGCTAGACCGGGACGAGGGGGTTACATGTCCACTGAAGGTTCAGGGTCATGTGTTCTCTGTTGATATGATGGAACTTCCTTTTTATGGTTTTGATATTATTTTGGGTATGGACTGGTTGGTTGAGCACCGGGCTAGTGTGGATTTTGAGACGAAGAGGATTTCCTTGAAACTTTCTGATGACTACGAGGTAGTAGTAGTAGGCGAGAACATTAAGTTCTTGTCTAATGTGGTGTCGGCTTTAGAGGCTCACAGGTTGATGGATTCTGGATGTGGGGTTTACTTAGCTTATGTTATGAATCCGAATATGAGTGAAGCTAGACCGAAAGATATTAGGATAGTGTGTGACTTTCCGGATGTGTTTCCTGAAGAGTTGTCAGGTTTGCCTCTTGGTAGAGATGTTGAGTTTGTGATTGAGACAGTTTCAGGGTCTAATCCAGTTTCGATAGCTCCGTATCGTATGGCTCCTAAAGAGTTGAAAGAATTGAAGAGTCAGTTGCAAGAATTATTAGATCGTGGTTTCATTAGGCCTAGTAGTTCTCCTTGGGGTGCTCCTGTGTTGTTTGTGAAAAAGAAAGATGGTAGTATGCGCATGTGTATTGATTACAGGCAGTTGAATCAGTTGACTGTGAAGAACAAGTATCCGTTGTCTTGCATAGATGATTTGTTTGATCAGTTGAGAGGTGCTTCAGTATTCTCGAAGATAGATTTGAGATCCGGGTACTATCAGTTGAAAGTGAAAGAGTGTGATGTTCCGAAGACAGCTTTTAGGACTAGATATGGTCACTATGAGTCTCTTGTGATGCCGTTCGGGCTCACGAATGCACCTGCAGCATTCATGGATATGATGAACAGAATTTTTAGGGACTATCTAGACCGTTTTGTGGTTGTCTTCATTGATGATATTCTTGTGTACTCGAAGACAGAAGAAGAGCATGATGAGCACTTGAGATTTGTTTTACAGAGATTGTTGAGCAATCAGTTGTATGCGAAGCTTAGTAAATGTGAGTTCTGGATTCGAGAGGTTGTATTCCTTGGCCATGTTGTGTCGACCGAAGGTATCCGCGTTGATCCATCGAAGATTGAGGCCATTGTTGAGTGGAAACAACCTAAGTCTGTGACCGAGATTAGGAGTTTCCTAGGATTAGCCGGTTACTATAGGAGGTTTGTTGATGGTTTCTCTAGAGTAGCTGCTCCCTTGACTAAATTGCTGCAAAAAGGAGTTAAGTTCGAATGGTCAGATGCAAGACAGAAGGCCTTTGAGAAATTGAAAGAAGCTTTGACAAATGCTCCAATATTAGTGCAACTTGTTTCAGGTAAGGAATTTGTGATTTATAGTGATGCTTCCTACGTAGGTTTAGGATGTATTTTGATGCAAGAAAGAAGAGTTGTTGCTTATGCTTCTAGACAGTTGAAGATTCATGAGAAGAACTATCCTACTCACGATATAGAGTTAGCCGCGATTGTTTTCGCATTGATGATTTGGCGTCACTACTTGTATGGTGAGAAGTGTATAGTTTACACTGATCATAAGAGTTTGAAGTATTTGATGACACAGAAAGAGTTGAACTTGAGACAAAGAAGATGGCTTGAGTTGTTAAAAGACTATGATTTGACCATTGAGTACCATCCGGGTAAGGCAAATGTAGTAGCCGATGCTTTGAGTAGAAAAGTGGCCGTTGAGTTGAGAGCTATGTTTGCTAGATTGAGTGTGTCCGATGATGGTGGTTTGGTCACCGAGTTGCAAGTGAAGCCTTCTTTGATTCAGTTGATTAGAGAGAAGCAGTTGCAAGATGTGACTTTAGTTCCTCATGTTCAGGACATAGCCGAAGGAAGACCGACCGAGTATAGTTTCAGTGGTGAGAGCTTGTTGTGCTTTAGAGATAGAGTTGTGGTACCAGAAGATATTGAGTTGAGATGTCAGATTTTGAGTGAAGCACATTCGAGTCCTTTTTCTATGCATCCGGGTAGTACCAAGATGTATCGTGATTTGAAGAATGATTACTTCTGGGTTGGTTTGAAGAAAGATGTAGCCGAGTATGTGAGTCGTTGCATGGTTTGTCAAAGAGTAAAGGCAGAACATCAGGTTCCTTCAGGTTTGCTACAGCCTTTGAAGATTCCGGAATGGAAATGGGAGAGGATCACCATGGATTTTGTGTCGGGGTTGCCTTTGTCTCCTTCGAAGAAGAATTCTGTTTGGGTGATTGTGGATAGGTTCACTAAGTGTGCTCACTTCTTAGCAGTGAACACTACAGATTCCTTCAAAGTTGTTTGAAACATGGATTTTGGAAGAGGCATTGGGGCTGCCCGAGTTTGGTTAAATGTGGGATTGTTCATGGCTTGAAACATTGTAAATTGTATTTGAATTGTGTTCCGGGTTGGTATTTCGATGTTTGGGCTGATTTGAGGTTATTTGAATTGTATTGAGGTTGTTTAGAAGCAAGAACTTGGGTCGGTGAAGCATCGGGAGGAAATCCGGAAGATTGAGAGTGGTTGCTTTCTTGGCTTGGAGCTTGGAAGCTTATGTGAGTGGTTAATGTTTTAAAGTGGTTTTAAATGGTTGGTTCGAGCATGTGGACTAGGTCGGGCTTGGTATACCCACTTAGAGTTAGGATTGGGGTGGTAGCCTAATCCTAAACTCAAACTAGAGCCATTGGTTGAACTTGTATTTGATGTTTATGCCTCGTGTTAATTGTGACATGATTGTTTATGTATAATGTGTTATACATGTGTGATGAGGCATGGTTGTGATGCATTGTGATATGCATGTGGTATGTTCATGTTTATGATCATGGTGAGTACGTGCTAGGCACGGAATTGGTTGTAATTGATATGGTGAAATGAGTTAAATGTTGGCACTAGTATGCTTGAGTACAAATGATCGATCATTAGGATGTTAGTGTGCACACATGAGTCTAAATTCGCGCGTGGCCTTGGTGGCATTGAGTCACCAAGGAGGAGTACGGGTTCGCCCGAAAATTGTATTTATTTATAGTCGATGATGAGTGGAATCCCATCGACGGGGCGTGAGGATGAGTGGAATCCCCTCCGCGAGACCGATGATGAGTGTAATCCCGCCGTGAGGTAAAGTGGTTGTTGGATGTGAGTTCCAACGGGTTTATCCGCGTATTCGGGTCATAGCTAGGTGCCAATATTGATTGATATGTGTATCAATGTGTTGTGAATTGTGATCTCTATTTGAATGTTTATATGTGATTACATACGTTGTGAAATAGAGCTTTATGAGCATGGCATATAATTGAATATTGCTCATGCATCTTTAACTTTTTGCTCTTGAGGATCTTTGGTAATTATGCTTTTACCTTGGTTGAGATCGTCCTTGGACCCTGCATTGTCGAGGTTTGTTTTTAGGAGCTTACCCTCACTAAGCTTATTGCTTACGCTCTCTCTTTGTTCGACAATGCAGATCCTTAGTTCGTGGGTTGCTTGCGCAAGTGGAGGGCCTCCAAGTGTGGTTGTTGGCTTTGAGTACATCAAGTATGAGCTTTTAATGTTTGAACATGTAATAGCTAACCAATGGGATTTGTGTTATTTTGATGGATATTGTTGGTTGTTTAGGAGCTTGTTTAGACTCCATGCTTATGTTGCTTTTGTGTGGCTTGTTGATGCCATGTTTGGTTTGTAAACCGTATCTGTAACACCCATAAATTTTTTATGGCTGTTTAAAATGTTTGTAAAAAAAAGGAAAAAAAGAATGGGTATCATGTGGTTTGAACCCGTGACTTTTGGGTTGTTGTACAAGAGGCTTAACCATATGAGCTAAGCCTTTATTTTGGTTTTAGTTTCGCTCAATTTTTTTATGTGATATATGTTTCTCGGGTTGGACCAAAAAAAATTAAAATAATTTGAACCAACCTCAACCAATTATTGAACCTGCATTTGAAGAGACAAAAAAAAGAAGTCTGGAAGCTTCTCCAAACTTTCCACCTTCCCCAAAAATTCGACCGGCCACCGATCTTGGCCACCGTCGGCCCGTGGCGTGCACCGCCGCCGCCATCGTCTTCCTTGTCTCTCTGCGACCAAAACCCGATAAGCCACTCGCGGTTTAACGCAGCTGTTCGGCGGGGAGATTGGATTGAAAGTCCGATAGACCCCTTTCGCTCACCGTCCCTTTTTCGTGTTTTTTGTCGTCGTCCGGCGTCGTGTCGTGAAGTGGAGGCCGTCACCGTACTCAGCAAACCGAGGCGAGTGAAACCCAACCGTCCGATCGACTGACCGACACCGGCAAGCCTCTCATCGGAGTTGCGCGTTATTTCAGTCGTCGATTCGTGTTTCAGGTAAAATTCGGCCAATTTTTCGGTTTGTTTCGTTGAAGTCCTGGTGGTGTTGGGTTGTTTGACTGATGAGTTGTGTTTTTTCGGTAGAAACCGCAGTGTTTGGCGTCTCCGGTGGTTTTTCCGGCGGTCGTCCGGTGACCTAAAACCTAGGGTGAGTAAACCGGGTTCAAATCGACTGAACCGGCTAGACCGGTTAAACCGGCCGGCCCATGAACCAGACCCAAACCGTCCCGACCCGAGTCCGACCCAACTCGTACCCGTACTTGACCCAAACCCGTATTCGACCCGACCCGACCCGTATCTGAGCCCGACCCGACTACCGAGTCAACTCAGCCCGAGTCAGCTTAGTGAGTCAGCCGAGTCAGCTCAGTGAGTCAACCGAGTCAACTCAGTTGACCTTTGCCCGTTGACTGCTGATGTCAGCGTTGACCTGCTGACATCAGCATTGACTCTGACCCAGTTGACCGTTGACCTGCTGACGTCAGTGTTGACCTGCTGACGTCAGCGTTGACTTTGACCGTTGACCAAAAAGTCAAATTTTCCGAAAACTCCTATTTTATGTTTTTCGACGTCCTGAGTCCGTTTTTGAAGCCCGTTTTGCAAAATTCTGATCCGAAAGCCTCCGAATCTGACCTTGAGCCCGAACTTGTTTATGTACTTAATCTGGTTAAGAGCTTGTGGGTAAGGTATGATCTTAGAATTTGTGTAATTGAAGGTATTCTCGGTTCCTTGGATGCTCGATGCTGAGGAATGTCGAATTCGGGTTCGAGGGTATTCGAATGTTGTATCATGAATCGACTGATGTAGCTCGGAGTTAAGGTAATACACTACTACTCCTTGTATGCTTTATGAACATGTTGATATTTGGTTAACGCATGCATGCTTATGATGACGTATACTGTAAATTCTGTTTAAATTGAATCAGATTCGAGCAATAAGTATGGATATTAATAAGACCAAATTATCCGAATAAGATTACTAATGGGCTAACAATATCAGAAGTCCTAGTAGTTAAATTCATTTAATCCGCAACTCAATTAACAGTGTGTAAGAATCGAGGCCCAGAATACAGAGTGAGAGATATTAATTATGAAATTACAAAAATGCCCTTGGAGCATAAGTATGACTAAACTACCCCTCTGATAAAGGAAATGACCTAAAATCTGCATTCGACCTGATTATGCAATTTACACTACCCAAGATGTATGTTTTAATGGAAAGACTTCGGCATCATTATGCAATACGTGTGATACAACTTGGATAATCCCTCAAACTCTGTATAACACTTGATTGAGAATTCTCTGGAAATATTGTTGAAATCCTAAGTCGATCCTTATGACAGTAATGCGTGAATTAAATAAGAATGATCATAATGACCAAAAAGATGGTAATGCCCTCGAGCACCGAAATGTATGATTAATTTGAATGACGTTATACCCTCAAGTTCTGTAATAAATGAATCGTCTGTAAAGGGGCGGAGAGTTGTGACGACTTAATCTCGTTTGAGTACGTGAATGATGGAGGTACCAAATGGCAATTTAGAAAGAAATGATAGATTTATCCCAATTTCCAAAATGACTGAAAAGCCCTCTTGAGTCAAATATACAGTTATTCATTTGATGAAATTATGAGATTTCTAATAAGACTTTAAGGGCTAAAGCGCCCCTAAGTGTTAGGAAGCACACTCATGTATGATAATCACTCCTGATATTAAAATAAGTTTGGAAGTTTTTCCGCACAGAATATAAGTTCGACTACTCCGCGGCAAGTCTGGTGGTGAAATATGAAAGCAACCGTTCAGATATACGATACAGCCGGATACATTAGAGGGTTGGTTAGTAATGCAAGGTTGGGATATGTTAGTTCGAATGGTTTTGGAGGCTCGATAAACTTCTGGAAATCATAAATATTGTAAATCTTCATTTTACAACTATTGGGCTAAATTACAAACCACCCCTGATAGTTAAATGACCAAAATGCCCTCGTTGGCCCAAGTAATCAAAATAGCCCCGAATGTATCTGATTTCGTGAAAGATCTTGACGAAGAGATCTCTAAATGTATGGTTGGAAGCTTGATGAGCAAATAGAATTTCTGAGCCACTGTTTATGCCTTGTTGGTATAAATTATCAAAATGTCCATTTGTGATAAAATGACCATAATGCCCTTGTATGCTTAAATGACTAAATAACTCATGATGCGTCTAAACTCTCAAAGATCTTAATGTATCACCTCCTGAATATCTGGGTTAAACCGTTAGTATGAACCCCTTTTTATAGGGGCCACGTTTTAGAAATTCGTTCAAATTGTCAAAAGTTTAATGTGTCCCCTTCCGTAATGCCAAGTATCTCCAAGAAATGATCTGTCCCACCTAGTGTGTTCCATGTGTGCTATATTCTGATGAATGAATTGCATAATGATTTAATCATAAACAATATTATGTTTTATTAATATTTTAATTGTTATTGAAAGTGCATCACTATGTTAGGAAATGAGATGAAATGATGAACTGGATATATGATGACATTATCTGCCTACTTGATGTATGTCATGTATTGTTTTATGGCAGTGTCTGTAAAATATTTTCTGAAGTTTTTATTATGTGTTTAAATGACACCCCGAAATGATATTTTAAACAGAAGTTGGTTTTACAATTTAATAAGTGTTTTGAGAAAGAAAAATGTTTTTATGTGTATTTTTACTGTGGGTCGCTCTTGTGACCCTAATGTGACTTCCTAGGATCCGTTGTAACGCATAGGCGGGTCTAGGGGGTTACAGTATCTAAATTGCTTATCATGTGTGTGTTGGCCAAGTGCCTTAGGAGGATTCTTATGTGTTTGGTTGTTGAAGCATGAACCCTTGAATGCTTATATGCCATCTTTTGATCAATGCATGATTTCCTTGATGAATGTTGTTTGTTCATGTTGGGTGACTTGTATGACTAGATCATGGTTAATAAATGTTGTATGGATGCTTGTTTGAGTCCAAGGAAGTCTTAAATTGCATCTAAGTTCGAGTCTTGTATGTTTTAGCTGAATTTGGGAGTCTTGTAGTGCAGGGCGTATCGGTACGCCTAAGGGCCATATCGATACGGTCTTGCCTCCAGGACTCAAGTTTGGCTGGGCGTATCGATACGCGAGGGTGTATCGATACGGTTTTTGCTCACTGGAATTCTGAGATTTTGGTGAGTTATTACCGTATCGGTACGGTGTGTTAGCGTATCGGTACGGGTTTATCTCGTTGACCACGAGATGTTGACTGGGAAGGGCGTATCGATACGCTCAAGGGCTGTATCGATACGGTCATCCTGTGTTGACCCTTGAGTGTTGACTTTGGTCAAGGCGTATCGATACTTTCGACAAGTGTATCAATACGGCCTGCTTAATTACAGAAAATGGGTTGTTTTATGAATGATGTCTTGAATGGTCGATCTTTGTATTGCTCTTGTTTCCGCTGACGTGTTTCACATAGGTAATGGTAATGCATTTAGATAAGATTAATAAAAGAAAATTTTAGGGTTGCTAACCGAGGGGGAACCTTAACGGGTTTCGCTTCGGTTTTCCCCGTGTGACCCACTCGGACCGGTCAAGCGTCCGGACTGGGACGAGGGGATTACAAGACCATCATGTTAGGGTCTATATCGGGTAAATCGGTTCGGGTCTCGATCTCGGGTCAAGTTTGCCATGTTTAATTTTATCTGCCATACTACTTTATTTGGGTGACATGAGCCTATATTATGATATTGTATATTTTACTAATTTGCCTGATGTGGCATTATTTTGTAACTAAAATTCTGACATGGTTTTAGATTAAATATCTGGTATTATATCTTATGGTATATAATTATTATATGCTTTCTTGAGACTTTAATTTGTAAATATTTTTAGTGGAAGTTTTTTAATTTAATGGTGTTCAGCGTTAGTGGTGTTCAACAATGTTCGTCGAGCGTGGTAGGATTTTTCCGGATAATATTAGATGCATCGTCAATAGACTTTTTTCTTTCCAAAAGCATAAGTCAAATGATGTCACATATCATTTTAGGGGTAAAATACACAGATCATCACTCAACTATCTTCTCACTCTTATTTTGGTCACTTAACTTTTAAACTTTTCAATTTACTAATTGAACTTTTCGAATTGCACCTATTTTGGACACTCTTGATTATTTATTTCAAATATTTTGGCATTTTTTATTATTTAATATAAAAATAATTTAAAATACAAAATATAAATTTAAGTCAAACTGTTCACCGGCCACCATTCGCCGTCGTCGGACGCCACCGTAGATGGTGGCCGTCCAATATCAGATTTTGTTGGTCGCTTCGTTTCGGCCCCCTGAGTCCGAATCTGATCCCATTTTACCAGAAAATGTCATGAAGTTCACGAAAAAGAGATCAAAAGTTAGAAAACTGAAAAGTTTCAAACGAGATTTGCGGGTTTCATGACATTTTTCGATGAAACAAACACCAGATTCGGACTCAGCATGTTAAAACGAGTTCACGAGTGCAATTTGGGATCAAACGGTCGACGATGGTGGTGACATTTTTCATATTTTTAAATTTAATAATAATAAAATATGATTTTTATTATTTATTTTAAATTATTTATGTTTAATGATATTAATAAATTCAAAAATAATAATAAAATAATTGAGAGTGGCCAATATAGGAGAAATTCGAAAGTTAAGTTAGTAAATTGAAAAGTTTAAAAGTTAAGTGACCAAAATAGGAGTGAGAAAAATAAGTGAGTGATAAATAATATATTTTACCTATCATTTTATGGGTGCTAAACCCTATACACTAAAAATCAAACTCTAAATTCAACACCTTAAAACTGAATCATAAACCTTAAAAAATAATCATAAACCTTAACTCTAAATTTTAAAAATACACTGCAGGTGAAAAAGTTTGTTTTAAAAGTGATTTTAGTGCCGAAAAATCAAGTGTTTTGCATTGATTTTACTCTTTAAGAAAAGTGATTTTAAGGTTGCTAAAAGCAACCAAAAACAAGAAACCAAAATTTTTAAAAGTACTTTTGAAAAAAAAATATCATACAAACTATTTTTTATTAAGCATAAATGTATTTTATTATGTAAATGTTATGATTCGAACTCACACAAATTGAGATGATATAAATATTTTTAATCACTTGGTAAATTAATAATTTTAACCAAACTGACCATTTTAATTCAATTCAGGGTTAATCAATATAATCGAAGAGATTTTATCATTTCTAAAAGTATTAATTATGATTAAATAAGAATGGATGAACTTGACCTTGAAGAGTCGGTTCATTTGTATATGACTCTTGGTTTGATAACCCTAGCGCCTCGTAATTAACAGAACACGTATTGATGCTAAACCCATGCTACCTATATATATACGTGTGTGGAAGGGAATGCGTTTCTTGTATATCTAAATATATATTTTTTTGCAAATGAGTTACCCAAATATGATCAAAATTGGGCCGGTTGGATATGATAATAGCGTATATAATCCAAGTGACTGGTGTGACAAGGGAAATGATAAAATCTCTGAAATATATATCTCTCATACCCATTCTGCTATTGCTTCTTTACAATTTATGTATGTTAATCCATCCGGACAACATGTCTTGTCCAGACTACATGGAACGAGCTCGGGTTTAAAATTCAATTCTGTAAGTTATACGACATGTTTCTTGATGTTTTTTTTATCTTTTAGATTTTTTTTTCTTTGTTTGTCTTATTGTGTGTATTATGAATTGCAGGTAAAGCTCGACAGTGTGGAGTATATCACAGGCTTGAAGGGGTTGTTCGATCCATCGCATGGTATTAGATCGCTTACTTTTGTAGCCAATAAAGGACAATTCGGACCCTTTGGTTTCAACAGTAACGTTGATGGTGGCGGTGTTGCGGCTTCTGGTGGTCCTGGTAATTCGAAATTCGCACCATTCGACTTACAATTCGGGCCTTCTCGCCGGTTTGGTGGATTTCATGGTCGCACAAGATTAGGTCAAATAAACACCATCGGAGTTTATCTTAAGACTGGAGTTGGTTATTGAATATTTTGAAAAAAAAAAGAAGAATGTTAAAAGTACCCAATGATTTCTTATGGATAATCTTGCTATATTTCTTACTTCAGTTGTAATTTGCTTGGCTATATAATACTATCCTTTGTTTTTCTGAAGTACATTTTCAACACATTTTCTAAAAGCATTATCAAATTGATCTTTACCAACTTAGATGATTAAACGAATAACTTTATCATACATAAGCTCCAATAAGTTTGGGATTAGGCGAAGTTCATGGGTTGGGTTTTTGATCGACTTGAATTCAACCCAGAAGTTGAAAGTCTCCACCTAAATCACACTCATCCAAACATTTGAAGATGCCACACCATTCTAGGTATCGCTTTAAGTTCTGGTCAGTATATATCAGTTATAGTTGAAGTTCAGGTGGGGTATTAAATGGTGTCCCCACCGTTTTTGAATGGACTGAAATTGGTTGGAATTTCAAAGGCTCTTTATAGATTGGAGTCTCAATAGATTGTTTTAGGTTGAGTATGATTGAAAACATGTGGGTCTTGCCTGCGTCCTAACCGTAGTTATGGTCGGATTTAGGGGTAGGTTACCTATTAAAAAGGTTAGGGCATCCACACAACGTCTAAATTTGATACCTAAAGGGGTTATTTTGTTAAAGTGCTATAAAATGAACAGTTTAACTCTTAGCACTATTATAAAAAATAGAAATATGCCAATGAAGCAAATAAATTATTAAACAAAAATTAAATAACTTAACATGCTAACAAAATAAACAAGTGATACCTCAACATGCAAAACTATAGTCGGATCATAATTAATTATAATTAGGCGAATCATTAATTGAATATAATTTTAAGATTGGATCATGTTATTTGAACAATTTTAAGATTAATCCATAGTTAAACTCAAATTTAAGATCATGTAAATAATTAATAATCCATTTTAAAAAATTGAAATTAATTGAAAGAAAAAAATGAATCAAAGCCTAAATTAATCACTAGTAAGTTCATTTAGGGGTTAAATTAATCTAAATATAAAATATATTGACTAATTAGTGTAAAATTAGTTGAATTTTGCACTATATTAATTAAAGATCTAGTCCATAATTTTTAGAAGTGGTTAAAAGCTCTTAGTTACATTCTCTCCTTGAAGTTTTGGGTTGAATATCTATTATGATTTATGAGCAAATTTCCTTTTCCCCCTCCCCTAAATAGGAATTGAATTAAATTATAAAATACAGGCCAAATTGAATTAAATTAAAATTTAAAAGCACAACGTAAGGACCTAATTAAAAGGGAATTAATTCTACAGGCTAAAATAAATTGAATTAACAGTAAACTACAAAAATAAGAATTAGAACTAAATCGTTAAATACCTAAGGAAGGAAGGATCTAGAGAGAAAATTCCTCCCAACCTAAAATGTGCGTGGGTGAGTGAGGCTGGGTTGGTTTGCGTGAAACACTTTCCGAAGACTGCACCAACTTTCAACCTCATTTAAGTCGAATAGAATAGAAGTCTCCCGTCCCATTCAATGTTCTTATTTATGTCGTATATTAAAAAAAAAATTACATTTAGAGTTAGAGTTTAAGAATATAATATAAAAAATTAAAGTTGTGGTATTTTTAAGGTTTAAACTTTAAAATTTATTATATAAAATTTAGAATTATACTTTAAAATTTAATATTTGAATGTTTGAGCATATAAAAAAAAATTAAATAGAGATAGAGAATTTTTGTTCGTATAAATAGCAATTGTTTAGTTAAAATTAGATGGAGATCGTCTGCCCTCAAATTATATATTTTTTGGTGTCCCATTTTAAAATAGTGGGTTTAGAGTTTAAGGTTAGTGGTTGTGGTTAGGGTTTAGGGAATTAAGAGTAGAGTATATTTTTAGAGTTTAGGGATGAGGGTTTAGGAGGTGGAAATTAGGGTTAAGATTTAGAATTTAATTTTAAGTAAACTTTAGTGTAAGATATAAAAGGGACATGATTAGAGGCAGATAATTTTAAACCATTAAAATTCAGCTATACTATTTTATTAACTAAAAAGAAAAATCTAAAGAAGAAAAAAACTAAACGAAGCAATAACTTTTGATGACATTTCATTAAAGTATTCATAATTTGATTATCAATATTCAAATGCAAGAGAGAAAAGTGGAGTAATTGAAAAGTCTTTAACTTTTGTTTTGTATAAAATCTTAATATTTGAGCTAATGAGAAATGAATCCATCAAATCGCATGCTTTGATTAATGGAAAGTCTTTTAGTCAAATTCTTCTAAAATAGGTTTCTAATAAAATAATCAATTAAATTTTAATAATAAAGTATTTTATTAAATAGTTATAAGCATCTATAACAAAAACCTAAATTTTAATAATTTGATATGAACTAATTATAATAAAATATATTAAATTTTATCTCTATTAATCTCAGTTTTAGTAATTTTATTTACTTCATGGTTAGCGAGATGTTCATTCGGTCAGTTATGATCAATATGGTGCTAATTTGGTCAGTAACTGAATTGAATTAAGTAAAATAAATTTAATCGAGATTTTTTCTTTAATTGTTAATCAAATCAAAATTTAATTAAAATTTTAATCAAACCGAAAAAATCAGTTAATTTATTCGTTTTTATAATTAACTGAACTTTGTTATAAGTTTGAAGATATGTGTTTTCTTCTTTAATTATATTATATTAATTTGAGTGTGTGTGTTTTGGCTTATTGGGTTAAAAACTAGTTGGGTCTTTTGATATATTGATGAGTTTATGCTTAAAATATATATGTAATATATAAATGTGAGATAGAAACCTCTTGCACTATGTAAAATTTGAAATTTTTAAACCTTTGAGTACCATTGTATGAAGGTAAATGGATGGTTGAGATTAATAGTAAAAAATGTGAAATTATCACGAGGAAAAAAAGATAAGGAAATAATCTTAGCCATTTATTACCTTCATCCAACGATTCAAAAAATGTGTAAAAGTAACTAAGTTTTACATTGTGTAAGTGAATCATAACACTATAAAAATTATTAAATAATTGGAAAATTCTAGAACGGGTGACGCACACTGTTGAACGTCACTAACGCAATCACTGTTGAACAACATTAATTTTTAATAACTTTTAAATCATTATTAAAAATCTCAAAGGCTTGACATGCAATTGATATTTCAAAATAAAATTATAAGAAATTATTTCATGAATCATTCTCACCAACTCTTTCATGGTCCTATCCAATTAAATAAATTCACATCATCTTTACTTTTCACATAATATTTTCTTATAAAAAATGATGGTTTGTAAATTTTAATTTATAAGAAAATGTTATGTGAAAAATAAAGATGATGTGATTCTATTTAATTGGGTATGACTATGGATGAGTGGGTGAGAATGATTTATGAAATAATTATTTAAAAAATTAATGATGTTCAACTGTGTATTGCATTAATGATCTTCAGCGGTGTGCATCGCAGTTCTAGACTCATCCTAAATAATTAATATTTTCATTATTTAACTGAATTCGAACTAAATTAATCGATAATTAAATTTAAAAAACTTTAGTTATTATTCGATAGAACACCAAATTAATTGACCAATTAACCGATATAAATTATATCGGATTGATTGATTTGGTTTTAACATAACAATCCTAATAATTCTTCAATGTAGTTGAAGAGATTTCATCGTTTCCAACGTTTTTTAATTAATTATCATTAAATATTGATTGGATGAACTTGCGCCTAGTAACTCGACTGTATTTATGAATGCCATCCTAATAACAAAACACGGGTTCATGCTCATATCAAATCACTGTTAATTTTATATTATTTGTATTATTAATAAAATAGAAAAATAAATTAATATTAATGTATGTGACATGATATTATTAATGGGCATATAAAAGATTTTTAAAAAAATTATTTACATCCATTGGCCTTGATTAAATAAATGATTCATTTGAAAATAACATATTCATTTAATTAAAAGGGTAAGAACAATTTTTTATCTTCTATTTCTTCATCTAATAATCTATGTCAAGGATCTTAATTAGGTTTTTAGATTTAGAATTTAAACGTTATAGTTACTAAATAAAAGAGTAGAATATAGAAAGTTGTTGCTAGTTACTACTCTATTGTTGTTATTGTCCAATCTTAACTTGGTCATGTTTTTGTTAAAGTCCACAGTTTTATTCATTAAGCTGAAAAGAGTACATAGTGGGGCTCCGAGAGGCAAACCCTGTAAACATAAGCATGTTGCTGCCCTAAACAAGGCAGCTTTAACGATAAGCTCTCCCGGAACGAAGCACTGGCCTAACCTTTATTTACTTAAAACTAACATTAGAGCAGTAATCAGTTCATGCAACAACTTGTGGAATCCTCGCATCTTCTCCGTGACCGTGTGCTTTGGAAAATACCCATGGCCATGCAAATCCTGTGCCCATAAGTGCCAACCGCATTTGTCCAAAGGTATCTACATCTCTCCCGATTTCGTTGCAAAAAGTTACGGACGAGTTACATACCGAAGGGCAGTATTTAAATTTGTAGCTAGCAGGGAAGCTGGACTTCTCTATTTTAAACCAACTCTCCACAGTGTCGCAACCAGCTTCTCCTTTACTCCCGCCAAGTTCCACCCACCTTTTCCCGGATGATTCGCCATCACCTTCAACCTTCCACACCGTCGATGTCTGGCAGAATCTGTCTCTAGGCCCAACGAACTTCACTCTCACGTCCGAGGATTCGCGGACAACGTCATCGCTGGAGGCGCATTGGAAAACACCACGGGATTACCCTTGTCAACACTGAGTCGTCTCTCAAGCACGATATCCGGGCATTTTCTATCCCTCTCCATGCCCCATACCGCCGACACTACATAGTATCTGGCGTTGGTGAGGACCTCGTCACCGTCAACATCCAGCACGACATCGGCTGCAGCGTTGGCCACGCCAAACAGAAAGGATGATTGCGTGATTGAGAAGATGAAAAGAAGAAATAGGGAAGTTGTTGTGGTGTTCATGGTTGCAGATTGTGTTTGATATGTGTTGGTTTAGTTTTGCAGGCTAATTTATAGAGGTATATGGTACAAACACATGTCAAATGTTAGGTAAATTATTTAGGACTACCCCCTACGTGTCCTGTTAATTTTTAATAGGCAGTACCACACCCCACGTTGACTGAGGAGTGCAACTGCTTCTCCTAATTATTACATTTTAAGTCATTGTTATTTTTAAAATTATTATAATTAAGTTTATGTTCATTTTAAATTTTTTTGTTTAAATAATTAAGTTCTTATCTCAAAGAATATTTTAATCAAAAGTAATAATTTTAAATCAAAACATATTTAATCTTAAAATAAGCGTTTCATTAATCGAATACAATTTTAACATTAATCTATAATTATACTCAATTTTAAGATTAATTAAATAATTAATCATCCGTTTCAAAATGTATATAAATTAAGCGAAAGAGAAAAAATGAGTCAAAGCCTAAATTAATCACTATATTTTATTTAAGGGTTAAATTAATCTAAATGCAAAATTTATTGACAAATTAATTAATTAACTATACTAATTAATGACCTAATTAAAAAAAATTATTGTTAGGCTCGATTTTTTTCAACTGATTTAGTTTTTCAAGTGGTGGAGAAGTTGGGCAATTTGGGTGATTGGTGGAGGAAGCGAAAAATTAAAAGACACGATGATTTAGAGTGATTCGGCTTTCTAACCAAAGCCTACATCCACTACCTTAGCTTTCCCACTAAAAATTTTCTAATCAATTCACTAATTGTTTCGTCTCCTTTTCAAGGATTAGGAGGACACTCTTACAAACGGTTAATCTTTCTACCAAAGATTAATCATATACTCTTTACAAGAGGAAAAAAATAAGCAAACTAAAATTCATCTCACAGGGTATTTGTTTGCACTCTTTAAGCTCTCACCCAAACCTAAACATTTGAGGAAATATTACAATTTTAACTCACAAGTGTTGTCTATACAAAGAATAAACAATTAAAGTCCTAAGATACAATTTCTCATCATATAGTTGTTGACAATTGAAGTATTAGTCTTCTATAGATGCTTGGAGGTCCCTTTTATACTTTCAAATGAGTTTGTAGCTGTTGAAGACCGTTGGGATTGATTTAGAGCCGTAAAGCCTTTGTTTCCCACCATAAATGCAGTTATAGAGCTGCCTGTATTGATACGCATGTAACCATATCGGTGCGGCCTTCTTTAGAAATAGCCGTTGGAGATCTGGTCCAGCTTTGCGTATCGAAAAGCCTTGTAGCGTACCGAAACGCCTTGTAGCGTACCGAAACGTGATTGTCCGTATGGGTATGATCTGCAGTTTAAGAGACAATTGAGAAAATAGTTGTTGGGGTTTTTTCATAAAGTCGTTGGGCATTAAATGTTGGGCGTATCGAAATGCATAGGAGCGTATCGAAACGACCTTTGTCGTATCGAAATACTAAAATATTAAAATAACATAAAAAATATTTTTTATTAATATATAACTAAAAAAATAAAATAAGTAAGAATTATAAAATTAAAATATCATAAGCTATTAGATTATAAATTATTCATCAATTAAAATTTAAAATATTTATAAAATATAAAAAAATTATAAAAACCTTCATCAAAAAAATTTAGACGATTTTAGTTTTCTTTCTCTTCAGAAAAGGTAAGGAAGAAAGAATTTTAAAATAGAGTTGATGTGATTCTCTCAACCGAACTAAAATCATATACCTTTTTTGGTGCTCCTACCTCTCAATACTAAAAAAATTAAACTCTAAGACTAATTTATAAGTTACAAACATTAAACCCTAAATTTTTAAACCCTTTACTTGATTAAACTTATACACATACTTTTATGATTCACCCTCATTTTATATTGATAAAAAATTTAATTAGGGTTTAGGATTTAAGGTTTACAAATTAGAGTTTGAAATTTTCAAGGTTTGAAATTTAAAAATTAGGATTAGAGTGTAGAATTTATTTTTAAGTTTTGATTTTTGAATAATTTATAATTTAATAGTTTATAATATTTTAATTTTTAATTGTTTTTAGATTTTTTTAAATTTATGTTGTTTTTTAGTCATATATTAATAAAATATTTTTAAAATTTTTATTATTTTTATATTATTTTAATATTTTCTTAAATTCATAATTTTACCTAAAAATTATTTTTGCCCTCATACTCAACCAAAAAATCAATTTTCCCTCAAACTAGGTCAGAAAATCAATTTTGCCCCTCTTACACGTCATCTTCACACATGAACTATTGTCGTCACATGTGGACTGCCATGTCAGCACTTTTGACCTCCACACCAGCACTGTAACGATCAACGTTGGCTTCCGTTAGTCAATGGGCAAACAATGATGCAATTCGACTATTTCAGGGGCTAAAATTAAATTGATGCAAAAATACTATAGGGGCGAAATCGATAAATTAGAACTACCGTAGAGACAAAAATGACCCTTTAGCTAAATTAATTAGATAAGCCTAAAATCTAATTGAACTAAATTAAAATCTAAAAACATAACTTATGGATCTAATTAAAAGGGAATTGAATCTACAGGCTGAATTGAATTAACACTAAACTAAAAAAATAGAATTGGGACTTAATTGATAGAAACTAAAAAAGGAAGGACCTAAATTGTAAATTCTCCCTAACATAGAATGTGCACAGGTTAGTGGAAGTGGGTTGGTTTGCGTGAAACACTTCCCCCAAGACTGCACCAATTAAATTGATTTTAAGGCATTTCATTTTTATATTAATTTAAAAATTTAAAAATATTAATTTTTTTATAATATTTTAACTTTTTTGTGATTTTTGTTAAGTTTTGAAACTTAAAAATAAATTTCGAATTTTGATACTTTTGTGATAATATTTTAACTCGTAGTGTTTTCGACAAATTTGGGTTGGAAAAAATCAATCTAGAATGGGTGAAAGACTAAACTAGCACCCTTATATCTTAAAATTACTAAAACAACACCCAAAGTCTATATTTCTCAAATTAGACTCATTAAATTAGACTAAACTTGATATTTTTTGTCATTATTGATGGACATATAAAAAATTATAAAATGGATTTTATTTATATTTATTGGCCTTGATTAAATAAATGATTCATTTGTCAACAAACTCTAGAGCATGTAGTTAAAATTCTCACTTGACACCCTCCCTTTCTTTAAATTTTAGGTTCAAGATTCAGTAGAAGCGAAATTTCCCTTTCCCTTACGTAGAAGATAAAAAGTTGCTACTCTATTTAATGAATATATTTTTTAAAAGTTTAATTATTCAATTAAGTTCATTAAATACTTCTTAACCAATAATTTGTAGCAATGATTAGGCTAAGTCTTATCTTATTGCTTTAGTATTTTGTGCGGCAGTATAATTTTCTATCCTTTGTTTTATAATCATTCTCTCATAATCTGATATTGTTATGGTGTCAACTAATTTCTTAGTCTGATAAACCCTAACGCCTCGTAAATCAACAAAACTTACATCAATGCCATGCATTAATTCATTCAATACGTAACAGACCTTCTTATTCTTCAATCTTAATTTGGTCATGTTTTTGTTAGAGTCCATAGTTTTATTCATTAAGCTGAAAAGAGTAGAAAGTAAGGCTCCGAGATGCAAACCCTATAAGCATAAGCATGCTGCTGCTCTAGACAAGGCACTATCTCGGAATGAAACACTGGCCTAATTAACCTTTACTTACGTAAACAAAACTAACACTGGAGTAGTAATTAGTTGATGCATGATCATGACTTTCAATTAAGCATAAGCAATATTATCTCCTAAGAAACATATCTACAATTAGGTGCCAATCTTCACATGAATGGGAGAAAGAACAAAGAATTCACCTTTCTCCTAAGCTTCTTCGGAATAGAAATCTTTATTCGAAGACTAGAATACTACTAGGCCAAATGTTTGGGATACTACATGGAAGGTTGCTAACAGTATTGCCGGTGCTAACCTATCAATATATCTCCAACGATCACAATGAACAAACCTTTCTACAGATTACAAACAATTTTCAATATTAATCAATCGAGTTGTTCGTGTACCAATCCAATATGTAATTGAAGCAACTCAGTGAAATTTCAGTATAAGGCATCAATCAACCAAACCAGATTGCAAATCACGGATCAACTAGAAATAGTAGAGAAAAGAAAAATCTCATCGAGTAACAAACGTAAAAAAGATCCAAGTTTACTCTGATGACGAAAACTACGACGCCATGACCGTTGATTCTGATACCATGTGAAAAAGAAACGTTGCAATGGCCAGAATATATGACTGATGGTGGATGTATATAAGGAGGTAAACAAACAGTTAAGGATTTAGTAAAATATAGATAAAATGAAATCCGAGAATTATATTATTGAAATGAAAAGAATAAGAGATACTTAGCTCATTACAAATAGTAGGCTTATATAACTCAAAGCCATAACAAATTGCTAACAAACTAGCCCAACCGCCAACAATCTAATAACACGAAATTAACAACTAATTATTCTTCTCTATAACAACAAACGTTATGTCACATCTGGATTTTTCAACTTTTGTATAATCGAATATTTGATCCTCAACGGGCGTTAACGACTTGTTGCTGAACGTAACCTAATTAGAAAGTATAAAATTTTGGTTTGGGTACAATCTATCCATTCTAATGCTTTGATTAATGGAAAGTCTTTTAGTAAAATTCTTCTAAAATAAGTGTCTAATAAAATAATCTATTAAAATTTTATTAATAACAAAGTATTTTATAAAAAAAATTATAAGCATATATAACAGAAAGGAATAGGATCCTCTTACATTATGTAAATTTTGAAAGTTTTACATCATTTTGGGATCGTTAGATGAAGGTAAATGGATGAATGAGATTAACAGTAAAAAATATGAAGAATGTCAAATGAAAAAAAAAATAAGGAAATAAAATTTGACATTTATTATCATCATTCAACGGTCTAAAAAAGTGTAAAAGTAAATGAATTCTACACAATATAAGTGGATCCTAACCCTAACAAAAATCTAAATTTTAATAATTTGATATGAGCCTAATTATAATAAAAGATATTAAATTATATCTTTATTAATCTAAATTTTAGTAATTTTATTTAGGAAAATTCTACAACGGGCGACGAACATTGATGAACACCACTAACGATGAACACCATTAATTTTTTAAAAATTTTAAAAATCTAAAGGACTAAAATTATAATTAAAATTATCTCTTAAAAAATAAAAAACAAATTTAATAGTTACTTTATAATATTTTTTTAATAGGTTAGAATCAAATATACCAATTCTCCTAAACCCTAACAAAATCAATCTCTTAAAAAAGTATACACAATTCTCCTAAACCCTAACAAAATCAATCTCTTAAAAAAATAGAAATCAATTTATAATTTTGTAATAGATTCGAATCAAATATACTCAAATCTCCTAAACCTAAACCCTAACAAATTCGAAATTGGGGAAAATTAAAATTAGGGTTTGATTGGGATTTGATTTGGGAGAATTGAGTATATCTGATTCTAACCTATTAAAAAATATTATAAAGTAATTATTAAATTTGATTTTTATTTTTAAGAGATAATTTTAATTATAATTTTAGTCCTTTAAATTTTTAAAATTTTAAAAAAAATTAATGGTGTTCATCGGTGTTCATTGTTAGTGATGTTCATCGGTGTTCATTGTTAGTGGTGTTCAGCAATGTTCGTCGCACGTGGTAGATTCATCTATTTATTTACTTCATGGCTAGTAGGGTGTTCGTTCGGTCGGTCATGATTAGTATGATCACTACAGCAGACTTGTTCTACGGCGGCACTATTCGTGGCGTTTTTGAAACAAACGCCGCCAAATTTTCACTTATAACGGCGTTTACGATACAAACGCCACAAAATGTGGACATTGGCGGCGTTTTAGTTACAAACGCCGCGATAGGTTTGACATATAGTGGCGTTTTGCACGTCAAACGCCGTCATAGGTTAGATGGTAGTGGCGTTTTAAAAGCCAAACGCCCCCAAAGGTTAAAAGTTAGTGGTGTTTTAAAGCAAAACGCCGCCACAAGTTAATTATTCGTGGCGTTTTAAAGCCAAACGCCGGAAAATGTTAATTATTCGTGGCGTTTCTGTCACCAAACGCCGGCAGAAGTTAAATATTCGTGGCGTTTGTTACGCCAAACGCCGCCAAAAGTTAAATTGTAGTGGCGTTTTTACGCCAAACGCCGCTATTGTTTAAACTCACCGTTTTAATTAATAGTCAGATATATCCCCAATCTGCTCAGACAGACTCCATCGTGAATTAAAAAAATCCCCAAATCCTGTGCCCTAGCCGTTCCTGCCCCTCTTGCCGTGTCGCTCCTGGTCGGTCCTCCCCGTCGACCGTCGCGTTTCGCCGTCAGCCGTCGACCTGCGCTCCTCGCCTTCGACCGTCGGCCAAGGTTAGTGATCTCTCGTTTCATCATAAAAGTATTGATTGTTGACCGAAATATGAGCATGTAGGGTTATTATTTTCAAAATAAAAATGAAAGTTAATTAAGATTATTGGATGAGAATCTTGTTGATGGCAATGGTAATGTTGAAAAGCTGTATATGTCGCAATGCAAAGTATTGGTAAGAGCATCATTTTCACTCTTGACATTCCCTTCTTCCGACTGCTTAACTCCTTAAAAGTGTAGAACTCAGTCAGATTGGTACAAATTAGACCACTTATTAATATTTGAATTTTGGCTTTTAAAACTTTTAAAATCTGATTCAAAAGTTTCTCCCCAACTCGTGCCCTTGTACATGTTATAGGTTATAAATTTATGTGAAGTATTGAGAAAGAATGTAATGTGGCTGTCTTCTTGTGTTGCAAGTATCTGTAGTATTTCTCTGGTATGTCTTCAAATTATAACATTTGTACTGACTAGCGTAAATGTTATGCCAGTGCATCATGTAGTTGTTTATGAGCATCTGCATCATTATATGAAAACTTGAGCGCACGAATGAAATCAAGTCATCTGTTAAAAGCATGGTCTGCAGTCTCGTAAACGCATGCTCGACAGACTCGGCATTAGGTTTGACTTCTATATATGCTTCGACAACACATCGGAAAGCAGTTGCATTTTCTTATAATAGGAGACTGCACTTGTTTGCTAAAACCTTGACAACCCCATCATAGCATAGAAAATTGTGGACATGCCTAATTAAGCCAGTCAAATATCTTCTTTGTGTGGTTGCACTTTAGATTACAACCCTCGTTTTATTTGTCCAGTTCCAGATGTAGAACAGCTTATGTGAGAATCATATTTGGAGTTTGAAGCAAAAATGTGAAACAACACTGTTTCATAAGGTTATAAACAACAGCATATTAACATGAAAATTAAACATAACAACTGACTCTAAATCGACAACCTTTAAGCTAAAGAAACAAACATCAAACGACCCTGTTTTATTGACTCCTGAAATAGCGCAGATCAGCTTCAAGTGAATATCTCGTAATTGCAATGCAATTCTTATATTCAGAATAAATGACAATATCTTCAAAATATCTTTCTTCGAATCAACCTTTTTCCTTCTTTTTGGATTGCTATGAAAAACTCTAATTTAATATGACATTTTTGCAGCACATCCTCCAAAGGTCACACTAGAAAAGTCAACTCTGATAAGTGAATGGTTGGAGCAATTCCCGAAGGTTTAGAAACCAACTTAGTGATTGCACTACAGTGATTTGATCAATTTAATAATATAATAAAAATGTATCTGTTGACTACATCTGAAGATAAAAGATGTAGTAGCCAACTTGTCTAAGGGCCTGTTTTTGGTTGCGTTTCGCAACCAAAAATCACTTTTTTAAGTGCTTTTAGTTAAAACAGGCTGTTTTTGATTGCTTTTAAAATCAGCTTTTCCACCCAAACCAAGAAGCTGGATTTTATAGCTTTTTGGGTGGAAAAGCTAATTTGAAAATAAAAATACCTTTTTACCCTTATTATTTAATTATAATTTATTGTTAAAATAATGTTTATGCATGCATAATTGTAAAATAATATATATTTTATAATATTTATATTGAGAATAAAATTATTTTATTTGTACTTTATTTTATATTTATTATTAATGTGTAAGTGGTATGTCCGTATATAATCTAGAATGTAATTTATATTTTCAAATTAAATTTTATAAAAAATATTTTTTATTATAATTGAAATTGATTTATTTCATAAACCATAACATTAATTAAATTGAACAATCACCCAAATTTACTTTTACTTTTTAATATCATGTCTAAAATAGACTTTTTATCTCATGAAAATCACTTTTTGACTTCAATGACAAACACTAACTAGTTTTTCAAAACTACTTTTCAACAGCTAGTTTGAAAATCACTTTTTCTACCACACTTTTTAAAAGCAACCACAAACTAAGCCTAAGTCATCCATTTAATCATTTTTTTATTATAATATATGTTTTTATAATTGGGTGGAAAGTAGAGGAACCAAAATAACACTAATATTCTACGGTATATTCTCATAGGATTTGGAGCAGATTCCTATGTACCCACAAATCAAACTTTCATATTTATCATCATTGAAAGTGATACTAAAATATTTCTTGAATGTTTGACAATTCATATTTTGTTTACTTTATTGTTATGTTGAATAGGTTGAGAGCGATTCCACATATCTGTTCATCCTTCAAAGTTGTGAATCGGTGCTCTTCCCCAACAGGTAACTTTCTCTTGAATTTACATGTTTGGTTGGTAAGTAGTTTATATATTTAACATGTTTGGTTGGTAGTAGTTTATCTAGAATTTCTTCAATATTTCTTTTTATTTGTCTAGGACTGTTAGATTGTATTTAAATCTTTTATTATTATTACAGAAATACAAAATGAATAGGAGTTGGATGAATTTGCCAAGAATAAGCGTCGACTATCGAAATGGAGTAGAAACTTTTTTAGATTTTGCTTTTGCGAATGCAAGCCAAGAGGATATGATTCTTTGCCCTTGTAAGAAGTGTGGTAACATTAATTGGCACGTTCGTGAAGTTGTACACGAACATCTAATTGTTTTTGGCTTTGTCCGAGGATATATAAAATGGATATTCCATGGAGAGATTACACCTCGTAGAGTTTCATCCACGAGTAACTCGATTGATCCTCTTAATTCTCATCACCGATCTCATAGAGAAGATGACATGGAGGGTATGTTGCGGGATGCATTTAATATGCATGATTATCATCAATCAGTTAGAGAAGATTGTGATATTGGTGTTAATGATTCCTCCGAGATGAGAAGAAGTGGATGTCATGAAGAGCCAAATGGAGAAGCAGTAAAGTTCTATAATTTGCTGAATGAAATGAATGAACAACTTTATGAGGGATCAAAATATTCAAAACTCTCTTTTTGCATTTGTCTTTTCCATCTAAAATGCTTGGGAGGATGGACCGGTAACTCTTTTACGCAGTTATTAGAGTTTTTGGGAGAAATGTTTCCTTTTGCAAAAATTCCTCAATCCAGCAAAGATATGAAGAAAGTGATAAAGGATTTGGGTCTTGGTTATGAGAAAATTCATAGTTGTCCGAATGATTGCATGTTGTATTGGGGTGATCGAAAAAATCAAGAGTCTTGTCATGTATGCGGTAAATCTCGGTGGATGAATAAAGATGTAGAAAACGTGAGTGAGGACGAAGTTGAAGCACGCTCAAGAAAGAAGCCAGTAAAGATTCTGCGATATTTTCCTCTAATACCTAGGCTTCAAAGACTTTTTATGTCTTCAAAGACTGCGGAGTCTATGAGGTGGCATCATGATGGACGAACAAATGATGGATTTTTGAGGCACCCTGCGGATAGTTTAGCTTGGAAGTCATTTGATCAAAAGTTTCTAAATTTCGCAGGAGATTCTCGAAATGTTAGGCTTGGTCTTGCATCTGATGGGTTTAATCCATTTAAAATCATGAGTACTTCATATAGTACTTGGCCTGTTCTGCTTGTTCCCTACAATTTGCCCCCCTGGATTTGCATGAAGCAGTCATCTTTTATTTTATCCATGATAATCCCAGGTGAAAAAGGTCAAGGGAATGATATTGACATCTATATGCAGCCTCTCATTGAAGAGTTGAAGCAATTATGGGTGGGTGTCAAAACATATGATGTGTTGAAGAAGGAGAACTTTAATTTGCGTGCAGCTTTATTGTGGACGATAAATGATTTCCCTGCTTATGCAAATTTATCTGGTTGGAGTACCAAAGGTCGTTATGCTTGTCCTTGTTGTGCTGCACAAACATGCTCGAAGTGGTTGTATAATGGAAAGAAATTTTCTTACATGGGACATCGTCGGTGGTTAGATGAAAATCATAGATTTAGATATGAAAAGAATTTATTTGATGGAACTGAAGAATTCAGAAGAGCTCCTGAGCAAACAACAGGATCTGATATCTGGTCGATGTTGAAACATATGCAATTTTCTTATGGAAAGACAAACCAACTGCCAAACTCGCGAGCAAAGAAAAAGAATAAGGAAGTGTACGACCATGATGTTGATCAGTTGTGTAACAATCTCAAATGGGGCTAGTAAAATTTTAAGAATTTTTGGGAGATTTAATCTTCTTTTTCCCTAAAATAATAAGTTTTGGGACTTAATTGAATGAATTCAGGTTTGGGAAGCTTGATTTATAAGGAATTGATGACCAATTTGAAAATGGAATAAAGTTTGAAGACAAAAGTGTGAACTCCCCAAAAATTAAATGGCTAAGAGTGTAATTTGACCTTTTTTCTTTGAAGGATAATATATCTGCCAAGTTAACGTGTTGGCAGAGGGAAAAAAAGAAAGAAAAATGAAGGTGAGAAAGAAAGAAATAGGTAGAGATTCAATTTCAGATCTACCGAGATCCGACCGTCCATTTTCGACACCTCCACCACCATTGCGTTCATCTTGTCGAGCTGAGTTCATCGGTACCAACGACATCATCATCGGAGTCACCGTTGGAGGGGGTGTTTGTTTATCGCCGGAAAACTTAAAAGGTTAGTATTCGAACTTTGAGTTTGAATTTTGAAAATCCGAGGCCACCACCGTGTTCAGAAGGTCGAAAACTATCGGCCTGTAAAATTTGGTGGCCAACGGCCGCCCACAGCCGCCGCACGCGCCCCACGCGCCGCCGGCCGCGAGTGGGTTTCGTCTGGGTTGACCGAGCCGATTGACCGAGCCACCAAGCCGGTTGACCGAGCCGCCGAGCCGTTTGACCGAGCCGGTTGACCGACCCGTTGGCCCGACCCGACCCGTTGACCCGACCCGGTCAACCAGTGATGTCAGCATGACGTCATCATTGACCGTTGACTTTGACTGTTGACCGTTGACCGTTGACTTTGACTGTTGACCGTTGACTTTGACCAAAAAGTCAACTTTTTCTGAAAAGCCCTATTTTATGTTTTTCGACGTCCTGAGTCCGATTTTGAAGCCCGTTTTGTGAAATTCTAACCCGAAAGCCTCCGAATTGGACCTTGAACTCGAGTCTATTCATGTATTTTAATAATCAATTATGAGAAAGGTGATTAAAGACTGAAATTGGAATTTGTACGATTAAAGGTATTCAAGGTTCCTTGTATTCGGGATGTTGAGGACGTTGCATTCGGGTTCGGGAATGATCGAATGGAGTACCATGGTTGACCGATATAGCAAGGATTAAAGGTAATGCACTACTACCTCTTGTATGCTTTATGAGCATGTTGGTATGTGTTAATGCATGCATAAAAATGATGATAAGTACTGTTAAATCTGCTCAAGTTAAATCGAATGTAGAAACGAGTATGATAAATTAAATAAGACCGAAATGCTCGAATGAGGCAGCTAATCTCCAATTCTGAGTGATAGTGTGAAATGTTTAAATGTGATAGATACCTGGACAGGAAATTTCGAATCACCCATAATTGTTAAAAGACCCAAAATGCCTTCGTTGACCAAAGTAATCAAAATAGCCCCGAATGTATCGGATATCGTGAAAAATTATAATGTAGAAATCTCTGAATGCCTGGTTGGATTAGACCTGGCAAACTTGACCCGAGAACCGAAACTCGAACCGAATTACCCGAACCTGGACCCGAACCGAAACCGAAAATCAACCCGAAATTGACTCGAAATCTGATACGAAATTTGATCCGAAACCCGAAATAAACCGAACCGAAACTGAACTGAATTTAGTTGAACCGAATAGACCCGAACCGAATAGACCTGAAATGACCCGAAACACAATAGACCCGAACTAAAACCGAACTGAAACCGAACTAAAACCGAAACCGAATCTAAACCGAAAATATCAGACCCGAAATAACCGAAACCGAAATGACCCGAACCGAACCCGAACCGATTGACCGCTTTCCACCTCTAGGTTGGATACCCGATGAGCAAATAGAATTTCTGAGCTACCGTTTGCGTCTTGTTGGTATACATTACCAAAATGCCCGTGTATGATAAAATGATCATAATGCCCTGGTAGGCTTAAATGACTAAATCACATATGATATGCCTAAACTCTCAGCGATCTTGATGTATCATCTCCTGACTATCTGGTTTGAACCGTTAGTACAAACCCCTCTTTTAATAGGGGCCTTGTTCCAAAGATCCGTACAACTATCAAAAGTTAATATGATATCTTCCATAAATGTCAAGTATCTCCAAGGAAATAAACTATTCCACCTAGTGTGTTCCATGTGTCTACACAACTGTTTTTGCATACGGAGTTACATGTTATAATACCGATTATGTGCACATGATAGAATACTTGGACTCACATGAACATGACATGTTTATAATTAAACAAGATCGTACTATACTTCTGATATATGCATATGCACATGATATGACCAACATGCTATATGGATGATATATTACTAAAAATACAGCTATTGATTAACCAAACCGTTGCATTAATTGTTACTGGGGTACTTGGGATAGAATATGAAGTGACCGTAGGTTCAGCTCTGATCCAGCTGGTAATTCCTTTACCGTTACAGGTTCCTATGCTTCGGCCAGGGTAATTCCTTACCGTTACCGTTACAGGTTCCTATGCTTCGGCCAGGGTAATTCCTCACCGTTACCGTTACAGGTTCCTATGCTTCGGCCAGGGTAATTCCTCACCGTTACCGTTACAGGTTCCTATGCTTCGGCCAGGGTAATTCCTTACCGTTACCGTTACAGGTTCCTATGCTTCGGCCAGGGTAATTCCTCACCGTTACCGTTACAGGTTCCTATGCTTCGGCTAGGGTAATACCTACCATACCGTACCGTACCGTTCCTAAGATGAGGGTTGATAAAAGATTAAACCGTACCGTATTGTTACTTGAACTTTATGTTTTTGAACTGAAAATGTATATTATACTGTTGTTGTACATGTTTTACCTACACCGTTTGGAACACACTAGGAACCGAACTCTCTAATTCCACCTCCGTACATTAATAGCCTATAATTACCGTCTAATTCTCGATGATTGAATAAAGAACAAGTACCGTTATCCTCAAGTATAACGTTACCTGAAATATCGAAAAAGAAATGAAGACCGTTACTGCGTAAAGCATCATGAAAATGTTATGCCTACCATATATCTGCATGAGCTTATAGCATCTCTTGGTAGTCTTGTATTACTGAGCTTTTCCAAGCTCACGTTGTTTTTACCATCGCAGGTTAAAGGTATAACGTTTGACATCAGTGTTCGGAGTTCTCTCGGTGTTGCTTTTGGAGTACGGTACCGACATAGTTAGTGGGCATGCATATCATTATTGTTTCATGATAGTGTCTGTAAAATGTTTTCTGAAATCCTGTTATATGTTTAAATGCTTTCATGAAAGAGTATTTTCAACTAAGGTTACCGTTATAATCTAATATGTGTTTTTCAGAGAAAACGTTTTATGTGTATTTTTACCGTGGGTCGCTCCTGTGACCCTAATGTGGCTTCCTAGGATCCGTCATAACGCATAGGCGGGTCTAGGGGGTTACATTTAGTGGTATCAGAGCTCATAGTTGCGTCATTCTGGGTAGATCGGCCGATCGTCTGTCATAGGATGTCTGGTCTGTGCATGCCCCTAGATCATAACCGTACTCCATCAAGCCGAGACTCCGATGTCGAATCATTTCCTGTGATAAGTGCAATTAACCGTTCTGTCCATAATAGCTTGATCTGTACTGGAAAGGAATATTGGTAATGTCTGTCTACGAATTGGATTAAATTAATGGATTTGAATCTGGATAGAGAACCTGAGATGGTTTATGCATGTGAAATAGAAGATCTGAAACAGATTAAGAATAAATGTTTGATCGAACGAGGAAACCGATATAAGATTACAAGTAAAGTAGCTCGGTGATAATGAGTGTGATTGAGAATGTTCTGACAAAAATTTGATAAAAGTATTACGAATTTAAAAGAAAATTGTCTGTGAGATCGGTGGAAGTATAGATTATGTGGTGGCTCTGTTATGCACGAAGGAAACAATTATCGGAGTATTTTAATGAATGTAAGAGATATTCGTTTAAAACCTTTGTTATACTTGTCCGGTATGAAGAAAGACATTTTGGGGAAAAGTGACGCAATGTACCGTTATGTGTATCATACTTATGGAATTTTATTGTTTACATCTTGATTTTGGAAGACTCTCTTTGGGGCCTTGAATACTTGTCTAAGCTACAGTTACAGTCGTTCATCCGCAAACCGTTAGTTAATTCGTATGAGTTATGTCTATTACAGAAAATACGCAATGGGTCGTATGAGTGACCTCTGTAATAGTAGGAAAGGTTTTCTATCCCCGACCGAGTCTGTTTAAAATAAAAGTTATGAGACAAATATTTTCTTGGCACCGTACAAGATTCCGTATGGGTGCAATTACCGTATTCTGATAAACAGGTCTGAGATGAATTTGAATATAAAGTTGCTTCGCGTGATTAAGGATATAACCGACTGTGAGACAAGAGGAATAACCATAATCTGATGGACAAGTTTCAGCGGGTAAATAAAAAAAAAACGGAATTACAGTTTTGCTTTGATCCAACTCTGGTAAATTTCGAGGACGAAATTTCTTTTAAGGGGGAGAGAATTGTAACAATCTCAAATGGGGCTAGTAAAATTTTAAGAATTTTTGGGAGATTTAATCTTCTTTTTCCCTAAAATAATAAGTTTTGGGACTTAATTGAATGAATTCAGGTTTGGGAAGCTTGATTTATAAGGAATTGATGACCAATTTGAAAATGGAATAAAGTTTGAAGACAAAAGTGTGAACTCCCCAAAAATTAAATGGCTAAGAGTGTAATTTGACCTTTTTTCTTTGAAGGATAATATATCTGCCAAGTTAACGTGTTGGCAGAGGGAAAAAAAGAAAGAAAAATGAAGGTGAGAAAGAAAGAAATAGGTAGAGATTCAATTTCAGATCTACCGAGATCCGACCGTCCATTTTCGACACCTCCACCACCATTGCGTTCATCTTGTCGAGCTGAGTTCATCGGTACCAACGACATCATCATCGGAGTCACCGTTGGAGGGGGTGTTTGTTTATCGCCGGAAAACTTAAAAGGTTAGTATTCGAACTTTGAGTTTGAATTTTGAAAATCCGAGGCCACCACCGTGTTCAGAAGGTCGAAAACTATCGGCCTGTAAAATTTGGTGGCCAACGGCCGCCCACAGCCGCCGCACGCGCCCCACGCGCCGCCGGCCGCGAGTGGGTTTCGTCTGGGTTGACCGAGCCGATTGACCGAGCCACCAAGCCGGTTGACCGAGCCGCCGAGCCGTTTGACCGAGCCGGTTGACCGAGCCGCCGAGCCGTTTGACCGAGCCGGTTGACCGACCCGTTGGCCCGACCCGACCCGTTGACCCGACCCGGTCAACCAGTGATGTCAGCATGACGTCATCATTGACCGTTGACTTTGACTGTTGACCGTTGACCGTTGACTTTGACTGTTGACCGTTGACTTTGACCGTTGACTTTGACCAAAAAGTCAACTTTTTCTGAAAAGCCCTATTTTATGTTTTTCGACGTCCTGAGTCCGATTTTGAAGCCCGTTTTGTGAAATTCTAACCCGAAAGCCTCCGAATTGGACCTTGAACTCGAGTCTATTCATGTATTTTAATAATCAATTATGAGAAAGGTGATTAAAGACTGAAATTGGAATTTGTACGATTAAAGGTATTCAAGGTTCCTTGTATTCGGGATGTTGAGGACGTTGCATTCGGGTTCGGGAATGATCGAATGGAGTACCATGGTTGACCGATATAGCAAGGATTAAGGTAATGCACTACTACCTCTTGTATGCTTTATGAGCATGTTGGTATGTGTTAATGCATGCATAAAAATGATGATAAGTACTGTTAAATCTGCTCAAGTTAAATCGAATGTAGAAACGAGTATGATAAATTAAATAAGACCGAAATGCTCGAATGAGGCAGCTAATCTCCAATTCTGAGTGATAGTGTGAAATGTTTAAATGTGATAGATACCTGGACAGGAAATTTCGAATCACCCATAATTGTTAAAAGACCCAAAATGCCTTCGTTGACCAAAGTAATCAAAATAGCCCCGAATGTATCGGATATCGTGAAAAATTATAATGTAGAAATCTCTGAATGCCTGGTTGGATTAGACCTGGCAAACTTGACCCGAGAACCGAAACTCGAACCGAATTACCCGAACCTGGACCCGAACCGAAACCGAAAATCAACCCGAAATTGACTCGAAATCTGATACGAAATTTGATCCGAAACCCGAAATAAACCGAACCGAAACTGAACTGAATTTAGTTGAACCGAATAGACCCGAACCGAATAGACCTGAAATGACCCGAAACACAATAGACCCGAACTAAAACCGAACTGAAACCGAACTAAAACCGAAACCGAATCTAAACCGAAAATATCAGACCCGAAATAACCGAAACCGAAATGACCCGAACCGAACCCGAACCGATTGACCGCTTTCCACCTCTAGGTTGGATACCCGATGAGCAAATAGAATTTCTGAGCTACCGTTTGCGTCTTGTTGGTATACATTACCAAAATGCCCGTGTATGATAAAATGATCATAATGCCCTGGTAGGCTTAAATGACTAAATCACATATGATATGCCTAAACTCTCAGCGATCTTGATGTATCATCTCCTGACTATCTGGTTTGAACCGTTAGTACAAACCCCTCTTTTAATAGGGGCCTTGTTCCAAAGATCCGTACAACTATCAAAAGTTAATATGATATCTTCCATAAATGTCAAGTATCTCCAAGGAAATAAACTATTCCACCTAGTGTGTTCCATGTGTCTACACAACTGTTTTTGCATACGGAGTTACATGTTATAATACCGATTATGTGCACATGATAGAATACTTGGACTCACATGAACATGACATGTTTATAATTAAACAAGATCGTACTATACTTCTGATATATGCATATGCACATGATATGACCAACATGCTATATGGATGATATATTACTAAAAATACAGCTATTGATTAACCAAACCGTTGCATTAATTGTTACTGGGGTACTTGGGATAGAATATGAAGTGACCGTAGGTTCAGCTCTGATCCAGCTGGTAATTCCTTTACCGTTACAGGTTCCTATGCTTCGGCCAGGGTAATTCCTTACCGTTACCGTTACAGGTTCCTATGCTTCGGCCAGGGTAATTCCTCACCGTTACCGTTACAGGTTCCTATGCTTCGGCCAGGGTAATTCCTCACCGTTACCGTTACAGGTTCCTATGCTTCGGCCAGGGTAATTCCTTACCGTTACCGTTACAGGTTCCTATGCTTCGGCCAGGGTAATTCCTCACCGTTACCGTTACAGGTTCCTATGCTTCGGCTAGGGTAATACCTACCATACCGTACCGTACCGTTCCTAAGATGAGGGTTGATAAAAGATTAAACCGTACCGTATTGTTACTTGAACTTTATGTTTTTGAACTGAAAATGTATATTATACTGTTGTTGTACATGTTTTACCTACACCGTTTGGAACACACTAGGAACCGAACTCTCTAATTCCACCTCCGTACATTAATAGCCTATAATTACCGTCTAATTCTCGATGATTGAATAAAGAACAAGTACCGTTATCCTCAAGTATAACGTTACCTGAAATATCGAAAAAGAAATGAAGACCGTTACTGCGTAAAGCATCATGAAAATGTTATGCCTACCATATATCTGCATGAGCTTATAGCATCTCTTGGTAGTCTTGTATTACTGAGCTTTTCCAAGCTCACGTTGTTTTTACCATCGCAGGTTAAAGGTATAACGTTTGACATCAGTGTTCGGAGTTCTCTCGGTGTTGCTTTTGGAGTACGGTACCGACATAGTTAGTGGGCATGCATATCATTATTGTTTCATGATAGTGTCTGTAAAATGTTTTCTGAAATCCTGTTATATGTTTAAATGCTTTCATGAAAGAGTATTTTCAACTAAGGTTACCGTTATAATCTAATATGTGTTTTTCAGAGAAAACGTTTTATGTGTATTTTTACCGTGGGTCGCTCCTGTGACCCTAATGTGGCTTCCTAGGATCCGTCATAACGCATAGGCGGGTCTAGGGGGTTACAAGTTGAGTGATGATGATTCTGATGAAGAGGATGATCCAAATGAGGCCGAGTTATGGAAAAAGAGAAGTATTTTCTTCGAGTTGCCTTATTGGAAGCATAACATTCTGAGACATAATCTTGATGTCATGCACATTGAGAAGAATGTTTGTGAGAATATTATTGGGACCATTCTCAATGTCGATGGAAAATCTAAAGACAATCTAAAGAGTCGACTTGACTTAGTTGACATGGGAATTCGACACGATCTTCATCCTCAGCAACTTGCTAATGGAAAGACTTCGTTGCCGCCTTCTATTTTTGCGATGTCGAAGAAAGAAAAAGAAGTGTTTTGCACGGTGTTGAAAGATATAAAGGTCCCAGATGGGTATGCATCAAATATATCTCGATGTGTCAGTGTTAAAGATCGAAGACTTTATTCTCTAAAGTCACATGATTATCACATATTGATACAAGATTTAATGCCAGTTGCATTACGCAATTGTATGTCAAATGAGGTGACATCTTGTATAATTGAACTTTCCAATATAATGAAAGTAATTTGTGGGAAAGTTCCGATGGTCGAAGAACTTGAGAAATTGCAAGATCGAGTCGCCTTAACCTTATGCAACTTAGAGAAGATATTTCCACCATCATTCTTCACAATTATGGTGCACTTGTTGGTTCATCTTCCTTACGAAGCTAAAGTTGGTGGACCAGTTTTTTATCGGTGGATGTATCCTATTGAGAGGTATGAATTGTCTAATATGTATTCAATCAGTATTGAAAATTTAACTCTTCGATAACTTTATAAAATAATGTTGTGTTTATTTCACGTCCAGGTTCTTGTGCAAGTTAAAGTCTTACTGTCGTAATAAGTGTTATCCAGAAGGATCGATTGCTGAAGGGTATTTAGCAGAGGAGTGTCTGACATTTTGCTCTAGATATATGGAAGATGTTGAAACGAGATTTAATAGATCAAATAGAAATGAAGTGTGCAGTTCTAATAACTCAGCTGAGACTTATTTGTTTGGAAGTTATGGTGAACCACTCGGCAAAGTTGAAATTGCACAATTAGATGACAAATCTTGGGTCCAAGCACATCGATATGTTCTTTTCCACCACAATTCATTAGATTCCTTACGCACGTAAGTTTTACAATGTAAATGATGATGTATTTACTTTATCTTATATATTTCTCAATCTTTAACCACATAACCTACTTTACAGTGAGTATAAAGAAGAGTTACAATCTCGTGTACGCTCTCGAAGATTACATCAACGAGAGATTCAAAAGTTGTTCACAGAAACTTTTCATGAATGGTTAGGGCGAAGGGTGAGTAATTTGTACGGCACGTAACTAATGTATAGTTGTAATACTTTATATAAATGCTAACGTTTTCACCTTTTACGCATAATAGGTTTGGAATAGAAGAGAAGTTAGTGAGGAGGTTAAATGGCTTTCTCAAGGTCCGAATAGAATTGTAAAAAGATATAATGCCTTCCTCATTAACGGGTTCAGGTTCCACACAAAATCTCGTGAAAGATTGCGAAGGACCCAAAATTGTGGAGTAGTTGTTACTTCTTCAATTACAAGTTATGCTAGTGCTAGGGACAATCATCCAGTAGAGGGAGATGTTGAATATTTTGGAGTTCTTACAGATATTATTGAGTTGGATTATTATGGCAGAGGAAAGGTTGTGTTATTTCGTTGTAACTGGGCTGATGTTAATACAACTCGAGGTATTAAAAGAGATCAATTTGGTTTTACAGTGGTGAACTTCTCTCGTTTAATTCATACTGGTCAACAATTGATGGACGAACCATATGTATTTTCTTCTCAAGTGAAACAAGTTTTTTACTGCCATGATCCAATGAATAAGGGTTGGTATGTTGTCCTCCGTAACACTCCTAGAGACTTGATAGACATAGGGGATGGAAATTCTGATGACATTGAAAGAAGATCAGAAACTTTACCTTTTACAGCTCAAAACTTAGATGGAACAAGCACTAGTTCTAGTTCACAATTTCAATGGGCTCGGGAGGACATGGATGTAGATTTTAATGAAAATTGATGGCATAACAATGTAGTAAGATGTTCTAACTCTAACTTGCTATCGTATACATATATTGATAGTAATATTGTTATTAATTACTAGTTACTAAACTTGTTGTTTGTTTGTTACAGATATTATGCCTAGAAGGAAATTAAGTGACTTGCGGATCGTTCAAGTTCCTCGAGAAGAGGAAGTTTCAAATAATGAGGGAGTGTCTGGTGTTGGATCTTCACAAGTTCCTGAAACAGTTGAAGAAACCCAAGAAACACAAGGTAATGTTCAAAACTATATTTAATTGGTATATGTTTTTTTATTGACTTGATTTTAATAATTTTACCAAATTATTTCTTATATAGCTGAAGTTGGTCAAAGGCGCAAGAGTAGAGGACGCACGATGTTAACGGGGTTGTACAATCTTCCTCCTGGAGAACGTGTACAAGTTTCGAGAAATGATGCTGGTCAACCTATTGGGGCAGAAGCAGGTGTTCTGGCCAATGTCATAGGCATGACTGCACGTAATGGAGCACTTTTACCGATCAGTTATGAGTCATGGCGTGAGATGTCGAATGGTAACAAGAACCAGGCTGTGGATCATATTAAGGTACTATAATGTCATTGTAATAGATAATCTATTATAGATTGATATTAATTTATATACTCTGATTGTATAATTTGTAGGAGAGATTTTCTTTAGAAGTCTCAGACGATTATGTGAAGCATGCGTTAGGAAAGAAATGGAGAGACCATAAGAGCTTCTTGAAAAAGAAATATTTCAAGAATAGTCTCAGCCTTCAAGAGAAGATGCAAAATGTCCCACCTGGATTGATCCGGTATCAATGGGAAGATGCAGTCAAATTCTGGAGTTCAACGAAAGGAGAGGTATGACCGCTACACTTTTTAAAGAATATTATTATGTCATTACAAATTGGTTATATATGTATATATGCAATTTTAGGAACGAGAGCGTGCTGGCGTTGCTAGTAGACAGAAACAGAAGTATACTCACATTGCCGGGTCGAAGAGTTTTGCCCGTATTGCTAATGAGGAGGTATTGTTTTTAGACATTATTCATTATGTTTTCATCTAATACTTTTTTCATAAGTATTTTTATCATTCATTGTAGGAACTTAAGTCCGGAAGTAGTGTTGGACGAGTACAACTCTTCGACATCACGCACACAAAGAAAGATAGCTCTGCTATTACTCCTGAAGCTGTAGAAATTATGGTATATTTATTTGATGCAAAATCTAATATTATGTTATTATTTATATCAACATAATAACATTTTTATATGAAATAGTATTTGAATTTATTTTCTTCATTGATTATTAGACCAAAATGAAGGACAAAAAGATAGAGTTTGAAGCTACAGCTTCAACTAATGGTTCTGCTAATTTGGATGACATCGACAACCAAGTTATTGCTGATGTTTTGGGTCCTGAACGATATGGTCGAGTTCGATGTCAAGGATCATTCGTTACCCCAACAAAATATTTTGGTGCTCATTCGTCGCAGTACATGCCATCACAGAGCCGATCTTCCCAGGCAGAAGTTAATCGTTTACAACAACAATTAACTCAATTTAAAGCTGAAGTAGAAGCGAGGGAAGCAGAGAGAGCAACGAGAGAGGCAGAGAGAGAAGCATCATATAAGAATCTCGAAAATAAATTTCAAGAACTGATGGCCATGTTCAAGCAGAAACCACCGCAGAATCCTCCATCTTAGTTGATTTATTAGGTTTGGTCATGTTTATTCTACTAAACGAAAGTTTAAATACATTTTGACTTTGAACTACAATGTTGAATTATATTTGCACTTTAATGTTATAGACTTGAACTTATTTTCTTGTTGTTAAGTATTTGTTTCTTAATTTCTGTAATTATTTCTTGGATTGGATATGTCACAGGTTAAATTTGGGTAATAAATATAATGCAAATCGAATTTTCAATGGGCAGTAAGATTTGCGGCGTTTGCACTTAAAAACGCCGCAAATACCTACTATATTGCGGCGTTTTTATAAAAAAAAAAACCGCCACTAAAAGTCACGATAAAATTGCGGCGTTTGTCAATAAAACGCCGCCATAGAGGAAGTAATCCCGGCGTTTTTCTTGCAAAACGCCGCTAAAAAACAGCATATTGCGGCGTTTTCCCAGTCAAACGCCGCTAAAGTGTATGACCTTTTTGCGGCGTTTGTAAAACAAAACGCCGCTAGAGAACGACATCTATGGTGGCGTTTGTTCACAAAAAACGCCGCAAACGTTTGCGGCGCAAGTATCAACGGCGTTTTTGGCGGCGTTTTTCTTAGCGTCGGGAGAGTTTTTAGCGGCGCTAAAAAACGCCGCAATAGGCTAAAAAAACGCCGCGAAAGAACAAGCCTGGTGTAGTGGATGCTCATTCTGTCAGTGATTGAGTTTAATTAAATAAATTTAAATTAATCAAGATTTTTCTTTAATCGTTAATCAAATCTTGTTATAAGTTTGAAGATTTATGTTTTCTGAATTAACCGAACTTTGTATAAGTTTGAAGATTTATGTTTTACGAATTAACCGAACTTTGTTATAAGTTTGAAGATTATGTTTTTCTTTAGTAATATTATATTAATTTGAATGGTTTCTTATTTTTGGGTTAAAAAAATAGTTGAGTCTTGAATTTTTAATGCGCTTTGTGTTAAAAGTTAGTAGGGACTCTTGACATCTTGATGGATTTACGCTAAATATGTATATATATATATGTAATATATAAATATTTTTAAATAATTAACAGAATTCAAAATGAATTAACTTATAATAGAAAATCTTTTTTTGAATATGAGTATATTAGTTTTATTAAGAGATAAAATTTCAAAAATACAATAAAAATTTATAATTATGGTAAATAAACTTGATCCGAACATATTCTTATAATATGAAAATTGACGTCTCAAAATCATAAACAAACTCAACCTAGAAAAAGTAAAAGCCCTAACTCAAAGACTCAAAAGAAAATAGATACAAACATCCCTAAAGCTCGACAATAAAAGGTAAAAACCAACAACAAACAACTTTAAAAATACATATTACAATAATATGGCACGCTGACAACACGATTATTACCACAACTCAATCGCGAACAAGAGCGGTGATTGTGAGCTTATATCCAAATCCAGTTCAAAGGTCGAAAACAGAAAAATCAATAGGATAATCAAAAGAACGCCATCTTAATCAGTCATGGTGACGTCAAATTCAACCATGATAGAAAATCAAATAAAAAAAAGAAACGGCCAAATGATCGATTAAGAAAAAAAAGCGTTCGAAAGACAGATGATACGTACCAAAAGTTAGAAAAAATCATCACAAGATCATAGTTATTGAATTCAAAAACTAGAAAATAAACCATAGAAAAAATAAATAAATAAAATTACCGACGGTCAACAACCAGCACTTAAGTTGGTGCCGCCGTCAGCCATGTAAAATTGCTTGAGCGGTAGATGAAAAAAGAGGAGACAACTAGGGTTGGGTAAGTTACTTGATAGAACGTCTATTTTAAAATAATTTTTACTTAAGGAGAAAGATGAATTTTTGCTCATAATGAGCCTTAAATTCACAACTTAGAAAAATGATAAAATTTCAATCGAGAGTTTTAATCATCTACTCTAAATATTTTTAACATAAAACATTTAATTAATCGACTAATTAGTCAAAATAAATTATATTAAATCTATTGGTTTGGTTTTAAGTTTTAACATAACAATAAACAACCCTAATAATTGTTCAAATGTAATGGGAGAGATTTCAACATTTCCAACATATTAAATATCATTATGTTTTAAAAAATATTAAATATCATTAAATTATGATGGTTGAACTTGACTTTGAATAGTCGTTTCTTGGTTTGATAACCCTAGCGCCTGGTAACTCGACTGAATTTATCAGTGTTATTAGAGGTGGCAATGAGGCGGGTCGGTGCCGGTTTTGTATTCTCTATTTCGTCTCCAACACTTGCGGTTACGGTTTTGGGGAATCTCCATTAAACGTTTCAGCTATTTTTTCGTCCCCATACTCATCCCTTACGGATCCCCACAGTTTTCGGTTAATACCCGTATCCAAAAAAATAAATAAAACTTAATACATTAAAACTAGTAATCAACATTAAATCTCTAAAATTACAAACATAAATGATAATTTTAATTTTATCAATAACAAACTAGGGGTGACAATCGGGTGGGGAATAACTGAAAATCGTAGGAATCCGAACCGACGGGTATGAGGAATAACAGAAATCTTCACCTACAAGGACGGGGACGAGGAAAATTTTATCACCGAAACTCAAATGGGGATGGGGACGGGGATTGCTATATCCGAACCGTAGGGATAATCGAACCGTACCCGTATAAATCACCGTAGGGATCCCCGAAAAATATCCGCACGAATCCCAATATATTTACAAATTTGGATGGCTATAAGGGTAATTTGCCCATTTTTCAACAAAAATCTAATATCCCACAACTTGAGTATGGACAACTGGAGTAAGTTTGAAAATTCTCCGTAAATTTTATAAAAATAATTAGAAAATTGTCTATACATCATTGTAAACATGATTCAGTTTAATTTTATTTAAAATACAACGTGATCGATTTTGATATGTATTTTTAAAAAATAAATATTTGAATGTTGAAAGGTCATAAAAATTTGGCAGCGCATTTCTTAAAAAACAAATTTACCAGTAACTTTAAAAAATCACCAAAATTTCTACAAGATAATTAAATTAGGAAGCAAGCCTTATATTTCTATAACCATACGGAAGCCTAGATTCTTTTAAAACAAACCGTTCTTGATTTCGAGTTATATATTAGGAGTTATTAATTTTTGAGTGAGCAAAGGTCAGAAGAAATGCTACAAATTGTTTTTAAAAAAACAAAATGACAGTGACTTTAGAAATTCACCATAAAAATTGTACAAGTAAAATTTGCACAGGTAATTTATATGATTGGAAAGATTATCAAATCTAGTTCTTTTTAGAACAAACAGATCATGATTTGGAATTGTATATTATTAGTTACATATTTCTTTTAAATGTAGTGCATGGTGTCATGTTTCAATAGTTAATATTTTAGTCATATTTTATAGTTTTGAAATGGTTTGTTTGTTATTGGTAAAATTAAAATTATCATTTATTTTGTAATTTTACAGATTTAATGTTGATTACTAGTTTTAATGTATTAAGTTTTGTTTATTTTTTTGGGCACGGGTATTAACCGAAAACTGTGGGGATCCGTAAGGGATAGGTATGGGGACGAGAAAAAAGCCGAAACGTTTAATGGGGATTCCCCGAAACCGTAACCGCAAGTGTTGAGGAAGAAATAGAGAATACAAAATCGCCCTCGTCCCGCCTCATTGTCACCCCTATAACAAACAAACCATTTCAAAACTATAAAATATGACTAAAATATTAACTATTAAAACATGACACCCTGCACTATATTTAAAAGAAATATGTAACTAATAATATACAATTCCAAATCATAATTTGTTTGTTCTAAAAAGAACTATATTCGATAATCTTTCCAACCATATAAATTACTTGTGCAAATTTTATTTGTAGAATTTTTATAGTGAATTTTTGAAGTCACCGTCATTTTGTTTTTTTTAAACAATATTCAGTATTTTCTTTTAACCTTTAATATTTTGATGAGTTTATGCTTAAAATTTATATGTAATAAATATTGTTTAACATTTAATATTTTCGACTAATTTTGTAGCAATTAAGGTCATTAAATACTTCTTAACCAATATTTTGTAGCAATGATTAGACGGTCATATGTTATTGCTTTAGTATTTTGTGTGGCAAAATATAATTTTCTATCCTTTGTTTAATAAAACAAACTCTCGTAATCTGAAAATTTTATGCTGTCAACTAATTTCTTGGTTTGATAAACCCCTAACGCCTCGTAACTCAACAAAACTTATATAAATGACATAGATGGAAATCATCTGCCCCCAAAGTATGCCCTCATTTGTGCCCCCACTTTAAAATAGTAGGTTTAGGGTTTAGAGTTTGAGGTTTAAGGTTGGGCTTAGGGTTAGGGTGTAGGAAATTAGGGGCAGTGTGTATTTTTTTAGGGTTTAAGGTTTGAGATTTAGAATATAAAAATTAGGGTTATTGCGCAAGATTTAATTTTTAAATAATTTTAGGCATGAGACATAGAAGAAGACATGGTTAGGGGGCAGGAGATTTTTACCCAATGACATGCGATTTATTCTATACGTAACAGATCTTTTTATTGTTAGAGTCCATAATTTTATTCATTAAGCTGAAAAGAGTAGAAAGTAGGGCCCTCGGGAGGTAAACCCTGTAAGCATAAGCATGCTGCTGCCTAGGGTTGTAAAAACAAGTCAGAACCTGGAAATCTGCCTGAAACCTGCTCGAGTCAGAACCTGATTTGACTTGAGAATTTGATGACCCGAACCCGAACTGTAACTGACTGTTGCTGACCCGAACCCGAGTTGAACCTGTTACCGTAGCAACCGAACCCGATCTGTGTCCGACTGAAACGAACCCGAACCCGAGACCGACCTGGCAAATTACCTGATATTACCTGACTGAATCGACCCGAGATCCGATTTTACCCGACCTGTTTTGAACCCGACCTGTTATTAAACCCGACCTGTTTTGAACCCGACCTGTTTTGAACCCGACCTGTTTTAAACCCGACCTGTTATTAGACCCGACTTGTTTTAGACCCGACTTGTTTTGGACCCGACCTGTTTTGTACCTGAACTGATATTGACCTGGTTTGATAATTGATACTTAATAAGTAATAATGATATTTTTAATATATGATATGAAGTAATATTATGAACTATTATGAAAAAGTCTATATCTATAATTTGAATAGTTTAAAATGTTAAGTATCTAACAAAATGTATTATATATATAATTAAAATATTTATTTTTAATAAATAAAAATTTTGTTTAATAAGTAATTAATAAAAATAAATATAAACTTGATAAATAAAAATATTTATTTTTAATAAATAAAAATCTAATATATACTAAAATACATAGTACATATATAAATTTTACTAAGGCATATATTTTAGTATATATATTTTAATTCATACTAATTTGATATTGTTTATTTTAACTTCTTTCTTAATATATAGACTAAGGCATACTAAAATACATAGATAGTATATATTTTTACAATTAATAATTTAAATCTTTCTCAATTAATTGATTAATTAGTATTGTTTATTTTAAGTCTTGAAATTTTTTATAAAAATTTACAAAGGTACATTACACCAAAAGGTTAAAGAAAGGAAGAAACAATGATTCAAAATTATAAATCTGTGTTTCAAAAGAATTAAAATATTACCAAATCAAGTTTGGTCCACAGTTGCTTTCGGTGGAAAAGCCACTTTCAACACCCTTTTCATACAAATTAACAATCAATCCCGTTTAAATTAGACCAAAATATAATATTAAATGGACGGATAATTTCATTGCTTATTAGATGATTTTCGTTGGTAAAATCTGAGGAGCGAGAAACCAAAATTAACACCTTTTATGGTTAGACTTAGTGATTCAATTTTAGGGTTTTAGGGTATGTGTTTTAGTTTTAAAGGTTTGATTTTTAGGTTTCATTTATCTTACGTGTAGGGTTTAGGTTTATTGTTAAGGCTTATAGTGTTAGGGTTTAGTGTTAGTGTTTTATGGTTTAGTTTTAAAGGTTTAGGGTTTTATAATTTTGTATCATGGTCAGTGATTTAAATTTAGGGTTTTAGAGTATGTGTTTTAATTTTAAAGGTTTAATTTTTAGGTTTCATTTATCTTACGTTTAGGGTCTAGGGTTTATTATTAGGGCTTACGGTGTTAGGTTTCATGGTTTAGTTTTAAAGGTTTAGGGTTTTATAGTTTTGTTTAATGGTTAGTGATTCAATTTTAGGGTTTTAGGGTATGTGTTTTAGTTTTAAAGGTTTTATTTGTAGGTTTCATTTATCTTACGTTTAGGGTCTAGGGTTTATTGTTAGGGCTTATGGTGTTAGGGTTTCATGGTTTAGTTTTAAAGGTTTAGGGTTTTATAGTTTTGTGTTATGGTTAGTGATTCAATTTTAGGGTTTTAGGGTATGTGTTTTAGTTTTAAAGGTTTAGGGTTTTATAATGTCAATGTACGTATCATGTACGCATGAAACCCTAAACCCTAATCATAATGTATATATGTAAATTATGTATGTATCATGTATGTATGTAATATGTATGTATTTATTATTTAATGTACGTAGGAATTTAAAAGTCTAAAACCCTAAACCCTATAATATATATACATATGTATAGTGTATACATATACATTAATTAATATAATGTTATATACATATGTATTATAATATATATATATATTTAATTTTATTTTTTTATAATTTATAGTACTTAACATCTAATTAACTAATTTTATTTCAAGTTGAGCCCTTTTTATTTTTATTTTTTTAATTTAGACTATTGTTTTTAACTTTTTAATATCGTAATATTTTTTATGTTAGTCTCTAAAACTTTTATTTAATTCTAAAGTGATCCCTATTCATTATTTTTTTTTATATTCACCCAATGTTTTTTATTTATAATTTGGTACATTTCTTCATTAGTTTTTTAACTTGATGTTTTTCCATTATAGTATCCAAAGCTTTATTTGTATTCTAAATTGACCTCTATTCATTTTTTAAAAAAATTAGTCCGATATTTTCTAATTTTAATATGATATTTTTGTTCATTATACTCCCTAAAACTTTATTTTTATTCCAAATTGACCACAATTCATTATTTTTAAAATGTTTCATTGTTTTAATTTGATATTTTTGTTCATTATAGTACTTAATACTTTATTTTTATTCCAAATTGACCCTAATTCCTTTTTTAGTATTTTATAATATTTTTTATATATTTGTTCATTATAGTCACTAAAATTTTGTTTTTATTTCAAATTGACACATATTCATTATTTTTCATTTGTCTGATGTTTTATACTTTTAATTTGTTTTTTTCATTATAATCCCCACAAGTTTATTTGTATTTCAAATTGACCCATATTCATTTGTTTTTCAAATGAATGCCTAATGTTTTATAATTTTAATATGATATTTCTGTTCATTCTAGTCCCCAAAACTTTATTTTTATTCCAATTTGACCCATATTCATTGTATTTTTACGTTTTCTAAATTTATTTTGATATTTTTGTTCATTATACTTCACATAACTTTATTTTTATTCCAAATTGACCCATTTTCATTATTTTTCTTTTCATTATTTTTTAAATTACTTCAACCTGAAATGAACCCGACCTGAAGTCCACCCGAACCTGAAATGAACCCGACCTGAAATGAACCCGACCTGAAATGAACCCGACCTGAAGTCTACCCGAACCTGAAATGAACCCAACCTGAAATGAACCCGACCTGAAGTTTACCCGAACCCGAAATGAACCCGACCTGAAATGAACTCGACCTGAAATGAACCCGACCTGAAGTCTACCCGAACCCGAAATGAACCCGACCTGAAGTGTATCCGAACCCGAATTAACCTGTCAATTATCTGCTTCGGACCCGACCCGTTTTGACCCGACCTGGAATGGACCCGACCTGAAATGGACCCGCACCCGACCCGACTCGAGTCAAGACAGAAAAATGACCTGAAACGACCTGTATCCGATTTTACCCGACCTGAAAATACCCGACCTGAAACCCATCCGATTACCTGTTTTTACAACCCTACTGCTGCCCGCCTGCCCCAGAAAAGCTCTCCCGGAACGAAGCAGTGGCTTAACCTTTATTTACTTACAACTACATTAGTAGTAATCGGTTCATCATGCAACAACTTGTCGAATCCCCGCATCTTCTACGTGTGCTTTGATAAACTGCCATGACCATGGAAATCCTGTGTCGTCGTCGGAGAGTGCCAAACGCATTTGTCCGTCGGTATCTACTTCTCTCTTGATTTCGTTGCACGAAGTTACGGACGTGTCACATACTGAAGGGCAGTACTTAAATTTGTAGCTATCAGGGAACATGCTCTTCTCTATTTTAAATCAACTCTCCACAGTGTCGCAACCCGCTTCTCCTTTACTCCCGCCAAGTTCCACCCACCTTTTCCTGGATGGTACGCCCTCACCTTGAACCTTCCACACCGTCGATGTCTGGCAGAGCCTGTCTCTAGGCCCAACGAACTTCACTCTCACGTCCGAGGATAGGCGGATAACTTTATCGCTGGTGTCCGCATTGGAAAACACCACGGGATTACCCTTGTCAAAACTGGGTAGTCTCTGAACCACGATTTCCGGACATTTTCTACCTCTCTCCCTGCCTATAGCAAGCCCTCCACCACCAGCGCCCCATACCGCCGAATCTACGTAGTAGCGTTCGCCGGCGAGGACCTCGTCACCGTCAACATCCAGCACGACACCGTCTGTAGCGTTGGCCACACCAAACAGAAAGGATGATTGGGTGATTGAGAAGATGAAAAGAAGAAAGAGGGAAGCTGTTGCGGTGTTCATGGTTGGCAGATTGTGTTTGATGTGTGTTGGTTTGGTTTTGCATGCTAATATATAGAGGAGTAAGGTCCATGAACGTCCGAAATTCATTTTTGATATGGTACAAACACATGTCAAATGTTAGGTAAATTATTTAGGACTACCCCGTGTCCCGATAATTTTTAATACGCAGTAGTCTAGGGCTGTAAATGATACGAGACAGATCGCAAGCTACTCAAGATCGACTCGGTCAAAGCTCGACTCGATTGGACTCGACTCGAACTCGAACTCGACTCGAGTTCTTAACGAGCCGAGTCGAGCTACTCGATACTCGACTCGAAAAGCTCATGAGCTACTCGAAAAAATAATATTTAAATATATATTTTTTATTTTTAAAAATAATTGATTAATAAAATTTAGTTTTAAGTTATTTAATTTTAAAAAAAAATATATTCTAGTAATAATAGACATAATATTTGAGATTTTCAATCTTGAATCGAGCTCCTACATAAGTTTGAGAATATTTCGAGTTCGAGCTTTTCGAGCTTTTTGAATTCGAGCCTTTCGATTTTTCGAGTTCGAGCTTTTCGAGTTCGAGTTCGAGTTTCATTTTTGATTTCGAGCTTGAGCTCAATAATTTTGAGCTCGCGAGCTTTCGAGTCGAGTCGAGCTCAGCTTCGAGCTTTTCGAGCTCAGCTTCGAGCTTTTCGAGCTCGAGTCGAGCTCAGCACTACTCAAGCTCGACTCGGCTCGTTTACACCCCTACACAGTACCACACCTCCCACGTTAAATGTGGGAGGGCAACTGCTTCTCCTAATTTTGTAGTTTAATTATATTTTATGTAATTGTTAGTTTTAAAATTATTATAATTGAAATTTTTATCTTTTATAAAATTTTGTAATTAAGTTATTGTTCTTCTAAAATTGATGGCTTAAATAATTAAGCTCTTATCCCAAAGAATACAATTTTAAGACTAAATCATATTATTCACACAATTTAAAGATTAATCTATAATTATACTTAATATTAAGATCAATTAAATAATTAATCATCAGTTTCAAAAATATATATATATATATTAATCGAAAGAGAAAAACTGAATTAAAGCCTAAATTAATCACTATGTTTTATTTAGGAGTTAAATTAATCTAAAATCAAAATTTATTGACAAATTAATTAATTAACTATACTATTAAGGACCTAATCCTAAAGACCAAAATAAAAAATTAATTAGATAAGCCTAGGATCTAATTGAACTAAATTAAAATCTAAAAGTATGACTTAAGGATCTAATCAAAAGGGAATTGAATCCACAGACCGAATTGAATTAACACTAAACTAAAAAATTAGAATTGGGACTTAATCGATAGAAACTAAAAAAGGAAGGACCTATAGTGTAAATTCTCCCTAACATAAAATGTGCACAGGTCAGTGGGACTGGGTTGGTTTGCGTGAAACACTTTCCCAAGACTGCACCAATTTCCAACGCTCATTAAGTTGATTTTAGGGTTCAAGTCCCGGCAATGGAAATTCCTCAAAAAAAAAAGAGAGTTGATTTTAGGGTAAACTACATAATTGACCATTGTACTATGATTTTGGACTCAATTTGACCATTATAGTTCTAATTCAAGTAATTAGACCACTCAACTATTAAAATATACTCAATCTGATTACCAACCGTTAAAATCTAACGGAGAGGCTGATGTGACAATTAAAAAAATTTGTATAATTACACATTTGATCCTCATTACTTATACATTCTATCAACTTGGTCCTAATTTTAATTTAATAAAATAAATTAATTATTCAATTAGATGGTAACACATGTCACCACCTCATTGGAAGACTTTAACTATTTAGATTTAATTTAATAATTTTATTTTCCTCCTCTAATAAGATGGTGACATGTGTCACCACCTATCAAAGAAAGAAAATGAAGAAAACAACACCTACCCCAACAGAATTTGAACTAGTGTTTGCATGGACAAAGAGGCACTGGTTTACCACTGTGCCAAGTGCACTTTTATGGTTTAAAGTATGAAATATATTATATGTCTTTATTAGTTGTTAATGGCAAGAAAAAAGAAAATAAATAAGGGTTAAGAGGACTCGAACATGGCACAATTGAGATGCATAAAAACATCTAAATCACTAAAATAAATCTAATAATTAAATTAAAGTTGACACACTAGTATTTTTAAACTAAAGTTAATACATTTTTTCTTTCCACAATTTTTTTTATAAATTTATATAAATAATCATTGAATTATTTTTTAACTTAATTAATAATTTTATATGTTATTAAAATTTTTAATTAAATTATTATGTACATTAAATTATATTAAAATTTTAAAAATTTAAAATTACATTAAAAATCATTTAGCGAATCTAAACTCACGAACATAATTTAAATTAATTGACATTATTTTAAATTTTTGAATTTTTAATATAATTATATATATAATAATAATTAAATTAAATTTTATTAATAAATATTAAAATTATTAATTAAGTTTAAAAAATATATTCATTGATTATGTGAAATTATAAAAATAAATGTGAAAAATATTGAATTTAGTTTAAAAATATAAAAAAAATCTTAAAAACATTTTTATTTAAAATCAAGCATTAACTATACATTTTTTTAAAAATATATTTTTGATTTTAATTTAATTATTAGATTTATTTTGATGATTTAGATTTTTTATGCCTCTCAAGTGTGTCATGTTCGAGTCCCCTTAACTCCTATTTATTTTTTTCCTGCCATTAACAACAAATTAAGACATATAATATATTTCATACTTAAAATCACAAAAGTGCACTTGGTATAGTGGTAAACCAACTCCTCTTTGTCCAACCAAGCATTGGTTCAAACCATGATGTGGGCAATTGTTGTTTTCTTCATTTTCTTCCTTTGATGGATGACGACGATAAATTTTAAAATTTGTTTAAAAAATTTACAATGTTAGATTTTTTTGATAATATTTTAAGTTATTTATTTGTGATTTTTGTTAGGTTTCGAAATATAATATTTTTGTGATAATATTTTAAGTTGGTAGTGTTTTCCGAAATTTATCGTAAACAAATTCAATCTAAAATGGGTGAAAGACCAAACTAGCACCCCTACATCTTAAAATTACCGAAATAGCACCTAAAAGTCTATATTTCTCAAAGTATGATTAAATTATTTTTCAAAACCTTTATTGGTCTTAATTAAATAAATTAAAATTAATGTACGTGACATGATATTATTGATGGACACATAAAAAAATTAAAAAAAAATTCTATTTATATTTACTGGCCTCGACTAAATAAATGACTCATTTGAAAATAACATATTCATTTAATAGGGTAAGAAAATTTTGTATCCTCTATTTTTTCATCTAATAACCTAGGTAAATGATCCAAATTAAATTTTTTATTTAGAATTTAAGCTTATAATTACTAAATCAGAGAACAGAAGATAAAAAAGTTATTACTAGCTGCTACACTATTAAATGAATATGTTATTTTTAAAGAAAATTAATTATTCAATTAAGGTAATTAAATACTTCTTAACCAATGTTTTGTAGCAATGATTAGACAGTCATATCTTATTGCTTTAGTATTTTGTGTGGCAAAATATAATTTTCTATCGTTTGTTTAATAAATACGGATGAGTCTACCACGTGCGACGAACACCGCTAACGATGAACATTGCTAAACACTATTAAATTGATTAATAAAAATTAAAAATTTTAAAGATTTAATATACAATTAATAATTATTTTAAAAAATCAATTAAATTATTTTCTATATATAATAAATTTAAGGGTAAACTACCTATTTAGTACCCCACCTATGAATGTGTTTCCATTTTGGTACCAAACTAATTTTTTGACAAAATAATACCTAACATTACGTTTTGTTTATATTTTGGTACCCACCGTTAAGTTCCCGTTAAAATTTAACGGGAATAACAAACGAACGCATAACTGAAACGAAGTACTGCAGGGTAAGCTCTACATGTTTCCTCAAATGTTCTTCGCCTTCTCCAGTTCTGCAACAAATATATGAAGTTAGTGGAAACCATTACCGAATAAGCCCGTATGTAACACCCCAAAAATTACGCCTAAATTATAAACTCTAGATTCGAAAAATTTTTAATTTAAAAACCTTAAAATTTAAATTCCTAATTGAAAACCCTAACAATTGAGAATTTTTAATTCAGAACCCTAATTTTTTTTAAGGACTACTAAAATTTTCATCGAACTTGAAAGTCAATTTATAAAATATGAAAGTCTAAGGAGCACATGTGGCATTTACCCGTTTGCTAATTAAAAACAATGTTTCCATGGGTAATGGTTTCGTGATGTTTACATATTCTTATTTTCCTATACTTTATCTATTTTTTTATTATTATGATAATCCTAATAAAATTATAATTAGTCAAATCTTTTATATATATATATTAATTACCCTAAACCTATCAATAAAATTCCACCCTAAAACATTAACTGCCGCCCCACCAAAACCCCAAATTCCCTTGCTCTTTCATTCGACCTAACGACCCGCATGCTAAAGAATTATCGCACCGCCACCTTTGTTGTTTTGCTGTAATTTTCGCTAGCGTTTGCATCACCGAAATTTAAAGATTTACTTCAAATCTTCTTCGATTATGAGTACCATACACCAGACCCTTGTCTTGTAAATTCAATCAATTATCTACTTGTTTTTAAAGCCAAGTCGTGAGGAATCTCCTTTACAATCAATTTGCAATTCTTAGGAAGGTGGTCAGTTCACTGTTTACAAGACAATTCATTTGTAAATTTAATCGGTTTGCTTACACCAACAATTCCTCATGTTTCTCTTCAAATCAAGTGCTTTGGCTAAGGTGTGTTTTCTTCCGGTGCTATAAATAAATAATTTTTATATGTGTTCTCTTTTTGTGCTACATACTTTAATTTTGTGATTGTGATTTTACACTTGAATGATTTTTGGCTATGTCATGAAAGTAAATGAACTGTGAATTCCTGAATTATTATCGGACTGTGTTGAGACTGTGAAAACTGTGACTGTGTTATCATGGGTTGGGATTGTACGGAGGAAGTTCAGTGGTTTATACTACTTGCGTTGGTGACTATGTAGCGAGAGGTTCAGGGGAACCTACTCTTTTTGGTGACTATGCAGTATGGGTGCATTGCATTGTGTTTTCATAAAATCGTGTTTAAACTTGCTTTGTGTCTTTTAAATATTTTTGTGAAAATTTATTGTTGTGAAACTGAGTTTGTGATTGTCTGCACTTTACAGACACACTGTGCTTAATAGCTGACTCCCCTTAGTTCCTGTTTCAGATTCTCTCATACACAGGCTTTCGGTACTTGGAGGACCACAATTTATCAGATTTATTTTAGTTTTCAGTATGGGCATTTCGGATTTACAAAATTATTTTATTTTAGTTATTATTTTGAGATTTATGTAATTTCAGTTACATATATATTTATTTGGGATTTTTAACTGCTTTAGCATACATGAGAATTTTTATTTAAATATTTGAATAATTTATTTTATGATGTTTTTATGTAACACCCGGGTTTAGGGGTTAGGCGAAAATAATATTTTAATATTATTTGGGCTCGGGTTTATAATTAAAATAATCCTTTACGTTCCGGGTTTCAAAAATAAACATTTGAAATGAGACCAAATTGATTTAATTGCAAGTTGAAGAGCTTTTAAAGAACAAGGGAATATCCATTCATTAATGGCCTTTTGGTAATTTACCCATCTTTTAATTTAAATCCCCCTTTACACAAAATAAACACTATTCACTCTCTTCCTCATCTTTTCTAACGTGAAACAAGAGCTCTCTCCTCTTTATCACTATTCCATCAAAAAGCTCATCCATTTCAACTCATTTTCGAAAGGTAACATCATTTTGACCTCTCCTCAACCCCCTCTCTTTAAAAGTACCATTTGTTTTCATTTTTATTGAAGTTTTGGAATTAGGGTTTTCAAAAGATTTGATTAAAAATGGTGTCTTTGTGTAGCTAAACTTAATGTTTTGATTTGATATGGTTAGTTATGGAATATAGGAGCCAAATGGTACAACATATGTGAATTTTGAATGATTTTGAGCAATTCCTGAATTTGGGTAAAAATGGGGTTTTTGGAGGGTTTTGGGTGAGTTTTGGGGGTTGTTTTAGGTGAATTTTGATAGGCTTTTGATAGTACTATGGTTATTGGTTGATTTGGGATCATTTGTGGGTGCAATGGATGTTGGAAACATGGATTTTGGATGTGGTTTTGGGGCTGTCCGAGATTGCTAATATTGGGGTTTGTTCATGGCTTGCAACTTTGTAAATTGTGATTGAATTGTGTTCCGGGTTGGTCTTTTGATGTTGGGCTGATTTGGGATTGTTTGAATTGTGATTGAGGTTGTTTAGAAGCGGGAACTTGTGTTGGAGAAGCTTCGGGAAGAAATCCGGGATTGCGAGAGTGGTTGCTTGCTTGGCTTGGAGCTTGGAAGCTTAGGTGAGTGGTTAAATGTTTTACGTGGTTTTTAAATGGTTGATTCGAGTATGTTGACTAGGTTGGGCTTGGTAGACCCACCTAGAGTTAGGATTAGGGTGGTAGCCTAATCCTAAACTTGATCTAGAGCCATTGGTTGAACTTATGTTTGGATGTTTATGCCTTGTATGATTTGTGCTATGATTGATGTATGTATATTGTGTTATACATGTGAGTTGAGGCATGACTTGTGATGCTTATGGCATGCATGGAAATGGTTCATGATTATGATCATGGTGAGTACGTGCAAAGCACAGAATTGTTTGAAATGAATAATGTGGAATGAGTTAAATGTTGGCACTAGTATGCTTGAGTACAAATGATCGATCATTAGGATGTTAGTGTGCACACATGAGTCTAAAGTCGCGCGTGGCCTTGGTGGCGTTGAGTCACCAAGGAGGAGTACGGGTACGCCCGGAAATTGTATTTATATTAGTCGATGATGAGTGGAATCCCATCGACGGGGCGTGAGGATGAGTGAAATCCCCTCCGCGAGACCGGTGATGAGTGTAATCCCACCGTGAGGTAAAGTGGTTGTTGGATGAGAGTTCCAATGTGTTTATCTGCGTATTCGGGTCATAGCTAGGTGCCAATGTTGATTGATATGTGTATCAATGTGTTGTGAAATGTGATCTCTATTTGGATGGTTATATGTGATTACATATGTGGTGAATTAGAGCTTGTTGAGCATGACATATTATTGAATATTGTTCATGCATCTTTAACTCGTGGCTCTTGAGGATTCTTGGTAATTATGCTTTTACCTTGGCTAAGATCGTGCTTGGACCCTACATTGTCGAGGTTTGTTTTTAAAGACCTTACCCTCACTAAGCTTATTGCTTACGCTCTCTCTTTGTTCGACACTGCAGATCCTTAGTTCGTGGGTTGCTTGCGCAAGTGGAGGGCCTCCAAGTGTGGTTGTTGGCTTTGAGTACATCAAGTATGGGTTTTAATGCTTTGGACATGTAATGGTTAAGCAATGGGATTGTGCTATTGTTGGTTGATTAGGAGCATGTTTAGACTCCTTAATTATGTTGTTTTTGTGTGGCTTGTTGATGCCATGTTTGGATTGTAAAACCATGTCTTAATTGCTTACCATGTGTGTTGGCCATGTGCCTTTTGAGGTTGCCTTTGTGTTTGAATGTTGAAGTATGAGACCTTGAATGCTTAAATGTCATCTTTGATCAATTGCATGATTTCGTTGATGTATGTACATGTTGGGTGCTTGTATGGCTAAATATTGGTATGTAAATGTTGTATGAATGCTTGTTTGAGTCCAAGGAAGTCTTAAATTACATCTAGGTTCGAGTCTTGTATGTTTTAGCTGAATTTGAGAGTTTTGCAGTGCATGGCGTATCGGTACGCCTAAGGGCCGTATCGATACGGTCTTGCCTCCAGGACTCAAGTTTGGCTGGGCGTATCGATACGCAAGGGTGTATCGATAGGGTTTTTGCTCACTGGAATTCTGAGATTTTGGTGAGTTATTACCGTATCGGTACGGTGTGTTAGCGTATCGGTACGAGTTTATCTCGTTGACCACGAGATGTTGACTGGGAAGGGCGTATCGATACGCTCAAGGGCTGTAGCGATACGGTCTTCCTGTAGTGATGCGTTACATGTAGAGTTAAGTTGTGTGCTTATGCAAGACAGGAGATTGTGGCTTATTCATCGAGATAGTTGAAAGACCGTGAGAAGAGTTATCCGATATGAGACGTAGAGTTAACTACAGTTGTATTTGCTTCGAAGACTTAGAGACAAAGCCGTATAGTAAGAAATGCACAGTGTATATGTACATGCCATCAGAACTTGAAATACTTGAAGACTTAGGAAGGGTTGAAACTTGGACAACATGAGTTGTTAGAATTGTTTGAAGACTGTAATCTCAGGATTGAGTACTATCTGAAGAGAGTCTACGTAGTAACCGATGCTTCGAGTTGTATTTGTTGTTAGATTAGTAGTTGAGTTGCGAGATGTATTTGCCGGATTCAGTTTACCTGTAACCCCCTCATCCCGGTCTAGCCGAATGACCGGTCCAAGTGGGTCACACGGGGAAAACCGAAGCGAAACCCGTTAAGGTTCCCCCTCGGTTAGCAACCCTATTTTTTTTTCTTTTTAATTAATCTTGTCTAAATGCATTATTAAGTCCTAAGTGAAGCATGACAGCGGAAACACGAACGATATATCAACGACCCACCAAATCTGCATATTAAAACAACCCATTTATCCTTTCTAAGCATACCGTATCAATACAGCTCTCTAGTGTATCAATACAGCTATAGTGTATCGATACACTCTCTAGTGTATCAATACAGCTATAGTGTATCGATACACTCTCTAGTGTATCAATACAGCTATAGTGTATCGATACACTCTCTAGTGTATCAATACAGATATAGTGTATCGATACACTCTCTAGTGTATCAATACACTCTCTAGTGTATCAATACAGCTATAGTGTATCGATACACTCTCTAGTGTATCAATACAGCTATAGTGTATCAATACACTCTCGAGTGTATCAATACAGCTATTGGTCAACTAGGTCAAACCGTATCGATACGCTTAGTCACCGTATCGATACGACCCACACTCCACCACTCCTAAAAAAAACAGAGAGTTGGGACCGTATCGATACACCCTAGTGTATCGATACGCCCGTATCGATACACCCTAGTGTATCGATACGCCTGACCAAAAATCTGCCATTTATGCAAGAGTGTATTGATACAGCACTTTAGTGTATCAATACGCCCTGTTTTGCAAGACTCCCAACTTCAACATATTCGAAGCATGATTATGAACCATAATACATACATGGTAAATTATACATTAAGAACCTTTCATACATGATACTCAACATGAGCATACCTTAATCAACTAAGGAAAATCATGCATTCAATCAAAAGAAAGCAAGCAAGCACATAAGGTCTCATGCTTCAACATCCATACACTTAGGCATCCTCACAAGACATATGTCCAACACACATGATAAGCAATTTAAATATCTACCAACATACATCACTCAAGCATTCATCAAGGCATGCATCATAAGTGACATTTACAAATCAAACAAGGCATCTAAGTGCCAAACCAAATCAACACACATCAAAGTATCAAGACACACAACACTTATCCCATTGCTTTACTATTACAATCTTTCAATTTATAAATCATACATTGAGCTCACCAAAGCAACACTTGAAGACCTTTCCTTTCCATTGCCACCCACAAGCTATTTATCTGCATTGTCGAACAAAAGAGAGCGTAAGCATAAAAGCTTAGTGAGGGTAAGCTCATAAAACAAACCTTCGACAATACAGGGTCCAAGCTCGAGCAATTATCATGACGAAATACATGACTTTATCTTTGATCCACATGAACCAAAATGAACATGATGCATGAACATATAATCAACATTATGTCATGCTCAACATCTCATAAGCTCAACTTACAACGATATATATATACCTCAATGCATTAACCAAATCATATATCACTTCACATTTGAAATTCACATTTCATATCACATTGATACACATATCAATTCATATTAGCATGTATGCATAATCTCATATTGGCATAAACATACTTTCTCATATTGGCACCTAGCTATGACTCGAATACGCGGATAACATGTTGGAACGCATTTTCCAACAACACAACCATTACCTGGCGGTGGGATTCCACTCATCACCGTTCATGCGGAGGGGATTCCACTCATCCTCACGCCTCATCTCACGTGGAGGGGATTCCACTCATCCTCACGCCCGTCGATGGGATTCCACTCATCACCGACCCTGCATGGACGGGATTCCACTCATCGCCACATGCCCTACGGATGGGATTCCACTCATCATCACGTAGAATATATATAAATTTCCGGTGGAATATTACATCACCGTACTCCTCCTTGGTGCCTTAACGCCACCAAGGCCACGTACGTTTTGACTCAATTTGTGTGCACACTCATCCTAATGATCGATCATTGTACCCAAGCATACTAGTGCCAATAATAATCAAATTTCACAACCTTTGATGTTCAAGAGTCATAATATGGCATCTTACATCATATTAAGCTCAACATCAAATATCTCAACAACATAATATCATTTTCAAGAGTCATAATATGGCATCTTACATCATATTAAGCTCAACATCATCATACACAATTTACAATCCAAACCACATGCATAGCAATGCATCAAACCATGCCTCAACAACATGTATAACACATTATACATAATCATCTTAACACAATTCATCATGAGGCATAACATAAATTAAAGAGATCATCCAATGTCTCTAACTAAAGCTTAGGATTAGGCTACCACCCTAATCCTAACTCTAGGTGAGTCTACTAATCTCAACCTAGTCCACATGCTCGAACCATTTGCTCAAAACCATTTAAAATATTTTAACCACTCACCGACTACTTCATTAGCACAAGCCGACAAGCCTACCAAGCATCCAAGTTTCCGGATTCGAGCCCGAAGCTTCACCATTGATTTCTCTTGCTTCTAACCATTCAAAAACAATATATTAACCTCAAAATCAGTCACAAACCCAAAGTTTAACATCAACACACAAATCCACTTCAATTCTCACAATTCAAAGCCAAGTTCATTCTTCAATTTCTCATTTTCGTACTTCAACAAAAACCCGTCAAAAATCAGAATTGTAGTCATCCAAAACACTCTTAAACATGTTCAAAACACTGCCCAACTATAGTATAACCATCAACCCCCAATTTCCAACATTAAACACACAATTTAAGCCATGAACAATCCCCAAAATCACCAAATCCGAGCAGCCATGAAAAACAGTCCAAAACTTGTGATTTCAACATATTTAACACATTCAAACACTTCCAAAACAACCCCCAAATATTACTCTAACATCAACCATCAAATTCCAACATAAATCATACCCAAAACTCATCTAAAAACCTTCCTAAAAATCCACCAAAACCCAATTTCGGATTTTTACCCAAAATTACTCATTTTAACATATTATGTATATTTTAACATGATTAAACAAAGCTCTAACTCAATTTATCAAAACAAGATGAAAAACCCCTTAAAAACCCAAACTTTGATATGAACCCTAATTTTCAAAACTCCATAACTTTGAAATCTAAGACTATAAATAGATAGAGGATGAAGAGGAGATTAAGAAAACATAATTACCTTTCAAAAACCCCTTGAATTGATGAAGAAATTTGATGAATTATCAAATTTGGGTTTGGGAGAGTTTGGGATGTTTTACACGGTGGGGAGGGGAGGAAATGAGAAAGATGATAGATTTATCTTATGATAAGGTTGTCATTATTTTTATTTTGGTTAAATTACCAAAATGATCCCTCCCTTTCTTTCTAAACTCAATTTGCTCACACTAAGGTCAATTTGATTAAAATAAATTTTACCGACTCGAACCAACTAACCCGACTAACTTCTAGCCCCAAAACACGGGTGTTACAACTCTCCCCCACTTAAGGAAATTTCGTCCTCGAAATTCATCGAACAGGAAGAGTCACTGAAACATGCTCCTCCACACATTCCTCTCTCACCACAACATACTAACCAACTCGTAAACTTACCACGCAACAACAGCTATCTAACACCAAGATCTCAATTGATTCTTCGTTCCACGCAAATTTCAAACTCAACTCCATCTCTTCAACAAACATAGCACAGAACAGATCTGACTCACACTTCCGAATTGTAGATACACATACACATCACAACCCTCTTTCTAACTCTGGTGGTAACCGTAACAGATAAACAACAGGACTAGCCCGATTCAACAATCTCATATCACATTTCTTGAATACTCAACCCATAACTTTCTCTAACTGACCATCTGACTTTAACAGGTAACCAAACACTATGCAGACACCTTCAAGTAATCTAGTTGGAACCCCGGATCTCTATTACTCACTTCCATTAATAACCTTCCACGGATGCAACAAACTAGAAGAAAATTGACGTTCGGTCTTGACATGCTGGCCACACAACTAGACATTCTTATGTAGCAATCTGTCACAGTCTTCAGTTTCTTCCAACTCACATCTTCTTCTGCATAGTTAGGATTTACTCTAATGCACTCGGCTGATCTGCATGTCCTAGGAGAACATCCTCATTAACTCGAAGTTCACGTTGCGTAACTTGACATACAGCTGATTTTCTAAAAGGTGCTACCCCACTAACTTCAAAGCTCGTCATGGCCTTCTTCGATACTTCAACTTTTCTCACTTTCAACTGGTAGTAAACGAATCCCGAATTAATCTTCGAGAAGACTGAAGCACCCCCTAACTGATCAACAAATCGCTGACACTCGAAAGCGGATACTAATCATTCACTGCCACTGGTTTCAACTGTCTGAAATCTCAACACATTCTCGTACTGCCGCTCTTTCTTCTTCACAAACTGTACTATCATACTCTAAGATGATGCACTAAGCCTAATGAATCTAAGGCCTAACAGTTCTCGTAGTTGATTCTTCAACATTCTCAATTCTTCCGGGATTCATAAGTTACAGAGCTAACAAAACAGAAGCAACCTCGGAAACGATCTCAATGACGAACTCTTTTTCTTTATCAAGAGACAAACCAGGCAATTCTTCCAAGTACTTTTAGGAAAACACAAACTATACTAACATTCCGCGGTCTAATCTTCGTTCAAAAATCAAATCCATCACAATTGCCAAACAAGTCTGCCAACTAAACTCAATCAATCTTCGACCTCCACAGCTGGATCAACCATTCAATAAGAAGTTCACACCCTCGCCTACTACTACAGTCCCACTGAGACCTGCAACTTCAAGGCAACTCTCTATCTTTATCTCAACGTATACACTAACTCTGTGCTCTTCAAGCCAAATCTTGTCAAAACGTACCTCAAAACTGTAGGAAGACGATCACTTCACATCTACTGCATACACATAACCTTGAACCATCAACAAACATTTTCTGCACATTTTCTGACCACCACTATCTCACCACAAGGTCTAGTCACATGTGTCCCTACTTCCCAGGTCTCAACACGTACATATTTTTTTTTCCGCATGCTCACACGAAACGGACAAATCCGAAGACATTGTAAATACACCTGTGCACAGCTGATAGTCTTCGACCCTCTTGTTTACAGACTGGTTCTTCAACAAAATTTGACTCTTCTAAACTATTCCTTAAGCTTTTCGTAACCTCAAGATTCAATTCTGAACACCCGCAAACAGTCATGCTGGTCTTGCTCTACCTCTAACAAACAAACTAGAGTCAAAACTCAAGACTCCCTTCTCAACTCAACTATATCGGAAGTGACTTCATCTCTTTCGCTTGCTGAAACACAACTCAACGTGCACCGACCCAACCACACAAACTAGCTCCCACTCGCGAACACTAACTGGCTATCTTGTATTAAAATCATAAGTTGAACCCCAACGGTCACCAACTAACACTTCTGAATTTTCATATTACACAAACGAGACCCTTACCCTGATCTCGCCCCAAAGTACTAAGGTACTCATACCTACCTCTGACACCTCATCGGCACATTCAAATTTGTATGCTTGCTAACAATATATAGAAGTGTAGATTCAGAATCAATCAAAAGGGAACAAGCTCAAAACTGTACCAAATGCTTACCTACTATATCATCGATAACACTCTGACTCCCACTCATAGGTCGTCACCTCTTTCACCACTAACACCAGAAACGATCACATCGTTCCTCATCAACAGGAACCAACCCACATACACACTAACTCAGTCAACCAAATTGTACCTCAACTCCGGCACAACCATACCTCCCTAACCAAGATGATGGACTCTCTCAACATCATTCACATTTTCAGAACCCACAGTTTCCACTTACCGATTCACAGTCCATGCTTTGGCCTCAAACTTACCAAAAAGCAGTAAACTAACAACAACAATACATTAACATACAAACTGGGTTAGCAAAGGAAAAGGTCCAAGTGGCTCAAGTATGATTTCCTCACTCAAAATCTCTTTTTCCGATGTAATAGAAGCAATGGGACTCTACTCAACATGCTTCAAGCAACTCAACACACATACATGCTCAATCATGCATATTACAAGGCATACTTGCTAAACAAGCAAACATATGCGTAGGATCAAACAACATACCTTCTCCATCAAACAATCACACATCACCGCATACACGGGTAACGAGCAACATGCTTTTAAACAAACAATCAACATACTTGTCACACAAGCAATCATACCTACAAAGCAAGCAATCATTCATTACAGCATACTCGAATAACAAGCAACATGCTTACATGATAAGCAAACACCGTGCATCTTAATCATAAAACACAACTTACTCACTTACCTGCCCAAGGTTTCGGAAACCTTAAGCTCTGATACCAACAAATGTAACCCCCTCATCCCGGTCTAGCCGAATGACCGGTCCAAGTGGGTCACACGGGGAAAACCAAAGCGAAACCCGTTAAGGTTCCCCCTCGGTTAGCAACCCTATTTTTTTTTCTTTTTAATTAATCTTGTCTAAATGCATTATTAAGTCCTAAGTGAAGCATGACAGCGGAAACACGAATGATATATCAACGACCCACCAAATCTGCATATTAAAACAACCCATTTATCCTTTCTAAGCATACCGTATCAATACAGCTCTCTAGTGTATCAATACAGCTATAGTGTATCGATACACTCTCTAGTGTATCAATACAGCTATAGTGTATCGATACACTCTCTAGTGTATCAATACAGCTATAGTGTATCGATACACTCTCTAGTGTATCAATACAGCTATAGTGTATCGATACACTCTCTAGTGTATCAATACAGATATAGTGTATCAATACACTCTCTAGTGTATCAATACAGCTATAGTGTATCGATACACTCTCTAGTGTATCAATACAGCTATAGTGTATCAATACACTCTCGAGTGTATCAATACAGCTATTGGTCAACTAGGTCAAACCGTATCGATACGCTTAGTCACCGTATCGATACGACCCACACTCCACCACTCCTAAAAAAAACAGAGAGTTGGGACCGTATCGATACACTCTAGTGTATCGATACGCCCGTATCGATACACCCTAGTGTATCGATACGCCTGACCAAAAATCTGCCATTTATGCAAGAGTGTATTGATACAGCACTTTAGTGTATCAATACGCCCTGTTTTGCAAGACTCCCAACTTCAACATATTCGAAGCATGATTATGAACCATAATACATACATGGTAAATTATACATTAAGAACCTTTCATACATGATACTCAACATGAGCATACCTTAATCAACTAAGGAAAATCATGCATTCAATCAAAAGAAAGCAAGCAAGCACATAAGGTCTCATGCTTCAACATCCATACACTTAGGCATCCTCACAAGACATATGTCCAACACACATGATAAGCAATTTAAATATCTACCAACATACATCACTCAAGCATTCATCAAGGCATGCATCATAAGTGACATTTACAAATCAAACAAGGCATCTAAGTGCCAAACCAAATCAACACACATCAAAGTATCAAGACACACAACACTTATCCCATTGCTTTACTATTACAATCTTTCAATTTATAAATCATACATTGAGCTCACCAAAGCAACACTTGAAGACATTTCCTTTCCATTGCCACCCACAAGCTATTTATCTGCATTGTCGAACAAAAGAGAGCGTAAGTATAAAAGCTTAGTGAGGGTAAGCTCATAAAACAAACCTTCGACAATACAGGGTCCAAGCTCGAGCAATTATCATGACGAAATACATGACTTTATCTTTGATCCACATGAACCAAAATGAACATGATGCATGAACATATAATCAACATTATGTCATGCTCAACATCTCATAAGCTCAACTTACAACGATATATATATACCTCAATGCATTAACCAAATCATATATCACTTCACATTTGAAATTCACATTTCATATAACATTGATACACATATCAATTCATATTAGCATGTATGCATAATCTCATATTGGCATAAACATACTTTCTCATATTGGCACCTAGCTATGACTCGAATACGCGGATAACATGTTGGAACGCATTTTCCAACAACACAACCATTACCTGGCGGTGGGATTCCACTCATCACCGTTCATGCGGAGGGGATTCCACTCATCCTCACGCCTCATCTCACGCGGAGGGGATTCCACTCATCCTCACGCCCGTCGATGGGATTCCACTCATCATCACGTAGAATATATATAAATTTCCGGTGGAATATTACATCACCGTACTCCTCCTTGGTGCCTTAACGCCACCAAGGCCACGTACGTTTTGACTCAATTTGTGTGCACACTCATCCTAATGATCGATCATTGTACCCAAGCATACTAGTGCCAATAATAATCAAATTTCACAACCTTTGATGTTCAAGAGTCATAATATGGCATCTTACATCATATTAAGCTCAACATCAAATATCTCAACAACATAATATCATTTTCAAGAGTCATAATATGGCATCTTACATCATATTAAGCTCAACATCATCATACACAATTTACAATCCAAACCACATGCATAGCAATGCATCAAACCATGCCTCAACAACATGTATAACACATTATACATAATCATCTTAACACAATTCATCATGAGGCATAACATAAATTAAAGAGATCATCCAATGTCTCTAACTAAAGCTTAGGATTAGGCTACCACCCTAATCCTAACTCTAGGTGAGTCTACTAATCTCAACCTAGTCCACATGCTCGAACCATTTGCTCAAAACCATTTAAAATATTTTAACCACTCACCGACTACTTCATTAGCACAAGCCGACAAGCCTACCAAGCATCCAAGTTTCCGGATTTGAGCCCGAAGCTTCACCATTGATTTCTCTTGCTTCTAACCATTCAAAAACAATATATTAACCTCAAAATCAGTCACAAACCCAAAGTTTAACATCAACACACAAATCCACTTCAATTCTCACAATTCAAAGCCAAGTTCATTCTTCAATTTCTCATTTTCGTACTTCCACAAAAACCCGTCAAAAATCAGAATTGTAGTCATCCAAAACACTCTTAAACATGTTCAAAACACTGCCCAACTATAGTATAACCATCAACCCCCAATTTCCAACATTAAACACACAATTTAAGCCATGAACAATCCCCAAAATCACCAAATCCGAGCAGCCATGAAAAACAGTCCAAAACTTGTGATTTCAACATATTTAACACATTCAAACACTTCCAAAACAACCCCCAAATATTACTCTAACATCAACCATCAAATTCCAACATAAATCATACCCAAAACTCATCTAAAAACCTTCCTAAAAATCCACCAAAACCCAATTTCGGATTTTTACCCAAAATTACTCATTTTAACATATTATGTATATTTTAACATGATTAAACAAAGCTCTAACTCAATTTATCAAAACAAGATGAAAAACCCTTAAAAACCCAAACTTTGATATGAACCCTAATTTTCAAAACTCCATAACTTTGAAATCTAAGACTATAGATAGATAGAGGATGAAGAGGAGATTAAGAAAACATAATTACCTTTCAAAAACCCCTTTAATTGATGAAGAAATTTGATGAATTATCAAATTTGGGTTTGGGAGAGTTTGGGATGTTTTACACGGTGGGGAGGGGAGGAAATGAGAAAGATGATAGCTTTATCTTATGATAAGGTTGTCATTATTTTTATTTTGGTTAAATTACCAAAATGATCCCTCCCTTTCTTTCTAAACTCAATTTGCTCACACTAAGGTCAATTTGATTAAAATAAATTTTACCGACTCGAACCAACTAACCCGACTAACTTCTAGCCCCAAAACACGGGTGTTACATTACCGAATGATAGTAGTTTTGTGGCCAAGTTTCATGTTAAACCTACTTTGAGTCAGAATGCTTAAAGAGAAACGATTGCAAGACAGGTTCTTGGCACCTCACGTGCAAGGCATAACAGAAGGAAGACCTTCGGAATACAGTTCAGAGATGATAGAGTTTGTAACTTCAGGGAAAGAATAATTGTGTTGATTGACATAGTGTTTTGAGATGTATTGTTTTGGCCGAAACGCACGCCAGCTCATTTGTATTGCATCTGAGTAGTAGGAAGACGTGCTGTGGGTTGAAGATGAGTACTTCTGGATTGAGTTGATGAACAGTGTGGTTTAGTATGTGAGTAAGTGTGTAAATTGTCAGCGTGTCAAGACCGAGCAACAGTTCTCTTCCGGTTGCTACATTCGTGGAAGATTCTTAATGAAAGTGGGTAATAGAGATTCGAGATTTCAACTAGATTTTTGAAGACGTCTGCATAGTGTTTGGTTACCTGTTGAAGTCAGATGGTCAGTTAGAGAAGGTTATGGGTCAAGTATTCAAGTAGTGCTATAGGAGCTTGTGAATCGGGCTAGTCCTGTTGTTTATCTGTGGCGGTTACCACCAGAGTTAGAAAAAGGTTTGTGATGTGATGTGTGTATCTATGATTCAGGAATGTGAGTCGGATCTGTGCCATGCTATGCTTGTTGAAGAGATTGAGTTGAGTTCGAAATCGCGTGCAACGAAGAATCAGTTGAGATCTTAGCATCAGATATCTATTGATGTGTGGCAAGTCCACCGAGATTGGTTAGAGTGTTGTGGTGTGAAAGAAAGTGGGTTCCTGTTCGATAAATTTCGGGGACGAAATTTCTTAAGTGGGGGTGAGTTGTAACACCCAGGTTTAGGGGTCGGGTGAAAATAATATTTTAATATTATCTCGGGTTTCAGCTTTATAATTAAAGTAATAATGTATTATTTTGGTCTTCGTATTCTTTTCAAAACAAACAATTGTGTTGGACCAATTTGGATTGAAACTCAAATTCATGGATTTTAAAGTAAATGAGATTGCCATCTCATTAATGGCGTTTTGGTAAATGTGTGAACTTTTAAATAAAAACCCCTCTTTTATTTTAGAAGACAACTTTATCTCTTCTTCATCTTCTGTAAAACTAAAATTGATTTTGATATAACATAAAAAATTTAAGGACCAAATTGCAAAATAAATAAATTTTTAAGAAATCTTTAAAGGTTCAAATATTAACAAAATGTTTTGTATAAACTATTGTTTGAAGATTAGATCTCAAAACATTAAGTTTCTCAAACCTTTTTCATGTTTTTCAGAAACAAATTATGCAAAAATGGCCCTGCGTATCGATACACTCACCGTATCGATACACATGAAACTCACTGTAATTCTGAATGAACATAGCGTATCGATACGCCTTCCAAACGTATCGATACAGTGTTCATCTGGGCAACCGTACCGATACGCTTAATAACCGTATCGATACGCCAAGCATAATTATTTGAAAATTTGTTTTGACCGTTATAACGTATCGATACTCTTGGTCACAGTATCGATACACTTTGATGCAACAAATTAATGTTTTTAACAGAGAGTTTGGACCGTATCGATACGACCCCTGTATCGATACGCTTTGATGCAACAAACTTGGCAGAGAGTTTGGACCGTATCGATACGCCTAGTGTATCGATACGCTCTGTTTTTATGCACAACGGCTAGTTGAATTTAAACTAGCGTATCGATACACCATTGTCGTGTATCGATACGAGGTGCTGGGGAGCTGCCTTAATAGCTGGAAAAATGTTCCCAACGGCTCCTTCAATAAGTCAAAAGATTCAAACGGCTAGAAACTGATTCAAGGGTATAAATACAAGCTTCATTTCACCAGGAAGATTAAGAATACACATTCAAGCATCATCAAAGCAAAAATCCAAATCCTAGAGCTATTCAAAGCTATATTCTTGTGCCCAACTCTTTGTATTTCATTTTGTTATATTATTGAGAGTTTTTGGGTTGCTGTAATTATAAGTGGGTAGACAATCATCCTTTGAGAGGAAATACTTGAGTTTACCAAAAATCTTCTTTGTATTTGAGTGGATTAAGCTTGGGGTTGAAAAGCTTAATCGATATTGTAAGGTTTCCTCCTCATCCAAGAAAAGGGGACGAATTCAAGTAGTGAATTGTTTTGGAAAATCCTTAGTGGGAGCTAAGGTAGTGGATGTAGAGTTCGGTTGTTGAACTTGAACCACTATAACCCCTTGTGTCATTTTATTTTCCAATATTCTCTTCACAAAAATTTTAATTGCCAATTCACCCCCCTCTTGGCCATTTGCAATTGTTTGATCAACTCAACAATTGGTATCAGAGCTACACTCATTAGAAGGATTACAACCCTCTTGAGTCGATCCTTGGAAAGTTGAAAGTTTGATCAACAACAAGTCAAGCAATGGCATCCACCTCCAACTATGAATCTCAATCCACCACCAAGCCACCATTCTTCAATGGGGATAACTATCTTTATTGGAAGAATAGGATGAGGCTCTTCATTAAATCTACCGATTTTATGGTGTGGGATGTAGTTGAATAAGGTCCATACATTCCCATGAGGAGAGATGGAGAAAGGCTTGTTCCTAAAATCAAAGCCGAAATGACCGATGATGAAAGAAGAAGGATGCAAGTGAACGACAAAGCTCTTCATGTAATATTTTGTGCACTTGGTCCGGATATCTACTCTAAGGTGTCTTCAATCGAAAATGCCAAGGAGGTTTGGGACACTCTCGAGACAACATATGAAGGGACTAGCGATGTAAAGGAGACAAAGATTGGACTACTCAATCTAAACTATGAGAACTTCAAGATGGATCCCGATGAAAGTGTTTCCCAAATGTTTGATCGATTCTCGGTCATTGTCAACGGTTTAAAGGGTTTCGGAGAAATCATTCCCGAAGACAAGCTAGTGAGAAAGTTGTTATACTCTCTTCCGGAATCATGGGATAGCAAGAGAACGGCCATAATTGAAGCCAAAAATTTGAAGACTCTTAAATTAGATGCTCTTGTTGGATCTCTACTCACACATGAGATTATGAGAAAGGGAAGAGAACAAGAGAAGAAGATAGTAGAAAAGAAGGAAGCTGAGAAAAAGAAAGTTGGAATCGCATTAAAGGCTTCACAATTAGAAAACGAATCTAGTGAGGATGAAGAAGAGGAAATGGCTATGTTGGCCAAACGATTTACTCAGTTTATGAAGTCAAATCGTGGAAGAAAATTCATGAGAAGAAGGGACTTCAAGAGTAAGAACAAGGAAGAGGAAATAAACCCAATTACTTGCTATGAATGCAACAAACCGGGTCACATTCGTTCCGAGTGTCCTCAATTGAAAAAGAAAAGCTTTGGGAGGAAGAACAAGCTCAAAGCACAAATTGCAACTTGGAGTGATGATGAGTCTTCCGAGGAAGAGGAAGAAGTGGCCAACCTATGTCTCATGGCCATCGATGATGAATCTAAGGTAACCTCTAATTCATACAATTTAGATTTTTCTATTGAAGAACTTCAAGATGCTTATGATGAACTTCAAGAAGTGTATGATGAGTTGGTAGAAAAATACAAGGAGTCCATTTTGAAAAACAAGAAAATAATTTCTGATTTAAAAATTCAAAATGAGACATTTTTAAAAAATAACTCCGAATTGGAAAAGAAAGTTTTATCTTTAGTTAATTTTTCAAATGATCTTAAAACTAAAAATCTTGAACTTGAAAAACTTCTTTCCGATTTTCAAGATTATCACACAAAGGAAGTAGATAATCTTAAAACATCTTTTGATATTGGGAAAAAGAATTTTGAAAAAGAAAATTATTTTAAACCCCAATATACAAAAAGAAAATATTTTATACCTAAACAAAGAAATTTTCATAAGCAAACTAAAAGTCATAAAATTAGAAATGTTTGGGTTCCTAAAGAACTTATCACTTCTAATAACTTAAATGCTATTGCTTCATGGATTCCCAAGGGAACCAAATTGTTAAAGGCTAACACTCATGGACCCAAGATGATTTGGGTACCAAAAACCAAGGCCTAAATTCTTTGTTTGTAGGGGGAGCATTGCTTCAAGGCTAAAGCTTCAAGCAAAAATTCTTGGTACCTTGATAGTGGATGCTCAAGACATATGACCGGTGACAAAAGTAGATTTGTGGAAATAAAGCCTAAGAGTGGTGGAGTAGTAACCTTCGGTGATAACTCAAAAGGACTCATTGAAGGAATAGGCTCTATTGGTAATCTCTCTTCTATCTACATTAAAGATGTTTTGTATGTCAACGGTCTTAAACATAATTTGTTGAGCATTAGTCAGTTATGTGATAAAGGTTTTAATGTTTTATTTGATAAAAGTGGTTGTAAAATTGTAAACATTAAAACAAATCAAACAATGCTCATAGGACATAGAATAGGCAATATTTACATGGTGCATTTAGATGACATCCATTCATCCCATGCATGTTTAGTTGCACATGATGAACATGACTCATGGCTATGGCATAGAAAGTTAGGACATGCAAGCATGAGTGTTCTAGAAAAATTAAATTCCCTTAATCTAGTTAGAGGTTTACCCAAACTTAATTTTTCAAATGATAAAATTTGTGATGCATGTTCAAAGGGTAAACAACATAGGAGTTCTTTTAAATCCATAAATGATGTCTCTACTAGTAGATGTTTACAATTGATTCATATGGATCTTTTTGGGCCAATTAGGACAATGAGCTTGGGTGGAAAATCATATGCATTTGTGCTTGTAGATGACTATTCTAGATATACTTGGGTTCTATTCTTAAGTACAAAAGATGAGGCTTTAGAAAAATTCATCACATTTTCTAAAATAACTCAAAATGATCTTGAACTTAAAATTTCTCATATTAGAAGTGATCATGGAAGTGAATTTAAAAATTTGGGTTTTGATGAATTTTTAAATGAAAATGGGATTAGCCATAATTTTTCTGCACCTCGCACTCCTCAACAAAATGGGGTAGTTGAGAGGAAAAATCGAACTTTAGAAGAAATGGCTAGAACCATGCTTTGCGAAAATAATTTACCTAAATATTTTTGGGCAGAAGCTACAAATACCGCTTGCTATATAATAAATCGAGTAATGATTAGGCCAATTTTAAAGAAGACATCTTATGAGATTTTAAAGTCCAAAAAGCCTAACATTAGCTATTTTCATCCTTTTGGATGTAAGTGTTTTGTTTTAAATAATGGTAAAGAAAACTTAGGTAAATTTGATGCTAAAAGTGATGAAGCCATTTTCTTAGGGTATTCTTCAAACTCTAAAGCCTACCGTGTATTTAATAAAAGAACTCTAGTTGTTGAAGAGTCAATACATGTTGTTTTCGATGATAACCTCCTTTCGAGAAAGGAATCTTGTGATGATGATGATGTAGGAATCATTGATACTATTGATGGAGGACAAACATCAAAAGAGGATAAGATTCCAACTAAAGAAGAAGACTCACAAGAACCTCCTCTTGAAGGTTTAAAAGACTTAGCTCATGAAGAAAAAGAGGTATCTTACCCAAGGGAGTTAAACTATGTCAAAGATGGTGAAATCTTGGGTGATCCATCCAAGGGGGTAACCACTAGATCCTCTCTCAAATTAATGAATCATGTTGCGTTTCTTTCATGCATTGAGCCTAAAAACATTAAAGAAGCTTTAAAAGATGATTTTTGGATTTTGGCCATGCAAGAGGAATTAAACCAATTTGAGAGAAGTAAAGTTTGGACACTAGTAGAAAGGCCTAATAATCAATCTACTATAGGTACAAAATGGGTTTTTAGGAATAAATTAGATGAAAACGGTAATATAGTGAGAAACAAGGCTAGGCTTGTTGCTCAAGGCTATACTCAAGAAGAGGGAATTGATTTTGATGAGACTTATGCACCCGTAGCAAGAATGGAAGCTATTAGAATGTTACTTGCATTTGCATGTTATCATGATTTCAAGCTTTTTCAAATGGATGTAAAAAGTGCCTTTTTAAATGGTTTTATAAATGAAGAGGTATATGTTGAACAACCACCAGGTTTTGAGGATTCAAAATTTCCAAACCATGTGTTTAAACTTACAAAAGCTCTCTATGGTTTAAAACAAGCTCCAAGAGCTTGGTATGAGAGACTTTCAACTTTCTTAATTGAAAAGGGTTTTGAAAAAGGAAAGGTGGATACAACACTCTTCATAAAAAGATATAACAATGACATCTTAGTAGTTCAAATTTATGTTGATGATATTATTTTTGGTTCTACTAATGAGTGTTATTGTAAAGATTTTTCTAAGCTAATGCAAGGTGAGTTCGAGATGAGCATGATGGGGGAGCTCTCATTCTTTTTGGGACTCCAAATCAAACAAATGAGTGATGGCACCTTCATAAATCAAGCTAAATACGTAAGTGATATGCTCAAGAAGTTTGGCTTAGAGAATGCAAAACCTCAAGCCACACCTATGAGTTCTTCCATAAAGCTTGACAAAGATGAAGAAGGTAAATGTGTCGATTCTAAGCTTTATAGATCCATGATAGGATCTTTGCTTTATCTTACCGCAAGTAGACCGGATATTATGTTTAGTGTTTGCTTGTGTGCTAGGTTTCAAGCTAGTCCTAAAGAATCACACCTAGTTGCCATTAAAAGAATTTTTAGATACCTAATAGACACACCGACCTTAGGTCTTTGGTATCCTAAGGATTCAACTTTTAGTCTTCATGCTTTTTCGGATGCGGATTATGGGGGATGTAAGATAGATAGGAAAAGTACTTCCGGTACATGTCAATTCTTAGGTAGTATGCTCGTATCTTGGTTCTCTAAGAAACAAAATAGCGTAGCCTTATCTACCACCGAAGCGGAGTATATATCCTTAGGGAGTTGTTGTGCTCAAGTCCTTTGGATGAAGCAACAACTCTTAGACTATGGTGTTAAAATGGAAACCATACCCCTTAGGTGTGACAACACTAGTGCCATTTGTCTCACTAAGAATCCCATTCAACACTCTCGAACTAAACACATAGAAATTAGACATCATTTTATTAGAGATCATGTTTCGAAAAATGATGTTGTTATAGAATTTGTTGACACCTTGAACCAATTAGCGGACATATTTACTAAACCTTTAGATAAAGAGCGCTTTTGGACACTTAGAAGAGAGTTAGGTCTATCTTGTCTCTCTTAATTTTTTTTGTCCCAAAATGACAAAAATTTGCTTGAGATTGTTTGTGATTCATGTTTATGTTAATTTTGTTCTTTTTGCTTCTACACATATTGCTAAGGGAAGTATGTATCATATTAAGTCATTAAAACTTGTTCATATAACACATACATGCATTTAGGGGCGTCTCAAATTGGATTTTTGCACATAAAAATACCAAAATTGCAGAAACAGGCAAGCGTGTATCGATACTGCATATCAGCGTATCGATACGGTATTCAAATCTGGGATTTTTGCAGATGAATGCGTATCGATACAGAATAGTGTATCGATACGGTAAGAGTCAAGGGAAAAAGTCAACACCTGTGCGTATCGATACGTCAACGGTATCGATACACATAAAACGACAAAGATAAAATTAGGTTATAGCGTATCGATACGCATGCGTAGCGTATCGATACTCGACGGACGGAGAGCCTATTTAGGCTGTTTTAATCAAAATCCCACACTTTTTAAAACTCCTCTTCTCCTCTTCAAAAACCCTAACCGAAAACCCCTATAAAAACCCTCTAAATTCTTCAAAATTTTACACAAATCTTCAAAATTTCTTGAGGGATTTTACTTCATACATCAAGGCTATCCTTGGGCATCAATCTTGTGCACTAACACACCCTCTTTCATCCACTCTAAGAAATCAAGGTAAATTTTTTCTTTTTCAATTTCTTTAAATTTCGTCAATTTTCAATTATTATTTCAACTGATTTTTATATACATTATGATTAACTTACTATGAGTTTCATATTGTTCGTAAAATTTTTCAAAAATAAATTTTTTTTGTTCGAATATATTTTATATTCGATAAAATTTTTTTAAAACTAAAATTTTTTTTGTAAATATTCTTTAAAACAATTTTTTTTTTTAAAACAAATTACCTTGAATTATTAGAATCTATTGGATTAAATTGGATGTTAATTGCATACATATTCGAATCCTTTTTGATGTATTTTCAGGATTATGGCACCGAAAAAAGGGAATAAGAGACATCGCACCGCTTCCGTTTCTAATGAGGATGAGGGTAATCCTACTCCTAACCTTCCTCATATTATCCAAACTAGTTTTCCCACACCCGTAGCTAGAGAAACCTATAAGCTTTGTATGGGAATCAATCTTAGGGAAGAACGAATCGTGTCTATTCCGTTTTTAAACTCTGCAAAATTCAAATTTAAATATCTTCCTTTAATTAGGCAATGGAAATTTTTAACCTTTTTGAATATTCCTCCTATTTTATATAGGAATCTTGTCATTGTCTTCTTTTCAAATGCTTGTTGTGTCAATGATGAAGCCAATGAGCATGTTATTGCCATTGAATCCTCGGTTATGGGAACTCCTATTCTAATTGATCAAAAAGTCTTGTGCACTGTTTTTGGTTTTGAGGATGTTGGGATAGATGATGAACACTCTTTAGGTTCGGGTTACATAGGTCCGGCAAAAGTTTTAGATGCTCATGATCGTATACTTCATCTTATTATCTCTTGGTTTATTCGTCCCTCGGGTGGTAGATATTCTACCATTCGTCAAATTGATGATTTTTGGCTTTCATGCTTTAGGGAGGGTAAACGACCAAATCTTTGTCAAATTATGTTTGCCGATCTTGTGTTTTTGGTTCAAAACCGTCACACCAAACTTGTTCAATCTTTTTACTACACTACGGCCTTGAGTTGTCTATTTCATTCCCTTGGTGTTGATTGCACACATGACCTTCCCGAAAACCTTGGTCAACCCATAGATGAGCATTCCCTTTCTCGCTCTGGTTTCTCTTTTGTCGGCAATGAATGGGTTCGCAACCCTCAAGCTGATCCTCCCGCTGCCCCGGTCAATGCCTCTCGCGCATCCTCTAGCCGTGCTTCTCATGACTCCTCCTCCTCCTCCATGGCAAATCTCATGACTTTCCTCAATGAAAAGTTCAATGCTATGGACGGTCGCTTCAACGCTATAAATAATCGGTTTACATCGATGGAAGAAAGACTCCAAGGCATGGACAAGAAAATAGATACCTTGAGTGCTCGCCAAGACTCAATGGATCTTTCTCTTACCGCTTTCCATGGTGCTTGGATCAACCAAAATCGAAGGAACCAACCACCTCAAGAAGATGAAGACGAGGAAGAAGATGATGAGGATGATCATGATGATGGTGGAGACGCATAGATGCATCTCATATTAGGACATTTTAGGATTTCATTGCATTTTTATTAGAACATGAATTATGCCTATTTTCTATGTTTTAGGATTTTTAAGGTTTGGATTATTATGCTTGCTTGCTTGGTTTATGAATTTGAAGCTTTATGTTTATTCTTATGATTGATATTCCTATGCTTGATTATTCTAATCCTTGTGTTTCTTTTTGATCTAACAAAAAGGGGGAGAAGGACTCATTGTGTAAAGGTCAAAATAAATTCATTGTGTAAAGGTCAAAATTTTCAAAATTTCTATATCTTTAAGTAAGGGGGAGAAACAAATTTGTTTTGAAACATTTATCTTAAAGCAAGGGGGAGAAAAGCTTTTTTCAAAGTTTTCAAAAACTTAAAAATTTATTATGGTTTTGTTATATCAAAAAGGGGGAGATTGTAAAACTAAAATTGATTTTGATATAACATAAAAAATTTAAGGACCAAATTGCAAAATAAATAAATTTTTAAGAAATCTTTAAAGGTTCAAATATTAACAAAATGTTTTGTATAAAATATTGTTTGAAGATTAGATCTCAAAACATTAAGTTTCTCAAACCTTTTTCATGTTTTTCAGAAACAAATTATGCAAAAATGGCCCTGCGTATCGATACACTCACCGTATCGATACACATGAAACTCACTGTAATTCTGAATGAACATAGCGTATCGATACGCCTTCCAAACGTATCGATACAGTGTTCATCTGGGCAACCGTACCGATACGCTTAATAACCGTATCGATACGCCAAGCATAATTATTTGAAAATTTGTTTTGACCGTTATAACGTATCGATACTCTTGGTCACAGTATCGATACACTTTGATGCAACAAATTAATGTTTTTAACAGAGAGTTTGGACCGTATCGATACGACCCCTGTATCGATACGCTTTGATGCAACAAACTTGGCAGAGAGTTTGGACCGTATCGATACGCCTAGTGTATCGATACGCTCTGTTTTTATGCACAACGGCTAGTTGAATTTAAACTAGCGTATCGATACACCATTGTCGTGTATCGATACGAGGTGCTGGGGAGCTGCCTTAATAGCTGGAAAAATGTTCCCAACGGCTCCTTCAATAAGTCAAAAGATTCAAACGGCTAGAAACTGATTCAAGGGTATAAATACAAGCTTCATTTCACCAGGAAGATTAAGAATACACATTCAAGCATCATCAAAGCAAAAATCCAAATCCTAGAGCTATTCAAAGCTATATTCTTGTGCCCAACTCTTTGTATTTCATTTTGTTATATTATTGAGAGTTTTTGGGTTGCTGTAATTATAAGTGGGTAGACAATCATCCTTTGAGAGGAAATACTTGAGTTTACCAAAAATCTTCTTTGTATTTGAGTGGATTAAGCTTGGGGTTGAAAAGCTTAATCGATATTGTAAGGTTTCCTCCTCATCCAAGAAAAGGGGACGAATTCAAGTAGTGAATTGTTTTGGAAAATCCTTAGTGGGAGCTAAGGTAGTGGATGTAGAGTTCGGTTGTTGAACTTGAACCACTATAACCCCTTGTGTCATTTTATTTTCCAATATTCTCTTCACAAAAATTTTAATTGCCAATTCACCCCCCTCTTGGCCATTTGCAATTGTTTGATCAACTCAACATCTTCTTCATTTCTTCTTCCACGTTAAAAATGCTATTCCTCTCCAAATCTTTATCTCATCATCTCCTTCACCTTCGTTGGTGATTTTTGAAAGGTAATTACATTTCCGACTTGCTCTCATCTTCCTCTACTTGGAAGTACAAATAGATTTCATTTTCATCAATGTTTTAGAATTTGGGTTTTTCAAAGTTTTGGTTAAAGGTTGTGACTTTATGAATTTTTATCAAGGCTTATGGTTTATTTATGTTAGATATATTGTTTGTGAATCAAATAGTCCAACATATATGATTTTTAGAGTATTTTAAATGAATTCCCGAATTTGGGTATAAATGGGGTTTTTGGAGGGTTTTGGGTGAGTTTTGGGGGTTGTTTTAGGTGTGAATTGATAGGCTATTGGTAGTGCTATGGTTGGGGGTTGATTTGGGATCGTTTGTGTGTGCAATGGATGTTAGAAACATGGTTTTTGGACATGGTTTTGGGGCTGTCCGAGATTGCAAATATTGGGGTTTGATCATGACTTGCAACGTTGTAAATTGAATTTGAATTGTGTTCCGGGTTGGTCTTTTGATGTTGGGCTGATTTGGAATTGTTTGAAATGTGTTTGAGGTTGTTTAGAAGCGGGAATTTGTGTTGGAGAAGCTTCGGGAAGAAATCCGGAAATTTGAGGGAGGTTGCTTGCTTGGCTTGGAGCTTGGAAGCTTAGGTGAGTGGTTAATGTTTTTAAAATGGTTTTAAGTGATTGGTTCAAGCATGTGAACTAGGTTGGGCTTGGTAGACCCACCTAGAGTTAGGATTAGGGTGGTAGCCTAATCCTAAACTTTAGTTAGAGACTTTGGTTGCACTCTTTAATGGTTGTATATGCCTCGTGTTAAATTGTGATGATATCGATTATGTATATGATGTATACATGTATGTTGAGGCATGTGGGATGCATTGTTATATGCATGTTGATGATAGATATGATATGGTTATACACATGTGCAAAATATGATGTGATATGGTTGTTAATGATGTACATGTGGTGTTGTCATGTGAAATGAGATTATGAGGTGATTGCTTGATCCGAGGATCATGGCGAGTACATGCTAGGCATGGAAATGTGGTTTGTGCATGACGGTAAGTCATGGTGAGTACGTGCTAAGCACGGAAGTGTTATGAAATGATATTGTGAATGATTAATGAAATGTGTAGTATTGGCACTAGTATGTTTGGGTACAAATGATCGATCATTAGGATGTTTAGTGTGCACACGTGAGTCAAAATTCGCGCGTGGTCTTGATGATGGTAGCCATCAAGATGGAGTACGGGTTCGCCCGGAAATCTTCTTGTATATATTAGTCGGTGATGAGTGGAATCCCATCGACGGGCGTGAGGATGAGTGGAATCCCCTCCGCGTGAAATGGGCGTGGGGATGAGTGGAATCCCCTCCGCGAGAAACGGTGATGAGTGTAATCCCACCGTCAGGTATTGTTGTTGTTGGATGTGAGTTCCAACGGTTATCCGCGTATTCGAGTCATAGCTAGGTGCCAATACGGATTGTAGTTTATGTTGCCAATATGTGATAAATTGTGAGCCAATGTGAATTGGGATGTGTTGCTAACAAGGTTTAATGTGTGTGATTACTTATGTTGTGGATTTAGACATGTTGAGCATGACATGATACTGAATATATGTTCATGCATCATCTATATTTATGGCTCGTGTGGATCGGAGGTAAGATCATGCACTTTATCTTGGTTGTAGCTCGTGCTTGGACCCTGCATTGTCGAAGGTTTGTTTTATGAGCTTACCCTCACTAAGCTTTTATGCTTACGCTCTCTTTTGTTCGACAATGCAGATCATTCGCTTGTGGGTGGCAAGGGCAATGAAATGCCTCCAAGTGTTGCTTACGGTTAGCTCAAGTATGATAGTTAAATTTAAAGGTTGTAATAGTAAAGCAATGGGATAGGTGTCGTGTTATGATGCTTTTGGAATGTTGTTGTTGTTGTTGTTGTTTTGGAGCATGTTAGACTCCTCGTATGTGTTGTTAATTTGGCTTTGGGATGTATGTTATGCTTGAAACCATGTTAGTATCTTTGCTATCTAGAATTGCCTAAGTGTCAGATATGTTAAAGCTTAATATCTATAATGACATGTATGGATGTGTGGCTTGTGATGTTGTGCCTTAGTGTTTAGTCTTGTATGATGATGCTCAAGCATGCTTGTATGTTGGTTTGCCTTTAGAATTGTTGTTAGTGTGTTGTTGGAGGTTTTAGTGAGGTTTTGGGACACCCTTGTGCCTTAAAACAGCTAAAACCAGTCTGCAGACAGAGGGCGTTTCGAAACGGGCTACCCCGTTTCGATATGGTCCCTTTGTTTTTGGCCAATCGTTTCGAAATGGATAGGGGCTGTTTCTGTACACTTTTGCTACTGGAATTTTAAGAAATTGGCGAGATGAAGGTGTTCCGAAACGGGTCTATGGTGTTTCGAAACGGTCAATTCTCGTTGACCACGAGAAATTGACCAGGGAGGGTGTTTCGGAACGGTTGACCCCCGTTCCGAAACGGCATCCTCGTGTGGACTTTGAAGTGTTGACCAGGTCAAGGCTTTTCGATACACCTTGAGGGTGTTTCGAAACGGCCTGTTAATCCACATAAAAATGGGCTGTTTGGTTCAGGTTGTTTGAGTCTTGGTTGCATGAATGCTTGTCCTCCGTTACTGTGATCACATAGGAATTAAATGTGCATTTAGGGAAGATTAAAATAAAAAGAAATTTTCTGGGTTGTTAACCGAGGAGGAACCTTAACGGGTTTCGCTTCGGTTTTCCCCGTGTGGCCCACTCGGATCGGTCAAGCGTCCGGACCGGGACGAGGGGGTTACAATAAACACAATACAAGTAATACACCTTTACACAATAAATAATTTTCAAAACTATAGCTGTATTCTAATTAATATTTTATTTTTTAATATAATAACAAGAGAAACTAAGCTAACTCAAATACATTTTAGTCTGTCATAATAACATGATGCAATTCCTCCAAAATCCAAGCATGTTATTATTTTTTTCAATCAAATTAAATATCATATATGAACCATGAAAACTTATGAGTTTAAACTTTGTCTCACCTAATTTCTATGAAAACGAAACCCCTTAAACTTATTCATTTTGTTCATCTACTATCGCTACGAATTAAAGGACAAACTTTAATTATTTTTTTTAAAATTATTTTATCTCTATTACCCTTTCATGTTTCTCAAATTCTCATGATACTATAAGAGAACCATTTCTCGAATTAAGTATTTAAATAAAAAAAATTGGGAGGAGAAAATGTCTTAATTAATTTAAACTAAAAATGACCTAAAATATCATTATACTAAAATTTTTTGGAAGGACAACAACCCCTCCCACCTTATGAGTGGCTACATCCATTGTAACAATGGTACCAAGACTCAATCGACAACGACTGCAGTTTTATTTAGCGTAAGAAATTTGAAAATTCAAAAGATATTTCAATATAATCAAGGTAAAGTACCAAAATGATCACTGAAATTTACTAAAAAAGGTAATCAAACTTTCAAATGTTACAAAATGTCAATTGAACTTTATGTTTTGTAACAAAATGGTAACTTCACCGTAAGTACATATGTAATCACTAATTTTGTCCGGAGTGTTAACCCGATTTTATATTTTGCAATAATGGGCTTTGTTCATTTACTTAACTAAATAATATGATTAAAATTAAAACAAAAATATTATTAGTATTAATTATATATAAGTGATGTGTATAGTATTATCTATTATCATATATAGTCATTATTATTACATTATTATCCATTTGAAAAAAAAAGAAAAAAAACTAAACATTATTATATGTCATGCTATCTATTTATTGTTACTATTATTATTAACAATATATTCGTAACATTATTATTATTATTATTATTATTATTATTATTATTATTATTATTATTATTATTAATGTCTTGAAACGAATCTGAAAATAAAAGAAAAACTAATATAAGTACATTGGATAATAAAAAGCCCAAATTTATTTAATAAAGTCCATATACAAACATTAAAAAAGCCCCAAAAAAATAATAAACATATATACTACATGGCCCGTTTGGCCCAGATATTAAACCCAAATTCGAAGCCCTAATTTGATGCCTATTTTGTTCTTGCGCAGCTGATACTTCACCGTCAAATCTGATCTGACGGTCCAGATGGCCTCTGATGGAAGAAGCCCTAATTGCCATCTTTTTGCCCTAGCGCCGCAGAAGCCTCAACCGTCAGATCCGGGTCGAGATCGAATGGCCGAGATCGATCCCCCACGCGCGTGTAATCCACGTGCGACTCTCCATTTTCCAGACGCGCGCGTGTAATCCACCGCTTGCCCCTTCAGATCCCTCGCAACCGTCCATATCTCTCACTGACGGCTAGGACAAATCCGCAACATCCAGCCACGCCGAATCGGAGCCGCGCCACTCCCTGGGCTCTCCTCTGGTCCCCATCCTCAACGACCGTCACATGCGAACAAGGAAAACAAAATGTCAAAAAGAAACGCGCAACGAATTCGAGAGAAATACCAACAGAAATTAGAGGGCAAATGCAAACAAATGATCATCAACCAATAGCATATTTCCGAAAGAATTTCATGTAATACAAAATTTTTAATTTTCGGGCTTATAAAAGCCGAAATCAAAGCAATGTAATCCCAAGTTAGAAACGGGGAATTTTGAGAAGATCAATACAAGCAGAAACACCATTTCCAGAGGTATATCATTCCCATTTTCCATTTCGAAACGTAAAAAAAAAATAGAAAGCTAGGGTTTCATTTTACCTCTACCGTTTCACCTTCTAGAACCTTGGTTGCCCCTTTCGCCATCGATAATCCCTTCGGCCTCACAAGACTGCACATGGTGAGTCGGTAAAGGTTGCAACCCAAAATAGGGTTTTATTTAGGGTTTTGGGTTTTCAAAAACTTTAAGGTTTTTGAAGTGAAAGAGAGTTCTAGTTTTTTTTTTGTTTCAAAAGATCGAAGAGAAAGCAGTTTTTTTGGATTTGTTTTGGGGTTTTTTAGTTCACCGGCCGTCGAATAGCGACGACCGGCGCGACGACGCTCGTTAAAGAGCAAATGGGGGGAGGCTGAGAATTAGGTTTAGCAAAAAAGGGATTTAATGTTTTTAGGCCCGCTTTTATAGAGTTTTAAAGTCTTAAAATTGGTTTAAACTCTTTTTTAACTCTTCCGTGTCCCTTTAATCGCACTGTTAGCCCTTCCACATTCAAAACCCCCTCCACAGTCTCTCCAACTTTTCGTAATCTTTTAATTTCGTCCTAAATTTAATTGTAGCCTGTTTTCGAATGGTTAAATTACCCTTTCAGTCCCTTTAGGTTTCCGCATTCTTTTAATTTGGTCCTCCTTTTTGCATTTTAGTTAGTTTTAATGGTTTATTTACTCTCTAGGCCCCTGTCATCATGCATCTTAATTGTTTACTCTGTTTTCATTTTTTTATATTCCAATATTCATGCTTTTTACCATGTTGTTAAATATATGTTCATGTTTTATGTATGTGATTACCATGTTAATGTATGATTTGTGGTTGTCGTGGATATATATATATATGTTATGTAGCATGTTTTATAATATATAGTCCTTTTTAAAGTAGTATAAAATCTTATATGCTTGGTCTTGATGTGCGCATGTTTTAGATTTTTTATATATTGCTTGAATGTTTATTTGGCATGCATTTTTTAAATTGTCATTAATGACTTTTAATGTTTAAAGTTGCATAATAATTAATTTTAATCATAAAAAGGAGATACTTATTAATTCACGTATTCGGGTCGAAATATCCTAGCTTATTGGATATTCCCCGAATATTCGGATTAATTTGCATCGTCTAAAGGTAAAATCCGTAAATAATTAAAACGAACAAGACCATGACATCATACTTTATCTGCTTGCATCATGCATAAAGGTGACGTACGTGATCCGAACCCTAAACTAACACGACAATCAGACTTATATGATGTCGGTTTAGTCTTTGGTCCGATGTACCATCATCATTTTTTAATTAATTTGAAATCGTCAATTTGAATAAGCTATATGATTAAAGTTTAATTTTCAATTAAGAACCCCTAATTAAATTCATTTTAAATTTTAAATAATTTCCATCGATTAAAAGCAACAATTATTTTGGTACCGATTTCCGGAAGTGATGGGGGTGCTAACCCTTCCCCACACGTAACTAACTCCCGAACCCTTTCAAACGAATCTCTGGTTTAGTTTTTATGGTGTCCAACCTACCTTAGTGGCCGGTGGTGACTCCAAAATTTTTTAAAGTTTTTCCAAAACACAAATTTTTCCCCTTTTAACAAATCTTTTTCATAAAAGAGGGACATCGCCAAGGTTTTCTAAAAAAAACTTATTACAGCATGGTGACTCCGCTGGGGACCAAATTTTGTTTTACAAAAAGAGAGTTAAGCCAAGAAAATAATTGTTTCTTTTAATCGATTGAAATTATTGAAGTTTAATTTGACTTTAATGAGGCGGTTCTTCTTTGAAAATGTGGCTTAAATTATACGAGCTTTGATAATTGGCGGTCTTTGAATTAATTTTTCATTTAACTTCTAAGGAATCACCGACATGTGTTGCATCATGATCATTAAGGAAATAATTGAGAGTTGTCACGAAAATATTAAAGTAAACGTAAATAAAAGAGTAAAGATATCAAGATAGAGAGAATGGGCTGGTATTGAATTGCTCAGTAGTGCATGTATTGCAGAGTTTAGGAAATCCAGTTCTGTCGTCGCGCCTGGCGCTGGCAGCACCTGTCGCGGCAGCAGTCCGTTGATTGTTGCGGCAGCAAACACTCAACTCAGTACTTCAAGTTTGGCAAGAATCCCAGATCTGCCTTGGCCTATCCCTAGGTCCAAGTCTGTCGATGATCACGTCTTGATGATACCTCCCGGCGTGAATCGAAGGATGAACACCGATGTGTATGAATTCTTCTTTAGCCACTTAACCTCGCCCTATCCCTAGGCACGAGATAGTTCAACTATAAACTAGAGAACTTGCTCTTATTTCTTTCGTATACTTAACTCTCCCGATGCTAAGTAAATAGATAACCTCACAATGCTCTCCCGATGCTCTTGCAAGATATTAATAACCAAAATAAGAGAACTTGAAGTTTATTTTATTGAACTGAAAATTCCTAAAACAAAACAACCCTTGCAACTACTTTACAAATCAACCCGTGGCCCTAGGAAGGAATTAGAACATGTCGGCGGCGGGAAAACGGCTAGGGGTTTTTGGTTATCGGTTATGGGATATTGGGTATGATGATCTCTCTAGGTTAAAATATATGCCCTTATATAAGCTTTGGGCTCAAGTATTCTAAGTTAACATGGATTACAACTTTAATTAAAAGTATGATTCTAATAAAGACTAAATCTTCAAGGAATCTACTTTCCAGCCGTCCTCCTTGTTTCTTGGGATTTTCTCTCCTTGAACTTTGGGCTTGACATATCTTTTGATCTGGGGCTCGGAAAAATATATGGTTTTCACACGACAGACGAGCAGAATTTTCTCTATCTATCGAGGTCCATTTTGCTTTTTTCTCTCCACAAAACTGCTGTCACCATGCTGTCACGGTGGCACCATGGCAGCATCGTTCTCTTTGTCTGCTTGTCCAGTTTAGCTCTTCTGCTTCTCTGCCCAGCGCCTGCCCTCTCCGTTAGCTATGGCGGATACCTGCAAAAACAGCTATTTTTAGTAGAATCTGTGCCTTTAATATATTTGTGATTTTTGCTGTAAACTAACCTAAATGCAATGAATAATGCTTGAATGCAGCAGAAATATGGGTTAAAAAGGGTGTAAATAATAGAACTTTTACACACTCAACACACCCCCAAACTCAAGTTTTTGCTTTCCCTCAAGCAACTAAGACCTAAAAGAAAAATGAAATATTTTTGTTTTGGCTTTCAAACAGTGAACTTTCTCTTACCCGTCGTTCCTTCCCTGTGACGGCAACAACCTGTCGGATAATTTAGGATCTGTCCGGAATCCCACTATAGTCCTCGTGCAGTGTGTGCATGCTTGTGAACAGTTATATACCAAGACTCTCTTAGTTTCACTAGAATATTCAACTCTTAACTCGAATTTCTATGCCAAGTTTATCTTTTTGAAGGTACTTCTTCATGCTCCTTTGATTTTTTTTTTTTGTTTTGACTCGATTTTTCTATTTTTCAAGCTAAAGTTTCACTAGAGCCGGTTTCGGGCACCTCTAGCTAACTTCCTAGAGCCGATTTCGGGCACCTCTAGGGCTATTGAGTCTCTTTTGCTAAACTTCTTTCCTAGAGCCAGTGTTAGGCACCTCTGGGGGCTATTCAAGTGCTAAGCTTCCTATTCTAGTTTGGCTAAAAGAAGTCTAACCAGTATAACAGTCACAATGGTGTTTTAAGTTCTCAGAACTATAGAAAGGCTCTAAACTTCTCCTTAAACTATCCTAAAGTTTCTGCCACGACAGAGCTGTCATGACAGGTAAGTTTAATTCACAGTTTTCAGCCAAAATTTCCAATACTTTCATCTTTTTTTTTAAGATAAGATAAACTAAAATAAAAGACACAACAATTAACTAAGATGTACTCAGACTCCATTAATATGGAGGGTTGCCACCCCCAAACTCAAGGGTTGTATTGCCCTCAATGCAAATGACAAAATAAAAAGGAAAATAGATGAAGGCAGTACATCACAAAATATATATAAGTAGCAGGCAGCATAAGAGAATTAGAAACTTAAATTTTTAGGCACTGTCTTCACTGCTGCTGCTGAGGCGGATTTGGCGGCGGATTCTGGTTCTCGGGGCAAGCTGGGTGGGTTGTTGTACAACCTGAATGTCGGAGCTGTTGCCGCTATCCCAGCTGCTGCTGCTGCTGCTGCCGCTGGCTGTTGGCAGAGTTGTTTTGACTGCCATTCTTTTCTGCCTCTTTGCCGGCGTGACTTCCTTTGACGGATTCCTCTGAATAGGGGTTTCATCATTACTGGCTGCCCATACCGAGGCGGAGGAAAACCCATCGACAAAGGCTTCAAGGTCATCCATTGGCACTGGTCGCTTTGTTCCTCGAGCGGATGTTTCGGCATGGGTGCTGTCGGCTGCTGTCTGGGCAGGTGATGGTGTGGAGGCGGCAGATGGTGTTTGTGGGGTTGCAGCAGGTGTGGGTGTGTGGGCAGGTGTTGGGACAGTGAAGTATTGGGCAGGGAAGGTGGGGAAGACAACATCAGGGAAATTTAAATTATTGTGAATAAAATTTACCGTGGATTCAACAAAGTCCTTGATGAATGTCATGAGGCCCAACTGTCTGTCCTCCATCCTTTGAATAGCAGCAAGGGTTTGATTGGATGGGTCTGTCGGAGCAGCTGCTGTGGCGGCAGGTTCATGACTTGGCTGCTCTGTTGATTCAGCTTGGGCGTCAGCAGGGTTGAAAGATGAAATGGGGGTTGCTACTGTTAGCTTCATGAGGCTGATGATATTTTTGTCTGTCCAGCCCCGGCCTTTCACTATTCGATCGGTGTCTGGTTCCGGCATGGCAGAGCAGCGGCAGAGTGACGTGGTAAGGTAGGGAAGGCAGAGGAGGGCCGTCGATCTATAGGCGCAGTCCAAAATACTCTCCCGTATGTAACTCCCCACATTAATGGGTCGTTTATTGATAATGGAGTGTATTAGGGCTAACCTCTGCTGGTCCACGGTGGTGTGATGTGAAGACAGCAGAATCCTCTTCTTAATGAAAGCGTTCCACAATTTAGCCTCTGGAAGCAGCTGCCCCCTCTTCACGGTGTGGGGATTTTTGCGGCTCGTGTTCCATTCAGTTCCTTCTTCTGTCACTTCTGCCATGAAAACATCGAAGGCAGCGTCGTCTAGAGTGTCCAGGAACTGCTGGTGAGCATCGTCATTGGGGCCGAAGTGAAGGCCATAGAAAGAGTTGATGCGCTCGGCTGTGAACTGCACTTCTGTCCCTCGGACAGTCACTGCTGTTGCCGTCTTGCTGCCGATGGCAGCATAGAATTCCCTTTCCAGTGTCTCATTCATCTCTGCTGGTTGCTCTGCGAATGTTTCCCACAAGATGGCTCTATCGTCCTTGCGATGAAAGGCTTGAGGCCCATATTCACTGCCCTTGGTGTGTAAAGAAAGCATCGTTCTTCCCATATATCTCTGGTGGCAAAGGGCTGTGGGGGAGTTGCTGCCGGTGAAGAAGTTGAAGCAGCACTGCGGCGGGTTCTTCTGGAAGACATGTTAGTTGCAAGGGTTGTTGAAAGTAAAAGAAAGCAAATGAAAACTACAGGGGGAGAGCAAATAAGAAAGGCAGAAGTGAATGAAATGAAAATGAAACGGGGTTTTATAGAGGAAGAGTTGCTGCCCGTTGAAGCTGTAATGGCAGGCGTGAATAACAAGGCGACTGTTGAGCTTTAGCGTGTCTGACGCGTCTGACACGCGTTTCTGCGTCTGTTACGCGTCTGTCACACGTTTCCGCGTCTGTCGTGACAGTCTGGTGACAGCCTGTCTTTTCCGTGTCTGCCGCGGCAGCTGGAACGACAGGCTTCAATATTGGGCTTTGTTGGGCTGATGGATGGATGGTGGGCTTGGTTCACTTCTCCTATTCTTCTTGACTCCTTTATTTCCTAAAAACAGTAAACATAAAAACATTATTCGAATAAAATAAATCTTATTTCCTAATAAATAATAAGTAATAAAAATAATTAAAAATAAAATTTAGGTTAAATTAGGGATGCCTTGTGGGGCATCTCCTAAGGTAACCACTTCCTGTATTCCTGGGGCTTCAGTCCCCTGATAATGCTTGAGGCGCTGTCCGTTGACTTTGAATTGGTGCCCGTCTTTTAATGATCGGATTGTGATGGCACCATGGGGAAAAACTTGTATGACTTGGAATGGGCCAGACCATCTAGATTTCAGTTTCCCTGGGAAAAGTTTTAGTCTAGAATTGAACAACAATACAAGCTGCCCTGGGCAGAACTGTCGTGGCAGCAACTTCCTGTCATGCCACTTCTTAGTTTTCTCCTTGTAGATTCTTGCATTGTCGTAGGCCATTGTCCGTATTTCTTCAATTTCGTTCAAATCTAACAGCCTTTTCTGCCCTGCCCTATCCAAGTCCATATTCACTGCCTTGATTGCCCAGTATGCTCTGTGCTCTATCTCGACAGGCAGATGACAGGTTTTTCCATAAATCAATCGGTATGGAGACATGCCCAATGGAGTCTTGAAAGCTGTCATATATGCCCATAACGCATCATTGAGGAGTAAAGACCAATCTTTCCTAGTTGGCTTAACCATCTTTTCAAGAATGTTCTTAACTTCTCTATTGGATATCTCAGCTTGTCCATTGGTCTGTGGGTGGTATGCTGTCGCGATCCGATGCTTGACACCATATTTCTTCAAGGCGGCAGCAATAACCTTATTGTCAAAATGTCTCCCTTCATCACTGATAATCGCCTTAGGGATGCCAAACCTAGAAAAGATGTTTTTGTGTAAAAACCTTTGGACTGTCTTGGCATCATTCTTTTGAGTGGCGATAGCTTCAACCCACTTAGAGACATAATCTACTGCTAGGAGGATGTATAAATTCCCACATGAAGATGGAAAAGGTCCCATAAAGTCAATCCCCCAAACGTCGAAGATTTTGACCTCTAGAATGTTCTGCAGTGGCATCTCGTTTCTCCTTGAGATGTTTCCTGTCCTTTGGCACCTGTCACAGTTCTTGTAAAAGGTTTGTGCATCTTTGTACAGTGACAGCCAATAAAACCCTGACTGCAGCACCTTGGCAGCAGTTTTGTTGCCTCCTAAGTGACCTCCATACTGTGAAGCTTGGCAGTGATGTAATATGTCTTTCTGCTCCTCCTGTGGTACACATCTTCTTATAACCTGATATGCACAAATTTTGAAAAGAAGAGGTTCGTCCCAATAATAATGCTTAACATCATTTTGGAACCTCTTCCTGGCTTGATCATTAAGATCAGAGGGGATTATTCCGCTAACTAAGAAATTAACGAAATCTGCATACCAAGGAAGTTCAGAATACTTACCTGCCGCCATGGCTGTCGCGGCAGTGATTGCGGCAGCAAAGAGCTGCTCGTCTGGGAAGGTCTCCAGTATGTTTGTCTCGTCTGTTGGTAAACTCTTTCCCTTCTCCAATCTTGACAAGTGATCTGCCACCTGATTTTCTGTCCCTTTTTTGTCCTTGATTTCAAGGTCGAATTCTTGCAGTAGCAAGATCCATCGTATCAATCGAGGCTTTGCATCCTTTTTCGCGAACAGATACTTCAGGGCAGAATGGTCTGTGTGCACTATTACCTTCGTTCCAAGTATGTAAGAACGAAACTTGTCGATGGAGAATACCATAGCTAATAACTCTTTTTCTGTGGTGGTGTAGTTCACTCGGGCTTCATTCAGTGTCTTGCTGGCATAGTATATGACATGAAACAATTTGTCTCTCCACTGCCCAAGTGCTGCCCCGACAGCATAGTCACTAGCATCACACATGATCTCAAACGGCTGTGTCCAGTCTGGTGGCTGTACTATTGGGGCTGTTACCAGCTTTTCCTTCAGAACCTTGAATGCCTCAGTACATTCATCATTAAAGTCAAAGGGTCGGTTCTGCTCCAAGAGATGGCATAGGGGCTTGGTGATTTTTGAGAAATTTGCAATGAATCTCCGATAAAAACCAGCATGTCCCAAGAAACTTCTAATACCCTTGACTGTTGTCGGTGGCGGCAGCTTTTCGATCACTTCTATTTTAGCCCTGTCGACTTCTATCCCACGGCAACTAATCTTGTGGCCAAGGACTATCCCTTCATCCACCATAAAGTGGCATTTTTCGCAATTCAGAACTAGGTTTGCTTTTTCACATCTTTCAAGTACCTTTTGTAGATTGCCTAGGCAGCTCTCAAAATCATCCCCAAAGACTGAAAAATCATCCATAAAAATCTCAAGGAAGTCTTCCACCATGTCGAGGAATATGGCCATCATGCATCTTTGGAAGGTGGCGGGTGCATTACATAATCCAAATGGCATTCTCCTAAAAGCATAAGTTCCTTATGGGCATGTGAAAGTCATCTTTTCTTGATCTTCCGGTGCGATAGCTATTTGATTATAACCTGAATAACCATCAAGAAAACAATAGTAAGGTTTACCCGCTAATCTATCAAGCATTTGATCAATAAAGGGTAAAGGAAAGTGGTCTTTTCGGGTAGCTTTGTTAAGCTTCCGATAGTCCATACAAACCCTCCAACCGGTCACAGTCCTGGTTGGGATTAACTCATTGTTTTCATTGGTTACCACGGTCATTCCTCCTTTCATTGGAACACATTGCACCGGGCTCACCCATTTGCTGTCGGGGATGGCATAAATAATACCAGCATCTAACCATTTAATTATCTCTTTACGCACCACCTCTTTCATCGCATGGTTTAGCCGCCTTTGGGCATCTATAGTCGGCTTATGATCTTCCTCTAGAAGGATTTTGTGCATGCATAACGCCGGACTAATGCCTTGAATATCAGCTATCGTCCATCCAATTGCCTTTTTGTGCTGCCGCAACATGCCTACTAGCTGCCGTTCCTGTTCCTGTGGCAGCTTAGAAGAGATGATTACGGGCAACGTATCATTTGAACCAAGAAAAGCATATTTTATCTGCCCTGGCAGGGGCTTCAGTTCTAAGGCAGGTGGTTCAACAGTAGATGGCTTTTGGATTGCATGGTTATCCGAAGTATAATTTAAAGGTTCGAATAACTTACCTGGACGATCGCATATCCAGTTTACCTCCTCCTGATCTTCAGTATCAGATGTATCGGATTCAGAAGAGTTGCTGTCGTCGGTGCTGTCGTCAGTGCTGTCGTGACAGTCCTGTAGGTGGCTGCCGCGGCAGTGACCAATTTTTATGTCGTGACAGCCCGACCTGATGCAGGGTTGATCAAGGGTAACTTCAGTGATAGCCTTGCATTCCTCGTCTGCAACAGCATGCTTCATCGCTTGGAGAACATTCAACTTAATCTCTTGATCGTTCACTCTCATGGTGAGTTCTCCTTTCTCCACATCAATCAGTGATCTTTTCGTGGCTAAGAAGGGTCGCCCAAGGATGATTGGTGCGTTTTCGTCTGCCTCACAATCTAAAACAAGAAAGTCAGCAGGAAAAATAAATTTATCCACTCTTACCAGAATATCTTCAATTTTTCCTTCTGGATGAACGTAAGAGCGGTCTGCCAGCTGCAGAATTACTGTCGTGGGCCGCGCCTTTCCAATACCTAATTTCTGAAAAACAGATTTTGGCATTAAATTAATACTAGCACCAAGATCACAAAGTGCCTTACCCATATATTTGTCTCCGATTACACAAGGTATGATGAAGCTCCTCGGATCCTTCTTTTTCTGGGGTGGCTGCCGATGAAGAATACTCATGCAACCTTCTGTCATCTTTACCGTTTCAAATTCCCCAAGTTTAGATTTCTTTGACATAACATCCTTGAGAAACTTGGCGTAACCGGGCATCTCCCTAACGGTATCTAACAGCGGAATATTAATATGAACATGCTTAAAAATATCATAAATCTTTTTGAGCTGAGATTCTTGCTTCGCTTGCTGTAACCGTTGAGGAAAAGGAGGTGGGGGACGATAATCAGCAATACGTCATTCCCACTGCATACGAATCTGAGGAGGTTTGGGTTCATCAATTTTCTCCTCTGTCGTGACAGGCTCATCGGCAGCAGTCTGTTTGTTACCTGTCGGGGCAGCTTCCTCGGCAGGTCCATCCAAGGCTGGTTCCTTTAATGTTTCAGCTTCCTTTTCCGGCCCTGGTAGTTCCTTCCCACTCCTAGTAGTAATGGCCTTACATTGCTCATGTGTGGGCTGCCTAGCATTTTCAGTATTACTAGGAAATCCTCCAGTCTGCCTCGGCTTAATATGTTGGGAAACCTGACCCATTTGTGTCTCCAAAGATTTCAGAGTAGCTTCATGATTCGTCATCCGCATCTTTGTTTTATCCATGAACGTCTCTGTTTTCTTGACAAACTGATTCATATTATCAATATAAGTACCTGTCTGAGACATAAAAGTGGCCAGAGTCTGTTCCAGTATACTGCTCGTGGCAGCTGGTGGCTGATGTTGCTGCTGCGGCGACAGTTGCGGCGGCAGTTGCTGTCGCGTCAGCAATCTAGGTCCTCCCTGATTCTGATTGTGTGCTTGGGGATTCAGGGCATTATTAAGATTGCTCCAAGAAAATTTAGGATCCTTCCTCCAATTGGGATTATAGTTGTTGGAGTTGTAGTTCGGCTTGTTGTAATTTCCAACATATTTTCCCTCTTCTAACTGTATTGGACATTCCTCCGAACTATGATTTACCTCACAGATGTCACATACCTCATCGACAGCAAATCCATGTTGTGTATCATCATTCAATAACATTTTCATTGCTTTAGTAAGGAATGCTACCTGTGATTTCATCGTGCTGTCGGCCTCATAGTCCTTGACAGCTAGTACCCGTTTACCCCCTCTTCTTGCTGTCGGAAACTGCTCCTCATTCTTAGCCAGATTTTTCAAAACTTGCATTGCCTCATCTGGATCTTTATCCAATAATAGTCTGTTTGCTGCTGAATCAATTCGAATAGGAGTTTGTAAGTTGGCAGCATTATAAAACTTTGTTACCTGATTCCAGACGGGGAATCCATGCATTGGGCAGTTCCGTAGAAGAGTAGTAAATCTGTCCCAGGCCTCGTGCATCGGCTCGTCATCTTCCTGTTGAAAAGTAGCAATTTCATTACGTAATCGCTCAGATAAATGCGAAGGATTAAAACGAGATAAAAATTCACGAGATAAGTCTGCCCAAGTTCTAATTGAACCCGGCGTAAGTTTATTCCACCAAGTTTTTGCTCTGTCCCTCAATGAATGGGGGAATAACCGAAGCCTCAGTATCTCCAGATTAACTCCTGGTAGTCTAAACGAACCACAGATCTCCTGGAACGATTTGAGATGCTCCCTAGCATCCTCTGTAACAGCACCACTAAACTGCCCGGCATTGTTGATCATACTAAACATAACAGGTTTCAGCTCGAAGTTGTCAACATCTATGTCTGGCAGCGTGGTTTCCAGCTCTACATGATCGTTCAACATGTAGTCACGGCAGGACCGTCGACCGGCTGCGGCGGGCGGGTCGCCGACAGGCGGGTCGTTTCCATTGTAGGCCATCTTCTCTAGCTGTTCCTCAAGGTACTCGTTCCTGGCTAGTAAGTGACGAAGTTGTTTCTTGAGGTTGAATGATCGTTCAATTTCCGGATCTAAGTGATATTCAGGATCTTTACCTCTATTCGATCTGCGCATAAACAAGTAACCTTGTGAAAAGCAAGAGTTGAATGCACCAAAGAAAAACAGAAAAATAAAAAGAAAAGTAAAAATAAAAACGAAAAGTGCAGTAAAAGAAAAGGTAGAGTTATGTTGCCAATCCCCGGCAACGGCGCCAAAAACTTGTTGCGTGTAAAAGAGTCTATCGCAATTGAGTGCAAGTGTACACGACGCAAGTAGTAAAGTGATACGAAGTATCGGATATCGTCTCCACAGGGATTGGGCTAATAGCTTTACCTTAATTCACTGCACAAAAGTAAAGGAAATAATTGAGAGTTGTCATGAAAATATTAAAGTAAACGTAAATAAAAGAGTAAAGATATCAAGATAGAGAGAATGGGCTAGTATTGAATTGCTCAGTAGTGCAGGTATTGCAGAGTTTAGGAAATCCAGTTCTGTCGTCGCGTCTGGCGCTTGCAGCACCTGTCGCGGCAGCAGTCCGTTGATTGTTGCTGCAGTAAACACTCAACTCAGTACTTCAAGTTTGGCAAGAATCCCAGATCTGCCTTGGCCTATCCCTAGGTCCAAGTCTGTCGATGATCACGTCTTGATGATACCTCCCAGTGTGAATCGAAGGATGAACACCGATGTGTATGAATTCTTCTTTAGCCACTTAACCTCGCCCTATCCCTAGGCACGAGATAGTTCAACTATAAACTAGAGAACTTGCTCTTATTTCTTTCGTATACTTAACTCTCCCAATGCTAAGTAAATAGATAACCTCACAATGCTCTCCCGATGCTCTTGCAAGATATTAATAACCAAAATAAGAGAACTTGAAGTTTATTTTATTGAACTGAAAATTCCTAAAACAAAACAACCCTTGCAACTACTTTACAAATCAACCCGTGGCCCTAGGAAGGAATTAGAACATGTCGGCGGCGGGAAAACGGCTAGGGGTTTTTGGTTATCGGTTATGGGATATTGGGTATGATGATCTCTCTAGGTTAAAATATATGCCCTTATATAAGCTTTGGGCTCAAGTATTCTAAGTTAACAAGGATTACAACTTTAATTAAAAGTATGATTCTAATAAAGACTAAATTTTCAAGGAATCTACTTTCCAGCCGTCCTCCTTGTTTCTTGGGATTTTCTCTCCTTGAACTTTGGGCTTGACATATCTTTTGATCTGGGGCTCGGAAAAATATATGGTTTTCACACGACAGACGAGCAGAATTTTCTCTATCTATTGAGGTCCATTTTGCTTTTTTCTCTCCACAAAACTGCTGTCACCATGCTGTCACGGCGGCACCATGGCAGCATCGTTCTCTTTGTCTGCTTGTCCAGTTCAGCTCTTCTGCTTCTCTGCCCAGCGCCTGCCCTCTCCGTTAGCTATGGCGGATACCTGCAAAAACAACTATTTTTAGTAGAATCTGTGCCTTTAATATATTTGTGATGTTTTGCTGTAAACTGACCTAAATGCAATGAATAATGCTTGAATGCAGCAGAAATATGGGTTAAAAAGGGTGTAAATAATAGAACTTTTACACACTCAACAGAATCACCGACATGTGTTGCATCATGATCATTAAGCCCTATACCCGAGCTCCATCTCTTAAGTGGGAGTGAAACGCCCATACCCACGTGAGCATTCCTCCACGGGTCGGTAATTCACTTCCGGAATCCACACCTTTGACACGTGAGCAGCCCTCCACGTCACTAGGTCGTGCTTTTCCTCGAACCGAAACCAATTCGTAAGCTTTTAATGGGCCAGAATTGGGGTTCTTGTTACCTTAGTAGGTGATAAGATAGATTCGGGTACCCTTTATTAGAACCGAACCCACTTGTGTGAGAATTTAAGAAGCCCACCCCATTAGAGCCATGCGGGTAACCGTAGCAAGCTAGAATGCATATTGCTAGGTCTTTGCGTTTTTATTTGTTTATTTGTTTTATTCAGCATTCATTATTTTTGTTACTAATCCCTTTGCCTTTCTGTTTTTTATTATTTTTTGTGCACATTCATGGCATTTTCACATGAAGTGTTGATTCGAGAACAGTCTAAAATTGAAAACTGTCATAACATGAGAAGAGTCCATAGCAACAGAGTTTCCGGAACGTGCTAATTTAAAGGGAGGGGACGAACAAAACTTATTGAAAATCGTACCCTATGTATTTATTTTCTTATCTCGTTGTAATAAGACTTGATCTCCGTTATGAAAAGTTGTTTAATGAGGATGTTCGTCGAATCAACATATCCTTCCATTCGATTGTGTTTTTTTAATTTATTTCTTTTAATTATATATTTCTATTATGCATACGACATTGCATGCATTAAATCATAAATCACATGAAATTAATTGTTGGGGGTCATGGCAGTATTCTTGACTATCGAAGATTCCGCATCCACACTTTACTTGCCATCAAAAGAAGCACATGGAGGAGAGTTTTGCTAAGTTGGAAGCCGATTTGAGGGGTCAGTTGGAGTGAGCCCATCAAGAATTAAGGGACACCATCATCAATTCCCAACAAGATATGATGAAAGAGATATCTCAGTTGCTACAAGCTAATCTAAGAGGAAAGGGTGCTGTTAGAAACCCTAGTTAAGAGATGGAAGACCCCTCGTATTCCCCTGATTTTTTCACTGATACTCCTAAGCCCTCGCAAGGAGCGACTACTCAAGGAGATGAGACAACATCGCATCAGGCGGGCATCTCTACCCATGCCCTATCAGGTCTGGTTTTTAATCATGTGGATTATGTCAGGGATAGTGTCCCAGATTTGGATGGAACTAAGAATTTGAATAAGGTCAAGGCAGAGTTCTCGAAGAAACTAGAAGAGACACAAAAGGACCTCGAAGAGAAATTTCGAACAAAGGAGGAAGAAGAAGGGTCATATAGGATGAATGCTAGAGATCTCAGTTTGGTTCCAGATCTGATAATCCCGCCCAAGTTCAAGACACCAAAGTTTGAGAAGTTTGACGGGACAAATTGCCCTACTGCCTACATAACCATGTTCTGTAGAAAGATGACGGGTTTCATCGACAATGAGAAGTTGCTAATTCATTGCTTTCAAGATAGCTTAGCGGGCCCCGCAGTGAGTTGGTACAATTAGTTAACCCATGCTCAGATTAGGTCATAGAAGGATTTGGCCAAGGCTTTCACATATCAGTATAAGCACATAACCGATATGGTCCCAAACCGACTCATGCTACAAGGTTTGGAGCAAAGGCACAATAAGAGCCTCCGTGAATACGCCCAGCGTTGGCGAGATGTGGCGGCACAAGTCCAACCTCCACTCCGCGAAAATGAGATCTCTCCTATGTTTGTTGATACTTTGAAGGGGACCCTCTATGACCGTATGATAAGCAACCCTATCGGTAATTTCTCAGATATGGTTATGACCGGTGAACGTATCGAGGTAGATATCAAGAGTGGTAGAATCGATGGAGGAGAAAATTCTCGGAAGCAATTCAAGAAGAAAGATCATGAAATGAAAAACACCAGTACGTACGAGGCCCCTAAGCATCTCACAATCTCACCACCTCAAGCCGCAATCGGAAATGCGCAAAGCTCAAACAGAAGAGAAAATAGGGCTCCCAAGAGGGAACATGAGAAGACGTCATTCGCCCCTCTACCCATGCCATACAAGGAGGTGTACAAACACCTATACGAGGCTGATCTGGTCCGTCCATATCATGTTACTCCCTTCCAGCCACCTTACCCTCCATGGTATGACGAGAAAGCACATTGTGAGTACCACGGTGGAGTACCGGGGCACACGATAGAAAATTGCACAGCGTTCAAGAAGCTCGTGCAAAACATGATCAACACCGGGGTCATCAAAAGAGGGACCCAATGTGGTGGCCAACCCACTTCCAAACCATGGAGGTCGAGGTGTGAATGCCCTCCAAGAGGTAGATGCGAAGAAAGTAAGGATGGCAGTATCGAAAATCAAGTCCCCTCTGAGTTGGGTGTACGAGCAGTTGTGCACGGCGGGCTTGATTGAGAATGGTACGAAGGGAGTGTATGATGGCCATAATCATTTTGCGGGTACCATCAGACTGCGGGGAATGAGATTTAGAGTTGTCCAAAATTCAAGCAGTTGGTTCAGGAACTGATGGAAAATAAGGAGATTGAGTTCCTCAAGGAAGCTTAAGGGTTGTGATGAGTGGTCAGTCTAGCGATGGTCAGGAGTTTTAATGCATCCAAGTCGGCTTTGTGTTTAGTGCTGACTTGTTTTCATTTCATTGTATTTTAATATTTTTCTTGAAGTAATGTGTGGAACCAACTTTGCTACCATTTGCCTGAAAGTAGCAAAGATCTTTTTGTAAGGGCCTAAGACTGTATATTTTTAAATTTCAATGAAAGGATGCATTGTGTTTTGTGTTTCAATTATCTCTTCATTTTGTGTATATATATTTGTCTATTGAGTCCTCGTATATCAATTGCACAAGGGACATTGACCTTAACCCAAAGGTTGATTTCGAGCAACCTTTGTCTAGTGGAAATCGAAAGCTATGAAGACAGTGAATATGTGACATACACTCCAATTTAATTTGGTTATGTATTGAGTACACGTGGCATTAAAGCATTCAGGAGAACAACATGAAATCTTCCGTACTAAAAAAAGAGAGTAAAAGAAAAAGAAAGAAGAAAAAGAGAAAGAGAAAAAGAAAGAAAAAGGGAGAGAAAAAAAGAAAAAAGAGAAAAGAGAAAATCGAGAATCAAAAGGCATAACAGAAGCACTCCAATGTTCGAAGTCTGGTAATAGGTATTTTCAGATAAGAGTGTGGATTTTTTTGGGCACTCCGCTATAGCAAAAGAACCAATAATGTTGCTATGCACCATTCGAATCAAAAACCTTAGCTTCATGAGTGATGGTAATATTTTCAAATCATGACAATGCCGAGTAGCTCGAGGTTTTGTTGTTTGCTCCATCATTTATTTCGAGCCAAAGGAATGTGATGAGTTGATTTCCCCAAAACCAGAAAGAAATGAAACAAATCAATAATGATAAAGGCGAAGCCTATAGAAGGTAAGTCTAATTGATTAAAAATTGAAATAACTCGGAGAGTATTTCACATCTTCAGACATCAGTTCAGCTTTCGAGGTCTCCTAGACACATGATGCTTGAGGCAATCCTTGGTAAGCCATCTTAGTGTCGTTCGTGCACTTGATATTCAGGGTATTTAATCTGGCATGATATATCCATAATTTGAAAAGAAAGTCCAATTTTTTGAAAATGCATCTTGTATTGAAATTAGAAGATGTAATCTAAATATTTATAGTGGAAACACAAAAAATATTCCTTTCATTGCTTCAGGGATAAAGTTTAGAATGCAAGGACATGAATACAAATGATAGCTCGTCGGTGGCCATGGTGAGGATAGTAATAAGATTCTACATGCTACAGCTCAGGGACTTGAACCGAGTTTCTGTTGAGATGCTTTGATTGCTTCAGAAGACGAAAGATGGACCTTATTGAACTTAAGAGAAAAGTTCAAGGACTTGGGGGCATGTGCCTTCCCCCTAATGTTGTGATAAGAGAAAAGTCGCCGTGATAAGTCAAGATAAAGAGAATAGTTGAACGCCCAGGTTGAATAGGGGGCAATGTTATGAGAATGAGCACTACGAGAAATGTTATGTTTGTTCTGACCAGTGAAAGCCAACAGTCATCTTTTAAGACGAGATGAAGATTTGGCAAGGATGAGAAAGCCTAAAGAGGTTGAGAAAAAAAGAGAACAAGAAAAAGTTGGAATCGCCCGATCCGAAAGATGAAAGCGTCCGAGCAATTTTGATGTCATAAATCATGCATCATTTGTAGTTAGGCATCCCTAGGATTATGGGCATGCTAACTCACATCATCAGATTATTTTGTCTACTTTGAAAGGTATATTAAAGCTTTTCCTGTAAAAGGAACACGCCTATCTGTTCAGGCATGAGGACAATGGAAACCCGCCTATCTGTTCATGCATGAGGAGAATGAGACCCGCCTATCCGTTCGGGCATAAAGAGAATGGAACCCACCTGTCCGTTCAGGCATGAGGAGAATGGAACCCGCCTATCCGTTCAGGCATGAGGAGAATGGAACCCGCCTATCTGTTCGGGTATTTTGAGAATGGAAACCTGCCTATCCGTTCAGGCATGAGGAGAATGGAACCCGCCCATCCGTTCGGGCGCAAAGAGAATGGAGCTTTTATTTTCCTCCAATTGTCTATCCATTCGAACCTCGAAGGGTTGAAGAATGTCGAGATGAGAAGAACAGCTTCAAGCCTCCGCGACCGTTACATTTTCCCGTACCGACTTCTGAACCGCCAGTAGTTCAAGTGCATGGTGATTCGGGGTCCAAACAAGGAAGTTGGACAAAATTAGTGCTTATGGACTTTGCTTTATTCTTGTTCCACCGCTTGCCCCTTCAGATCCCTTGTAACCGTCCAGATCTCTCACTGACGGCTAGGATCACTCCGCGACGTCCAGCCACGCCGAATCGAAGCCGCGTCACTCCATCGGCTCTTCTCTGGTCCCCATCCTCAACGGTCTTCACATGCGAACAAGGAAAACAAAATGTCAGAAAGAAACGCGCAACGAATTCGAGAGAAATACCAACAGAAATCAGAGGGCAGATGCAAACAAATAATCAACAACCAATAGCATATTTCCAAAAGAATTTCATGTAATACAAAATTTGTAATTTTCGGGCTTATAAAAGCCGAAATCAAAGCAATGTAACCCCAAGTTAGAAACAGAGAATTTTGAGAAGATCAATAAAATAGAAACACCATTTCCGGAGGTATATCATTCCTATTTTCCATTTCGAATCGTAAAAAAAAGAAAGCTAGGGTTTCATTTTACCTCTTCCGTTTCACCTTCTCGAACCTTGGTTGCCCCTTTCGCCATCGATAATCCCTCCGGCCTCACAAGGATGTGCATGGTGAGTCGGTAAAGGTTGCAACCCAAAATAGGGTTTCGTTTTGGGTTTTCAAAAACTTTAAGGTTTTCGAAGTGAAATAGAGTTCTGGTTTTTTTTGGTTTCAAAAGATCGAAGAGAAAGAGGTCCCTTTAATGTTTCATTTAATGTTTTAGGACCACTTTTATAGAGTTTTAAAATCTTAAAATTGGTTTAAACGCTTTTTTAACCCTTTCGTGTCCCTTTAATCGCACTGTTAGCCCTTCGCGTTTCAAAACCCCCTCCGCAGTCCCTCCAACTTTTCGGAATCTTTTAATTTCGTCCTAAATTTAATTGTAGCCTGTTTTCGAATGGTTAAATTACCCTTTCAGTCTCTTTAGGTTTCCGCGTTCTTTTAATTTGGTCTTCCTTTTTGCATTTTAGTTAGTTTTAATGGTTTATTTACTGTATAGGTCCCTGTCATCATGCATCTTAATTGTTTACTCTGTTTTTATTTTTTATATATTCCAATATTCATGCTTTTTACCATGTTGTTAAATATATGTTCATGTTTTATGTATGTGATTACCATGTTAATGTATGATTTGTGGTTGTCGTGGATATATATATATATATATGTTATGTAGCATGTTTTATAATATATAGTCATTTTTAAAGTAGTATAAAATCTTATATGCTTGTCTTAATGTGCGCATGTTTTAGATTTTTTATATATTGCTCGAATGTTTATTTGGCATGCATTTTTTAATTTGTCATTCATGATTTTAATGTTTAAAGTTGTATAATAATTAATTTTAATCTTAAAAAGGAGATACTTATTAATTCACGTATTCGGGTCGAAATATCCTAGCTTATTGGATATTCCCCGAATATTCGGATTAATTTGCATCGTCTAAAGGTAAAATCCGCATATAATTAAAAAGAACTAGACCATGACATCATACTTTATCTGCTTGCATCATGCATAAAGGTGACGTACGGGATCCGAACCCTAAACTAACACGACATTCAGACTTATATGATGTCGGTTTAGTCTTTGGTCTGATTTACAGTCATCCTTTTTTAATTAAATGTCTAATTAATTTGAAATCGTCAATTTGAATAAGCTCGTATGATTAAAGATTAATTTTCAATTAAAAACCCCTAATTAAATTCATTTTAAATTTTAAATTTTAAATAATTTCCATCGATTAAAACCAACAATTATTTTGATATCGATTTCCGGGCGTGATGGGGGTGCTAACCCTTCCCCACATGTAACCAACTCCCGAACCCTTTCAAACGAATCTCTGGTTTAGTTTTTATGATGTCCGACCTACCTTAGTGGGGTGGCGACTCCAAATTTTTTTAAAGTTTTTCCAAAACACGAATTTTTCCCTTTTTATCAAATCTTTTTCATAAAAGAGGGACATCGCCAAGGTTTTCTAAAAAAACTTATTACAACTTAACGTGACTGTGATGAAACTTTGTATATGATCACATTTAGTCCTTCATATTGATATATTCAATCAATTTATTATTAACTCGAAAAAAATTCAATAAATCTGACATTAAAATATTAATAAAATAAGTCATTTTATTCTAGAGTGACCAAAATATGAACAACTCGAAAGTTGAGTGATTAAATTAAAAACTTTTAAACTTCTATGGTCAAAATAGAAGTAAGAAAAAAGTCGAGTGATGAACGTTGTAATTTACCCTTTTAATATCATTGTTATATATATATATATAGGGTTAGGATCAACTTACACTGTGTAAAACTCAATTAGTTTTACACAGTTTTTGGGCCGTTGGATGATGGTAATTAATGGCTCAGATTATTTCCTTATCTTTTTTTTCCCAAGTGATAATCTTCACATTTTTTACTGTTAATCTCATCCATCCATTTCCCTTATCCAATGGTCCTAGATTAGTGTAAAACTAGATGAGTTTTACACTATGTAACTTGATCACATCCCATATATATATATATATATATATGGGTTAGGATCAACTTACACTGCGTAAAACTCTTTAAGTTTTACACCTTTTTTGGATCGTTGGATGGGGGAAATGGATGGTTGAGATTAACTCCGTGTTTTTAATTCCCAAGTGATAATCTTCAAATATTTTACTATTAATCTCATCCATCCGTTTCACTCATCCAACGATCCAAAAAAAGTGTAAAACTTAGAGAGTTTTACATAGTGTAATTTGATCATATCCCTATATATATATATATATATATATATATATATATATATAATAAGAAAGGTAAACTATTACAAATGGTCTATATATAAGTTTTGATTTTTAGCACCCAATTATCTAAAGTTATGTTTTAGTCACTAATATTATCGGATTATTCAAATCTCGATCCTAAATCGTATCAACTAAATCCAATGACGGTGAATCAAAATATTAAGTTCGGTTCGGGTAATAATTTTTTACTTTGTTTATTAAAATATAAAATTTAACAATTATTCGGTTACGGTACAAGTGAAAACAACTAAAACGTCAAAAATTGAGAGTTCGCATTTTCTAGTAATTGAACTCATTATCAAAAAGTATTCAAAAAATCATATGGACATCAAAATCACTAGACTATAATATATTATATTCTAATGCATTAAATTTGTAAATATTGTAGATAATCAATCATATCAGTTAATTGATTTTGTTAATGTGGTACCCTAAACTCGACCCAAAAGTTATTGTCGAGTTTGATATGTCACCAAGTAAAAATATTAAATTAGATTTTAGAAATTACCAGATTAACAGTCCATTTTACAATAATACTAAAATATGTTCAAAGCTACAATTCAAAAACATAATAGTTTACAAAAGGGAGCAATACTTTAAAAACGAAACCGTCAGAGTCGAGGCATTCTGAGTGATGCCGAGTACGAGCTTTTGTTATACACTAAATTTGAAATGTAAGGAAGAATAAAATAGAGTTGCTAAAGAGCTTAGTGTGGTCTCTACGTGCATAACGTAACCAGAGAACATACAGACTGGCTTTTAGCACATGACAGAGATATCAGACTTTTAAAACATAACAAATGTACCAGATTTTTGGAACAAAACAGATGTACCGGACTTTATGTCGATTATATTCAAACAAATAAAGCGGACATACATATATAGAACAGTAACGATACATGTATACATATTATTTAGAAATATCAATTATTCAAAAACACAGACTATTCAATCAAGTTCATCGGATTCAAGCATCTACACAGAATAGTGCAGGCACACAGATCACACAAAATTAGATGATAGTGAACATATAAAATCTAGAGTACGTTACCTTAATAATCGTACACCCTAAATTCACAATACATGCATAACAATGACAATAATAACAATCATGTAAGTCAAGAATTTATTGCACGTAATATTAATATTAGCACAAGCGAGACACACACCTATTATCAGAAGTTCAGAGATAAGTCTATTGAGTATGTACTGCCCTGTCCCTGTTCTTGAACCACGTTGGCTTGCAAAATGAGTCTACTACCTTGATATCCTGTGTGTTACTTGGTCGATTCATGCTCTTAACCAAGTTGGTTAGAGTTGCTAATTGTGCGGTAATAGATTTTTATGAATCGAGCTCATTGATCATGGCATTCCATCTAACGATTCCTCTTCTAGTGGTTGGGAACTGATAGTCGTTCTTGGCAAATATGTTCAAAATCTCTATTGCTTCTTCTAGTGACTTGTCTAGAAGTATGCCATTTTCCTAGGCATCTAGCATCATCCTTGTCGGTGTGTTTACCAAATTGTAGAACATTGTCATTTGTGTCCATTCTGAGAATCCGTAGATGGGACATTTGCGTAAAAGTTCCTTGTAACGCTCCCAAGCCTTGTTGATGGACTCATCATTTGCCTGCCGAAAAGAAGTAATATTGTTACGCAACTTATCAGCCATATAAGTAGAACTAAATCTAGCAAGGAAATCATGACATTAGTCCGTTTAGGATTCAAGAGATCCGGATGGGATACTATTCAACCACGATTTCGTCCTATCCCTCAGTGAATAGGGGAATAATTTTAATCTCATAACATCTGCAGGAACTCCTTGTAGCTTGAATGAATTGCATATTTCCAGGAATGGCATGAAATGTTGTTTGGCATCTTCAGTTGCCAAACCACAAAATTGACCAATTGTATTGATCATATTGAACATCAATGGTTTTAACTCAAAGTGGTCACCTTCAATTTCCGGTGTGACAACTCCTAGAGTGAGACTGTCAAGATCTTTCTCTAAATAGTCACGAACGGTTCAGTTTCGTACAAGGATCGATGGGGCAGGTACTCCACCTCCTACGACGGTATTTTGATTGTTGTTGGCATTCACATTGCCGTTTCGATTAGCATGAGGGTCAACCATTGCTGCTCTCAGCCTTTGTCTGAGTCTCTGCAAAGTACGTTCAATTTTTGAATTAAAGGGATATTGTGGAGCTTTCCGTCTCGCCCTAATCATACACCAATGCAAAACCAAAATTTGTTAACCCTTTGAAACTGAATAGTAGAAGTGAAAAAAAAATAAAGGTGCAAGAAAATAAAAACAAAGTCGCTATTGCCAACCCCCGACAACGGCGCCAAAAACTTGTTGCGCGTAATAAGTGCTTCGCAATTGGTGTAAGTGTACACGTCGCAAGTTATAGTATAGAAAGATATCGTCTCCACAGGGATTGGTGCTACTTCGAGAATCTAATTTCTTGTACTGAAAATAAAAACACAATTTGGTGATTGTAGGAGTTCTAATTAACAAGTAAAATAAAAAGCAATTAAATAAAAAAGAGATGTGATCAAGTAAGAGAGAATAGGTCGAGTTATCGTGAGTCGTGGAGTGGTAGTTGAATGGACCGTCTTGGTAATTGAGTGCAAGAGCAACTCAATTGCCTTGGCAACTGGCAACAGTCGGATTGCCTGGCAACTGATGGAGCGATTGCCTGGCAATTGATGAAGCGATTGCCTGGGCAACTGGGCGACAAACTTCAAGGTTCGGCGAAACGTTCTTCAATGGTTTTTGCTTATCCCTAATTCAAAATACTAGTTAATTGTGCATGCCTTGATAATACATCCCTGCGTGAACCAAGGGTGGACAACAACCGATCTTGCGCTCCTTTTAGCCATTAAAATTAACAACTTATCCCTAAGTCGAATTAGTCTTCACCATCGATTGATTGAATAAAGACCACGCTCATTCGTTTCTTGAATCTAACTCTCCCGATATTAGATAAATGGATGAGTTCATGAGATCCTCTCCCAATTCACTCTCAAACAAAATTAAGAACCAAGAATGAACAAACCTTGAATTAAAATTGCAAACTCAAATACCTAAACAAACCCAATCGTTCTCTCAACCACAAAAACACAATAACCTTAGCCAATAAAGTTTAGTTCATGGCTGGGTTCAAAAGAAATACAAAATAAAATATCCCAAACATGAATTTAATCGAACAAGAAGGAAGAAGAAGATGATATCGAGCAGCAGCATTCTCTCCTCTCTCTCTCTCTCTCTAACCGAACATGTTTAAGGGTTGCGGCTAGGTCTTCTTTATATAGGAGATGACTAGGTCAAAGTCTTTCTTGAGGAGGAAGTTAAGTTGGAATTAAATAGCATTAAAGAGATAAATCTCTTTTACTATATTTTATTCCTCCAAAAACTTCTCCTAAAACTCTTGGAATTTAATCTCCCTTTGACCTCTTTATGGAACTTCAACTCTTCTAGGATTTATCCTTGCTTCTCATGATTATCTTGAATTAAATGGATTTATCCTTCAAGAACTCGGCAGCTTCCTTCTTCTTTCCTCAGTTGCTTCGGCAACTTCCAGCTTGCCTGGGCAATGAATCATGCGCACACAAAAACACACAATCGCAATACCTTTTTCCATAAAAATCGACCAAATTATAAAATCAAGCATGATGATGAAAGAAATCATTAAAACATACATGAATGCCTAATAACGCAACTAAAATGAGCTTAAGTCTAACAATAATATGAGTAAAAATGGTAATAAAAATAGTACTTTTGAACACTTAACAATATATATCGTACAAAAAGTCGTGTTATACTAAATTCCATATTCTTTTGAATTCTCAAATGTTTTTTGGATTGATATTAACACGATATATATTATATGGTAAAGTACCAAAATGGTCACTGAACTTTGTTAAAAAAATAAAATAGTAACTAAACTTTCAAATGTTAAAAAGTGGCATTTAAACTTTATTTTTTAGTAACAAAATGGTAACTTGGCCGTTAAATACTAAACATTACTGTTATGAAACTTTTTATAATAGCACATTTGGTCCTTTATATTTACACATTCAATCAACTTAATCCCAATTCAAAAAGAATTCAATAAATTTAACCCTCATTATTTACACATTCTTTCACTTTGGTCCTATTTATAATTGGAAATAATATCCAATAAATTGATTCATTAAGAAATAACAAGGCCGACTATAATGGGGATGATCGTGCTTTCGTAATCAAAATGAATCAAAGTTTTTTTTAAAAAAATTGTTTAGCCATATCAATGTGGGTCTATGGCCTTTGTTTCATGTGTGTACTTAAAAAACTATTTAGACTGCTTCCAGTGTGGGATATATATTTGGATTAATAAATTTGGATGCTATTTACACTAAAAAGAATTACTTCTGGCTTGGACACCAAAAGAAATGTAGTTTTGAGATTTAAACTCGTTGGGAATTAAATCCAAATTTGGGGGATTTCCATCCACAAGGTAACAACAATTGCTACAAAACTCTAATTATAACCTAGAGTTACCAATTATTTCTGGGATAAATATTCTATACACAGGCGGTGGAAACTGAAAGTTTCCACAAGCGCCTTAGTTTTAGGGTATAGGGAGTTAGCTTAGGGTATAAGGTTTAGGGGTTTAGGTGTAGGGGGTTAGAATTTAGGGATAGTTGTTTTAATTTAAAGTTTAGGGTTATAATTTAGGGTTTATATGTTAAAACCTAAATCCTCACCATATTATCCTAAAAACTAAACCCTAACCTATAAACCCTAAATTATAACCCTAAACTTTAAATTGAAACAACTATCCCTAAATTCTAACCCCCTACACCTAAACCCCTAAACCTTATACCCTAAGCTATCTCCCTATACCCTAAAACTAAGGCGCTTGTGGAAACTTTCAGTTTCCACCGCCAGTGTATAGGATATTAATCCTTATTTCTGATTATAAATATGACCAAATTTAAAAAAGGGTTTTATTTTGATGCACAAGCTGTGTAAATTTTTTTTACACAACCCTTTTATAAAATTTAAAATTTAAATCACAAACCCTAGCAACTTAAAACCTAAACCCTAAGCCCTAAACCATAAACTCTAAATTCTAACCATAAACCTTAAATTATATACCCTACATACTAAACCCCTAAACCCTAACCTAAAATCTTAAACCCTAAACCCTAAAATTAAAGGGCTTGTGTAAACTAAAGTTTACACAAGCTTGTGCATCAAAGTATTTTCCTTTAAAAAAAGGGTTTTATTTTGATGCACAAGCTGTGTAAATTTTTTTACACAATCCTTTTATAAAATTTAAAATCTAAATCACAAACCCTAGCAACCTAAACCCTAAACCCTAAGCCATAAACTCTAAACTCTAAATTCTAACCATAAACCTTAAATTATATACCCTACATACTAAACCCCTAAACCCTAACATAAAACCCTAAACCCTAAACCCTAAAATTAAAGGGCTTGTGTAAACTAAAGTTTACACAGCTTGTGCATCAAAGTATTTTCCTTAAAAAAACCTATAAATAATAATGGTTAGATTTATTCTAATTAATAATACAATATATTTTTAATATAAAATTTTCAAAACAATAAATGTAATACAATTAATACATCTTTTAACAATAAACAATTTTCAAGATTATAAACACAATACAATTAATACATCTTTACACAATAAATAATTTTTAAAACTATAGATGCATTCTAATTAATATTTTATTTTTTAATATAATAACAAGAGAAACTAAGCTAACTCAAATACATTTTAGTTTGTCATAATAACATGATGCAATTCCTCCAAAAATCCAAACATGTTATTATTTTTTTAATCAAATTAAAAATAAAATATCATATATGAACCATGAAAACTTATGAGTTTAAACTTTGTCTCACCTAATTTCTATGAAAACGTAACCCCTTAAACTTATTCATTTTGTTCATCTACTATCGGCTACAAATGAAAGAACAAACTTTAATTATTTTTCTAAAATTATTTTATCTCTATTGCCTTTTCATGTTTCTCAAATTCTCATGATACTATAAGAGAACTATTTCTCGAATTAAGTATTTAAATCTAAAAATTGGGAGGAGAAAATATCTTAATTAATTTAAACTAAAAATGACATAAAATATCATTATACTAAAAACTTTTGGAGGGACAACAACCCCTCACACCTTATGAGTGGCTACATCCATTGTAACAATGGTACCAAGACTCAATAAATAACGACTGCATTTTTATTTAGCGTAATAAATTTGAAAATTCAAAAGAAATTTTAATATAATCAAGGGTAAAGTACCAAAATGATCACTGAACTTTGCTAAAAAGAAGGTAACCAAACATTCAAATGTTACAAAATGTCAATTAAACTTAATGTTTTGTAACAAAATGACAACTTCTCCGTTAAATACTTAACGTGATTGTTATGAAACTTTGCATATGATCACATTTAGTCCTTCATATTTATACATTCAATCAATTTATTATTAATTCAAAAAATTTAATAAATTTGACATTAAAATATTAATAAAAGAAGTCATGTTATTCTAAAATGACCAAAGTATGAGAAACTCAAAAGTTGAGTGATTAAATTAAAAACTTTTAAACCTTTATGGCCAAAATAGGAGTAAGAAAAAAGTCGAGTGATGAACGTTATAATTTACCCTTTTAATATCATTGTTTTATATAAAAAAAGATAATCGAAAAAGTAAACTATTACAAATTGTCTATATATAAGTTTTGATTTCTAGCACCCAATTATGTAAAGTTATGTTTTGGTCACTAATATTATCGGTCATGAATCGTATCAACTAAATCCAATGACGGTGAATCAAAATATTAGGTTCGGTTCGGGTAATAATTTTTTTTACTTCGTTTATTAAAATATAAAATTTAACAATTATTCGGTTACGGTACAAGTGAAAAACAACTAAAACGTCAAAAATTGAGAGTTCGCATTTTCTAGTAATTAAACTCATTATCAAAAAGTCTTCAAAAAAATCATATGGACATCAAAATCACTAGACTATAATATATTATATTCTAATGCATTAAATTTGTAAATATTGTAGATAATTAGTCATATCAGTTAATTGATTTTGTTAATGTGATACCCTAAACTAGACCCAAAAGTTATTGTCGAGTTTGATATGTCACCAAGTAAAAACATTAAATTAGATTTTAGAAATTACCAGATTAACGGTCCATTTTACAATAATACAAAAATATGTTCAAAGCCACAATTCAAAAAAAATAGTTTACAAAAGAGAGCAAAACTTTAAAAAAGAAACCGTCAAAATCGAGGCATTTTGAGTGATGCCGAGTGCGAGCTTTTGTTAAACACTAAATTTAAAATGTAAGGAAGAATAAAATAGAGTTGCTAAAGAGCTTAGTATGGTCTCTACGTGCATAACGTAACCAGAGAACATACATATACAAATTTTGTTAAAATAGAGGTCATGTTAAAAATAAAAATACAACCAAACATCATATTATTCATGCATAACCAAACAAGACCAAACATATAAAGATCCAAACAAGATAGAACAAAACAAGATAGAACACATACACAATTAAACAATTAAAAACAGATACAGAATCAAACAATGTAGAACATGTAACCCCCTCATCCCGGTCTAGTCGGATGACCGGTCCGAGTGAGTCACACGGGGAAAACCGAAGCGAAACCCATTAAGGATTCCCCCTCGGTTAGCAACCCTATTTTTTTCATTTTAATCTTGTCATAATCAAGCAATAAATTCTAAGTGAGTCCCTATACTTTTACGGTTCGATAAGACTAATTTCCATTTTCATAATTTCTTTAATTAATCACTTAAACTTTCAAATTGATCATTAAAATTGGTGGATTTCACATCCTACAGATTGTAAATCAACTTATTAACACTCTATTTAATTCAATTTTACATCTTTAATAATTCACAAATTCTTAATTTTTCTTCTTTTCATTTATACACATTTCTGACCACCTAATTTAATTCATTTCTTATTTCCTGTACATAACTCCAAATCGAACACCGTTTGTTCCTAAATTCAATTAACATACCCAATTTTAACATATCAAAAATTCAGGTTGAAACTCCTAGTAGATTATTTTCTACAATTTTACAAAGTTCACTGTCCAGCTAGGAGCATTACTGGACAGTTTTGCATGCTGTTCGAAATGTGTTTCCAGATTTCACTACAATGATCAAAACTCAGATTTATAATTTTTCTACAACTTTAGACATGTCAAAGTAGAATATATCAAAAATTCAGCACGGAATTCCTACTAATTAATTTTCTATAATTTTCTAAAGTTGCATGTTCTTATAACTACTAAATCTGTCCATATTTTCTCTGGAACCCAATTTTCACCAAAAGTTTCGAAACCTTGGGAAGGTTTCGAAACCTTTGACCATAGTTTCTAGCCAATCAAAACACAACCATTACTCATAATTCAATGCTAAATTTCAGTCACCACTCCAATCCATAAACACAATATGAATATATATATAGGAAGTCTATGAACATAATTTAGGAAGCAATAAAGCATATACACACATGCAAGAGCACCTGTTTAAGCCAAGGGAGTCATTCAAACATGGTATAATACATTCATACATAGCATTCCAATTAAAGAGCAATTTATGCATATATGGACATACATAAAATCTCAACAATACCAAAGATACAAATTAACACATAGAAGACTTAGACATATCAACTAAGCAACCTAATCATCCAAAAAAGGACATGCCATCACACACAAGCATTCATCAAGGCATGCATCACTCAAGCATTCATCAAGGCATGCATCATAAGTGATATTTACAATTCAAACAAGGCATCTAATTGCCAAACCAAAACAACACACCTCAAAGCATCAAAAACAACAACACCTATCCCATTGCTTTTCTATTACAAATCTTTAATTTATAAATCATACATTGAGCTCACCAAAGCAACACTTGAAGACCTTTCCTTTCCCATGCCACCCACAAGCTATTTATCTGCATTGTCGAACAAAAGAGAGCGTAAGCATAAAAGCTTAGTGAGGGTAAGCTCATAAAACAAACCTTCGACAATACAGGGTCCAAGCTCGAGCAATTATCATGATGAAATACATGACTTTATCTTCGATCCACATGAACCAAAATGAACGTGATGCATGAACATATAATTAACATTATGTCATGCTCAACATCTCATAAGCTCAACTTACAATGATACATATATATCTCAATGCATTAACCAAAACATATATAGCTTCGCATTTGAAATTCACCTTTCATATCACATTGATACACATATCAATTCATTTTAACATGTATGCATAATCTCATATTGGCATATACATACTTTCTCATATTGGCACCTAGCTATGACTCGAATACGCGGATAACATGTTGGAACGCATTTTCCAACATCAACCTTACCTCGGTGGGATTACACTCATCACCGGCCTTGCATGGACGGGATTCCACTCATCGCCACATGCCCTACGGACGGGATTCCACTCATCGCCACGTAGAATATATATAAATTTCCGGTGGAATATTACATCACCGTACTCCTCCTTGGTGCCTTAACGCCACCAAGGCCACGTACGTTTTGACTCAATTTGTGTGCACACTCATCCTAATGATCGATCATTGTACCCAAGCATACTAGTGCCAATATTAATCAAATTCTACAACCTTTGATATTCAGAGTCATAATATGGCATCTTACATCATATTAAGCTCAACATCATCATGCACAATTTACAATCCAAACCACATGCATAGCAATGCATCAAACCATGCCTCAACAACATGTATAACACATTATACATAATCATCATAACACAAATCATCATGAGGCATAACATCAATTAAAGAGATCATCCAATGTCTCTAACTAAAGCTTAGGATTAGGCTACCACCCTAATCCTAACTCTAGGTGAGTCTACCAATCTCAACCTAGTCCACATGCTCGAACCAATTGCTCAAAACCATTTAAAATATTTTAACCACTCACCGACTACTCCATTAGCACAAGCCGACAAGCCTACCAAGCATCCAAGTTTCCGGATTCGAGCCCGAAGCTTCACCATTGATTTCTCTTGCTTCTAACCATTCAAAAACAATATATTAACCTCAAAATCAGTCACAAACCCAAAGTTTAACATCAACACACAAATCCACTTCAATTCTCACAATTCAAAGCCAAGTTCATTCTTCAATTTCTCATTTTCGTACTTCCACTAAAACCCGTCAAAAATCAGAATTGTAGTCATCCAAAACACTCTTAAACATGTTCAAAACACTGCCCAACTATAGTATAACCATCAACCCCCAATTTCCAACATTAAACACACAATTTAAGCCATAAACAATCCCCAAAATTATCAAATTCGAGCAGCCATGAAAAACAGTCCAAAACTTGTGATTTCAACATATTTAGCACATTCAAACGTTTCCAAAACAACCCCCAACTATTACTCTAACATCAACCATCAAAATACCAACCCGGAATACAATTCAAATGCAATTTACCATGTTGCAAACCATGAACAAATCCCATTTTTATCAAATTCGGGCAGCCCCTAAACCATGTCCAAAAACCATGTTTCCAACATCCATAACACCCACAAACAATCCCAAATCAACCCCTAACCATAGCACTACCATTGGGCTATCAATTCCCACCTAAAACAACCCCTAAAACTCACTCAAAACCCTCCAAAACTCCATTTTCGTACTCCTATTTTACTTAGCAGAAAATTATGTTTTTAAACACCCAAATGATATCTAAATGATTCCAAAACATCATCCTAACATATATAAACCATCAACCCTTTAATTACAATCTAAAACTCACCAAAAATTAAGTTTTTGACACTTTAAAAATGGGTCTAAGAATCCACTTCGAATTTTTACCAAAATTCAACCAAATTGATATATGTTACACCTTTTAACATGATTAACTAAAGCCCCAACTCAATTTATCAAAACCAATTGGAAAACCCTCTTAAAAACCCAAATTTTAATATGAACCCTAATTTTCAAAACTCCATAACTTTGAAATCTAAGAATATAGATAGCTAGAGGATGAAGAGGAGATTAAGAAAACATAATTACCTTCAAAAACGCCCTTAATTTGATGAAGGAATTGATGAATCAAAGTTTTGGAGGTTTGGGAAAGTTTGTGATGGTTTTCACGGGGAGGGGAGGAAAAGAAAGAAGATAAGGAAAAATGATTAGGTGATATAATTTTTTTTTAGATATAAAGTTTTTTTTTTACCAAAATATCCCTCCTTTTTATTTAAAACCCAATTTGCTTAACTAAGATCAATTTGATTAAAATTAATTCTACCGACTCAGACCAATTAACCCGACTAACTCCTAACCCCAAAACACGGGTGTTACAGAACATATACAGAATCAAACAATACAGAACAAACACAAAATCAAAATTAGATTCGGAACAAGACATAACAGATGCAAACTCGAGCTGGTAAGCCCCTAGTTACCCATCCATCTGCTACACATCATTCACGAGTTATCCCAAAACTCGGATCCAACCAAGCACATCAACTAATAGTATTTAATACTAAGATTATTAACAAATACTTATATATGAGAGTCGAAACGCAATTTTATATAATACTTCCTCCTTAACATCCCAGTCCCATGCAGAGTGCAGAATGCTATATACAGACTGGCATTTAGCACATGACATAGATATCAAACTTTCAGATGTCGATTATACAAATAAAGCGGACATTCATATTTAGAACAGTAACGATAGAGGTATACAAATTATTTAGAAATATGAATTATTCAAAAACACAGACTATTCAATCGGGTTCATCGGATTCAAGCATCTACACAGAATAGTGCAGGCACACAGATCACACAAAATCAAATGATAGTAAACATATAAAATTTAGAGTACGTTACCTTAGTAATCGTACACCCTAAATTCACAATACGTGCAAAACAGTAATATTAGCACAAGCGAGACACACACCTATTATCAGAAGTTCAGAGATAAGTCTATTGAGCATGTACTGCTCCGTCCCTGTTCTTGAACCACGTTGGCTTGCAAATGGCTTAGAAAGGGCCCCACGCAATTTTAATGGCCATCTCTCTTTCAGAAAAACATGGGGTTTATGGAATCCAAACCAGGTGACAACGTAAGTTGAGGGTTGTTGTTGGTCTCACATGCGACGGGCAGCAGCAAATGGGTGTTGGCAGAAATTGTGGTGCTCAGATGGAGCGTGAGGGAGCCACGTCAGAGGTGCACAAGGCGTTGTGCTAAAGATGCGCGTGGGTGCTTTCGACAGAACGGTGGTTCAGGATGACTAGACGAGAGCTTGTCCGGGTGTAATGCGATGAGGAGAGTCTTGGCCGGTGAAGGAAGGGAGAGGTAGATGAAAACCAACAAGAAATAACATGGGGTGATTTTCGAAATGAAAACTGAATCAATTCCATAAAATAGGGCAGATATGGCACCGAGTATCTTTTAGGATTTCAGAAATGGCACCGAGTTTTCCAAACTTCCACTTTTATCATAAAACTTCCAAAATATCACAACTTAATCCAAATTTACTCAAAACTTCTAACCCCAAATTTAGGACCTTACAGTCAAAGACTGAATCGTAACCGAACTAAAATATTAAAAAAGTTTATACCAAAACCAAATTTCCGGGTTGATTTTTTTGAGTTCTAAATTCGATTTTGATTTATCAATTTTTTTTGCACATTCTAATTCAGTCCCGTAGTAATATATATTCATTTTTAGCACTTAATAACCTTAGGCACGTTATAAACAAAAATACTCGAATTTGAATCTCTTTTTAGAAACAACATTTCCTTTTCCGACCAAAATCAATCCTTATTTCAATTGATTAACCGTTCTTAATTCTACTATTTTGGGAGAAACGTGTGAAGTCTAATAAATAATTAAAACCCTTCTAATCAAACTAAATTACCACCAACAATGAAAATGGAGATAATTTTCTTGCTATTTATTATAAATATAAAATATTTAGTTTGGAAGACTCTGATTCATATTAAAAAACAATTACCAATAAATTCATGAATAATTTTAAAAATTATAAAAAAATATATATTTTTAAACTAAACACAAGATTTCATTAAAAGAATGAGAAGAAATACACATATAAGCATACCCTAAAATAAAAAATTAAACCTTAAAAAAGGAGTGCGCAAACAGAATAACAAACATAAATCTTCTCATAAAATCTTTATCAGTGTTCTTAAAATCTAACACCATAGTCAAATCTTGAAGTGCTCACTGGAAGAACGTACATCGTTGAATTACTCCAACCAACAATAAAGAGAAAACTTCTTGGTTAACTCCACGAACAACCAACCAACATAATGTTGTACGACATGTTATCAAAGAACATGATATATATGATGAGACTTTCAGCCCGGTCATCAAACCTGTGATAGTGAGGACCATTCTTTCTATAACAGTGTTAAAGAATTGGATTCTCTGGCAAGTCGATATCAATAACGCTTTCTTAAACGGAGATCTGGCTGAGGAGGTATATATGATGCAGCCTCCAGGGTATGAACAAGGTGATAAGGCACGGTTAGTTTGCAAACTTAATAAAGCTATTTACGGTCTAAAGCAAGCCTCACGGGCGTGGTTTGACAAGCTTAAAAAATATCTTCAATCAATAGGTTTTGGCTTGTCTAAATCAAATTCCTCTTTGTTTATTCAAGTTTTAGAAGGCAAGATTGTTTATCTTCTCGTATACGTTGATGATATAATAGTGACATGTAGCGATAATTGTGAAGATCATAATGTAATTGATGATTTGAATAACATTTTCTCGCTGAAAAATTTAGGAACACTAGATTATTTTTTGGGTGTAGAAGTTCATCATGAGGATGGTGGTTTAATTCTGAGTTAGAGAAAATATATTAGTGAACTTTTGTTGAGAAGTGGCTTGGCCAATACCAAGGGATTGCTTACACCAATGATATCTAGTTGTTGTTTGTCTAACACCATTGGAACTCCCATAGAAAATGTGATAGAATATAGAAGCATAGTTGGGGCTTTATAGTATATAGTGATTACAAGACCGGACATAACTTTTGCGGTGAATCGGGTTTGTCAATTCATGCAAACTCCTCTGGAAACTCATTTCCAGGAAATCAAAAGGATACTAAGACATCTCCAAGGTACCATTGACTATGGATTACGATTTGCAGCTGTGTCGAGGTTGGATATAACTACTTTTGCTGATGCAAATTGGGGGTCTGATATGGATGGTCGACGTTCTACAATAGGTTTTTGCTTATTTTTTGGGGGTAATCCAGTCTCATGGGGATGTAAAAAACAGTATGTTGTTTCAAGGTCTACAATTGAGGCTGAATATCGAGCCGTTGCTTGCGCTACAACTGAAATTTTTTGGCTTCAATCTCTGCTTCGTGAGCTTCACATTGATCTAGCCATAACACCAACCCTGCGGTGTGATAACTCAAGTGTTGTAGTTGTCTCTACTAATCCGATGATGCACTCCAAATTCAAGCATGATGAACTTGACTTATATTTTGTTCGCGAAAAGGTTGCAACTGGGACGTTGTTGGTCAATGAAGTTCCTGCTTATGAGCAAGTGGCAGATATTATGACAAAACCTCTGTCTGTAGCCCTCTTCTATCAGTTTCGACACAGGCTTGTTGTTCTTTCGGTATATGACACTTAATGGCTGTGACTCTTTAGTGTTCTTGTTTCTTTGTTTGTATTTTCATGTGCAGGTGTAATTCTGTTTTCTATGAAGCATGTCAAAGAAGCAACAAAAAAATCTTAAATATGGTAAAGCAGGGAGAATGTTATGACTCTTGTCTGGGTAAGGTCAGTAATGACTTATAAATGGTTGAGTTGAGCTGAGTCAGCAGAAGCAATTAAGGAAGTTGTTAGTTTTCTGTTATCGAGCTAACTTACTCAACTCCTTTGTATAAATACCACCCAATCTCAATTGAGATATTATGGGTTTATCAATAAAATTGTGAGAGTACCGTCCTCTCTTCCTTATTCACTTCATATTAAGAATCCTAACACGGCAAGATTCAATTGTAGCATGCATCAGGTTGTAAATGTCTTCAATATCAACATGCCACATGGGCAGACAAAGAACGTTTCATAACGAAAGACGAAGAGCAGGCCAAATAGCTGACGAAAAACAAGAAATTAAAAAAAAAGAAAGAAATAAAATTAAGAAACAAAGAAGAAACTTTTTTTTTGAACAATAGAAGCTCCTATTATTATTATAACTTAAAAATAGGCAAAGTTCTGACAGGTAATTACTACCCACAATAAAGTAAAATAAAGAAATAGATAAAAGAAACATGCAACTTCTAGAAAATAAAACCCCCACAGCCAAGCCAAGCTTGGGAAATGAAACGTCTGGAAAAATCGAGGGGCAACCATGGCAACAGCCACGACGGAGGTAAAATAGAGAAATCTCTGGAGACTAACAACACAAGTCGGGGTTAGGGAACATGAACAACCCCAGATTTATCCCGACAAACCAGATGATGCACCGATTGGGGGACATTTTCGATCCACACCATGGGTTCCGACGACGGCAGCGCAATACGAGTCAGAGCATGAGCCACACCGTTTCTTTCCCGGCTGGTGTACAAGAACCGAAGGTAATCAAAATTTCTTCCCCTTCTTTGGATATTCCGACATAGAACACTGATAAAGCCTCTGTTGGTTCCACGTTCTGTTAATTTGGAGATAACGACGATGGAGTCACCTTCAACCACAATTTGCCGGAAACCAAGCTCTTGGGCGAAGATAATGGCCTGCTCACAAGCCAGAGCCTCTGCATGTTCCGGATTTGCGACAGGATGCTTGAGATAAGTCGCCGCTGCCATAACTTCTCCTTGCTCATTTCTGACTATTATCCCTGACTTGGACTTTTTATCTATATCTGAATAACTTGCATCAAAGTTAATTTTAATTGTGTTCGGTTCAGGGGGCAACCATCTTGAGTTGCGAGAGGGTGGGTTAGCTATCTTCCGTATCACAGAGCTGGAGATCTCCAGATAGGTACTTCTACTAAAGCAAATAACCTGAGATATTGAGTAAGCTGAATTCTCGTGAATCCTTTTATTTCTCGCAATCCAGCATGCGCATAGAGAAACTGCATATAGCTCTCTTTGTTCCCGCTGAAAAGTTTCGAAGAGTAAAAAAAACCACTTAATAATTCCCTCCTCTGTGGATAAAAGCCCTACATGAATGCCAATCCCACATAAGACATGTTTTATGAAATTGCTTTCACACACAAAATGTTGTAAAGATTCACACCCTGTGCCGCACAGAACACACAAAGGATACACATTGATTTTTCTGGCAATTAGGTTCGCCTGCAAAGGTAAAAGGTTATGAACTAGATGCCAAAAAAAGATTTTAATTTTAGCTTGTAGTTTCATAGACCATATGGTGTCACAGAGGGAAGTGTACCAATCTGTTTCAACAACAGGAGGGGCTCCAGCAGCCCCAAGACTAACATTGACGAGCCATCTATAACCACTCTTAGCACTATACTCCCCGGAATTATCACCCCTCCAAATCCTACTGTCATGATCCCCATTGCTGGAAATAGGGATACACAAGATTCGAACCGCAGTAGACTGATCAAATAGGGAGTAGATAAGATCAGTTTTCCATGAGCGGGAAGTATGATCAATAAGATCAGCTACCTTCTTAAAACCAGGAGTAGGAGTTCTATCAGGAACCTGGCCATTCCCCGAACCTGCAAGCCATGCATCCTGCCAGATGTCAATTGACTCGCCATTCCCAACAGCCCACCCCAAACCTTTCTCCAATAGCCTCCTCGAACACCAGATACTCTTCCACGTATACGAGGGGTATGAACCCAGCTCAGCCGACAAGAAATCTCCATTCCGGAAATACTTTGCTTTGAGGACTTTAGTTAGGAGATTCTCCGGATTGGTTAAGAGCTTCCAGCCTTGTTTCGCAAGCATAGCAATATTGAATTGGCCAAGGTTACGGAAACCCATTCCTCCCAAATGTTTTGGGAGAGCGATATCCTCCCACGAGGACCAATGAATCCCTTTCCCAGAGCCACAGTTGCGCCACCAAAATTTGTTCATAATTGTTTCCATCCTGGAGCAAAGAGTTTTGGGAAAGAGGAAGCACTGCATAGGGAAAGTTGGTATCGATTGTAACACCACCTTGATAAACACTTCCTTACCACCCATCGACAAGAAGCGCATGCTCCATCCTTCAATTCTTTTTATGAGTTTGTCGCATGATGAAGCAAAAGCATCCTTTTTATTCCTTCCAAAAGTTATAACCGCTGCAGAGAAAAAAGTAATGGAGAGAGTGGAAAAAATTATAAAAAAATATTATATTCATTAAAGTATATAGTAAGCTTTATATACTTAAATACATTCATTTTTTGCAAATACATAATATGCCTATATACCGAAAATAAGTATAAAAAAAATAACTTTATCCATTTTCTCTGAGGCGGTTACAAAACTTCTCTAAGTTCTTCTTCTTCATCGCTTTTCCTTATCGGCGACGGCCTTTGACCGTTTTGCTGGTTCTGTACATAAATAAAATTCATCTTTTTCGATGAATATTTTGTTTTTCAAGTTTGTTTCTTATTTTTCTTCTACTTTGTCGGATTCTTATTTAAATATGCTTTTATGACAGTTCTTTTGTCTATTTGGTGGTAGTTCTTTCGTCTGCTTTTTAGTAGTTTTTGTCTGTCTTCATGACAATAGTCTATCTTTTGACAGTTATGCGTTCGAGTGACGAGCATCAACGGGCGCTTTTCAGTGAAGGAGGCCGTTCTATACTTGTTATGATTCCCTTTTGTGGTTGTGCCGACATGCCAAGAATAAGTAGCGAAAGAATTTTTGCTATATTCAAAGAGCACTCAAGGCAAAGTTATAGTTTTTCTGGATTTTTATTTTAGAAGATTTCTTCTGACAGTGTTAGGTTTGATATTTTAACGTCTTTTACACCTTTATATTTTGTTGTTTTGTTTTGCATTGTATTTCTCTTGTAAAAGGTGTGATTCCTTTGTATCCTTTCGTTGTTGAATATAATCTAGTTTCATTGCACGTGTAATCTACGCAACAGAAAAGCATTCACAATGAGAAATGGGTGTCAACCACGTGCTCAACAGAAACTGGGATTTAATCATATTCGTTATCACCTTCATTAAAAAAAAAGGCTTAAACATCATAAAAGTGTCCAAATTAATTTTTTTCCAATTTGGTGTCTAACATTTATTTCGTAACTCAAATCAAATTTTTTCGTCAAAGACCGTTAAAAATATTGTCATCCAATTATATCATGACATGTGACCTAGTTTTACTTATTTATTTAATTTCTGATTTTTTAAGATATGAATTTCTTGAAAAACCCCAAAGTTTTAATTTCTTTCAATCAAAACCTCAAATCACATCTCTCTCACCGCCCGACATCTTTCACACGTCGGTGGTTCACCGTTCACCACCCAAACATCACATACCTCACCGTTCCGCACCCCCACCATCTAGTTGCCGGTCAGAAGCCCAATCAGTCTCTTTTTTCTTCATTGTTGGATGTTCGTCGATAGAGCAATTGACGGTTCATTTGTTGGTTTTCGACGATGGGAAGATAGGGTTTTTAGTCGTGGGGTCCGAAGAAGGCAATGGTGGCTGATGGTGGTTGAATCGGTGGTGGGAGAGGAGGAATTTAGGGATTTAGAGTTTGGGTTTGGGGTTTAAAAAATTAAAGATCTTAGGTCTTTTTTATTAAATAAAATATTTATTTTAATTTAAAAAAATAAAAATTAAAGAAAATTCCAAAAATATGTCATGTGTCGTGTTTTTATTAGATAACGAAAAAATTTTAACGTCTGTCACGAAAAGAACTTTATTTAAATTACGGAATAAAACGTTACATCAATTTAACCCGAAACAAACGTTAGACACCAAACTAAAAAAAAAATTGTATATTTTGAGCACATTTCTGCCGTTTATGCCTTAAAAAGGCTTAATACAAAAAATAAGTAATTCATAAATAAGTGTTGGAAATATATGGTTATTTGAATGAGTTTATTAAGCCATTTGAAAAGCTTGGGATTTGGAGTTAATACATGTAAACTGGAAATCTATATTGCTCGAACTCATATTTTTCATGTAGTATCCGTCTCCGATACTTGGATTTCGAGATATGACTTCTAAAGATCCCCAAATACATAGAAAAATTTAGAAAAATTTAGCTGTACCGTTTTGGAGATATACTCGTGTCCGACACTTATACTCGAGTCCAAGTAATATATCTGGAAATCACATTATAAAATTTCAAAATACTTGCGAATTAATACGTGCTTTGAAGTTCTTGAATTGCCGGTTGCTTAATTCTCACCTTTGGGATTCTTTTTGATATATGGTTACTGTATTTCAGCAAGGTACTATTAGGCTCAGTGGTCCTAGTTTTAACTTTTAAGTATGTAGGGGGATAACATTATTGAGAAAAAAAAAAGAATATAACAATAAATAATAGGTCAATTTCTCAACAAATTTATGGCATCTAGATTCTTACTTGTACAAAAATACGCGTACAAAATTAACACACTTATTCAAAAAACGCCGCTAAAAGTGTCGCTAGAAACCTGTTTTGCTGTAGTGGTTATTCAAATTTAAGTTATTTATAGAATCTTCTTTGTAATTATCCTTTATCACATTTTATTCAAATATTTAATGTTTTTGATTAATTAACTGAATTCAAATCGAATTAACTGATAATTAATTTTTTTTAAAAAAATTAATTATTATTTAGTAGAACACCTATTTAATTAATTAACTGATTAACCGATATAAATTATATTTGATCGATTGATTTGGTTTTAACATAACAGTGAACAAACCTAATAATTGTTCAATGTAATTGAAGATATTTCATCACTTCCATCATATTATTTATCATTAAATAATGATGGATGAACTTGACCTTGAATAGCCGTTTTATGGTTTGATAATCCTAGCGCCTTGTAACTCGATTGAATTTATCACTGTTATCCGATTAACAAAACACGTATGGATGCCTTTTTCATATCAAATCACTAATGATTTTATGTGATCTGTATTATTAATAAAATAAAATAACCAATAAAATATATAAAAATAAATTATTAATATATACGACATAAAATTATTGATGAACATATAAAATATTAAAAAAATAGATGAATTCTCTTTGTATTTATTTTGTGTGGCAATATAAATTTTCTATCCTTTGTTTAATAAGCTTTCTCTCATAATCTGAAAATTTTATGGTGTCAACTAATTTCTTGGTTTGATAAACCCAAAGGCCGCGTAAATCAACAAAACTTATATCCATGCCATGCAATTTATTCAATCTTAACTTGGTCATGTTTTTGTTAGAGTACATACTCCGTTTTATTCATTAAGTTGAAAAGAGTAGAAAGTAGGGTTCCGAGAGGGAAACCCTGTAAGCATAAGCATGAGCATGCTGCTGCCCTTGACAAGGCAGCTTTAACGACAAGCTCTCTCGGATTGAAGCACTGCCCTCACCTTTATTTATGTGCATGATGATGATGGCGAGTTTCAATTAAGCACGAACTACTTGTCGAATCCTCCCATTTCCTCCGTATGCTTTGATAAATATCCATGGCCATGGAAATCCTGTGCCGTCGTCGGAGAGTGCCAAACGCACATGTCCGTGGTGATCTTGAACTTTCCCGATATCGTGGCAGGAAGTTATGGATGAGCTACATATCGAAGGGCAGTACTTAAATTTGTAGGACTCATCATTGAAGCCCGTCGTCTCTAATTTAAACCAAGTATCCACAGTGTCGCAACCAGGTTCTCCTTCACTCCCGCCAAGTTCCACCAACCTTTTCCCGGACGATTTGTCCTCACCTTCAACCTAGCTTCCACACCGTCGATGTATGGCAGTGCCTGTTTCTATGCCCAACGAACTTCACTCTAACGTCCGAGGATAAGCGGATAACGCCATCACTGGAGTCCGCATTGGAAAACACCACGGGATTACCGAAGTCATCATCGGATCGCCTCTGAACGACAATTTCCGGGCATTTTCTATCGCTCTTCTTGCCTATGGCAAGCCCTCCACCACCGGCGCCCCATGTCGCCGGCAATACGTAGTATGGGAGGCCGGTGAGGACCTCATCACCGTCAACATCCAGCACGGCATCGTTTGCAGCGTTGGCCACGCCAAACAGAAAGGATGATTGGATGATTGAGAAGATGAAAAGAAGAAACACCGAAGCTGTTGTGGTCTTCATGGTTTGTAGATTGTGTTTGATGTGCGTTGGTTTAGTTTTGCAGGCTAATTTATAGAGGTGTAAGTAGATCTGGCAAACTTTACCCGAGACTCAAAACTCGAACCGATTTATCTGAACTGAACCCGAAATTGAACCGAATATGATGACTCGAAATTTGACCCGAAATTGAATTGAAATCGAACCGAAAATGAACTGATTTTTAGTTGAACCGAAATGGACCCGAACCGAATAGACCCGAACCGAATAGACTTGAACTGAATGGACCCGAACCGAAGACAACCCGAAATAAATAAAAGATATTAATAGAAATAAAGAAAGATGTGATATGAACAACCGCACAACTCACCAAAAAGTCAAATATATTGGCTTTATAAAGCCATATAAAGGGTGTAATAAACTGACCAACCTAAAAACTTGATTAAAACAAACCGATCTCCCGTTGACCCGAAATTGAACCGAACAGAAAATCAACCAAACCGAAATAACCTGAAGCACAATAAAACCGAAACGAACTGAATCTGAACCGAATGACATCAGACCCGAAATAACCGAAACTGAAATGACCCGAACCGAACCCAAACCGATTGACCCATTGGTCACCTCTAGGTGTAAGGTCCATGAACGTCCGAAATTCATTTTTGATATGGTACAAACACATGTCAAATGTTAGGTAAATTATTTAGGACTACCCCCTACATGTCTTGTTAATTTTAAGGGTAAACTACTCCAGTGACCACCGAATTTTAGGAGTGTACTTATTTTGACCACCGAACTATCGAACTTGTCAGTCAGACCACCTAACTTTTTAAATTGACCTATTTTGACCACCGCCGTTAAAAAAACTAACGGAAGGGTGACGTGGCAATTAATAAAAAAATGTAAAATTACACATTTAATCCCTATTATTTACCTATTATATTAATTTGGTCCTAATTTTAATTTATTTAATAAAGAGAACAACTCCTCTCTTCAAACCCTAGCAGTCGTCGAGTTTGAACCACCGTTAGGCCGCCGTCCAGTGTCGGCTCGTTCGCCGTCGCCAACAACGAACTCCTCTCGCTACACTCTTCCTTTCCCTCGGACTATCTTTACCGGGAACAATTGGAATGTCTCGAAACGAAGCCAAATCTCCGGCCTCTTAAGGTGTCGATTCGCCGCCGTCCACCGTCGGATCTACTTAAAATCGAAGTATATCGCTTCTATTACCGTGACACTTCAGTTCATCGTTGGGATCGTTGGCCAAAGACTTCGATCGTTGACTACCAGGATAATCGAAACAATATTCCTTATTTCCCTCACTGTTGATGAACATTGTTTGATGGTTTCAAATTAAGTATGTGTTAAGGGGATAATAATGGCTTTTGGGGCTGGTGATAAAGGGATTGTTGCTAGTCGGTGGTGGTGATGGAAGTTGGCTTGGTGATGCTCGGATTGTATAGCAATGATGATTGAAACTGTAGGTTGACGGTGAACTGTTAAAAATGTCCTAAACGTGCTTGAGAGTGCAGTTTATTTGAAACCCATTAAATGAAAACGTCAATATATTTGAAATAATTGAAAGACTTAGTCTAGTGGTAGAGTTGGTGTTGCTTGTGCTTGTGGTTGTATGTTCGATTCCTATAATTCACATTTGTTTAATTTTTCACCCAATCAAGTGACATGTGTCGTCATCTGATTGGGTGAAAAATATTAAATAAATTAAATTAAAAAATAGAGTAAAGTCATCCAATCAGGTGGTGACATGTGTCATCAGTTGATTAATTTTATTAAATTAAATTAAAATTAGGACCAAATTGATATAATAGGTAAATAATAAGGATTAAATGTATAATTTTACAAATTTTCGTTAACTACCACATCACCCCTCCGTTAGTTTTTTAATGACAGTGGTCAAAATAGGTCAATTTAAAAAGTTGAGTGGTCTAATTGACGAGTTCGATAATTCGTTGATCAAAATAGGTACGCCCTCAAAGTTCGGTTGTCACTGGAGTAGTTTACCCTAATTTTTAATAGGACAGTACCACACACCCACGTCAACTGTGGTAGGGGCAACTGCTCCTTCCATTTTTTTTTGTTTAATTACATTTTAAATCATTGTTAGTTTTAAAATTATTATAATTAAGTTTATGTCCATCTCAAAATTTGTAATTAAGTTCTTATTTTTCCCAAATTTTTTGTTTAATTAATTTTTGGGATTTTGTTAATTTTAAAATTAATAAAATTAAGTTATGGATCTATTTTTTTAGTTTAATTACTTTTTAAGTTCTTTAACTTTAAAATTTAAAAATAAATAAAGCTCTAACTCCCTTAATTTTATAGTTTGATTGTTTATTTTAAGACCCTACTCATTTCAAAGATAAGTAACTTTTCCCCCTCATGGATGAATCATGGCTTCGTCTTTGCCTTGAATTACTAAAAAAACATAATCCTATGTTTTATTTAGGGGTTAAATTAATCTAAATACAAAATTTGTTGACAAATTAATTAAGTAACTATACTAATTAAGGACCTGTTTAAAAGAACATAATCCTAAAGACCAAATTAAGAATTAATTAGATAAACATAGGATCTAATTGAATTAAATTAAAATCTAAAGACATGAGTTAAGGACCTAAATAAAAGGGAATTAAGTCTACAGGACAAATTGAATTAACACTAAACTAAAAAAATTAGAATTAGAACTAAATCGTTAAGAAAACTAAAAAAAGGAAGGACCTATAGTGTAAATTCTCCCTAACATAAAATGTGCACAGGACATGAGTGAGAGTGGGTTGATTTGCGTGAAACACTTCCCCCAAGACTGCACCATTTTCAACGCTCATTAAGTTGATTTTAAGGCATTTATTCTCGGTGAGCCCTGCAGGCTGCAAGGTTGATTCTAAAAAGAAACGGCTTAAAAGGAGGGGCATGAGGGAACGAAAAATTAAACAAATCACGACACATGTCACATAATATTAATAAAGCTCAATTCAATGGATTAATATTAAGCGTTGGATTAAAAAAAAGAAAGAAAAACATAACCCGGTTAATCAGTTGTCTTAGAGTTAGGATAAAAACCCAAGCAAATTGTAGGGTAGGGGTATTTTCATTATGAAAGAGTTTGAAAATCGTTGAGTGGATCGCAGAATCGATTTAAGCCAAGAGGCGGGTGAATTAGATTTTTAAAAATTTTGGTGGTGGAGTGAAAAGTAAAAATTTGCTAGACAAGAGATTTAGAGTGGTTCAAATTCCAATTGAACTCTACATCCACTACCTTAGCTTCACTAAGGATTTTCCAACAACTCCACTAGTTGATCTTCCCCTTTTCTAGGCTTAGGAGGAAACCTTTACAAAATGTTCAATTTTTTTACCCAAAATTTGACCCAATCCTCACTCAAAGATTACAAAAAAGTTTAATGCTAATAGCTAGTATCTTTCAATACAAATGTAGCCCTTTTTACAAGCACTCAACCCAATTGAACAAATAAGATTGAAAATACAAGATTCTACAATTGGAGTTTACAAGAAAATATGAGATTTTAGCACAATAGCTTGAATTTGATGTTTGGATATTTCTTTTTGGTTCAAATAGTTGTTGCTGGTGCTTTTAGAAGTTCCTTTTATACATTCTCATTGAATTTTAGCCGTTGGGGTTGTTGTCTTCATTATTATAGCCGTTGGGATGTTATCTTCCCTCCATAAATGTAGTTTGCAACTACTCGTTCCGAAACGCCCGACCCTGTTTCGAAACAGACCAAAATAGAAATAGCCACTGGGGTGTAATTAATAAGCCGTACCGAAACGGACACGATTGTTTCGATACACTAAGAGCCTGTTCTGAAACGTGCTGAAGCCCTTTTCGAAACAATTTTCCACTGTCAAAACCTGTATCGAAACGGCTTAGAAGCGTTTCGATACGCTTTAACTGTATCTTTAAAATTAGTTATAAAAATTCAACGATTATATTTTGAAACCAAGTTTGAAATCCGTTTCAAAACACAAATAGATGTTTCGATACACCCGTATCGAAACGGGAAAGCTAGTTCCGAAACAGAGGTTAACAGTTTCAAAACGTTCCGAAACGCCTCAAGGCCGTTCCAAAACGGTGACTCAAAAATCACTGTCTTGACTTGGTAAATACTTAGAGAAATTTGAGTAAGCTTAAGTTTTGACTTGGACATTTTTCTTCGAACACATAGGGAGGTTTTGAGGACTTAGGAATTCATTCTCTTTTTCAATTTAATCCTTAAATCCTTTGTTATATCAAAATCAATTCATTAGTTTTACAATCTCCCCCTTTTTGATATAACAAAACCAAGTTTGAATTTTTAAGAATTTTGAAATCTTGAAGACGTTCTAACTCCCCCTCAATGTAAGATGAGTTTTAAAGTTTTGAAGAGATTTAAAATTCAAGTGTTTGAAACTCAAAACCGACTTAAAAAAATTGGCTCTTATATTACTTCTTCCCTTTTTGTTAGATCAAAAAGAATAATAATCAAGGCTAATCATGAGAAGAAAGAAGTTTATAAGCAAGAAACCAAACAACATAATATATATATCATTAAGTTCAAGAAACAAATAATCAAACACAAATACTTAAAGCATTAGAGTTTAAGCTCAATCCCAAAGAAAATAATCAAAGCATAGGTCTTTAAAGTATAAAAAGATAGATAAGTGCAAACTTAGTCCTAATATGAAAGAATAACATGATATGCAATATAAATTCTAAGCCTCGTCACCACGATCATCAAGAGAATCATCATTGTCTTTATCTTGAGCACGACGATAGTTCTTCCAATCACCATAGAATGTGGAGAAAGATAAATCCACAGAAAATTGTTGATTCTCAAGAGTGGAGACGCGTTCCTCCAAAGATTGCATGCGAGTGTTGAGAGCATCAAAACCCGAAGCCATGATCGTATCTATTGAGTTGAACCGCTCGGTAAGGAAAGCCATAAGTGCCTCATTGTTAGAAGACGAAGCTTGAGGTGGAGGCTCAACTTGAGGTGCTGGAGCTCGCCTATCAACACGAACCCATTGGCCACGAGTATAGCGAAATCTAGACTTAATGAGAGAAGATTCACCAATCTTTCGCTTGCGGGGTTTCGGAGAATCATAAGAACAATCAAAATTGAGGGTACCAAATACATAGCTTAAAACAACCCCATAAGAGAAGGATGTAAGTGCATCGGTGGTACGAATCTTCACTTGTTGGACCATCTCGGCGAACATGATTTTAACAAGGTTTGGTCATTGTCCTTGGCGAAAGCACTCTAACAAAAAGTAATCAACTTGACGAATGTGGGCAAATTTACCTCCTGAAGGGCAGATGAACCAAGAGATCATCAAATGGAGGAACCGGTCATGAGCATCCAATGTGAGAAAGGATCCGGTGTGAGCATCAAAGTGGTTCTTATCCTCAATACCTTCATATTTGAGCCCAACATCGTTCTCTAAAATGGGTATATCAATAGTGAACTTCCTGCCCAAAAGGTACGACCCAATACAATCACCTCGGTATGATCTTCATTATCAATAAGAACGGCATTGGAGTAGAATAGCAGGACCATATGCTCGTATACAATGTCCAGAATGCTCAAAAAGGCCAAAAAGCTCAATTCTCGCAAGAGAGCTAGATAGCGGAATTCAAAGCGCTCGGAGTCAAGGAACTCGATATCCACAACTCGCTCTCGGTGAATGGCTAAATATTTGATGATTTTGAAACGATCCTTAATCTCTTAAATCCTAAGACTCTTTTGAAAAAGGAGGGTAAGGTTAGGACATATGTTTGCTTGGGTTGAACCTTCACTTGTTTGAGTCTTGCGTTTCTTGTTAACGTTTTCCATGAAATTCCTAAAAGCACAAAGCAAGCAAAAAAAATAAATGTATGCATTTAAATCCTTAATTCAATCCAATGAAAATTCCCATTAAGATTTTAAAGAAAAACACTTTAAAAACGTATATACATATAACAATTTTTTTGAAGAAGACACAACTTGAAAAACAGTAAAAAAAAACGAGTAAAAACAAATATATTCAAATAAAAAATTTAAGATTTTGAAATTATTTTTACAAGTTGAAGAACCCAAGTTGCAAAACATATAATCTATACAAAACTAATATTTTCTAACCTAAGATACGAATAAAATCAAAGGAAAAAAGAAAAAGATGAAAAATACCTCAAAAAGGGATTTTTGGATGAATGAATGGAAGAAATTGCACCAAGTTGTTGAAGCTTGCTTAGACTTTAGTTTGTGAGTAAAAGCCTTCAAGATTTGATGAAAAACAATGAGGTTTAGAGGATTTTTATAGAGAAAAATTGGGTTCAGGGTTTTTAGGGTTTTTGGGAATTTGAATGAAAAGTAAACTTTAGCAATTAAAGCCCTTAAAAGCTATCCGGATATGCATTTCGAAACATGCACATCCATTTCGAAACGGGCGTACCGAAACATTGACTGACGTTTTGAATCCTATTCACCATTCTGATACGGCTTTGACCGTATCGAATCTCACGTGATAACTCATATCGAAATGCTTTTGGGTCGTTTCGATGCATTTCTTGGCAGAGGCAAAACGTTTCGAAACCCTTTTAGGCGTTTCGAAACACCATGGTCACAAAGCATTCTTTTAAGGCACCCGTACCGAAACAGATTGACCCATTTCGATACGCCTAGGCCTGGAGGTGCAGATGAGACTCTAAATTGCAGAAAAAGTGAATTCTAATAAGTCCTAGATGCATAAATGCTATGTATGAGCAAGAGAAACATGTAAAAACATAAACATACTCTCCCTAACTATAAGCATGGATGAAATTAGGATTAAAACCACATAAGCATGACATTTTGCAAGAAATCAAGCAATTTAAGCACAAAAAGGTCCTAAAAGGTCAAGATAGGCTAGTTAGACCTAACTCTCTCCTAAGGGACCAAAAACGCTCCTTATCTAGAGGTTTGGTAAAAATTTCCGCTAGTTGGTTCAAGGTGTCAACATACTCTATAACAATATCTTGCTTAAGGACATGATCTCTAATAAAATGATGCCTTATCTCTATGTGTTTGGTTCTAGAGTGTTGGATGAGATTTTTGGTTAGGCATATAGCACTAGTGTTGCCACACTTAAGGGGTATGGTTTCAACTTTAACTCCATAATCTAAGAGTTGTTGCTTCATCCAAAGGACTTGAGCACAATAACTCCCTAAGGATATGTACTCGGCTTCGGTGGTAGGTAAAGCTACACTATTTTGTTTCTTAGAGAACCAAGATATTAGCATACTACCTAAGAATTGGCAAGTTCTAGAAGTACTTTTCCTATCAATTTTACATCCCCCATAATCTGCATCCGAATAAGAAAGAAGGTTAAAGGTTGAGTCTCTAGGATACCAAAGACCTAAACAAGGAGTATCTCTAAGGTACCTAAAGATCCTTTTAACGGCTATAAGGTGAGACTCTTTAGGACTAGCTTGAAACCTAGCACACAAGCAAACACTAAACAATATATCCGGTCTACTTGCGGTAAGTTAAAGCAATTATCCAATCATAGAGCGATAAAGCTTAGAGTCAACACACTTACCTCCTTCATCTTTGTCAAGCTTTGTAGATGAGCTCATAGGTGTGGCTTGAGGCTTTGCATTCTCCAAGCCAAACTTCTTGAGCATATCTTTCACGTACTTTGCTTGATTTATGAAGGTGCCATCCTTCCTTTGTTTGATTTGGAGTCCCAAGAAGAATGAGAGCTCCCCCATCATGCTCATCTTGAATTCACCTTGCATTAACTTAGAAAACTCTTTGCAATGACATTCATTAGTAGATCCAATGATAATATCATAAACATATATTTGCACTACAAAAATGCCATTTTTATATCATTTTATGAAAAGTGTAGGGTCCACCTTGCCTTTTTTAAAACCTTTTTCAATTAAAAAGTTTGAAAGCCTTTCATACCAAGCTCTAGGAGCTTGTTTTAAACCATAAAGTGCTTTGGTTAGCTTAAAAACATGATTTGGAAATTTTGAATCCTCAAAACTCGATGGTTGTTCCACATACACTTCTTCATTTATAAAACCATTTAAAAATGCACTTTTTACGTCCATTTGAAAAAGCTTGAAACCATGATAACATGCATATGCAAGCAACATCCTAATAGCTTCCATTCCAGCTACGGGTGCATAGGTTTCATCAAAATCAATTCCCTCTTCTTGAATGTAACCTTGAGCAACAAGCCTAGCCTTGTTTCTCATAATGTTACCACTCTCATCTAGTTTGTTTCTGTTGCGTGTAAAAGAGTCTATCGCAATTGAGTGCAAGTATACACGTCGCAGGTAATAAAGTGATACGAAATATCAGATATTGTCTCAACATGGACTGGAAATACTTCTATCCTTAATTTACTGCATAAGAAAAGAAATAAGTTTAATAAAATGTTTTGAGTAATTTTGAGAGTAGACTAAAGTAAAAGAGAAATTCAGATTGATAAAATAGGCTGATATTGATTTGCTCAGTAGTGCAGGTGTTGCACTGTTCAAAGGTTTTCTGTTGCGTCTGTCGTCGAGCCTGTCGCGCTAGTGGTCTATTAATGTCGCGGTAGCGAACAATAACTCTGTACTTCAAGTTCAACAAGAATCTCTGTTGTGACTCGTCCTATCCCTAGGTCCAAGTTTTGTCGATGAACACGTCTTAGATGATTGGGAATCGAAGGATGAACACCGATGTTTGTGAATTCTTCCTTAGCTGCTTAACCTTGTACCTATCCCTAGGCCAAGATGGGTTAACCACAAACTGGAAAACTCATATTTACACATTTGTATACTTAACTCTCCCGATATTAAGTAAATGAATAACCTCACAATGCTTTTCCGATACTCTTATGAGATGTTGACAACTAGAGTAAATAAACTTGAAGTTTTATTGAATTGAACAGAAAAATCCTAAGAAACAGTTTAACCCTTACAACTACTTTACAAGATCAACCCTTAGTCCTAGGGGAATTTAGAACATGATGGAGAGGGGAAACTGACTAGAGTTTTAGGGGAAGACGGCTAGGAGCTAGATTTCCCTTGCCTTGTCGAATTGCAATCATATATATAGGCCTTGGACTTAAGTTTTCTTAATGGCCAAGAAGACTAGTTTGAATTAAAGTACAACTCTATTAAAGACTAAATCTCTGAGTAGATTTCTTTTAATCCACCCTATCTTCTTGCTTTGACTTTTTCCTCAAACTTTGGGCAAGGCCTTCCTTGTGTTTCTGGGCTCCGACAGTTATGCGAGTGGTCCAAAAAAATCAGGCTTTAAATGCTCTATCAATCGAACTCCACTTTGCATTTTCCATCACCATAGTCTTCACTGTAGCCTCTTCTGCCACGGCAGATGTCACGACATCGTTGTAAATGGCAGACTTCTTCAACCCTTCACTCCAGCTCTGCAACTAAATTCTGTTCCTCTGCTTCCCTGGATGCTTCCACGATAGGTACCTGCAAGAATTGATCGAAATCAGCAACATCTGTACAAAATTATCCATTTGTGATGTTTATGCAAACTTTATCCTAAAATGCAACTAAACATGCTTGAGTGCATCAATAATATGGGTAAATGAGGGTTAAAATATAGAACATTTATGCACTCAACACACCCCCAAACTCAAGTTGTTGCTTGTCCTCAAGCAAATGCAATCTAACTAAGAATGAAACTTTTTGGCTTTTTTTTGCTTTTTTTTGCTTTGTCTTACTCAGTGAACAACCATTACCTACAACACCTTTACCATCAAGAGCAGTACCTTTTCGGATGTTTATGGACTTATTTGGAGCAATGCTATAATTCTCGTGTAAGTGTGTGCAGATTTTGTGAACAAATATGTGCCTAGACTCTTTAGCAACTAGAATAGTTACTCTACTCACTTGAGTTTTATTTCAAAATAATTTTTAACTGGAGGCAATTCTTGGGCTCCTTTAGTTTTTTCTAACTTAGACCGAAGTTTTTCTTATTTCTACTAGAGCCGGTTTTGGGCACCTCTAGCTATCTTCCTAGAGCCGGTGTTAGGAACCTTTAGGGGCAACTGAGTCTAAGTTTTTTTCTCTAACTCAAGTGGTTAAGCTTCCTATTCGAAGTTTACTAACAGTAGCCTAGACAACATATAAGTCACAAAGGTGTTTTTAGAGTTTAGAACTATAGTAAGGCTCTAAATAATTCCTAAAACACCCTAAAGATGCTGTCACGACAGAAAATGTTGCGGCAAATAAGAGCAGTTCAAAGACTTAAGCCAAATTATTATGTATATATATATTATAAATAACATAGTAATGAGACACAAATTAGATTAAGTTCATTAATTAAAGGAGGACTGCCTACCCCAAACTCGAGGGTTGTATTGTCCTCAATGCATGACACACAAAACAGAAATAAAAACATCACAAATATCAAATAAAACATAGACGACAGAAAGAGTAAAAAAACTTAAGTTGAAGAGCTGTCGTCATTGCTGCTGTCGATGCAGAGCTGTCATCGGGTAGTTTCTTTGGTTGGAGAGGGTGAGGCTACCTTCTTCTTTGCCTCTCGAGGTGGCTGGACTCTAGTGGGTGAATTATTGGGGCCTTGTCTAGGACCTCGATCTCACTGTCACTGCTGTTGCTGCTGCTTTGGCTACCGTCTGCTCTGTCGCGACAAGGTCCCTCAACATCAATATCAAGCTTTTTCTTCTTCACCGGAGGGAAGTCCTTGGCAATTTCGCGGACGACAGACGGTTCATAGTCTGAGTCATCCTGCCAGACAGAGGAGGAGAAGAAACCTTCGAAATATTTTGGGTTTATTTCTGGCAGTGGTTCCTTTCGTTTGGTTCCTCGAGGAGTGGCATACCGTCTATCGTCGGCTTCTGCCGCAATAGTTGGTGAAGCAGAGGCAGTTGTTGGTGTGGGTGTCTTGGGGCTGGCAGCAGGTGTTGGGGCAGCTATGAGATTTACTGGAAAAGGAGGGAACTGCACGTTTGGATAATTAAGCTCAACTTTAATAAAATTTACTGTGACAGTGTTGAAGTCCCTCATGTATTCCATGAATCCCAGCTGCTGTGCCTCCATTCGTTGCAGTAGATGGATGACTTGGCTGGAAGAAGTGCCGGCTGGAGTGGCTAATGGTTCTGTCTGCTCAGGCTCTGCCGCGACAGGTTCAGTTAACTCTGGTTCTGTCGTAGGCTCTGTCATGGCAGAGGGATCAACATATGCCATTGGGGTGGCTGCCTTCAGCTCCACCAAGCTGTAGATATTCTGTTGTGTCCACCCCTTGCCCTGGATCTTCACGTCTTCATCAATTTCGGGCATGTTGTTAGCTCGACAGAGGGATGTCATTAAGTAGGGGAAGAAGAGGGGCCCCTTATCTTTCAATGCACACTCGTGGATTCCATTAAGGATGTATTTGCCCACATTGATCTGCCTTTCATTGATGATGAAGTGCACTAGGGCGAGCCTCTGTCGGTCCACTGTTGTGTTGTGAGATGTTGGCATGAGACACTTGTTGCGTGTAAAAGTGTCTATCGCAATGTAGTGCAAGTGTACACGACGCAAGTAGTAAAGTGATACGTAAGTATCGGATATCGTCTCCACAGGGACTGGGCTAATAGCTTTAACCTTGGATTTCTGCACAAGAAGGAAAATAAATAGTTTAATTGTCGTATTGATCTGCTCCGTAGTGCAGGTATTTGCAATGTCTAAGACTTCTCTGTTCTGTCCTAGCGCCTGTCGCGGCAGCACTTGCTGCGGCAGCGGTCTGTTGTTGTCGCGGCAGCGAACACACAACTCAACACTTCAAGCTTGGCAAGAATCCCTGCTATGCCTTGGCCTATCCCTAGGTCCAAGTCTGTCGATGAACACGTCTTGATGATACCTCCCGGCGTGAATCGAAGGATGAACACCGATTTTGTTGAATTCTTCCTTAGCCACTTAACCTCGTCCTATCCCTAGGTCCGAGATAGTTCAACCATAAACTGGAGAACCCGTACTTATTCCTTTCGTATACTTAACTCTCCCGATATTAAGTAAATGTGTAATCTCACAATGCTCTCCCGATACTCTTGCAAGATGTTGAAAACCAGAATAAGCAAACTTGAAGTCTATTTTATTGAACAGAAAAAAATCCTAAAACAATGCAATCCTTGCAACTACTTTACAGAATCAACCCTTAACCCTAGGGGAAGTTTAGAACATGATGAGAAGGGGGAAAACGACTAAGGTTTAGGGGAAGACGACTAGAGAGTAAGATTTCCTTCCCTAGGTCGAATTACATGCCTTTATATAGGCCTTGGGTTCAAGTTTTCTAATATGGCAAGAATACAAGTTTAAATTAAAGTACAACCCTATTAAAGACTAAATCTTCAGAGTAGATGTCTTTAATTCGTCCTCTCTTCTTGCTTGGAGTTTCTTCCTTGAACTTTGGGCTTGGCCTTCATTCTAATCTAAGGCTCAGAAAAATATAAGAGTGCTCCACGACAGACTGGCTCAATTTCCTCTTTCTGTCGAGCTCCACTTCACTTTTTCCCTTCGCTATTGCTGTCGTCATTGGCTGCCACGGCAGCGGCCATGGCAGCATCCTTCTTCTCGGCTGCAGTCTTGTGTTCCAGCTCTGCTTCTCCACTGCCCTGCATCTACTACAGCAGCTACCTGCAAAAGTAACCACTTTTAGTAGAAACTATGCCATTTAATATAATTGTGATGTATGAATGAAATCTATCCTAAACGCAATGGATTATGCTTGAATGCAGCAGAAATATGGGTTAAATAGGGGTAAAATATAGAACTTTTACACACTCAACACACCCCCAAACTCAAGTTTTTGCTTGCCCTCAAGCAATTATGACCTAAAAAAGAAATAAATTTCTTTTGTTTGGCTTAAAACAGTGAACTTTTCCTTACCTACCATTTATTCCCTATTGTGAGCAACACCCTGTTGGATAATTCAGGATTCATCCGGAACCTTGCTATAATTCTTGTGTAGTGTGTGCATGTTTTGTGAACAATTATATGCCTAGACTCCCTTAGTTTACTAGAATAGCTAAGCTTCTAACTTGAATTTTTATGCCAACTTTCATCTTTTTGGAGGCAATTCTTTGGCTCCTTTAGTTTTTATTTAGACTCAATTCTCTTTCCTTAATTTAAGTTTGACTAGAGCCGGTTTCGGGCACCTCTAGCTAACTTTCTAGAGCCGGTTTCGGACACCTCTAGGTGTATTGAGTCTACTTTTTCTTAACTTCTTTTCCTAGAGCCAGTGTTAGGCACCTCTAGGGGCAACTCAAGTGTTAAGCTTTTCCCTATTCTAGTTTACCAGTAGAGTTCTAGACAGTATAAAATTCACAAAGGGTGTTTAAGAATCAGAACTATAGTAAGGCTCTAAAATGCTCCTAAAACTATCCTAAAGGCATTGCCACGACAGAGGCTGTCACGGCAGGTAAGTTCAGTTCAATGACTTAAGCCAAATTTTTAGATTTTTTTAAGAAAAAATAAACTAAATAATAGACACAATTTCTAAACTTAAAGACACTTCATTAATGGAGGGATGCCACCCCAAACTCAAGGGTTGCATTGCCCTCAATGCAAAATGACATAATGATAAAAAGAAAATAAAAATGACATCACAATTATAACAAAATAACAGACAACAAATATAAGAAAAGAAACTTAAATTTTAAGTGCTGTCGTCGCTGCTGCTGATCTTAATCTTCCGGCGGGCAGTGACTTTCCTCGTTGGTGCCGGCAAATGGCTGGGAGAGGTAGAGGTGGTCTTTTTCTTGGCTTCCCTCGGTGGCTGGATGCGGGCCGGTGAAGGTAGTTTCTCCAGCACCTGAACCTCCTCGGAAGAGCTGCTGCTGCTACTACCACTGCTGCTGCTGCTGCCGCCGTCAGATTTCCCTTGGTCGGATGGTCCGACTCCAGTGTTTGGTTTCTGCGGTTTCATCTGGGTGAACTCCTTGGACAAGTTCCTCTTGACAGAGGGCTCGTCATCGGATTCCCCCCAAATTGAGGAAGAGGAAAAACCAGCTATGTATTTGTCGAGGTCGGACACGGGCTCTTTTCTCTTCTCTCCCCTGGCAGATGCTGTGGCAGTGTGGCTGCCGCCTGCAGCTGTCGTGGCCGGGGTTGGGGTGGACGCGGCAGATGGTGTTCTCGGTGTGGCAGCAGGGGTAGAGGTATGGGTAGGTGTGGGAGCAGCAAAATAATGATCGGGGAAAGCAGGAAACAGTACATCAGGAACATTTAGATTGGTTTTAATGAAATGTACCATTGCTGTTGTGAAGTCCCAAATAAAGCTCATCATGCCCAGCTACCGTTCCTCCATTTTCTGCAGGGCAGCAAGGATTTAGGTTGAGGAGTCTGCTGGGGGAGCTGCTGCAGTGGGCTGCCTTTGTTTTGTGGCGGCAGGCTCTGTCTGGGTGGGCTCTGTCGGCGGACCTGCCGTGGCAGAAGGGTTTAAACTGGATATTGGTGTTGCAGCCTTCAGCTCCATTAAGCTAATGATGTTCCTCTCCGTCCATTCTTTTCCTCGGATTCTCAAATCTTCAGCAGCTTAAAGGACGTTGTGGCCACGGCAGAGGGCTGTTATGAGGTAGGGGAAGACGAGTGGTCCAGATGGCCGGTATGCACAATCCAAAATTCCCTCCCGAGCATATCTACCAACATTAATAGGTATCTCGTTTAAAATTGAATGGACGAGAGCTAACCTAGGTTGATCTACCGTGCTGTTGTGTGAGGAGGGCATAATCCTCTTTTTGACGAATGCGTTCCACAGCTTGGCTTCGGGGGTGAGTTGAACTCGTTTCACCGTCCTTGGGTGTTTGGGATCGGTATTCCATTCGGTGCCTTTCTCGGTGAGTTCTGCCATGACAGCATCATAATCTGCTGCCTCCAAGCTCTCCACAAATCTTTGGTGGCCGTCTTCCCTTCTGCCGACGTAGAATCCATAAAGGGTGTTGATGTATTCTGGCTCAAAAGGTACTTCCTTCCCACGAACCGTCACTACTATCGCCTCCCTGCTGTCGATTGCATCATAAAATTCTCAGACTAAGGTGACGTTCATTTCTTTCGGCTGCTCGGCAAACATCTACCACTGTAGAGCTCTGATCTTACGGGCTATGAATGGTTTTAGCCCGAGATTCTCCGTTCTTGTGCTAAAGATGAAACCCCTTTCTTCCCACATATCTTTGCCTTGGAAGGAGCTGGGAGTGGCTGCTACTGGGGCAGATCCTGAGGCAGCACTGCGTCGGGTGTTTCTAGTACTCATGGTTGCAAGGGTCTGTAGAAAAAATGAAAGCAAATGAAATTCTAAAGAGGGTGCAAGTAGAGAGAGTAAAAGTGAGTGAAAAATAAATAGTAAAACGGGGTTTATATAGATGAGGAGTTTACTGCCCGTTGGAGCTGTAACGGTGTTTCTAGTACTCATGGTTTCCGTGTCTGCTGCACGTCTGCCGCGATAGCGTGTTGACAGGCTGGATTTTCCGTGTCTGTCACGGCAGTTGTAACGACAGGCTCCTATTTTAGGCTCTTTGGGCTGATGGAAAGATGGTGGGCTGAATTCACTTCTCCTCTTCTCATTGTCTCATTTATTTTCTAAAAATAATAAAAATAAATACTTAGTTCCTAAAAATAAGATAATTCTAATTGCCTAATAAATATATATAAATAATAAACAATAAATAAAATTAAATTAGGTTAAATTAGGGATGCCAGGAAGGGCATCTCCTAAAGTAACCACTTTTTGCATTCTTGGGGCTTCAGTCCCTTGATAATGCTTTAATATCTGTCCGTTGACTTTAAATTGGTGCCCATCCTTTAAGGATTTGATCGTGATGGCACCATGAGGAAAAACTTGCACCACCTGAAACGGGCCGGACCATCTAGATTTCAACTTTCCTGGGAAGAGTTTCAACCTAGAGTTGAATAGCAACACAAGCTGCCCTGGGTAGAATTGTCGTGGCAGCAGTTTCTTGTCATGCCACTTCTTTGTCTTGTCCTTGTAGATCCTTGCGTTGTCATAGGACATTGCTCGAATTTCTTCAATCTCATTCAAGTCAAGTAGCATTTTCTGTCCTGCCTTTTCCAAGTCCATATTCACTGCCTTGATGGCCCAATATGCTCTGTGCTCAATCTCAACAGGTAGATGACATGTTTTTCCATAAATCAGCCGGTAGAGTGACATTCCCAATGGAGTTTTAAATGTTGTTCTATAGGCCCATAGTGCATCATTGAGGTGTAGAGACCAGTCCTTTCGAGTTGGCTTAACCATCTTCCTAAGAATGTTCTTTACCTCTTTGTTGGATATTTCAGCCTGTCCATTGGTCTGAGGGTGGTAAACTGTTGCGATCCGATGTTTGACACCATACTTTTTTAAGGCGGCAGCGATAACCCTATTATCAAAATGTCTCCCTTCATCACCGATGATCGCCTTAGGGATGCCAAATCTGGAAAATATATTTTTATGCAAAAACCTCTAAACAGTCTTGGCATCATTTTCTGTGTAGCGATCGCTTCAACCCATTTGGACACGTAGTCCACTGCCAGGAGGATATAAAGGTTCCCACATGATGCTGGGAAGGGTCCCATGAAATCAATCCCCCAAACGTCGAAGATTTCAACTTCCAGAATGTTTTGCAGCGGCATCTCATGTCTTCTTGAGATATTTCCAGTCTGTTGACATTTATCACAGCTTTTGTAGAATGCCTGGGCATCCTTGAACAATGACGACCAATAAAAACCAGACTGCAAAACCTTGGTAGCAGTTTTGTTACCTCCCAAGTGTCCTCCATATTGTGAAGCATGGCAGTGATGGAGCAAAACTTCCTGCTCATTCTGTGGTACACATCTCCTGATGATCTGATCTGCACACATTTTGAAAAGAAGAGGTTCGTCTCAATAATAATGTTTAACATCATTTTGGAACCTCTTCCTAGCTTGATAGTTAAGATCAGGAGGAAATATTCCGCTAACTAAATAATTAACGAAATCAGCATACCAGGGGAGTTCAGAAAACTTACTTGCCGTCGTGGCTGTCGCGGCAGTGCTTATGGCAGCGAACAACTGCTCGTCAGGGAAGGTTTCCAGTATGTGTGTCTCGTCTGTTGGGAGACTCTTTTCCTTCTCTAATCTTGACAAGTGATATGCGACTTGGTTCTTTGTCCCCTTTTTGTCCTTGATCTCAAGGTCGAACTCTTGCAGTAGCAGAATCCAATGTATCAGTCTAGGCTTCACATCCTTTTTGGCGAACAGATACTTTAATGCAGAGTGGTCTATGTAGACTATGACCTTCGTTCCAAGTATGTATGAACGAAACTTGTTAATCGAGAACACCACAGCTAATAGTTCCTTCTCCGTTGTGGTGTAGTTTACTTGGGCGTCGTTCAGTGTTTTGCTGGCATAGTATATAACATGAAAGAGCTTGTCCTTCCTCTGCCCACGTGCTGCCCCAACAACATAGTCACTAGCATCACACATGATCTCAAATGGTAGTTTCCAATATGGTGGCTGTACTATCGGGGCTGTTACCATCTTTTCTTTCAGAATTCTAAATGCCTCAGTACATTCAGTGTTGAAGTCGAGGGGACGATTCTGCTCTAAAAGGTGGCATAATGGCTTGGTGATCTTCGAAAAATTGGCTATAAACCTTCGATAGAAACCAACATGCCCTAAAAAACTTCGAATTCCCTTGATTGTGGTGGGTGGTGGCAACTCTTCAATTACCTCTATGCCTAGGACTATCCCTTTATCCACCATGAAGTGACATTTCTCCCAGTTTAATACCAAGTTCGCTTTATCGCATCTCTCGAGCACTTTCCGTAGGTTGCCTAAGCAGCTTTCAAAATTGTCTCCAAAGACAGAGAAATCGTCCATGAATATCTCCAGGAAATCCTCCACCATATCGGAGAATATTGCCATCATACACCTCTGAAAGGTTGCTGGTGCGTTGCAAAGTCCAAATGGCATTCTCCTAAAAGCGTAAGTACCGTATGGGCAAGTGAAAGTCGTTTTCTCTTGATCCTCCGGTGCGATGGCTATTTGGTTATAACCTGAATAACCATCAAGAAAACATTAATAAGGCTTTCCCACTAATCTATCAAGCATTTGATCAATAAAAGGAAGGGGAAAGTGGTCATTCTGGGTAGCTTTGTTAAGCTTCCGGTAGTCTATACGAATCCTCCAACCGATTACAGTCCTGGTTGGGATTAGCTCATTTTCTTCGTTGGTTACCACAGTTATTCCTCCTTTCTTAGGAACGCACTACACCGGGCTCACCTACTTACTATCCGAGATGGCATAAATTATCCCAGCATCTAGCCATTTGATAATTTCTTTTCGGACCACTTCTCGCATAGCATCATTTAAACGTTTCTGGGCATCAATGGTCGGCTTGTGATCATCCTCTAAGAGGATTTTATGCATGCATAGTGCCAGAATGATGCCTTGGATATCAGCTATCGTCCATCCAATAGCCCTTTTGTGCTGCTGCAGCATCTCTATTAGCTGCTGTTCCTGTTCCTGCATTAACTTGGAAAAGATGATTACGGGCAACATATCATTTAATCTAAGAAAAACATATTTGAGCTGCCCTGGCAGTGGCTTAAGATCTAGAATAGGTGGCTCTACAGTGGATGGCTTTTGGATGAAATGTTCATTCGAGGTATAATTTAAAGGCTCGAATAACTTACTTGGACGATTGCCTATCTAGTTTACCTCCTCATGATCTTCAATATCAGATATGTCAGAATCTGAGGAGCTGCTGTCGTCGTTGTTGCCGTGACAGTCTTCTAAATGGCTGCTGGGGCAGTGGCCAAATTTGATGTCATGGCAGTCCGACCTGATGCAGGTTGGTCAAGGATAACTTCAGTGATAGCCTTGCATTCTTCTTCTGCATCAGCGTGCTTTATTGCTTGGAGAACATTCAGCTTGATCTCTTGATCATTCACTCTCATAGTGAGTTCTCCTTTTTCTACATCAATCAGTGATCTTCCTATGGCTAAGAAGGGTCGCCCCAGGATGATTGGTGCATTCTCATATGCTTCACAATCTAAAACAAGAAAGTCAGCAGGAAAAATAAATTCATCCACTCTTACCAGAATATCTTCAATTTTCCCTTCCGGTTGCACGTAAGAGCAGTCTGCCAGCTGCAGCATAACTGTTGTGGGACGTGCTCGTCCAATACCTAATTTCTGAAATACAGATTTTGGCATTAAATTAATACTAGCACCTAGATCACAAAGTGCCTTACCCACGAATTTATCACCGATTATGCACGGTATTATAAAGCTCCCAGGATCCTTCTTTTTTCTAGGGTGGATGCTTGTGCAGAATAGTCATACATCTTTCTGTCAGTTTAACCGTCTCAAATTCCCCAAGTCTGGATTTCTTCGACATAGCATCCTTGAGAAATTTGGCATAACCAGGCATCTCCTTGATAGCATCTAACAGTGGAATATTGATGTGGACCTGCTTAAAAATATCATAGATCTTCTTAAGCTGGGATTCCTGTTTCAACTTCTGTAACCGCTTAGGAAAAGGAGGTAGAGGATGATAATCTGCAATGCGTCCTTCCCACTGCATTCGGATCTAAGGAGACTTAGGTTCTTCATCCTTCTCCTCTGTCCCTTCTGCTGTCGTGACAAGTTCATCGGCAGCAGGCTGTTTGTCGTCTGCCGGGGCAGCGTTCTCGACAGTCGATTCTAGGGCTGGTTCCTTAACTGGTTCAGCTTCCTTCTCTAGACCCTGGTAATTTCTTCCCACTCCTAGTTGTGATAGCTTTGCACTGCTCATGTGTGGGTTGTCTAGCGTTTTCAGTATTGCTAGGGAATCCTCCATTCTGCCTCGGTTTAATATGCTGGGAAACCTGACCCATTTGTGTCTCTAGTGATTTCAGAGTAGCTTCATGATTAGTCATTCGCATCTCTGTTTTATCCATGTATGACTCAGTCTTCTTGACGAAGTGATTCATGTTCTCAATGTAAGTTCCTGTTTGAGACATAAACGTAGCCAAGGTCTGCTCCAATATACTAGTCGTGGCTGCTGGTGGCTGTTGTGGTTGCTGCCGAGTCAGAAGTCTAGGTGCCCCCTGATTTTGAGTGTTCTGTACTTGAGGATTCAGGGCATTGTTCGGGTTGCTTCAAGAAAATTTGGGATCTTTTCTCCAACTGGGATTGTAATTGTTGGAATTGTAATTCTGCTTGTTATAGTTCCCAACGTACATCCCTTCCTCTAGCTGTAGTGGGCAGTCCTCCGAACTATGATTCCCACCGCAAGTTCCACATACCTCTTCTGCAGCATAGATAGGTTGAGAGTCCTTCTTCAGCAAGTTTTCTACTACTTTTGTGAGATATGCAACTTGTGTCTTCAAGGAATTATCGGCTTCGTAATCCTTCACAGCTGGTACTCGTTTACCTCTCCTCGATGTGGGGAATTTTTCTTCATTCTTTGCCAAATTCTTTAATACTACCATGGCATCATCCGGATCTTTATCCAACAACAACCCATTGGCTGCTGAATCGATTCTCATACGAGTCTGTAGGTTGGCAGCATTGTAGAATTTAATTACCTGATTCCAAACAAGGAATCCGTGCATTGGGCAATTCCTTAGAAGAGTAGTAAACCTGTCCCATGCCTCTTGCATTGGCTCGTCGTCTTCATGTTAAAAAGTAGCAATTTCGTTACGTAATCGCTCAGATAAATGGGAAGGGTTAAAACGAGACAAAAATTCACGAGTTAAATCTGCCTAAGTTCGTATTGAACCCGGCGTCAGTTTGTTCCACCAAGTTTTAGCTCTATCCCTCAATGAATGAGGAAATAACCGAAGCCTCAGTATCTCCAGATTTACTCCTGGTAGTCTAAACGAACCACAGATTTCCTGGAACGTTTTCAGATGTTCCCTCGCATCCTCTGTAGCAGCACCACTAAATTGGCCAGCGGAATTAATCATGCTGAACGTGACAGGTTTCAGCTCGAAATTCTCAGCTTCCACATCTGGCAGGGTGGTCTCTAGTTCCACATGATCATTGATCATGTAGTCTCGGCATGACCAGCGTGCGGCAGTAGTAGGAGGATCGGCAGGTTGTCTGTTTCCTCCATCTCCGACAGGATCTTCAGGACCTCAGAGATTCCCTTGGTTGTTCCTCCTATCTTCGTGTCTTTCGTTCACCATTGCTTCTAACTGTTCCTCCAAGTACTCGTTTCGTTCTACTAGGAGGCGGACTCGTTTCCTGAGGTTGCAAGTTCGTTCGATTTCGGGATCTAACTTGTGCTCAAGTTCTTTCCCTCGTTGAGATCTGCGCATAAGCAAACAAAAGACCTTGTGAAAAACACAGGGTGAACAATCCAAGTAAAAACAGAAAAATTTAAAAAAAAAGTGCAGCAAAAGTAGGGTAAAGATATGTTGCCAGTCCCCGGCAACGGTGCCAAAAACTTGTTGCGTGTAAAAGTGTCTATCGCAATGTAGTGCAAGTGTACACGACGCAAGTAGTAAAGTGATACGTAAGTATCGGATATCGTCTCCACATGGACTGGGCTAATAGCTTTAACCTTGGATTTCTGCACAAGAAGGAAAAGAAATAGTTTAATTGTTTGTCACGAGATAATAAAGAAGACTGAAAATAAAGGATGAAAATATTCAGAGTAAAGAATAGGCCGGTATTGATCTGCTCCATAGTGCAGGTATTTGCAATGTCTAAGACTTCTCTGTTCTGTCGTAACGTCTGTCGCGGCAGCACCTGCTGCGGCAGCGGTCTGTTGTTGTCGCGGCAGCGAACACACAACTCAGAACTTCAAGCTTCGCAAGAATCCCTGCTATGCCTTGGCCTATCCCTAGGTCCAAGTCTGTCGATGAACACGTCTTGATGATACCTCCGGGCGTGAATTGAAGGATGAACATCGATGTTGTTGAATTCTTCCTTAGCCGCTTAACCTCGTCCTACCCCTAGGTCCGAGATAGTTCAACCATAAACTGGAGAACCCATACTTATTCCTTTCGTATACTTAACTCTCCCGATATTAAGTAAATGTGTAATCTCACAATGCTCTCCTGATACTCTTGCAAGATGTTGAAAACCAGAATAAGCAAACTTGAAGTCTATTTTATTGCAACTACAATCCTTGCAACTACTTTACAGAATCAACCCTTAGCCCTAGGGGAAGTTTAGAACATGATGAGAAGGGGGGAAACGACTAAGGTTTAGGGGAAGACGGCTAGAGAGTAAGATCTCCTTCCCTAGGTCGAATTACATGCCTTTATATAGGCCTTGGGTTCAAGTTTTCTAATATGGCAAGAATACAAGTTTAAATTAAAGTACAACTCTATTAAAGACTAAATCTTCAGAGTAGATGTCTTTAATTCGTCCTCTCTTCTTGCTTGGAGTTTCTTCCTTGAACTTTGGGCTTGGCCTTCATTCTGATCTAAGGCTCATAAAAATATAAGAGTGCTCCACGACATACCGGCTCAATTTCCTCTTTCTGTCGAGCTCCACTTCACTTTTTCCCTTCGCTATTGCTGTCGTCATTGGCTGCCACGGCAGCGGCCATGGCAGCATCCTTCTTCTCGGCTGCAGTCTTGTGTTCCAGCTCTGCTTCTCCACTGCCCTGCATCTGCTACAGCAGCTACCTGCAAAAGTAACCAATTTCAGTAGAAACTGTGCCATTTAATATAATTGTGATGTATGAATGAAATCTATCCTAAATGCAATGGATTATGCTTGAATGCAGCAGAAATATGGATTAAATAGGGGGTAAAATATAGAACTTTTACACACTCAACAACACTTCTTCACAAAGTGGTTCCACAGCTTGGCAGCAGGTGTGAGTTGGATTCTTCGCACCGTCCATCGATGTTTTGGGTCCTCGTTCCAGCTGGTGCCTTCTTCAGTCAGGTCTGCCATGATGTCGTCATAGTTTGCCGGTGACAGACTGCTGATGAACTTTCCGTGTACATCCTCCTTCCTACCCACATATATGCCATATAGAGTATTGATGTAGGGTGGCTCTAGTGTGATTTCCTTACCCCTAATAGTGACTGTAGAGGCATCCTTGGATGTGACGGCATCATAAAATTCGCGGACAAGTGTGACATTCATCTCCTCGGGTTGTTCCGCGAACATCTGCCACTTTAATGCAATGATCTGTTTGGCAATCAACCCTTCAAGCCCTAGATCTCCGGTCTTCCTTATGTAGGTGAAGCCTCTTTCCTCCCACATTTCTCTCTTCTGAAAGGAATCATAATATCTTTTCTCCGATTCTGCCGAGGCGAACCTTCTACGAATTCTGCTGTGACTAGGAGTGGAGACTACCGCGGCAGAGGTGGAGGCGGCACTTCTTCTTGTCGATCTCATGGTCATTGTAAAGCTATTGTAGAAATGAAAGAAAATACTTGAAAAGCTAAAATGTTTAGAAACAAAATAGAGAGAAGAGAATGAGGTGAAAAATGAAATGGAGTTGGTGGTTTATATAAAATGGGGTTCTGGCCGTTGAAGCCGTAACGGGTGGCGTGAAAAATGAAGCCACATGTCACGCGGTTTCCTGATACATCTGTTACGCGTTTCTGTGTCTGCTGTGCGTCTGTTGCGTGTCTGTCGCGACAGCGTGATGACATGCTGTATTTGTGCGTCTTCCGCGACAGCTGGTGACCGACTGTCACGACATCCTTGTTACCATTGGGCTTCTTGGTCTGTTGTGAATGTGGTGGGCTGGTTCATTCCTTCTCTTTTCTCTACTTCTTTTATTTACCTAAAAACTAAAATAAACAAATATTAAATTCTTATTTCCTAAAGAAATAAAAATAAAAAATAAAAAATAAAAAATGAAATAAATCTAAGTTAGATTAGGGATGCTTTGAAGGGCATCTCCTAAAGTAACTACTTCCTGCTCTCTTGGGGCTTCAGTCCCCTGATAATGCTTTAGCCTCTATCCATTGACTTTGAATTGGTGCCTGTCCTTGATAGATCTGATTGTGATGGCACCATGGGGAAAAAACTAGACTACCTGGAAGGGTCTAGACCACCTAGACTTTAGCTCTCCTGGGAAGAGCTTCAACTTAGAGTTGAACAACAACACCTTCTGCCCTGGTGTGAACTTTCGTGGCAGCAGTTTTCTGTCGTGCCACTTCTTTGTTCTGTCCTTATAGATACGGGCGTTGTCGTAGGCCATGGCTCGAATTTCTTCAATTTCATTTAAGTCCAATAGCCTTTTCTGCCCTAGTTGGTCCCAATTCATGTTAACTGTCTTAATAGCCCAGTATGCTTTATATTCTATCTCGACAGGTAGGTGGCAAGTTTTCCATAGATGAGGCGGTAGGGTGACATTCCTAATGGTGTTTTGAATGCAGTTCTGTAGGCCGATAATGCATCATTCAAGTGAAGAGACCAGTCCTTCCTAGTTGGCTTAACAATCTTTTCCAGAAAGTTCTTCACTTCTCTATTTGAAATCTCAGCCTGCCCATTGGTTTGAGAGTGATATGTTGTTGCGATCCTGTGCTTAACTATATACTTCTTCAACGCACTAGCAATTACCCTGTTGTCAAAATGCCTACCCTCATCACTGATGATCGCCCTTGGGATGCCAAACCCGGTGAAGATATGTTTGTGGAGAAATCTTTGAACGGTCTTGGCATCATTCTTTTGTGTGGCGATAGCTTCTACCCACTTGGACACGTAGTCTACTGCCAACAATATATACAGATTCTCACAGGAAGCTGGGAATGGTCCCATGAAGTCGATTACCCAAACATCGAAATTTCGACTTCAAGAATGTTCTGCATGGGCATCTCATGTCTTCTAGAGATGTTTCCAGTCCTTTGGCACTTGTCACAACGCTTATAAAAGGCTTGTGCATCTGTGAACAGTGTAGGCCAAAAGAAACTAGATTGCAGAACTTTAGCGGCAGTTTTGTTTCCTCCAAAGTGTCCTTCATAAGGAGCATCATGGCAATGGTGGATCACTTCTTCATGTTCTTCCTGTGGTATGCATCTCCTGATGATTTGATCTGCACAATGCTTAAACAGAAGAGGTTCGTCTCAATAATAATGTTTGCATTATTTTGGAACCTCTTCCTTGCATGGTAGTTAAGTTCAGGAGGTAATAAACCACTAACAAGATAGTTTACTATGTCAGCATACCAGGGGATTTCAGAAAGCTTACTTGTCGCCATGGCTGTCGCGGCAGTGCTGGTGGCAGTGAATAACTACTCGTCTGGGAAAGTCTCATGTATGTTAACTTTGTTTTTATCTTGATCCTTTCCCATCTCCAGTCTTGACAAGTGATCAGCTACTTGGTTTTCTGTTCCCTTTTTGTCCTTGATGTCTATATCGAATTCTTGCAATAGCAGAATCCAACGTATCAACCGTGGTTTTGCATCCTTCTTGGTGAACATATATTTTAGTGCTGAATGATCCGTATGGACCACCACTTTTGTTCCAAGTATGTATGGTCAGAACTTGTCAAAGGCGAACACCACCCCTAGCAACTCCTTCTCTGTTGTGGTGTAGTTTATCTGGGCATCATTTAAGGTCTTGTTGGCATAATATATAACATGGAAGAGTTTCTACTTTTGTTACCCTAGTGCTGCCCTGACATCATAGTCACTGGCGTCACACATTATCTCGAAGGATAAACTCCAGTCTAGTGGCTGCACTATTGGGGCTGTTACCAGCTTCTCCTTCAGTGTCTTGAATGCTTCAGTACATTCAGTGTTGAAGTCAAAGGCTTTATTCTGTTCCAGCAAGAGACACAGGGGTTTAGTGATTTTAGAAAAAATTGCAATAAACCTTCGATAAAAACCTGCGTGTCCCAAGAAACTTCTAATGCCCTTGACTGTGGTGGGTGGCAGCAATTTTTCGATAACTTCGATCTTGGCTCTGTTCACTTCTATACCGCGGCAGGAGACCTTGTGTCCTAGCACTATGCCCTCATCTACCATAAAATGGCATTTTTCCCAGTTTAGTACCAGGTTTGCCTCTTCATATCTTTCAAGCACCTTCTTCAAATTGCCTAGGCAATCGTTGAAACTGTCTCCAAAGACGGAAAAGTCATCGATGAAGATCTCCAGGAAATCTTCCACCATGTCAGAGAATATTGCCATCATACACCGTTGAAAAGTTGCTGGTGCATTACACAGTCCAAATGGCATTCTCCTAAAGGCGCATGTTCTGTAGGGGCATGTGAAGGTTGTCTTCTCCTGGTCCTCCGGTGCAATGGCAATTTGGTTATAACCTAAATAACCATCAAGGAAGCAGTAATAAGGCTTTCCCGCTAATCTATCTAACACTTGATCAATAAAGGGTAAGGGGAAGTGGTCCTTCCGGGTAGCCTTGTTAAGCTTTCGGTAGTCCATACAAACCCTCCAACCAGTCATAGTCTTGGTTGGGATTAGCTCGTTGTCCTTGTTGGTTACCACAGTTATGCCTCCCTTCTTTGGTACGCATTGCACAGGGCCCACCCACTTGCTATCCGAGATGGCGTAGATAATTCCAACGTCAAGCCATTTGATAATTTCTTTTCGCACCACCTCTCACATGGCTTTGTTCAGTCGTCTTTGGGCATCTATCGTCGGCTTATGATCATCCTCCAAGAGGATCTTATACATACAAATTGCCGTACTGATGCCCTGGATATCGGCAATGGTCCATCCAATTGCCTTCTTATGCTGCTGTAGCATCCTGATCAGCTGTTGTTCATGTTCCTGCATCAACTTAGAAGATATGATTATGGGCAACATATCATTAAGACCAAGGAAAATGTATTTAAGCTGCCCTGGAAGGGGTTTAAGATCTAAAACAGGTGGCTGATCTATGGAAGGCTGTTGAATCACATATTCATTAGAGGTATAGTTCAAAGGTTCAAAGAACTTACCTGGACGCGTGCCTATCCAATTCACCTCCTCAAGACCTTCAGTATCAGATGTTTCATTGTCTGAGGAGTTGCTGTCACCAGTGCTGTCGCGACAGTCTTCTAGGTGGCTGTGGTGACAATGACCAAATTGTCTGTCGTGACAGTTTGAGCTGATGCAGGGGTGGTCTAAGATTACTTTTGATATTACCTTGCATTCTTCCTCTACATCAGCTTGTTTTATGGCTTGGAGAACATTGAGTTTTATTTGTTGGTCCTTGAATCTCATAGTTAGTTCTCCTTTCTCTACATCGATCACTGTTCTACCTGTGGCTAGAAAGGGTCGCCCTAAGATGATCGGTTCATTCTCGTCTGCTTCACAGTCTAAGACAAGAAAGTCAGCATGAAATATAAACTTATACACTCTTACCCGAATATCTTCAATTTTTCCTTCCGGTTGAACGTAAGAGCGGTCTGCCAATTTAAGCATTACTGTTGTGAGTCTTTCTTGTCCAATACCTAATTTCTGAAAAATAGATTTGGGCATTAGATTAATACTAGCACCAAGATCACAAAGTGCCTTACCCACAAACTTATCACCAATTATGCATGGTATGATGAAACTCCCAGGATCCTTCTTCTTTGGGGGTGGACGCTTATGTAGGATTGCCATGCATCCTTCCGTCATCATTACAGTTACAAACTCCCCTAATCTGGATCTCCTGGACGTTGCACCTTTAAGGAATTTTGCATAACCATGGAGCTGCTTAATGGCCTCCAAAAACAGAATGTTGATGTGTACTTGCTTAAAAACATTGTAGATCTTCTTAAGTTGGTACTCCTGTTTTTGTTTCTTTAACCACTGTGGAAAAGAGGGTGGAGGACGGCAGTCTTCGAGGCGTCCTACACATGGGAATCAGATCTGAGGAGGCTCACAATCTTCAGCTTCTTCTGTCGTCTCCTCTATTTCTTCTGCTGTCGTGGCAGGGTTAACGGCAGTAGGCTGTTTCACTTCTGTCGGGGCAGTTTTCTCGGCAGGTATTGGTAGGGTCGGTTCCTCACTAGGTGTTTCTTTTATTTTCGACCCTTGTAGTTGTTTCCCACTCCTCGTTGTTATAGCCTTACACTGCTCATGTGTGAGTTTTCTAGTGACCTCGGTATCACTAAGGAATCCTCCATTCTGTCTTGTGTTGATGAACTGTGAAAACTGAAACCTAACCCATCTGTGTCTCTAGAGATTTTAAGGTAGCTTCATGGTTTGTCATTCTCATCTCTGGCTTATCCATGAAGGTTTCAGTTTTCTTGACAAAATGATCCATGTTGGCCATGTATGCTCCAGTTTGAGACATGAAGGTTACTAGGGTCTGTTCCAGTATGCTTGTGGTGGCTGCTGGATGTTGTTGTGGCTGCTGCTGTTGTTGCTGTCGTGACAGAATTCTAAGACCTCCTTGGTTCTGGTTATTCTGGACTGGAGGATTCAATGCATTGTTCGGGTTACTCCAGGAAAATTTGGGGTCCTTCCTCCAATTCGGGTTGCAGTTGTTGGAGTCTTAGCCTTTATTCTTGTTATAATTTCCAACGTACATTCCTGTCTCCAGCTATAAGGGACACTCAACTGTACTATGGTTTCCGCTGCAAGTTTCACACATCTCCTCGGCAGAAAATACAGCCTTAGATTCTTTTCGCTGCAGGTTTTCAACTACCTTGGTGATGTATGCTAACTGACTTTTTACTGCAAGTTCATCGTTCTTTGCTAACTTTTTCAACACCAACATTCCATCTTCTGGTTCCTTGTCTAGTAACAAACCATTTGCTGCTGAATCTATCCTCATCCGAGTGTGTGCATTGGCATCATTATAGAATTTGACGACCTGATTCCATGCAGGGAATCCATGCATCGGGCAGTTTCGTAAGAGAGTTGTAAAACGATCCCATGCCTCATGCATTGGTTCATCACCTTCCTGTTGAAAAGCAGTAATCTCGTTACGCAATCTTTCAGTTAAAAGAGAAGGATTAAAACGAGAGATAAATTCATGACAGAGATCCGCCCAAGTTCTTATTGAACCCGACGTTAACTTGTTCCACCAGGTTTTCGCTCTATCCCTTAATGAATGAGGAAATAGTCGGAGTCTCAGTACTTCCGGGCTTATTCCTGGTTGTCTAAATGATCCACAGATCTCCTGGAAGGTTTTCAGATGTTCACGTGCATCCTTTGTAGCAGAACCACCGAATTGTCCGACAGAATTTATCATGCTGAATATCACAGGTTTTAGTTCAAAGTGTTCAGCTTCAAAATCTGGCAATGTAGTTTGATGTTCAACGTGATCATTGTCCATGTAATCTCAGCAAGTCTGTCGAGCTGCTAGGGCAGCAGGAGCTGGCCGATCGTTTTGTACGTCAATAGGAGTATCAACATCAACCCTGGGGTTGTTGTAGTTTATTTGCCCCATTGCCTTGTCTTTCGTTCACCATTGCTTCAAGTCTTTCCTCAAGATAGTGGTTTCTTTCTATCAAGAGTTGGGCTTGGTTCCTGAGATGGTATGTCCGATCGATTTATGGATCTAGTTCGTATTCAGGTTCTTTACCACGTCTCATTCTGCGCATAAGCAATAGAAGAACCTTGTGAAAAGCACAAGGAAATAAAACAACTAAAAATAGAAAAGAAATAAAAACAAAAATAAAAAGGTGCAGTAATTAAAGGTAAAGGTATGTTGCCAGTCCCCGGCAACGGCGCCAAAAACTTGTTGCGTGTAAAAGAGTCTATCGCAATTGAGTGCAAGTATACACGCCGCAAGTAATAAAGTGATGCGAAGTATCGGATATCGTCTCCACATGGGCTGGAAATACTTCTATCCTTAATTTGCTGCACAAGAAAAGAAATAAGTTTAATAAAATGTTTTGAGTAATTTTGAGAGTAGACTAAAGTAAAAGAGAAATTCAGATTGATAAAATAGGTTGGTATTGATTTGCTCAGCAGTGCAGGTGTTGCACTATTCAAAGGTTTTTTGTTGCGTCTGTCGTCAAGCCTTTCGCGGCAGCACCTATCGTAGAATCGGTCTGTTAATGTCGTTGTTGCGTGAAAAAGAGTTTATCGCAAATAGGTGCAAGTGCACACGTCACAAGTAATAAAGTGATACGAAGTATCAGATATCGTCTCCACAGGGATTGGAAATACTTCTATCCTTAGATTGCTGCACAAGAAAAGAATTAAGTTTAAATAAATGTTGGAGAAATCTCGAGAATAAACTAAAATAAAAGATAAAGTAATCAGATTTAGAAAATAGGCTGGTATTGATTTGCTCAGTAGTGTAGGTGTTGCACTGTTTAGAAGGCTTCTTGTTCTGTATGTCGTCGCTCTTGTCGCGGCAGCACCTGTCGCGGTAGAGGTCTGTTGATGTCGCGGCAGCGATCAACAACTCTGTACTTCAAGTTCAGCAAGAATCCATGTTGTGATTCGTGCTATCCCTAGGTCCAAGTTCTGTCGATGAACACGTCTTAGATGATACCTCTCGGCGTGAATCGAAGGATGAACACCGATGTTTGCGAATTATTCCTTAGCTGCTTAACCTTGTACCTATCCCTAGGCCAAGATGGTTTATCCATAAACTGGAAAACACGTATTTACTCCTTTCTTATACTTAACTCTCCCGATATTAAGTAAATGGATAACCTCACAATGCTCTCCCGATACTCTTATGAGATGTTGAAACCATGGTAAATAAACTTGAAGCTTTTATTAAATTGAACAGAAAAATCCTAAAAACAGTACAATCCTTACAACTACTTTACAAGATCAACCCGTAGCCCCAGGGGAAGTTTAGAACATGGTGAAGAGAGAAAACGACTAGGGTTTTAGGGGAAGATGGCTAGGAGCTAGATATCCTCTGCCTAGTCGAATTACAAGCATATATATAGGCCATGGTTTTGGGTTTTCTAATATGGCAAGAGTATAAGTTTAAATTAAAGTACAACTCTTATTAAAGACTAAATCTTCTGAGTAGAAGTCTTTAATTCGTCTTCTTTTCTTGCTTTGACTTTATTCCTCGAACTTTGGACCTGACCTTCCTTTTGCTTCAGGGCTCAGAAAAATATGGGAGTGGTCCACGACAGACCGACTTAAAATCCTCTATCTGTCGAGCTCCACTTTGTTTTTCCACCTTAGTGTCTTCACTGTCATCATCGCTGCCACGGCAGATGTCACGACATGCTATGTTCTTTAGCTCCAGCTTCGCAACTCGCCTCTGCTCCTTTGCTGCCCTAAATGCTACCGCGGCAGATACCTGCAAAAAGTGACTGAAATAAGCAGCATCTGTGCAATTTTATCTAATTATGATGTGTATGAAAAATCTATCCTAAAATGTAACTAAACAGGCTTGAGTGCAGCAAAAATAAGGATAAATGAGGGTCAAAATATAGAACTTTTATGCACTCAACACACCCCAAACTCGAATCTTTGCTTGTCCTCAAGCAAATGCAATCTAACTAGCATGATTATTATTTTGGCCTTGGCTTAGCTCGGTGAACAATCTTTACCCACATCACCTTCACTATCAAGATCGACATCTATTCAAATGTTAACAGATCTATCCAGAGCAATAATATAGTTCTCGTGCAAGTGTGTGCAAGTTTTGTGAACAAACATGAGTCAGATTCTTTAGCAACTAGAATATTTACTTAGCCTACTTAGAGTTTTATTTCCAAACAATTCTTTACTAGAGCCAGTTTCGGCACCTCTAGTTCTAAATTATTATTATATTTTTTCTACTAGAGCCGATATTTTAGGCACCTCTAGTTACTCTCTAGAGCCGGTGATAGGCACCTCTAGAAGTTTTCTCTGGTTATTTTCCTAGAGCCAGTGATAGGCACCTCTAGAAGTATCTTGAGCTTAAGTCTTTTTCTAGCTCAAGTGGCTAAGTTTTCTACTCTAAGTCTGCTAAAAGAAGTCTTTTATCATGTAAGTCACAAAGTGTTTAAGATTTTAGAACTATACTAAGGCTCTAATTATTTCCTGGAACATTCTAAAGATGCTGTCACGACAGCGAAGGACACGACAGATAAGGAAAGTTCAATAGAATTAAGCAAATTTTTTTGACAAAAATTTAACTAGAAATGAGACACAACTTAGATAAAGTTCATTAATTAAAGGCGAACAACACACCCCCAAACTCAAGGGTAGCATTGTCCTCAATGCACGACACATAAACATAATGAAAAAGAAACATCACAAATATAAAATAAAAGTAAACACGACAGAAAAGTAAAATAACTTAAGTTGAAGAGCTGTCGTCGCTACTGCTGATGTGGAGCTGCCGGCGGGAAGTTACTTTGGTGGAAGAGGATGGCTTGGGAGTGGGAGATGGTGAGGCTACCTTCTCGTTGGCCTCTCGAGGTGGCTGGACTCGGGTAGGTGAAATCTTTGGGGCCTTTTCCATGACCTCGAGTTCGTTATTGCTGTTGTTGTCGTCTGCTCTGTCGCGGCAGGGTCCCTCAACAGTAACATTCATCTTCTTCTTCTTCATTGGAGGGAAGTCCTTGGCTAACTCTCGGACGACAGAGGGCTCCGAGTCGGAGTCATCCTGCCAAACTGAGGATGAGGAGAAACCTTCGAAGTACTTGGGATCAATCTCTGGCAGTGGTTCCTTCCGTTTGGTTCCTCGGGGAGTGGCAGATCGCCTGTTGCCGTCTCCGGTTGTGGCAGAGGGTGTAGTGGAGGCAGCAGTTGGCGTGGGCGTCTTAGGGCTGGCAGCAGGTGTAGGGGTGGCAAGAAGGTTTTCTGGGAAAGAGGGAAACTGCACATTTGGGTGATTAAGATCAACTTTAATGAAATTTACCATGGAAGTGGTGAAGTCCCTCATGAATTCCATGAATCCCAGCTATCTGGCCTCCATCTTTTTCAGCTGTTGAAGGAGTTGGTTGGAGGAGGTGTCTGCTTGTTGTGCGGGCTCTATCTGCTCAGGTTCTGCCGCGACAGGTTCTATGGAATCTGGTTCTGCTGTTGGATCTGTCGTGGCAGAGGGGTCAACATATGCTAAAGGGGTGGCAGGCTTCAGCTCCATAAGGCTGTAGATATTCTGCTGCATCCACCCCTTGCCTCGGATCTTCACATCTTCAACAATCTCAACCATATTGTTGGCACGGCAGAGAGTGGTGATTAAGTATGGGAAGAAAAAGGGGCCCATTACTCTTGTTTCACACTCATGGATGCCATCGAGTATATATTTACCAACGTTGATCTGCCGCTCGTTGATGATGGAATGCACGAGGGCAAGTCTCTACCGGTCCACTGTTTTGTTGTGTGATGTTGGCATATGGCGTTTCTTCACAAAGTGGTTCCAAAGTTTGGATACCGGTAAGAGCTGAGTCTTTCGCACCGTTCATCTGTGCTTGGGATCATCGTTCCAGGTTGTGCATTCTTCCGTCAAGTCTGCCATGATGTTATCGTAGTCTGCCCGTGACAGACTGCTGACAAACCTACTGTGTGCATCCTCCTTTCTGCCCACATAAAGGTCATAAAAGGGTGTTGATATAAGCTGGCTCAAGGGAGATTTCCTTACCCCTAACCGTAACTGTCGTGGCATCCTTGGATGAGATGACAGCGTAAAATTCACGGACCAATATGACGTTCATCTCCTCCGATTGGACAGCAAAAATCTGCCACTTCAGTGAAATAATCCTTTTGGAGATGAACGCTTCGAGCCCTAGATCTCCCATTTTCTTCGTGTAGGTGAAACCTCGTTCCTCCCACATCTCATGTTTCTGGAAGGAGTCGTAGCATCTCTTCTCTAAATCTGCCGATGCGAACCTTCTAGGGATTCTGCTGTGGCTAGGTGTAGATACTGCCGCGGCAGAGGTGGAGGCAACACTCCTTCTGGTTGATCGAGTAGTCATTGTAAGGAAACTGTGGAAAATAAAGGAAAATTCTTGAAAATCTAAAATCTTTGGAAACAAAGTAGAAAGAAAAGAATGAGGTGAAGAATGAAATGGAAAGAGAGGTTTATATAGAAAGGGATTTTCTGCCCGTTGGAACTGTAACAGGTGGCGTGTATAACGGAGCCAGTTGTCACGCGACTTCCTGACGCGTTTGTCACACGTTTCCGTGTCTGCTGCGCGTCTGTTACGCGTTTCCTTGTCTGTCGCGACAACTGTTTGACATGCTGTATTTTGCACGTCTGCCGTGATAGCTGGTAACGTCTGTCACAACAGCCTTGTCCCATTGGGCTTCATAGGCTGTTGTGAGTATGGTGGGGTGGTTTATTCTTAACTCTGCTTCCTTTATTTACCTGAAAATTAAAATAAGCAAAATATTAAATTCTTATTTCCTAAAATAATAAAAATAAAATAAAATAAAACTAAGTTAAATTAGCGATGCCTTGAGGGGCATCTCCTAAAGTAACAACTTCCTGCACTCGTGGGGCTTTAGTCCCCTGATAGTGCTTTAGCCTTTGTCCATTGACTTTTAATTGGTGCCCGTCCTGGATTGATCTTATTGTAACGGCACCATGGGGAGAAACCTGGATGACTTGGAAGGGTCTAGACCACCTAGACTTTAGCTTTCAAGGGAAAAGCTTCAATCTAGAGTTGAACAACAACACCATCTGCCCTGGGCTAAACTATCGTGGCAGCAGTTTTCTGTCGTGCCACCTCTTCGTTTTGTCCTTATAAATTTTGGCGTTGTCGTAGGCCATGGCTCGTATTTCCTCAATTTCGTTCAAGTCCAGTAGCCTTTTCTGCCCTGCTTTGTCCCAGTCCATATTAACTGTCTTGATAGCCCAATATGCCTTATGTTCTATCTCGACAGGTAAGTGGCAGGTTTTCCCGTAGATGAGGCGGTAGGGTGACATTCCCAATGACATTCTAAACGCAGCCCTGTAGGCCCATAAAGCATCGTTTAGGTGAAGAGACCAATCCTTCCTAGTTGGTTTGACCATCTTTTCTAGGATGTTCTCCACTTCTCTGTTTGAGATTTCAGCCTGCCCATTGGTTTTAGGGTAATATGTTTTTGCGATCCTGTGCTTAACTCCGTATATCTTCAACGCACTAGCAATTACCCTATTGTCGAAGTGCCTACCCTCATCACTAATGATCGCCCTTGGGATGCCAAACCTAGTGAAGATATTTTGTGGAGGAATCTTTACACGGTCTTCGCATCGTTCTATTGAGTGGCGATAGCTTCTACCCACTTGGACACATAATCTACTGCCAGCAGGATGTATAGATTCCCACAGGAGGCTGGGAATGGTCCCATGAAGTCGATTCCCCAAATATCGAAAATTACAACTTCAAGAATATTCTGCAGGGGCATCTCATGCCTTCTAGATATGTTTCCAGTTCTTTGGCATTTGTCACAACGCTTGTAAAAAGCTTGTACATCCTTGAACAGTGTAGGCCAGAAGAAACCAGATTGCAGAACCTTGGCAGCAGTTTTGTTTCCTCCAAAGTGTCCTCCATAAGGGGCAACATGACAGTGGTGGAGCACCTCTTCCTGTTCTTCCTGTGGTATGCATTTCCTAATGATCTGATCTACACAGTGCTTAAATAGGAGAGGTTCGTCCCAATAATAATGTTTTGCATCATTTTGGAACCTCTTCCTTGCTTGGTGGTTAAATTCAGGAGGTAATAAACCACTAACAAGGTAATTTACTATATCAGCATACCAAGGGATTTCGGGAAGCTTACTTGCCGCCATGGCTGTCGCGGCAGTGCTGGTGGCAGCGAATAACTGCTCGTCTAGGAAGGTCTCATGTATGTTAACTTTGTCTTGAACTTGGTTCTTTCCCATCTCCAGTCTTGACAAGTGATCTGCCACTTGGTTTTCTGTTCCCTTCTTATCCTTGATGTCTATGTCAAATTCTTGCAATAGCATAATCCAACGTATCAACAGAGGTTTTGCATCCTTCTTCGTGAAAAGATATTTAAGTGCTGAATGATCCGTATGGACCACTACTTTTGTTCCAAGTATGTATGGTCAGAACTTGTCAAAAGCAAACACCACTGCTAGCAACTCCTTCTCCGTTGTGGTGTAGTTTATCTGGGCATCATTTAGAGTCTTGCTGGCATAATAGATCACATGGAAGAGTTTTTCCTTCCGATGTCCCGACTACATAGTCACTGGCGTCACACATTATCTCGAACGGCAAACTCCAGTCTGGTGGCTGTACTATTGAGGTTGTTACCAGCTTCTCCTTCAGCGTCTTGAATGCTTCAGTACATTCAGTGTTAAAGTCAAAGGCCCTATTATGTTTCAGCAAGAGACACATGGGTTTAGTAATTTTAGAAAAATTTGCAATAAATCTACGATAAAACCCTACGTGTTCTAAGAAACTTCTTATGCCCTTGACTGTGGTGGGTGGCGGCAGTTTTTCAATAACTTTGATTTTGGCTCTGTCGACCTCTATGTCGCGGCAGCTGACCTTGTGTCCCAGCACTATGCCCTCGTCCAGCATAAAGTGGCATTTTCCCAGTTTAAAACAAGGTTTGCCTCTTCACATCTTTCAAATACTTTTTGTAAATTGCCTAGGCAATCGTCGAAACTACCTCCAAAGACGGAAAAGTCATCCATGAAGATCTCTAGAAATCTTCCACCATGTCGGAGAATATTGCCATCATGCACCGTTGAAAGGTCGCTGGTGCATTACACAATCCGAATGGCATTCTTCGAAAGGCGTACGTTCCCTATGGGCATGTGAAGGTTTTTTTCTCTTGGTCCTCCAGTGCAATTGCGATTTGGTTATAACCTGAGTAACCATCAAGGAAACAATAATAAGGCTTCCCCGGTAATCTATCTAACATTTGATCAATAAACGGTAAGGGGAAGTGGTCCTTCCTGGTAGCTTTATTAAGCTTTCGGTAGTCCATACAAACCCTCCAACCGGTCACAGTCCTGGTTGGGATTAGTTCGCTGTCCTTGTTTGTTACCACAGTTATGCCTCCTTTTTTAGGTACACATTGCACCGGGCTCACCTACTTGCTATCCGAGATGACATAAATTATCCAGCATCAAGCCACTTGATGATTTCTTTTCGTACCACTTCTCACATAGCTTCGTTCAGTCATCTTTGGGCATCAATCGTCGGCTTATGGTCATCCTCCAGGAGGATCTTATGCATGCAAATTGCCGGACTGATGCCTTGGATGTCGGCAATGGTCCATCCAATCGCCTTTTTATGCTGCTGTAGCATTCTGATCAGTTGCTGTTCATGTTCCTGCATCAACTTAGAAGAGATGATTATGGGAAACATATCATTTAAACCAAGAAAAACGTATTTAAGCTACCCTGGCAGGGGTTTGAGATCTAAGGCAGGTGGCTAATCTATGGAAGGCTTTTGAATCACATGTTCATTAGATGTATAATTCAAAGGCTCGGAGAACTTATCTGGATGTGTGCCTATCCAATTTACCTCCTCAGAACCTTCAGTGTCTAATGCTTCATTGTCTGAGGGGGTGCTATCGTTTACGCTGTCGTGACCGTCATCTGGGTGGCAGTGACCAAATTCTCTGTCGTGACAGCTTGATCTGATGCAGGGTTGGTCTAGGATTACCTCTGATATTGCCTTGAATTCTTCCTCTGCATCAGCTTGTTTCATGGCTTGGAGAACATTGAGCTTTATTTGCTGGTCGTTAACTCTCATAGTTAGTTCTCCTTTTTCTACATCGATCACTATTCTGCCTGTGGCTAGGAAGGGTCGCCCCAGGATGATCGGTGCATTTTCATCTGTTTTACAATCTAAAACAAAAAAGTTAGCAGGAAAAATAAACTTATCCACTCTTACCAAGATATCTTCAATATTTCCTTCCGGTTGTACGTAAGAGCGGTCTGCCAGTTGCAGCATGACTGCCGTGGGCCTTGCTTGTCCAATACCTAGCTTCTGAAATACAGATTTAGGCATTAGGTTAATACTAGCACCAAGATCACAAAGTGCCTTACCGACAAATTTATCACCAATTATGCATGGTATGATGAAGCTTCCATGATCCTTCTTCTTAGGGGGTGGACGATTATGTAGGATTGTCATGCATCCTTCTGTCATCATCACTGTTTCAAACTCCCCAAGTCTGGATCTCCTGGACATTGCATCTTTAAGGAACTTTGCATAACCAGGCATCTGCTTAATGGCTTCTAACATCGGTATATTGATGTATACTTGCTTAAAAACATCGTAGATCTTCTTAAGATGGTACTCATGTTTCTGTTTCTTTAATCGCTGTGGAAAAGGGGGTGGAGGACGGTAATCTTTGAGGCGTCCTTCACATGGAAATCATATTTGATGAGGCTCGAGATCTTCAGCTTCTTCTGTCTGCTCCTCTACTTCTTATGTTGTCGTGGCAGGTGTGGTGACAGCTGGCTGTTTTGCTTCTACCGTGGCAGTGTTCTTGGCAGGTGTCTGTGGGGTCGATTCCTTATCACATGTTTCTTTAATTATCGACCATTGTAATTGTTTCCCACTCCACGTTGTAATAGCTTTGCACTGCTCGTGTGTGAGTATTCTAGTGACCTCAGTATCACTAGGGAATCCTCCATTTTGCCTTGGGTTTATGAACTGTGAAACCTGACCCATATGTGTCTCTAGGGATTTTAGGGTGGCCTCATGGTTTGTCATTCTCATCTCTGTCTTATCTATGAAGGATTCAGTCTTCTTGACGAAGTGATCCATGTTTGCCATATATGCTCCTGTTTGAGACATGAAAGTTGCTAGGGTCTGTTCCAGTATGCTCGTTGTGGCTGCCGGCTGCTGTTGTGGCTGTTGCTGTGGTTGCTGTCGTGACAGGATTCTAGGACCCCCTTGGTTATTCTGGATTGGTGGGTTCAATGCATTGTTTGGGTTACTCCAGGAAAATTTGGGGTCCTTTCTCCAGTTTAGGTTGTAGTTGTTGGAATCATAGATTCTGTTCTTATTATAGTTTCCAACATACTTCCCTTCTTCCAACTGTAAGGGACACTCATTTGTACTGTGGTTGCCGCTGCAAGTTTCACACACCTCTTCGGCAGAAAATACAGCCTTAGAATCATTCCGCTGTAAGTTTTCAACTATCTTGGTGAGGTATGCAGTTTGAGTTTTAACCGAGTTGTCAGATTCGTATTCCTTGACAGACACTCCTCGTCTAGCTGTGGGGAATTGCTCATCGTTCTTTGCTAACTTTTTCAACACCAGCATTGCATCTTCTGGTTCTTTGTCCAATAACAACCCATTAGCTGCTGAATCTATTCACATTCGAGTTTGTGGGTTGGCAACATTGTAAAATTTGACGACTTGATTCCATACAGGGAATCCATGCATCGGGCAGTTGCGTAAAAGGGTTGTAAAGCGGTCCCACGCCTCGTGCATTGGTTCGTCATCTTCCTGTTGAAAAGTAGCAATCTCATTACGTAATCTTTCGGATAAAAGAGAAGGATTAAAATGAGAAAGGAATTCACGACAAAGATCTGCCCAAGTTCGTATTGAACCCGGTGTTAACTTGTTCCACCAGGTTTTTTCCCTATCCCTCAATGAATGAGGAAATAGCCGAAGTCTCAGTACTTCCGGGCTTATTCCTGGTTGTCTGAATGATCCACATATCTCCTGGAATGTTTTCAGATGTTCTCGTGCATCCTCAGTAGCAGAGCCACCAAATTGTCCAGTAGAGTTTATCATGTTAAACATTACATGTTTTAGTTTGAAGTGTTCACCTTCTACATTTGGCAACGTGGTTTGCAGTTCAACGTGATCGTTGTCCATATAATGCCGGCATGTCTGTCGTGCTGCTGCGGCAGCAGGCGGAGGCCGGTCGTTATGGACATCTTCTAGAGGATCAACAACAACCCGAGGGTTGTCATTGTTGTTGAAATAATCCGCTCCATTGCCTTGTCTTCCGTTCACCATTGCTTCCAGTCTTTCCTCAAGATAGTTGTTTCTTTCTATCAATAGTCGGGCTTGGTTCCTGGGTTGATATGTTCGTTCGATTTCTAGATCTAATTCGTACTCAGGTTCTTTACCTCGTCTCGATCTATGCATAAGCAATAGAAGAACCTTGTGAAAAGCAAAGGGAAAATAAAACAACTAAAAACAAAAATAAAAAGTGCAGTAATGAAAGGTAAAGGTATGTTGCCAGTCCCGGGCAACGGCGCCAAAAACTTGTTGCGTGTAAAAGAGTCTATCGAAAATAGGTGCAAGTGTACACGTCGCAAGTAATAAAGTGATACGAAGTATCGGATATCGTCTCCACAGGGACTGGAAATACTTCTATCCTTAATAAACTAAAATAAAAGATAAAGTAATCATATTTAGAAAATAGGCTGGTATTGATTTGCTCAGTAGTGTAGGTGTTGCACTGTTCAGAAGGCTTCATGTTCTGTCTGTCGTCGCTCCTGTCGCGGCAGAGGTGTTTTGATGTCGCGACAGCGATCAACAACTCTGTACTTCAAGTTCAGCAAGAATCCCTGTTGTGACTCGTCCTATCCCTAGGTCCAAGTTCTGTCGATGAATACGTCTTAGATGATACCTCCCGGCATGAATCGAAGGATGAACACCGATGTTTGCGAATTCTTCCTTAGCTGCTTAACCTTGTACCTATCCCTAGGCCAAGATGGTTTAACCATAAACTGGAAAACACGTATTTACTCCTTTCTTACCTTAACTCTCCCGATATTAAGTAAATGGATAACCTCACAATGCTCTCCCGATACTCTTATGAGATGTTGAAACCAGAGTAAATAAACTTGAAGCTTTTATTGAATTGAACAGAAAAATCCTAAAAACAGTACAATCCTTACAACTACTTTACAAGATCAACCCGTAGCCCTATGGGAAGTTTAGAACATGGTGAAGAGAGAGAAACGACTAGGGTTTTGAGGGAAGATGGCTAGGAGCTAGATATCCTCTGCCTAGTCGAATTACAAGCATATATATAGGCCTTGGTCTTGGGTTTTCTAATATGGCAAGAGTATAAGTTTAAATTAAAGTACAACTCTTATTAAAGACTAAATCTTCTGAGTAGAAGTCTTTAATTCGTCCTCTTTTCTTGCTTTGACTTTATTCCTCGAACTTTGGACCCGGCCTTTCTTCTGCTTCATGGCTCATTAAAATATGGGAGTGGTCCACGACAGACCGGCTTAAAATCCTCTATCTGTCGAGCTCCACTTTGTTTTTCCACCTCAGTGTCTTCACTATCGTCATCGCTGCCACGACAGATGTCACGACAGGCTATGCTCTTTAGCTCCAGCTCTGCAACTCGCCTCTGCTCCTTTGCTGCCCTGAATGCTGCCACGACAGATACTTGCAAAAAGTGACCAAAATCAGCAGCATCTGTGCAATTTTATCTAATTGTGATGTGTATGAAAAATCTATCCTAAAATGTAACTAAACAGGCTTGAATGCAGCAAAAATAAGGATAAATGAGGGTCAAAATATAGAACTTTTATGCACTCAACAGTCGTGGCAACGAACAATAACTCTGTACTTCAAGTTTAGCAAGCATCGCTATTCTAACTCGTCCTATCCCTAGGTCCAAGTTCTGTCGATGAACACGTCTTAGATGATACCTCCCAGCGTGAATCGAAGGATGAACACCGATGTTTGTGAATTCTTCCTTAGCTGCTTAACCTTGTACCTATCCCTAGGCCAAGATGGGTTAACCATAAATTGGAAAACTCGTATTTACTCCTTTCGTATACTTAAGTCTCCCGATATTAAGTTAATGAATAACCTCACAATGCTCTCCCGATACTCTTATGAGATGTTGACAACCAGAGTAAATAAACTTGAAGTTTTATTGAATTGAACAGAAAAATCCTAAGAAACAATTTAACCCTTACAACTACTTTACAAGATCAACCCTTAGCCTTAGGGGAAGTTTAGAACATGATAGAGAGGGGAAAACGACTAGGGTTTTGGGGGAAGACGGCTAGGAGCTAGATTTCCCTTGCCTTGTCGAATTATAATTATATATATAGGCCTTGGACTTAAGTTTTCTTAATGGCCAAGAAGACTAGTTTGAATTAAAGTACAACTCTATTAAAGACTAAATATCTGAGTAGATGTCTTTTAATTCACCCTATCTTCTTGCTTTGACTTTTTCCTCAAACTTTGGGCAAGGCCTTCCTTGTGCTTCTGGGCTCCGACAGTTATGCGAGTGGTCCACAAAAATCAGGCTTTAAATGCTCTATCAGTCGAACTCCACTTTGCATTTTCCATCACCATAGTCTTTACTGTCGCCTCTTCTACCACGACAGATGTCAGGACAACGTTGTAAATGGCAGACTTCTTCAACCCTTCACTCCAGCTCTGCAACTAAATTCTGTTCCTCTGCTGCCCTGGATGCTGCCACGACAGGTACCTGCAAGAATTGATCGAAATCAGCAGCATCTGTGCAAAATTATCCATTTGTGATGTTTATGCAAACTTTATCCTAAAATGCAACTAAACATGCTTGAGTGCATCAATAATATGGGTAAATGAGGGTTAAAATATAGAAAATTTATGCACTCAACAATTTATAAAGACCCGTTTAGTTCCTATAGTAGATTGATTACTAGGCCTTTCAACTAATTTCCATACATTACTCCTCTCTAATTGGTTTAATTCTTCTTGCATAGCCATAATCCACAACTCATCCTTTAAAGCTTATTTGATGTTTTTAGGCTTTATGCATGAAATAAATGCAACATGATTCATTAATTTGAGAGAGGATCTAGTAGTTACACCCTTGGATGGATCACCCAAGATTTCACCACCTTTGACATAGTTGTACTCCCTTGGGTAGCTCACTTCCTTTTCCTCAAGAGCCAAGTCTTTCAAGGCTTCAAGAGGTGGATCTTTTGTATTTTCTTCTTTAGTTGGAATCTCATCCTCCTTTGAAGTTTTTCCTCCATCAAAGACATCAAGGATTCCTACATCATCATCATCACAAGAATCCTTCCTCGGAAGGAGGTTATCATCGAAAACAACATGTATAGACTCTTCTACTACTAAAGTTCTTTTATTAAATACACGATAGTCTTTAGAGTTTAAAGAATACCCTAAGAAAATAGCTTTATCACTTTTAGCATCAAATTTACCTAAGTTGTCTTTTCCATTGTTTAAAACAAAACACTTGCAACCAAATGGTTGAAAATATCTAATGTTAGGCTTCTTAGATTTTAAAATCTCATATGGTGTTTTCTTTAAAAGTGGCCTAATCATTACTCAATTTACAATGTAGCAAGCGGTATTTGTGGCTTCTGCCCAAAAGTGTTTAGGTAAATTGTTTTCACAAAGCATGGTTCTAGCCATTTCTTGTAAAGTCCTATTTTTCCTCTCAACTACCCCATTTTGTTGAGGAGTTCGAGGTGCCGAAAATTGTGGCTAATACCATTTTCATTTAAAAACTTTTCAAAACCTAGATTTTGAAACTCGATTCCATGATCACTTCTAATGAGAGAAATCTTAATCTCAAGATCATTTTGAGTTAATTTAGAAAACGTGAAGAATTTTTATAAAGCCTCATCTTTTGTACTTAAGAATAGAACCCAAGTAAACCTAGAATAGTCATCAACAAGTACAAAGGCATACGATTTACCACCCAAGCTCATAGTTCTAATAGGCCTAAAAAGATCCATATGAATCAATTGTAAACATCTACTAGTAGAGACATCATTAATGGATTTAAAGGATGATCTATGTTGTTTACCCTTAGAGCATGCATCACATATTTTATCATTTGAGAACTTGATTTTGGGTAAACCTCTAACTAGATTCAGGGAAACTAATTTTTCTAAAACACTAATGCTAGCATGTCCTAGTTTCCTATGCCATAACCATGCATCATTTTCATTTTGTGCAACAAAACATGCATTGGATGTATGAATGTCATCTAGATGCACCATGTATATGTTTCCTATGCGATGACCAATGATCATTGCTTTATTAGATTTAATGTCAACAATTTTACACCCATTTTTATCAAATAAGACATTAAACCCTTTATCACACAATTGACTAATGCTCAATAAATTGTGTTTTAGACCATTGACATACAATACATTTTCAATGAGTATGGTAGACTGATTACCAATGGAGCTAATACCTTCAATGTGGCCTTTGAAGTTGTCACCAAATGTCACCACTCCACCACTTTTTGGCTTTAAGTCCATGAATCGACTCTTGTCTCCGGTCATGTGCCTCGAGCATCCATTATCAAGGTACCATGAGTTTTGGCTTTGTGCTTTAGCCTTGTAGCAATGCCCCCTACAAACAAAGAGTTAAGCTTTGATTTTTGGTACCCAAATTTTAGGTCCATGAGTGTTAGTTCCCAAATACTTGGTTCCCTTAGGAATCCAAGATGAAATGGCTACAATATTGTTAGAAACTACAAGTTCCTTAGGAACCCATACACTTCTAACTTTCTTGTTCTTGTGATACTTATGGGAGCCTTTTTGTTTGTGGTCAACAAAGTTTCTCTTCACATGTTGGGATTTTGAAGAATATTCTTTTTCAAAACCGTTTTTCCCAACATGGGTTAGAAAAGCTTTGAGTTTACTCACCTCCTCTTGGTGGTAAACATGGTATTTTTCAAGAATGTCATTTAAATCATTTGATTTATTTTCAAACTCATTTGAGGAATTTTGTAAAACCAAGACCTTCTTTTCTAATTCCGAGTTGGTTTTAGAAAGGGAGTCATTTTGGGTCCTTAAAACCGAAATCATTTTCTTATTTTTTAAAACCGACTCCTTGTACTTCTCAACCAACTCATCATATACCTCTTGCAACTCATCATAAGCATCTTGAAGTTCATCAAATGTAAAATCAAAAGTAGATAAGTTAGAGGTTACCATAGAAGAATCCTCCTCAAGAACCATGAGGTAAAGATTAGCAACTTCATGTTCCTCATCCTCGGATGACTCCTCATCTCTCCAAGTAGCAAGCTTGGCTTTGAGCTTCTTCTTCTTCTCAAAGCCCTTCTTCTTGAGTTGAGGGCAATCGGAACGTATGTGACCTGACTTCTTGCACTCAAAGCAAATGATCGGATCCATTTCTTCTTCTTTGGCTTTGTTCTTGAAGTCCATCTTTCTTTGAATTTTTCTCCCTCGGTTGACTTCATGAACCGTGAGAATCGTTTGGCTATCATAGCTAATTCCTCAAAATCTTCCTCCTCACTAGAAGAGCTCTCCTCTTGTAGAGAGGATTTGAGAGCAACTCCTAGCTTCTTCTTCTTTTCTACCTCATTCTTCTCTATCCTTCTCTCTTCCTCTCTTTCTTGCTTCATGATCTCGTGTGTAAGAAGGGACCCAACAAGCTCATCAAGATTCAAAGTTTTCAAATTCTTTACTTCAATGATGGTCGTCCTCTTACCATCCCAAGATTCCGAGAGAGAGTATAGAAGCTTCCTCACTAGCTTATCTTCGGGAATTACTTCACCAAATCCTGTAAGACCATTGGCGATGATCGAAAACTGTTCAAACATCTTTGAGACGCTCTCATCGGGGTCCATCTTAAAATTCTCATAGCTCAAGTATAGCAACCCAATTTTTGCCTCTTTCACATCGCTAGTGCCTTCATAAGTCGTCTCCAAAGTGTCCCACACTTCCTTCGCACTTTCGATAGATGAAACCTTTGAGTAGATATCCGGACCAAGTGCACAAAATATGATATGTAGAGCTTTGTCGTTGACTTGCATCCTTCGTCTATCTTCCTCGGTCATCTCCGACTTTACTTTCAGAACTAGTCTTCCTTCATCGGTTCTCTTAACCGGAATGTAGGGGCCTTCTTCCATCATATCCCAAACCATGTAATCCGTTGACTTGATGAAGAGACGCATCCGATTCTTCCAATATGGGTAGTTGTCCTCATTGAAAAAGGGTGGTTTAGTGGTTGATTGTGACTCATAGAGGTTGGAGGTTGAAGTAGATGTCATAGCTTGTCTTTAGAATAGATCACACTCTCCTAGGAACTCCTCTTGTGGTTGTTAATCCTTCAAAGAGGTATGCTATGATACCAATTGTTGAGTGGATCGTAGAATCGATTTAAGCCAAGAGGGGGTGAATTGGATTTCTAGAAATTTTGGTGGTGGAGTGGAAAGTAAAAATTTGCTAGACAAGAGATTTAGAGTGGTTCAAGTTCCAATTGAACTCTACATCCACTATCTTAGCTCCATTAAGTATTTTTCAACAACTCCACTAGTTGATCTTCCCTTTTTCTAGGCTTAGGAGGAAACCTTTACAAAATGGTCAATTTTCTACCCAAAAATTGACCCAATCCTCACTCAAAGATTACAAAGAAGTTTAAGGCTAATAGCTAGTATCTCTCAATAAAAATGTAGCACTTTTTACAAGCACTCAACCCAATTGAACAAGTAAGATTGGAAAGACAAGATTCTACAATTGGGGTTTATAAGAAAATATGGGATTTTAGCACAATAGCTTGAATTTGATGTTTGGATATTTCTTTTTGGATCAAATAGTTGTTGATGATGCTTTTAGAAGTCCCTTTTATACATTCTCATTGAATTCTAGCCGTTGGGTTGTTGCCTTCATTATTATAGCCGTTGGGATGTTATCTCCCTCCATAAATGCAGTCTGCAACTACCCGTTCCGAAACGCCCGACCATGTTTCGAAATAGATCAAAATAGAAATAGCCGTTGGGGTGTAATTAATAAGCCATACCGAAACAGACACGATCATTTCGATACGCTAAGAGCATGTTCCGAAACGTGCTGAAGCCCATTTCGAAACAATTTGCCACTGTCAAAACCTGTATCGAAAAGGCTTAGAAGCGTTTCGATACACTTTAACTGTATCTTTAAAATTTGTTATAAAAATTCAACGGTCATATTTTGAAACCAAGTTTGAAACCCGTTTCGAAACGTTTGAGGTCGTTTCGATACTGTCGTATCGAAACGGTTCAAACCGTTCCGTTGTTCTTCATCCGTTTTGAAACACAAATAGCTGTTTTGATACACCCGTATCAAAACGGGAAAGCTAGGTCCGAAACAGAGGTTAACAGTTTCAAAACGTTCCAAAACGCCTAAAGGCCGTTCCGAAACGGTGACTCGAAAATCATTGTCTTGACTTGGTAAATACTTAGAGAAATTTGAGTAAGCTTAAATTTTGACTTGGACATTTTTCTTAGAACACATATGGAGGTTTTGAGGACTTAGAAATTCATTTTCTCTTTTTCAATTTAATCCTTAAATTCTTTGTTATATCAAAATCAATTCATTAGTTTTACAAAAACTTTCAACAATGGTGATTCTATGGTATTTTTATTTGTGAAGTTAATTTCGAAGGAAGTAAACTTTCAGGTAAGAAACTTGTTCTTATAAACTCTTAAAATTTCGGCTACACAAATCTAAATGAGTAAGGAAATAAAGGTTTTTTCTAGGGTTTTGAAAGAATTTATGGTTTAGGATTCTGTGTGAAGGATTTAGGGTGATGGGTATGTTATTTTGGGTGTTAATAATCTTAAAATTTTGGTAATGATAGACCTTGCTTGTGCGATACTTGGGTTTTATGTGGGAACAAGGAGGATTAGATTTTGACTAAGGATTAAATTTTAGTTCTTTCAGCTGGAGGAATTAAAGAGTAAGGCCGTGCCAAAGGATCCCATTGAGATACAAAGAAGAGAAAAAGTGAAGGAAGCTATGGTTCATGCCTGGAGTTCATATGAGAAGTATGCATGGGACAATGACAAACTTCAGGTAGGTTGAAATCTTTCTATGTATCTTATATCAAGCACTTGCCCTGAATTTTTGCCTGCTTACTATATTTTGGCCATATTACCATAGTTATGATATGTAAAGTAACAATAATATCAATGATTTTCTCTACAAACTTGGGGGCTTTCTTTGCCAAAATTTAAATTTTGGTTTTTGCCTTAATTATTTTTAGTTGTGTTCAGATTGCATATCAACATTAAGTTCAGTACAATTAATTTAGATGTCATTGCAATATGTTTTCCATACTAACTCTACTTGTTAGAACATTTCTCAATTACAAACCTTATTGAACTTTCTTGAAGAACTTAAAGTGATTGATTCATGAGGTTTCGAGTGCTTGTTCTTTAGTCATATGAAAAATTATATGGCCGTTGCATTCATTATCATGCTTTACATAAATTTCTGTTAGCAATAAAATATCACTTGAAAGGAAGTGTCAAAGAGTCAAACGTGAAAAATTTTAAAAATAATACAAAAGTTCATTGAAGTGGAATTAAACGCATATTCTCTGTTTGGTAGTATTTGTTAACTTTTAATTGTTGAAGAACATTGGATAATAGAAAAAAAAAAAAACTATCTTGTAATTTTATGCATAGCAACTTCAACTTGTTTCAAACATTGCCTTTTCTTTTTTACTTTTGCTATGGTATTGACTTGTTTGAAGTCTATAACTGATGCACATAGTTATAGTTTCATATCTTAAAAGAACGTGGGCTGGTCCTTATAAAGATGCTAATTTTGTTTACTTTTGATGTCCTATACCAGCCACAGTCAAAGAATGGTGTTGATAGCTTTGGTGGTCTTGGAGCAACACTAGTAGACGCTCTTAATACTTTATATATATGGGTCTAGATGAGCAGTTCTAGAAAGCAAGAGAGTGAGTTCGACATCCTATTGCAGTCTCCCCTCCCCTTCAAATATAAAGTTCTGTTTCTATATTAGATTGCCTCGTGCTCTCATCTTCTGATCAGAAATGCCTTATAAGTCTGAATTTTTGTTTGCATGTGCTTGGTATTTGGATGAAATTTTATACAGTAAGTTAGATATTACATGTCATGCTACTTTACCAGTGAGGGCTTCGCAATTCACTTGTCACAAATATATTACCATTTACAATTAAACCCTAAAACCATAACAAAGTAACAAATTAGTTTTATAATACTTGTTTTATTGAATTTTGAGGGTTTCTATTTAGGTCAATCAGTAGACCTGGTGAATAAATTAGTCATGCTTTTGATTTACTTGGTCCGCTTTTTAATTAATAGTTCACTTCACCTGATGTTTCTGGTTGTAGTTGTTTGAGTTGACCCGGTGAATACATTAGTCTTGCTTCTGATTTGCTTGGTCTGATTTTTAATTTATAGTCTAATTGAATGATTAACAGATTTGGTCAAGAATGTTTACTTGTTTATTCAAAACAAGTCGATATCGGCTTATATAGTTCATAATTTTGATCAAGTTAAGCTGGAACAATTTCACATTCACATTATTTTTATGCTTAGTGCCTTAGCCATGATCTTATATTTATCATTTTGTTTCCCAGTGTTGGTTGAAGAAACAAAAGGATACTTTGTCGCCGGATAGGCAACAGGCGGAAAAATCGGTCAGTTGGACGTCTGGGATGATTTTCGGGAAAGGAGAGGTATAAAATATAAGTTCCACTAATTTGTTTACTACTTCTCTTTGTCACTGGCTACAAAGTCTGATAATTGAGTGCCTTTTTTATAGACTATTTTTACGAGCTCGAATCTTCTTTAACCATTCTATTGTTAAAATTTATCATATCAATCGCATTTCTTTGGCATTAATGATCACTCTTGTATCATCCTATTCATGGCATCGTTGAGATGGAACTCTTCATATAAAAGTGAATACTTTTACTTTTAGAAGTCTATGATTCTATTGTTTTATCTAGTCGAATCTTTTGGCATTGTTAGTTACAAGCTCATTTGGATGCTATTTTCTTTTATATTGCTTCGTCATTTTTATCCCCATTTTTACTTTTTTTTTCTCCTAGTTGTTGTTGGAAGAAAAGTAAAATGAAAGATGAACATAAATGATCTTAGCATTAATATGTTTCATCTGATCAGTTCGTATGAGTTAGAATTTATTTTCTCCCTTTTCTTTGATTTTTAAGGTTTACAGGGGAATCGCATAAAAGATGTAAGGAAATTATTAATGACAAAAGCTTCTAGATATTGAAAATTGTTATGTTTCTAATACCAAGCTCCTTACAGTCCAACATTTGCATTGATTCAAGGAATTCTTGAAGCATAAGGGACCTCATTCAATTGCCTAGGTTGAATTTGGTCTAGATTTCTTTATAAGCCTAGCGAACCACGAAGAATGGAAGAATTCGTACACCGTATTCGGTTCTGTTCTTCCGAAAGACATGAAGATTATAGAGACAATCACACAACTTCTTACGAAACCCGATATTTGGAACAACATTAATGTATTAGTGTTGCAAAAGCCCGTTCCCTTGGTTATGGGAAGAATGAAGAAGAGTCTCGACGATCTTAACACAAATGTGAAATAAGAGTGAAGACCGGTATAGACTTGTATTTTATTGTTTGTACACTATAAACTATAATATTTATATATCATTCATATTTGCTTTTTCTTGCCTACACAAAACAGTAACACGAAGGTGTTGGGCATTTTGTTGTTCTCATGAGTTTTCTTGATAATAAAGCTCCTTCAATTAAGAAAATGAAAAAAATGAAAGTTGGATTGTCTTCCACCTTCTTACAATGGTTATGGTTGGTGTTTACATAGGTTAATGCTTATTATACTCTTTGAACTTTAGAAATTTATTCATTCTTCCCACTCCCACTATTATTAGATTTTCTAGTAAATTTAAATATGCATGTTTGATTTAAAAATTAAAGTCGAATTTCGAATACATATATAATAAATTTAAGGGTAAAATACTTAAATCATCACTCAACTTTGTTTTATGACCTATTTTGGTCACTGAACTTTTAAAACGACCAATTTACTAATTTAACTTTACTTTTTAACCTATTTTAATCACTTTGAATTATTATATTAATATTTTAATATGACTTAGTATATTTTATTATTATTAAATATAAAAATAATTTAGAATAAAAATAAAATATGTTTTATTTATTAGGGTAAACTATACCATTGACCACCATACTTTGGTTAATGTATTAAAATGACCACTTTAAAAAAATCGACTCAATTGACCACCCAAACTATTGAAATTTGATCGATGTGACCACCAGCCGTTAATGGGCTAACGGAAGGTGACATGGCAGTTAAAAAATTAAAGGTATAATTACACATTTGGTCTTTACTATTTACACATTTTTTTCAATTTAGTCTTAATTTTAAACTAATAAAATAAATTAATTAGGTGGTGACACGTCTATTTAGAGGAGAAAAATAAATTTAACCACACATGCTATCCACAGGAGTCAAACCTGGGCAATCTAGGTGCAAAGGCAATGGCTTAGCCACTACACCAAGCACAATTTTGTGTTTTAAAACACCAAATTCAATATATATCTCTTATTGGTTTCTACATTTATAAGCTAAAAAGCTCAAACCCTAAACACTAATTTCACATATATAACCCTAAACCTCAAACCCTAAGAACTAATTTCACATAAAAAGAAGCTCCTAAAAATGAGACAAAACACCCGTACATCGTAAGACTGGTAAGCTACTCCTGAATATCAGTTGCTGATATAAATTTGGACACTACAAAAGAACCCATAATTGATATTCATCTTGCACTCCTGCAGTGATTTCTGAAAGAGGATACCAGTTGAAGTTTTCATTTGGATCAACGATTGCGCTTCAAGGGCCTTACCAGAGCTTTTAAGGTACAAGCTCTCCCAAATATACTTGTTAGTTGTAAATTCCCTATGAAAACTTTTGAGTTCTAAACTGCATGTTATTCAAACTCGGGCATAAATATCATATACTATTTGTATATACCACTAGTATGTTGATGACATGAGTATGCTCAACTTTTTTAAAGATGTGCAATGGCATTTAAAGGGTCATATCGTTGTATCTATGTCCTCCTATGTCCTCATATGCGTGCACGATTTCTCTCAAGAAAAATTAATGCAGAACAATTTTGACACATTGCGCATTTGGGTATTAATTCTTATAGTATTTTATGATAAGAAGAAACATAAACAGCCTAAATAATGCATACTATAATCCATATAGCATGTAGAATAGAACAGTTTGCAAAAGCACCAAAATCTTTTTTGATTAAGATGACACCATAAATTTTATAGGATAACCCAAAGGAACACAAAACGTAGTCCAGCAAAGCTTCATAGCATTTTAAGAACTATAAAAGGTCACCTAGCAAACTTATGATCTTGGCTTCTCCTTCTTCTCTTTGAAGAGTGCTAAGAGTGAAACACCTGAGACCTTCACGACCTTGAATCTAACACCAGGAATATCACCAACGGCATGACCCTTTCGTCGGAATCCGGCAATCAACACCTCATCCTACAGAAATATATTATCATCAGAAGAGAAGCAGGAAAAAGGATGACAAATTAAAGTTACACGAGTTCGATTAATTTGAAATATTTAGGGTTTAAGGTTTAGGGTTATATATGTGAAATTAGTGTTTAGGGTTTGAGCTTTTTAGCTTATAAATGTAGAAACCAATAAGAGATATATATTGAATTTGGTGTTTTAAAGCACAAAATTGTGCTTGGTGTAGTGGCTAAGCCACTGCCTTCACACCTAGATTGCCTAGGTTTGACTCCCCTGGATAGCATGTGTGGTTAAATTAATTTATTTTATTAGTTTAAAATTAAGATTAAATTGAAAAAATGTGTAAATAATAAAGACCAAATGTGTAATTATACCTTTAATTTTTTAACTGCTAGTACGATGGTCAATGGTATAGTTTACCCTATTTATATTAAATACAAAATTACAAAAATAAAATCTAAACCCCAAACCTCACTGGCGTCACCTCCGTGGAACTCACTCTTACTGGCGTCACCACCATTCATCGGCGTCACACACCCTCGTTGGTTCCCTGTACTTAGTTTTGGTTACTGTGGAGATCCCATTCTTGTTCTGAACTGGGTTCAGTATTTTGTCTCAAGAACCGTTAACTCGGCTTCCATCGACAGCGAGGCACGACTCGTCCCTTATAGTGGGTTTCCAAAAACGCGCCTTCCGCTTCCTAGCTCCAACTAAAAAATCAGTCCAGGATATTTTTGAGTTTGTCTTTCGATGCCAAATCCTTTGACCCCGGTGCTTGGAACTTGGAACTCCATAAGTCGACAAAGATTGCTTGGGAAATTGGGAGAAATCTATGAGAACTCAAATCAGGGAAAGTTAAAATTGATTTGGTAAACAGACCCAAAAATCCCAAGAATTAATTTGAACTGTGTAGACCTTGCAGGAAAACAAGTTTCTACCTCAGATTGGAGTCTTCACAGTAAGCTTATCCATCACTAAGAACCTAAAAATATATATAAGTAAATCTCATAAATCACTCTCGATTGAAATTAGAAAGGCAACCAAAAGAAATAAAGTAAATATTCCACAACTGGGATCTACAAAACCAGATTAAAAGCTCCGGCGAAGCTTGAAATCGAAACCAACTGTGTTTGGGGTGGTGACGCTGCACGCTGGTGAAAGTGGGAGAGATACGGGGGTGTTTGGGTTTGAGTTTTATTTTTTGTATTTAATAATAAATATAATTTATTTTTATTTTAAATTATTTTTATATATAATAATAATAATAATAAAATATGCCATGTCTTACTAAAATATTAATAAAATAATTTAGAATGATCAAAATAGGTCAAAAAGAAAATTTAAATGAGTAAATTGATCGTTTTAAAAGTTAAGTGACCAAAATAGGTCATAGAACAAAGTTAAGTGATGATTTAATTATTTTACCCTAAATTTAAAATAAGCCAGTTAAAAATGTTATCATTTTAATTTTTATAATTGAGACAAGTTGGAGGATTAAATTCCTTAAACTAAAAGAGAATGGACTAGATGTCAAGAAGTTGAAAATAATTTTTGTACTTACTGGAATTTTCATCGTTCTTGTAATAAAATGTGTTTTTTTGTAGGAAAATCTATATGTACACAAATGCTTACTCTAAGTTGAGTTCCTTTTGGTTTTGGTGATCTCGTGTGAGAATTTCGATTCCTACCATTTTTACTACCGTTTCTGTAAGAATTTATGTATAGTTTGTAATAATTTCTGTACCTACAAAAATTTTCATTGTTCTTGTAAAAACTGTGTTTTCTTGTAGGAAAATTTGAATGTACACAAATACTTACCCTAAGTTGAGCTCCTTTTGGTTTTGGTGATCTCGAGTAGTGATTTCGGTACATACGTTTTTGTTACCATTTCTGTAACAATTTATGTATATGTTGTAATAATTTATGTACCTACTAAAACTCTAATCATTTTTGTAAGAAAATGGGTATTCTCGTTGGCCAATCAGTACGTACACAATTCCTTATATTTCTTGTTTCAGATTATGTTTTTTCGTAAGAAATTATGTATGTACACAAATTCTTAAACTAAGTTGAGCCCCTTTGGTCATTGGTAAGTAGGTGAAAGAAATTCGGTGCATATCGTATTTCTTACAACTTTTGTAATGAATTGTGTATACTTTGTAGTAATTTGTGTACATACATAAATCCTTACATTATACACAAATCCTTATATTTCTTGTATCAAATTATATTTTTTCGTAGGAAATTATGTATCTACACAAATCCTTACACTAAGTTGAGCCCCTATGGGCCTTGGTGAGTATGCGAAAGCAATTCGGTACATACCATTTTTCTTACAACTTTTGTAAGGATTTGTATATACTTTGTAGTAATTTGTTTCCATACACAAATTCTTACATTTCTTGTATCAAATTATGTTTTATCGTAGAAAATTATGTATATACATAAATCCTTATACTAAGATGAGCCCCTTTGGGCCACGGTGAGTAGGTGTAAGAAATTTATTACATACCATTTTTCTTACAACTTTTCTAAGGATTTGTGTATACTTTGTAATAATTTGTGTACATACATAAATCCTTACATTTCTTGTACCAAATTATGTTTTCTCATAGAAAATTATGTATGTACACAAATCCTTACACTAAGTTGAGCCCCTTTGGGCCTTGGTGAGTAGGTGTAAGAAATTCGGTACATACGTTATACTTACAACTTTTGCAAGGATTTGTGTATACATTGTAGTAATTTGTGTACATACACAAATCCTTACATTTCTTGTGCCAAATTATGTTTTTTCATAGAAAATTATGTATATACACAAATCCTTACACTAAGTTGAGCCCCTTTGGGCCTTGGTGAGTAGATGTAAAAAATTCGGTACATACTGTTTTACTTACAACTTTTGTAAGGATTTGTTTATACTTTGTAGTAATTTGTGTACATACACAAATCCTTACATTTTTTTTACCAAATTAAGTTTTCTTGTAGGAAATTATGTATGTACACAAATCGTTATACTAAGATGAGCCCCTTTGGGCCTTGGTGAGTAGGTGTAAGAAATTCGGTACATACCGTATTTCTTACAACTTTTGTAAGGATTTGTGTATACTTTATAGTAATTTGGGTACATACACAAATACTTACATTTCTTGTTCCAAATTATGTTTTCTAGTAGGAAATTATGTATGTACACAAATTCTTACATTAAGTTGTGCCCCTTTAGACCTTGGTGAGTATGAGTAAGCAATTCGGTACATATCGTTTTTCTTAAACCTTTTTGTAAGGATTTGTGTATACTTTGTAGTAATTTGTGTACATACACAAATCCTTACATTTATTGTACCAAATTATATTTTCTCGTAGGAAATTATGTATGTACACAAATCCTTACACTAAGTTGAGACACTTTGGGCCTTGGTGAGTATGTGTAAGCAATTCGGTACGTACAGTTTTTCTTACAACTTTTGTAAGCATTTGTGTATACTTTGTAGTAATTTGTGTACATACGCAAATCCTTACATTTATTGTACCAAATTATATTTTATCGTAGGAAATTATGTATGTACACAAATCCTTACACTAAGTTGAACCACTTTGGGCCTTTGTGAGTTTGTGTAAGCAATTTGGTACATACTGTTTTTCTTACAACTTTTGTAATGATTTGTGTATACTTTGTAGTAATTTGTGTACATACACAAATCCTTACATTTTTTGTACCAAATTATGTTTTCTCGTAGGAAATTATGTATGTACACAAATCGTTACACTACGATGAGCCCCTTTGAGCCTTGGTGAGTAGGTGTAAGAAATTCGGTACATACCGTATTTCTTACAACTTTTGTAAGGATTTGTGTATACTTTGTAGTAATTTGTGTACATACACAAATACTTACGTTTCTTGTGCCAAATTATGTTTTCTCGTAGGAAATTATGTATGTACACAAATCCTTACACTGAGTTGTGCCCTTTTAGACCTTGGTGAGTATGAGTAAGCAATTCGGCACATACTGTTTTTCTTAAACCTTTTGTAAGGATTTGTGTATACTTTATATTAATTTGTGTACATACACAAATCCTTACATTTATTGTACCAAATTATATTTTCTCGTAGGAATTAAGTTGAGGCACTTTGGACCTTGGTGAGTATATGTAAGCAGTTCGGTACGTACCGGTTTTCTTACAACTTTTGTAAGGATTTGTGTATACTTTGTAGTAATTTGTGTACATACGCAAATCATTACATTTATTGTACCAAATTATATTTTATCGTAGGAAATTATGTATGTACACCAATCCTTACACTAAGTTGAGCCACTTTGGGCGTTTGTGAGTTTGTGTAAGCAATTCGGTACATACCGTTTTTCTTACAACTTTTGTAAGGATTTGTGTATACTTTGTGTTCATACACAAATCCTTACATTTCTTGTATGAAATTATGTTTTCTCGTTGGAAATTATGTATGTACACAAATTCGTACACTAAGTTGAGCCCCTTTGGGCCTTGGTGAGTAGGTGTAAGAAATTCGGTACATACCATATTTCTTGCAACTTTTGTAACGATTTGTGTATACTTTGTAGTAATTTGTGTACATACACAAATCCTTACACTTCTTGTACGAAATTATGTTTTCTCGTAGGAAATTATGTATGTACACAAATCCTTACACTAAGTTGAGCCCCTTTGGGCCTTGGTTAGTAGGTTAATGAAATTCGGTACATAATGTATTTCTTACAACTTTTGTAAGGATTTGTGTATACTTTGTTGTAATTTGTGTACATACACAAATCCTTATATTTCTTGTAACAAATTATGTTTTCTCGTAGGAAATTATGTATGTACAAAAATCCTTACACTAAGTTGAGCCCCTTTGGGCCTTGGTATGTATGTGTAAGCAATTCAGTACATACCGTTTTTCTTACAACTTTTGTAAGAATTTGTGTATCCTTTTTAGTAATTTTTGTACATACACAAATCATTATATTTCTTGTACTAAATTATTTTTTCTCGTAGAAAATTATGTATGTACCCAAATTCTTACACTAAGGTGAGCCTCTTTGTGTCTTGGTGAGTAGGTGTAAGAAATTCGGTACATACCGTTTTTCTTACAACTCTAGTAAGGATTTGTGTATACTTGTAGTAATTTGTGTACATACACAAATCCTTACATTTCCTGTACCAAATTATATTTTCGCGTAGGTAATTATGTTTGTGCACAAATCCTTACGTGGTAACATTTTATGTATATATTGTTTTTCTTATAGTTTTTGTAAGGAATTATGTATGTACACAAATCCTTACGTTGTAGCAGTTTATGTATATACCGTTTTTCGTATAGTTTTTGTAAGGAGTAATGTACATGCATCGTAATAATTTATGTACACACATTTTACCCGGTTAACCGGCCGACCTTCTTTTAGCCTTCAATTAAGGGTCGTTCCCTAGAACTACTCGTCCGGCAAAAGAGTTACGATACGATTAAAAGACGATAAGTTTTAAAATTTATTTAAAGAATATAAAATATTTCAATTTCTGATGCTATTTTAGGTCAATTTTTTCGTGATTTTTCTCAAGTTTTAGAACTTAAAAACAAGCTTCGATACTTTTGTGATCAGATTTTAGATTAGTGGTGTTTTCAACAAGTTTTGATACTTGTTGAAAAAAAATAATTTAAAAATATTATTATAATATCTGACATTTTAAATTCTTAAACAAATTTTAAAATTTATGACTTTTAACCGCACTATAATCCTATTGTAGGTTAGACTTCACATTTCCTCTATTGCCGTTTAGTGTCAATTAATGACGATTTAAACTTTTTTTATATATATCAATTGTTATTTCATTCAGAGAATCAACATAAATGATCATACCCTCTCTCACTCTCTCTTCTGATTTTTTGATGATCACCGGCTTCGGCGGCCAAATTCCATGAACTACAAAAATCTTAAAAGAAATTCTTTTTTTGTTCGTATCTCTCTCCCAAAGCTAGATTCTAGATATCAATAATCAAAATTCTAAAATTTTAATTGTCCGATCTGAGCCTACTTGTGATAAAATAAATAATATATACTATTATCAAAACTCAGTTTTAGCAATTCTAATTCACTTCATCGCGTGCGTGCGTTGTTTTATAACCAACAGTGACACCAATGGTGGTGGTTCTGTTTCTTGTTGGTGTAACGGTGTTCTGGGTTCGAAATTTGCATCATTCGACTTACAGTTCGGGCCTTCCCGCTGGTTTGGTGGATATAATGGCTACTCAAATTCAAGTCGAATAACCTCCATCGGAGTGTATCTTAAGGCTGGAGGGGGTATTTTTTTTTTTTATGACAAACCTAAATTTAATTTTAATCCAATCCTGAGGGAAGGGGAAGGGGATACTCTAAAGAAAGGAAGAGTAGTGCTCTTAGTAAATTTAGAACTCATGACTTAGAAGAGAAATAAAAGAACAAAGATAAACAACTTGATCAACCAACTAAATGTGCTTGTTTTAGGGGTAATTCAATGTTGCGAAAAATAAAACAGTATGGTCTGGATAATCTTCCTACATATCTTATTGCATAAGACTTTTGTATTCCAATATAATACTATCTTGTTTTTAATATTCTCTCTCTCTCAATTCTGAAGTTTTTACGGTGTCATCTAAGTTGATATTCGAAGGGTTATTTTTTTATAATTATTTGTATTTAACCTGTTGGCTTATTAATTTGGGTTGAATATTGTAGAAGTTTATTATAGAGACGAATTTTTTAATCCAATTAGTTTTTCCGTAATGGCATTACTTGTACCTTTAACCTTATTTAAAGGATCTAGTGTCTTATTATATTAAACCTATTGATTGTTGGTTATTCGAGAAGTTTATTTATGTATGTGTAAAATTCATAAGTATCAAATTTCAAAGAATAATTGGGAAAAATAAATGGCATAATGCTAAAAAATGTCCCCCTAACGTTTGACTGAATAGTCTTTTTGACCTCCATTCTTTTTTGAAGCAATTTATCCCTTAATGTTTTATTTTGGGTCAAAATGGCCCATTCGTGAATGAAAATTGTTAGTCAACTGACAATATACAACTTGAAATGACTTGATAAAATGACACGTTAGAAGAAAAAAATTGTATATTTTATAAAATTATTTTTTGACTGATGTGTCATTCTGTAAAGTCAACATATTTGTCTATATGACACTACTATCGCGGCATGCACTGTCATGTAGGTTTGTCACGTCATTTAAAGTTATTTATAGTTAGTTGACTATAGAGCGTTTTGGGTGTACTCTATTTAGGAGCGCAAGTGCACACTCTTGTCAAGCTATATTATATAAGATATCGTCTCTCACGAGGATTGGACAGCTTGGTTCGAATTGTAGTTTCTGCACAAGGAAAAGTAAATTGCACAAGTAAGAATGTTTGAGAAGAAAAGTAAAATAAAACACAAGTAAAAGAGGAAGTGATCAAGTTGATAGAGAGGGCAAGGTTATGTTGCTGCTTAGGTGAAACTGCGTTGAAAAGGCCAAGTTGTTTTGCGCTGCCACGATATGCTGCCTCGGCGAATAATGGCGGATTCAGGCCACGGCCCTTTCGCTGCCGCAGCGGATCTCTGCTCTTGCAACTTTCGTTGTATCGGCGGGTGAAATGGAGAGAAGTCCTGGCGGCAAGTCTGGAAGATACTCCAAGTTCGGCAGAACAATTCTAAAGTGATCATTCCTATGTCTAGGCAAGGATTCTGTCACCACATGATGTAGGCAATACCTAGAAATCTCAGCGTAAACCTAACATATGCAGTCGACGTTTGGTTGCTGCTTTTAGCCGCTGAAATTCTAACTTATGTCGAAGCCGAATTAGTCAACACCTCGACAAACTTCCGCCGTCGATTGTCGCTGTTTCAGCCGCCGGTCGCCCTCGCTAACCACACCCACTTGGTCGCCGGACCAAGGCAACCATTTCCCCTAACATGGTGTCGCCGGAAACGCCCAACGGCGTGCAGCCTAGGGGTGTTCGCGGTTAACCAAAATACTATAACGGTTAACCTATAAGCTATGTTCTTAGTGCAAAAGTTATATGTTCTTAATGTAATTAGAGGGAAAATGTATAGAGAATGTATCTAAGAATGCATATAAAATTAGGGACTCATTCTTAACGGTTAACCATGAACACCCCTAGTGCAGCCGGACGTCAAACACGAACGTCGATTTCGTGTTCGATGTTCAGTTGAATGCCATTGGGTGTTTCCAGCGACGACGTGTTAGGATAAAAGGTCACCTTGGTCCGGCGACCAAGTGGGTGTGGTTAACGAAGGCGACCGGCGGCAGAAGCGGCGGCAATCGACGGTGGAAGTTTGGGAATTTTTAGGAATTTAGGGACTATTTTGTGAAGCTTGTAAAATTTTGATATTTTATAAAAATTTGAAATTTTTGAGTATTTTCCATTAAAAAAATTTAAAAAAAAAAAATAATGCCACGTGTCAAGCACCGATTGGTTGACCATTTTTTGTAACACCCATTTAACAGTCGGACACCTAAAATTGCAACTATCGAAACTTTTGGCACTTATTTTTACAAAAAAATACTTTAGACACCTAAATTATTTTAAGAAGTAATATTTTTTAAATATTTTAAATTTAATAATAATAAAAATGGTTTTGTTTTATTTTTAAATTATTTTTTATTTAACAATAATAAAAAATGACATGTCATGTTATAATAATAATAATAATAATAATAATAATAATCTAGAGTGAAAAAATATGAGCAATTTGAAAGTTTAGTTATTAAATAGAAGCAATTTAGGCACCCAAAATTTAAAAAATGTATACTTTGGGCATCTATTTTTCATTTAAGCCTTTATAATATTATTGTACTAATTGATTGTAAAGTTTTAGGGTTGAAAAATGAATTTTTAAAAATTCAATGGTGAAATTATAAAGAAACATTTTCAGTAGTGATCATAATGTTTATTTTTTTAAAATTGGGGAGCAAAAATGTACATGGGATAAACTTTAGTGGCCATTGTAGTAGTTTACCCTTATTTTTTCGCTGCCAGGTCAGCAAGTCGTCAGTGTTTAACGGCAACAAACGGCTGAGTGACCAAAAGTTTACGCCCCGAAAACGTAAGTGGTCTTACTGGTCGTTTTTCAAAATCGGTGACCAACTCTGTACTGGAGGGAAACATAAGTGACTATTCCAGTAGTTAACCCATAATTAAAAGAGCCAAATTTTTTTAAAAGTTTTTCAAAACCTAAATTAAAATAAGGGGAGTACTTTTCAAACTACTTAAAATTTTACTTTGGTTTTGTTATATCAAAAGGGGAATTTTAAAACCTATGTTTGATTTTGATATAACAAATTATTCAAGGACCAATTTGTAAAAGTAAATAAATTTTTAAGTACTCAAAAGTCTCACACATGACAAGGGTTTTAAACCAAAAAATTGTTTCAAAGTCAAAACTTAAACGCCCAAAGAATTTTCTAAGTGTTTCAAGCTAAACTTAATCAAATCGCCCATGCGTATCGATACGCCCTATAGCGTTTCGATACAGATTTTGGCTACTGTAATTTTAATTGAACACATCGTTTCGATAAGGCTCACTGTAACCCCCTCGTCCCGGTCCGGGCGACTGACCGGTCCGAGCGGCTACACGGGGATAACCGAGGCAAAACCCGTTAAGGCTTCACTTCGGTTAACAACCCGAGAAAACTTTTTCATTTATTATTATCTTGTCTAGATGTGTTAATTAAACCTATGTGTGAAGCAACGACGAAAAACAAGGCTCACGAGAAGCCTAACAGCAAACAGGGCCTAAGCCCAACCCTTGAGACCCTTTAGAGATGTCAAAAAGTCCATTTTCAGGCCTGTGTTTCGAAACTCGTATCGGAACAGGGGCTCACAGTAGCCAAACCGTACCGGAACGCGTTTCGATACGGGTGGCCCTGGAACCACACCCATTCCGAAATAGCACAACCCGTTCCGAAACACCTGCAGTCTGTGAATTCCCAAAATCAGTTTTAAACATCTCTAAATGATCCCAAACGCCTTTAACGACTTCAAGAAGCATACACAAAATGCAAACTGTTGAGTGGATCACACGAATGATAATAACCAAGAGGGGGGGGTGAATTGGAATTTTAACGATGTTGTAACGGAAATTGCAACTTAAAGATATTGACACGAGAATTTAGAGTGGTTCAAGTTCACCAACCGAACTCTACATCCACTACCTTAGTCTCACCAAGGATTTCCAACAATTTCCACTAAATTGTTCGTCCCCTTTTTCCAGGACAAGGAGGCAACCTTTACAATTTCGGTTAATTTTTCTACCCAAAAATTAACCCAATCCTCACACAATAGAACAAAGAAATTTGGTGGCTAATAAGGTATCTCTCAATACAAATGATAGCCCGATATCAAGCACTCAACCCAATTGAACAAAATATAAATGAAGGATACAATTGGGGTTTCTAGATAAAAATGGGATTTCTACACAAATGCTTGTATTTGATGAAAGGATGTATGCTTGTAGCTTAATTGATGATTGCTGGAGCTTCTTGGGGTCTTTTTATAGCCTCTTGAAGTTTTCTAGCCGTTGTGGGTGATGGGCTGAAAATTAGAGCCGTTGGGGTGTTTTTCTCACAACTTTTCAGCTTCCAGACGCCTACCGTTTCGGAACGGGGTCACCTGTTTCGGAACGGATTTCAAATAATATAGCCGTTGGAGCGTCTACGAGAGCCCGTTTCGAAACGCCTAGGGGCCGTTTCGGAACGGTTATGCCACTGCCAAAGGGGTGTTTCGAAACGGCTTAGCCCGTTTCGGAACAGGTTTGCCACTGTCAAAGGGGTGTTTCGAAACGGCCTAAGCCCGTTTCGGAACGCCCTGTTTATTTTCAAAATTCAGTTTATAGCCGTTGCCCTTGTTCGTTTAAATGAAGAACAGTTTCGAAACGAGTCATACCGTTTCGAAACGCCTTGACCCGTTCCGATACCAGTTTCGGAACAGGTGCACATCGAACTGAAAGTGTTTCGAAACGCCTTGGGCCGTTTCGAAACGGGGCTTGAAAATTCCCTGTTTTGGCTTTGAAATACTTAAAAAAATATTTGGTAAGTCTTTGGTTTTAGCTATGAAGTGGTCTTTAACAAGATGTAGGAAATTTTAAGGACTTTAAAATTTGTTTTGATATTTTTCATTTTAGTCCTTAGGTTTTTAGTTATATCAAAATTAAAGCATATGTTTCACAATCTCCCCCTTTTTGATATAACAAAACCAAAGTTAGAATTTTTTAAGAATTTTGAAAGTTTTGAAGATATTCTAACTCCCCCTTAATTTAAGATAGGTTTTGAAATTTAAAACTTGTGACTTTTGAAATCAAGGATCAAAACCTTAAGACAAATTTAAAATTTTGAAAATTAAAAGTTTGAAAAATTTTGGTGGCATGGCATGATGGCATGGCAATTCTCTTAAATATCTTCTCCCCCTTTTTGTTAGATCAAAAAGAAACAAGCTCATAAAGAAGATTAGTACCAATAAGCAATAATAAGCAATCATAATTAATATCATCAAAATATTCAAAGCATAAACAATAAGTTCATAATCAAATCCCAAAATAAAAGATCATAAGCATAGGTTAAAATATAAAGATGCAAACTTAATCCTAAATGCATAACTAATATGATAAACATCCTAAGCCTCGTCATCCGAATCATCATCATCATCCTTGGCTTGCGAACGATGAAACTTCGTCCATTGCCCATAAAGTGTAGAGAAGGAAAGATCAAGGTTGGCATGCGAAGTTGAAAGAGTATGAAGACCATCTTCAACGTTCTTCAACCGATTGCCCATAGATTCAAAGTTTGAAGCAATGCGAGTGTCCATAGTATCAAGTCTAGAATCTAAGGCATTGAATCGCTGGGTAAGAAGAGTAGTGAGAGCATCAGTGTTTCCCACTTGATCTTGAGGCGGAGGAGCAACAGGAGGAGGAACCGCTTCCCTATCAACCCTTTCCCAAATACCATTCACATAAGTGAATCCTGACTTGCGAAGAGAGGATTCTCCAATCTTTGTCTTGCGAGGTTCCGGGAAGTCATAGGTACAGTCAATATTGAGATGATGGAAGAGGAAACTCAAAACAACTCCATAGGTGAACGAAATTAACTCATTTGTGTCAATAAGCTTAATGTTATTGACAATCTCGGCAAAAATAATTTTAGGGACATTTGGGCGCTCACCCCTACGGAAACACTCTAGCCAAAAGTGATCTTTTTCTCGAATGTGGGAGTATTTCCCCCCGGATGGTCGAATAAACCAAGAAACAATGAGATGAAGCACACGATCATGCACATCTAAATTTAGAGCTTTCCCGGTAAAAGTGCCAAAATGGCGTTCATCTTCAAGACCCTCATTTTTGAGTTTAAGGGCAGACTCCAAAAGAGCAATATTGATAACAAACTTCTTTCCCAATAAAGATGACTCAATTCCTACTATCTCGGTTTTGGTTTCATCGTAAAGGAAACGAGCATTAGAGTAGAAAAGGAGTACCATGTTTTTGTAGCAAATATCTTCGATGCTCAAGAAGAAAAGAAGATCCCACTCATCCAAACGACCAAGATACCGAAAGAGGAATCGCTCGGAATTAAGGAATTCTACATCAATAACTCTTTCCTTACGAACTGCAAAGTCCTTGACATAAGCAAAACGAGCACGCTGGTCTGGAGTTCTAAGAGTTTTTTGAAAGAGCTGAGTGATATTTGGACGAATGCTCGATTCACCGGATTGAACGGCTTTGCGCTTTTTGTTCGATTGATCCGCCATCTAAAATATTAAGCAAGAGTTTTAAAATTGAGTGTATGCATTGATAATTAAAATCAATCCAATAGGAAATCCCACTTAGGTTTTTGAAAAACAAAATTAAAAAAAAATACGGTTAAAAAATTTTATATTCGAATCAAAAAATTTTGAGATTTTGAATTTTTTTTTTTTTTTTTACAAGATTCGAATAACCCACAACTAAAAACATACAATGTATACAAAAATAAATTTTTCTATCCTATGATTCGAACATAATTTGAAAAAGAAGAAAAATAAGAAAAATTACCTTAGTTTGGGATTTTGGATGATTTGAGTGAAATCTTTGCACAAGATTGATGAAACTTGCTTAGATATATGTTTTAGAGCAAAACCCTTCACAATTTTGTGAAAAACAAAGGGTTTGAGAGGGTATTTATAGAAGGGGGTCGGTTAGGGTTTTTAGGGTTTTAAGAGTTTGATAAATATTAGAATTTTGAACTTTTAGAAGCCCTAAATAGGGCTGTCCGCGAGTCCGTTTCGGAACGGTCATGACCGTTTCGGAACGGGGCGGCTAGGGTTTGACCCTTCTTAAAACCTTTGACATATCGTTTCGAAACGGGGATGACCGTTTCGAAACACGTTTGACCTGTATCGGAACGCGTTCCGATACACCTTTACATCGAACCGAAAACGTTTCGAAACGCCTGGGGCCGTTTCGAAACGCCCTTCTCTCAGGACAAAATTTAAGGCACCCGTATCGGAACGGGTTAACCCGTTTCGATACACCTGGGCCTGGAAGTGCAGATGAGGCTCTAAAATGCAGAAAAAATAATTTTCTAAGAGGCCAAACATGCATATATGATATGAATGAGCAGGCAAAACATATTTAGGCATAAACATACTCCCCCTAACTATATGCATGGAAGAAATTGGGAGTCTAAACATATAAACATGATATTTCACAAAATCAAGCATATTTAAGATTTAAAAGAGGTCCTAAAGGTCAAGATAGGCTAGTTAGGCCCAATTCTCTCCTAAGGGACCAAAAACGCTCTTTATCTAATGGTTTTGTGAAAATGTCCGCTAATTGATTTAAGGTGTCTACATACTCTATAGCCACATCTTTCTTAAGGACATGATCTCTAATGAAATGATGCCTTATTTCTATATGTTTGGTTCTAGAGTGTTGGATGGGATTTTTTGTTAAACATATTGCACTTGTATTATCACATTTAAGGGGTATGGTTTCTATTTTTACACCATAATCTAAGAGTTGTTGTTTCATCCAAAGGACTTGAGCACAACAACTTCCTAAGGATATGTACTCGGCTTCGGTGGTAGATAAAGCTACACTATTTTGTTTCTTAGAGAACCAAGATATGAGCATACTACCTAAGAATTGACAAGTTCCCGAAGTACTTTTCCTATCGATTTTGCAACCCCCATAATCCGCATCCGAGTAAGCATGTAGGTTGAAGGTAGAGACTCTAGGATACCAAAGGCCTAAACAAGGAGTGTCTCTAAGGTATCTAAAGATTCTCTTAACGGCTTTAAGGTGAGACTCTCTAGGACTAGCTTGAAACCTAGCACACAAGCAAACACTAAACAGTATATCCGGTCTACTTGCGGTAAGGTAAAGCAAAGATCCAATCATAGAGCGATAAAGCTTAGAGTCAACACACTTACCTCCTTCATCTCTGTCAAGCTTTGTAGATGAGCTCATAGGAGTGGCTTGAGGCTTTGTGTTCTCCAAGCCAAACTTGTTGAGCATATCCTTTATGTATTTTGCTTGATTTATGAAGGTGCCATCCTTCATTTGTTTGATTTGGAGTCCCAAAAAGAATGAGAGCTCCCCCATCATGCTCATCTCAAATTCACCTTGCATTAACTTAGCAAATTCTTGACAATGACATTCATTAGTAGATCCAAATATAATATCATCAACATAAATTTGAACTACTAAAATGTCATTTTTATACATTTTTATAAAGAGTGTAGTGTCCACCTTACCTTTTTCAAATCCTTTTTCAATCAAAAAATTTGAGAGCCTTTCATACCAAGCTCTAGGAGCTTGTTTTAAACCATAAAGTGCTTTTGTAAGTTTGAAAACATGATTTGGAAATTTTGAGTCTTCAAAACCCGGTGGTTGTTCTACGTACACTTCTTCATTTATAAAACCATTTAAAAATGCGCTTTTAACGTCCATTTGAAAAAGCTTGAAATTATGATAACATGCATATGCAAGCAACATCCTAATGGCTTCCATTCTAGCTACGGGTGCATAGGTTTCATCAAAATCTATTCCCTCCTCTTGAGTGTAACCTTGTGCTACAAGTCTAGCTTTATTTCTTACAATGTTACCACTCTCATCTAGTTTGTTCCTAAATACCCATTTAGTTCCTATTGTAGATTGATTACTAGGCCTATCAACTAATGTCCAAACATTACTTCTCTCAAATTGATTTAACTCTTCTTGCATAGCCATAATCCAAAAATCATCTTTCAATGCTTCTTTGATATTTTTAGGCTCTATGCATGAGATAAATGCAATATGATTCATTAATTTAAGAGAAGAACGAGTGGTTACCCCCTTGGATGGATCACCCAAGATTTCACCATCTTTGACATAGTTCAACTCCCTTGGATAGCTAACTTCCTTTTCCTCAATAGCCAAGTCCCTCAAGGCTTCAAGAGGTGGATCTTGTGTGTCTTCTTCTTTTGGTTGAATCTCATCCTTCTTTGAAGTTTGACCTCCATCAAAGGTATTTGTGATTCCTACATTATCATTATCACAAGAATCCTTCCTAGGAAGGGGATTATCATCGAATACAACATGAATAGATTCTTCTACAACTAAAGTTCTTTTGTTAAATACTCGATAGGCTTTAGAGGTTAAAGAGTAACCTATAAAAATAGCTTCATCACTTTTTGCATCAAATTTACCTAAATTATCTTTTCCATTATTTAAAACAAAACATTTACATCCAAAAGGGTGGAAGTAGCTAATATTAGGCTTTTTAGATTTTAAAATCTCATAAGGTGTTTTCTTTAAAATCGGCCTAATGGTTACACGATTTATAATATAACAAGCCGTGTTTGTTGCTTCCGCCCAAAAATATTTTGGTAAATTATTTTCGCAAAGCATAGTTCTAGCCATTTCTTGTAAAGTTCTATTTTTCCTCTCAACTACCCCATTTTGTTGAGGAGTTCGAGGGGCTGAAAAATTATGGCTAATACCATTTTCATTTAGAAAATCTTCAAATCCTAAATTTTGAAATTCGGTTCCATGATCACTTCTAATATGTGAAATTTTAAGTTCAAGATCATTTTGAATTAATTTTGAAAATGTGATGAATTTTTCCAAAGCCTCATCCTTAGTACTTAAAAAGAGAACCCAAGTGAATCTAGAAAAATCATCAACTAATACAAAAGCATATGATTTGCCACCCAAGCTCATAGTCCTAATTGGCCCAAATAAATCCATATGGATTAGTTGTAAACATCTACTAGTAGAAATGTCATTAATGGATTTAAAAGAAGATCTATGTTGTTTACCCTTTGAGCATGCATCACAAATTTTATCGTTCGAAAATTTTATCTTGGGTAAACCTTTAACTAGGTTTAGAGAGACTAGTTTTTCTAAAACACTTGTGCTAGCATGTCCTAGCTTCCTATGCCACAACCATGCATCATTTTCGTTTTGAGCAACTAAGCATGCATGAGATGTATGTATGTCATCTAGATGCACCATGTATATATTCCCTATGCGATGACCTATGAGCATAATATTATTAGTTTTAATGTCTACAATTTTACAACCGGTTTTATCAAATATAACATTAAAACCTTTATCACATAGTTGACTTATGCTCAATAAATTATGTTTAAGACCATTGACATATAAAACATTTTCAATGAGAGTAGTAGAGTGATTACCAATGGAGCCAATACCTTCAATGTGGCCTTTGGAGTTGTCACCAAATGTTACTACTCCTCCACTTTTTGGCTTTAGATCCATGAGTCGACTCTTGTCTCCGGTCATGTGTCTCGAGCATCCACTATCAAGGTACCATGAGTTTTGACTTTGTGCTTTGGCCTTGTAGCAATGCTCCCCCTACAAACAAAGATATTTAAACTTTTGTTTTTGGTACCCAAATCATTTTGGGTCCATGTGTGTTAGTTCCTAAAACTTTGGTTCCCTTAGGAATCCAAGGTGACATAGCAATAATATCATTAGATTTAACAAGTTCCTTAGGAACCCATACATTTCTAATTCTTTTAACTTTACTATGTCTAGGATAGTTATCTTGTTTGTAGTAGTTAGTCTTTTTCTTATATTGGTGTGTTCTAGAGGATTCTCCTATGTCATGTTTAACACTACCATTAATTTTTAAAGACTTTTTGAGCTCATTTAGCTCACTTAACACCTTTTGGTGTTCACAATTATTTTGAGATAAAAGATTATTAAGATTAATATTTTCTTTTTGAAAGAATTTAAGTTCATCTTCTAATCCTAATATCTTTTTCTCTATTTTAGAATTAGTTTGAGTAAGTGAGTCATTTTTCTCTTTTAATTCTATAATAATTTTTCTATTCCTAATAACCGACTCCCTATACTTCTCAACTAATTCATCATATACCTCTTGTAACTCATCATAAGCATCATTTAGTTCTTCATATGAAAAATCTAAAGTAGATGAGTTAGAGGTTACCAAGGAGGAATCTTCCTCAAGTGCCATGAGGCAGAGGTTCGCCACTTCTTGTTCGTCATCCTCCGATGACTCCTCATCACTCCAAGTAGCAAGCTTAGCTTTGAGCTTTTTCTTCTTCTCAAAGCCCTTCTTCTTGAGTTGAGGGCACTCCGAACGTATGTGGCCGGGTTGTCCGCACTCGAAGCAAGTGATTGGATCCCTTCCTTCTTCTTTGTTCTTGCCTTTAAAGTCCATTTTCCTTTGGATTCTTCTTCCTCGGTTGGACCTCATAAGGCGTGAGAATCGTTTGGCTATCATAGCCAATTCTTCAAGTTCATCCTCATCACTAGATGAACTTTCATCAAGTTGGGAAGTTTTAGCTTTGAGAGCTATTCCTATTTTCTTCTTTTTCTCCCCTTCAAGCTTCTCCATTCTTTTTTCTTCTTTCTTTTTCTCATCTTCCCTTCCTTGCTTCATGATCTCGTGAGTAAGGAGAGAACCTACAAGTTCATCAAGCTTTAGAGTTTTTAAATTCTTTGCTTCGATGATAGCGGTTCTCTTCCCATCCCAAGATTCGGGAAGTGAATAGAGTAGCTTTCGGACAAGCTTGTCTTCCGGTATAATTTCTCCATAGCCCTTTAGACCATTCACAATTGTGGAGAATCGATCAAACATCTTTGACACCGTCTCATCAAATTCCATCTTGAAATTTTCATAACTAAGATTGAGAATTCCAATCTTAGTTTCTTTGACATCGTTGGTGCCTTCATAGGTGGTTTCAAGAGTGTCCCACACTTCTTTGGCACTTTCAATTGATGAGACCTTTGAGTAGATGTCCGGACCGAAAGCACAAAATAGCATGTGAAGAGCTTTATCATTTACTTGGATCTTTTTCCTTTCCTCTTCACTCATTTCCGTTCTTCTTTTAAGCACCATCTTGCCATCAACATCTTGCTTCAATGGAATATATGGTCCATCCTCAATGACATCCCACACAAGGTAGTCACTTGATTTAATAAATAGACGCATTTTATTTTTCCAAAATGAGTAGTTCTCACCATTGAAGAAAGGAGGCTTTGTGGTGGATTGTGAGTCGTACATGCCGGGAGCGGAGGTTGATGCCATCTCTTGATATTTTGATGATGATCACACTTCTTCCAAGGATCTCCTCTTGCGATTGTTAATCCTCAAAGAGTTAAGCTCTGATGCCAATTGTTGAGTGGATCACACGAATGATAATAACCAAGAGGGGGGGGTGAATTGGAATTTTAACGATGTTGTAACGGAAATTGCAACTTAAAGATATTGACACGAGAATTTAGAGTGGTTCAAGTTCACCAACCGAACTCTACATCCACTACCTTAGTCTCACCAAGGATTTCCAACAATTTCCACTAAATTGTTCGTCCCCTTTTTCCAGGACAAGGAGGCAACCTTTACAATTTCGGTTAATTTTTCTACCCAAAAATTAACCCAATCCTCACACAATAGAACAAAGAAATTTGGTGGCTAATAAGGTATCTCTCAATACAAATGATAGCCCGATATCAAGCACTCAACCCAATTGAACAAAATATAAATGAAGGATACAATTGGGGTTTCTAGATAAAAATGGGATTTCTACACAAATGCTTGTATTTGATGAAAGGATGTATGCTTGTAGCTTAATTGATGATTGCTAGAGCTTCTTGGGGTCTTTTTATAGCCTCTTGAAGTTTTCTAGCCGTTGTGGGTGATGGGCTGAAAATTAGAGCCGTTGGGGTGTTTTTCTCACAACTTTTCAGCTTCCAGACGCCTACCGTTTCGGAACGGGGTCACCTGTTTCGGAACGGATTTCAAATAATATAGCCGTTGGAGCGTCTACGAGAGCCCGTTTCGAAACGCCTAGGGGCCGTTTCGGAACGGTTATGCCACTGCCAAAGGGGTGTTTCGAAACGGCTTAGCCCGTTTCGGAACAGGTTTGCCACTGTCAAAGGGGTGTTTCGAAACGGCCTAAGCCCGTTTCGGAACGCCCTGTTTATTTTCAAAATTCAGTTTATAGCCGTTGCCCTTGTTCGTTTAAATGAAGAACAGTTTCGAAACGAGTCATACCGTTTCGAAACGCCTTGACCCGTTCCGATACCAGTTTCGGAACAGGTGCACATCGAACTGAAAGTGTTTCGAAACGCCTTGGGCCGTTTCGAAACGGGGCTTGAAAATTCCCTGTTTTGGCTTTGAAATACTTAAAAAAATATTTGGTAAGTCTTTGGTTTTAGCTATGAAGTGGTCTTTAACAAGATGTAGGAAATTTTAAGGACTTTAAAATTTGTTTTGATATTTTTCATTTTAGTCCTTAGGTTTTTAGTTATATCAAAATTAAAGCATATGTTTCACACAAACACACTCTAGAGGCATGCACCATATTGCAAACATACTCAAAACACATAAAGATACATGATAAGGGCATCCATTTAAAAGATCACGCATTCACCACAAAAAGAGTCATGCATAGCTTTTTAAGGTTTCATGCCTTAGAGCCAACATACACAAGAGCATTCAAGGTAAGCAACAAAGCATGGTTTACAATTCAAACGTGGCATCAACAAGCCATAACATAACATCAACAAGGAGTCTAACATGCTCCTAACACACATCAACAACATAAATCCAAAAGCTCAAACCCCATTGCTTGACTATTACATCTCATAACTTAAAAATCCATACTTGGTAAGTTTAAAAGCCCAACTAGCACACTTGGAGGCCCTCTCCTTGCACAAGCAACCCACGAACTACGGATCTGTGTTGTCAAACAAAAGAGAGCGTAAGCATAAAGCTTAGTGAGGGTAAGCTCGTAAAACAAACCTCGACAATGCAGGGTCCAAGCACGAACAACTCAACCAAGGAAGAATGCATGAGTTCTTACCTTAGAAACCACAAGAGTCAAATATAAATGATGCATGAACATAATCTCAGTTATCATGCCATGCTCAACAAGTCCATAAACACAACATATGGAACACATATATCAATGTATTACCAAACACATTCCACAATCCGTATTGGCACCTAGCTATGACCCGAATACGCGGATAACCGTTGGAACTCACATCCAACAACACAACCATTACCTTACGGTGGGATTACACTAATCACCGTTTCACGTGGAGGGGATTCCACTCATCCTCACACCCCGTCGATGGGATTCCACTCATCACCGACTAACATATAAAAGAATATTTTCGGGCGAACACGTACTCCACCCTGATGACTACCATCACCAAGACCACACGTGCATTTTGACTCTCATGTGCACACTAAACATCCTAATGATCGATCATTGTACCCAAGCATACTAGTGCTAATACTTAACTCAATTCATTAATCAACCTCACAACTTTCTTACCAATTTCCGTGCTTAGTACGTACACACCATGATTTACCATCATGCGCAAACCACATTCCACAACCACATGCATACCTCAATGCATCAAACATCATGCCTCAACACACATGTATATCATAATATACATAACAACATTAATTACAATTAAAACATGAGGCATACACAACATTTAAAGTTCAACCAAAGTCTCTAACTAAAGCTTGAGATTAGACTACCAATCTAATCCCAACCCTAGGTGGGTTTACCAAGCCCGACCTAGATCCACATGCTTGAACCAACATTTGAAAACCAATTAAATCAAGTTGAAATCATTAACCACTCACTGACTACTCCAAGCTCAACAACTCTAGCCGATCAAGCCACCAAGCTATTCCGGATTCGTTCTCGGGGCTTCACCAACACAATCAAAATAACCACAATTCAGTCCACAAATCAATGTAGCAAACTCGGAACACAAACCAAGCACAAAACACATGATTTCAAGCTAAAGACAACCCCAAATATGCCATTTTCGAGCAGCCCACAAGCACAGCCTAAAACCATTGATTTCAACACTTATTACACTCCCAAAGGCTTCCAAAACAACCCCTAACTATCAACCAACCATCAGCCAACAATTTCCCACATCAAACACCCCCAAAACTCAACATTTGAACTCTCTAAAACCTCCCTAAAACCCAATTTCGGAAATCATTGTAAAACCTTGTAAAAATCAAGTATGTTGGACCTTTTAGATAGTAAACATCTTATCTAACATCAATAAACCGAAAACTCAAGTTAAAGCTAATAAAGATGAAATTTTTAATCCAAAACTTCAAAACCTCCAAATACAAAACCTTGAGCTTTAATGAAAAATAAAGGTACCAACTTGTAGAGGAAAGAGAAGACAAGCCAAATATGTGTTTACCTTTCAAAAATCACCAAAAATGAGGAAGAATGGTGATAGAATAGTAACTCCAAATGGTGAAGGGGTTTTTGCCGTGGAAATTGGAAAGGGAAGGGGGAAGAAGATGATGAAAAGGTTATTTTAAAATAAATGGGGTTTTTATTTTACAAGACCACTTATTTACAAAATTGCCATTAATGAGATGGATATCTCCCAATTTCTAAAATATATGGGATTTGGGTTTTAAATCAAAACAAGCCCAACGTAAAATCATTTGTTTTGAAAACACGAGGCCCAAAATATTATTTTAATTCACCCGACCCCCAAACTCGGGTGTTACACTCACCCCGTTTCGATATGGTGTTCTGATACGGGCTTGCCCGTTTCGATACGGCCTTCAACCTGTGATGTTTTACTTATGAGTTTCAGTACAAGTCTTAGGCATATCGATCCTCAGTTTCGGTACGACACGTCAGCGTACTGATACGGGGTTTAAGATTTTTGAAATCCTTGCATTAAATTTTTCGACCGTTGAATGTCAGTTAAAGCTTTAAATGTCAGTTATACCGTAGCGATATGGGTTATGTTTGTTTCTATACGCCTTTGCAAAAACAAGCTATCTGTTTCGATACGCCCCTTAGGCGTACCGATGCATTTTTCCAAAGACTTTTTCCTCAAATTACTAGTAAGCAAATATCGTACTGATACGGCCTAGACCGTTTCGATACGACCCCTATTTTACACTAAGGTCGTTTTGATATGTCTTCCCGCGTATCGATACGCCCCTGCATTTACTCTTGCAACGGCTAGTTTCTGTCTTACAAGTACCAAAACGGGGCTCTCGTGTACCGATATGCCCTACCTGAGAAGTGCATTTATTACGGGAAAAATAGTCTCCAACGACTCTAATTATGATCTCAGCTACCTAAACGGTTATAAATCAATGAGGGGATATAAAAGGAAGCCTCCAAAGCTACAACAACAACTAATTGATCAAGTGAAAAGCATTCAAGCAAAAATCCAACCTCTTTGAGCCTTTTAGAGTCAAACCCTTGTACCCAACTTGTGTAATTTCATTGTAATCCTTTATTTCAAGTTTGGGGAGAGTGCACTTGTAATTTGGGGAAAATATTAGCCTTTTGATAGGTCAATTTTAGTTTGTCACAACTTCTTGTAAAAGAGTGATCTTGATCAAGCTTTGGGTAGAAAGCTTGATCGATATGTAATGGTTTCCTCTTAAACCTAGAAAAGGGGATGAATTCATTAGTGAATTGTTTGAAATCCTTAGCGGGGAGCTAATGTAGTGGATGTAGAACTTATTAGAAGCTTGAACCACTCTAAATCTCTTGTCCATCTTTTTTATCATTTCAATTTCCTCCCTTCAATTTTTTAATTGTCAATTCACCCCCTCTTGCCCATTTGTCATTGATTGATCATCTCAGCAATGGTAGGTTCAGAAACTTACTAACAAGTATTAAAACTTACTATAATATGTACACGCCAACTTAAATGTTACCAAAATATATACATTTTAAGTTGACATGGTAAGTTTTGAAACTTACTAACAAGTATGGAAACTTACCATAATATGTAACATTTATGGTACCATTATATATAATATTTTAGGTTGCAACCTAAAACTTAGAAACTTAGATAACATTTCTAGATGCAACCTAAAAAGTTATAAAAAAAATATAATATTTTAATTTAAACCTAAACTTTAACTACTATGGGTAACACTTTAGGTTGGAGTGATACATTTTTTGTAAGTTTCGAAACTTCCAACTAAGTATCAATACTTATTTTGAGTCTAGCCGAGTTTCAAGTTCGTTAACTCTTTAATGGTGATTTTGTTAATTCTGAATTAATGCTAAGTTTTTCTATTGGGTAATGAAGATTTCTTAGCGTATATGAGTAATCTAAACTTGATTTTAACAAATTAAAACCAGAAATAGGTATTTGAAGAAATAATTTATTTTCAAGTTCTTTAACTTTTTAATAGTGATTTTGTTAATTTTGAACTAAAACTAAGATTTTCTATTAGGTAATGTAGATTTTAACAAATTAAACACAAAATTAGGCAATTGATGAAAAAAATAGCTTATGTTCAAGTTTTTTAACTCTTTAATGGTGATTTTGTTAATTCCCGCCTAAAACTAAGATTTTATACTGGGTAATGAAGATTTCTTAGAGTATATGAGTAATCTAAACTTGATTTTAACAATCCAAACCCAGAATTTGGTAATTGATGAAAATTGTAATATTGCTTTTAAGCTAGAATTTTTTATTTCCAGTAAAACTTAGAGCAAAGTTTTGATATCTGTCGTGAAATATTTTTATTCTTGAACGATCAAATCTCATAAAATAATTTAGGTTGAAGTGATTAAAATTTTAAGTTTCAACCTAAAATGTTATGAAAAACCATAACAATTAAAGTTTCAACCTAAAATGTTACCAATTTATGTTTCAACCTAAAATGTTACCAAGACATAGCATTTTAGTTTTAAAACCTAAACTTGAAATATTACCCAAAATAATTACAATTTAGTAAAATTTTATGTTTAACCTAAAATGTTATACAAAATCATAACGATTTAAGTTACAACCTAAAATGTTACCAATTTAAGTTTCAACCTAAAATGTTGCCAATACATATAACATTTTAGTTTGGAAAACCTAAACCTGAAATATTACCCAAAATCATAACAATTTAGGTTGCAACTGAAATTGTTACTAATATATATAATATTTTAAGTTGGTAACCGGATAAAGAAAAGAAATGCCGTATATTAACCGCATTTTAATATGAGGTACAGCATACCTACCCAAGGTTCATTTGTTCTTTCTGGTCCATAATATCCGACAAATAATTACAAAATGAGTCGTCCATCTCTTAGGAAAATTGACATATCTATTAGAGTAAACAATATTATATATGAAACCAATCGCTTACCTCTAACCTTTGGAACTCCGGTAGCTTTCCTGGTGCAACTAATTGTTGCCACACGCTCCTTGCTTTATAACAGTCATGGACAGCATCATCCGATCGACGTCGACAAATAGAACACTCTTCATTCATTGTTAAATGTTGTCCTGCTATTTTAGTGACGAAACTTAACTTTATTTATTGAGGGGCTATTTAAAAGTCTCTAATTTTAAAGGGGGCCAACAATATAAATTATATGTTTTTAGGAGACTAAAATATAATTTTATCATTACTCCAACTTAGATTTTTTTCCAATTTTTTGAGGAGGCCGTAGCCTCCACCGGTCTCCATTGAATGCCGCCCCTGCGCTCTCTCCTTATTGGTCAGCAAGCGTTCATGCAAATTCAACCCTCTGCAACATGGGGTGTTGAATTGCAGAATTTTTACAATGTGGCATTTACAGGTACCTAACCTTTGTTAATGTTTTCCAGGCATAAAATATGTTTTAGCTAATGCTGATAGGGATGGTGATTTGGTGCGAAGAATAAGAGTGCATATATATATATAAAAGAGTGTAATTTTCTATCAATATGAATAGGTTAATGCGTCGGTAATGGTTTAGATTTTTTACCCAATAATTTTTCTTTAATCAAGTGGTGACACGTGTTGTAATCTGATTAGTTAATTAATTTTATTTGATTAAATTAAAATTATGACCAAATTAATATAATTATACAAATTTTCTTTAACTGCCACATCACCTCTTGTTAGATTGTAACGGCGGTCAAAATAGGTCCAATTAAATAGTTGGGCGATCGAAATTTAAATTTTTATAATTCGGTAGTCAAAATAGGTCATACCCAATAGTTAGGTGGTCACCCAGTTAGTTTACCCAATTCTAAATAATTTGGTAGGAGTCCAGTTATAATGAAAGAAATTAAATCATATATAATTGAAGAGGTTTTTATCACTTTCAAACGTATTAATTATCATTAAATAAGAATAGATGAACTTGGGAGAAAACTTTCTCTACTCAGTGGATAACTTATCCACCTATGTTTATTTAATAGTTTTATAGAAAACATACATGCTAATTAATATGTTAGTTAATGTTCATTATTTTTGTCTATTCAAATATTTTTAATAATGTTTTCAATTATATTTTCATTTATATGATATAAATTTCAAGAAATATAATCTTATATTTTTTACGTTTATTTATTTTTGAATGATTAAAAATTATTTTATTTTCATAGATGATTTTATATAACTTTATTTTTAAATTTAGACAAAATTATTGTCTAAAATAAATAAATCAAATACTTTTACATTTATATATGAAAGGAATTCGTCTACCCTCACTTTCTATTTTATTCATTGTCTCGCTCACAGACTATTGTCACATAGCTTTAATTAATTATTTTTTTCTTTTTTACATTATGCCTTATTTACATCTAACAAAATTTAATTTTTATTTTTATTATATAATAATTACGAAATCTATTAAATTGAATTTTTCCCTATATTATATGTTACTTATAGATTTAGGATGACGTCTTGAATGGTGGTGGCCGTGTGAGAGAAGAGTTGAGGATGACTGCATCACCCATGTCCTCCTCTGTCTTGTTCTCAATCGAATGACCCTTGGATTTTTTTTTTAAATTTAATGAAACCCTTTCTTTTATGTTATATTCAATTCTTATCAAGTCATAACAAAAAAGTTAATTTGGTCTAGTGGTTAACGCATGAGTTTTGATACATCCAGCGTACCAACTTTAAAATTTTTAAAATTTAAATTAATTGGAAGTTGTCAGGTGTTGGCGTTCAATTAGTTGCGATTAATTTAATAAATAATAATATTATTTTAAAAAAATAAAAAACTCGCTGGCGTGGTATAAAGCCATGTCATTATTAACATCCATGTGAACATGCCACATTATCATTACAGTCTATGTGTGCCTACCTAGTCAGCGAAAACCATTGACTAACGGTTCCATCTAACGAAGGGCCCTTTTGTTAAAAAAATGAAATGCTAAGGATTAAAATACTTCAAAAAAAGGGGACCAAAGTGACAAATGTGTGAAATGTTATGGACATATTTAGGCATTATGATAAATGTATTTGTATGCCTATCAAATGTAAAAAAGGTATGAACATTATAATATCATGCAATCACGTCAATTTTATTTAAAAAATACATGAAACGAAACTACCAAAATTAAAATATATGAACTATTGACTATTTTTTTGTTCTAAAAGAACAAAATCCAACTATTTCATCTTAATTTCGAAATTTTATTTTTCTTTAAGGGCTATTGTTTGAAGAAAGGTCATACTCGTTGATCTAGAAACTAGCGGAACATGAAATTACGATGGATTAAATTTTTTTTAATTAACTTAATTTCTCTTCTTCTTCTTCTTCTTCTTTTAAAAAAGTTTGTAGGTCTCATTAAAACCTCCTTCCTATCGAAGGGGGGAAAAATACCCCGACTAAGAATTTTATTGATAAAATCAAAAATTACATTACAGCTTACATGACCGAGTAGAAATCAAACCCCAAATCTATATAGCAAGAGCAGAACAACTACCCAATGCCCCTTTTAGCTAAAACATCCGCCCTAACATTGCAGACTCTAGGGATCAGATTTAAAATAATTCCTTTTCGAGCATAACCTTTACTAACTTAGTTTCTCTTCTTATTATATTAAAAAACATAAAATATTTTATTAAAAATAAAATATTAATTATATTACATTTATAGTTATAAAATTTGTAACAAAAAAAAAACATAATGATTATGTTTTTTTTTCAACCACCTTATCTTCCCAACCACTCCACTAAACTTTCCCCCCCCCCCCTCAATTATTTTCTCCACTCCTTATCTCCCCCTTGCTCCATTTCGGCAGAACCAAAAAAACCCTTTCCCCCTAAATTTCTTGTTTAGTTTTCATTCAAGAAAACTCTCTCAATTTCATCTAAATCAATATTTGCTCTCAAAAGTCAATCGTTGTTCCGTCCGTTCACCGTGACTATCATACGAACCGTCTCGACGTTCCGGTCAGAACGCCCCTAACCACGTGTCAAACCGCCGCTCCGTTGTCGTTAATTTTGCCGTTGAAGGTTTCGAACAAATCGAGTTTTTTCTCAAAATCGGTGATAATTCGGTAAGCTTTCGACTTAAAAATCAGTTTGGGGGGTTATATATTCGAATGGGGAAATTCTGTATTTTTTTTCTGATTTTTGCTCCGCCGTCCACGGTGGCGCGTGGGCCCCACGCGCCGTCCGGAGCCGCGCGTGGGCTTCACGCGCCGTTCCCGGCCACCATATATGGTGGCAGTGGACCGGCCGGTTCAGACCGGTCTGGTCTCGAACCGAGCCGCCCGAACCGGACCGACCCAGTCAGCATGACGTCAGCATGACGTCACCGACCCGACCCGACCCGTTGACCCGACCCGTTGACCGACCCGGTCAACAGTGACGTCAGCATGACGTCAACGTTGACTTTGACCGTTGACCGTTGACCAAAAAGTCAAATTTTCCGAAAAGCCCTATTTTATGTTTTTCGACGTCCTGAGTCCGATTTTGAAGCCCGTTTTGCAAAATTCTGACCCGAAGGCCTCCGAATCTGACCTTAAACCCAAATCATGCTTAAGTACTTAATTTTCTATTCAGATATCAGTAAATTAATTAAGTGCCTAAACTAGTATTTTAATGGTGTAAAGGTGCCCGAGACTCGTATAACCACTCACCAGCTCAGCCTAGCTCCTCTCGACCCGCTCACCCTCACACTTCAGGGGATATCAGATCTGACCCCGTGTCTGAGCATACTGAGGCAGGTGCCCGTTAGACCCTTATCCGATCAGCTTCGAGGTGTGTTCCATGTGTGCTACATTCTGTTTATATGGATTGTATGGTGATTTGATCATGAATGACATTGCGTATGTTTGCTCAGTTGTTTACTTGTTATATGATTGCTTGACCTATGATGAATACTGAAATGTCTGCTCTGAAATAGTATGCCTATTTATCTGTTAAAAGCATGAACTTCTGTTTCTGATACTCTGAATAAAATATCTGTCACATATATTCTGTTAACATGTCTGGAAATCTGAACACTGATTCTGTTTGGGGTATACTGTTGGGATATGATATGAAGTGTCTTCGGCTCAGCCCTGATCCAGCTGGTAAGACCGTTCTGTTTTCGGATCCTAGGCTTCGGCCAGGTCCGTCCTGTTTTTGGTTCCTATGCTACGGCAAGGGCCGCCCGTATTCTAAGGTATTCCTTAGGATGGTACCCCGCCCAATGGGCTTGGGTTAATGCCATTATATGATACAGTTCTGGGGGACTGCATATTGGTGTGAGGTTGGAGGGTAGTCACTAGTAAACGCATACATGCATCTGAGTATCTGCATTGATCTGTTATGTATTCTTATGATCTGAATGTTATGTATTCATTGCTTGTTTGATCTGCACTTTTGGAACACACTGAGCTCTCTAGCTTATGTTTTTCTCTCCTCCCCCTTTCAGATACTTGATAGTCTACTCCTCTTAGACCCGGCAACTGGAGAATCGGCACATTTAGCTCTAAACTATTGTAATAATCTTATCTTCCAAATTGTCTGTATCTTGGGTGACTTATATCTATGTATTAATATTTTGACTGTGATAAATCACAAGAGTTTGATCTTAGGTTGTGACTGCCTGGAGTTGGGCTAAACGCATAAGTGGGCCCCGGGCAGTTACATTTGATTTATGATTTCAAAGGTTTAACCATATGTTTATTTGAAATCTTATTGTGGTTTACTTTAGTGACCATAATGTGGCTTCCTAAGATCCGTCGAAACGCATAGGCGGGTCTAGGGGGGGTTACATTTAGTGGTATCAGAGCTTTTGGTTTCAAAACCTCAGACTGTGAATGAGTCCATTTTACGCAATGTTTGAAAAAAAAAATTCAAAAAGGTATTTTGAAATGAGATAAGTCACCCAATTTTTGTCTGCTTAATTGTGTTCGATTCTCCATTGCTATAAACTGACCCTAAGTTTAATCCTTGTAGAAGCTTTCTACTATGAGTACTGAAAGAGGTCGTCGACCCATTCGGAGACGCGGTAGACCTGTCCGGTTTGCCGACGCGATAGATGATCCGGTGGTCGAGCCACCTACTCCGACTCCTGTCCCTGTTCCTACTGAGTCTTCTTTACCATCTGGCCCTACTGTAGGGACAGCTCCTCAGTCTGCCCCTGAGATTGATGTATCTACTCCGGTTAGAGGAGCATCTTCTTCTTCTGAGCCTTCCACACCTATTACTGACGAAGCCCTTAGTAGGAAGCTTTTGCAGTTGATTTCTGGTGCGGTTAGAGCAGCTGGTATTATCCCTGAGGTTCCCATCTCTCAGACCTTGATCACTAATGGGGCGACAACTTTTGATGGCCCTACTAGTGGAGCCCCGACTGAGGCAGAGGAATGGCTTCATGATCTGGAGAGGCGTATGGAATCTTTGGGTCTTGAGTCATCCAAGAGATATGTGGGAGCCGTTTCTATGTTGTATGGAAATGCTCGTACGTGGTGGGAATCTGTGGTCAGTAGTGTTCCTGCGGCCCGTCTGTCTTGGGAGTTTTTCAAGGAACGTTTCAAGAGCCGCTTTGTTGGTGAGCGTTACATGAGGCAGATGCAAGAAAAATTCAGGACCTTGACTCAGGGAGATCTGTCTGTATCCGAATACGAGACAGAATTCTTGAGCTTACTCAGATTTGGGGCTAGCTCAGTGCCTACTGAGAAGGATAAATGCCGTAAATTTGTGATGGGACTGAGGTACGAGTTATGTGTACATATTGTTGGCCATATGGATAAAGACTTCAACACTTTAGTTGAGAAAGCTAAAGATCTGGAGGATGTAGAGCTAGCAGCTCCTGGTGGAGGTAGAGCTGACCGAGAATGGTCTAAGAGGCCTCCTAAGCCTGAGTCTTCCTCGCGTCATGGAAAGAGGAATCGCACTTCAAATTATCATAGAGGTAATTTTGAATTCAGACCTGATGCTTCTTCGACCCCGACTGCTAGTAGGGGTGATTCGTCTGGTTCCACTCCTGCGCCCCTTTGTGTGCATTGTAACAAGAGACATAGGGGCGAATGCAGAAGAAAGGCCGGTACATGTTTTCGATGTGGGTCCGGAGATCATTTTCTGAAGAATTGCCCTGTCCCATCTTCTGCACCTCGAGCATCTTTCCAGACCCCTACACACTCACAGACATCTGTACAGACTCCAGCTAAGGGTCGTAGTCAGGGAAGACCTTCTGCATCTGCTGGCAGGTCTGACACCAGAGCTCGATCAAATCAGAGTGGAGGACCAGTTTTACCTGATGCTAGACAGTCGCCTCTAATGTATGCCTCCAGACGTCGGGATGACAGAGACGAGCCAGATGTTCTTGCAGGTACCTTTACCATTTATTCTGTTCCATACTTTGCATTACTCGATAGTGGATCCACCCACTCCTATGTTTCAAAATCCGTATCCCGAAACCTTCAGCTTCCCTTAGAAGCCACAGTAAGTGTTGTTACAGTCATGAGCCCAGTGGGTCAGTCAGTGATTGTGGACAAAGTACTTAGGAGGTGTCCTCTTGAAGTTCAAGGAGAAATTTTCCTGGCCGATCTTATGGAACTTTCGTTAGAGGATTTTGATCTAATTTTGGGTATGGATTGGCTGTTGGAGCATCGGGTCAGTCTGGATTGTGAGTCAAAAAGGGCTACCTTGAAGACTTCAGATGACCGATCCTTAATCTTAGTCGGAGAGCGTCGAGGCTACTTGTCCAATATGGTATCCTCTCTGACTGCTGATAGAATGATCCGGAAAGGATATGAAACTTTCATTGCCTGCTTCTTGAACACGAAAGGCTCTTTATCTAAGATCGAGGACATTCGCACTGTTAGCGAGTTTCCAGATGTTTTCCCAGAAGAATTGCCCGGGCTACCACCAGACAGGGATGTTGAGTTTGAAATCGAGACCTATCCAGGGTCTGCGCCTGTGTCCATGAATCCCTATCGTATGGCCCCTAAAGAGCTTAAAGAATTAAAAATTCAGTTACAAGAGCTTCTTGACCGAGGCTTTATCCGACCCAGCTCGTCACCTTGGGGAGCTCCTGTTCTCTTCGTGAAGAAGAAGGATGGTACCCTTCGTTTGTGTATTGATTACAGGAAACTGAATAAGTTGACTGTGAAGAACAAATACCCATTACCCAGGATTGATGACCTATTTGATCAATTTCGGGGAGCCATTGTTTTCTCGAAGATTGATCTTAGATCTGGGTATTATCAATTGAAAATAAAAGATTCTGATGTTGCTAAGACGGCCATCCGTACCAGATACGGGCATTACGAGTTCTTGGTGATGCCGTTTGGTCTGACAAATGCTCCTGCAGCTTTTATGGACATGATGAATCGTGTGTTCCGGCCCTTTATAGACCAGTTTGTTGTGGTTTTCATCGACGATATTTTGGTCTATTCACGGACAGAAGCAGAGCATGTCGAGCACTTGAGGACTGTGCTACAAACCCTGAGACAGAATCGTTTGTATGCTAAGCTGAGCAAATGTGAATTTTGGCTCAAAGAAGTGACATTTCTGGGTCATGTGGTATCTGCTCGAGGCATTCAGGTTGATCCAAGTAAAATCGAAGCCATCACCGATTGGAAGCAACCTAAAAATGTCTCTGAGATCCGTAGCTTTTTGGGTTTGGCTGGCTACTACCGACGCTTTGTCGAGGGCTTCTCCATCATTGCCACTCCTCTGACAAAGTTATTAAGGAAGAATGTCCCTTATATTTGGTCTGATGCCCAGCAAGCTAGTTTTGAGAAACTCAAGGCAGCTCTGACCCAAGCCCCGGTTCTTATACAACCTGAGTCAGGAAAGGACTTCTCAGTATACAGTGATGCTTCACATTTCGGGCTTGGTTGTGTACTGATGCAGGAAGGGAAGGTTATCGCTTATGCGTCGCGTCAATTACGACCACATGAGTGTAATTATCCAACCCATGACCTCGAGTTAGCTGCTGTGATCTTTGCCTTGAAAATTTGGAGGCACTATCTTTACGGAGAAAAGTGTTATATTTACACAGATCACAAGAGTCTAAAGTACATCCTCACTCAGAAAGAACTCAATCTTAGACAACGTCGTTGGATTGAGCTTCTTAAAGACTATGACTGTGTGATTGAGTATCACCCAGGAAAGGCGAATGTGGTGGCTGATGCTTTGAGTCGTAAGGCTATAACAGATTTGAGATCCTTATTTGCCAGAATGAGTGTATACAGAGATGGCAGTCTACTAGCTGAGCTACAGGTTAAACCGACATTGGCCAAACAAATTAGGGCCAAACAGCTTCTAGACAGTTCCTTACTTCCTGTCATGCAGCAGGTTGAACAAGGATCTACTTCTACTTATGCCTTTGATCAGGATGGCGTTTTGTGCTTCAAGGGTCGATATTGTGTTCCCAATGATGTTGACCTGAAGCGGGCTATTCTCAGCGAGGCTCATAACAGCCCTTATGCTATGCATCCCGGTGGGGACAAAATGTATCAAAACCTGAGGCAGAGATATCGTTGGGAAGGTATGAAGAAGGACATTTCAGATTATGTATCGCGGTGTTTGACTTGCCAACAGGTTAAGGCAGAGCACCAGCATCCTTCTGGTTTGTTGCAGCCCATTAAGATTCCTGAGTGGAAATGGGAGCGTATCACGATGGATTTCGTTACCGGGTTGCCTCTAACTCCTTCTAAAAAGGATTCTGTCTGGGTTATTGTTGATCGACTTACCAAGTCAGCTCATTTTATCCCAGTTCGAGTCACTTACTCTTTGGAGAAGCTGGCAAAAACGTACATCTCTGAAATCGTCAGACTACATGGGGTGCCTTTATCTATAATATCTGATCGGGATCCGAGGTTCACTTCTCGATTCTGGTTGGCCTTGCACAATGCTTTAGGTACCCGTCTGAATTTCAGTACATCCTTCCATCCGCAGACAGACGGACAGTCAGAAAGAGTAATTCAGGTTCTTGAAGATATGTTGAGAGGATGCGTGATAGACTTCCGTGGTAGTTGGGAAGATTTCTTGCCCTTGGCCGAGTTTGCTTATAATAATAGCTATCAGGCTAGTATTCGCATGGCCCCTTATGAAGCTTTGTATGGTCGTAAATGTCGAACTCCTATCTGTTGGACCGAGTTGTATGATAAGAAGACTATGGGTCCTGAGTTGGTTCAAGAGACTGAAGAGACTGTCAAACTGATTCGAAATCGTCTGAAAGAGGCTTTTGACAGACAGAAGTCTTATGCTGATCGGAGGAGAAGGGATATAGAGTTTGAGGTTGGTGACCAGGTTTTTCTAAAGGTATCACCATGGAAGAAAGTTTTGAGGTTTGGGAAAAAGGGCAAGTTGAGTCCGAGATTTATTGGACCATATCGTATTGTGAAGAGAGTTGGGCCAGTTGCCTATCAGCTCGAGTTGCCATCCCAGCTTAACCGTATTCATGATGTCTTCCATGTGTCCATGTTGAGGCGATACCATCCAGATCCTAGTCATGTCATTCAAGCTCAGGATGTAGAGTTGAGATCAGACCTGTCCTACGTGGAGGAACCGATTCGAATCTTGGACTTTGATGAGAGAGTTCTGAGAAACCGACGCATTCCAATGGTTAAAGTTCAGTGGAGAAATCGGAGTCCTACTGAGGCTACTTGGGAGATTGAAGGATTCATGAGAAAACAATTTCCGCACCTTTTTAATTAAGGTAAATTTCGAGGACGAAATTTTTCTTAAGGGTGGGAGAATTGTAACAAAAAAAAAAACATAATGATTATGTTTTTTTTTCAACCACCTTATCTTCCCAACCACTCCACTAAACTTTCCCCCCCCCCTCAATTATTTTCTCCACTCCTTATCTCCCCCTTGCTCCATTTCGGCAGAACCAAAAAAACCCTTTCCCCCTAAATTTCTTGTTTAGTTTTCATTCAAGAAAACTCTCTCAATTTCATCTAAATCAATATTTGCTCTCAAACGTCAATCGTTGTTCCGTTCCGTTCACTGTGACTATCATACGAACCGTCTCGACGTTCCGGTCAGAACGCCCCTAACCACGTGTCAAACTGCCGCTCCGTTGTCGTTAATTTTGCCGTTGAAGGTTTCGAACAAATCGAGTTTTTTATCAAAATCGGTGATAATTCGGTAAGCTTTCGACTTAAAAATCAGTTTGGGGGGTTATATATTCGAATGGGGAAATTCTGTATTTTTTTTCTGATTTTTGCTCCGCCGTCCACGGTGGCGCGTGGGCCCCACGCGCCGTCCGGAGCCGCGCGTGGGCTTCACGCGCCGTTCCCGGCCACCATATATGGTGGCAGTGGACCGGCCGGTTCAGACCGGTCTGGTCTCGAACCGAGCCGCCCGAACCGGACCGACCCAGTCAGCATGACGTCAGCATGACGTCACCGACCCGACCCGACCCGTTGACCGACCCGTTGACCCGACCCGTTGACCGACCCGGTCAACAGTGACGTCAGCATGACGTCAGCGTTGACTTTGACCGTTGACCGTTGACCAAAAAGTCAAATTTTCCGAAAAGCCCTATTTTATGTTTTTCGACGTCCTGAGTCCGATTTTGAAGCCCGTTTTGCAAAATTCTGACCCGAAGGCCTCCGAATCTGACCTTAAACCCAAATCATGCTTAAGTACTTAATTTTCTATTCAGATATCAGTAAATTAATTAAGTGCCTAAACTAGTATTTTAATGGTGTAAAGGTGCCCGAGACTCGTATAACCACTCACCAGCTCAGCCTAGCTCCTCTCGACCCGCTCACCCTCACACTTCAGGGGATATCAGATCTGACCCCGTGTCTGAGCATACTGAGGCAGGTGCCCGTTAGACCCTTATCCGATCAGCTTCGAGGTGTGTTCCATGTGTGCTACATTCTGTTTATATGGATTGTATGGTGATTTGATCATGAATGACATTGCGTATGTTTGCTCAGTTGTTTACTTGTTATATGATTGCTTGACCTATGATGAATACTGAAATGTCTGCTCTGAAATAGTATGCCTATTTATCTGTTAAAAGCATGAACTTCTGTTTCTGATACTCTGAATAAAATATCTGTCACATATATTCTGTTAACATGTCTGGAAATCTGAACACTGATTCTGTTTGGGGTATACTGTTGGGATATGATATGAAGTGTCTTCGGCTCAGCCCTGATCCAGCTGGTAAGACCGTTCTGTTTTCGGATCCTAGGCTTCGGCCAGGTCCGTCCTGTTTTTGGTTCCTATGCTACGGCAAGGGCCGCCCGTATTCTAAGGTATTCCTTAGGATGGTACCCCGCCCAATGGGCTTGGGTTAATGCCATTATATGATACAGTTCTGGGGGACTGCATATTGGTGTGAGGTTGGAGGGTAGTCACTAGTAAACGCATACATGCATCTGAGTATCTGCATTGATCTGTTATGTATTCTTATGATCTGAATGTTATGTATTCATTGCTTGTTTGATCTGCACTTTTGGAACACACTGAGCTCTCTAGCTTATGTTTTTCTCTCCTCCCCCTTTCAGATACTTGATAGTCTACTCCTCTTAGACCCGGCAACTGGAGAATCGGCACATTTAGCTCTAAACTATTGTAATAATCTTATCTTCCAAATTGTCTGTATCTTGGGTGACTTATATCTATGTATTAATATTTTGACTGTGATAAATCACAAGAGTTTGATCTTAGGTTGTGACTGCCTGGAGTTGGGCTAAACGCATAAGTGGGCCCCGGGCAGTTACATTTGATTTATGATTTCAAAGGTTTAACCATATGTTTATTTGAAATCTTATTGTGGTTTACTTTAGTGACCATAATGTGGCTTCCTAAGATCCGTCGAAACGCATAGGCGGGTCTAGGGGGGGTTACAAAATTTGTTTAGGCGTAAAGATGTATTAATTGTATTATAGTTATAATATTGAAAATTATTTATTAATAAAACTTAAAAGATGTATTAATTGTATTGTATTTATTACTTATTAAAAGATACATTGTATAACATTTATTAATTAGCAAATAACTACCCGGTGGGTAGATGTAGCATTGCCATAAGCTTGACCTTGAAAGAGTCTGTTCATTGGCATATGACTCTTGGTTTAATAACCCATGCTACCTATATATATGTGATAGAGTTAAATAGGAAGGGAAATCGTTACTTGTATACTTTTTGCAAATGAGTTCCCCAAGTAGGGTAAAAATAGTGCTAATCTTGGTGAAGAATGGTCTGAGATGGGAAAATCTAATGTCTCTCAAATATATATCTGTCATACCCCTTCTATTGCTTATTTACAATTTCGGTATGTTGATTGTGGATTCTATTCCTTGTCCGAATTATACGGAACATTCAACGGTTCAAAATTCAGTGTTGTAAGTTATACGATGCGTTTCTTGTATTTTTTAGTTTTTGTTTTTCTTAATGCACTAAACTTTTCTTTTACTTTTTAACATTTATGTTTTTTTCCTAAAGGCTTTTAATTCTGGCTCTATCTTTCATTACAGGTACAGCTTGATATATTAGAATATATCACGGAGGTAAAGGGGTTGTTGGATCCGGTGAATGGTATTAAATCACTTACTTTTATAATCGAAAAAAGAGAATTCGGACTCTTTAGTTTCAATAATAATGTTAATGGTAGTGTCGGTGGTGGTGCTGGTGGTTATGGTAGTGGCGTTTGTCCGTCCGTACAGTTCAACTTACCATTTGGGAAACTTCGCCGGTTTGATGGATTTAATGGCCGCACAAGAAATGGACGAGTATCCTCTATTGGAGGTTATCTTAAAATGTAGATGGTGGTTGAATGTTATGAAAAAAGTATGTTAAACTTCATTATGTTTTATGGATAATCTTGCTATTTATCATATTGCATTAGTATTCTTATGGATAATCTTATTACAATATTGTGTTGGTTCTATTTCCGATTCGATCTTGAAAATGAATGATATATCTGTTTATTTGATTCACATAAACATGTTATAAATTTAAGTTTTCTTCAGAAGAAAGTGAGAAAGTAAGAAAAAATGGAGCACGGGTGGGAGAGCAGAGGGGTAAAACACGCTCAGGGCGGCGAGGTAAAAAAGTCAACTTCCGACGCAGAATCGGGGCTACGGTATTCGTCGACAACATCAGCAAAAGGATACATCATACAACACTCAAAAAGGCGTTTGAGTGTCACTGATGCATACGTCGCAGTAAGAAACCCCAAAAGAAGAACAAATCCTACTACCTTTGCTTTTGTCAGATATCTGCAGCGGAGTGAAGCAGTCAGAGCTGTGGAGCTGGGGCATGGAAGATTGATGGATGGATATAGGATCAGAGTTTATACTGCCAAGGAAAACAAGCCACATAACCTCTCCTCCAGAGTGGCGAAAATCAACAGTTCAGAGGTGAAGTTCGCGAGCAAGCAGCATTGGAAGTTCGTCGATAATAGAACATTCAAAGAGATTTTGACGGGCGTCTCAGGCGAAGAGAAATCAAAAGTTTCCGACGTGGAACAATCGGAAGCCTTGGACCACATGAAATACAAGAAGATTATACGAGTCTCTATCTCGGAGGGCGTTGAGGACGCATGTGCCCTTCGTCATCAAGGTATTATCTCAATCCAAAAAGGGGAGACGGAGTGGAGGAAGAGATGCCTGGTCACTCAAATCAAAAGCATGTACAACCCGGAATTGATTGAAGAACTATTTGCGTCAGAGGGTATTCCAGTTAAAGTAAGTCCATGGTATGGACTTCTAGCAGTATTACAGTTTCAGTCAATTCAAGATATGCGATCCACTTGGAGCAAAAGAGATGACATGCTCAGGGATTGGTTCGATGAGATGGAATCTACTCGAAGAGCTGCGTACAGAAGCTATTGCGACACTGGAGCTTGGGTCTCATCTGGATATTTCCTTCAATGCTAATATGGAGTCAGTAGTGGAAAGAATAGCAGGCAAGGAATTGGAAGACCGTAGCAATTAACCAGGTATGGGTTTATCAAGTGTGTAATCTGCTTTTTACACTAATGAATCTGGCTATTCTAAGTTGGAATGTGAGAGGTTTGGGAAGACCTGAAAAGAGTCGAGCGGTCACAACAGTGGTGAGAAAGTCGAAAGCTCAGATGGTGTTTCTTCAGGAGACTAAGCTGGATGCTGGGAAAACTCGGTTGTACGAAAGGTTAAAAGGAAACAAGTACGGCAATTTGGAATGTGTGGGTGTCGACGGTGCTGCGGGTGGAATGGCCATCCTTTGGGAGCCAAATTTCTTCAATTTGGATACCAAATCAAGCTCCAGTAGATATATCGCTTTGGTAGGCTCCTTAGTTCAGAACAGGGTGCAGATAGGTTTCATAAATGTTTATGCACCAAACGATCAACATGAGAGGAAGAATTTCTGGCTCCAACTCGAAGGCCTTATTGAGTCGTTGGATGTCCCGGTGATAGTTGGGGGAGACTTCAACGCCGTGAAATCAGTAGAGGAAAAATGGGGAGCGACAGCTTCTTCTACGTCAATGGGAGATTTCAATAGCTTCATTGATAGGTGTAACCTTATGGATTTAAACATGGAGGATGGGATTTTTACCTGGTTCAGAGGGGGCACTTCACTGGCAGCCAGCAGGATTGACAGATTCCTCATCTCTCCGGAGATTGCGGCGAAATTCCCGAACCTTCGACAAAAATGCCTTTCTCGGAGCGTCTCTGATCATAATCCAGTGCTATTAGAGGACAATAAAATTTCCAGAGAACCACAACCCTTCAAGTGGTTTTCACATTGGGCTGATGATCCCAACTATGTCGAGATGGTCAAAGCTACTATCAAAAGGAGTTGTGGGGGTAAGGTCCCGGGCTTGCTCCGAAATATCAAAAGGGCAACAAGAATATGGGATAAACAGCGCAGAACCAACAAGACAATGTCCATCCCTAAGTTGGAAAAATTGATAGAAGAGCGGGAAAAGAAATTGTTATCTTCAAATCAGAACAGTGTTGATTGGGTCGAAATCAGGAGACTCAGATCTGAATTATGGAGAAGGCTGGGGAACGAAGAGAGGGAATGGTTGTAGAAGTCAAGGGTGAAGTGGTGTAGAGAAGGGGATAGAAATACAAAATACTTCCACCTCATGGCATCAATGCGCAGAAACACCAACTCTATTTCGAGAATCAAGGTTGGAAATGCTGAATTGAGAGACCCAATGGACATCTCTGAGGCTTTTGAAAATTATTTCAGAAACAGCTATAATGAGAGCAACACCATTCCTATCAAAGAATTTGGCGTTGAGCTCAGGAAACTCAATTCTGATTCGGTTGAGCTACTGGAAAATGCATTTCGGAAATGAGGCTAGCTAAATGCATTTCGGAAGTGGTAGGCGAGAATCAATTTGCCTTCACTCCTGGCAAGCAGATTGCTGATTTCGCCCTAATCACAAATGAGGTCATCGATGCTGCATTGCGAAGGAAGGAAGAGATGGTTTTATTTAAGGCTGACTTCAAAAGGGCCTACGACACGGTGGATTGGGAGTTTTTAAACCTAGTGATGGAAAAAATGGGCTTCGGAGTTAAATGGAGGCAATGGATTAATGTGTGCATCTCATCCGCGTCCCTATCGGTGTTAGTAAACGGGTCGCCAACGAATTGGTTTAAGATGAAAAGGGGGCTTCGACAAGGATGTCCGTTATCGCCTTTACTATTCAATATAGTGGGCGAGGCTCTTAGCGCACTCCTCTCGAAAGCAGTGAACCTTCAGTTTATACAAGGCTTCCAGGTGGGCAGTACGGAAGCCACATACAATTTGCTGATGATTTGATTGTTTTCTCTAAAGCGGAGGAGCATTCGTTGCGAAATGTCAAACGGCTACTTAGAATTTTTGAATTTGCGGCTGGGCTATAACTCAACACTCAGAAATCCAAATTATATGGGATCAATGTTTCATCTGAACAGATCCTCAGCTGGAGCAGATCAATTAATGTGAGTTGGGGTGTTTTGCCAATGGAGTATCTCAGATTGCCTTTGGGCTTTCTTCGCAATTCTGCGGAAATTTGGCTGCCTATAATCCAAAGGATGCAAAAGAAACTCGAGATGTGGAAAGGCAAATTCTTATCAATTGCCGGCTGAATCACTTTAGTAAAAGTTGTCTTGAACAATCTTCCGGTGTACTTCATATCTTTGTTTTTGATGCCAGCAGGGGTAGCAAAAAAATAAACAGGTTGATCGCAAACTTCATATGGGGGGCGAACGAAGGCAGGAAAATCCATTGGTTAAAATGGGATCGCTTGTGCTCACCTATGTTAAAAGGTGGAATTGGGCTTGTGGATATCAGAGTCAGAAACAGGTCTTTGTTGAACAAATGGAATTGGAGGTATGGCTGTGAGGAAGGTAACCTGTGGAGGAAAATTGTAGATGCGAAATATGGCTATAACCAGAATTCTCTGGTTCCTAGCCGTAGTACTGCTTTCAGGAAGTCCTGGGTGTGGGAAAATATCACCAATCCCCTCACTAACGTTGAAGATGCTTACACAAAGAATGTCAAATTGGTTTGTGGTGATGGGAAATATATTGAATTCTGGTCGGATCCTTGGACCGAAGTCCCTTCACTCAAAGAGGAATTCCCTAGATTGTTTTCGATTGCTAAGAAAAAATCAGGGAAAATATGTGAATTCAGCTTCAAGGAGAATAATATATGGTCTTGGAAGATTGAATTGCGCAGAAACCTTTTTGTATGGGAAGAGAAGCTTTGGGGCAGATTCGTAGATATCATAAATAAAGCTTCTCAATCGATGTTTGAAAAGGATACAATAAGATGGTCGGGGAGTTCAAATGGTTATTATTCCCCTAAGGCTTTTTGCGCGCTACAGGATTCCTCCGCAGCCCCTTCATCCTTCAACTGGAAGCTGGTTTGGGCTAAGTTGGTGCCACCTAAAGTTGAAATTTTTTTTGTGGAGGGCAGTTCATAAGAGACTCCCTACATATGATGAACTTTGTAAGAGAGGAATCCGCAAGTCAAATACTAATTTGTGTGTGCTGTGTGGCGTAGCAAACGAATCGATAGACCACCCTTCTCTGCCATTGTTCAATTTCTTGGAAGATTTGGCAGCGTTGCTGCAATTTGTGGAACTTATCGTTCATCATGCCTGCTGACATTTCCTCTCTAATCCAGGTCTGGTACAACATCTCCCCTCTTAAACATTCCCCACAGATTTGGTTCATGTTATTGTTTGGTTGTTGTTGGACTATCTGGTTGTGCCGTAATGAAATCATTTTCAAGAAGAAGCAATTCACGGAGGACATGGTGTTCGAGCTGCTTCTGCTCCGAGTAGGCTTCTGGTGTACGAGCAAATGGCCAACTTCCTTCACGTCAGTGGCCGAGTTTATGAGACGGCCTCAGGAACTTCAACACAAAAAACTATTGAACACCGAGCATCGGGTGTCTATGTGGGAAGCACCAATCAAAGGGTGGCTTAAGTTCAATGTAGACGCGGCTGCTGTCAAAAGTATCGAATAGGCTGGGATCGGGGGTGTATTAAGAAACGAGGCAGGCAAAATCCTTCTACGATTTTCCAAGTTCATCGGGGTTGCGGATCCGACTTCAGCTGAACTGCTGAGTATTTTAGAAGCGTTGGTCATGTTTTCACAATCAAGGTTCAGTAGAAACAAGGGACTCATTATTGAATCCGATTGCAGCATAGCAACGGTATGGATTGAAAACCCAAATCAAGTTGCTGGGTGCTTTCAGAATCTGGTTAAGAAAATCAAAACTATAGGCAGTGAGTTAAAGTGGAAAATTACGTTTGCTCATAAGGAAAGAAATACGGTTGCACACAGACTCGCGAAAAGGGGCCTTAATAATCTAACGGATTTCCTATGGGAGGCTGCCCAGTAGAGATGTTGCTGGGAATTACAGCTCCCCTCATTTACGCTGCACCTTGTTCTCTTTGGCAATTGTTCTCATGCCTTCATGGTTTTGTGTATTTTGTAATGTTTAGTGTGAGTGTTTAGGCTGGTTTGTATGGCCGAATCTCGAGTGTATTTGTTTGTCAAGGATTAATAAAACGTAAGGGCACTCTTTTCCCCCAACCTAGGCTTAGTGGGGATTTTTAACGAGGCCCGATTCTCCTTTCAAAACAAAGTTTTCATTTATTTTTTTAATAAAATACAGTTTAAAGAATGAAATTAATCACTCAAAGAAGAACTCGACAAGTGTCTTAGTGGAAAAGTGGATGATGTTCATTTTAATATACACAAATTTAAATCGCTATGTCTACATGGTGTCTGCACATTGTCAAAGGGTTAAGAATATCTATAGACAGATACTACCTTGTAAACACTTTTAGCTCAAAGAAACTTAAGTATAAGTCTTTGGGTAAACTACTTAAATGACACCATCTAACTATGGGGTTGGTGTCAATTTGACTACCATACTTTCAATTGTGTTAATAAGATCACTTAACTTTTTATGGGGTATCAATCAAGCCATTTTCCGTTAAAATCTAATGGAGAGGGTGATGTAGCCGTTAATAAAAATTTATATAATTATATATATTTGTTCTTATTATTTATAGATTATATTAATTTAGTTATAATATTAATTAAATTTAGGGAAAACTACACCACTGACCACCAAATAAATTAGGGATACCTATTTGAACCACCGAACTATAAAAAACGTCAATCACACTACGAAACTTATAAAATCAACCTATTTTGACCACCGCCGTTAAAAACCTAATGGTGGAGTGACGGAACTGCCACGTGGCAATTGATGGGTATATTTAAAAATTACACATTTGGTCCCTATTATTTACACATTCTTTTAATTTAGTCCTAATTTTAAATTAATAAAATAATAAATTATTTAATTAAGTGGTGACACGTGTCAAGACCTTATTGGAGGATTTTAATTATTTATATTTAATTTTATTAATTTATTTTCCCTCTCCAATCAGGTGGTGACACGTGTCACCACCAATTTAGAGGAGAAAAATAAACTTGGAATATTTAGGGTCTAGGGTCTAGGGTTTGGGGTTTATTTTTCTCTTCTAAATTGGTGGTGACACGTGTCACCATCTGATTGGAGGGGGAAAATAAATTAATAAAATTAAATATAAATAATTAAAATCCTCCAATAAGGTCTTGACACGTGTCACCACTTAATTAAATAATTTATTATTTTATTAATTTAAAATTAGGACTAAATTGAAAAAATGTGTGAATAACAGGGACCAAATGTGTAATTTTTAAATATACCCATCAATTGTCACGTGGCAGTTCCGTCACTCCACCGTTAGGTTTTTAACGGCGGTGGTCAAAATAGGTTGATTTTATAAGTTCGGTGGTGTGATTGACGTTTTTTTATAGTTCGGTGGTTCAAATAGGTATCCCCAATTTGTTTGGTGGTCAGTGGTGTAGTTTTCCCTTAAATTTAATAATTTTATCAATTGACACGTGTTAGGGTATGTCGCATAAACCCATTAATAAAATAAGAAACAGTTTCAGTGCTTCACTGAACAAATGGGTCTGCTGCAACTACTAGAGGAGACCAATCGGACTGCCAGCAGTTAGCCTTTAATATATTTTGTTGTAAACAATGACCATAAAATTGGCTTGGCTCAATGGTTGGGTTGTGGCTTTTCAATTCATGCGTCTTGTGTTAAAATCCCATGATAAGAATATTTTTGCTTTTAAATTTTTTGTCCGGCCTATGACACGTGTCATCGTCTGATTTGATAAAAGATATTAAAATAAAAAAATAAAATCAACATATCATATGGTGACAAGTTTCATCATTTGATTGGATGATTGATTTTTTTTAAAAAAAATTAATTAAAATTATGACTAAATTGATATAATATATAAATAATTTGGATCAAATGTGTAATTATACTAATTTTTATTAACTATCAAGTTTAACCGCAAGTGGTTTGATTGATACCACTTAAAAAGTTAAGGGTAAACTATATAAATGACCACCATACTCTTGGAAAAGTCGTGATTTAACCACCTTACTTTTTTTCTAAGCAATGAAACCACCATACTAATAAATTTGATGCAATTTGACCACTAGTCGTTAGAGGTTAACGACAGAGTGACGTGACAGTTAAAAATAGGGGTATAAGTACACATTTGGTCCTCGTTACTTATACACTCTATCAATTTGATCCTAATTTTAATTTAATAAAATAAATTAATTATTTAATTATGTGGTAACACGTGTTACCACCTAATTGGAGAACTTTAACTATTTTTATTAAATTATTTTTCCTCTTTCAATCAAATGGTTAATATTATATATTTACATTCAATCTCTTTCTTTCTTTTTATTATAATAAGTTTAATTTTCAACATTTACACGTGTGTTAATATAATTATTATTTTAAAAAATAATAGCTCTCATTATTTATGCATTATATAATATGGTTTAGAATTTAAAGAATTTAAAAAATTATTTTTAAAATTCGAAAAAATTAATTGCACATTATATAAGTAAAATCAAGTTTTATAGGGGCTCAATATGAGGGCGATTTTTCTTATCTAATTTTTTCCATTTATAATGTCAGGATTCGAAGTTCTTACTTTGCTTAAGAGACCTAATGTCTCATCCAATTAGACTAATTGATTGTTGGTTTAAAACAATTAATTATACATTCCACGAATATGCAAACAAGTTATATTATATATTTACATTCAATCTCTTTCTTTCTTTCTTTTTGACAAAATCAATCTCTTTCTTTATAAACTTTAATTCACTCCACTGTAATTAAATAGATTTAATTGATTTTCAATACAGTAATCCTCATAAAACTGTTATCATGGTGAATTTGATCCAAGAGTTAACCCTAATTCGAGAGAAGATTCATTGACACATAATGTATGACATTGAATCATGTCATCAAGTAGAGAATAAGATTAAATATCAAAGTTCTTTTTTTTTCTCGGTTTTATAGGGTTTTGCCCTGAGTAATATGAACCGATCCGAGTTGTACATTTAACTTTGGTTGGTGAGTCTCCCGGCATGAATTTTCTGCATACACAATGCTTGAAACTCGCAATACCAAGTTGCTTACCACTTGGATCAACTCGTTGGTTTAAATCTCAAGTTTTAACATTGTAGAAGAACTAAAACCACAATTAAACCGTCATTTTTTGTGCATGACATCATATTTATCAACCATCATGGCAATTGAAAATGTTCATCATGAAGATTAATTTGAAGACTATTGGGATCCAACAAAAAATTTACATTTCTAGGTTTAAACTTCAACTTTTCAATGTACATTTGAAAAAAGGAACATGTTTGCCTGAGGATACAGTTCAATTACCGATTCTAAGAGCTCTACCGACCAAGTTCTGAATGTTCAAATAACTATTTCGTAGTTATTGTCGACGTTGTTTTGGTCCGGGTCGAAATTTTAAAAAAAAAAAGAAGACTACTGACACAAGGTTGAGCAGCGGTTGAGGGATGGCTGTGAAGATTTTTTTGGGCTTCGGCTCGAACCCGGACACAAGTTATGTTGTTTTGAGTGTTTCATTTTTGCTAGAGTATATTATATCCGTATCCAAAATATTTATACATGGATACGGATACACGATTGTCCGAACATATGAAACTCATACTCGAATCCAAGTAGGCTAGTAGCATATGTATCATCTTCCTCTAGGATCCGCAATCATGGAGAAAACAGGAGCTAACCGGGGGGAATAGACTTCATCGTCAACTATCTCTTCATCAACGGAGAGTGTTGCAATATGTGTATCATTGGCCATATCAACTCCTCCCGGGTTTTCTTGTAATTGAAGGCAGAACTCGAGATTCCAAAGCACATCGCCCATCGAAGGTCGATCGATTCCATTATCCGATATACATTTCCCCGCTACGTCCGCAAATACCTTAAAGCACTCTGGGTTCATTTCTCCCTTAATATGTGGATCAATCATTCGACGGAGTGTTCCTCTTCTTTGACAATGCTGAACGTAATCGGCCAAACTAACTTGTTCCTTTGGCAAGTTCGAATCCAATACCGGCCTTGCGCACAACACCTCGAAAAGGACTACTCCGAATGAGTAAACATCGGATTTGTCGGTTAATTGCTGCCTACGGAAGTATTCTGGGTCCAAGTAACCGAAGCTACCTTTCACCATTGTACTATAATGAGTTTGGGTAAGAGTTGAACCACATTTCGATAGTCCGAAATCGGAAACTTTCGCAATCCAATTCTCGTCCACTAAAATGTTTGTAGTCTTAACATCTCTGTGTATGATTGGGTACCTTGCGCCGGTGTGAAGATAGTGAAGTCCACTTGCAGCTCCAACGCATATTTCCAACCTCTGCTTCCATGACAGGGGAGGTTTATCAGTTTTGTACAAATGTTCCCTCAATGTCCCATTAGCCATATAATCATAGACCAAGATCATCTCCCCGGCTTCTTCGCAAAATCCGATCAAAGAGACTAAATGCCGGTGTCTAAGCTTCGAGAGCATCTCGATTTCGTTCTGGAATTCGTCGACCCCTTGTTCCGAAGAAGGGTTTGATCTTTTGATAGCAACTTTAGTCCCTCCATCTATTGTACCCTTGTAAACCTTGCCGAATCCTCCGACACCGATAACCTGCGATTCGTCGAAGTTCTTGGTTCCGTTTTTTATTTCCGATAAGGAGAAATGCCTGCAAAGACCGGCCGCAATATTCACAAAGCTTCCGGTGGACCCCGATTTTCTATGGGAACTTCCATCAATTGGTAACAAATTCACAGTTTTACTAGCACTAACATTGTCCTTCTTTTTCTTAACAAAAACAACAAGGGCAATCAGTACAGCACTACTAGCAACCCCTCCAGCAACCATTTCCTCAACATTAGACCCTGATGCTTGGTGCTGTTTATATGCTTCTTCTGCATTAGTAAGCATTTCCGATGGCACCGGATTCCGACCGGCCAAATTCTCATTCGTGTCGTTAGCTTTGAAAACCTCCAATCCGTTGAGAATCGCATCGTAACGATTGAGCTTGCGCGTCGTCGATATGGTCGGATGCAATTCCACCCGAATCTCGCCCGCTCCGGGTAGACCCGAAACAAAGACTGCATAATCTTTATAAACTGGTTTCCCCATAGATCCTGACCATTCAATCACATCAGCCCCTCGCTGTGCTGTTTGGTTGTTAAGAAAAATATCAAACACTCTTTCCTTGATCCTACTAAGCTGATACTCACAAAAATGTAGCCTAACAACATATGTGAAATCTGCATCAACCTGGAAAATCCAAGTAAGGTTATGTTTCAGGTTAATTTTCGAATAAGGCCCCATCGTCCGCGCCGTGCTATACACATTCAATGGCGCAATGTCTGCCGTTACTTCCTCCGTATATCGGATAGTAACATCTTTGTTAGCCCGGGAGGTGGCGCCGATCGAAGTACTGGACAAATACGGCAAATCTTCGTACCACGTCCGAGTAAGGCCGGAGTCTTCTTGCGGCGCAATGAACTCTCCGCCTATGTTTAGCCTAAACATCGTCTGCAGAGTCGAGCCACGGAGATCAAGAGGTTCATCTCTATATCCAACAATGGCAACGGGCTTTTGGAATATATCAGGCATAGGGATCACTTCAATGCCATTAATGAAAGCATACGATTCTTTACAGGGAGTGATCGTAAGGTTAAGATCGCCCGATACGACCGGCATCAATGAGAATTCCCTCAAGATATAAGCCTGCGTGATCGCTTTCGCGGTGACGGCGGCGCTGAAGTTGTTGAGAAGCGTGATGCCGTTGGCGGCGACGGAGAAATAGGCGCGGAAAGGGTCGTGGTCGCCGTAAGTAGTGGGGTAAAAGTGGAGCCGGAGCCATAGCCGGGACTTGGAAAAAACCGGGAACTTGTAGGTCGTTGACGATGATCTGAAAATCCTCGCGTTCATGTATGGAACTGGTGATGGCAATAAAGGGTCTGGGTATGGAGCCGTGGCGGCCTCTGTATCGTCTCTACTGTCGGATGAAGCTAGAAACTCTCCGTCGGGAATCCAATTCCGGCCATCGGAATCGGTGATTTCCTTACCACCGCAAGAAAGGAGAAAAGGGACTGGTTCTGGTTCTGGACTGTTTTCTCCAAGAACATGAAATGTGCTCATAGTGAAAGTACAACAACAAAGAGCGAAAATCAAGGATTTGGAGATGGATTTCATGTCGGAGAGAAAATGGAAGAAAGAGATGAGAAAGAAGGGGAAAGAACAGGGGACATGCAAATCCTCAATATTCAGGAAAACAATGAAATCCATAGATTTTGTTAGGAATCTAGGAGAAGAGGAAGGTGAAGAATGATGCATGAGGGACGTTCAAAGAGCGAGTGGTGTGCGTTTCTTTAAGCTTTTTGACTTGTAATTTTTTAAAAATTATTCGAATATTTAGATATAGTTATTTACAGGAGTTAATTGCATTTGTATTATATGTCTCCAAACTATAAGTTTCATTTTAAATTGGTCTTCAATTTTTTTAGGCATTCTATTCTCACCCTTAAATTATAACCTTCATCTTAAATTAGTTTTTAAACTTTTGAACATTATGATTTTATCCTCAAATTATCAGTATATGCTAAATCACATTGTATGCTAATAAAAATATTAATTGTCATGTAAATATTGATGTGTATTATGTAATAATATGATACGGCATAAACAATAATTAAAGGGTGAAATTAGAATGTTAAAAAATTTGGGGACTAATTCAGAATGGAAATTATAGTTTGGGGATGAAACTGTAACATTTAAAGTTTAAGGACCTCTTTTAAATAGAAGTCACAGTTTGAAAACAAAATTAAAATATTCAAAAGTTTAAGGGTCAACTCAAAATGAGAATCATAGTTTGAAGACGTGATGCAATTAATTCTATTTATACAGACTTTTTTAAAAAATGCTAAAATATGCCAAACAAGTTTGGATAAATATTCTATACACATTTTAGGTTCTTGTGCGAGTCTTTCACAAATTTTAAAATTACTGTTTACATTGAACTCTCTCAATTTATAGATCTTTCAGTTAGACAGATGAACATTGATTTTAAATATGATCGATATGTATGAATCAATATAGATTTTAAAATTTTGATTCATTTAATGTTGAACCGATGTAACTTTTGAGATTTGGATGAAATAAACGTTAGATTATTGGATTTAATAATGAAAAGGAATTGGCAAAGTATCAATCGTCCTCTTCACCATCCAGAAGGCATTTGGTGATGGGAAACAAATTAACTTTGGACTGGATATCCATCGTTAAAACAAGCGTTTCCTAGAATGTAAGGGATTGCAATGAAGAAAACAGGGAAAGTTTCAGATTTGGAATATAGAAGCAACAACTCTGGGGATCCTTCATAAACACTCTAAACACCCGGGAGAAAAGGTGGCTGTTACAAACCTAAATCCTTTTTAGGTGCCAAAATTGTAAAGAAAAAAAGGTTTAGACTCCAAGTTGAGAAAACCTGCCAATTTTCGGGGACGAATTGGTATATTAAGCCATGTGAGACCGGTCCGTTTATCCCAAATGGATGGGCTTTGTCTTCAACTGGCCGACAGCAAGCGGTAAGCAAACCGCGTAAGGAGCCGGATTCCGGGCCCACTCGTTTCTTCAAAATTCATAAAATATCCGAATCCGCCATTCCCCATTTTCTCAGTGTTCAGTTCGTGTTCTTCCCCTGCATTTTTTTCATGATTTTTCTCACTAATAAATAATGCCTGCGGATTCGATAGCTTACCACATCGACATGGAAGCCCCGCAAAACAAATCTGTGTCTTCTTCTTCTGTGTTCGAAATCGAGGTTAAGGCCACGTTTATCATCGTCCAGAGGAATCCCGGCGCCGGAGATGAACCGTTTGCTGAAGTCGGGAGGATTATTTCACAAGTGATCCACGAGTTTCCTCTCGACGACTTGATTAACGATGGAAACGGCGCCGTTCTGGACATGCTTAACTCAATGCGCGTCCCGGTTCAGCCGTCGATGGTTGAGGAAATAGCGGCCACCGCCGTTCGTTTGGCGGCGGAGGCTAGGGATGGAGATGGAAAGGTGTTGAGAATGGAGGTGGCGGTCGAGGCTGTCGTGGATAACGTGCCTGACTTTGGGGATGGTGATATTGATGACGATGAAGACGACGATAGTGACGATGAAGGGGTGGCGATGACGGCGGAAGAGGTGGCGGAGAGTGTGGGGAAGACGGTGGTTGATGAGGCGGGGAAGGAGTGTCCGATTTGTTTGGAAGAATTGGTGGTGGGTGGCGAAGCGGCCTGCGTGCCTTGCTCGCATTCTTTTCATGAACATTGCATTGTTACCTGGCTGAAGAAGAAGAAACGCTGCCCTTGTTGTCGTTTTGATTTGTCTAAGCTGAAAGGTCAAGTAACTCAAGTTTAGGAGTTTTAATTGTTGATTTTCCAATTGTAGTTTCATAAATATTACTAGAATAAATGTAGATGAATGTAACATTAATTATCAATTATCAATTATTTTTAAGCTATAACGTTATAAATGAAATAAGTTTGATTGTCAATTTATTTTAGGGAAACTACTCCAGTGACCACCGAAGTAATTGGGGATACCTATTTGAACCACCGAACTATAAAAAACGTCAATCACACCACCAAACTTATTAAATCAACATATTTTGATTATCGCCGTTAAAAAGTTAACGGATGGGTGACGGAAGTGCCACGTGGCAGTTAACAGGACATTTTTAAAATTACATATTTAGTCCCTGTTATTTACTTATTAAATCAATTTGATCCTAATTTTATTTTAATTAAATAAAAATTAATCAACCAACTAAGAATTAATGAAAAAAATATAGAACGAGTTTATGAAACCTAAACCTAAAGAGAGCGTATTTAAGTTAACAATGTTTGATTTTAAAACTTCTAATTACAGGTCATTAATAAATATTCAACATCTTTTGAACAATAATAAATATTCAACATCACTATAACATTTTGTCGAATATAATAATTTTATGGATTATATCTAACACACTGACATTAGTGATAAAACTTTTACTTTCTACAAGTGTCATATTTTTAATGTTTAGAGACTTAGTTTAGGGTGTAGGGTTTAGATGTGGAAATTTAGAATTTATGGGTAATGATTAGAATTTAGAGATTAGGATTAAGATTTAGGGTTTAGAGATTATAGTTTAGATTTTAAAGTAACATGTTGAGGATTTAGGTTTTAACCTATAAACTCTGAATTCTATTCATGGTCATTAAATTCTAAACTACTAAACATAAACCCCTAAAATTAAGCCGTTTGTGGAAACTTTTAATTTTCACCGCCAGTATATTAAATAATTATCCTAATTTTATTGGTTGTTAAATTTATACTCAATGAAAAAATCCAATACTTTTATGATGGCCCACCTAAATTTTACTTAATTTTGCTGATATTTTTCAAATGTTTGTAGCATAACCGTTGTACTACACGTCTTATTGGATACATATTTTTAAATTTTATTATTTAATTTTTTATTAAATAAAAAGATATTATATTTTTAAGTTAAATATTGAGATTCGAGTCTAAACAAAATAAGATAATATGAGTATTCTTGATCATTCGATCAATTAGTGAATTTCAATTTTTCTATTTAATTAATATTAAATCGGTGTTAGGGGTGAAAATCGGGTGGAGCTGGGATGATTTTACATTCTTCACTTCGTCCCCAACACTTGCGAGTACGATTTCGAAGAATCTCCATTAGATGCTTCGAGGAATTTTTCATCCTCATACCCATTGGATCCCTATGATTTTCGGAGAATCCCCGTCCCAAAACATTAAACAAAATTTATTACTTTACGGACTAAAATATAAGGTCAATTTCAATTTACAAATCATATATTCATTATACTTAAAAATATATAAATTACTTCAAATTATATAGCAGCAATATTCAACTATGTAGTAGGTAAAATAAAAGCAAACCAAGGAGGCAAATTGCTTTAATTGATCATGTATAAATACAATATATACTATTGAACAACAATATTTTTATGGTTAGCTACAAAACAATAATATTTATAATAGATTAATAAAATAGAAACCACATTTATATATATGTATAAGGTAAGATATTTTGTTTTCATGAAAAAAGATCAAGGACGTTCGAAGTTGGCTAGCGGCTGAAAAAGAATGGTGACTTTGCTTACTTGAAAGGGAATAGAGTTTTGAGTGACATGAACGCAAAAAAGTGGGAGATAAAGAGATTATATACTCTTAATTAACAAAAAATGGTAAATTACTATAGATGTCATCCAAACTTAATAAGGTTTAAACAAAAAGCACAAATATTTAGATGAGCTTGAATATTGATATTAAGTTAGATATACAAGTAAATGGGAGTTAAGTATATATTTTTTTAAAAAAATTGTAAAATATCAGGAATCTTTGCAGATATTTTTGGGGATCCCTACGGTTATTTATACAGTTACGGTTCGGTTATCCATATTGTTTGGATATAACAATTCTCATTGTAACCCCCTTGTCTCGGTCCGGGCGGCCGACCAATCCGAGTGGGTCACACGCGGGGAAAACCGAGGTGAAACCCGTTAAGGCTCCACTTCGGTTAACGACCCTAGAAAACTTTCTTTTATTTATTATCTTGTCTAGATGTCTTATTACATCCTATGTGAAACAACGACAGCGGAAGCAACAAGCGAGGCGAACAAACAAACAACAATTTAAAAACAACCCATTTTAGCTTATTCTGCAGACCGTATCGATACGCTCAAAGAGGGTATCGATACGCCTTGACTAGGTCAACTGGCCAAAGTCAACTCGAGGAGACCGTATCGATACGCTGGTTGACCGTACCGATACGCCCTCAACGGTCAACTTCTCGTGCTCAACGCTACAAAGACCGTTTCGATACACCTAAGCCTATTTCGATACCCTTAATTTCTCGTCAAAATCTCAGATTTCTAGTAGCAAAATGGTATCGATACGCCTTCCCGTATATCAAAACGCTTGGCCTGAAACAAGAAGGCCGTAGCGATACGGGTCCAACCGTATCGATACCCCTACTTCGAACACGCAGGTTTTAGCTGGTTAAGGCACAAGACTGCCTCAAAGACACCAACTAAAACCTCCACACATGCATGCATAAACTCTAAAGGCAAAACATTCTACAACAAGCATGTACAACACACAACATACATGAGAGGCCATACAAACAAAGGAATCAACATTCACCATAAAAGAGGCATACATAACATAACAAGGTTTCATGCCTTAGACAAAACATACACAAAAGCATAAAGGTAAGGGCACAAGGCCAACATACAAAGTATAAGCAAACCATAAACAAAACATCAACATATCAAAGGAGTCTAAACAAGCTCCTAACACAAAATAACAACACAAATCCCCATTGCTTAACTATTACATCAATTACTTAAAAGTTCATACTTGATGATAGCAAAAGCACAAATAGCACACTTGGAGGCCTTTTCCTTGCACAAGAAACCCACGAACTAAGGATCTGCATTGTCGAACAAAATAGAGCGTAAGCGTAAAGCTTAGTGAGGGTAAGCTCATAAAACAAACCTCGATAATGCAGGGTCCAAGCACGAGCAACACAACCAAGGAAGAATGCATGTTTTCTTACCTTCGAAGCCACAAGAGTTAAATATAAACGATGCATGAACATAATATCAATTATCATGCCATGCTCAACATGTCCATAACCACAATCATATAGAAACACATTTAACATTACGTATTGGCACCTAACTATGACTCGAATACGCGGATAACAACCGTTGGAACTCACATCCAACACTCAACCTTTACCTTACCGTGGATTACACTCATCATCGTTTCACGCGAAGAGGATTCCACTCATCCTCACGCCCCGTCGATGGGATTCCACTCATCACCGACTAACATATAAAAGAAGATTTCCGGGCGTACCCATACTACATCTTGATGACTACCATCACCAAGACTACGTGCGCATTTCGACACTCGTATGCACACTAACAAATCAAAAGCTCAACTAAAAGCTATCAAAGTTAACATTTTTAATTCAAAACCCCAAAACTTCAAAATGCAATATACTAGGTTTTATTGAAAACTAAAGGTATAGGAATGGAGAGGAAGGTGAGGACAAGTCAAAAACACAATTACCTTTCAAAAATATTCAAAGATGAAGCAAGGATGTGATGGAATAGTATCCTTGAGATGAGGGAGGAAACTTGTCGTTGGATTTTTGAAGAGGAGGGAGAAGAAGATGATGAAATGGGTGTTTTAATTGTTTTGTTTTATTTTTAAAGCCAAAAGACTCATTTACCCTTAATGAAATGGGATATTCAGAATAGTATGTAATCCATGGCTATTTGGGTTTTAATTTAAAATATGTCCAACACAATTTATTATTTAAAAAAAACCCGAAACATTATTTTAATTATTTAATTCACTCGAACCCCAAACTCAGGTGTTACACTCATCCCCATCCCCATTTGAGCTTCGGTGATAAAACTATCCATGTCCCCATCCTCGTGGGTGAAGATTTCGGTTATTCCTCATCCTCATTGGTTCAGATCCCCACAGTTTTCGAATATTCTCGACCCAATTTTCATCCCTAATCGGTGTCCAAACAGTTTAACTAGAAATCAAAGATTTTGTCGAATCGATTTCAAATTCGAATATTAAAATCATGATTTAAGTGGGAGGGGTCGTCACTACCCAAGAAGTTCTAGGGTGAGGTGCCTTAAAATGAGGCTAAAATGAGGCGCAACCGAAATTCTTAAAAAATTATAAGAATTTCGGTATCGATTTTTTTGGTATATATCGAATTTCTTACAAAAAGTGTAAGAATTACGGTATATTCCAAATTTCTTACAAAAAGTTTAAAATTTTGAAAGTGTAAGAATTTCGGTAAAATGTAAGAATTTCGGTATATACCGAATTTCTTACAAAAAATGTAAGAATTTTGGTATATACCGAAAAGTTGATACCTGTAGAACTAATTGTTTTGATATAATAATTGAAAAATGTTTTGAACTAAATTGAAAAGAATTTAAATTATGTTTTTAGTCAAAAAACAACTTTAAAATATGTTTAAGGGTTTTACAAGGCTTTGGAATGATTTAAAGTGTATTTAAAGTAGTCAAAACCATGTTTTAAATGTAACCGTACCGATACAGTGTGGTACCATATCGATACCCTTTAGGGTTTTAACTACCGTGATTTTCCAGTAGACAAAACCTGTACCGATACGCTTTTCCGTATCAATACGGCATGTTTTAAATAGCCAACGGCTAGTTCGCGTATCGATACGGTTGTATCGCGTACCGATACGCCCAACTACCCCCAACGGTTTTTCAAATTGTAGGACCGTACCGATACGCTAGCTAAGCGTACCGATACACACCAGCTTGAATTGCTCAAACGATTATTTCCTTATCGGGAGCGTATCGATACGCCAAGCTGCAGAACTGCATTTATGATGGGAAATAAAGGCTCCAACGACTCTAATTCAACCCCAATAGTCCTTAACGACTACAAACTCAATTAGGAGTATCAAAGGGACCTTCAAGCATCAAAAGATGGTTAATGCTTCAATTGTCAACGACATTATTGTGAAACTAAAATTGGTTTTGATATAACACTTAGATTATGGACTAAATTGCAAAACAATAAATTTTTAAGTACTTTTCAAAGTCTCACTTTTTGACAAGCCTTTTTTAACCAAACTATATTTCAAGATAAAACACACTTAAAGGTTCAAATTTCACTAAGTTTTTTTTTATGTGTTTTCAAACCTATTTTCAACAAAAAGCCCAGGCGTATCAATACCCCTAGGCGTATCGATACCGTTTTTCAGCACTGGAATTTTAATCAATCATAGCGTACCGATACGATATTACCCCGTATCGATACAATATTCATCTGGGCAAGACTTTAAGTCATAACGTACTGATACGCATTGTAATTGTATCGATACGATTTGCTTATCTTTACAAAATCTTTGCATTTAATTTTCGACCGTTGGCTTGTCAGTTAGTTGGTATCCCAAAATTTAAATGACCGTTAAACCGTACCGATACGTTAAGTGAGCGTACCGATACATTTTTTTATCAAAACCAAAGTTTGGATTCCTAGTGAGCAAAATCCGTACTGATACACCCCTTAAAACCGTATCGATACAATGACTCTTTCTTGTTTGAGACAGATACCGATACACCCCTGAGCCGTACTGATACGGTAGGTAGCTGAGCAGTATTTACTGTGGGAAATTGCAGCCCAATGGCTCTATTGATGATCCCAACTACACAATCAGCTAGAATTCAATACAAGGGTATAAAAACAAGTCTCAAATGCATCAACAACAACCATTGAACCTACAAGCAAGATCAAAGTACTCAAATCAAAACTTTGTACCTTTAGAGTCAAATCCTTGTACCCAACTCTTGTGTTCTTCATTGTAATCCTTTATTGTGAGTTTGAGGAGTGTGAAATTGTAATTGGGTAAACAATTATCCTTTGAGGGGAATTTCTAGAGTTTACCAAATACACTTCTTTGTAAAAGTGAGTAGATTAAGCTTTGAGTAGAAAGCTTAATCAAATTGTAAGGTTTCCTCCTCATCCAAGAAAATGGGAAGAATTCAAGTAGTGAATTGGTTGAAAATCCTTAGTGGGAGCTAAGGTAGTGGATGTAGAGTTCATTGGAGAACTCGAATCACTCTAATTGCCTTGTGTCACATTTTTTATTCTTCCAAATTTTCACCCTCCAAATTTTTTATCGCCAATTCACCCCCTCTTGGCCATTTGCAATTGTGTGATCAACTCAACAATTGGTATTAGAGCTACACTCATTGGAAGGATTACAACCCTCTTGAGTCGATTCTAGGAGAGTTTGATCAACAACTAGTCAAGCAATGACATCCACCTCCACTTCCAACCTCTACGAGTCTCAAGCCATCATTCTTCAATGGGGATAACTACTCATATTGGAAGAATAGGATGAGGCTCTTCATCAAGTCTACCGACTACATAGTGTGGGATGTAGTTGAAGAAGGGCCATACATACCGATAAAGATAGACGATGAAGGAAGACTTGTCCCAAAGGTCAAAGCCGAAATGACCAAAGATGATCGACGAAGGATGCAAGTCAATGATAAAGCTCTACATGTCATCTTTTGTGCTCTTGGTATGGATATCTACTCCAAGGTGTCCTCGATCGAGAATGCCAAGGAAGTTTGGGACACCCTCAAGACAACATATGAGGGAACTAGCAACGTCAAGGAAACAAAAATCGGGCTACTCAATCTAAGCTACGAAAACTTCAAAATGGATCCCGATAAAAGTGTTTTCAAGATGTTTGATCGATTCTCGGTCATCGTCAATAAATTGAAGGGCTTCGGTGAGATCATCACCGAAGACAAGCTAGCGAGGAAGTTGTTGTACTCTCTTCCGGAATCATGGGATAGCAAGAGAATGGCCATTACTGAAGCTCGAGATTTGAAGACTCTCAAGCTAGATGCTCTTGTTGGATCTCTACTCACCCATGAGATCATGAAGAAGGGAAGAGAAGAAGAAAAGAAAATGGAGGAGAAGAAGGTTGATAAGAAGGATGTTGAGAAGAAGATGATTGGAATCGCTCTTAAAGCTTCATATCATGAAAGCGATTCTAGTGAAGATAAAGATGAGGAGATGGTCATGTTGGCAAAACGATTTACTCGCTTCATGAAGTCTAACCGTGGAAGAAAGTTCAATAGAAAAGATGACTTCAAGAGCAAGAGTAAAGAAGATGAGAAGGACCAAATCATTTGCTATGAGTGCAAAAAATTCGGCCACATCCATTCTGAGTGCCCTCAATTGAAGAGGAAGATTTTTGGGAAGAAGAACAAGTTCAAAGCTCAAGTAGCAACTTGGAGTGACGAGGAGTCATCCGAGGAGGAAGAGGAAGTGGCTAACCTTTGTCTCATGGCCATTGATGATGATTCAAAGGTAAACCTTAACTCATCTAATTTTGATTTTACCTATGATGAACTTCAAGATGCATATGATGAATTGCAAGAGGTTTATGATGAATTAGTTGAAAAATATAAGGAGTCAATTTTGAGAAACAAGAAAAATATATCCGATTTAAAAATTCAAAATGAGTCTCTTTCAAAAACTAACTCGGAATTGGAAAAGAATGTTTTATACTTAATAAACCTTTCAGATGATCTTAAGAAGAAAAATCTTGATCTTGAAAAACTTCTTTCGGATTTTCAAGAGTATTACACAAAGGAATTGGATAATCTTAAAACTTCTATTACTATTGGGAGAAATAATTTTGAAAAAGGAAATTCTTCTAAAACCCAATATGCAAAAAGAAAACCTTTTCATCCTAAATAAAGAAAATTTTCTAAGCAATCTAAAAGTCAAAGAATTAGGAGTGTTTGGGTTCTTAAGGAACTAATTATTTCTAATAACATGAATGCTATTGCTTCTTAGATTCCTAAGGGAACCAAGGTTTTGAGGGCTAACACTTATGGACCCAAAATGATTTGGGTACCAAAAACCAAAGCCTAATTTCTTTGTTTGTAGGGGGAGCATTGCTACAAAGCCAAAGTTTCATGACAAAACTCATGGTACCTTGATAGTGGATGCTTAAGACACATGACCGATGAAAAGAGTAGATTCTTAGAACTAAAGCCAAAGAGTGGTGGAGTGGTAACTTTCAGTGACAACTCCAAAGGCCATATTGAAGGAATAGGCTCCATTGGTAACCACTCTTCTATTTTCATTGAAAATGTCTTATATGTCAACGGTCTTAAACATATTTTGTTGAGCATTAGTCAATTGTGTGATAAAGTTTTTAATGTTTTATTTGATAAAAATGGTTGCAAAATTGTGAACATTAAAACAAATCAATTGATGCTCATAGGGCATAGAATAGGTAATATTTACATGGTGCATTTAGATGACATTCATACATCTCATACATGTTTAGTTGTACATGATGAACATGGCTCATGGCTTTGACATAGAAAATTAGGACATGCTAGCATGAGTGTTTTAGAAAAATTGATTTCCCTTGATCTAGTTAGATGTTTACCCAAACTCAAATTCTCTAATGATAAAATATGTGATGCATGCTCTAAGGGTAAACAACATAGAACCTCATTTAAATCCATTAATGATGTCTCTACTAGTAGATGTTTACAATTAATTCATATGGATCTTTTTGGGCCTATTAGGACTATGAGCTTGGGTGGTAAATCGTATGCTTTTGTACTTGTTGATGACTATTCTAGGTTTACTTGGGTTTATTCTTAAGTATAAAAGATGAGGCTTTAGAAAAATTCATCACATTTTCTAAAATAACTCAAAATGATCTTGAGCTTAAAATTTCTCACATTAGAAGTGATCATGGAATCGAGTTTCAAAATCTAGGTTTTGAAGAGTTTTTAAATGAAAATGGGATTAGCCATAATTTTTCCGCACCTCGCACTCCTTAACAAAATGGGGTAGTTGAGAGGAAAAATCGAACTTTAGAAGAAATGGCTAGAACCATGCTTTGTGAAAATAATTTACCTAAATATTTTTGGGTGGAAGCCACAAATACCGCTTGCTACATTATAAATCGAGTAATGATTAGGTCAATTTTAAAGAAAACACCATATGAGATTTTAAAATCTAAAAATCCTAACATTAGCTATTTTCATCCATTTGGTTGCAAGTGCTTTGTTTTAAATAATGGAAAAGACAACTTAGGTAAATTTGATGCTAAAAGTGATGAAGCTATTTTCTTAAGGTATTCTTTAAACTCTAGAGCCTATCATGTATTTAATAAAATAACTTTAGTAGTAGAAGAGTCTATACATGTTGTTTTCGATGATAACCTCCTTTCGAAAAAGGACTCTTGTGATGATGACGATGTAGGAATCCTTGATGCCATTGATGGAGGAAAACATCAAAGGTGGATGAGATTCCAACTAAAGAAGAAGATGTACAAGATCCACCTCTTGAAGCCTTGAAGGACTTGGCTCTTGAGGAAAATGGGGTATCTTACCCAAGGGAGTTCAACTATGTCAAAGGTGGTGAAATCTTAGGTAATCCATCCAGAGGGTAACTACTAGATCCTCTCTCAAATTAATGAACCATGTTGCATTTATTTCATGCACTGAGCCTAAAAATATTAAAGAAGCATTAAAAGATGATTTTTGGATTTTGTCTATGCAAGAAGAATTAAATCAATTTGAGAGAAATAAGGTATGGACACTAGTTGAAAGGCCTAGTAATCAATCTACTATATGAACTAAATGGGTCTTTAGGAATAAACTAGATGAGAGTGGTAACATAGTGAGAAACAAGGCTAGGCTTGTTGCTCAAGGTTACACTCAAGAAGAGGGAATTGATTTTCATGAAACATATGCACTCGTAGCTAGGATGAAAGCTATTAGGATGCTTCTAGCATTTGCATGTTACCATGATTTCAAGATTTTTCAAATGGATGTAAAAAGTGCTTTTCTAAATGGTTTTATAAATGATGAAGTGTATGTTGAACAACCCCCGGGTTTTGAGGATTTAAAATTTCCAAATCATATTTTTAAACTAACCAAAGCTCTTTATGGTTTAAAACAAGCTCCTATAGCTTGATATGAAAGACTTTTAAGCTTTTTAATTGAAAAAGGTTTTGAAAAAGGTAAGGTGGACACTACACTTTTCATAAGAAGATATAGTAATGACATCTTAGTAATACAAATTTATGTTAATGATATCATTTTTGGTTCTACTAATGAATGTTATTGCAAAGAATTTTCTAAGCTAATGCAAGGTGAGTTCGAGATGAGCATGATAGGGGAGCTCTTATTCTTTTTGGGACTCCAAATCAAACAAAGGAATGATGACACATTCATAAATCAAGCTAAGTACGTGAACGATATGCTCAAAATGTTCGGCTTTGAGAATGTAAAGCCTCAAGCCACACCTATGAGCTCTTCCATAAAGCTTGTCAAAGATGTAGAATATAAGTGTGTTGATTCTAAGCTTTATAGATCCATGATAGATTCTTTGTTTTACCTTACCACAAGTAGACCGGATATCATGTTTAGTGTTTGCTTGTGTGCTAGGTTTCAAGCTAGTCCTAGAGAATCACACTTAGTTTCCATTAAGAGAATTTTTAGATACCTTAGAGACACACCTAACTTAGGCCTTTGGTATCCTAAGGATTATTCCTTTAGTCTTCATGCTTATTCGGATGCAAATTATGGGGGATGCAAGATAGATAGGAAAAGCACCTCCGGGACATGCCAATTCTTATGTAGTATGCTCGTATCTTGGTTCTCTAAGAAATAAAATAGCGTAGCCTTATCTACCATCGAAGCAGAGTACATATTCTTAGGGAGTTGTTGTGCTCAAGTCCTTTGGATGAAGCAACAACTCTTAGATTATGATGTTCAAGTAGAAACCATACCCCTTAGGTGTGACAACACTAGTGCCATTTGTCTCACTAAGAATCTCATCCAACACTCTAGAACCAAACATATAAAAATTAGACATCATTTCATTAGAGACCATGTGTTGAAAAATGATGTTGTTCTAGAATATATTGATACCTTGAACCAATTAGCGGATATATTCACAAAACCCTTAGATAAATAGCGCTTTTGGACCCTTAGGAGAGAGTTAGGTTTAACTAGCATTTCTTGACCCTTTTTAGGTTCTAAATGGTCAAAAAATTTCTTGAAATTGATTGATATTCATGCTTATATTAATTTTCCTCTTTTTGCTTCTATGCATGTTGCTAGGGGGAGTATACATTAATTTTAGCGATTAAAACTTGTTCATATGTCATTCACATGCATTTAGAAACGTTTAAAGTTGGATTTTTGAACTTAAATCTGTCAAAAATGCCTTGTCTGGTAAAGGCGTATCGATACTACTGAAAGCGTATCGATACTAGTTCATCAAGGGGAATGATAAAAGTCAAAAGGTATCGATACGGTCCCACGTATCGATACAGGCCAGTCAAGGGAAGTGATACAGTCAAACTGTATCGATACGTTCCCGCGTATCGATACAGTATTAAAATTGAATTAAAAATTAGGGCACACGCGTATCGATACGCTCTACAAGCATACCGATACAGTCTCGACGGAGAGTTAAAATAGGGATGGTTTTTGACAAAATGCTTCAAAGTTAAAAACCCCTCTTTTCCCTCTACAAACCCTAGCCGCACTTCACTATAAAACCCCCTCAATTCTTCAAAATTTTCCATCAATCTTAAAAATTAGTTGATGGTTTTTTATCTACACATCAAAGCAAAGCTTTTTCAACAATCTAGTACATTCACATCAACCCATTCATCTATTCTAACAATAAGCTCTTTCAAGGTTTCACTCTTAGGGAAGAACGTGTCGTGTCTATTCCATTTTTAAGCTCATAACATTTTAAATTTCAATACCTCCCCTTGATTCAACAATGGAAATTTGGTCATAATCTTCTTTTCTAATGCTATATATGTTCATGATGAGGATATAGAACATGTTGTTGCAATCGAGTCACATCTAATGGGCAAAACCTTTCAAATTGATCAAGATGTTCTTTGCAAGGCATTTGGTTTTGAAAACATAGGAATTGATGATGAGAAGTCCTTAGGTCAAGGTCCTCTAGGTTCCGTAAATGTTTTAAATGCTCATGGCCGAATCCTTCATCTCATTGTTACATGGTTTCTTCGTCCATCGGGAGGGAAAATTTCCACAATCCGTCAAGTAGACGGTTTTTGGCTTAGGTGCTTTAGGGAGGGTAGACGTCCTAACCTTTGTCAAATCATGTTTTCCAGTCTTGTTTACTTAGTCCAACACCGTCACACCAACCAAGTAAAATCATTTTACTATTCTACGGCGTTGAGTCGCCTCTTTCACTCCTTTAAGATTGATTGCACACATGATTTTCACGAACCCCTTGGCCAACCTATTGATGAGCGTTCCCTCTCTCGTGCTCACTTCTCTTATGTCAATAATGAATGGGTACGTGTCCCTCGAGCTCCTCGACAAGATGCTCCGGTCGATGCTCCACATGCTTCTTCAAGCTCTCAAGGTGCTCTGATTGCTTCTTCCTCAATGGACAATCTAATAACATTCCTCAATGAAAAATTCATAAACATGGAAGCTGAGTTTGCAGCCATTGAAACTCGATTCACATCCTTGGAATATTGAGTCAAGGGTCTTGACACTCGCTTCACATCATTGGAGGATCAAGTGAAAGCCAACGCTCTTCAACAAAACTCCATGGATGTCTCTCTCACCGCTTTCCATGGTGCTTGGCTTAACCAATCTAAGAGGAATCAACCTACTCAAGACGATAAGGATGAAGAGGACGAAGATGACGATGATGGGAACGAGTAGTTTGCATATCATCTCATGTCATTTAGTTTCATTTGATGCACCTATGTTTAGTACTCTATGCTTTTTAGCTATGTTTTAGGATTTGAGTTTGGATTTTTTTTTACTTTGAACTATTTTGTTGCTTTATCTTTGAAGTTTAATTTGATGTTTGCATTTGAATTATTAATATTATTGTTGCTTTATCCTACCTTGTGCTTATGTTTTGATCTAACAAAAAGGGGGAGAAGAATTATAGAGCTCACTTTTAAAAACTTAAAACTTAATTTTGAAAACATATCTTAAATTAAGGGGGAGTAAGCTTTTCAAAAGTTTCAAAACTTAAAAACTTATATGTGGTTTTGTTATATCAAAAAAGGGGAGATTGTGAAACTAAAATTGATTTTCATATAACAATTAGACTTATGGACTAAATAGCAAAACAATAAATTTTTAAGTACTTTTCAAAGTCTCACTTTTTGACAAGCCTTTTTGAACCAAACTATATTCCAAGACAAAACACACTTAAAGGTTCAAAATTTACTTAGTCTTTCTATGTGTTTTCAAACCTATTTTTAATAAAAAGCTCGGGCATATCGATACCCCAAGGCGTATCGATACAGTTTTTCAGCACTGAAATTTTAATCGATCATAGCGTACTAATATGGTATTACCCAGTATCGATACGATATTCATCTGGGCAAGATTTTAAGCTATAGTGTACTGATACGCATTGTAACCGTATCGATACGATTTGCTTATCTTTGCAAAATCTTTGCATTTAATTTTCGACCGTTGGCTTGTTAGTTAGTTGGTATCCCAAAATTTAAATGACCGTTAAATCGCACCGATACGTTAAGTGAGCGTACCGATACGTTTTTTATCAAAACCAAAGTTGGGATTCCAGTGAGCAAAATCCGTATCGATACGCCTTTCCGTATCGATACGCCCCTTAAACCGTATCGATACAACAACTCTTTCTTGTTTGAGATAGGTACTGATATGCCCCCGAGCCGTACCGATACGCTAGGTAGCTGAGCAGTATTTGTTGCGGGAAATTGCAACCCAACGGCTCTATTGATGATCCCAACTATTTAAACGGCTAGAATTTAATACAAAGGTATAAAAACAAGTCTCAAATGCACCAACAACAACCATTGAACCTAGAAGCAACATCAAAGCACTCAAATCAAAACTTTGTACCTTTAGAGTTAAATCCTTGTACCCAACTCTTTTGTTCTTCATTTTAATCTTTTATTGTGAGTTTGGGGAGTGTGCAATTGTAATTGGGTAAAAGTGAGTGGATTAAGCTTTGGGTAGAAAGCTTAATCAAATTGTAAGGTTTCCTCCTCATCCAAGAAAAGGGGAAGAATTCAAGTAGTGAATTGGTTGAAAATCCTTAGTGGGAGCTAAGGTAGTGGATGTAGAGTTCATTGGAGAACTTGAACCACTCTAATTGCCTTGTGTCACATTTTTTTATTCTTCCAAATTTTCACCCTCCAAATTTTTTATCGCCAATTCACCCCCCTCTTGGCCATTTGTAATTGCGTGATCAACTCAACAATTATGATGAGAGATTGTCTTTAGAGCTTAATTGTACATCCCTTGTATAGACAGCACTTGTGAGCTTTACATTGTCAATTTTGCTCAAGTGTTTAGGAATTGGGTGAGGGCTTAGTTGTGCAAACAAATACCTAGTAAAGGGATTTCGTGTTTGCTTTGAATTCTCTTTGTACAAGAATGTCTTGGTTAATCTTTGGGTAGAAAGATTAACCGGTTTGTAAATGTTGCCTCCTTAGCCTAAAAAAGGGGAAGAATTCTTAGTGAATTGGTGAAATCCTTGGTGGGAAGCTAAGGTAGTGGATGTAGGCTTTGGTTAGAAAGTCGAACCATTCTAAATCTCTTCTTAATTTTTCTTATCTTCTACCACCACAATAATCACCCAAAAACCATTCTTCTCCACCACTTGGCAAGCACTTCGGTTGTGACCATCGAGCCCAACAATACCGAAATTCTTACAATTTTTGTAAAAATTTTGGTTGCGCCTCGTTTTAGCCTCATTTTAAGGCGCCTCACGTTAGAAAAACCCCACTAGTCCCATGTCTTGGTTTGATCCATTGATATGGGGACATGCTAATGTGAGACACCATCAGGTGTAGCTAAAATGCGACCCTACATAAATTTTTGGGTAAACTACTCAGGTGACCACCGAACTATGCAACTCGCTGGTCAGACTATCAAACTTACTAAATTGACCTATTTTGACCACCGTCATTAAAAAACTAACGGATGGGTGGTGAAGGGGTGATGTGGCTATTAACAGAAATTTGTAAAATTAGACATTTGGTCCATGTTATTTACTTATTATATCAATTTAGTCCCAATTTTAATTTAATTAAATAAAATTAATCAACCAATCAGATGATGACATGTGTCACCACTGTAGAGCGTTTGGGTGTTCTCTAAATAGGAGCACAAGTGCACACTCTTGTCAAGTTATAGTATAAAAGATATCGTCTCCCACGAGGATTGGACAACTTATTCGAATTGCAATTCCTGCAAAAGTAAATTTTAGTTTATGAAAGAATAAAAAGTAAATAAACACAAGTAATTTTATAGAAGAGATCAAGGTGATAGAATGGGTTAGGTTATGCTTCTCAGTAGTGTGAAACTGCGTTGAACAAGTTAAGTTGTTTTTTGCTGCCAGACTTTGTTGCCTCGGCGAGAGATGGCAGATTGGTGCTTCGACGCTTTCGCTGTCTCGGCAGGTGGAACATACGGTTGGCTCGGCGGCAAACTTGGCAGTCCTTCAAGGCTCGACAGAACGCTTCAATAATGATCCTGCTTATGTCTAAATTCTGAATACTGTTATTGCCCACAACATATGATACTCGTCAGCGTGAATCTTGCAACGAGCAACAACCTTAGGTTCAACCTCTTTTAGTCGCCTTAAACCCTAACCTATATCTAGGCTAGATTGATCAACACCTAGTATTGATGAGATCGTGCTTACTTCTTTCGTGAGTTTAATTCTCTCGATACTAAACAAATGGATTGCTCCCAATCGATCTCTCGACTCAATTGAAAACAATGAAGAACATGAAACAAGAAAACCTTGAATTTATTGCAAAAACAAACTTAAACCTAATCAACCATTCTCACAACTACTTTACAACATAACTCAAACCCTAGAGAATTTAGAACATAGTGGTGGAAAGAAAACACAAGAGAAACCTAAGCTATGCCGACTATGAGTTGCTCTAAAATACAAGATATGATCGGATATACATATAGGGCATGACCTAGGGTAAGTCCTCCTTAGAGTAGAAGTCTTCTTTATGATAAAGTAGCCTTTGCATTGAATGCATCCTTTAAATCTGACTCCTTTGACTTGAAGTTGGACTCCTTGTGGCACAAGTAAGCTTAAGCTGCCTTGGATGATCTCCTCTTGGGCGGCTCTGTCTGATGTTATCTGGCATCAATAAATTGCGTAGATGGGCTCATTGGACTCTGAAATTTATGCTCTTCCAATCACACTCCAATTCACCAATCCTTAAGTTGTTGCCCTGGGCGGCAAATATAGCGGCGACAGCTACTCGGTAGCATCTTTCTCTGTGTTGAGCTGCTTCAGTACAGCTCTTTGGCTTGCTACCTCAACATCAGCTCATCAGCTCCTTTCTCCATTTGACAGCTTCTAGAACCTGAAACTAAAACTAAACTAAAACAATATCTTTTTTAACCAAATCAAAGATATTCAACAAGAACAAGGCAAAGCAAAGAATACTATAAATAATGTATGCATGCACCTAAATATTCCTAAAATGCACTTGAGAATAGCAATAATATGATATGAAATGTGCATAAAATATAAGACTTATGAGCACTTTACACACCCCTAAACTCAAACTATTGCTTGTCATCAAGCAATGCAATCCTAAACATGCTTGCCCTTGCACTAATCAATAAGAAAAACTTGTTTTAAACTTGATTTAGAACCTCAAGGCCGTGGCACCTATCATTAGATTAGTGAGAGGAGAATAACATGAATTACCTCAGAATTAAACTACAATGCTAGTGAAGTGTGTGTAGAAACTGTGTACATGCTGAATCTGAAGAGTATTCTAAGTAAAAAAGATGATGTCATGGTAATATAAGGTTTCTACCGAGGCAGCATAATTAAACACATTTTATAATCATGGAAATAAGGGCTTCAGCTTATCTCAACTACTCTTCTAGGTCTGAAATTAAGATAGGAGCAAATTACAAAATCCCGAACCCATTGAGTGGAGTAATCCCGTGAATACTTTCATTCACTCATGCTAATTTGTCTGTCACTTCAAAGATTTTCAGATTCATGGACTTTACAGCAGCGGAGTGTCCTTGCACATGATTCTTCCTAGAGTCGGTTTTAGGCACCTCTAGGAAAAGACAACATAATTTTTTTTCTCTCTGTCGTGGTAGTGCTTTTCTTTTTCTATTTGTTGCCTGTCGCAGTAGCTTCCTACAACCATGTTAGAATTTTACAAATAATTCAAGTAGATAATGTTTATCAGAAATTCAATCAAATTCAACAAGTAACAATAGTGTTTTTAATTTTTGGCTTTTATAGAAAAATTCTAAGTTTATTTCATGCTTTCCCCAAAATTAAGTTCTTTTTAATTGGTGCGAAAATTTTAAAGTCGGCTATTCTATCATAGGCACAAGTTCTAACAAGATTTTTATTTTGATTAATTTTTAAGGCAAGTACATTACGCAACCAATATGCTCTAATTATATGCCTAAACATGATGAGTGCTAATCCATCCCAAACTCGAGACGAGCATTGCCCTCAATGTATAAAATAAAATATAATAAAAACTAAAAAACAAGACAAATGTTTAAATCATAAAAATAAGAAAAAGAAAGAAAAGAAACAACGCTAGAAGTTGTCGGATGGTTGAGATGATGCTGGAGTCTTTGCGGTAGAGGATGAAGATGAAGACTGGATGACAAGGCAGCGGCTGGCAGATGTCTGGGCAGCAGACTTGGAAGGTGATATCTTTGACGTCCGTGGCGGCTGGACTCTCTTGGGCGTAGGACGAGGAGCTTCACTTTGTTCCGATTCAGATTCTGACTCCTCCTCTTCCGGCTCGGCTGAGATTATGTGTCGTTTTCTTTTCCTACTTGGCTCCTCCGTTGTAGCTGCCCTTGGTTCCTCTGTTGCCATAGGTGTCGCTGTTGCTGCCGTCTACTGCTCAACATTGTTGGACGGAGAGGTGTCTGCCATTGTTTCCGCCGTGAAGGTTGGAGATAATTGTTGTTGATGCCTCTCTGAAGTGTCGGCCATCGTGTTAGAGGCAGAAGTGGCTGAGTAGGACGGGTATCGCGTTGGAAAGGGCATCTGGCGACGGAAGGCGGCGTGGCGGGCAACTGCTTCTGATGGTGTAGTCTCTCTGGGATCAGTTTTGGCGGCCAAGTCTTCTAAGAATGTGAGTAGGGAGGGGCCGTCGTTAGGGAACTTCTACAAGAGATAGGCCAAAAAGGCTCCTTGGACTTCCCCCACGTATTTCATGAAGGTCAGCTGCTGCTTCTCTATTCTTTTGTTGATGTCGATCAGTGTGTTGAGCAACGGGATAACTTTAGAGTTTTGGGCAGCTTCAGTATTGCCTCTGGCTGTCGGGGCAACGATGTTGTCGGTTGATAGTTGAGAGGGTGTGATCGGTTCTGTCTTAGGTGCCTACATCATCTAGAGCTTGGCCTTCCTTGTCCAACCCTCCATTTGTGGCGTCAGCACGTCCTTGGGGTCGGAGGGGACGTTGAAGTTGGCACACAACCCAATGATGAAGGAGGGGAAGTAGAGTCTGCCCTTTGATTTCTGGTAGCAGCTGTGGATTTCCTTGCAAATAATGCCGCCCACATTGATCAGTCGGTTGTTCATAATTGAATGTATCAAGGCAAGACATGGCCGATCAACAGTTGTGTTGTAGGAGGTGGGCAGTAGACATCTCTTGATGAACGTGTTCCACAGCATTGCTTTCGCAGCAAACACGATGCTGGACAGATCTGTTGTGTTTCCCCGCCAGATATGGGGTGTTTGGTTCACACATCATGTCCTTTATCTGGTCGTAGTCCCCTGCTGTCAGTGTTTGCCTCCACTCTTCATTGGGGTTGTCATCCATCTCCACCCCATAAAACATGTTGATGGTGGCAGGGTTGAGTTTGATTGCCTCCCCTCTGACAAAGACGAATGGGATTTCTGGGCGGGGTTGGTGGGCGTAAAACTCTCAGACGAGGGTGATGTTGGCCACCTCGGGCTGCTTTGCGAAGATCTCTCACCCTTGGCCGGGAATTTTCTCGAAGAGGGCTAGCTCGAGACCTAGGTCTCCTGTTTGATGTGAGTAGTGGAACCCTTGCTCTTCCCAAACTGCCTTGTTGGCGAATTGAGTTTTGTGTCGTTTCTGGTCAAGCTCGGAGAAGAATCTCTAGAAGGTGGGTTTGGATTGTGATGCTGCCATAGCTGTGAGTCGGTTGTAATATGAAAATAGCTGAGAAATAGAAAATAGTTGAGAGAGCAAGTGGACTTTAGAAGAGGTTTAAGCAAGGAGAAAGAGTGAAGAGAATGAATGAAATAGTGAGGTATATAGAGTGATTGCCGAGAGATGTCGTGACGACATCAAATTCTAACGGGCAGATTTTCGTTGCGCGTGTTATGGGATTAAATGCTCGTTACGATGTAACCGTTGGCAGCTAGCCGTTAGCGGTTTTCTAGTCGTTGCGCGTTTTTGCAGTGGGCTGCCTTCAGCTGTCTCGGCGGCATGGTGGGCGGGCTCCTTGTTGGGCCTTCTTCTTGGTCATCCTTATTTATTCCTAAAACCTGAAATAAAAATAATTAACTTGATAAAGAAAACTAAAATAAAAATAAAAATGTGGAAAATGAATAGCAATAAATTTAAATCTAATCCTAAAACATAAAAATAAAAAAAAGGAAATTAAAAATAAATTAAGTTATGTTGGGAGTGCATTGGGGTGCATCTCCCAAACATAACCACTTCCTAAGCTGGTTGTGATTTGCTTTTTGTCTAGGTAGGTTATCCAACTCCTTGGGGTTCTTGTTGCTCTGATTTCTGCCCTACCAGCTGCTACCTTGCCCTGTTTCTGTGCTGACCTTGGAGGCATGTGTGTCTTGGCAGACTTCTTCTTCCTTTGCTGGCTTCGTGGGCTGTAGAACGTGTATCTTTATATTCTGATTGTCTACCCTCATTCTTCACATCTATTAATGTTCTGCCCGTGGCTAAGAATGGTCGCCCAAGGATGATGGGGGCGTTCTCGTCTACCTCACAATCCAAGATGAGAAAGTCAGCTGGAAAAATGAAGTTGCCCACTCGTACCAGGATATCTTCAACTTTTCCCTCTTGTTGCAAGAAGGAATGGTCAGCAATTTGGAGCATGATGGAGATTGGTTTTTCTTGTCCAAATCCTACTTTGTTGAAGAAAGCCTTGAGCATCAGATTAATGCTTGCTCCTAGGTCGCATAGAGCTCTCATGTCATGGTTGCTGCCTATCTTGCATGGAATGATGAAGCTGCCTGGATCTGTCCTTTTGATCGGCACCTTATTATGCATCATTGCCATGCATTCTTCAATGATAGCTACCATCTCGAATTCCCCAATTCTTCTTCTCTTGGAAACCATATCCTTCAGATACTTCACGTAATTTGGCATGTTTTGTATAGCTTCCACGAGTGGGATGTTAATGTGCACCTACTTGAGTATATCCAAAAATTTCTTGAATTGGTGCTCTTGCTTTTGTTGTTTAAGCATTTGAGGGAAGGGTGGCGGCAGACGGATGCCATGGATGCATTTCTTGCATGGAAATCTAATCTGTGGGGGTTCAGGATCATCTGTCTCAGAGCTGTCGTCATCTGTCTGGGCATCAGTTTGTCGTGCTACCCCAGTGGGTTGTTCATGTGCTACTGCGGCGGGTAGTTCTGGATGCTTTTCCTTTGGCTGCTCATCCAATTGTTTACCACTTCTTGCAGTTATCGCTTTACACTGCTCATATGTGGGTTTGGTTGCAACCTCTGTGTTGCTGGATGATACACCCACTGTCCTGTTGCTTATGATCTCCATGAACTGCTCAAATTAGGTCTCCAAGTTCTTTATTGCAGCCTTTTGGTTGTTCATCCTCATCTCAGTCATGTCCATAAAGACTCAGTCTTATCAATAAATTTATTAGTACGAGCAATAAAATCACTAGTGCGAGACATAAAAGTATGTAGAGTAGATTCAAGTGAGTTATTGTTCGTATTCTGTTGCTGCCGAGGCGGCTGTCTTGACCGGTTCTGCTGATATCCTTCTGGTTGCTAAGTTGGATTTGCAGCCGTGTTGGGGTTACTCCAGGAGAAATTCAGATGCTTCTTCCAACCTGGGTTGTATGTGTTGGTGTTGAGCCTGTTGTTCCTCTCGTAAGTTCCCATAAAGTTGGCGGATTCACTACATTCAGAGGAATCGTGGTTGCCCCCACACTCATCACAAAATGGCTCCACAACATGGACCTCATATGTTTTCCCTTTGGCCATGTTCATTACCAGCCGTGCCAGTTTATCTAGGCGAGCATTTACAAATTTTGCGGCTTCTACTTCATTCACAACAGATGGCCGCCTTATGCCGCCGCGGCGAGCTGTAGGGAACTTGTAGTTATTTTTGGCAATTCTGTTCAAAATCTTTAGTGCATCCTTAGGTGGTCTATCCAAGATGATTCCATTGGCTGAGGCGTCGAGCATCATTCGTGTCGGTTGATTTACTCCATTGTAGAACAACGACACTTGAGTCCAGGATGGGAAACCATGAAGCGAGCAGTTATTTAGCATCTATTGGTATCTCTCTCAAGCTTCGTACATTGGTTCGCCATCCCCTTGGCTGAAGGCTGTGATCTCGTTTCTCAATCTATCGGTGACGTTTGAAGGACTGAAACGATCTAGGAAGTCTTTGCACAACTCCATCCAAGTATTGAATGACCCCGTCGATTGGTTGTTCAGCCACTACTTTGCCCTATCCCTCAGTAAATAGGAAAATAATCTCAGCTTAAGCACATTTTGGTGGACTCCATGTATCTTGAAGGCTCTGCAAATGTCTAGGAATCCCCTCAAGTGCTGCCGAGCATCTTCCGTGGCAGTTACTCCAAATTGCCCCAGTGTGTTTATCATATTAAACATCACAGGCTTTAACTCAAAGTGGTCAGCTTCGATTTCAGGCTCTGTCACAGTTGGATCAAATCCTCTGAAGTCGTGCTCCAAATAATCCCTGGTGGTGCGCACATATTGTGGTTGTCTGGGCGGAACTGGTGGTTGCTGCCTAGGTGGAATTGGTTGTTCTCTAGGCAGCGGATCTTGCTGCCCATCCCTGTCGTTTTGAGCATCGTTGGCAGGGTTGTCGTCTTGCCCGTTAACCATTGTTACATATACTTTACCTTTTTCTTTAGCTTCTTCGAGGGCTTCTCTTGCTTCCTTTTTTAGCTTTCTTGCTCTTCATTCGATCTCATCTATGAAAACGGTTTCTCCCGATGAATTTGCTCTGGTCGTGCACTAGACAAGAAAACTGTAAAATTCTTTTTTTCGAATATAAAGGAAAAATAAAAACTAAAATTAAATGCAAATAAACTAAAGGTGCAGAAAAATAAAAATGAATTTATTGTTACCAATCTCCGGCAACGACGCCAAAAACTTGTAGAGCGTTGGGGTGTTCTCTAAGTAGGAGCACAAGTGCACACTCTTGTCAAGTTATATTATAAAAGATATCGTCTCTCACGAGAATTGGACAGCTTATTCAAATTGCAATTCCTGCACAAGAGAAATTAAATGCACAAATAAATTTTAGTTTATAAAAGAATAAAAAGTAAATAAACACAAGTAATTTGATAGAAGATATTAGGGTGATAGAATGGGTTAGGTTATGCTGCTTAATAGTGTGAAATTGCGTTGAATAAGTTAAGTTGTTTTGCGCTGCCAGACTTTGCTGCCTCGGCAGGAGATGGCAGATTGGTGTTTCGACGCTTTCATTGCCTCGGTAGGTGGAACAGACGGTTGGCTCGGCGGCAAACTCGGCAGTCCTTCAAGGCTCGGCAGAACGCTTCAATAATGATCCCGCTTATATCTAAGTCAGATTACTGTTGTTGCCAACTGCAGATGATACCCGTCAGTGTGAATCTTACAACGAACAACAACCTTAGGTTCGTCCTCTTTTAGCCCCCTTAAACCCTAATGTATGTCTAGGCTGGATTGATCAACACCTGGTATTGATGAGATCGTGCTTACTATTTCGTGAGTTTGACTCTCTCGATACCAAACAAATGGATTGCTCCCAATCGATCTCTCGACTCAATTGAAAACAATGAAGAACATGAAATAAGCAAACCTTAAATTTATTGCAAAAACAAACTTGAACCTAAACAACCGTTCTCACAACTACTTTACAACATAACTCAAACCCTAGAGAATTTAGAACATAGTAGTGGCAAGAAAACACAAGAGAAACCTAAGCTATGTTGACTATGAGCTGCTCTAAAATACAAGGTATGATCGGATATATATAGGACATGGCCTAGGGTAAGTCCTCCTTGGAGAAGAAGTCTTCTTTATGATAAAGTAGCTTTTGCATTGAATGCATCCTTTAAATTTGACTTTTTTGACCTAAAGTTGGACTCTTTGTGGCACAAGTAAGCTTAAGCCGCCTTGGATGATCTCTTCTTGGGCGGCTCTATCCGCTGTTATATGGCATCAATAAATTGCGCAGATAGGCTCATTGGACGCGGAAAATTATGTTCTTCTAATCGTACTCCAATTCACCAATCCTCAAGTGGTTGTCTTGGGCAGCATATATGGCGGCGGCAACTACTCGACAATGTCTTTCTCTGTGTTGAGCTACTTCAATTCAGCTCCTTGACTTGCTGCCTCAGCATCAGCTCCTCTCTCCATCTGACAGCTTCTAGCATCTGAAACTAAAACTAGACTAAAACAGTATCTTTTTTCACCAAATCAAAGATATTCAACAAGAACAAGGCAAAGCAAAGAATACTGTAAATAATGTATGCATGCACCTAATGCCTAAAATGCACTTGAGAATAGCAATAATATGAGATGAAATGTGCATAAAATATAGGACTTATGAGCACTTTACAACCACCCAATTGGACATATCTACTCAAATTTTAATTTATTTTTATTTAATATATTTTCCTCTCCAATTAGGTGGTGACAAATGTCACCAATAAGTGTTATACCCACATCTTTACCACTACACCAACATGCTCTTAGTGATATGAAATGCACCATTTTATATACATATATTATAATGCAGTAAATGTTAAGAAAAAAAGTAAAAATTGTTGAAATGTGACTCTAACTTAAATCACTTGGGATGCGTAAAATCACACAAACCACCAAATCAAATCAAGTAATTAATTAAATATTCAGTTTAATTTAAATATGAAAATACTAAATATTCGATTTAAAAAATATTTGATTTAAAATAAAAGAAATTTGATTTAAAATATTTGAATATTTTTTCTTTTGGTAGTTATTAAATGTAATTTTTTATTTTTAAACTAAATCGAATATATAAAGTAATTATTAAATATTCGATTTAATTTAAATATGAAAATATTAAAGATTCGATTTAAAAAAATATTCGATTTAAAAGAGAATAAATTCGATTTAAAATATTCAAATATTTTTTCTTTTGGTGATTTGTGTGATTTTACACATCCCGGGTGATTTAGGTTGGAGTCACCTTTCAACCATTTTTACTTTTTTTTCTAACATTTACTGCATTATAAAATATGTATTTAAAAGGGTGCTTTTTATATCACCAAGAGTAGGTTTGTGCAGTGGTAAATGTGTTGGTATAACACCCATTGGTCCCAAGTTTGAATCACTCCAATGTCATTCCAATTATCTTCAATTTGTCTTTAACCAGGTGGTGGCACGTGCCACCACATGATTGGAGGGGAATATATTAAATAAAAATAAATTAAATTTTGAGTAAATATATCCAATTAGGTGGTGATACGTCTCATCATCTGATTGGTTGATGATTAATTTTATTTAATTAAATTAAAATTATGAGTAAATTGATATAATAAGTAAATAACATGGACCAAATGTGTAATTTTACAAATTTTCGTTAACTGCTCTGTCTCCCATCCATTAGTTTTTTAACGGTGGCGGTCAAAATATGTCAATTTAATAAGTTTGGTGGTTTGATTGACGAGTTGCCTAGTTCGGTGTTCAAAATAGGTACACCCAAATAGTTCAGTAGTCACCTGAGTAGTTTACCCTAAATTTTTATAAAAAATGGTAAGAATTTATGTAGGACTGGGTAACAATTTAGGTAGAACAAAAATTCTTACTAATTGGATAAGAATTTTTGTAGATTGTAATAATTTGTATAGTTACACAAATTCTTACTAATTAAATAAAAATTTGTATAAAACCGCCTCATTTTAACCGCACCCTAAAAATGTGGCACGACATAACTTCCTGTTGGTATGCTTTGATCCATAGTACTAAGTTGCAATTGCTTGAAATGATTAAAGGCCGTATAAGCATTTTTTTTATATCTTTGAGCGAAAGCGACTACTTACCTCTAGGCTCTAACTATACTTTTAATTACGGAAGATTAAGATTGTTGGGACTGCCTATTATTCGCAACCTCATTCACTTACATTCATACAGGATACAGCTAATATCGTAAATGACCGATGAAACAACGGGAGTATGTGGTAGCATGTAGGGTTGTAAAAACAGGTAATCGGATGGGTTTCAGGTCGGGTATTTTCAGGTCGGGTAAAATCGGATACAGGTCATTTCAGGTCATTTTTCTGTCTTGACTCGAGTCGGGTCGGGTGCGGGTCCATTTCAGGTCGGGTCCATTCCAGGTCGGGTCAAAACGGGTCGGGTCCGAAGCAGATAATTGACAGGTTAATTCGGGTTCGGATACACTTCAGGTCGGGTTCATTTCGGGTTCGGGTAGACTTCAGGTCGGGTTCATTTCAGGTCGAGTTCATTTCAGGTCGGGTTCATTTCGGGTTCGGGTAAACTTCAGGTCGGGTTCATTTCAGGTTGGGTTCATTTCAGGTTCGGGTAGACTTCAGGTCGGGTTCATTTCAGGTCGGGTTCATTTCAGGTCGGGTTCATTTCAGGTTCGGGTGGACTTCAGGTCGGGTTCATTTCAGGTTGAAGTAATTTAAAAAATAATGAAAAGAAAAATAATGAAAATGGGTCAATTTGGAATAAAAATAAAGTTATGTGAAGTATAATGAACAAAAATATCAAAATAAATTTAGAAAACGTAAAAATACAATGAATATGGGTCAAATTGGAATAAAAATAAAGTTTTGGGGACTAGAATGAACAGAAATATCATATTAAAATTATAAAACATTAGGCATTCATTTGAAAAACAAATGAATATGGGTCAATTTGAAATACAAATAAACTTGTGGGGATTATAATGAAAAAAACAAATTAAAAGTATAAAACATCAGACAAATGAAAAATAATGAATATGTGTCAATTTGAAATAAAAACAAAATTTTAGTGACTATAATGAACAAATATATAAAAAATATTATAAAATACTAAAAAAGGAATTAGGGTCAATTTGGAATAAAAATAAAGTATTAAGTACTATAATGAACAAAAATATCAAATTAAAACAATGAAACATTTTAAAAATAATGAATTGTGGTCAATTTGGAATAAAAATAAAGTTTTAGGGAGTATAATGAACAAAAATATCATATTAAAATTAGAAAATATCGGACTAATTTTTTTAAAAAATGAATAGAGGTCAATTTAGAATACAAATAAAGCTTTGGATACTATAATGGAAAAACATCAAGTTAAAAAACTAATGAAGAAATGTACCAAATTATAAATAAAAAACATTGGGTGAATATAAAAAAAATAATGAATAGGGATCACTTTAGAATTAAATAAAAGTTTTAGAGACTAACATAAAAAATATTACGATATTAAAAAGTTAAAAACAATAGTCTAAATTAAAAAAATAAAAATAAAAAGGGCTCAACTTGAAATAAAATTAGTTAATTAGATGTTAAGTACTATAAATTATAAAAAAATAAAATTAAATATATATATATATATTATAATACATATGTATATAACATTATATTAATTAATGTATATGTATACACTATACATATGTATATATATTATAGGGTTTAGGGTTTTAGACTTTTAAATTCCTACGTACATTAAATAATAAATACATACATATTACATACATACATGATACATACATAATTTACATATATACATTATGATTAGGGTTTAGGGTTTCATGCGTACATGATACGTACATTGACATTATAAAACCCTAAACCTTTAAAACTAAAACACATACCCTAAAACCCTAAAATTGAATCACTAACCATAACACAAAACTATAAAACCCTAAACCTTTAAAACTAAACCATGAAACCCTAACACCATAAGCCCTAACAATAAACCCTAGACCCTAAACGTAAGATAAATGAAACCTACAAATAAAACCTTTAAAACTAAAACACATACCCTAAAACCCTAAAATTGAATCACTAACCATTAAACAAAACTATAAAACCCTAAACCTTTAAAACTAAACCATGAAACCTAACACCGTAAGCCCTAATAATAAACCCTAGATCCTAAACGTAAGATAAATGAAACCTAAAAATTAAACCTTTAAAATTAAAACACATACTCTAAAACCCTAAATTTAAATCACTGACCATGATACAAAATTATAAAACCCTAAACCTTTAAAACTAAACCATAAAACACTAACACTAAACCCTAACACTATAAGCCTTAACAATAAACCTAAACCCTACACGTAAGATAAATGAAACCTAAAAATCAAACCTTTAAAACTAAAACACATACCCTAAAACCCTAAAATTGAATCACTAAGTCTAACCATAAAAGGTGTTAATTTTGGTTTCTCGCTCCTCAGATTTTACCAACGAAAATCATCTAATAAGCAATGAAATTATTCGTCCATTTAATATTATATTTTGGTCTAATTTAAACGGGATTGATTGTTAATTTGTATGAAAAGGGTGTTGAAAGTGGCTTTTCCACCGAAAGCAACTGTGGACCAAACTTGATTTGGTAATATTTTAATTCTTTTGAAACACGGATTTATAATTTTGAATCATTGTTTCTTCCTTTCTTTAACCTTTTGGTGTAATGTACCTTTGTAAATTTTTATAAAAAATTTCAAGACTTAAAATAAACAATACTAATTAATCAATTAATTGAGAAAGATTTAAATTATTAATTGTAAAAATATATACTATCTATGTATTTTAGTATGCCTTAGTCTATATATTAAGAAAGAAGTTAAAATAAACAATATCAAATTAGTATGAATTAAAATATATATACTAAAATATATGCCTTAGTAAAATTTATATATGTACTATGTATTTTAGTATATATTAGATTTTTATTTATTAAAAATAAATATTTTTATTTATCAAGTTTATATTTATTTTTATTAATTACTTATTAAACAAAATTTTTATTTATTAAAAATAAATATTTTAATTATATATATAATACATTTTGTTAGATACTTAACATTTTAAACTATTCAAATTATAGATATAGACTTTTTCATAATAGTTCATAATATTACTTCATATCATATATTAAAAATATCATTATTACTTATTAAGTATCAATTATCAAACCAGGTCAATATCAGTTCAGGTACAAAACAGGTCGGGTCCAAAACAAGTCGGGTCTAAAACAAGTCGGGTCTAATAACAGGTCGGGTTTAAAACAGGTCGGGTTCAAAACAGGTCGGGTTCAAAACAGGTCGGGTTTAATAACAGGTCGGGTTCAAAACAGGTCGGGTTCAAAACAGGTCGGGTAAAATCGGATCTCGGGTCGATTCAGTCAGGTAATATCAGGTAATTTGCCAGGTCGGTCTCGGGTTCGGGTTCGTTTCAGTCGGACACAGATCGGGTTCGGTTGCTACGGTAACAGGTTCAACTCGGGTTCGGGTCAGCAACAGTCAGTTACAGTTCGGGTTCGGGTCATCAAATTCTCAGGTCAAATCAGGTTCTGACTCGAGCAGGTTTCAGGCAGATTTCCAGGTTCTGACTTGTTTTTACAACCCTAGTAGCATGGAGTGTCGAGCCATGTTATGCTATTTGTTCACTTTAACAGACCTCATGCGCAGAGTAACGGCTACTTCCTTAATGACATGTCTTTTAATAATTTTATTTAACATAAATAGTTCTTTTAATAATATAATTATATATCTTTTAAAGTTTTGACGATTTCGTGTTTTCAAATTTTTAATATCTTTTTAAAATTTATTTAACATTGTGCATAGAGAAAATGGGTTAGAAGGGTCGCCCTCATATTTTTTGAACCCGGGATGAGACGCTAGGTGAAATAAATCGACTAAACGCGACACGAAAAAAACTTTACTCGTATTAACTTGAATTGTAATTTCTTGATCTCGACTCGAGAAATTCAAAAAAAAATGAGTTATAAAATGAAAACTTGAATAACTTGAATAATTTAGATTTTTTAGTAATTAGTAGATTAATTTCTAAGTTCGAGCCGAGTCCTCTAATTTTACCATATATATCATATATGAAAAAATATGAAGATATATATATATATATATATTGTTATGGAAATTATTTTAAATTAAAACTAATTAGTACCATAACATTATAAATGTGTACCATTAAATTTGAACATAAACTTTAACAATCCAATTTAATTTGACTCGTCTCGAAAAACCAGGCTCGTCCATTTACAAGTGTGGCATTGACACGTCACAGGGCCTCAAAATTTGGGGCCTCACACTTTGAAAAAAATATGCTAACTCAAAAAAAAATTTCCCTATGATACGCACGCGTGAAGAAAACTTATTGAAGAATTTAGTCATTTTAATTTTTACATCATTTCTCTCTCCTCATCAATTTTTTGTTCCCTGCATCAACCAAGAAAACTCTTGCTATCCCTCCTTTATCAATTCTCATGACAAGATTCAACAACAACAACAAAAAATCTTCTAATTTTCTTTATTATTATCTCAAGAATTCAATTGTAACAAATTTTTCTTAAAGAACAACTAAATTTATGATGTTTGACGGACAAAAATATCTTATTTATGTCAATCTTAGTTTCAATCTTCTTCAATTACTCTAGATTCAACTACTAACTAGTGATATTCATCATTTAAAAATCAAAAAAAAAGTTCATACTACAATTTTTAATTAGTGTTTTGAAGGTTAAATTTCTAATTGGAGATTTTGAAGATTTTGAGAACTTTAAGGTTGTTTCTTCTCCAGTTCTGTGGTCTTGTTAAATGTATAGTGCTTCTTTTTCTTTTATTTTTTTTGGGATATAAGTTATTCTTTTCATTTTTTAGTATCATAAATTTATCAGCATTCTCATATAAGTTACACTTTTTTATTGTCTTAGTTTCATATGTTTCAAAAAAAATTTATTTTGTAAAAAAAATTGTAATTTTTATATTTTACAATTTCGCCTTAATTTAAAATATTTTAGGGGCCTTATTTTAAAAAGTAACACAAGACCTCCACAACTTTTAGAACATGCTTGCGAAAAATATTCAAATGGTTACCCAAAAAAAAATCTTATTTTCTCTGCCGTGAAATTCTACGCTTGTGCCTCCTTGATAACGGCCGAGTTTCGTTAACTCGTGAATAGTGAAAAGAGGGTGGCAACAGATGCTTATGGCACGTGCCCCTGTTTATATGAAACCAAACAGCTTTGATTGTTTTTTCATGGCATTTCCCTGTTTGTGTTTTATGGCTATGAATTCTACAGCAGATCGGGTTCGTTAAGCTGACATGAGCTGTTGGATCATTTCATGCCACCACCAAAAAAAAACTTTTATTTTTTTAATTTGTTTATAGATTTTTATTATTATTTTAATTAATATTCTAGATCCACTAAGCCCTAATGACTAAAAATAGTTATATTATCTTATTTTATATTAATTTGAATCCCGACATAAGAATATAATATCTTTTTATTTAATAAAATAAGAAAAGTGTTCAACACGCTAGATATAAATAGAGTCAGAAAGGCTTTTGCATCCCAACTTTAAAAGAAATTTGTATTATACTCATAAAATATCTTTAAAATTTAATTAATTCCTCTTAAATTTTACAAAAATTCACATGATTTTTTAGTATTTTTAATTATATCTCAAATTTGTCAAAAAAAATCATCATCTTTTTAAAAATTAGACGCTCACATTTTTAAAAGATTCTCGTTAGGTCCTCCAATTTTTTTAAAAAAATTAATAGACCTCTAAATTTTTAAAAAAAAGTTATTTAAGCCCCCTTAAACTATATCGTCAAAATCTATCATTGTTGTTCAATGAGTCCATTAATTTTTTTGTATAACCATTGATATTCAATTTATTAATTGATTAATCTCGAATATTATAAAAATTCATTTTAAGGACGGACAATATCTCAACTAATTTGCTCCATTAATAATATTAAAATTCGAACTCTTAATATTTCTAAAAAATATCTAGTGCATCTTCCATCGAACCAAATGATTGTTAGTGAGTTCATGAATTTTTTAATCATGATTAACGAACACAAAATCTGGATTTAGTGAATTTAAAACCCGGACGTACGGCCAAAGAAGTCCACTTCCTTCGAGCATTTAATTAGAAAAGTAAAAGCCGAAACCCCGCCTACTAAACAAGGGCAACCCCCAGACCGCGTGTCATAAACGCGCAACATGAATTGGACCGTTACGTTTAAATCTAGGGTAAACTACACCGGTGGTACCTTAACTATGCCTGTATTCCTACTTTGGTCCTAAAACTATGTTTTTCGGCAAAAGAGTCCCTTCCGTTACATAGTTTTCCTGTTTTGGTCCCCCGACGTTAAATAACTAACGGTTTTGCTGATGTGGCATTTTTTAATATTTTTTAAGGCTGACGTGGCATTTTTAAATATTTTTTAATCATTTCTCTCTCATCTTATATATTATTTTTATTTAATTTTATTCACCCAATCATATTGTGACACGTGTCACTACACCATTAGATGAAAAAACCCCCCAAATATCCTAAAAATTGAAAGTAGTGCTGCTGGGATTCGAACCCAGGACCAGCAGCACACCAAGCATGCACTTGAACCAACTAGGCTAGGCTGGATAATTAATTCAAATCTACTAACACTTATATTTAAGTTGTACAAATTAACCCAAAAAACTTAAAAACATAATTGATAACCAGTTCTCAACAGCAGATCCCACCACTGCACCAGCAACAAGCCCCCCATATAGTAATCAATGTAGCCTTACCTGCAAATATAAGAGTAAGAATGGCCGCTGAATCCTGCGTTAACTCCCGTTCTTCTCTTCTAGTCTCGCATTTTACTCGATCGATGGCTTCCTCCTGTTCCGGGCTCAACTCTGTTATTGAGTTGTCAAGCAGTTTAAAGAGTAAGAATGGCCTGAACCTACCCACCCAGAGGAGGGCTTTCTCCAAAGAAGTTAACCATGGCGGAGAGTAGAAGAGCAGCACCTGTTCCCTCGCTGCCTTGGATTTCTCTACCGCGTACTGTTCGTAGTGGGATAACACTTGTTGAATCAAACTCCCACGCCGCTCGATTTCGTCGCCGTCATCGTACCGGAGTGCTTGAACAAGTTGCCGGTGGAATCTTTCTTGACGAACGAGCCAGCCATTGAAGAAAGTTTCGAAATTCTGAGCTACGCTCGAACCATTACTGTTCGCCATAGGTGGTCGGTGTTTATCTGGACTAATAGCAGTGGGTTGTGTTATAGTGAAAAATGGTTTTGCAGGGAGGAACAGAGGGGCTTCCAATCCATATGTAGTTCTGAAAAAAATACTAATTGTCATGTGCTATTTGCTTCTACTTTCTGGGATTTTAAATTGGTTTTTTAGATGTTTGCTTAGCATGTTCGACGAAGGAGTCAAACAATTTAAAAAGATTTTAAATTGATTACTATAGGGGGGCTTGTTGCTGGTGCAGTGGTGGGATCTGCTGTTGAGAACTGGTTATCAATTATGTTTTTAAGTTTTTTGGGTTAATTTGTACAACTTAAATATAAGTGTTAGTAGATTTGAATCAATTATCCAGCCTAGCCTAGTTGGTTCAAGTGCATGCTTGGTGTGCTGCTGGTCCTGGGTTCGAATCCCAGCAGCACCACTTTTGATTTTTAGGATATTTGGGGGGGTTTTCATCTAATGGTGTAGTGACACGTGTCACAATATGATTGGGTGAATAAAATTAAATAAAAATAATATATAAGAGGAGAGAGAAATGATTAAAAAAATATTTAAAAATGCCACGTCAGCCTTAAAAAATATTAAAAAATGCCACATCAGCAAAACCGTTAGTTATTTAACGTCGGGGGACCAAAACAGGAAAACTATGTAACGGAAGGGACTCTTTTGCCGAAAAACATAGTTTTGGGACCAAAGTAGGAATACATGCATAGTTAAGGTACCACCGGTGTAGTTTACCCTTAAATCTATCACTTTCACAGCCTTGTGCTGAGTAAGTGAGACCATGGCGCGTGGAAATTTACCCATGATCTTCGCCTTATGCGTACGATCTATATATGTAGATTTGTTTATGGTTCTTCTGCATATGAGTGGCAACATAGCGGGTCGAGCCAGTTTTACATTCTTCATAGTTGATTCCATCTCTAATATTTTGGGGTGTTTATTGTCGGATATTATATTTGATTTTTTTGATATTCGGTTTTTTAAATCAGTGATATAGTGATCTGTATTTAATTAAAAAAAATCAAATATTCGGATATTCGAATATCGAATAATGATATCCGATTATCTTAAAATATAATTAATTTAACTATTTTTTCGAATGTGAATGTTGTATTTATGAAAATTTCGGAATTTCGAATATAACAAACAACAAATTACTAAATATAACAAGATTCACATTTATGAAATTATTCGAAACTTGAAATATTACGATCTATATCTTATCTGAAAAATTTAAAATCTGATCAGATTAACGGATAATCATATTGAATCGGTCGGATTAGATATTTTTGAACATCCCTACTAATACTAATGGGTACTATTTTAAAAAATTATTATTATTTCGACGATTTTTTCATCTTCAGATCAATCTCTTGCGGATTCTCGCGGATTTCAATTAATCATGATCTCAAACATTAAAATAAACAAATTGGAATACATTAAAATAAATAGCCAACATTAATTTTTTAAAATTACAATCATAAATGATAAATTTAGTTTTTCCAACAATAAACAAACTATTTCAAAACTATAATATTAATTTAATAGATAATAATATATTTTCTCAACATTTTTATAGTCAAATCATTCTAATATGTGGTACTTGATGATACTTTTGTAGACTTGTTTTGATTATTCTTGTTATTAATTATTTTTTCTGCTCTCGTAGCACGTTTTCTTTCTCTTTCATTCTAGGCTTCTCCTATGTTTCTCCTTCTTCTTTCTTCTTTGGTCTCATTATACTTTTGTGTTGATTCTGGCTCCATGGGTGATGTGGAGGATGGTTTGGCTACTTTGTCCATCGATGATGGAGAGGATGAGGGTCTCCAAATTGATCTGGAGGAAGTTGATGTTCAGACATCATTTGAATTTTGTTTTGTGGGTTCTTTTCTCACTTCTAATATTATTAATTTCCCGTCAATGAAGTTTACGCTGGCCACAGTATGGCACCCCCCGGGAGGCATTTCTATTTCGGATCTAGGGGATGGAAGGTTCTTGTTCCGCCTCTATCATGTTGTCGATGTGGATCGGATTGAAAGTGGAGGTCCATGGACTTTTAATAGCCACTTGTTGGTGCTTCATCGATTGCGGGTTAGAGAGGATCCGCTTATGGTTCCTTTACATTTTGTTGATTTTTGGGTCTATGTTCATGATGTTCCCCTGGGGTTTTTATCTGAGAAAGTTGCAATGGTACTAGGAAATTTCATTGGCTCCTTTTTGTTATATAAGCGTATTATGAAGATCCGAACACGGGTTGACATCCGGAAACCGTTGAAAAGGAAGAAGAAACTATTACTTGCGAATGGTCAGTCTCATTACGTTCGCTTTGAGTATGAGAAGTTATCACTTTTCTGCTTTCTCTGTGGTATTCTGGGTCACGGGGAGAGCTTTTGTCCTCTTCGATTCACTGAGGGTGGAATGGATCTTATTCCAGGGTAGGATATTTCGCTCCGGGCACCATCTAGACGGGCAGCTCCGACCCTATGTCGTTGGTTAATTGAGGAAGGCATGGAACGCCCCAGATTCCCTGGCGTGATTTCGGCACTTAATAATTACAGGGAGGTAATCAGGCATACTATGCATCCGTCAGTTTAAGAGAATACGGATAGGATTCCCCTGGGAGAGCTCAATTCTGGGCACGATTCGCGCAATCAACCAATTCAGTCTAAGGAAAGTGATACGATGCAGTTTAAGGAAAGTGATTCCCATTTTTATGCTGGGTCTATGAAGGAAAATATTTGCCCATTGACTTCCAATGTGGAGGCTATTGCGGGCTTTAGTGGTTTGGGCCCTAATGATGGGTTTGATATCGTCATGGGCTTGCCTGATGAGGATAGCCCGTCTGAATTTGTGGAGTCCTCAAAACGGGCTAGAGTGCAGCAGGTTCCTCTTGTAGTTTCTGATAAAATTGGTTCTGCAGGTGTCAATACTACTTTATCGGCAGGCCTCAACTATGGGGTCAGCCGTACACAATGAAAATCATATGTTGGAACGTTCGGGGCCTAGGGATGACTTGAACTGTTCGTCGTTTTTGCGCTACAATGTGTGATTTTCGTCCCTCGGTGGTATTTTTAATCAAAACTAAGCTCCAGGCTTCTAAGATGGAGCGTGTCCGAAGAGTATGTGGATTTCCGAATGGGCTTGATATAAGTTCTAATGGTAGGAGTGGTGAGCTTTCTATTGGTTGGAAGGATGATGTTCGGGTTTCACTTCGATCTTTTTCTACTCATCATGTGGATTTGCTTATTTCCGATGACTCTCTTTCTCGCGATTGGCGTCTGACGGGTTTCTATGGTGCTCCAGAGGTCAATAATCGAGCTCGTTCTTGGCAGTTACTTCGACAATTGAATGATAGCCCCCAAATTCCATGGTATGTCTTGGGAGACTTCAATGAGATACTTAGCTTGGATGAGAAGCAAGGTGGTCTCCTGCGCAATGACTGGCAGATGCGTAACTTTAGTGAGGCTCTCAGCTATTGTTCCCTTTCTGATATGGGCTTTAATGGGAATTGGCATACTTGGGAGTGGGGGAGAACTGCAGGAAATAATATCAGAGCCAGGGTTGATCGGGTTGTTGCTAGTTGCTACCCAGGCTTGGCAGGATTGTTTTCCAAATTTTAGAATTGACCACTTGGCCCATTCTTTTTCTGACCATTGTTCGATTATGCTAAATACACACTGCACTATAGGAATGGGTAAGCGAATTTGGCATTTTCGTTTCGAGGCGTCATGGTTACTCGAAGATTCATGCGAAGAGGAAGTCCGCCAGCTATGGGGATCATCTTCTGGTTCGGTTCCGGACCGGTTACTCTAGGTTAGTCATGGCCTTGATCGATGGTTTCGCAAAATAAGGCGGGAGAAGAAAGTTAGTGTTCATGATTTGCGGCAGCGGATTGAGTTTTTGGGAAAACAACAAGTTTCGGACGAAATTCTTGGTGAGCTTATTGAATCAAAATTGGAGTTGAACCTTCACCTCGACAGGGAAGAGATCTATTGGGAGCAACGGGCGCGTGTAAATTGGCTCCGAAACGGGGATTGCAATACTAGCTTTTTCCACCGATACGCAAGTCAAAGACGAAGGAAGAATCATATTGAGGGCCTTGTTACAGACGATGGGAATTTTGATGACGATATGGATGAGGTTCGTCATATTGCGGTTGAGTACTTCTCTAATCTTTTCACGTCTGTTAATACAGCCGACCCATCGGACATTTTAAGTGGTATTGGAAATTGTGTTGATCCCTCGATGAACCAATTGCTTATGGCTGATTTCACTAAGGATGACGTGTTCGTTGCCTTGAATTCAATGGGCCCCCTGAAAGCTTCAGGTGCTGATGGGCTGGGGGTCGTTTTTTATCAAAGATTTTGGGGGATTATTGGCTCAGACATAGCAGACTTCTGTATTAATATCATTCAAGGTAACCTCTCTGTTGCTGGTATTAATTATACGCATATAGTATTAATTCCAAAAACTACTTCGGCCCGCTCTATGTCTCATTTCCGACCAATTTCGCTATGCAATATTTTATTCAATATTATTTCTAAGATGGTTGCGAACAGATTCAAGTTGGTTCTAGGATCGTGTATTGACGAAGCACAGAGTGTCTTTATTCCAGGGCGTCTCATTACCGATAATATCATCACCGCTTATGAGATTCTTCACTCTTATAAGCGAAAACGTTCTGGTCGTAAGGGTTCGTTTGCTCTGAAGCTTGACATGAGCAAGGCTTACGACAGAGTGGAGTGGAGTTTTTTACGACGTGTTCTTCGACAAATGGGCTTTTGTGAGGCTTGGATAGAGCTAGTAATGGGTTTGGTTGAATTTGTTTCTTATTCTGTGGTGGTTAATGGGCTCCCTAGCGATTATTTTTTCCCTACTAGAGGGCTTCGGCAAGGGGATCCCCTTAGCCCATATATTTTTCTCATATGTGCGGAGGGCCTGTCGTCTCTACTTCGATCTGCGTTAGCATCTGATAGCCTCAAGAGTATTCGTATTGTTCGTGGTGCCCCCTTGATTAACCATTTGTTTTTTCGCAGATGTCTGCATGATTTTTGGGGAAGCTCTTGCCGCAAATGCTGCTACTTTGCGATCAATTTTACAGTACTATGGGGAGTGTTCAGGCCAAATTATTAATTACGAGAAATCCAACATCTACTTTAGTTCTAATGTAATCTTGGATAATAGGGCTGATGTTCGACGAATCCTAAGGGTGCAAGAAGTTGATAACCCAGAAAAATATTTGGGCTTACCAGCCATAGTGGGCCGTAACAAAGGTAGGGCTTTTCGATATCTAAAAGAAAGGATTAATACTCAGGCCAATATCTTGGGCTCAAAATGCTTATCATAAGGTGGGAAGGAGATTTTCATTAAGTCCATCCTTCAGGCTATCCCAATTTTCGCTATGACATGCTTCCTCTTGCCAAATTCTTTTTGCAAAGATTTACAAGCCATTGTTGCTCGCTATTGGTGGCAAAAATCAAATTCGAAGAAGGGGATCCACTGGTGCACTTGGTCAGATCTAAGCAAACTTAAGGCGGAAGAAGGAATGGGCTTTCGAGACTTTGGAAAATTTAATATTGCTCTCCTGGCCAAGCAGGGTTGGCGTCTTCTTCTAAACCCTAATTCCCTTATTGCTCGCCTTCTTAGAGCAAAATACTATCCTATTGGGTCTTTCTTACAGGCTTCTCTTGGATTTTACCCTTCACTCATTTGGCGAAGCATTTGGAGTTCGAAGGGGCTTCTGGAGTTAGGAATGGGTTGGTCGATAGGTGATGGAAGCAATGTTTCCATCTGGAATGATTTTTGGCTACCAACGCTACCTTCCCGTAAGGTACTTTCACCTAGGATCAATGGTCTTGATTTAGTCTCTAGTCTAATGATAGCGGGTGAACAAAGGTGGAACACAAACTTTATTCAATCCAATTTTTCCAGTGAAGAAGCTGAGTTGATTCTTAAAATTCCCTTGCAAATTTTCCAGCAGCAAGATGTTTTAAAGTGGAAAGGGGAAGGTTCGAGTATATACTCTGTAAGGAGTGGTTACAAGTTGTTAATTGATGTTTCTAATAATGCTCCCCTACAGTCCAGTGTCTACAACTACATTTGGAAGGCACCTTGCCCTTCTAAAACAAGAATTTCATGCTGGAGAATGGTACACAACTATGTCCCTACAATGCAAAACCTAGTACTTAAGCGAGTTCTAAATGATCCCAGATGCCCTCGTTGTCACCTGGTTGCGAAAATATCTCTCCACGTTATAAGGGATTGCTTTTTTGCCTTAGAAATTTGGCATCAGTTGGGTTTTTATCTGTCATCTACGCAATTGCAAGCAAATTTGGAAGATTGGTTATTGAGCTCATTTCAAGCGAATAACCAAAACATTCTTCGCAGAATTATGATAATTATTTGGGCCCTATGGAATTCCCGTAATAAACTACTGTATGAGGGCATTGTACAAACCTTCGAAGAAGTTGCTACCTTCATCATCAGCTACTGTTAGGAGCTTGATGTGGTGGCCGCTTCACTTCATCATCCTTGGCGCCATGGTGATGACCGTTGGATTGCCCCAGCTCCGCGGACCTACAAAGTAAACACAGACGCAAGTTACGACAGTTCTGAGAATAGATCTAGTTCAGGACTGATTGTTCGAGACAGTGAAGGTTTCATAATCGGTTCTGCCTGTCGGGTAAATTTAAACATCACCTCTGTGTTCAGAGCTAAAACCACGGCGGTTCTACATGGCTTGCAATTTGCTCAAGATCTTGGGCTTCGTGAAGTCATAGCTGAAACGGACAATAAATCGGCGTTCACGAAACTCAACTCAACGTCTCAGACCTATCTGACATCGGTTCGATTGTTAGAGATATGAAAGTATTAGCTACGAGCTTTACCTTATGTCGTTTTACCTTCATCGGTCGAAGCGGCAACAAGCCTGCACATGCACTTGCATCGGAGGGTCTCCGCCATCTGGGTGACCGGTCGTGGGTGGAGGACGCGCCTGATATCGTCTTTTTTCTCGCCGACCAAGACCGTCGTCTTCTCTATCCACCTTAATCTGCTGGGTGAATCGATATTCTGCCTTGGGGTTTCTTCTTCATCTTCTTGGTTATCCCCAATTTCAGTTTCTTCTACATGATGTTTTCATATGACGTTTCAATTTCTGTGAAAGAGCAGCCGGTTGTTCCTATTCCCCCCGTTTTACTTCCATCGTCTTTTGTTTTTATTTTCCCTGACTTTGGGCTTTACTTTACCTTTTGTATTTGGTTCTTTTATTTTTAATAATATCGACCGGCTTATTATAAAAAAAACATAAACAAAAAATTCAATCAAAGACAAAAGATACGATAGTTATTTCATCTCATCTTTTGTCGTTGCAGCTCATTAGATGTATGTTTTGCTGGTCTAATATTTACTCTCTTTTTTCACTTTATTTTTACATTGTATGTTTTTTTTTTGAAATTCCTATTCTACTTCTACCTAGAGGGGGAGGGGGAAAATCTAGGTGAAGACAATGCTCCTGAAGAGTCTTAAACCTGAGACCTAAGGAGAAGGGAGTGGAGCAGGTGAGCGTGCTCTGACCACCAGGCCATCATCGCATGCTCACGTTGTATGTTATTTTTACTACTACATCTTCCTTTCTTTTGGAATTATATTTTCTAATAAATTCAGCGGCCTACTGTTTAAAAAAGACATTTATTTTAAAGGCAATTTTGGGTGAAAACCCCCTTTTTAATTATTATTGGGAAAAATGGCTCCCAAAAACTATTATTTGGCAAAATGACCCCCAAACTTGCCAAGTCGGCTGACCTCGCGTTGTGTAGGACGCGAGGTACGATATCGCGTTCTGCACAACGCGATGTTAGTCGACGTGGCATTGCTGTCTGTGTTAACGGTTTAACAGTACCTCGCGTTCTACAGAACGCGAGGTCCCCAAGAAATTGAAACGGCAGCTGGAATATATCGAACAGACCTCGCGTTCTGTAGGACGCGAGGTCTGTGCAATTCTGCTCTCACCCACAAGGCAAAACAAGCGTTGGTAGGCCTGTTCGAGCCCAATTTCAAGCGTGTAAATCGTATATTTTTAGCGATCATCGAGTTTGGGGTCGTAGTACTGAAAATTGTCTATCGTATGATACCAACATGGTTAATTTCTGTCTATTATACATTGATTTAAAATGGCTTCGAAAACCCTATGCCATCATGTTTTTTTTATTTGAAGTTGCATTTCAACTAATGTCGATTTTCGATTTAGTAATCCCATTAAATTTATTAAAAACAAAAATTAAATAAACATTATAAAGTTTAATTATAATATGTAAACAAAATATAATACGTAAACAAAATTATAATACGACATTATAAAATTCAAAAGTGTTTTACATAAATATTAAAATTATAAGTAGAAAACAGTAAAAAAAGACTAATAATGCCTATGTCCACCCGTTCCGCAGTCGGGTGGATGACGCTCACGCTCTGGATACCTTCTGTCTCCATCGTGTGGTGGTCCCTGGTCCCTATCATCCTGACCATCGTGCGCGATATGCGGATCTGTGCTGGGCCCAGGCGGGGAGTAAAACAAACTACCCATCGGCGTACTGTCCACAATCGGAAACCCATAATGAGGGTGCAGCTGTGGATAATCGATAAGCATAAGGTCAGTCGTGGGCGTATGGGGACGATAGGCATCAGTGGAGCCGTACTGGGTGGAGGCATCGTCTGCTGGAAACTCGATGGCCCGGTATGCAATGGTGCGGCAGAAGATGATGCCCTGAAGTGTCATATCGTGGTCTCGGACCACGCTGCGTCGACTGCCTCTGGCTCTGGGTCTGGCTCGCTCGCCGGCTCCCGCGTGGGCGGTTTTAGGGTTGCTGGGGAAGCCCTGCTTTGCGCTCGGCCTGAGTAAGGATATGTCGCATCCCATTGTTCCTATACCACTGGCCATAATTGAAAGCGACCGAATGACCCTCTTCCATAATTTGTTCTAGAAACTCTGGGCGTCTGTGAAATCATTGAGCCCAAAGCGCTATCCAGGCAGCATGGTGCTCGGCCCAGTCAACCTCCGTCTTCCCCTGGCGCGTAAGATTGTGGAAGGAGCCCATATTTTGCGGAGGGGGTGGAACATTTTGGACGTACCCGAACTGTCGTAGTACCCTATCCGTAGAATGCCACACGCAAATTTCGTAGTTCAGCAGCGGCACGACGGAAATCCAGAGGTCTCGCTCTCGCACAAAATCTGGTGGAGTAATCTGGCGAATCTCCTCTAAATCGTAGGGCGTCCACACGAACTAAAAAAAATGAAAAAGTTTGTAACGGTTATATGAAATATTATTGGAAAAATAGTATGGAAAAAATCAAAATAATCGTTGAATTACCTCGTCCTCCCTCAAGGTATCGAATCTATATCTGTATTCTTTCTGGGACTCCGGCAGGCCGGTGTGGGATAGTGCGGTGGTCCACCTTTAAATAATGAAAAACATCGTTAAATAAAATAATGTAATAATAAAAAATATAGTAGATTATGTAGTACCTCCGTAGAAGCGGAAATAACATAGCGGTGGGCTGCCTAAGCTGTGGTCTCAAAGTAGGCATCCGAAACCAAACCCAAGCCTGTAGGAATAAACAACATCCTCTCATCGATGCTCTGGAGGCGTCAACGTTTCTGCAGAGGTCTCTGATAAGAAACGCCAAGACAGCTGACCCCCAAGATTTTCGTCCAGACTCTTCTAAATCTGTCAGATGAAGAAGCCACATAACGTGCACTTTTGTGCGGGATTTGTCGGGCATTAATATCCCGCCAATAATGCGCAAGATGTGGGCTCGCGCACACCGCTGTGAAAATATAGATTTAATAAAGACATCCTAATTAAAAAAATTGTAAGTTCATCCTAATTAAAAAAATTGTAAGTTCAACCTAAATATAGATTAAATATAAATTTAATAAATGCATCCAAAGAAATTAGTAATTTAATCCTAATTTGCAAATAAATATTTGTAATTTCATCCTAAATATTTAATGTAGGCAACCTAAATATTTAATAAAGTCATCATAAATATTTAATAAAAGCATCCTAATTTTGAAGTACTGATTTGTAATTGCATCCTAAATTTATTAAAAGGATCCTAAATATTTATTGAATTCATCCTAAAAATTTCATAAACCATCCTAATGTGCAAATAAATAATTTTAATTTAATCATAAATATAATAAAAGCATACTAAATATATAATAATGGCATCCTAATTTTTAAATAGAAAAAATACCTGAAGTGCAACTACATCCGCATTGGGGGGAGGGGTTCCAAACTCTTCCTCCAAGTACGATAGAGCGGTTTTCCCTCTGTCCCACACTCTGTCAGGGGGCATCATGCCCATTTGTTGAGCAAATAGGGTTGGCCAATCTGCCATCGCTACACCAGTAATAACGCTGCCGTTTGTAGGCAACCCCAGAATGTAGCCAACATCCTCCAACGTGATTGTTGCCTCGCCAAATGGAAGATGAAACGTGTGCGTCTCGGGTCTCCACCGTTCTATCAGCGCGCTGATCAACGACGGTCTAACCTTCACCCCCTATATACCGAGCTATGTGCCCAAAACCAGCGCGCTCAATCCAATGCATAACAGCATCAACGGGTGCGACGGTGATACGGTTAAGGTAACATTGTAAGTTACGTTCGTATCCCTACAAAAAAATAAAATAAAATAGTTAGTAAAAATAAAAGAATATAATTTAATTAAAAAATTTAGAAAATAAAAGGAAAAAAATAATACCTCTGAATTGTTTCGCCAAAATTCACTGCAGTGACTGGCTTGGTTGCGTAGCAAGGGCTCCATGTTATCGAACGATATAACCAATTTCTTGACAAATTTTTGTAAAATTGCTATAGAACTCGCGTTCTGTGGAGGTTTTTAGGAAAAAAAACCTCCAATTTATAGAAGACCTCGCGTCGTTTGGGATGCGAGGTTAATGAACCTCGCGTTCTGTAGAACGCGATATCCATGTATCTCGCGTCCTATAGAACGCGAGGTTCATTGAAAAGGCGCGTCGATGAACAAACGCGTGAACTGAACGGTCAGAAGTGACCTCGCGTCCTATAGAACGCGAGGTTCTAAAGAAATCGCGTTCTACAGGACGCGAGGTCGTGGGGTTTTTCAAAAGGGGCGGGGAACTCATTTAATATTATAATAATAAAAATAAAAATAATAATGGAAATAATAAAAATAATAATTATAATTAAAATAATAATAATATTAATAATAATAATATTAATAATAATAACAATAATAATAATAACAATAAAAAAAATAGAAATAATAATTATAACTAAAATAATAATAATATTAACAATAAAAATAAAAAAAAAAATAATAGAAATAATAATTATAATTAAAATAATAATAATATTAATAATAATAACAATACTAATAACAATAATAATCATACTAATAATTATAATAATAAAAATACGAGTTATGTTTTCATTAGTAACTAAATAATACTAATAATTATAATAAGAATAATAATAATCATACTAATAATAATAATAATTACAATAATGAATCATACTAAATACGCGTTATGTTTTCATTAGTAACTAAAAATAACGACATAGCGCAATATTCTGGAAGTTAGTTTGAACAAAACTTCCAAAATACGTGCTATGTTGCTATTAGTAGTGTAGAACTAAGGTTTTGATATAATATTTGAAAAATGTTTTGGACTAAATTGAAAAGAATTTAAAATATGTTTTTAGTCAAAAACAACTTGAAAATATGTTTAAGGGTTTTTAAAGCTCTGGAATGGACTTAAAGTACATTTAAAGTAGTCAAAACCGAGCATTTTAAGTGACAGTATCGATACAGTGGATAGTGTATCGATACACATTAGGGTTTTGGATTCCAGTAGCTAAAACCCGTATCGATACGGCTATGCGTATCGATACGGTGTCTAAAACCCGTACCGATACGCTTACACGTATCGATACGGTATGTTTTTAAATAGCCCAACGGCTAGTCGCGTACCGATACGGTGGTATCGCGTACCGATACGCCAACGGTCAATTCCCAACGGTCTTTTGAATTTGCAGGACCGTACCGATACGCCAGGCATGCGTATCGATACGCATCAGCAGAAAGCTCAACGGCTATATCAGACTTTCAAGACCGTATCGATACAGGGGATAGTGTATCGATACACTAGGCTACTGAAATGCATTTTGTGGGAAATAAACGGCTATTTTGTATCCCCAACGGCTATGAAACATCCCCAACGGCCATAAACGGCTAGGAACTCAATTTGGAGTATAAATAAGACCTCCAAGCATCAAGATTGATAAGAGCTTCAATTGTCACAACGTTATGAGTGAAAAACTTGTCTAGAGCTTTATTTGTTCATTTATTGCTTAGACAACACTAGTGAGCTTACATTGTTAAATTTGCTCAAGTGTTTAGGTTTTGGGTGAGTGCTTCATTGTGCAAACAAAACACCTATTAGAGGGTTCAAGTTTGCTTATTTGTTTCTTTTTGTAAAGAGGGTTTTCCTTCAAGCTTTGGGTAGAAAGCTTCGAGGGTTGTAAAGGGTTTCCTCCTAATCCTAGAAAAGGGGACGAATCAATTAGTGGATTGATTGTGAAATCCTTAGTAGGAAGCTAAGGTAGTGGATGTAGACCTTGGTTAGAAGGTTGAACCACTATAAATCATCGTGTCTTTATTCTTTTAGCTTCCTAAACCCTTCCACCCAAAAATCCACCTCTCCACCACTTGGCGAGCATAATCGGTTGATCGAATCGAGCGTCAAAAAACCCAACAATTGGTATCAGAGCCAGGTTCAATCGAAGGGGATTCACATCCTATTGAGAAGATCCGGCAAGCTCGATAAACATTTCACCAACCGGCTCAAAATGTCGCAATCCATCAACATACCGCCTTTCTTCGACGGAGATCACTATGCCCATTGGAAGACAAAGATGAAATTCTTCTTGAAGTCAAGAGATTACAAGCTATGGGACATAGTTGAAGATGGTCCGTTCGTGCTTCAAGGAAGCAAAGCGGAATGGAGTGTCGACGATCGCAAGAAGATGGAGCTAAATTGTAGAGCCTTGCACATGCTTTTTTGTGCATTTGGCCCAACCATCTACGAGAAGATGTCTTCTTGTGAAAATGCCAAGGAGGTATGGGACAAGCTTGAAGTCACATACGAGGGGACTAATGAAGTCAAGGAGACCAAGATTGGGCTCCTCACCTTAGAGTATGAAAACTTCAAGATGGATCCGGAAGAGAACATCGAGAAGATGTTTGATAGATTCTCCACCATCATCAATGGTCTCAAAGGTTATGGAGAAGCCATCCCGGAAGAAAAACTTGTCCGAAAGCTCATCTACTCACTTCCCGAGTCTTGGGACTCAAAGAGGACCGCCATCATCGAAGCCAAAAATTTAAAAAATTTGAAGCTTGATGAACTCATGGGGTCACTTCTTACTCATCAAATCATGAAGAAGAACAAAGAAGATGAGAAAAGGAGGGAAGAAATTAGAGCTATGGGAGAGAAGAAAATCAAGAGGCTTGGCTTCAATGCCATGGCTCTCAAATCCTCCACATGTCATCATGAAGATTCAAGTGAGGAGGATAGTGAAGATGAAGAGATGAACTATCTCTTCAACAAGCTCGCACGATTCATGAAGAGCAAAATGGAAAAATCCAAGCATGAATCGATGAAGAAGATGAAGGATTCCCACAAATCCAAAAAGAAGGGATCATCTTCAAAACAAGCATACGTGGCCACTTGGAGTGATGAAGACTCCACCGATAATGAAGTAGCCCACCTATGCATGATGGCCCTCAATGAGGGGGAGGTAACTTCTAACTCATCTATTTCAAATTCTTATACATTTGATGAGTTACAAGAAGCCTATGATGAATTGGTTTTTGAATTCAAGGCTTCATTTTCGAAAAATAAAAAATTGATTTCAAAGTTGAAAACCGAAAATGATTTGCTTTCTAAAACCAATTTAGAGTTTGAAGCAAAAATCAAAGATTTTGAACTTAAAGTTTTAAATTTACAAAACTTGCTTCAAACGATGGAAAGAGATCATCAAAAAGAAGTTGATGATCTCAAAAAGGAAAAAGATTTGATTTCCAATGAACTTCAAAAGAAAAACAATTTTGGAAAATCAAATTTTTATGTAAGACAATCTAGTGCCCCTAGATTTTTAAATGGAAAATGTTTTAGAAGTGTTTGGGTCCCAAAAGGACTAACCACTTCAACTAAAAAGGATGAAATTGAAAAATGGATTCCTAAGGGGACTAAATTTTGTGCTACTAACGTCTATGGATCCAAAGCAATTTGGATACCAAAAATTACTTGATTGTCTTTTGCTAGGTGTGATGGAGAATAATCAACAAGTCAAACATTAAGGGGGAGCTCCATGCACACAAGGAAGAACACTTGAAGAGGAAGACTTCACATCCTCCCTTGAGTTCAAGTGTTGGTAAAAATTTCTAGTTGTTTTTGATTTTATTTGATTTATTTTTTTTAATTCAACTAGATATTCATAAATGTTGGACTAACATTCTGATGATGCTATGAGTAAGGGGGAGCCAATTTTAAACCAAAATTTTAAGTGTCAAATTTTTTTTGCCTCCTATGTTATCTTGAACTTAAATGTCATTTTAAATTCTTTTTGATATAACAAAAAGGGGGAGAAATGGTTTTTGAAAAATTTATTTTTCAAATAAAAATTTATTTTTCAAATGAATAAGGGGGAGCTTTATTTTGATTTTATATCTTAAATCTCTTATTCACAATTTTAAAATTAAAGGGGGAGAATCCCAAACAATTTTTCAAGTTGGTTTTATTATATCAAAAAGGGGGAGATTGTAGAACTAAGGTTTTGATATAATATTTGAAAAATGTTTTGGACTAAATTGAAAAGAATTTAAAATATGTTTTTAGTCAAAAACAACTTGAAAATATGTTTAAGGGTTTTTAAAGCTCTGGAATGGACTTAAAGTACATTTAAAGTAGTCAAAACCGAGCATTTTAAGTGACAGTATCGATACAGTGGATAGTGTATCGATACACATTAGGGTTTTGGATTCCAGTAGCTAAAACCCGTATCGATACGGCTATGCGTATCGATACGGTGTCTAAAACCCGTACCGATACGCTTACACGTATCGATACGGTATGTTTTTAAATAGCCCAACGGCTAGTCGCGTACCGATACGGTGGTATCGCGTACCGATACGCCAACGGTCAATTCCCAACGGTCTTTTGAATTTGCAGGACCGTACCGATACGCCAGGCATGCGTATCGATACGCATCAGCAGAAAGCTCAACGGCTATATCAGACTTTCAAGACCGTATCGATACAGGGGATAGTGTATCGATACACTAGGCTACTGAAATGCATTTTGTGGGAAATAAACGGCTATTTTGTATCCCCAACGGCTATGAAACATCCCCAACGGCCATAAACGGCTAGGAACTCAATTTGGAGTATAAATAAGACCTCCAAGCATCAAGATTGATAAGAGCTTCAATTGTCACAACGTTATGAGTGAAAAACTTGTCTAGAGCTTTATTTGTTCATTTATTGCTTAGACAACACTAGTGAGCTTACATTGTTAAATTTGCTCAAGTGTTTAGGTTTTGGGTGAGTGCTTCATTGTGCAAACAAAACACCTATTAGAGGGTTCAAGTTTGCTTATTTGTTTCTCTTTGTAAAGAGGGTTTTCCTTCAAGCTTTGGGTAGAAAGCTTCGAGGGTTGTAAAGGGTTTCCTCCTAATCCTAGAAAAGGGGACGAATCAATTAGTGGATTGATTGTGAAATCCTTAGTAGGAAGCTAAGGTAGTGGATGTAGACCTTGGTTAGAAGGTTGAACCACTATAAATCATCGTGTCTTTATTCTTTTAGCTTCCTAAACCCTTCCACCCAAAAATCCACCTCTCCACCACTTGGCGAGAAATGGTTTTTGAAAAATTTATTTTTCAAATAAAAATTTATTTTTCAAATGAATAAGGGGGAGCTTTATTTTGATTTTATATCTTAAATCTCTTATTCACAATTTTAAAATTAAAGGGGGAGAATCCCAAACAATTTTTCAAGTTGGTTTTATTATATCAAAAAGGGGGAGATTGTAGAACTAAGGTTTTGATATAATATTTGAAAAATGTTTTGGACTAAATTGAAAAGAATTTAAAATATGTTTTTAGTCAAAAACAACTTGAAAATATGTTTAAGGGTTTTTAAAGCTCTGGAATGGACTTAAAGTACATTTAAAGTAGTCAAAACCGAGCATTTTAAGTGACAGTATCGATACAGTGGATAGTGTATCGATACACATTAGGGTTTTGGATTCCAGTAGCTAAAACCCGTATCGATACGGCTATGCGTATCGATACGGTGTCTAAAACCCGTACCGATACGCTTACACGTATCGATACGGTATGTTTTTAAATAGCCCAACGGCTAGTCGCGTACCGATACGGTGGTATCGCGTACCGATACGCCAACGGTCAATTCCCAACGGTCTTTTGAATTTGCAGGACCGTACCGATACGCCAGGCATGCGTATCGATACGCATCAGCAGAAAGCTCAACGGCTATATCAGACTTTCAAGACCGTATCGATACAGGGGATAGTGTATCGATACACTAGGCTACTGAAATGCATTTTGTGGGAAATAAACGGCTATTTTGTATCCCCAACGGCTATGAAACATCCCCAACGGCCATAAACGGCTAGGAACTCAATTTGGAGTATAAATAAGACCTCCAAGCATCAAGATTGATAAGAGCTTCAATTGTCACAACGTTATGAGTGAAAAACTTGTCTAGAGCTTTATTTGTTCATTTATTGCTTAGACAACACTAGTGAGCTTACATTGTTAAATTTGCTCAAGTGTTTAGGTTTTGGGTGAGTGCTTCATTGTGCAAACAAAACACCTATTAGAGGGTTCAAGTTTGCTTATTTGTTTCTTTTTGTAAAGAGGGTTTTCCTTCAAGCTTTGGGTAGAAAGCTTCGAGGGTTGTAAAGGGTTTCCTCCTAATCCTAGAAAAGGGGACGAATCAATTAGTGGATTGATTGTGAAATCCTTAGTAGGAAGCTAAGGTAGTGGATGTAGACCTTGGTTAGAAGGTTGAACCACTATAAATCATCGTGTCTTTATTCTTTTAGCTTCCTAAACCCTTCCACCCAAAAATCCACCTCTCCACCACTTGGCGAGCATAATCGGTTGATCGAATCGAGCGTCAAAAAACCCAACAAGTAGCTCTAGGGGAAAATGCTTACGTGAATACAGAAAAAAATTTCTGTGGGTGCTCCTTGCCTCTCCAAGAGTTTGCTATTTATAGAGGGAGGTGAATATGTTGACGTGGCAACCTAGCGTTCTGTAGAACGCGAGGTCATTCAAACCTCGCGTTGTACAGAACGCGAGGTCTATGAGATGTTGGTATATATATATGCACGGAGATGAATTTTTCTAACCAGTTAAGTTTAGTTTAGGTCAGTTGAATATGAGTTCGTGTAATGCTGCGTTTGTTTCTGTTGCAATTTTTATGTCCGAAATTTTGTTTCTTTATGATAGTTGGAGTTCACTTAAAGATTTGTGTTCCGCGGGGTACATACCCCCGTATGATACGTTCATTGAATAATATTTACCGACATATCGCAATATTTTGGAGGTTGTGTGCTGCAGTAGTGGCTTCAATGGCAGCTTCTGTAGCCACCGTCGAGAGGATCCCCGGCTACAGTTTTGAAATGAAACGACTTTTAGGAAGCGAGGTCGGATTCAGATCGACATTCTGCCGTGGCAGCCAACATTTTCAGATGCGGCCGGTGCCGATTACATTTGTTAATGTGGATCAAAGCTGCTACCATTTGTTAATGTGGATCAAAGCAGTTAAGCAGTACAACCTTCGTCATAATGTTGTGACGGCAGTGGCTAAAACTCAATCCACATACTACAAGGCTTATTGTCTCCAAAAAAATCAAGGCTGTAACTGGAAAATCCGTATATCAGAGTTGAAGAGGGCAGGCAACCGTTGGAAAATAACAAAACTTGAGGGGCCCCATACATGCACCGTTGCTAGCCTCAACCAGGATCACAAGAACCTGGATGCAAAGTTCCTCGCGGATATCTTTTCGACACTGGTGAAAACAAATCCCACTGTGTCGGTCCCCACATGTCAGGCTGCAGCTCTAGCTGTCACCGGCTTCCGTCCAGGTTATTCGAAAGCATGGTATGCAAGGAAAAAGGCCAAAGAGGAAACGTATGGCCGATGGGAGGAATCTTACAAAGAGTTGCGCCCGTGGCTTAATCTCCTACAGAAACACATCCCCAGAATGGTTGTCAAACTTGATACGGTTCTGGCATACGAAAATGATCGTGTCGTCCGAGGTGTTTCTCAATTCCACCGGTTATTTTGGACTTTCCCCCAGTGCATCAACGCATTCAAGCACTGCAAACCGATGGTCCAAATCGACGGCACATGGTTGTAAGGAAATGCGTTCCTGTTGCATTCGCAATCGTCCCGAAGGAGGATTTGGAGTCTTGGACGTTCTTCCTTCAGAACCTACGAAAATATGTCCTTAATCATGTAATACGAAGAAGAAGGGATGAAGGGGTGTGTGTTATTTCTGATAGAGGCACAGCGCTATTGTGGGCGATAGAAAATTTGGGTGACTATTGGAAGCCTTCATACATTCACCATCGTTTTTGCTTGCGGCACATAGCCGCAAACTACCTGCAGAAATACAAGAATCGTGATGAACGTCAAATGGTGCTCGATATGGGTACGTCCTTTATGTCATTTTCATTTACTACATTACTTGTTACTCGCTTTCATTTACGACCTTTTTGCATGTGTTTTTCGCCCATAACTATTCAACTGTCATCCCGTAGGCAACTCGCACTACAAACAAGAGGTGGCTGACCTGCTCGAGGAACTGAGAGCGAGAAACAAACATGGCGCAGAATACCTTGAAAAAATCCCAAAGGAAAAATGGCTTCGATCATATGACGAGGGTAAACGTTATGGTCACATGGCAACGAACTTGGCTGAGGCAGTGAACTCATCACTGAAGGGAGTGCGGCAGTTGCCTATCACTTCCATTGTCAAAGCGACCTATTATCGTTTAGCTACCCTTTTTGCAACCTTGGGAAGGCAAGCAACTGAGTACATGGCAGGTGGACACAAAGTCCATCCAGATTTCCGCACAAAACTGCATACTCAATTGGGCCAATCAAGACAGATGCAATCAACTCTCTTCTCGCGAGAAGGACACTTGTTTCGTGTTGCGGAATTTTCCAGGCGGTTGGAAGGCATTTAGCAGAACGCTTACGTGGTAGATCTGAGGGAGAGAACCTGCGAGTGCGGAATTTTCCAAACTTTCAAATACCCGTGCGCACACGCCATTGCTGCTTGCACTAACCAACGGATAGAATACATGCATATGGTTGATCCGGTATACTTACTCAAAACGATGCTTAAGGTTTACGAAAAAGAGTTTCCTCCAATCGGAAATGAGGTTGATCCGAATGCTGTGGACACTGTACCGATCATACGCCCAGATCCAGCACTACTACGAGCCAAAGGACATCCACGTTCTACAAGATTATACTGTGCCGAGGATATGGTCGAACATCGAGAGAAAACCGGACAAAAGAAGCATTGTTCTATATGTCGAAATCCTGGACACTCAGCTCCTAAGTGTCCTAATCGCTCAGCCCCTCGTATTAATTAATTATTTTTAATTTGTATATGTGAGTTCGCACATGACAATCTAATCAATAAAGTCAGTCCACTTCGATTTATACAATCTGTCATCTTATACTTTCAATCATTCAAAAAATATGTTATGATAGTGTTTTCGAAACAACTTTAAATCAGCGTACAATGGACGAAAATTAACCGTGTCAGTGTCACACGATAGAGAATTTCCAGTACTACAACCCCAAACTCGATGTTACCTAAAAATTTAAAATTTTTACGTGTGAAATTCTGCTCGAACATGCCTATCGACATTTGTTCAAATGCAACTTCATTCAAAAAGGATGATAGCATAGGGTTTTCAAAGCCATTTTAAACCATTGTAGAATGGACGGAAATTAACCATGTTGGTATCGTACGATAGACAATTTCCAGTACTACGACCCCAAACTCGATGATCGCTAAAAATATACGATTTACACGCTTGAAATTGGGCTCAAACAGGCCTACCAACGCTTGTTTTGCCTTGTGGGTGAGGGCAGAATTGCACAGACCTCGCGTCCTACAGAACGCGAGGTCTGTGCGATATATTCCAGCCGCCTTTTCAATATCTCGAGGACCTCGCGTTCTACAGAACGCGAGGTACTGTAAAACCGTTAACACGGACAGCAATGCCACGTCGACTAACATCGCGTTGTGCAGAACGCGACATCGTACCTCGCGTCCTACACAACGCGAGGTCAGCCGACCTGGCAAGTTTGGGGTCATTTTGCCAAATAATAGTTTTTGGGAGCCATTTTTCCCAATAATAATTAAATAAAGGGGTTTTTCACCCAAAATTCCCTATTTTAAACATATAAAAAAATATAAAAATTCGATTGAAATCTAAATACAGTAAGTGTCAGCGTGTTGATTTTTCGAAAAGTTCAGGTATATAAATAAAATAAAAACCGCCAAAAGAAGTCTTTGTTATTGGTTTCTTAAAGGAGAGTTTGAAGAGTAAAAAAAAACTTTGATTATAAAATTTCTATAGTTGATTTGATTGGATGCAAGGAAAAGAAAGGAAACCGAAAATGGAAATGGAAACGCATGATCTTCTGAGGAAAATCCAAGAGCTAGAAGTGGGACATGCACGTCTCCAGCAAGAAATGTCGAGGTTAAAACAACTCGGCGGTGGTGACTCAAATCCCGACTCAACTCGTTTGAAATACCACTGTGCTTCCCCTCAACGGCTGCAATTCCCCGGGAACGCGGCGGCTTGGAAGAGAGGTTCCGTTCCTTTTCGACCTCCCTTGCAAATAGAGAGCGGAGGCGGTGGAGGAGGAAAATCCGGGATTTCACGGCCAGCTGCCGCTAATCTCACTGACAATCAACTTTTAAACATTTTACAGTCTATGGGACAATCTGTTTATATATACGATCTTAGTTGCCGTGTAATTTATTGGTAAGTTTAGAAAGGGTTTCCTTTTATTTTCCAAATTAGTAATTCATAACATGATTCGCATTTTGTTTCTTAGTTTATAAGTAAGCTAAACAATTTCATCTCTGAATTGTTATTTTTCTTCAAATTTTGTGCTTATTATTATTATTGCAGGAACCGACATGCTGAAATACTTCATGGTTATTCAGAAGCAGAGGCTTTAGGAAAAGATATCCTTAAGCTTGTTGTTGCTGATCCTAGGGATTTAGCGGTTGCATATACTATAATTAATCGGGTTTCAGTTGGGGAGAATTGGACTGGGATATTTCCGGTTAAGAATAAATCGGGAAAGATGAATTATGCAGTTGCAACTGTTACTCCTTTCTATGATGATAATGGTTCTTTGATTGGAATCACTACTGTGACCTGTGATTCAACTCCTTTTCGAGAGACAGTATTTTCGTTTTCAGCTGAAAGGCGTCCGGAAGCAGATTCTTCAGTCTTTAGCCGGTCTAGAAATGCTGTCTCGGTTAAACTTGGTCTCGATCCTCAGCAGCCTCTGCAAACTTCAATTGCATCAAAGTTATCAAATTTGGTATTAGTTTCCTTGATTCTTTCTATGTGCTTGTGGTTGGTTTCTTTATTTTCTTATAATTGTAGTTTGGTTTCGGTTGATTGTTGTGAGTTAACCAACGCAGGCGTCCAAGGTGAGCAACAAAGTGAGGTCCAGAATTCGGAAAGCCGGGAATTGTGTTGGTCGTTCTGATCATGAAGATGCAACTTCCAGAGGAGTTATACTCTCACATGCCCTTGGTGTATTTTGTCCTTTAAACGGTGAGTTCACAGTAAAAATCTCTAGAGATTGTGGTGATGAGAGTGAAGGAAAACCTGCAAGCCAAAAGTTTATGAACTTAATGGCTAAGAAAGAGATATCTTGGCCTCGGAAAGGGAATGATCGAAAAGAATCAGAGGCTAAGACTGCACGTCTTCTATGGCCTTGGGCAGGTGATGATCAAGAGAATGAAACATTCATGCTAAAGAGCCCATATTTGGGTTTAAAATATGAAGACCATGTTGATGAATGTAATAGACCTGTCAATGAGGCATTGGGTTCTTCGTCATCTTCCGCTAATGTTAACAGTACAAGCAGTTCCAGCAGCTCCGGTAGTACAGGCAGTAGTCCTGTTAATAGAATTGACTTGGACACTGATTGTGTAGATTACGAAATCTTATGGGAAGAGTTGACGACCAGAGAGCAAATTGGGCAAGGTAATATAAAAAATGAATGAGACCTCATATGAATGAACCCCCATAAGTCCACCAGATAATCATGTCAATGTCCGAGAACTTTGTACTCATTTCTCAGTGATGTTTTTATTTTATTCAATTACTTCATTATCCTTTGCTTTCCTCGCAGGTGGTTGTGGAACGGTCTATCATGGTCTGTGGTATGGATCGGTATGTTCTCCTGCTCCTTTCACTGCCTTAATTTTTAATAAGATGAACACATTATATATTAATCTAAGTTTAAATTTCGGTGCAAGATATATCATTATTTTCTTTGGCCCTTTGGTTCCAACCATATTTATATTATCATGTAAATAGATTTTGTATAAGTTGGAAAAATGGTGTCATGTCCATCGGGCATTTGTTATATACGGTACTGTGTAATAGGTTCATCAAACCAACGCATGATCCCTAAAGTCTAATATAGAAAATTGAATCTGAAACATCTTGAGTCCATTTGGGGATCTTATGGCTTGCAGTCGATTCCAATTAATGCAAGCAATTATGTCATTGCAATACATGAACCCTTTTGATCTTTAGTTATGTATTGATTTTACATGTAAATGTTAGAAAGAATGAAAAAAAAAATTGTAATCAACTTATTATTTGTGTAAATCAACCATGTTAATGTCATTGCAGGATGTTGCTATCAAGATATTCCCAAACCTGGAATATTCAGATGATGTCATTATTTCCTTTAAACAGGAGGTGTGCTTTGTTGTTAATTTACTTTTCAATCTCTTTGCAGTCACTTACTGAAATAACTGTATTTGTTATTGTTTTGAGTTTTTTCTTCCTCTTTTATTGGTGCTCTCACTATTTTTCTTTTGATTTGAAGGTTTCTCTGATGAAAAGACTGCGACATCCAAATGTTCTGCTGTTCATGGGAGCCGTCACTTCTCCTCAACGTCTCTGCATTGTCACTGAATTCCTTTCACGGTCCGATCTCCACTTTTTGAAATTCTTTTTTGTGCTGGTAGTCTTATGTAACTCTCACATTTCATATATGTTGTTCTTTGGGACTGTAGATTTAATTTACTTGTTAAATCTTTGGTGATGAACTCTTATATTTATATTTTATTGATGCAGTGGGAGTTTGTTTCACTTGCTACAGAAGAATGCTGCAAAATTAGAGTGGAGACGACGTGTTCATATGGCTTTGGATATTGTGAGTATCAAGTAGTTATGGATTTTTTGTTTTCAATTTCATGATTCTGTAGTTGTGGTGGATATAGTGTCGTCATGTGCCTCACTGCAATTTTTTCAGTTCATTCTTGTTTGCCCCACTGGATGCCATTCGTTTGTTAATTCATCTTATTGATTGAACTGTTACAGGCACGAGGCATGAATTATCTTCATCATTACAATCCGCCTATTGTTCATCGTGATTTGAAGTCTTCAAATCTCCTAGTTGATAAGAATTGGACTGTGAAGGTTTGCCATTCGTTATGTGCATCTTTACTAGTTTGCTTCCAGGTTTTGAAAATACGTTTTGCTTTCTTGAAGTAAAACGTAAGACTTTATTTGAACAGGTTGGTGATTTTGGTTTGTCACGTCTCAAACATGCAACATATCTCAGTTCAAGGACCGGGAAAGGAACGGTATCGACTGAATTAACTGAAACCTTTGCTTCCTTCATCAATAATATTAATCTATGAGTTTAAATCATTGTGAGAGGATGCATGACTTCCGAGTTTCTTGGTTGACTTATAAGTACCATGTCTTTTTTGTAGCCTCAATGGATGGCGCCGGAGGTTCTTCGTAATGAACCATCAAATGAGAAGTTTGTTGCAAATCCTCTACTTTCTTTTTCACTTTACACAACATATTCCCTGTCCCCAAGCCCCATCGCCTTCACCTTTTCTCTCACTGCTGACCTTTTATTTCTTGTTTTTCTGGGGAACACTTAGGTCTGATGTTTATAGTTTCGGGATCGTATTATGGGAACTTGCTACTGGGAAGATACCTTGGGATGGGCTCAACCCGATGCAGGTATAGTTTTCATTAAAAAGATAAACAACATCAAGCCAACTGCATCTCTTCTAAAGAGAAGGTTGTATGTTGGGTCCCGTCTGAGCATATTTCCCTCTAGAAATAATTGAGCTTTGCAAGTCTTGTAGCTCTACATATATGAACAACAGTGTGTTTAGAATACTTGCAGGTGATTGCAATTGTCGGGTTCATGAACCAACGGCTTGAGATCCCAAAAGAATTAGATCCACAGTGGGCTTCCATAATTGAGAGTTGCTGGCTCAGGTACTTATCTCCGTATAATGTTTACATATTTGCTTTCATTTTCTAGATCCAAGCAGTAGCATTCTGGTAATAAGTTGATTCAGTACGATCACGTACCGTTACTAGTGTCAAGCTTCGCATTACAATCAGATTCGCTACCATCGTGATGGCCTGAATTATTTGAGAACCGTTTAGATAATTGGCTAAAGTAGGAGTAGTTTAGTCATTAATTATGATCCATTATAATTAGCAATTATGATACAAATGGCATTTGAGGTCTGATGCATGGAACTGCAACTTCTTGAAAACCAGTGATCCACAGAGCCGGCCAACTTTCCGGGAACTACTGAACAAGCTTAGAGATATTCAAAGACAATGCACTATCCAATTTCAGCAAGCTCGTAACTCGGCTGGAGATGGCTCTCAAAAGGGATCATGAATCAAATGTCTGCTTTTGGTTCCATTTCTTATTCAGCAAATATGTCTATTGCTCGGAAGCATGGAAAGCTTTTCCACCAAGAATTTCACTCATTGCTGTTCGGATGATGGTTAATGCAAAACTTCGAGTTCGACTTATGACATTCGCTGGACAAAGAAATACAGAAAGGAGACGGTAGTTGGCACCATTTGAGCAGGCCCCAAGTTTCGTATTGATTGGTTATGTTATGCAGATTCAGAGGAAGTACCAAAACAGTTTTTTTTTTCATATATATTTTCAGAATCATATTCTTCTGTATCTCAATTTGTATGGAGCACAAGTGTCAAATACGAATACTTTACAAAGCGAAGAGTAGGAAAAATGGGAAAATTGGGAACATACCAGATACCTAGGCTTTGAATCTTTCATGTATTGAATTCTGCTATGGGGTGATGAATTGACACACTTGGTCTTCTTGGTTGTAGAAATGTGATAAAAAAGTTTGCTTGAGTTTAGCAAAATAGTGGTTAGACTGCAATGGGTGTTTTTATAGCAAGTCCAAAAGGTTCAAGCTGATTTTCAGGTGAATCAATGATGATTATGATGTTTTTGAGGATTAAATTAATAGATTTTGTAAATGTAGAATGTTGAATTTGCCTCCCCAGCTTGTTTTGTACAATTAGCCACGAGGTGTAACTCTTTCTGCTTATATGTTAGTCTGAGTATAGCTCTATTGTGCGTCTGGTTCTAAGTATTACTATATTCTGAGCTTGGTTGGTTCTATGAGCCGGTTGGCAACATGATGTATTTGATGCCGATATAGTCCACTCTTTTTCCTCCACTAAGTTTTAGGGAGATTTTTTTAACGAGGCCTATATCGAGGTCTCATGATCCAGCAATAATATTATTCTTTCTTTCTTTTTTTAAAAAAAGGTTGAATGTGTTGAATTGTTAGAATTAGAGTTAATTAAAAAAGAGAAATTATACCATGAGTCTGGCTTACCACATCAGTCATGATCATAACCAATTATAACTCTCCAATACACCAATGGAGAAATTATACCATGAGTCTGGCTTACCACAAACATATCTAATTTCACTCTAAATGTTAAAATCTAAATTATTTGCCCTAAAACTCTAAATTGCAGAAACTAATTTCACTAAATCTTAACAAATTCTTTTCCAAATATATTTGTCACGTGAAAAAAAATAAAATTATATCACATGACATTACAACTTTCTAAAATTATTTTTATAATAAATTTTAGAATTTTATAGGAATATTTTAAATAAAACATTTTTTTAAAAATGTCAAGTTATAACTATATAATATGAATCACAACAATTGATATTTAAAATTTGTTAGATTTAATTGTTAATGTTATAGAATAGGTGAATTGATGAAACTTTAAAATATAAAATTTTAAATATTTTTTTAAAAATAAAAAATTATGACTTAAAACACTTTTAAGTCATTTCTTGAAATATCAAAAAGAATATTAAACTAATTTTACGTTGTTAATATATAGTTTGTTATATTTAATATGCTGAATTTCTGGTAAATTTTAAAATTTCCAACTCAGATATCAATGGGGTGGTGGCGCAGTTGGCTAGCGCGTAGGTCTCATAGCTTCTGAGTAATCCTGAGGTCGAGAGTTGGAGCCTCTCTCACCCCAACATTCTTTTATTATTCGAAATTGAATAAAGAAAACTCAACTGTCTTACTTTTGGATGCTTCATTTTTTGGTGTTTCTCTGGAGTACACCCATACTCAAATCGGAATGTGTAAAATAACAAATTAACAAATTGGTATTGTAGAGCTGACAAGAATTAAATTAAGAAACTGTGACATTAAACAACTTAACCATTGCCGAATACATAAGGTTCCTCTCTTCTGCCAACTTCCCCATTCAACAGTTTGTCCCCGACACAGCACTTCATCGTTACTTCCGTACTAGCGCTGCACCCCACGTTCAACTAAGAATTTTGCACCAGGACTGTCCTTGGCCTTGCGGATGCTTCCTGCTGGAGAAATGTGGTCTGTTGTGACCATGTCCATAGCTCTGCATGGAGGCTATTTGTACATCCTATGAACTTGGAGAAGCCGAAGATGAAGTTACCTGCGTCATCCCGCAACAATCCTCCGATCATTGCTTCACCGGAGCCCAGCGAGACAGCTCCATCAACATTCCGGTTTGCGCCATGGAGTAGTGGCCGGAGAAGGACTGACAACTGGCGCAGCCTTCAGCCATCCGATGCTACGAGAAATGACGCAGACTGCTTCATTTTTATTCTTCCAGCACTGCAATAGGATCGAAGCAAAAACAACCTTCCATGGAATAACTCTACCAAGGAGCATAATATTCCAACACAGGTTTTGAGTTTGACGCACCCACTCTTTTATTAGTGAGTTCCACAGAACCTGTGGTACGATACGCGCCCAAATCTTAAACATACTATAAATTTATATGTTTTAATTCAGGTTGTCTTTGGAAATTTATATATATTTTAAACAAACTATTGTAATTACATGATAATATTTCTTCATTAATCTTAGTTTTTTAGAATATAAACACTACATAGTCAAAATATTTAAACTCGAAAATAATAATATTGTTTTTTTATTGAGATCACTAATGGTTAAGAATTTAAATTTCAAAAATGGATTTATTTGATAAAACACACAATTTGAAATTGGTCCATTTCTTCATCCCCATAAAATCAACTATAAATAGGTCAATTTCTTCTGGTAAAATTTGAAATTGAAAACCTCCCGCCAAAAAAGAAAGTGAAATAGAGCGAGATTTGAAAGCAAATGAAAGAAAAAGAAAATCAAACTCCGCGAAAAGAACATCGCCGATCCAATGATTATCCGGCGAAGAAAACCCCAAAGAAGGTCGGTGATTCTGATAACCAATAATTTCTCAATTTCCTCTGCACTTTTTAGCTCATTTATTTAGTTGTTCTCGTAGCAGATTGCTAGAAACAGTTTAACCGAAGCGTTCATTTCACCGATCGAAGACGTTTTACCTGATATTTCTGAAGAGTCCATTGATTTCTCTTCGATTTCTGCTTTTTCGGATGCTAATTTCAACATTGAGACCGCTGAGGTACGAGTTATTACGTTGCTTTCTATGCGTGTGTATTTGAGTAAGAATTGCATTTGCTGGAGGCAGATTAACTGCGTACGTTTCAATTAATTGTTAATCTGAATGCGCGAATACGCTTTACCTCCATTATTGCTTCGGTTGCTAAATTCTCTGTGTCTGCTTCAGGTTATCTTATCGAACCCATTACTTTCAACTTCATTAGAAACGTTAACGTTATCTGAAATTGGTTCTTGTTCAAAGATTGCCACTGCAAACAGAGATGGACAAATAGACTTCTCAAAGACTGGTTTAGAGGAAGTAGAGATTGTAGCGAATCTTCTAAAAAAAGCTCGACTCCAGGCACTGAATTCTGTTGACATGGAGAACAAATCCAAGAAGGTTCTAGATGCATTGATCGAGTTCGCTATTAACGAGTTCTACACTCTGCCCCAAGAGATAGATAAGTTACCTGAACTTGTCCGTACAAATGTCTCCGTCCGATTTCTCAGCTTCCTTCTTACGGTTGTAGCGGCGGCGTTATTTTCCCTCTATTTCTTCTGCTATTCAAGATTGGATCCCTCTTTCACGGGACTGCCGCCAACATAAGGTATTTTTTATTAATGGGATTTGATTTTAATTTTTTTTTTATGATATGTTGCACTTTCAACATGTTAGAGTCTTGTTCTGATCATTTCATTATTTCAAATTAATAGGTCTGATATTGCACATTTTAAATAATCGGTGTTAATGAGTTGAATGATTCTTTTATCCAGATGCTTGGTATTAACTTTAGCTTAGTTGGTAACATGCTAAAGCTTAAAGTGATAGTAAATGAACTAAGCTTGAATGAATAAGATTGTGTTCGTGTTAATATTTGAAGGTGTTCATGTTCAGTTTGTGTTCGTTTAAATTTTTAATACCATGTTCGTGTTCGTTTATTTATTTTTGAAAGTGTTTGTGTTCGTTCGTTTTTTGCGAACATGTTCATTGAACAAAATGGTGAAATTATGTCATTAGTCCTAAGCTCCTCATGCTTTATTGTTTGAACTCCGAAATTCACCATGTTTCAATTTATTCCCTAACTTCACCAATATTTAAAGAGTAAAAAAATAAAAGGAAAAGGGGAACTAGGTAAACGAACTTATAAACGAGTCGATAAACAAGTTTATAAACGAGCTTGTTCGTGAACATAAACGAACTAAATACACCTTTGTTCGTGTTTGCTCATTTATTAAATGAACATAAATTTTTTATTCATGTTCATTCATTTAACTTAATAAATGAGCTTTTTACGAACAGTTTATCAGACGCTCTATTCATTTATACCACTACTAAAACTTCAATTAGCAACAACTAGGGTAGAGTCTGGTTGCAAAGATATGCATGTCTGCCACCTTTATTTGTCTGTAATTGAACTTTTTGTCCCTTATGCTAAACACCTAAATAATATTTTTCTAGATGAAAACTCTCTTATAAAGAACTCCATGGTAACAACTTTATGCCCGAAAACTTTATTATAAAGAATTTTAAAACCATGTTGCTTGCAGTCTTGGTTTTCTTTGAATTAGTGTCCCACATTTGTGTCTAATGATCCTCTAAAACCCTCCAAAAATATGAAGGAAAAAAACTTCGAAAAGATAAAAATAGTTGATGTTAAACATATACTCATTTGATTCTCGAACATTAGTAGCATAGGTTAAGAAACAATAAATTTTCACATAGAATATTGATTCATTTAAACCCATACTGCGTGAGATACTTAAGGTTAAAGTTTAGGTCACAGACATAGACACGTTTCGTATTTATGTTTTCAACTATTATTATCCTTCAAGTAAATAAAATAGCTCCATTACATGATAGGAGAGCAAATATGGAACGATAGGTTCTCTTTGAGGAGGTAGTATGGAATTGTAAGAAGGTATAGGAATATTTTGAGAAGTATTTTACATGAATTTAGGTAGTGTTGGATATATGTATATGTATATGTATGTATTTAACACGGATATATTTATATTTAAATGTGTCAAATAAAATTAGTAGACATGAATTCCTTTAGAGAGAGTTTAAGGTCTTGGATAAAATATTTGTAACAAAGATGGTGACACCCAAATGCATTCTTATAAACTCTTTATATGGAAGTGGTTGCATGAGGGGACACGCGAGAGTCTAGTTTGACAGTTATGATAAATCAGTAATAGGTTAATAAAAAGAAGCCTGACAGTCACTAGTAAAAAGCAGATAGATTTCACTTAAGCATGCCAAGTAGGGTTTTGTTTGTGTGAAAGTTAGCTGGATTTAAGTGAAGGATTTGGTGTAATCCACAAAACTTTTGTTTGATTATGAATGAGATAATCACTAATACCCACTTAAACATGAATAATACTTGTACCACTAAATTTCTAGGCCTGGCTGTACTGCAATCCACATAACTTGTTAATTAGTTAAAACCCTCTTTTTCTTAATGAAAGATCTAGCTGTACTTTAAAGCAACGTTTAGTATAATAAAAAATATTTTGGGTTATCAATGAGGGATTGTGACATAATTATTGAGTGCTTGCTTTGTGCTGAAATTTGGAATAATCATCAAGCTAGAGCTTTTCAGCATTTAATTAATCTCAAATTGACTCACTTTGTTTCTACTTATGATGCTGCAATTTGCTTTTATTATCTTTCCTTTGTTTATTTTGGTTTGACAACATAGGTAAGACTTTTGGAGCTGATCAGCTTAATGGATCTTTATTGGGATCATTAGAGAAATTTAGATAGTAGAAACAAATGCTAATAAAGTCGTATAAACATTTATGGATTACTCCAGCTCGCTTGGTTAAATTAAGTTAGATTAAAGCTTGTTTACTTGGTGAAAGATAATTTTATTGCCTGCCTTGTTTATTGTTCTGCCTTAGGATAAGCTGGTTCCGGTTCGAGCTGTAATTCATGTCAAATTCTGTTTCCGATCAAGTTACGAATTTATCGACATAGCAAGACAGTATTATCAGATCTTCATGAGCTATAACATCTTGCTTATTCCTGCAGGTTTGATCTGAACTGCTCTTCTTTCTTACCACATTACATACATAGTCTAGGACTGAACATTTACTCTTTAGACATTGTGTTGAAACTTGGATAGCTTTTGAAAACGTTTCATGAAAATAATATAGAGGAATAATTAGGGTTCACTCTCAATTTCATTGTTTTATTCCAAATATAGTTTAAATAAATCCTGAATTTTATGTCGCACACAGGGGAGGCAGTGTCTCTGGCATCTCATAATGTCAACTAGTTTTTATTAGATTCTTACATTTACTTTTGAGATTTCATCCCATCTAATTCTCTTTTGGAATTCGTTGGCATGCATGCACATGGTAAAATGATTTTGGCTCTTGATTATATTAGAGAAGTTGGAGCATCTAGAGATTACATTATTTTATGGGTAATTATTTCACGTACAAACACTTTAATTTTAGAGTTTAAAAATTTTATTTAGGTTTAGTGTTTAGGGACTTAAGAGTTTTGAATTTTGGGGTGCGGTTAGAATTTAAGTTTTATGGTTAAAATTTAGGGTTTATAAGTTAAAACCTAAACTCTTAACCATATTACCATAAACCTAAACCTTAACCTCTAAATTTTAAATACAAACCCTAAATTATAAACTCATACACTTAAACCCCTAAACCCTAAATTATAAATCGGGTCTCTAAACCCTAAATCTAAGGACCGCCAGTGCATATGATATTTTCCATTGTTTTATTTACTAAAAAGTGTGGATTATTATTTTCTTGTAAGGGTTTTTGATTAAATAGAGAGATATTACATTCTTATGCCGAGATTTGATCCTATATAAAATAAGACAATATAAACTTCTTTAGCTACTAGGCAAATTAATATTTTTTTTATTAAAAACCCATAGTTAAAGAGTACATATTTATATTTATATCTATATGTAAATGTGTTGGAATATAAATATTACTAACATCGATTGAAAAAAGCAAAAGATTCGACAAACAAACTAGTTGTTGTCTTTTATATTAAAATATTAATCTTATTGAACTATTGTAGGTGAGGGGGAACAAAGCTTTGTAACCAAGGTCATAGACAATATCTTTTTGTAATCTAAGGTCAGCTTGGCATAAATTATAAATAAATTAAAAATATTTAATTATAATTATAAAAATATGTAAATAGTAATATATATATATATATATATATATATATATATATATATATATATAGTATTAAGTGAACATTGATTTAAACTCAAATTTTGAAAATTTCAAATAGTGACTCAACTGTGGATTAGCATGTGAACAATTAGAAACCAGGGCTAGATTGCTAATATATCTATGTACATATAGAGTTATAATTCACTCATAAAATTATTTAGATTTATCCGTAAGTTTATAATAGTTTCACACTAATTTAAGATCTTTAGATTGAAGAAGTTTAATGACTCATTAAAATTTTAAATTGAAAATAATTCACTCACTCTTCTCGTAAAAGTCTCCTTATTTTTTACTATAAATCTCAGTAGTTTGTTTTCACTTATCCAATAATTTTGAAAAGATATAAAATTGAATAATTTATACCGTATCAACAGATATTATCTCATGTATATTAAACTAGAAATTTATGTAATATAGGGACTATGGTGGTGATATTTGAGCAGGTAAAAATGATGAAAATAGTGATAAAAAGCACAAAAACTTCCTTTTCGATCAATTAGTGGAGGCCTTGTTAAGAAAGAAATGATGGGAATCAGTGTGTTTTATTTTCTTAATCTGAATAAACTATGTTTAGCGAGTGTGCCGCGTCTTAATTTAAAATTAAAAAATAGTACAAATAAAATGTTAAAAAATATAGAACATAAAATATTATTACACAATCAAAATGTTATATATTTCTATAATATTTTAAGTGAGTGCTAAGTTTCAAAATTTGTCATGAAACTAAAACTCAAAATTTAAAACTTATCGAAAAATTATCAACCTAAATTATTATATTTAATATTTTAATTACACATTTTTTAGCTTTAAATTAAAACGGGGCATCATAAATTCAGCTATGTTTAACCTTAGGGATTAAAAGAGAGAATGGAGGGGGACCTCGGGATGGCAGGAAACGTGGAGCATAACAGTCCACAGGTCAGAAAGTGGGGAAAAATCCAAAAGCCCTTCCCTTTTCCGAACAAAATAGAAAATAGAAAGCAATGCCCCAGATAGGCAGATAGTCAAGTGGCAGAGAAACAACCCACATTGCACATGCATTTCATTTATCCCACTCCATTAATAATTGCACGGGGTGAAAACAAAAACATATTTTATGGGGCCTGGTCTGAGGTCTCCAGTCAATTAGTGGAAGCCAACACCACATATGGGTAATTTTGGGTGAAAAACCCCTTTTTAATTATTATCTGCAAAAATGGCTCCCAAAAACTTTTATTTGGCAAAATGACCCCCTTTCTTGCCAGGTCGACAGACCTCGCGTTTTGTAGGACGCGAGGTACGACATCGCGTTCTGCAGAACGCGATTTTAGTCGACGTGGCGTTGCAGTTCGTCTTAACGGTTTCACAGTACCTCACGTTCTGCAGAACGCGAGGTCCCCGAGAAATTGAAAAGGCGGCTGGAATATATCGCACGGACCTCGCGTTCTGTAGGACGCAAGGTCTGTGCATTTCCAGCCTGAACCACAAGCAAAAACATGCGTAAGTAGGCCTGTTCGAACCCAATTTCGAGCGTGTAAATGGTATATTTTTAGCGATCATCGAGTTTGGGGTTGTAGTACTGAAAATTGTCTATCGTATGATACCAACATGGTTAATTTCCGTCCATTCTACAATGGTTTAAAATGGCTTCGAAAACCCTATGCTAGCATACTTTTTTTGATTGAAGTTGTATTTCAACTAATGTCGATTTTCGGTTTTTTAATCCTATTAAATTTATTAAAAACAAAAATTAAATAAACATTATAAAGTTTAATTATAATATGCAAACAAAATTATAATTCATAAACAAAATTAGAATACGACATTATAAAATTTAAAAGTGTTTTACATAAATATTAAAAACATAAGTAGAAAACAACAAAAAAAAACTAAAAATGCCTATGTCCACCGGTTCCGCAGTCGGGTGGATGACGCTGGCGATCCGGATTTCTCCTCGGTCCATCGTGTGGTGGTGCCTGGTCCCTATCATCCTGACCATCGTGCGCGATCTGCGGATCTGTGCTGGGCCTAGGCGGGGAGTAAAACAAACTACCTATCGGCGTATTCTCCACCATCTGAAACTCATACTGAGGTGGATAATCGATAAGTAGAAGGTCAGTCGTGGGCGTATGGGGGCGATAGGCATCAGTGGAGCCGAACTGGGGTGGAGGCATCGTCTGCTCGAAAGTCGATGGACCGCTATGCAATGGTGGGGCAGAAGATGATGCCCCTGGAGTGTCATATCGTGGTCTCGGACCGCGATGCGTCGACTGCCTCTGGGTCTGCCTCTGGGTCTGGGACTGGCTCTGGGTCTGGCTCGCTCGCCCGCTCCCGCGTGGGCGGTTTTGGGGTCGCTGGGGAAGCCCTGCTTCGAGCTCGGCCGGAGTAAGGATATGTGGCATCCCATTGTCCCTATACCACTGCTCATAATTGAAAGTGACCAAAGGACCCCCTACCATAATTGGTTGGAGAAACTCTGGGCGTCTGAGAAATCGTTGACCCCAAAGCGCTATCCAGCTAGCGTGGTGCTCGGCTCAGTCAATCTCCGTCTTCCCCTGACGCGTAAGATTGTGGAACTCGTCCATATTTTGCGGAGGGCGTGGAACATTTTGGACGTACCCGAACTGTCGGAGTACCCTATCCGCAGAATGCCACACGCAAATTTCGTAGTTCAGCAGCGGCACGACGGAAATCCAGAGGTCTCGCTCTTGCACAATATCTGCTGGAGTAATGATGCGAATCTCCTCTGAATCGTAGGGCCTCCACACGAACTAAAAAGAATGAAAAAGTTAGTAAAATTTCTATATGAAATATTATTGGAAAAAATAGTATGGAAAAAACCAAAATAATTGTTGAATTACCTTGTCCTCTGTCAAGGCATCGAATGTATGTCTGTATGCTTTCTGGGAGTCCGGCAGGCCGACGTGGGTTACTGTGGTGCTCCACCTTTAAATAATGAAAAAGATCGTTAAATAAAATAATTTAATAAAAAAAATATAGTAGATTATGTAGTACCTCCGTAGAAGCGGAAATGACAGAGGACTGGGAATCCTAAGCTGTGGTTCCAAAGTAGGGATCCGAAGCCAAACCCAAGCCTGCAGGAATAAACAGCATCCTCCCATCGATGCTTTGGAGGCGTCAACGTTTCTGCAGAGGTCTCTGATAAGAAACGCCAAGACAGCTGACCCTCAAGATTTTCGTCCAGACTCGTCTAAATTTGTCAGATGACGAAGTCACATAACGTGCACTTTGTTGCGAGTTTTGTCGGGCATTAATATCCCGCCAATAATGCGCAAGATGTGGGCTCGCGCACACCGCTGTGAAAATATAAATTAATAAAGGCATCCTAATTAAAAAAATTGTAAGTTCATCCTAAATAAAAAAATTGTAAGTTCATCCTACATATTTATAATTCATCCGAAATATTTATTAAAAAGATCCTAAATATTGTCTGAATTCATCATAAAAAATTCATAAAGCAGCATAATGTGCAAATAAATAATTTTAATTTAATAATAAATGTAATAATAGCATACTAAATATAATAAAAAATACCTGAAGTGCAACTTCATCCGCATCGGCGGGAGGGATTCCAAACTCTTCCTCCAAGTACGGTAGAGAAATTTTCCCTCCGTCCCACGCTCTATCAAGGGGCATCACGCCCAATTGATCAGCAACTAGGATTCGCCAATCCGCCATCGTTATACCAGTAATAACGCTGCCATTTATAGGCAACCCGAGAATGTAGGCAACATCCTCCAACGTAATTGTTGCCTCGCCAAATGGAAGATGAAACGTGTGCGTCTCGGGTCTCCACCGTTCTATCAGCGCGCTGATCAACGACGGTCTAACCTTCACCCCCCCTATATAGCGAGCTATGTGCCCAAAACCAGCCCGCTCAATAAAACGCATAACAGCAGGAACGGGTTCGACGGTGATACGATTAAGGTAACATTGTAAGTTACGTTCGTATCCCTGAAAAAAATAAAATATAATAGTTAGTCAAATAAAAAAATTTAATTAAATAAATTTTTTTAGAAATTAATAGGGAAAAAAATAATACCTCTGGACTGTTGCGCCAATATTCACTGCAGTGACTCGCTTGGTTGCGTAGCAAGGGCTCCATGTGATCGAACGATATATAAAAATTGCTGACAATATTTTGTAAAATTTCTATAGAACTCGCGTTCTGTGGAGGTTTTTAGAAAAAAAACCTCCAATTTATAGAAGACCTCGCGTCGTTTGGGAGGCGATGTTAATGAACCTCGCGTTCTACAGGACGCGAGGTTCACTGAAAAGGCGCGTCAGTGATCAGACGCGTGAACTGAACGGTCAGAAGGGACCTCGCGTTCTATAGAACGCGAGGTTCTAAAGAAATCGCGTTCTACAGAACGCGAGGTCGTGGGGTTTTTTAAATTTGGGTTTTTAAAGCGGGAAACTCATTATTACTATGATAACTTTTATTATTGATTTCTTATTATTGAGTTTATATTATATAATTTTATATTATATAATTTTATAATTTATATTAGATATTAGAATATTAATTCTAATTAATTCTATTATATATTTATATATTCTAATATATATTCTAATTAATGAGTAATTTTATATTATATATTTATATATTCTAATTAATTCTAATTAATTCTATTATATCATTTATGTCGAGTAGACTTTGTTGTTGCGAGAATTCTTAATTCATGAGTTGTAGGGAGGGACTTCTGTCACCACAAACAGAGACTAAAACAGGTGTTGGATTCGAAGCAATTAGGGTTTTTAAATAAGGGTTTTTGATTTATAATAATAACAATAAAAAAAATTAAAAATTATAATAAAAATAAAAATAATATTAATAATAAAAACAACAATAATAATAAATGATACTAACAATAAAAATTATTAGTATGATAGTAATAATAATAACAATAATAATAAGAACAATAATAATAATAACAACAATGAATCATACTAAATACGCGTTATATTTTCAGTAGTAACTAATAATAGCGCAATATTTTGGAAGTTAAATTAAAACAAAACTTCCAAAATATGCGCTATGTTGCCATTAGTAGCTGCAAGCGAAAACTGCGTACGTGAATACAGGAAAAAATCTATGTCGGTGCTCTGTGCCTCTCCAAGAGTTTGCTATTTATAGAGGTGAATATGATGACGTGGCAACCTCGCGTTCTGTAGGACGCGAGGTCACTATTACATCGCGTTGTACAGAACGCGAGGTCTATGAGATGTTAGTATATATATATATATATATATATATATGCAGTGAGATGAATTTTTGTAAGAAGTTAAGTTTAGTTTAGGTCAGTTGAATATGAGTTCCTGTAATGCTGAGTTTTTTTCCGTTGCAATTTTTATGTCCGAAATATTGTTCCTTTATGATAGTTGGAGTTCACTTAAAGATTTGTGTTCATCGAGGGTACATACCTTTATATTTACCGACATATCGCAATATTTTGGAGGTTGTATGCTGCAGTAGTGGCTTCAATGGCAGCTTTTGTAGCCGCCGTCGAGAGGATCCCCGGCTACAGTTTTGAAAAGAAAGGACTTTTAGGAACCGGGGGCGGATTCAGATCGACATTTTCAGATGCGGCGGGTGCCGATTACATTTGTTAATGTGGATCAAAGCTGCTACCATTTACTCATTTCAGATGCGGCATGGCAGCCAACATTTACATCTGGATTTCGCTCTCTGCTTCTTTCAGTCGGGACCTCCGATCAAATTTGCCCACCGGAGCTGCTGAATATATTGTTTTGAATTTTGTAGATAATTTATGTAGTTGTCTCCATTTACTTATTAAAGAATACATGTTGAAAGTTTTGTTAAATGAAATTCGACTTAAATTTACTTATGTGGTGTTTTTCATTTCCTTTAAATACCCACGAATTCCACCATCATTTACTCATTCCAAATTCTCTCTAAACACTCAATCCTTGCTCACCTTATGGCAAAATTTAAGGCAACATTTTATTTTCTCGATACTTATTTTGAGTCAACAATCACTGGCAAAATGTCACTGAAAGATTTAATACAGTTGACAACAATCGAGGTTAGTAAACACACCGAGAAACAAATTACGGGCATGGAATGTCGAATCCCAACACCGTCAGCTAATGAAATGCACTACGTTATGAAGCTTACGAACGAAACAGACGTTCGTAACATGTATGACCGGCTCAATTCCGTCGGAGCTAGAGACGTCGATTTCAATGTTAAGTTTGTCAACGCCGGCGAAGGTAGTACGTTTGCACCCGTAGAACCTGCTCCGAACACTGAACATGCACCGTCTTCACCGGATGTTTATGCGGCTGTGGAGGAGCTGCAACTTTTTATGTATAGGCGTAGAGAAAGAAAACAACAGATGATCGAAGAACTAAACCTAAGTTCAGACGTGTCCACTGACTACGATGATTCGGATTAACCATTAACTTATGAAATGATCTTCCAATTATGTTATATGACGTCTTATTTCATCCTTTATTAATGTTAAACGGACTTCAAGTTATGTAAAACTACTAGTACTCAATTACATTATAGGCAACAGTAGTAGTATTCAATTACAAGACTACAATTGTCTCAAATTCTCGAACATGTTCTCAATTACACAAACAAACAAATAGTAAATAGTACGGTTATTATAACTTTTGACGGAATATCTGAAACAAAGCATTTAAAGTGACCTCGCGTTCTATAGAACGCGATATCCATAGAACATCGCGTTCTACAGAACGCGAGGTACGAATATCGCGTTCTATAGAACGCGAGGTACTGGTTTACCCTGCCTCCCATCAAATCTATCCCTTACTTGTCGAAAGTTAGGGGACTGCCTCCCAGGCACACACACGCCATTCCTGCCTCCCATCAAATCTATCCCTTACCTGCTTATCGGTTTTAGGTAATGGACAAGCAAAGTTACCTCTCTGAACCATTATTTGCCTTACACAACCAGATTCTCCTAGATTGCAAGAGCCAATAATTTTGCCTATATATGAAGAAGAACCATAAACCGAAAATATAAGTTTCAATTGGCAATCAATTCCTAGAATTTTCTAAGTATCCCAATTTCAAAAGTCTTTCATAAAATATTCAAATGGCCGGACGAGGCGTTACTACGAAAGTTTACTACGATGGGCAGATATTCGAGGGTACCGAACTCGGCGTCCTTTTTCACTGCGAAGATCCGGTAACGATAAAGCTTCTGAGGAGATTATCGTTCAAGAAGTTGGTCAAGGAACTGGAGGCAAAAGTTCCTCATTTCGATAATCATCGTTTGTCCGACGTGAAGTATCGGGTGCCAATATCTATAGACCCTTTAGAGTACTCTGTATGCCAAATTGCGGAAAATGCTGATGTGCAAATGATGATGGAAGCCCACTTCGAGTATTCAATTGGGGGGCCCCTCGAGCTGTGTGTATCGTTCTCCGAGTCTAATCCAGTTGTCGAAATACCAAGCTGGGGTCGGGCGAATTTCGATTTCGATCCGAATGCCAACATTTATAGCCCGACCGCAGGTCTACGACGTGATTTTGGCCTACTCTATCGAGACAACGAAGTTGGTGCATCGTCATCTGCTCCTCTAAGGCAGTCCTGCGTAGCTAGTATCGGGTTCGACCTGAACCAACCCCCAAACGATGAATTCGATGCACCAACAAATGCATCATACAGTCCATACAATACATACAATCCATACAATCCTTATAGTTTTGGGGGGGAGGGAACGTCGGCTCCTTACGTTACGCACGACCATGAAGCATCATATGGCCGGCACTCAATGTATGTCTCTGGCACCGACTACGGTCAACCATCTATGGGGAGACATTCTTCTTTTGGGGGTGAGGGAGCGTCGTCTTCTTACGCTATGCACGACCATGATTCATCATATGGACGACACTCAACGTATGTCCCTAGCACGGAGTACGTTCAACCATCAATGGGAATACATTCTTCTTATGGTGATCTTGATTTTGGTCTTGGAAATGAGGTTCCTGAGCGATCTCGTGAGAGGTCTCCCACTCATCGACCCCAATCCTTGCCTCAAAGGGTAGTGATTCCAGAAGCTCTACTATTCCAGCTCCCGGAGGATGCTTCTGACGAAGAACCGATTAGAGAACCCGGGCCAGACGGAGACGAGCTGGGGCCATTCTATCCCGAACCAGAAGACTTGACAGAGTTACCAGCAGACCCAGAAGACACTGTCGTTCCACCACCAGATTTGGACGAAGAACCGACTGCGACCAACTATCCTGTAGACGCAAGACCAATTTCTATGTTCCAGCCACCATCCCACTTCACAACGGTTGATATGGATGCAATGGACGTCCCTGATTTTCTCCATGACGACACAATAGATGGCCGAGTCCACCGTTCTGATGGTGAACTAAGAATTGGTATGGCGTTCGCGAAGAAGGAAATTACGGTGGCGGCAGTTAAGCAGTACAACCTTCGTCATAATGTTGAGACGACGGTTAAGAAAACCCAAGCCAAATACTACAAGGCTCACTGCGTCCAAAATGTAACCCCCTCGTCCCGGTCTGGCCGGTTGACCGGTCCGAGTGGGACACACGGGGAAAACCGAAGCGAAACCCGTTAAAGTTCCCCCTCGGTTAGCAACCCTATTTTTTTTTCTCATTTTAAAATCTTGTCTAATGGATATTAAACCCTATGTGGTCAAACAGTGGAACAAGAATACAAGAGACAAACATTCGAACCCAAAACAGCAATTAAACAGCCCACTATTAATCTTTTAAACAGACCGTTTCGAAACGCCCTTGAGGCGTATCGAAACGCCTTGACCAGGTCAACTGACCCAGAGCCTTTACAAGGGGCCGTATCGAAACGGGGTCAACCGTTTCGAAACGCCCACGACGGTCAATATCTCGTGGTCAACGAAATTTTGACCGTTTCGAAACCTTCACACCCGTTTCGAAACACCTTCATCTCGTGAATTTCTCAGAATTCCAGTAGCCAAAACGTTCCGATACGCGTTTCGGAACAGGGGTTCCAAAGGCCATACCGTATCGAAACGCGTTCCGATACGGGGTCCCTGAAGCCTACCCGTTCCGAAACGATCCATCCCGTTTCGAAACGCCGGCAGTCTGTAACCTTTGAAATACAGATTTATGGGTGTTTTGACAAGTCTAAAGGTCCCACAGGACCCCCTAAAGGCACACAAAACCATCAAACAAGGTCCAGAGGCATACATCCTAGATTTAACATACTCAAACACATACAGGCATGGATTTGGACAATCTTTCTAACATGGAAAATTACACATTAAGAGCCTTCATACAAGCATGCTTGAAGACATTTAAAAAGAACCAATAAGCATCACACATACCAAGTGAGTCCACATGCCATTCAAGCAATCTAAGCACTCATAAGACATCCATTGTACTAGCATTTGGCAAGATATAACATGCTTACAAATCAAGTCAACCATAGACATACATCAAGACTCGAATCAACAATTCCTATCCCATTGCTTAACTATTACACTCTATTACTTAAAATCCATACATTGAGCTCACCAAAAGCAACACTTGGAGACCTTCCCTTGCCTTTGGCACCCACAAGCTATTTATCTGCATTGTCGAACAAAAGAGAGCGTAAGCATAAAAGCTTAGTGAGGGTAAGCTCTTTAAAAACAAACCTCGACAATGCAGGGTCCAAGCACAAGCTACAACCGAGATAAAATACATGTTCTTACCTCCGGTCCACACGAGCCATGATTCTAAATGATGCACGAACATATAATCAATATCATGTCATGCTCAACATGTTCAAAACCACAATACATGAAATCACATATATTAAATCATGTTAGCAACATATCCCAAATCACATTGGCTCACAATTAACCACATAATGGCAACATAAACTACAATCCGTATTGGCACCTAGCTATGACTCGAATACACGGATAACCGTTGGAACTCACATCCAACAACACAACCATTACCTAGCGGTGGGATTCCACTCATCACCGTTTACGCGGAGGGGATTTCACTCATCCTCACGCCTCATCTCACGCGGAGGGGATTCCACTCATCCTCACGCCCGTCGATGGGATTCCACTCATCACCGACTAATGTAAATACAATTTCCGGGCGTACCCGTACTCCTCCTTGGTGACTCAACGCCACCAAGGTCACGCGCAACTTTTGACTCATGTGTACACACTAACATCCTAATGATCGATCATTTGTACCCAAGCATACTAGTGCCAATACTAATACATTCCACAATACCATTTATTAACAACTTCCGTGCTTAGCACGTACTCACCATGACTTACTATCATGCACAAACCACATTTCCATGCCTAGCATGTATTCACCATGATCCTCGGATCAAGCAATCACCTCATGTATATCATTAACAACCATATCACATCATATTTTGCACATGTGTATAAACATATCATATCTATCATTAACATGCATATAACAACGCATCCAACATGCCTCAACATACATGTATACAACATATACATAATCAACATCATCACAATTTAACACGAGGCATATACAATCATTAAAGAGTGCAACCAAAGTCTCTAATCAAAGTTTGGGATTAGGCTACCACTCTAATCCCAACTCTAGGTGGGTTTACCAAGCCCATCCTAGGTTCACATGCTTGGACCAAATACTCAACACCATTTCAAAAACATTTAACCACTCACCTAAGCTTCCAAGCTCCAAGCCAAGCAAGCAACCTCCCTCAAATTTCCGGATTTCTTCCCGAAGCTTCCCCAACACCAATTCCCGCTTCTAAACAACCTCAAACACATTTCAAACAATTCCAAATCAGCCCAACATCAAAATACCAACCCGGAAAACAATTCAAATCAAATTTACAACGTTGCAAGCCATGACCAAACCCCACACTTTGAAATTTCGGGCAGCCCCTAAACCATATCCAAAAACCATGTTTCCAACATCCATAGCACCCACAAACAATCCCAAATCAACCCCTAACCATTACCCTAACATCAAACCTCAATTTCCAACACAAACCACACCCAAAACTCAACTAAAAACCCTCCTAAAAACCCATTTTTATCCAATTTCGGGAATTTTCTTAAAACCATTCAAAATTCACATATGTGGTACCATTTAGCTCCTAGACTTCATAACTAACAACATTGAATCAAAACATTAAGCTTAACAACATAAAGTTACCATTTTTAATCAAAATCTCCAAAAACTCCATTTTCCAAAACCTTAACGAAAGTGAAAACTAAGTGTACTTTTGAAGAGAGGATGGTGAGGACAAGTCGAAAACGTAATTACCTTTCAAAAAGCTTCAAAAACGGAGAAGAAATGAGGTGAAAAAGCAACTTAGAGGAGAACTCTCTACTTGTCGTCAAAATGGAGGAGAAGGGTGAGTGGAGAAGATGAGCACATGTTTAATTCAATAAAGAGGGGTTTTCATTTTAAAAGTTCATTTTATTTACCAATCTGCCATTAATGAGGATAGCTATCTCCATTTCCAAATCCCATGGAATTGGGCTTTAAAATCAAAACATGTCAAACACAAATTATTTGTTTTGAAAACCCGGGGCCCAAAATAATATTTTATTATTTTAAATCTTAAAACCGAAACCCGAAACAATATTATAATATTATTTCCATCCGACCCCCAAACCCGGGTGTTACACAAAAGGATCAAGGCTGTAAATGGAAAATCCGTATATCAGAGTTGAAGAGGGCAGGCAACCGTTGGAAAATAACAAAACTTGAGGGCCCCCATACATGCACCGTTTCTAGCCTCAACCAGGATCACAAGAACCTGGATGCAAAGTACCTCGCGGACATCTTTTCCACACTGGTGAAAACAAATCCCACTGTGTCGGTCCCCACATGTCAGGCTGCAGCTCAAGCTGTCACCGGCTTCCGTCCAGGTTATTCGAAAGCATGGTATGCAAGGAAAAAAGACAAAGAGGAATTGTATGGCCGGTGGGAGGAATCTTACATAGAGTTGCGCCCGTGGCTTAATCTCCTGCAGAAACACATCCCCAAAATGGTTGTCAAACTTGATACGGTTCTGGCATACGAAAATGATCGTGTCGTCCGAGGTGTTTGTCAATTCCACCGGTTATTTTGGACTTTCCCCCAGTGCATCAACGCATTCAAGCACTGCAAACCGATGGTCCAAATCGACGGCACATGGTTGTACGGAAAATATACACAGATCCTACTTCTAGCTATAGCATAGGACGGCAATCGCAAATGCGTTCTTGTTGCATTCGCAATCGTCCCGAAGGAGGATATGGAGTCTTGGACGTTCTTCCTTACGAACCTACGAAAATATGTCCTTGATCCTGTAATACGAAGAAGAAGGGATGAATGGGTGTGTGTTATTTCTGACAGAGGCACAACGCTGCTGTGGGCGATACAAAATTTGGGTGACTATTGGAAGCCTCCATACATTCACCATCGTTTCTGCTTGCGGCACATAGCCGCAAACTACCTGCTGCAATACAAGAACCGTGATGAACGTCAAATGGTGCTCGATATGGGTACGTCCTTATGGCATTTTCATTTACTATATTATTTCTTACTCCCTTTTATTATTTCTTACTCCCATAACTATTCAACTGTCATTCCGTAGGCAACTCGCACTACAAACAAGAGGTGGCTGAGCTGCTCGAGGAATTGAGAGCGAAAAACAAAAAAGGCGCAGAATACCTTGAAAAAATCCCAAAGGAAAAATGGCTTCGATCGTATGACGAGGGCAAACGTTATGGTCACATGACAACGAACTTGGCAGAGGCAGTGAACTCATCACTGAAGGGAGTTCGGCAGTTGCCTATCACTTCCATTGTCAAAGCCACCTATTATCGTTTAGCTACCCTTTTTGCAACCTTGGGCAGGCAAGCAGCTGAGTACATGGCAGGTGGACACAAAGTCCATCCAGATTTCCGCTCAAGACTGCATATTCAATTGGCCCAATCAAGACAGGTGCAAGCAACTCTCTTCTCGCGAGAAGGACACTTGTTTCGTGTTGCAGAATTTTCCAGGCGGATAGAAGGCATTCAGCACAACGCTTACGTTGTAGATCTGAGGGAAAAAACCTGCGAGTGCGGAATATTCCAAACTTTCAAATACCCGTGTGCACACGCCATTGCTGCTTGCACTAACCAACGAATAGAATACATGCATATGGTTGATCCGGTATACTTACTCAAAACGGTGCTTAAAGTTTACGAAAAAGAGTTTCCTCTAATCGGAAATGAGGTTGATCCAAATGCTGTGGACACTGAACCGATCATACGCCCAGATCCAGCACTACTACGAGCCAAAGGACGTCCACCTTCTACAAGAATATATTGTGCCGAGGATTTGGTCGAACATCGAGAGAAAACCGGACAAAAGAAGCATTGTTCTATATGTCGAAATCTTGGGCACACAGCTCCTAAGTGTCCTAATCGCTCAGCCCCTCGTATTAATTAATTATTTTTCATTTGTATATGTGAGTTCGCACATGACAATCTAATCAATAAAGTCAGTCCACTTCGATTTATACAATCCGTCATCTTATATTTTCAATCATTCAAAAAAATATGTTATGATAGTGTTTTCGAACAACTTTAAATCAGCGTACAATGGACGAAAATTGACCGTGTCAGTGTCATACGATAGAGAATTTCCAATACTACAACCCCAAACTCGATGTTACCTAAAAATTTAAAATTTATACGTATGAAATTCTGCTCGAACATGCCTATCGACATTAGTTGAAATACAACTTCAATCAAAAAAAGTATGCTAGCATAGGGTTTTCGAAGCCATTTTAAACCATTGTAGAATGGACAAAAATTAACCATGTTGGTATCATACGATAGACAATTTTCAGTACTACGACCCAAAACTCGATGATCGCTAAAAATATACCATTTACACGCTCGAAATTGGGTTCGAACAGGCCTACTTACACATGTTTTTGCTTGTGGCTCAGGCTGGAAATGCACAGACCTCGCGTCCTACAGAACGCGAGGTCCGTGCGATATATTCCAGCCGCCTTTTCAATTTCTCGGGGACCTCGCGTACTGCAGAACGCGAGGTACTGTGAAACCGTTAAGACGAACTGCAACGCCACGTCGACTAAAATCGCGTTCTGCAGAACGCGATGTCGTACCTCGCGTCCTACAAAACGCGAGGTCTGTCGACCTGGCAAGAAAGGGGGTCATTTTGCCAAATAAAATTTTTTGGAAGCCATTTTTGCAGATAATAATTAAAAAGGGGTTTTTCACCCAAAATTGCCCCACATATGTGTCCAATTGCACATGGCCAAGTCACTACCCTTTCCTTGCTATTTTTTTATATTTCTGGCATCGTGGGATGGGAATGGGACACACTCAATTTGTATTTCTGCCCAATTGCTTGGTTTTGAGCTGAATTTTAGTGCAAACTCAGCTTTCTAATTTTGGGCCAAAGAAACAATATTTGATTTGATCATGATATCTATTCTAGATTATTAATTTACTTTTGTAGTATAATTTTCTAAGTCTTACAATTAAATTCATTAATCATGTGTATTATTTTTTTATAATTTGATATTATTGATTGAGTTATAGTTCAATTAATATCATCATTATTGTAAAATGTAATTTTGAGTGTGTTTAAATTAGATATTTTTATCAAGCGAGTCAATCACGAGCAGAGTAGTGTCTCAAAAAAATGTTAGACACGTGCTTCTTAAAAAAAATTGTTGCTTGAAACATTGCTAGTTAAGCTCGCCAGAATATTTATGTTGTTTTTTAATATATGTAAAATGTAGTAATATTATATGTAGTTTAATATAAACATAAATGAACAGATTTAGCAAAAAAATAAATAAATCAAAATAGTGTGCGAAGCAATTTCAAAATCTAAACTCTAAAGTAACAGTTTGTAAATACATCAAACTAGTATATTGTATAAAAAAAATTAACGAGCTACTCACGTACTTATTAAGTCACGTCTAGTATTGCTTGACTCAATTCGTTAAGTTCTTGAGTCAAGTCAATTTCAATCGAGCGTTGAGGAATTTTGACCAATTTGAACGTTAACGGAGTTTGGACCGAGTTGAGCTTGAGCTGCTCGTAAGTTGCTCAACTCAATTAATATTCCTAGTTTAAACACACAATATCTTTCAATTTATTATAAAAATAAATCTAAATAATTTAAATATTATTTAAAATAAATAAAGAAAATATTATTAATTAAAAACACATTATTATTCTTTTTTTTCTTCTGACAAATCATAGTTATTCTAATCATAATTCTACCTAAATGGGAAAGGAAAAGACTCTAAGGGAAGAAAGTTGTTGTTTCTAGTGGGTCTAAAACTCAGTCTAAAAAATAAAAGGGAACAAAAATGAACAGCTTGACCAATCATGCAAATATATATACTCAAAAATACATTACTACTCTTGTAAAATAAAAAAAAAATACTATTAATATATTAAATATTTATCCATATTTACAGTCAGCCGTCAGAATATAGATTCACATGAAAATTACTTACTCGAATCTCAACTAACTTTCATGTTCAGGCAACTGTCAATGTTTTAATTATTCATTGAAAGAAATACTGTTACTCAAAATTAGTACGAAGAAAAAATAGTTTTGATTTTAATAAATCTTTTATTGAGCTTGTGATAATTTTAAATTCAAATTTAATAAAAAAATCTTCGTATAAACAAAATATCTAATTAATATATATAATATACCTGGAACAATATCTTAGTTAAATAAGTAATAAGTCGAACCAAAAAATTCTTATAAGTGCATATAGTAAAGTAAACTTTATAATCAATTACTAGTTAATCTAATATAAGTCTAGTGGAAAAAAATGATATTCGTTATAAGAAGTTTGAGTCGAACATTTATGTGTATAAAGTGTGTGTACGTTATCAAAAGATTAAAAAAATATGATCAAATACTATTATATAATCATAATAGAAATGTAAAAGAAAAGGAAGTATTAAGTTTTTAGTAAAATTAAAGATTTAAATTTTAACGCTCTAATTGAAATAAATTGAATTAAAAATATTAATAAAATTTTATAATATTTAATTAAATTAAACAACCAAAATATCAAATACCGATAATTATATTTTTAAAAATTTAAACCCTAGTTCCGCTCTCTCTTTTTTCATTCACTCTTAGTTGGTCGGCGGTGACATCAACTTTAGTGCTAGTTGCCACAATCAATATTATTTTTTTTTCTTTTTTATATTCCGTTCTTGTTTTGTCCTATATTTCAACATTTTTCTAGTTTTTATCTGTATTTGTGGTGTGATTTTTCTCTGCCTTGTGGTACGATTTTATTTTATGACACATTTTCACCTGCCTTTTGTGGTAGATTTACGTTCGTGAATAGTTTTTTCACGATGCTCGGTTTTGATTTGTGGTTGTCGCCTTATCGGTCTTTTTAGTAATTGGATCTCTTTTTGTGGTTCGTTTGTGATGCAATCTTATATGTTTTATGAATCAACCTATAAGATTGTTGGTTTCACTCTCCACTCATACTTTAATGTTTAAGTGTGTAGATAGGTAGAGACAAGAAATTTTGTTTACTGCATCCTTTTACTGGTGTTTCATCATATCTTTATCCTTACAGCTCACTGTATGTGTATTTTACTGGTCTAATATTTTGTTTTTTTTTTCATTTTACTTTATTTGTTATTTTTTACTATATTTTAATTTCGTTCGAAATATTCTTTTATTTTGTTTTCCAATAGATTCAATCCACTTAAAGGGGGGGGAGTCCACATCATAATACAAAGCTTTTCGAGGGGAATGAGTTGATCATCCAAAACCAAAAGTGCACGTGTCAAGCTAGCTAAGAAAGGTTCGAAGCCAAGGTGACTAAACCGGTCTGACCCTCACCCGTTTCACTCCTGAGTCCTGAGTCCTGACTCCACCCGAGTCAAATCGACGCCTGCTCTCTCTCCCCCCATTCCATTTTTCGCCTTATAACGCCCCCCTTCTCTCTCTCTATAACAACAAACTAGTCCACCCCGTTCCCGTTCCGTTCACCTTTTCTCTCAATTTCATCACATCGGTAACATATTCTTTTCTTTGCAGAATTTTGATTTGAATCTGAATTCTAAACTCCTCTCCTTTTTCCCGTACAGTTTCGATTATAATCCACCGTATCCTACGGTGAATAAAGAGGTGAGATATGGCATCGTTGATAACGAATCCAGTGACGAACACACCGAATTCTGATCCTACCAAAAGGAAAAAGAAGAAGAATCCGATGATGAAACCGAATCAACAACAAAGCCACCAAAAGCCGACTCACGCCGCCTGGAAATCAGAGGCGCAGCAGCAAATCTATTCCTCCAAGCTTCTCCAAGCGTTGAGCCAAATCAATCTCAATACCACTACTAGTACTACTCCTTCGGCTCCGCGCGGTGGTCGAGCTGTCCGTGAAGCCGCCGATAGAGCCTTGGCCGTCGCTGCTAAAGGGAGAACGAGGTGGAGTCGAGCCATTTTGACGAGCCGGCTTAGGCTGAAATTTCGAAAGCAGAAAAGATCGTCGCAGAGAGGATCCACCGCCGCTGCCGTGGCTGCCGTAACCAGGACTAGCCGGTCGAAGAAACCGAGAGTTAGCGTCTTGAAATTGAAAGCGAAGAGTGTGCCGACGGTTCAAAGGAAAGTAAAGGTCCTCGGTAGATTGGTTCCCGGTTGCCGGAAGGAACCGTTGCCGGTAATTCTTGAAGAAGCGACTGATTACATAGCGGCGCTTGAGATGCAGGTTAGAGCCATGAGCGCTCTCGCCGATCTGTTGTCTGGCTCCGGAGCCGCTACCTCTAGCTCGGCTCCTCCGCCTCAGTGGGCAATGCCGCCGACTGGCCAGTGATGTTTTTTTATTCATTTAATTGAGAAATAACAAGTGTCATCCTCATTTATTTTCCTATTATTATTAGTAAGTATTATCGCCCTTCTCTTGGGTAACCTCTTCTGTTAAATTAAATACATTATTCTCCCCCTTTCACTTAATTTCCCCCCCTCATATTTTAATTCAATTTACTCCATGGTTTTTGAATCGGAAGAAAGAAAAATAAAAATTGGGATTTCCCCTTTATTATGTACACGACTTATTCCCAAAGCTAATATATTATATATTTTGGAATAAGCAAAATTGTATGTTTATTTTGGAGTGTTTGGTTTTGATAAACACAATAACAAAATAATCTAAAGGGTAACCTATAAATTTTATCGACCAACTATTTTTTTACCCTTATTTTTGTCACTTAATTAAATAAATCTTCAATTTAATTATTTAAATTTTTATTTATCCTTATTTTAGTCGCTCTGCTGTAAATCCTCAACGAATTTGTGAACATTAATCTTTTAAAAATTATAAAATGGCTTCAAAACATTTTTTTTTCATTTTTATGAAGAAAAAGTTAGTTTCAGATTTCCTTTGATTTTTCGATAATAGATTATCTTCCAAATTTTAATAGTACTTCCAAATTTTAATAGTAAGGAGGTGAAGAAAGAAGAAGGAAATGAGTTGTATATCCTAATTTTATGTTAATCAAATGGTGGCTATTATAGATCAAATGGTTTAAGATTTTGTGAGTTTTAAAATTTGGGTTGAGTTTCACAAGCTTCAAAAGTTATTTTTGAAAAAAACAACTAAACTAATAGAATGGTAGAAAACGATGAGACCAGTTTGTCAGCTTCTTGAATGATTTGAAAAGATACCAAAGAATGGTAATTTTAGTGTCGACATGACACATTCGTAAAACTATAAAACTTTCATCTTCAAAAAAATAAAATAAAAAAGAAAAACAACGTGGTTGCCATGTCAACAAAAAGTAGTCTATGTTAGCACATGTGGCTTCCATATCACCCTTCCATTTATGATTTAATGTCCGAATGACATGTATTAATAATTTTTATTTATTTTTTATTTATGTTTTATTGATAATACTTATGACATAAAATTATTGATGGGACATATAATGAAACATGTAAAAAGAACATGTAAGTTATATTCTTATTTGATATGGTTTTATAATTATTTTTTTAAAAGAATTGTCACCGGGTTTAAGATAATTTTTAATTAATATTTTCTAGTTTAAGTTAGAATCAAAATGTAATCAAAAGTCATCAAAATACCTTCTTTGTTGTAAATAAAATAAAGAAGAACAAGAATAATAACGAAGAACAAGAAGAACAAAAAGATGAGAGAAAGAGGGAGATACGTATTATTCTCAAAAACTAGAATTGTGTACAATACTTTCATCTATTTATAGGCATAAGAAGTACATAATACATTAAACTCTAATTAATAGAGATAATATTCCTAATAATAAATAAATCAAACTCCTTAGATAAAGTTTTAATCATGATAGACATACAAATAGATAAATATTCATAACACCCCTTTAGATGTCTATGAAGATAATATGCCTCGTTAAAACCTTACTAAGATAAAAATTCAGTGGGAAAAAATTTCTTTAGTGAAGGAAAAAGAGTACACACATCTTTGATATGCATAACATGTTGCCTCATTAAAAACCTTACCAGGAAAATCTATTGGGACAAAACCTCGGTTAAGGGAAAAAGAGTGCAACACGTATTTACTCCCCCTCATGAAAACATCACATAAGATCTTTGAATTTTCATAATTCAATCTTGAATACTATTTTTCTAAAGATCGTGAGGGATGAAACTTTGGAGTAATATGTTTCATGATGTATCCACCTTTCGATTGAGATATACATCTTGCATTATCTCTACACAAGATAGCTTTGTGAAAGTAAATTGCATATCTTCTAGATATGTTGGGTCAATGGTCTTAGCCAAACACATTTTTAGTTTGCCTCGTGCATAATAATTATTTCTTCAAGATTTGAGGAGGCATTGACGAATATTTGAAAATCTAAAGGTAATGATCTTTGTATATCCATAGATATTTCTTGGCCAACTAATATATGGTGCTTCAAGACCAAGAAAATATATTATTATCTTTATTCACATCCAACAACCTTACAATTATTGGGATACTCAATATATATGCTTTATCCATATTGAATCTTCTTTAAGATTCTTTCAGCTTATGTCCATTCATAGACAAAAACGCATATTTAAGTGCTCGATCTTTAGGTCGAGACAAAACCACATCTCAAGATTCTTTTTCTCAAATACTTTCATCAAATGCTTTGAAAGTTCTTCATGAGTTTTCAATTTGAAGCTATTCAAAAGTTCTAATGATGATCAAATTATCATAATGAATCTTGGTTCAAACTTCTTTATAAAATACATAAGGAAATTTGATCATTCTTATAGTATTTCCTCAATTAGTACTCACTTAGGCGATAATACCAAATGCACCAAAGTATTCGATGAGACATGTCTAAATAAATTTCCTAACAAATTTCCAAATGCTTCTAGCATTTTAAATCCTTTAAGGATAAATAGGGATCCATAAATAATTAGACGCATGTAATATATTTCATAACTGCCAAATTAATTGCATCCACCATGAAGTAATTGAAACTCTTCATAAATCATAAGTCAAGTCGTATTTAGGACTACTTATTTGTGCCTCACTTGCATTACACTTTTAGGTGTTTGGACTACTAGTCCAAATACTTCACTTTTGGAAGTTCAAAGCGTCTTTCTATATTGGCCAATCATTTCAACATCTATAAATTCTTATACAAGATCCTCATTTTCTTTCTTTACTTCTATAGAAGTATTCTATGTAAAATTGTTTGCAAAATCGTTGTCGACAACTTTTTTATTTTGGTTCCATTCTCTTAGTGACATAACTCATCGACATCTCTTCAAGATTTCAATCTTTATTTCAGGTATCTGAAACTCTTCTAGAGTTTTATTATTAGTTATGTCTTGGGTCTCTTCAGGAGCATCCGTCTCTAATATATAATCATCTTATATTACTTTCTACTTACGAGAATTTTGATCATTGGAACCATTTCAACTATCATGCTTTAGGCATGATTTACATCCTCTCGCTCTAACATGTAATTTAAACTTAGAACATTTCAGCTGGTATATGAGACTTAATTACTCTCATTAGGTCAGTAAATATGTATGACAGTTAGCATGTAATAACATGAATTATCTTATAAACTTCTAGTTCATATATCTAGATAATGATAATTCATTTTCCTCTATCTAGCTGATTATTATCTCCCCTAATGTTGAGAAAAATCATGTCATAAATGATTCTCCAATTAATGTTTAAGAATTTAAACATAAAAGGAGAGTCATACTCAATTTATATTCTCAACCCTTTTATTTACCCATTTTGTGCGTTGTGGTGGAGCAATTCATATCACACATTCAAAAATTATAAAATAGGAAATGTATGACTTCTGACCAAAAACCAATCATAATAGGGTGTTTATTATAGCTCGTTGGCATATACATTTGCTAAAATCATATAAAACTTTCCATATTTACGGATATATGAGCCCATATTTCATTCAAATATGCAAGACATGCAGTCTCAGCTTTAGTACAAGAACTTCAAGTTTTTTTTGGTAAATAAGATCTTAATCATTTCCTTGAGAACAAGCAACACAAAAATTTTGTGTTCTTTCAATAAGTGGAATTTAATCAATTCCTTTGAGAAGAAACACCACAAGAACTTTAGGTTCTTTTAATAAATGTGCATATAAATCTCAATAACTTTCGCATCATTATTGATCAGGATGGTCTAACCAATCATACCAACTATATGTGTATATACATTTTTGAATTTCATAAACTTCTGGTTTACCATAACATGTGATTCAATCTCACTCGTACATGTCTAGTACGATAATCAAAATTGTTCCTTTGAATAGGAATATATTTAGCACTTTCGGAGCTTTCAAAGGAAATTATCTTTTTGTAGCAATATATAGATTTTTTAGATCTTTCAACTAACTTTTTGACTACTAGAACTTATATCCACATTGACTTATTTCAAATGCCAATTGATAACATATGTTATCTATAATTCTCAAAGGGATATTTTGCGAACTCATATGCTCTCTTAAAATTTTTACTTTTAGTGGTGACGATATTATTACCATTAGTGGTAATTATTGCAATATTCGCAATTCTGCATTTTTCATAATGTGATTTATCTCAAGAATTTATTACTCTTCTAGAGCATCAATATTTTCAATACTTTGAGATATAGTTGTAACCCCCTTGTTCCGGCCTAGTTAACAGGCCGAACCAAATGGGTCACACGAGGAAAACCGAAGCAAAACCCGTTAGGATCTCACTCCGATTAACAACCATATTTTTTATTAATTAAACTTCTCTAGATGACATTTATATCCTATGTGATGCATGAATTTGCTGGTTTAAGCCAAAAAGCAACACCATAACACCAACTTAAGACCTCTAAACATGCATACATATATGAGCCAACATAGAGCAACCATTTAGAGGCAAACAAATCCTAATAAACGATAAACGAGCATTTAACCAACAAGAGATAAGAAGCAAAGATAATCATAACCCAACCATTTACTAAAAAGGCTAAAAATCCATACAATCCAAACTTAGGCTTACAAACATGAGAAACCATTTAGACATGCCTCAACAAACATGTAAACATCAACACATCAAGCCAAAAGATGAAGCTTAGCATCCATAAAGAGGTCAAAAGCCAACACATGCATACTTCAATATTGTTAGCATGGTAACGACAATAACAATAACAAAACATAGGAGTTTAGACACCAACTCCATAACAATAAGTCTAGCATTCCTATTGCCTAATTAAAACTATAAAAATCATACTTTGAGCTAGCAAAGAACTCCAAGACTTCTCCCTTGCCCGCTTGCCTTCCCGTGCCACTAACGATTTGTATTGTTGAAAAAAGAGAGCGTAAGCTTAAAAGCTTAGCGAGCGGAGCTCTAAAACACAACAACAATGCAGTTCAAAATATATATCTTAATTTTAAAAGTCAAACCATTTAAGGAAGAAATACAATAAAACGGAAGCATAAACGAAACATGGTATACACTTGCACAACCATTTCCGGTGGGACTACACATCACAGTACAACAACTAGCATATTTCCGGTGGGACTACACATCACCGTACTCGTCTACTAGTCACTTCCGATGGGACCACACATCACTGTATTCAACAAAAACTAACCATCATGTGAGGCTTGACAACAACTACGACAACACAACAATATTAAAAAGGGAGGCAAAAGCATTGCATAATTCACGACACAACACAAATAAACTCATAAGCCAACAATTCACAAAACGAGACGAAGATAGACAACTTATGCTCGGGTTTAAGTTGGCCTTAAAGGCTCCACCCAAACCCCAAGAAACCTCGTTGAGCAATTAAAGCTTCAAAACAATTTCCACTCACCAGCCAACATACGAAAGATGATCGAAATGCCGTTTCAAGCTTTCTCAATACCCGGTGTTGCGTCCAAAACCATTTCCCCTGATTCTAACCATTTCAAACCAAAGTATCAATACATATTCTAACACCAAAACTCATTGAAAAGCAACAGTCCATCATTCGACACATTTACTCAATTAAAACAAAGCCGAAATCAACTGAAATGTTGCCAAAACATCATCCAAACACAATCTGACTTTACCCAGTATTTTTAACCTTCAAAATTCACCAATTAACATATAAAAACACCCATCTTAGGTCTGTATACCTCCAGCCCTCGTTTTACCACAAAATTAGGCCAAAAACACCACTTTTCACCTTCAAAACTTACCCAGAACACCTAGTTTCGGGTTTTATGGGTTTAGGCTACTAATTAACATTATTTAGCATCCAAAATAGTTCAAAAACATCCCACCAAAAACCCATTAAAAACTCATACGAAAATTTCATAAACACATCTCTTTTCCATCAAAACTTTGGAACCCAAAATGAAAAATCAATGTTTTGTTAAGATTTCAAAATGATAAGATTTAATAAATAAAAGCCAAGGTAAAAGTGATGATTACCTTTGAAAATCTTCTATGGAAAAACCTTTTAGTCAAGGAAGTGATGGTGGAAAGCTCTTGGGAGAAAGTTTTGAGCTTTTAGGTTTTTGGAATAAAGATGACTCTTCAAATCCCAAAACTCCTTTTCAAAATTTCATTAATGGCGTTATCATAAATAATGACACTTTTATAAAAATCAGAATTTAAATTTAAATTTAACCCAAAACTAGTCCTAGATCAAAACCGATAACTCTCGGGCCCAAAATCGGGGCGTTACAATAGTACTCATATTATTCCCTTGCATTTAAATGGGAAATTATATCTTATGCTTATGTTGAGCATATATCGTCACCATAGATTGTATTTGACAAGTAATCATGTTAAACAAAATAAATAAATATCATAATATATAAATATAAATATAAATATAAAACGTAAATAATTAATGTGTGTAAAATAAATAAACATAAAAAAATAAAAAGATAAATAATTTCTTCAAAGTTATAAGAATAATTAGAAGATGATTTATTCTCTTCGATGATTATAAGAAAATCAACAACGTCTAAATGAGTTGGACCAACAATGTCCAAATAAAGTTGGACCAATATCATCTTCGTCATTTTTCGCAAACAAAATTTGCTTCTATTTTCTTCCCTTTATCATTCAATGATTGTTGATTTTTCAACGTACGACAAGTACGAGACCAATGATTTATAATATCACATTGGTAATAGAAAGGATTTTACTTCATTAGAATGATCTTTATCACTCTTGTCATCCTTATAACCTCACTACCGGTAGGTAGAAGTATCCTTAAAATGGCCATATTTTCCATGTCTATATTCATGGTTTTAATCACGACCACAACTTCTAATGTGGCTTTTATTCTTTCCATAAGATAATCTCACATTCACTTCAGGGAATGAAGTAAAGCCAGTGGGCTTTTAAAACTTTTTTTTTTTACATATTCTTATCACATAGAACAAATATTTAATCCTCGTATGCGACATTGTTAAACCAGTCTACAAGGTCCTTTAAAAATTTCTTTTGAGACCAATAGACTAGCAGAATGGGATGTCCAACCAATATACTTGGATTATATCGAAGTTCTGTTACCAATTAAATAGTGTTTTACCATGTTTGCATTCTCTTCAGAGAATGAAACGGATCCAATAATTGCATGGAATAAACATCATGCTTGCATTCACTTTAGGGAACGCCTCTTCATTGATAATCACATGGAATAAAAATCATGCTTGCATTCACTTTAAGGAATGTCTCCCACAGAATTCTTGTCAAGATGAATTTTTGTAATTTGACATTGGAAGAAGTCTACAGTCGAGTTTTTTGATGTAGAAGAAATATTACTTTCGAGCAAAATCACAATGATTTATCACACTTTAAAATAATAGTATAAAAAATAAAAATAAAACTAAAATTTACCGATATTAATTTTTCTCTCGAGGACAATGGAGACATAGTAAATGACCGAGATAGCTTCTCATAATCCCTTTATATCATGTCTCTTTCCAAGCCATTTAAACACAAGTAAAACTCAAATCACGATTAAAAATACCAAATCTCATAATTATAATAATCGTAAATAAATATCAATGTTCAAAGAATTTTTCTTTTGAAAATAAAAAAAATGAAATACGTGACCTTTGATTGAGTGGACGGCGAATCAAGATTTAAGGGGTGCATTCAAGCTAAAATCTTTGCAATCAAATATTGGTTCGCATTCTTTTCGTCGTAGATCACAAAATTGTAGTTACCAATATGAAATTGAAATTCTTTCGGGGATTCACCAATAAGAATCACGAATTGAGCGAGATCGTGCTTCAAAATCTATGGCTCGTTTAAACCTTCAAAACATGCCACCATCTTCGGTTCAACGTAGGATCAAAACTTTTCCGGTAACTTCTTTGGGATTTGAACAAAGAGCACCAAAATCTTTCGAACAACCATTAATTTTTCAAAAATTAAAATCAAATTAAAGATCAAGAGAGAAAAATATTCGATAATTAAAATATAATCGAGGAGAAGAACTTATCTCTAATTCATGCTAAAATTAACTTCTTCTCGGCAACTCTTTTAGGATTTGAACGACTTACGCCTCAGCTGGTTAGAGTCTCGTGCTGGTAACGTGTTGTAAATAAAATAAAGAAGAACAAAGAGATAAGAGAAAGAGGGATATTCATATTATTCTCAAAAATTAGAATTGTGTACAATGCCTTCATCTATTTATAGGCATAAGAAGTACATAATACATTAAACTCTAATTAATAGAGATAATATTTCTAATAATAAATAAATCAAACTCCTTAGATAAAGTTATAATCACGATAGACATCCACATAAATAAATATTCATAACATTCTTTTATTTATTAATTTTTTATATTTTTAATTATTTTTTTATTTTTTAAGATTCCACTGTTTTGATTATTTTTGTACTTTAATTAGGTGTTTTTAATTTTTCTAATATATATTGTCCACTTTTTAAAAAACCTTTAATTTATAAAATTAGATGTCATTTATTTTAAAAACCTTTAATATATATATTAGGGGTGTTCAAAAATACCCGGCCCGAACTACCCGACTCGCCTACCCGATTAAAATTTACCGGGTATTTATATTAAAGTACCCGACTTTTTCGGGCCGGGTACCCGACCCGCAATTTTTTCGGGTAGTTGGGCCGGGTCAGGGCCGAATTTTTTTTTATAACCGGGTACCCGACCCGACGCGCTAATTTTAATATTTATATATTTTATATTTAAATTCTATTTTTATTTTATGTTTCTTATTATTTTTTCTTAAAATTAATTTTAAATCCCTAACTTCTTTTTATACTTGTATTATATACTTTTAAGTTTACAAATTTTAAAAAATATTTATATTAGTTTGTCAATATGAGAGTCGAAAGAAAAAATATAATCGAAATTAATATTTTTAATACATTCTTTTGTCGATAAACTTTAATATACATACATACATACACACACACACACACACACACACATATATATATATATATATATCCAAATATTTCTCTTTTAAAACTAACCTCAAATCAATAATTTTTGTGTTTGATATATTATGGAATTTTATGTATTTCCTATGTATTTTTTTTAAAAATGGATTTTTTTTAAAAGTAAACCGGTACCCGGTACCCGATTTTACGGGCACCCGATTTGCGGGTACCCGGTTTTTATGGTCCGGGTCACGGGCCGACTTTTAGGTACCCAAAATTTAGGGTACCCGAAAATTCGGGTACCCGGATATGAACACCCCTAATATATATATATATATATATATATATATATATATATATATATATATATATATATATATATATATATATATATATATATAATGTAACAATTTTTTTTTATCTATAAGTATGATTTTTATTAAGTGTAAAAATCATACAACTGAAACTATCACCTGTCTCATTAAAAATTTCTCTAAGCCTAAGATAAAAAAAAAATACAACATGATAGTCAAACAAAAACGAAGCTCCAAAACCGAAGAACAACGCCCTAAACTTAACCCCAAAACACCCAAACAATAACTCGAAAATAAGGACTAAGCCAAAAAAAAAAATCAAGAAGCCACTACCTCACAGTAAACACCTCCCAACCGCAAGACCAGCCCCAAATTGATCACCACTCGGGACTCGTCAGGTTCCCAACAGTATTCAACAATTACTACTTACTAATGGACGGAATCGATAAAAATAAAAGAAATTCCGAGTTGTATTAACATTTTTTATATGGATCAATAGAACGAGAATAATTAATAATTAAACTCGTTTGAATAAATATCTTAGAAAAATCAAAATAAAAACTTTGGGATGTCAACATCCATCCACCGGCCACCACTGGGCTCTGATTGGATGTCCAATTTTAAGCTAACTTTACGTTGCCTCTTCACTCTCAAAGCCTTTCCTTTTTGGTTTGAAATTCTCAACACACATGTTCCAATCCCTACCCTAATTTAAACATGACCATTATTTGCCTTTAATAAACCTAAAAATTAAAAAAGTTTAATTATACATGTTCTAATTACGAGTTTGTTGTATTTGATACATTAAGAGCGAATCACACATCGGACATCTCGTTAACGTAATAGACAAAACTCTTCAATCATCCAATTGGATGGTATTAAAATTCAAACTTTAACACCTCTAAAATATTGAACTATCTATACTATTTATAATGCTCATGATGGAGTCAGTGTCATCGGTTTATTCATTAAGATGATATTACGAGATTTGATATATAAATTATATCTATTAAAATTCAAATATTGAAATATCTATACTATTTATAATGCTTATCACTGAATTAGTGTTACGAATTAAGTGACTTCAATTCAAATGAGAAAAGACAAAAAAATACACTTTATAATGTTCGTGATTGAATTAGTGTCACGAGTCAACCGACTTCAAATCAGGCGATGAAACAAATAGAAAATGTCACATTTAAAAATAAAACTAGTTAACAAATCAATAGACTTACTTGATATAATAAAATTAATAGTAAATCAATTGAAAAGATCCGAAAGACTTGATTGTTTGACATTAAGACGCAATGCAAAAACGAAATCAAATCAAGAGGATTAACCGAAGAATTGACATAATACGACAAGGATAAAGTTGATTAATTATTTAATTAATTAGTTGGGTTAGCTTAAATTCTATGAAATGAAATGCATCATTGAAAATTAGAGAAAGAGGGGTTGGGGTCCATACATATAATCATAGGATTGAATCATTAGTGCTAAGCATGTGGCCAACAAAGGTGGTTAATTTCACAACAGTTAACAGCAGCCTCCCTAAGTTTCTTTCTTTCTTTTAAACGAGGGAATAATAATTACATATATTTCGTTGTGGATCGAGTCTTAGTTCAATTGATATTTTTATAAAAATTATACATTCTAATGTACTCAAGTAAAATTGACTTTAATTTAAGGGTTTGGAAGTAGGGTCGGAGTTAGGATCAAACATTGAGAGGGGCAAGACTCTATTAAGCTTTTAAATCTAAAAATTGGGAGGGACAAAGTCCTTATTTTACTTGTATTTAAACTTATAAGGACCTAAAATGCTATTATACTAAAATATATACATAGTTTCATCCCTGTATGAAGGATTATGAATAATTCAGGTATTATATATAAAAGAATTGAGAAAAACTAAATTTAGACTTGTACAATTGCATAAACCAAGTGAACAAAACTCGAAATTTAGCATTAACTTTAGGAATACTTTTTTTTTTCAAAAGAAGGGACGATTCTCGTTAAAAATATCTTTTTAATTTGATTTAGTCTAGACTAAGTCCAGATAACGGAAGAAGAAAATAGTATCTCAAATTTCTTAATATCAACTTATTTAAAGACATCATCATTCATTGCCGAATAATTAAAGATGTTCATCTGTTATTTACTTTATGCGGATTTAATTCTTCACGTTTGCATAGAGTATTTAAATATCTATCCAAAAAATTAACATCATTAATAAAAGAGATATACGGACTAAATATGGATCAACACAGGGTGAAACAATGGGCATACATGATATATTGTGGTCTAGACAGACTCCCAATGAAGTACCTGGGAATGCCGATTGGTCATAAAAGAAACTCCATGGCATTGTGGCAACCCATCATCGACAAAATAAGTGGCAAATTGGCGGCATGGAGAGGAAAATTTCTCTCGTTGGGTGGTAGGATCACGTTGATCAAATCTGTGTTGGTAAGCTTGCCTCTTTATTATATGTCTTTGTTTCCGATTCCAGTGGAGGTGGCAACAAAATTGGATGGAGTGATCTCTAGATTCCTGTGGGGTGTTCACGGCCAACATGGAATACATTGGCTTAGATGGGACCAAGTATGTAAATCGAAGGACTGTGGCGGCTTGGGTTTAACGGATGCAAGAACAAGAAACAGAGCACTCTTAAATAAATGGCTCTGGAGATATGGGACAGAGAGCAACATGCTATGGCGTCGTGTGATCGACTCAAAAAACAGGTTTGATTCCTCCACGCTAATTCCTAGTGCAAATGATTCGAATAAAGCATCATGGGTTTGGAAGGGGATTGCCAAGCCCCTACTAAACAACGATGACCTGTTTACGCGCAATCTAAAATGGTTGAGTGGGGATGGAAACAACACGAGGTTTTGGGAGGATGCATGGACAGAGGTACCAAATCTGAAATTGGCATTCCCAAGGATCCACGCCATAGCAGAAAATAAATCTGGTTTGTTAAAAGATTTCGGATTCTTTGAGGATGGCGTTTGGAAGTGGGATATTAAAATGAGGCGTAGGCTGTTCGACTGGGAAATTAAAATTTGGAATGAGTTTTGGGATACGATCAATGCTAGAAAATTACAGTGCTCCAATCCTGATTTACCTAGATGGTCAGGGGTGTCATCAGGGATCTATTCAGCCAAGGATTACTGCAGACTTGCCTCGCCGGTCGTTGCGGATTCAGACAATATCTGGAGCCTAGTGTGGGTGAACTTGGCGCCACCAAAGATCGAAGCGTTCATGTGGAGGGTCATTCACGGGAGACTACCAACTTTCATGGAGCTTAGTAAAAGAGGAGTGACGGCCGTTCAAGGGAAGATGTGCGTTTTATGTGAGAACGGTATGGAAAATAGTAACCATCTTTTTTGCCAATGTGAGTTCACATGGAAGATACTACAAAAATGGTGTGAATTGTGGAATGTCAAACTTGTAATCCCTGAAACTGTGAAAGATTTGTTGCGGATGTGGGCAAACTCAATGTGTAATAGCAGGGAGAGAAGCGTCTGGATCCTAGCTTTTCATGGCTTTATGTGGTTTATATGGAGATGCAGGAATGACGCGGTGTTTAACAATAGGAAGCAGCCTTGGCATCTCACCTTCGATATGGCACTTGCCCAGATCGGCCACTGGATTAAGCTCAAATGGCCGTAGCACCTTCCTTCCATTGGGGAGTTCATCAGGAACCCAGCACAAGGGCTATCGATTATCACTGTCCCGCGCAAGATGAGTGCAGGCAAATGGATTGCGCCGGCGGTAGGGTGCCTCAGGTTCAACACAGACGCGGCTGTGATTGGCACTGTGGGAGCGGCAGGGATAGGCGGCCTTCTTCGAGATCACTATGGGAAAACGCTCCTGAAATTCTCCAAGTCTATAGGAGCTTCAGACCCTACCCGAGCAGAACTGCTAAGCATTAAAGAAGCAGGTAAGCTGTTCGCAGCATCCAAATGGCAAGCTTGCCGCAAGATAGTCATCGAGTCAGATAGTGAGTTGGCGATAAAGTGGATCACAAATCCTATAGCCGCACCGGGGGTGTTTCAAACCTTGGCAGTGGAATGTTTTAACATTTGCCGCAAAATAGGCGGGGAAGCAGTGTTCACAGTAAGGGAGAATAACAAAGATGCTCACGCTCTTGCTAGAAATGGGCTAAATCCAAATACGAATTTTCTGTGGGTAGCGGAAAATTCAAGTAGTGGGGGATGAGCTTGTAATCTTAAATGTGTGTAAATTGCTATTTCAAATTGGATTAATAAAGTTCCCGGGCACTCTTTTCCCCTTGACAACATGTTAAGGGGTTTTTAACGAGGCCCTCAATTTTCAAAAAAAGAGAGGGAATATTGCCCTTTCTTTAACCTGAAGAGATATAGTTTGATGTATTTAATTAGGGAATGAAAGAACTTTGTCTCTTGAAATTTAAACAACTTGGGATTCTTCTCTCTTTCCATATTGATTGTTTATTCCATTCTATCATTGATTTTCAGAAAATATTTTGTGATAATATTTGATAATTTGGATTTCGATTTTGAAATTAGTGTAAATTGAATAATAAAATATTTGAAAATGTAACATTGATGATTATTTATTGTTTTATTAGATATCTATATAGTAGTTATTTTGAATTTCGTAATCTCCTTTTACATATAATAAACCTATATTTTTTATCCATATATTTATAATATTGCATTATATATGTTTTTTTTTTGTTTTTGTTTACTATGGTAGTTGGTACATGCAGTATGGATCGTATGTGTCTGTTTTGGGATACCAATCTATATGGATTTAAAATTGAGGTAACTGCATAACACAACTCTAAAGCACGACCTTCATTTTAAATTGGTTTATAAACTTTTAAACGTCCTAATTTCCTCTTTAAATAATGACTACCAGTTTAAATTGATCTCTAAACTTTTGAACTATTCAATTTCATCATGAAATTACCAGTATATCCTTATCATATCTCTTGTTAATAAAGTTGTTATAAAAATATTAATTGTTATGTAAACACTGATGTGAATTATGTAATAATATGACGTGACATAAACGATAATTTGAGGATGAAATTGAAATGATCAAAAGTTTGAGGACCAATTTAAGATTTAGGAATGAAATTGAAACATTCAAAAATTTGGGGACCAATTTTGAATGAAAACCATAGTTTGGGCCTTTGGGGTGGAATTATAACATTTAAAAAGTTTAGGGACCAATTTAAAATTAGGATCAATTTGAAAACGTGTGATGCAATTAACTCTAAAATTTTACTTTTTACAATTAGTTTTATTTTTTATACTTAGATTTAAAAATAAAATATAATTATTAAATTAAATTATTGAACTTGATTTACATGTATAAATAATACTTGATTGATATGTTTTTTGATTACTTTTTTTAGAAAGAATGAAGAGGAGGCCATGCATGCATGTGGTTACAGTGTAAAAAAGTAATCAAAATTGGTATGAAAGTTGAAAAGTGAGAGACCACATGGGATGAATTGAATTTGTTTCAACGTTTCTTTAGCAACTTGGTTTTCGGTGCATTATATATATATAAACTATTCATGGCTAGAGATAACATTTCTGATCTAAACGTATGATTTTATTTAAAAAATCTAATGTTTCATCTCATTAAATCAACACATTATTAGTATTGCAATGATTTTTCCCTTTACATTTGAACAAGAGATTTATAGGGTGGAATGATTTTTTTTTCTCTCGATAATATATAGGATTGAAAGTTAAAAAAAATGTTAATTTACGTCCACTTACACTAACAACTAAACGTCAAAATATCAACATTCTTTAGAGTAAGTGGTTAAAGCTCTCAGTTGACACTCTTTCCTCTTAGATTATGGGTTCGGAATTGATTAAGAGCAAATTTTCCCTCCCTCTCCTCTAAATAGAAATTGTTTAAAAAAAAAAAACTAAACGTCAAAACAAATGTTAAAAAATTATAAAATTTCTGATAGTCCCTTTCAATAATATTTTCTTTAAAATTAATACATAAATTTCGTTCTTAAAGTAGAATGCACTATCTGTTTTAAATTTAAAAAAGAAAAAGACATACATTAAAAAAATTGCATATGATTTACCTAAAGTTATTCTAAACCCACATGGAGGGGTCATGCCATGTCCATTAAACTCCAAGAAATAATAAAAAAAACATCAAACAATAAAGCAAAGGAATTGTACGGGTGGACATCTACATTTGATCACCAAATAAGATATATGTGCTAGTAAATTATATGGGTTCGATTAAATAAAATTCGAATCTATTTAATTGGTATCGATATTAAATTTTTAGTAAATCAAATTATTAGCTAGTAGTTTAATCAAATTCTTTTACTCAACATTTGTATTTTTTAACTTTAAATTAATATTAAATAACTCTTATCAAACTCAAACTCAATTCAAGCTCATATAATATACTTGAAAGTTGAGTATTGTAATCGAGCTTATATATTATTATGTAAACAATATTAGCCAATCCTATCGCGGGATATTGAACCAGTCGATTTTTATTTATGATGAAACTCATATTTTATAAAGAAAATTACAAACTAAAATTCAAATGTTGTAATTGAAATTAAAAATCGATCTTTTTATAACTCGACTTGTATTGATTTGATTACACACCTAAGCACCACTTAAATAATGATTGTGATTTTGAGGGTTCATTTTCCTTAACTAATCCCACCCCTAGAATCATCTCACTTAGCTCTTGCCCTATACAATAAATTAACAAATTAATGTTTTGTCGGATTTTAATCCTTTCCTTTATGAATATTTAAAATGTTACTTTTTTGGGAGGAAAGCTCATCATTTGAGTGGAAATCAAATAAGAATGGCATTTTTTTGTATTTTACAAAAATACAAAAAAAATTGCATGCAAATTCCTAGTTCAAGAGAGGATTGGAAAATCTATTTCAAAGGAGCTTAATATAAAAGAAATAAAAAATATATTATTAGTACCCACATATGTTGAGTGCATTAGTAAAATGCATTGCATTCTAGTAAAAGGAATATATATTTAAATATTAAAGACGATAATATTAAAACGAACAATGATAAACTCCATCACGATAAAACGGACACAAAACGGTGAAACATAATTCGAGCTTTTGTATGGTACATTAAGCCCATCTTGTTAACGTCTCTTTGAAAGAGGTTTGTTTTTTTATATACTTTTATGTTAGAAAATTGATAATTTTAGAGATTTGAATGAGAAATTGATTTAAATGTTATTGATAAAAAAATGTGGAACTAATGGTTGGTTCGTAAATGTGCAGACCTGCACGATGTGAGTAACGCTAATATCCAAATCGGCCTGGTCTTCCGTGGGCTTGCAAATATTTGACCCAAATTTGAAATATTTTTTTCCTCAAATAAGAACATATATTTGCCAAATTTTGTCTTGGAATTAAAAGGGTAAACATTAAAAGTTACCTTTAATTCAAACAATAATTTTAAAAATTGTTCTTTAAAGGCTCATTGATCATTAAATGCTTCATTAGGTTAAATTTCCAATGGTTCTTTATGTGAAACCGCTATAAATACCTTGTTAACCTACTATGTGAAACCGTTATAAATACCTTGTTAACCTACTAGGTTAAACACAACTAAAAACACAGAAATTTTTCTATTATTTTACTCTGTGATTTTGAAAAGTATTTTCTTCCGGTGATAGACGAAGGTAAATTACAGTTCGTGATCTCTGCAGCTGTGCAACTGTAACTGATCATCTAGTTGTTCTATCTTGGGAGACAGAATGCCAATGATTTCAAGCACCATAGGAGTGGCCGAAAATTTGTCTTAAAGAAACTGCGCAATTGCATGTCTCAACTCGTTTCTGACTAATTAATTTTTCTGTCTACTACAAGTAAACGATTTCAATTTACTATTTTTAATATTCGATTTATGTTACGAATATTCTTGTATTTATATTTATGATCTGTTCGATTTATCAATAATAATAATTTCAGTATTTTATTTTTACTGTTTATTATTTTCTTGAATTATTAACGTTATTTTTCTAATAATCTTAAGATAGATTTGAGTTTCAATCCAAGATGAACAGATCATCGAATAATACAATAGTTTATACCACGATAAGATTAAAACGCTTGTTTAATTTTTTTTGAATTATTTTTCGGTCAGTACTAATATTCTGTTTTGCAGTAATCAATAAAACTAAATCATTATATTGCTGCTCAAAAATTAGTATTGTGCTTTCGAAACCGAAAATTTTCTTATTCACATTGGAGTACATGCTGGATGAATTACAAAGAAATCCATAACATGGCCAAATCCGTATGATGCCAGTTCTAAGCTTCTTTGCGTATAATGTAATTTGCCCTTGATTTACATTATATGTTTTATTATATTCTTTAATGCTTTATATGGTTTAAAGCTACATGCATGCCGTTTTCTTGGAAGAGAAAAGAAATACATGCTTACCATAAATTAGGGTATTATTAAGGTAATATTCTATAATTAATTTTGACCTTCAATATGGTATGAAATATGGCACTATTAAAACCATTAAATTATTTCCATGTGAAAAAGGTACTTTTTAATATAAGTATAGTTCTTATATTTGGGTAAAAAAAAATTCACGGCCAATAATCAAGCTGATAAGTAACTTAATTTCCTAAAGTGCTTATATTGAGTATATGGAAACATGCTGTTTACATTAATTATTTACTAATGTGCTTGTTTCTTTATAAGTGTTGGTATGATGAACAAGATAGCTGGTAGCGGATTACATTAGCTGATAGCGTGTAACAATCTCAAATGGGGCTAGTAAAATTTTAAGAATTTTTGGGAGATTTAATCTTCTTTTTCCCTAAAAAGAATAATAGGTTTTGGGACTTAATTGAATGAATTCAGGTTTGGGAAGCTTGATTTATAAGGATTGATGACCAATTTGAAAATGGAATAAAATTTGGAGACAAAAGTGTGAACTCCCCAAAAATTAAATGGCTAAGAGTGTAATTGGACCATTTTTGTTTGAAAGACAATAAATCTGCCAAGTTAACGTGTTTTGGCAGAGGGGAAAAATGAAAGAAGAAAGGAAAGAAAGAAAAAAAAGGGTAGAGATCCAATCTCAGATCTACCGAGATCCGACCGTCCATTTTCGACACCTCCACCACCATTGCGTTCATCTTGTCGAGACGAGTTCATCGGTACCAACGACATCATCATCGGAGTCACCGTTGGAGGGGGTGTTTGTTTATCGTCGGAAAACTTAAAAAGGTTAGTATTCGAACTTTGAGTTTGAATTTTGAAAATCCGAGACTACCACCGTGTTCAGAAGGTCGAAAACTATCAGCATGTAAAATTTGGTGGCCAACGGCCGCCCACAGCCGCCGCACGCGCCCCACGCGCCGCCGGTCGCGAGTGGGCTTCGTCTTGGTTGACCGAGCCACCAAGCCGGTTGACCGAGCCGCTGAGCCGGTTGACCGAGCCGGTTGACCGAGCCACCAAGCCGTTTGACCGAGCCGGTTGACCGAGCCGCCGAGCCGTTTGACCGAGCCGGTTGACCGAGCCACCGAGCCGTTTGACCGAGCCGTTTGACTGAGCCGCCGAGCCGTTTGACCGAGCCGTTGACCCGACCCGACCCGTTGACCCGACCCGACCCGTTGACCCGACCCGGTCAACAGTGACGTCAGCATGACGTCAGCATGACGTCAGCGTTGACTTTGACCGTTGACTTTGACCGTTGACTTTGACCAAAAAGTCAAATTTTCCGAAAAGCCCTATTTTATGTTTTTCGACGTCCTGAGTCCGATTTTGAAGCCCGTTTTGTGAAATTCTAACCCGAAGACCTCCGAATCTGACCTTGAACCCGAAAGTGTTTAATTCTGTTAAGAGCTCTATGGATAAGAACTGAATTGTTAATTTGTGTATTTGAAGGTATGCTAATATCTCGGTATTTGAAATGTCATGGGACATCCAGTCCGGATTCGAATGCGATCGAATGTAGTATTGGGAGTCAACCGGTATAACTCGGAATTAAGGTAATACATTACTACCCCTTGTATGCTTTATGTACATGTTGATACCTGGTTAAAGCATGCTTATGATAAGTGTTTTGTGAAATCTGCTTAAGCTGAATTCGATACGAAAAATAAGTATGAGATGTTGGATATGAAATTACGAAAATGCCCTTGGAGCATAAGTATGACTAAACTACCCATCTGATAAAGGGAATGACCTAAAATCTGCATTCGACCTGATTATGCAATTTACACTACCCCATATGTATGTTTTAATGGTAAGACTTCAGTATCATTATGCAATACATGTGATACAAACTCGGATAATCCCTCAAACTCTGTATAACACTTGAATGAGAATTCTCTGGAAATATTGTTGAAATTATAAGTCGATCCTTATGACAGTGATGCGTGAATTAAATGAGAATGATCGTAATGACCAAAAAGACGGTAATGCCTCGAGCACCGTAATGTCTGATTAATTTGAATGACGTTATACCCTCAAGTTCTGTATTGAATGAATCGTCTGTAAAGGGGCGGAGAGTTATGACGACTTAGTCTCGTTTTAATATGTGAATGATGAAGGTACTGAATGGTAATTCAGAAAGAAATGGTGGATTTATTCCAATTTCCAAAATGGCTGAAAGGCCCTCTTGAGCTAAATATGCAGATATGCATTTGATGAAATTCTGAGATTTTAATAAGACTTTAAGGGCTAAAGCGCCCCTAAGTGTTAGGAATCACACTCATGTACGATAATCACTCCTGATATTAAAATAAGGTTGTAAGTTTTCTGCACAGAATATGAGTTCGACTACACTGCGGCAAGTCTGGTGGTGAAATACGAAAGCAACCGTTCAGATATACTTTACAGCCAGATACATTAGAAGGGTTGGTTAGAAATGCAAGGTTGAGGTATGATAGTTCGAATGATTTGGAGGCTCGATAAACTTCTGGAAACATTAAATATTGTGAATCGTCATATCCTCATTAATGGGCTAAATTACGAAAATCATCCCTGATAGTTAAATGACCAAGATGCCCTCGTTGGCCCAAGTAATCAAAATAGCCTTCAGTGTATCTGATACCGTGAATAATCTTGACATAGAAATCTCTGAATGCCTGGTTGGAAATTTGATGAGCAAACAAAATTCCCGAGCCACTGTTTATGCCTTGTTGGTATAAATTACTAAAATGTCCGGGTATGATAAAATGACCATAATACCCTTGTAAGCCTAAATGGCTGAATCACTCAAGATATGCCAAAGCTCTGAAAGATCTTGATATATCATCTCCTGAATATCTGGGTTAAGCAGTTAGTATGAACCCCTTCTAATAGGGGCCACGTTTCAGAAATCCGTTCAAATCGTCACAAGTTCAATATGTCTTATTCCGTATATGCTAAACATCTCTGAAAAATGATCTGTTCCATCTAGTGTGTTCCATGTTTGTACTATATTCTGTTGAATGAATTGCATGACATTCTCTGCCTACTTGATAGTATGATATGTTAGCTTGATATATGATGGAACAATCTGTTTGCATAATGTATACTGAAATGTCTGCTCTGCTTAATAGTATGCCCATTTATCTGTCATATATGTTCTGTTAATCATGTCTGGAATCTGAACTCTAATTTCTGTCTGGGGTATACTGTTGGGTTATGATATGAAGTCTCTGTCGGTACAGCCCTGATCCAGCTGGTAAATCCTCATGGACTCAAGGTCTCCCCTTGAGTGGCACCTACGCCCATCGGGCCTAGGGTAAGTCCTTATGGACCTAAGGCACCCCCTTAGGTGGCACCTATGCCCATCGGGCCTAGGGTAAGTCCTTATGGACTCAAGGTCTCCCCTTGAGTGGCACCTATGCCCATCGGGCTTAGGGTAAGTCCTTATGGACCTAAGGCACCCCCTTAGGTGGCACCTACGCCCATCGGGCCTAGGGTAAGTCCTTATGGATGCAGTTCTGGGGGACTGCATATTGGTGTAAGGTTGGAGGGTATTTCTTGTAAACTTCAGTATGAACATTGGACATTTGCATTTAATCTGTTACGTGCTCATATGATATAATGTTAGATACTTATGTATGTTAATCTGTACTTATTGGAACACACTAGACGCCAAACTCTCTGATTCCTACCTCGTATATTATCAGCCTATATAATTTTCGTTTAATCCTCAAGGTCTGATTAAAGAACACATTAGGTGTTAAACTCCTTGTTCTCATCTTCTCAATCTGCAAGATTGTAATATTCTCGTCTGTTACTCGATGGGTGAATAAAGAACAAGTATCGTTATTCTCAAGTATAACGTTACCCTGAAATAACGTAAAGAGAAAAGAGAACTGTCACTTCTTGGATCATCATGAAAATGTTATGCTTACCATATGTCTGCATGAACGTATAGCATCTTTTGGTAGTTCTGTATTACTGAGCTTTCCCAAGCTCATGTTGTTTTTACCATCTCAGGATAAAAGATCAGATAAGTTGCACCTATCAACGTCGGTATGGGAGTTTCTTCGGCTCGTCAGAGAGTATGGTATCTGTGTAACTAGGGGGCATGTGTATCGCGTTTGTATTATACAAATGAGTCTGAAACTATTTTCCGCAACTGGTATTATGATTGTTTTATCATTTTGAACGATTTCTGAAATTGTATTTTAAATCAGATATTTATTTTATGGTTTTAAAGGTTTAACCATATGTTTATTTGAAATTTTCTGTGGGTCGCTCTTGTGACCCTAATGTGACTTCCTAGGATCCGTGAAACGCATAGGCGGGTCTAGGGGGTTACATTTAGTGGTATCAGAGCTTAGAGTTGCGTCTTTCTGGGTAGATCGGCCGATCGTCTGTCATAGGGTGTCTGTTATGTGCATGCCCCTAGGTCCTGACCGTACTCCACCGAGCCGAAACTCTGATGTTGAATCATTTCTCTTGAAATAACCAAATCTGAATATTCTGCCTTCCATAGCTCAACATCTGCTTACAGGAAATGTCTATAACGTTTGTCTGTGTTTTGAATTAAATGGTTGAATATGAATCTGGATAAGGAACTTGAGATGGTTCGTACTTATGAATCAGATTAAGAATAATGTTTGATGCGGGATAACTGATGTAAGATTTCATGAAAGGCTATTCGGTGATAACGTTTGTGTCTGAAATACCCTACTGAAAAAAAAAAAAAAAAACCTATGAACTTCAGAGTTAAGTGTTTGCAATTGTGCAGAAAGTGTATAATCTGTGGTGCCTCTGTTAAATACAAAAGAAATAATTTTCCGGATATTACGTTGAAGGAAAGTGATATCCATTAATAACCTTAGATGTGTTCGATCAGTATGAAGAAGGCATCTCCTTCAAGGTGCGGCTTGGTATATCCTTAAATATCATCCCTGACTGAAATTTGATGTTTACATCCTGATTTTTGGGAGTAGATGTTGGACTCCTAGAGTGTTTGTCTGAATTGTAGTTGTAGTTTTTCATCTGAAAATTGATGGTCAACCTAGAAGAGTAATTCGGATTCTGGAAGATATACCTTTGGGTGGTATGATTAGCTTATGTGGTAGATTGAAATGTCTCTTATCCTTGACTGAGGCCATTTATAATAAAAGTTATGAGACAAATATTTTCTTGGCACCGTACAAGATTCCGTATGGGTGCAATTACCGTATTCTGATAAACAGGTCTGAGATGAATTTGAATATAAAGTTACTTCGCGTGATTAAGGATATAACCGTCTGTGAGACACGAGGAATAACCATAATCTGATGGACAAGTTTCAGCAGGTAAATAAACGGAATTACAGTTTTGCTTTGATCCAACTCTGGTAAATTTCGAGGACGAAATTTCTTTTAAGGGGGAGAGAATTGTAACAATCTCAAATGGGGCTAGTAAAATTTTAAGAATTTTTGGGAGATTTAATCTTCTTTTTCCCTAAAAAGAATAATAGGTTTTGGGACTTAATTGAATGAATTCAGGTTTGGGAAGCTTGATTTATAAGGATTGATGACCAATTTGAAAATGGAATAAAATTTGGAGACAAAAGTGTGAACTCCCCAAAAATTAAATGGCTAAGAGTGTAATTGGACCATTTTTGTTTGAAAGACAATAAATCTGCCAAGTTAACGTGTTTTGGCAGAGGGGAAAAATGAAAGAAGAAAGGAAAGAAAGAAAAAAAAAGGGTAGAGATCCAATCTCAGATCTACCGAGATCCGACCGTCCATTTTCGACACCTCCACCACCATTGCGTTCATCTTGTCGAGACGAGTTCATCGGTACCAACGACATCATCATCGGAGTCACCGTTGGAGGGGGTGTTTGTTTATCGTCGGAAAACTTAAAAAGGTTAGTATTCGAACTTTGAGTTTGAATTTTGAAAATCCGAGACTACCACCGTGTTCAGAAGGTCGAAAACTATCAGCATGTAAAATTTGGTGGCCAACGGCCGCCCACAGCCGCCGCACGCGCCCCACGCGCCGCCGGTCGCGAGTGGGCTTCGTCTTGGTTGACCGAGCCACCAAGCCGGTTGACCGAGCCGCTGAGCCGGTTGACCGAGCCGGTTGACCGAGCCACCAAGCCGTTTGACCGAGCCGGTTGACCGAGCCGCCGAGCCGTTTGACCGAGCCGGTTGACCGAGCCACCGAGCCGTTTGACCGAGCCGTTTGACTGAGCCGCCGAGCCGTTTGACCGAGCCGTTGACCCGACCCGACCCGTTGACCCGACCCGACCCGTTGACCCGACCCGGTCAACAGTGACGTCAGCATGACGTCAGCGTTGACTTTGACCGTTGACTTTGACCGTTGACTTTGACCAAAAAGTCAAATTTTCCGAAAAGCCCTATTTTATGTTTTTCGACGTCCTGAGTCCGATTTTGAAGCCCGTTTTGTGAAATTCTAACCCGAAGACCTCCGAATCTGACCTTGAACCCGAAAGTGTTTAATTCTGTTAAGAGCTCTATGGATAAGAACTGAATTGTTAATTTGTGTATTTGAAGGTATGCTAATATCTCGGTATTTGAAATGTCATGGGACATCCAGTCCGGATTCGAATGCGATCGAATGTAGTATTGGGAGTCAACCGGTATAACTCGGAATTAAGGTAATACATTACTACCCCTTGTATGCTTTATGTACATGTTGATACCTGGTTAAAGCATGCTTATGATAAGTGTTTTGTGAAATCTGCTTAAGCTGAATTCGATACGAAAAATAAGTATGAGATGTTGGATATGAAATTACGAAAATGCCCTTGGAGCATAAGTATGACTAAACTACCCATCTGATAAAGGGAATGACCTAAAATCTGCATTCGACCTGATTATGCAATTTACACTACCCCATATGTATGTTTTAATGGTAAGACTTCAGTATCATTATGCAATACATGTGATACAAACTCGGATAATCCCTCAAACTCTGTATAACACTTGAATGAGAATTCTCTGGAAATATTGTTGAAATTATAAGTCGATCCTTATGACAGTGATGCGTGAATTAAATGAGAATGATCGTAATGACCAAAAAGACGGTAATGCCTCGAGCACCGTAATGTCTGATTAATTTGAATGACGTTATACCCTCAAGTTCTGTATTGAATGAATCGTCTGTAAAGGGGCGGAGAGTTATGACGACTTAGTCTCGTTTTAATATGTGAATGATGAAGGTACTGAATGGTAATTCAGAAAGAAATGGTGGATTTATTCCAATTTCCAAAATGGCTGAAAGGCCCTCTTGAGCTAAATATGCAGATATGCATTTGATGAAATTCTGAGATTTTAATAAGACTTTAAGGGCTAAAGCGCCCCTAAGTGTTAGGAATCACACTCATGTACGATAATCACTCCTGATATTAAAATAAGGTTGTAAGTTTTCTGCACAGAATATGAGTTCGACTACACTGCGGCAAGTCTGGTGGTGAAATACGAAAGCAACCGTTCAGATATACTTTACAGCCAGATACATTAGAAGGGTTGGTTAGAAATGCAAGGTTGAGGTATGATAGTTCGAATGATTTGGAGGCTCGATAAACTTCTGGAAACATTAAATATTGTGAATCGTCATATCCTCATTAATGGGCTAAATTACGAAAATCATCCCTGATAGTTAAATGACCAAGATGCCCTCGTTGGCCCAAGTAATCAAAATAGCCTTCAGTGTATCTGATACCGTGAATAATCTTGACATAGAAATCTCTGAATGCCTGGTTGGAAATTTGATGAGCAAACAAAATTCCCGAGCCACTGTTTATGCCTTGTTGGTATAAATTACTAAAATGTCCGGGTATGATAAAATGACCATAATACCCTTGTAAGCCTAAATGGCTGAATCACTCAAGATATGCCAAAGCTCTGAAAGATCTTGATATATCATCTCCTGAATATCTGGGTTAAGCAGTTAGTATGAACCCCTTCTAATAGGGGCCACGTTTCAGAAATCCGTTCAAATCGTCACAAGTTCAATATGTCTTATTCCGTATATGCTAAACATCTCTGAAAAATGATCTGTTCCATCTAGTGTGTTCCATGTTTGTACTATATTCTGTTGAATGAATTGCATGACATTCTCTGCCTACTTGATAGTATGATATGTTAGCTTGATATATGATGGAACAATCTGTTTGCATAATGTATACTGAAATGTCTGCTCTGCTTAATAGTATGCCCATTTATCTGTCATATATGTTCTGTTAATCATGTCTGGAATCTGAACTCTAATTTCTGTCTGGGGTATACTGTTGGGTTATGATATGAAGTCTCTGTCGGTACAGCCCTGATCCAGCTGGTAAATCCTCATGGACTCAAGGTCTCCCCTTGAGTGGCACCTACGCCCATCGGGCCTAGGGTAAGTCCTTATGGACCTAAGGCACCCCCTTAGGTGGCACCTATGCCCATCGGGCCTAGGGTAAGTCCTTATGGACTCAAGGTCTCCCCTTGAGTGGCACCTATGCCCATCGGGCTTAGGGTAAGTCCTTATGGACCTAAGGCACCCCCTTAGGTGGCACCTACGCCCATCGGGCCTAGGGTAAGTCCTTATGGATGCAGTTCTGGGGGACTGCATATTGGTGTAAGGTTGGAGGGTATTTCTTGTAAACTTCAGTATGAACATTGGACATTTGCATTTAATCTGTTACGTGCTCATATGATATAATGTTAGATACTTATGTATGTTAATCTGTACTTATTGGAACACACTAGACGCCAAACTCTCTGATTCCTACCTCGTATATTATCAGCCTATATAATTTTCGTTTAATCCTCAAGGTCTGATTAAAGAACACATTAGGTGTTAAACTCCTTGTTCTCATCTTCTCAATCTGCAAGATTGTAATATTCTCGTCTGTTACTCGATGGGTGAATAAAGAACAAGTATCGTTATTCTCAAGTATAACGTTACCCTGAAATAACGTAAAGAGAAAAGAGAACTGTCACTTCTTGGATCATCATGAAAATGTTATGCTTACCATATGTCTGCATGAACGTATAGCATCTTTTGGTAGTTCTGTATTACTGAGCTTTCCCAAGCTCATGTTGTTTTTACCATCTCAGGATAAAAGATCAGATAAGTTGCACCTATCAACGTCGGTATGGGAGTTTCTTCGGCTCGTCAGAGAGTATGGTATCTGTGTAACTAGGGGGCATGTGTATCGCGTTTGTATTATACAAATGAGTCTGAAACTATTTTCCGCAACTGGTATTATGATTGTTTTATCATTTTGAACGATTTCTGAAATTGTATTTTAAATCAGATATTTATTTTATGGTTTTAAAGGTTTAACCATATGTTTATTTGAAATTTTCTGTGGGTCGCTCTTGTGACCCTAATGTGACTTCCTAGGATCCGTGAAACGCATAGGCGGGTCTAGGGGGTTACATAGCGGATTACTGGTTGCATTAGTTGATTTGATTAGCGGATCGTATTAGCTGATTGTATAAAATTGTTTGATAAAATTAACTGATAGTTGATAGCTGTTTGATTATTTAAACAAACAAAATGACATATAAGGACATGATTATATTCGATACTTGTTTAAATAATTTGATTATGAAAAATAATTTTTTAATATAACATTAATAAGCATATTGTAGGATCTCTATATTAATTTATTATTTATATAATTATTTTTAATATAATTTAATTAAGTATTGTTTTTTTGAAAATAATTAATTATTAAATTTAAATACAGATATAAATGTGTGAGAATAAAAAGATAAAAATAAAAATATTAGTTTACAAATGTCACAGTGTAAATACATGAGGGTGGCGAGTTAGAATAGAAAATGTTAAAATTTGGGTTATTTGAAGATTTTTTTATAATGATTAAGGGTAAGATAGTATTTATAAATCTTATGTCAAAACCTCGAATTTCAAAAAGGCTCCTATTAGCAGCTTTTTCAAAATTAGAGTTTTCACCTCAATCCGCTATTTTAATTTGTTATTCACCAAATATCTAAATGAGCAGACTTAACTGGTCAAATCTCTAATTTTAGCTCAAACTGTTATTTACCAAACATGGCTTATGTTTTTTTTTTTTGAGTTATGTTTCCACCGGGTATGTTATCTTGCGTAGATTAAGGTAATATTCTTTAATGATTTTGATCTTTAATGGTTTATATAAATACACGTATCATAGTAATCCTAATATCTTAAATTATGGTATTATTTTAATAATAATATTATGATATGTATTATAAGGTAATTATTCCTTATAATGTTGCCCCTTTAATAAATATTAAATATCACATTGAATATAGAATATGGTGTAAATATAATATACATATTTCAAAAGTTTAGCTTTTAACACGAAATATCTTGTGTAGTAAATTTGGCTTGTATAATTATTATTAAATGTGATAATAATTATTACTTGTTTTCGTATTAGTAATACTTTTTTTGAGAAATTTTATAGGGACGAACATAATATTCAGACGAAATTTTGATTTGCTTTAGAAATAAAGACCTCGTAAATAATTTATTTTGAGAATTAAATTTTGTCGTTTTAACGAGTTTACTGTAGGCAAAATGACAAAAGATGCCCCCAACGTTTGCATGTTTTGTCATTTGGCCCCCTATTCTTTTTTTTGGTCCAAATATGCCCCCAACGTTTGCTTGTTTTGTCATTTGGCCCCCTATTCTTTCTTTTGGTCCAAATATGCCCCCAACGTTTCATTCGTAGTCCAAATATGCCCCCAACGTTTCAATTTGGTCCAAATATGCCCCCGTTAGATGGAAACTGTCAGTCAACTGACGTTCAACAGCTGATGCTGACTGGACTTGCCACGTATTAAGATCTGCTGATGCCACGTCAAATTTTTTTTATAAGCCGTTGACCGTTAGTTGATTGACAGTTTACATCCAACAGGGGCATATTTGGACTATAAATGAAACATTGGGGGCATATTTGGACCAAAAGAAAGAATAGGGGGCCAAATGACAAAACAAGCAAACGTTGAGGGCATATTTGGACCAAAAAAAAAGAATAGGGGGCCAAATGACAAAACATGCAAACGTTGGGGGCATCTTTTGTCATTTTGCCTTTACTACTGTATCTTCCTTTCTAAACAAGAATCAATAAAATTAAACAGAATCGGGTTGCCTTGATATCTCTGTTTTGGGTTTAGTGCTATTAATCCCATTATTTAACAGAAGATATAACAAAAGAAATAAATTATTGAATTTATTTCTACGTTAGAATTTTGCGTTGACTCTAATTTGTTAAAGAAAATAAATCGTTTAGTTTATTTTCGTGGGAATCAGTTGACTCTAATTTGTTAAAAAAATAAATTGTTTAATTTATTTTCGTGGGAATCTAGAATGATTCAATTTTGAAAAATGAAATAAATCGTTGAATTTATTTTCTTAAGAATCTTATATGATTCTACTTTAAAAAAGGAAATACATCGTTGAACTTATTTTCTTGAGAATCTAGTATGATTCTATCTATAAAATAAATAAATAAATCATTAAATTTATTTATTGAGAATCTTATACCAAACAAAGTGGACAAATCTATTCTAATAGAATTGTTATTGGAAGTAACATTGGTTACTGAATCCAAGAATTGATTCCGATCGAGGTCTTGAATCAAAGCATAGAAGAACTTTATTTTTTATGTCGAAAACCTTATATGATGCACGTTACGATGTGTACAATGTTTAAAATTGGTTAAAGAATTGTGAGGGTCGTTTGACCATAAATACAAAATGAAAGATGTTGGTGCTAATAAATCCTTAGTTACTAAATTCTTAATTTTTATTATTATTATTGATTCTAAATTGTTGTTAATCAAATGTATTGACTTTAATTGACCACTCACAGTATTCCCGCAAAAGAAATGTTGATAAGTGAATTCGTTTAAGCATTAGTCATTTGAAAAGCTAATCCATGTTTGAAACGACTTCAAGAACTTCTTTTAGCATAAGAGAATGAGATTCATAAATGGGTGATTTAAAAAACAATATGAAAATGTATGTTTAGGATATGTTCTTTGAAAGACCTAGTATTTAAGCGTGTCTAGTGCACCACCTCTCTTTTCATAAGTTACCTACTTGGTGCATTATTCATCATTGCGTTTAATAAATTCATAATCTATGTTTCTGGCTTGTGACTATGAGTCACAATGGAAAACCAGTGAAATTAAATGGAAAGACTTTTAAAACGTGGCAAAAAAGAATGTTGTCTATTTGACCATGTTAAACTTGATAAAAAAAATAGATGATCTTCTTATTGTTAGAGAGGATAAGGTAAAGGATGAGTCTACCACGTGCGACGAACACCGCTAAACACTACTAATGATGAACACTGCTGAACACCATTAAATTAATTAATAAAGATTTAAAATTTTAAGGACCCATCAAATAATTAATAATTACTTTAAAATTTTTAATTAAATTATTTTTTATATATATTAAAATTTTATTTTTTTTAATAAGGGTAAACTATATATTTAATACCTCACCTATTTCCGTATTTCTATTGAACCCTCATTATTTAAATATTATTTTAATTTGACACTATTCTTTATAAAAAATAATTTAACCCTTAACCCTCAACCTAAAACCCTAAACTATTAAACCTTAAACCCTTAAAATCTTAAACCTATACCCTAAACCATATACCCTTAAAAATAATTTTATTTAATAAAATCCTAGTGTAATTTAAAGATTACAAGAAATAAATGAACAGTCTAATAATTTATTATGGTGTTTTTTCATAGAAATCTAATCATTTAAATAAATGAACAGTCTAATAATTTAAACTATGGTCCAACTCATTGGAGAAAAATGGGGTAATTTAAAGCTTCCTTAAATATAATTTTATTGAATAAAATTTATATGCTTATGTTGCCGATTATTGTGCGGAAACATTGGAGCGAGATGGAGTTTCTCATGTTGAACATAAGAATCTAGCTATTGGAGATGTTGTGATGCCTCTTGCATGCAGTAGAGAGCCCCACGGTTTAAAGTATGAATTTGCTAATAGATACTCGAGTGTGGATGACCATAGTTTTGATGATGTACATAAAACTGTTATGCTGAAAACCATAGATGTTGAAAATATAAATGATGGTCGTTCATCGTTAAAGTCAAATATGAATCTTTTACTAGCTTATAAGAAAAGGTGAGGTGGATGGAAATGGTGAGTACACTTCCTCAAGTCTAATATGGATCCCTGTACTTCAAAAGCAGACGAATGTTGAGAAAATTGGGCTATCTAGAGCTTGTGCTAATGAGGAAATTGGGATTAGTGGCGGTCGTAGTTGTTCTAGGTTATGCAATATTTGTGGTCGTTCAGGAACATCACAGAATATGCTAATCTGTAACCCTCTCGTCCCGGTCTGGCCGGATGACCGGTCCGAGTGGGCCACACGGGGAAAACCGAAGCGAAACCCGTTAAGGTTCCCCATCGGTTAGCAACCCTATTTTTTTCATTTTAATCTTGTCACATTCGAACCCCAAACCACATTCAAACAACCCAATTTTAATCTTGACTAAAGACATCTTAGTACCTATGTGTTTTTCTCTTTAAAAAGGCCAACAAAGTTCAAACAGTGCATATTTAAGCAAAGGTTTCGAAACCTCCCCAAATGGTTTCGAAACCTAGACTGGCAGTAAGGTCTGGAACCCAGATTTCAGCAAAGGTTTAGAAACCTTACCCATGGTTTCGAAACCTTCTTCCATGGTTTCGAAACCTTCCTCAAAGGTTTCGAAACTTAGGCTGGCAGTGAGGTCTGGAATCCCAGATTTTGCAAAGGTTTCGAAACCTTCCCTAAAGGTTTCGAAACTTAAGCTGGCAGTAAGGTCTGGAATCCCAGATTTCTGCAAAGGTTTCAAAACCTTACCCATGGTTTCGAAACCATTGTGCAGGGGAGCCCTTACTGCTTAACTCTAATGACTTTCTATGGAAGAAAAACATCAAGAGCATACATAGCCCAACATAAGAGCTTAAAAAGGGCTAAAGGCACACAACACCAACAACCCAAGTCTAGAGGCATACGTCCTAGATTAAACGTACTCCAACATACTCAAACATACTCAAGGCATGAATATGAACAATCATACATACATGGTAAATTATACATTAAGAGCCTTTCATACAAGCATGCTTGAGACATTGATAGACAAAAGCACCATTCATCACATAAAGGTTTACATGTCATCAAGCAATTTAAACATCTACAAGGCATACATCACTCAAGCATTTGGCAAGTTATCATGATTACAACCCAAGTCAACCATAGACATACATCAAAACTCGAATCAGCAATACCTATCCCATTGCTTAACTATTACATTCTATTACTTAAAATTCATACATTGAGCTCACCAAAAGCAACACTTGGAGACCTTTCCTTGCCTTTGCCACACACAAGCTATTTATCTGCATTGTCGAACAAAAGAGAGCGTAAGCATAAAAGCTTAGTGAGGGTAAGCTCATAAGACAAACCTTCGACAATGCATGGTCCAAGCACGAGCAATTTCCATAATGAAATGCATGTTCTTACCTTTGATCCGCATAAGCCAAAATGATCATGATGCATGAACATATAATCAACATCATGCCATGCTCAACAACCCATAAGCTCGACGTACGAAGATACATAACTCAATGCATTAACCACATCATATATCAGTTCATAAGGGCATCACATTTCACATCTTATAAGCATATATACATAATCTCATATTGGTATACACATACAACCTCATATTGGCACCTAGCTATGACTCGAATACGAGGATAACCCGTTGGAACGCATTTCCAACAACAACATTACCTCGGTGGGATTCCACTCATCACCGGTCCTTGCAAGGGCGGGATTCCACTCATCACCACATGCCCTACGGATGAGATTCCACTCATCATCACGTAGAAATATATAAAAGCTTCCGGTGGAATATTACATCACCGTACTCCTCCTTGGTGCCTTAACGCCACCAAGGCCACGTACGTTTTTGACTCAATTTGTGTGCACACTCATCCTAATGATCGATCATTGTACCCAAGCATACTAGTGCCAATATAAATCAAATTCCACAACCTTTCACAATATCAATTTCAATATAAATTCCGTGCTTAGCACGTACTCACCATGATTCTCCAAAATCATGCAACTACCTCATTACCTCATTTCACAAACTAGCACCACATGTATTTCATCTAAACAATTATCACATAATATGTCCACATACATGTATCCACATTATATTTGTTACCAACAAGCATATAACAACGCATTAAGCCATACCTCAACATAAATGTATATCACATTATACGCAATCATCACAACACAAATCATCACGAGGCATAGCATTGATTAAAGAATTCATCCAAGGTCTCTAACTAAAGTTTAGGATTAGGCTACCACCCTAATCCTAACTCTAGATGGGTCTACCAAGCCCAACCTAGTCCACATGCTTGAACCAACCACTTAAAAACCAATTTAAAAACATTAACCACTCACCTCTACCTCCAAGCTCAACTACCAAGCAAGCATCACCTTCAAGCTTTCGAATTTCTTCCCGAAGCTTCTCCAACGCAAGTTCTCGCTTCTAAACAACCTCAATACAATTCAAATAATCCTCAAATCAGCCCAACATCAAAATATCAACCCGGAATACAAATTCAAATATCAAACTCAACATTTCAAGTCATGACCAAACCCCCAACTTTATCTAATCCAAACAGCCCATAATCCTTGCTCAAAACCCAAGTTTCCAACACATTTTATACTCACAAATGATTGCTAAATTCAGCCACAACATCAACCCATAGGTGCAAGCCAAGCTCCAACAATTTCCAACCCCAAACAATCACCAAAATTCCCATTTTCGTACTCCTATTTTACCCAGCAGAAAATTTCATTTTCAAGCACCCAAATGACATCTAAATGGTCCCAAAACATCCCTCTAGCATACATATACCATTAGCTCTTTGTTTTCAACCTAAAACCCACAAAAAATGGTGTTTTTGAGAACTCAAAAATGGGTATAAGAGCTCACTTCGGATTTTTACCAAAATTCAACCAAATTAACATATAATGAGTATTTCAACATGATTAAACAAAACCCCAACTCAATTTATCAAAACAAAATGAAAAACCCATTAAAAACCCAAACTTTGATATAAACCCTAATTTTCAAAACTCCATAACTTTGAAATCTAAGACTATAGATAGATAGAGGATAAAGAGGAGATTAAGAAAACATAATTACCTTTGAAAAACACCTTGGATTGAAGAAGATATTGAATAGAATAGTAGTTTGAAGTTTGAGAGAGTTTGGAATGGGGGATAGAGGTTTTCACGTTGAAATATGGTGAAAAGGGGAGAAGATGACAACTTTCAAAAGTTGTCATCCTTTTTAAAAACTTTTGGGTAAAATTGCACTGTAGGTCCCTCCCTTTTTATTAAAGCTCAATTACACCACATTTTAGGTTGAATTGTTTTAATTAAATTTTATTGACTCGAACTATAAACCCGGCTAACTCCTAGCCCCAAAACACGGGTGTTACAACTCTCCCCCACTTAAGGAAATTTCGTCCCCGAAATTCATCGAACATGAAGAGTCACTGAAACATGCTCCTCCATACTTCCCTTGTCTTCTCACCACAACATTTTAACCAACTCGAATGACTTACTACACAACATTTGCTATCTGACACTAAGATCTCAACTGATTCTTCAAGGCATGTCAATTTCAAACTCAACTCAATCTCTTCTACAAACATAGTACAGAACATGTCTGACTCACACTCCCGAATTATGGATTCACAGACACATCACAAACCTCTTTCTAACTCTGGTGGTAACCGCAACAGATAAACAACAGATCTAGCCCGACTCACAACTCATACAACACTGTTTAAAAACTTGACCGATGACTTTCTCTGACTGATCATCTGACTTCATCAATTAACCAAACACTATGCAGACGTCTTCAAAAACAATCTAATTGAAGTCTCGGATCTCTATTACCCACTTCCATTAAGAACCTTCCACGGATGTAACAAACTAGAAGAAAACTGACGCTCGGTCTCAACACACTGGCAATTCACGCACTTACTCTCATACAGAACCACATCATTCATCCACTCAATTCAAAAGCATTCATCTTCAACCCACAATACGTCTTCATACTACTCAGATGCAATACAAATGAACTACCGTGTGCTTCGGCTAAAACAATACGTCTCAAAACACTATGTCAATCGGTACAACTATTCTGTCTCTAAAAATACAAACTCTATCATCTCTGAAACTGTATTCTGACGGTCTTCCTTCCACTATGTCTTGCAACTGTTTCTCTTCAAGCATTCTGACTCAATGTAGGTTCAACATGAAACTCGGCCACAAAACTGTTATCCTTCAGTAAACTGAATTTCGGCAAATACATCTCGCAACTCAACTACTAATCTTACAACAATTACACTCGGAACATCGGTCACTACATTGACTATCTTCGGATGGTACTCAATCTTGATATTACAGTCTTCGAGCAGTTCTAACACTTTATGTGGTTCAAGTTTCAACCCTTCCTAAGTCTTCAAATATTCTAAGTTCTGATGATACGTACATATACACTGTGCATTTCTTACTATACAAGCTTTGTCTCTAAGTCTTCGAAGCAAATACGACTGTAATTAACTCTATGTCTCATATCGGATAACTCTTTTCGCGGTCTTTCAACTATCTCGATGATCAAACCACAAATCTTCCGTCTAGCATAAACACACAACCTAACCCTACACATAACACATCACTATGGTTCGCGAGCTCTTTCTCTGATATAAGCTGATTCAAGGTCGAAGCTCTCTTCAAAGTTTCTTTCGGCTTCTCAAGGGCTCATTGTCTCGCATCTAACCACACAACTGAACATTCTTCTGTAGAAACTTGTCAAAGGAGCAGCTATCTTCAACAAAAAAACTATTCACAATTCTCTAAAAGTAACAATGCTAGACCTAGGAACCATAGATATTTGTCACAGTCTTCAATTTCTTCCAACTCATATCTTCTTTTGCGTACTTGGGATTTACTCTAATACACTCGGCTGATCTACATGTCCTAGGAGACATCTTCATTAACTCGAAGTTCACGTTGCATAACTTGGTATACAATTAATTTTCTAATAGAATCTACCACACTAACTTCAAAGCTTGTCATGATCTTCTTCGGTACGTGAATATACTCATGTGTCATCTAGAAGAGCTACTACAACTGACCAAGAAACTCAGGAAAATATTCTGCTCAACATCTCTATGAAGGTAACTAATACACTAGTCAAACAAAACGGCATAACTCAGAGCTCAAGGTGATCACATCTTGCCCCTAAAGCTGTCTTCGGTACTTCAACTTTTCTCACTTTCAACTGGTAGTAAACGGATCTCAAACTAATCTTCAAATAGACTGAAGCACACACTAACTGACCAACAAATCACTGACACTCGAAAACTGATGCTAATCATTCACTGTCACTTGTTTCAACTGTCTGAAATCTAAACACATTCTTGTATTGTCTTCTCTCTTCTTCACAAATTGCATTGGCATACTCTAAGATGACGTACTAGGCCTAATGAGTCTAAGGTCCAGCTAATCTCGAAGTTATTTCTTCAACATTCTCAATTCTTTCGGGATTCATAAGTTACAGAGCTAACAACACAGAAGCAACCTCGGAGACGGTCTCAATAATGAACTCTTCTTCTCTATCAAGAGACAAACCGGGTAAATCTTCCAAACACTTCTAGAAAAACACAAACTATTCTAGCATTCTGCGGTCTAATCTTCATTCAAAATCAAATTCATCACACTTGCTAAGCAAGCCTGCCCACTAAACTCAATCAATCTTCAACCTCCAAAGCTGGATCAACATTCGACAAGAAGTTCACCTCCTCACCTACTACTACAGTCACACAGAAATCTGCAACTTCAAGGCATCTCTCTCTCTTTGTCTCAACGTATACACTAACTCTGTGCTCTTCAAGCCAAACCTTGTCAAAAGGTACATCAAAACCGTAGGAAGACGATCACTTCACATCTACTAGAAACTAGTAACTCTAAACCACCAAAAAAACATCTTCTGTACATCTTTCTGATCACTACTATCTCCCAAAGGCTAGTCACATGTGTCCCTACATCTAAGGTCTCAGCAAGGATATCTAATTTCTTACGTGCTCACACAAAAGGAGGTATCCGCGGAAATTGCAACTTCACATGTACACAACTGATAGTCTTCGGTCCTCTTGTTTTCAGTCTGGTTCTTCAACAAAATCTGATTCTTCTAGACTGTTCTTAGAGCATCTCGTAATTTCAAGATTCAATTCTGATCACACACAGACAGTCATGCTGGACTTGTTCTACCCCTAACAACAACCTGGAGTCAAAGCTCAAGACTCCCTTCTCGGCTCAACTATATCGGAAGTGACTTCATCTCTTCCGCTTGCTGGAAGACAACCCAACGTACACTGACCCAATCACACAAACTAGCTCCCATTCACGGACACTGACCGGCTGTCTTGCATTAAAATCATAGGCCGCACCCCAACGGTCACCAACTAACACTTCTGGATTTTCAGATTACTCACACGAGACCCCCTACCCTGATCTCGCCAAAAGAACCAAGGTACTCGCACATACCTCTAACACTTCACCGGGCATATTCAAACATGCATGCTTGCTAACAATGTACAGAGATACGGATTCGGAATCAACTGGAGGAAACAACTTAATACTGTACCAAGGGCTTATCGGTTAGAACATCAACACCACTCTAACTCCCACTCATGTGCCTTCACTTCTTCTTACCGACTAATGTCAGAGTTGATCACATCGTCCCTCATCCACAGGAATCAACCCACATACACACCGTCTCAAACGAACAAATTGTACCTCAAATCTGGTACAACCATACCTCCCTAACTAAGATGATGGACCCCCTCAACATCGTCCACCTTTTCAGAAACGACGACTTCTACTTACCGGAAAGCAATTAAATAAACAACAACATCAACAATAAAACATACAAGATTGTGTTAGCAAGGCAAGGCTTCCAAGTGGCTCAAGTATGTTTCCCTCACTTAAAATCTCTTTTTCGATGTAATAGTAGCAATGGGACTCTACTAAATATGCTTTAAACAACTCAACACACATTCATACTCAACCAAGCATATAACAAGGCATACTTGCTAAACAAGCAAACATATGCGTACGATCAAACAACATACATCCTCAATCAAACAATCATACATCACAGCATACATGGATAACAGGCAACATGCTTACATGGCAAGCAAACACCGTGCAATTTCAATCACAAAACACAACTTACCTCACTTACCTGCCCGAGGTCTCGGTAACCTCAGGCTCTGATACCAACAAATGTAACCCCCTCGTCCCGGTCTGGCCGGATGACCGGTCCGAGTGGGCCACACGGGGAAAACCGAAGCGAAACCCGTTAAGGTTCCCCCTCGGTTAGCAACCCTATTTTTTTCATTTTAATCTTGTCACATTCGAACCCCAAACCACATTCAAACAGCCCAATTTTAATCTTGACTAAAGGCATCTTAGTACCTATGTGTTTTTCTCTTTAAAAAGGCCAACAAAGTTCAAACAATGCATATTTAAGCAAAGGTTTCGAAACCTCCCCAAATGGTTTCGAAACCTAGACTGGCAGTAAGGTCTGGAACCCAGATTTCAGCAAAGGTTTCGAAACCTTACCCATGGTTTCGAAACCTTCTTCCATGGTTTCGAAACCTTCCTCAAAGGTTTCAAAACTTAGGCTGGCAGTGAGGTCTGGAATCCCAGATTTTGCAAAGGTTTCGAAACCTTCCCTAAAGGTTTCGAAACTTAAGCTGGCAGTAAGGTCTGGAATCCCAGATTTCTGCAAAGGTTTCGAAACCTTACCCATGGTTTCGAAACCATTGTGCAGGGGAGCCCTTACTGCTTAACTCTAATGACTTTCCATGGAAGAAAAACATCAAGAGCATACATAGCCCAACATAAGAGCTTAAAAAGGGCTAAAGGCACACAACACCAACAACCCAAGTCTAGAGGCATACGTCCTAGATTAAACGTACTCCAACATACTCAAACATACTCAAGGCATGAATATGAACAATCATACATACATGGTAAATTATACATTAAGAGCCTTTTATACAAGCATGCTTGAGACATTGATAGACAAAAGCATCATTCATCACATAAAGGTTTACATGTCATCAAGCAATTTAAACATCTACAAGGCATACATCACTCAAGCATTTGGCAAGTTATCATGATTACAACCCAAGTCAACCATAGACATACAACAAAACTCGAATCAACAATACCTATCCCATTGCTTAACTATTACATTCTATTACTTAAAATTCATACATTGAGCTCACCAAAAGCAACACTTGGAGACCTTTCCTTGCCTTTGCCACCCACAAGCTATTTATCTGCATTGTCGAACAAAAGAGAGCGTAAGCATAAAAGCTTAGTGAGGGTAAGCTCATAAGACAAACCTTCGACAATGCAGGGTCCAAGCACGAGCAATTTCCATAATGAAATGCATGTTCTTACCTCCGATCCGCATAAGCCAAAATGATCATGATGCATGAACATATAATCAACATCATGCCATGCTCAACAACCCATAAGCTCGACGTACGAAGATACATAACTCAATGCATTAACCACATCATATATCAATTCATAAGGGCATCACATTTCGCATCTTATAAGCATATATACATAATCTCATATTGGTATACACATACAACCTCATATTGGCACCTAGCTATGACTCGAATACGCGGATAACCCGTTGGAACGCATTTCCAACAACAACATTACCTCGGTGGGATTCCACTCATCACCGGTCCTTGCATGGGCGGGATTCCACTCATCACCACATGCCCTACGGATGGGATTCCACTCATCATCACTTAGAAATATATAAAAGCTTCCGGTGGAATATTACATCACCGTACTCCTCCTTGGTGCCTTAACGCCACCAAGGCCACATACGTTTTTGACTCAATTTGTGTGCACACTCATCCTAATGATCGATCATTGTACCTAAGCATACTAATGCCAATATAAATCAAATTCCACAACCTTTCACAATATCAATTTCAATATAAATTCCATTCTTAGCACGTACTCACCATGATTCTCCAAAATCATGCAACTACCTCATTACCTCATTTCACAAACTAGCACCTCATGTATTTCATCTAAACAATTATCACATAATATGTCCACATACATGTATCCACATTATATTTGTTACCAACAAGCATATAACAACGCATTAAGCCATACCTCAACATAAATGTATATCACATTATACGCAATCATCACAACACAAATCATCACGAGGCATAGCATTGATTAAAGAGTTCATCCAAGGTCTCTAACTAAAGCTTAGGATTAGGCTACCACCCTAATCCTAACTCTAGGTGGGTCTACCAAGCCCAACCTAGTTCACATGCTTGAACCAACCACTTAAAAACCAATTTAAAAACATTAACCACTCACCTCTACCTCCAAGCTCAACTACCAAGCAAGCATCACCTTCAAGCTTCCGAATTTCATCCCGAAGCTTCTCCAACGCAAGTTCTCGCTTCTAAACAACCTCAATACAATTCAAATAATCCTCAAATCAGCCCAACATCAAAATACCAACCCGGAATACAAATTCAAATATCAAACTCAACATTTCAAGTCATGACCAAACCCCAAACTTTATCTAATCCAAACAGCCCATAATCCTTGCTCAAAACCCAAGTTTCCAACACATTTTATACTCACAAATGATTGCTAAATTCAGCCACAACATCAACCCATAGGTGCAAGCCAAGCTCCAACAATTTCCAACCCCAAACAATCACCAAAATTCCCATTTTCGTACTCCTATTTTACCCAGTAGAAAATTTCATTTTCAATCACCCAAATGACATCTAAATGGTCCCAAAACATCCCTCTAGCATACATATACCATTAGCTGTTTGTTTTCAACCTAAAACCCACAAAAAATGGTGTTTTTGAGAACTCAAAAATGGGTATAAGAGCTCACTTCGTATTTTTACCAAAATTCAACCAAATTAACATATAATGAGTATTTCAACATGATTAAACAAAACCCCAACTCAATTTATCAAAACAAAATGAAAAACCCATTAAAAACCCAAACTTTGATATAAACCCTAATTTTCAAAACTCCATAACTTTGAAATCTAAGACTATAGATAGATAGAGGATAAAGAGGAGATTAAGAAAACATAATTACCTTTGAAAAACACCTTGGATTGAAGAAGATATTGAATAGAATAGTAGTTTGAAGTTTGAGAGAGTTTGGAATGGGGGATAGAGGTTTTCACGTTGAAATATGGTGAAAAGGGGAGAAGATGACAACTTTCAAAAGTTGTCATCCTTTTTAAAAACTTTTGGGTAAAATTGCACTGTAGGTCCCTCCCTTTTTATTAAAGCTCAATTACACCACATTTTAGGTTGAATTGTTTTAATTAAATTTTATTGACTCGAACTATAAACCCGGCTAACTCCTAGCCCCAAAACACGGGTGTTACAACTCTCCCCCACTTAAGGAAATTTCGTCCCCGAAATTCATCGAACATGAAGAGTCACTGAAACATGCTCCTCCATACTTCCCTTGTCTTCTCACCACAACATTTTAACCAACTCGAATGACTTACTACACAACATTTGCTATCTGACACTAAGATCTCAACTGATTCTTCAAGGCATGTCAATTTCAAACTCAACTCAATCTCTTCTACAAACATAGTACAGAACATGTCTGACTCACACTCCCGAATTATGGATTCACAGACACATCACAAACCTCTTTCTAACTCTGGTGGTAACCGCAACAGATAAACAACAGATCTAGCCCAACTCACAACTCATACAACACTGTTTAAAAACTTGACCGATGACTTTCTCTGACTGATCATCTGACTTCATCAATTAACCAAACACTATGCAGACGTCTTCAAAAACTTTCTGGTTTCTTAATTTTTATCCCTTTTCCGTAGACTTCGGAGCATTTTTCGGCAAAATGGAGATCAGATTCGAACTCAAAGGGTTAAGACGAAGCGACAAGTGAAATCTGAGACTGAACGACCACCACCTTCGGTCGTCGACGGTGGCGTTCGACGGCGGCGAATGATGGTCGACGAACAGTTGGATTTAATTTTATATTATATATTTTAAACCATTTTTATATTAAATAATGATAAAAATGCCAAAAAATAAAAAATAATCGAGAGTGACAAAAACAAGAACAATTCGAAAGTTTAATTAGTAAATTGAAAAGTTTAAAAATTGAGTGACCAAAATATGAGTGAGAAGATAGTTGAGTGATGATTTGTGTATTTTACCCTTAATGTTATGTGTATTTGCTTAAAAACAAAGATGAAGCTATAGAGAAAATTGTTCTCTATAAGCATGATGTTGAAACCTAAATTTAATTGAAAGATTAAGCTGTGGAGAAGCTCTATATGAGTAACGTCGGTACCATAATGTGTCTAACATGTGGGGGAAGTTGTTAAATCAACTAGTAACCTTTTGAATAAGGTTTCCCACAATAAAAGAAACAAGACACCATATGAGTTATGGAAGATAATTAAACCTTCTTACAACTACTTGATAATGTGGGGGTATCTTCAAAGGTAATGACCTTATTACTGAAGCAAATGGAAATAGATCCTCAAAAACGGTGGATTGTATTGACTACGTGGAACATAACAACGTATATCAGTTTCTTGTGTGCTAATCAAAGAACCTTGAGATCCACAAGAATATGATAATGGAATTAAAGAATGCTTCATTCTTTGAAAATATATTTCCTTGTATAATTAAGAAAGTTAATCCAAGTTCCACGAAACGAACTTTAGAAACTATCAGTGAAGATAGTCGAAATGTTTAACAAAAGGTTGAAACTACGATATTGTCATGATGATAAATATGTGTGTGTGTGTGTGTGTCAAACCTACCGACATTATGATACATGATCCTATGTTGATGGCATACTCATTGTTATAAGTAACAATAAAATGATAAACGTACCAATGGCATGTTAAATTCAAGATTTGATGTGAAAAATACAAGAATGACATAATTAATTTTGGGCATCCAAATCAAATGGTCATATGAAGGTCTTATATTGACTTAGACACACTGTGCGGAAAAATTCTTGAGAAATTTAGCAAGGATGATTATGATATAACCAGAACTTCAATAGACACGAGCCAAGATCTATCCAAGAATAAAGGTTAAAATGAAGACAAGTGGGATATGCAAGGGTAATAGGCAATCTAATGTACCTCATGAGCTGCACTAGACCAAATATTACTTTTACTGTGAACAGTATAAAGTAGATTCACAAGCGATCCAGGTGAAAATCACTAGAAAACGATTGCAAGGATATTGAGATATCTTAGATATACTCAAGATTATGGATTGTATTATTCTAGAGATCCTCCTATTTAAAAGGATACTCCGATGCTAGTTGGATATCTAATATTCAAGATATCAATGGCACAAGTGGATGGAAATCCTCGAGACAAACAATTATAACTAGATCCATAATGAAATCCAAGTTTGTAGTTCTAGACAAGTCTAGAGAAGAAGTCGAATGACTTCAGAATTTCTTGGAGGATATTCCTGAATGGCTAAAGCATGTGCCAACAATATGCATACATTGTGATGGCCAATAGAAAATTGGTAGAGCATAGAGCTTTATGTATAATAGTAAGTTGAGACATATGCGTCGTCGACATAATACATGTAACCCCCTTAGCCCGGTCTAGACGTTAGACCTGAATTGAGGTGATTACACGGGGAAAACCAAAGCCAACTCGTTAAAGCCGACTCCGATTGACGACCTTTTTATCTTTTCTAGATGTAAAATAAGTCATATGTGAACACCAAAGAGCATAGGAAGAAACAGCACAGCGATCGGGATTCGTTAGGGGTTTAATTGCACAATTTAAGCTTTTAGGGACCAAAACATAATTTCTGCGAAGTACCGGGGCTTTTCAGATTCTAAGGTTACCATTATCCAATTAATCACATTTCATGCTTCTCCGCCAATTTTCATGTCAAACGGATCATCCAAACTCATTCAATTGCATACACAACATTTAGGGACTAAAATGCAACGTTTCAAAACATCCTCAGCTGAGGTTTAACCAACTTAACGACCTGCGTATCGATACGCCTAAGGAGGGTATCGATATGCCCTCGATGGTCAAACTTCCTAGGCTTGCATCACCAGACCGTATCGATACACGGAGGTACCGTATCGGTACGCCCTCGTTCAGTGACTAAAGAGGGTATCGATACGACCCCGTGTACCGGTACGCTCCTCCCAAAACAAGGAGACCGTATCGATACACTCGGAGCTGTATCGATACATTGTAGTCTGCAAATGCCAAATATGCAAATTTTGAACCTCAACGACCAAACCAAACCACTCCAACATATAGTTAAACTTATTTACACACCAATATGCATCAACTCCAACATATTTACATCAAAAACTAGTCGCATTGCAAGCATTTAGCACACCAACTCATATAGCATATGCAACTAGAATGAACATGCTTTAATCATAAGCCATAGCAAAACTAAAATGCAAAATGAGCATCCAAAAAACACATAATGGCCATATACAAGTCTCAAACCGTAAACCAAACTTGTTCTAGGTAAACAACCTCATCACACATCAAGGTAAAGGATTTCCCCCATTGCCCTTATTATCTATAGCTAGAAAACAAAACATACTTTCCAAGTGGAGTTCTTCTTGAATCCCTTGCTTCTTGTTGTCCCAAATTCAACTATCTGCATTGATGGACAAAAAGGAGCGTAAACACAAAATGCTTAGTGAGGAATGCTCAAAACCAAAACACCATCAATGCAGTGAAATCATAAAACACCCTTTACTTGAAATCACATTTCTAAAAATTAACATATTGTTTGAAAACTTCATTTGTAAACATCATTACATTAAATTATGCATCGCTCAACATATAAAACCAACATTAAAACCCAAATACAACATGTATCTCAATCTTAAACATCATCCTTGTAATTACTTCAATTTAAACCTTCTCATGCATAAACGCTATATGCAAAGTTTAAACCATATTTCTTGGAAACCATTTCCACATTATGCTCTTTCTTTCTCATACTTCAAAATCATTTCGAAGCAATTTTCATTTTGAAAACCACATGTACCATCTATCTATCTCTTGCTTTCAACCAATACAATTCTCATGGCAAGGCCATACGTGCTTGATGCACAAAAGCATTTCATAATCTCATTAGCTCATAAGCATTTCTCATTTCATAAAATCATTCAAAACATTGGCACATGTAAAACACATTTCTTTCTCATATATTGGCATTTTCATATTCTACTTTACACGGATATGTGGATAGCTTGACTCGAGGTCAAGTCCTACCTCGGTGGGATCTCGCCATCGAACTCTACTTTCTATGAAGCTTAGATATTCCACCAAGTCCTATCCCGGAGGGATCTCCATCACCGGACTCTATCCCTTTATAAAGCTTGGGTATTTCACCAAGTCCTACTCCGATGGAATTTACAACATCGGTTTCTCATGGCGATAACAATTGTTGCCATAAAGCTTGGGTCTTTCACCAAGTCCTATCCGATGGAATCTACAACATCGGTCTCTCATGGCGGTACCATACAATGACATTAAGCTTGGGTATTTCACCAAGTTCTATCCGATGGAATGCACATCATCGACCTCTCTCTTTGGAACGAATCCCAAGAGCACGTACGAATTTTTAGTTTATAGTGCACTCTACATCCTATTGGTCGACCAATTATATCTGGTAATCTTCTCATCATTTATGCCAATATATCACATTAAAATCATTAACACATCTACTATTTTCAAAGCATGCAACATCATCAAGGCTAAAATGTTAAATCATGCCTTTAAAACACAAGTTAACACCACATACCCTCAAAGATCATTAGTTTCATGCTTCCTTCACCAAACCATGTTTGATAACCAACTCTCATACTTAAAAATCATGCTCAAACAGCAAATCAAACCACATTGCCAAACCAAGCTCATCAAAGCCAATTTTAATATTTTCAAAACAATAATAGCACAAACCAAGAGAGAAATCTACTTCACTTACTTCCGAACTTAAATCGACGTTTCAAGCCTAGATTTAAGTTCCCAAACCTCTTTTCAAAATCGTTCCAAAGCTGGAAAAACACGTTCTCACTCACCGATACGCAACACTACGCTAACCGGTGAGCCAACCAAGCGTCCAAAGCCTCCAACGCTACATCGATTGCTTCCGGATTACTCTCCCATGTTTTTAGCACATAAAAGCAAATGATTAATGCATCACCATGCATTAAAATCACCAACTACTCAATCCAACCCGCTGCTCTACTCAAAACTAGCATTTCGGCTATCCGAAATAACCAAAAACATCCCCAAATATTCACCAAACAAAGCCCAGCCAAGATCTATCAATTCTAACTTTTTCTAAATATCAATTAACATAAAAAATCAACATAAACACGACCTTATACCTCCAGCAACAGCAAGTCATCAAAAACACCTCAAAAACCATAAATCTAACATCTTAAACTTGAGAACCAAAACCTATTCGGGATTTATTTGTTAAACCTCATTCTCAACATCAAATATCATCCAAAATATATTAGAAATCAACCTCAAAACAGAGCTTAACATAGAAATACGAAAATCACCAAGATCTCATCAAGAATCTTGAATTTAACAACTATTCCATGTTTATAACATTAAAACAACTAAAAAACTATTAACAAAGGATTGATAACTTGGGAATTTTAGTAAAGAACTGATCATTAGGGGAGAAGAACGAAGCTTACCTCTAATGGTTAATCTCTCCTTAATTTGGGCAAGTTTTCTTAAAAAAAATCAAAGCAAAATCAAAAGGATTTGATGATACAAAGATAAAAAATCCTTTGGAAGATAAAATCTCAGCAAACAAGATGAAAATCAGAGGAGAGAAGAGTGTTTGGCTTATTGGAAGTTGAGAGAAAATAAAAAGAGAAAACTATCGTGAAATTAGTTATGAAAAGCCAACATTTAATTTCCTTTTTAATTTCCTTTTATTCCTTTAATAAAATCATTATTAAAAGCTCCCAAATTAAAAAGAAATCTGATGAAACAAATGGTAAAATTAGCTTCTTAAAGATTCAAAGCTTCAATCCTTTACAAAACAGTCACTAGTCAACTTTTGCAAAAACTGCATTTTGGTCACTATACCAAAATGTAATATTTCCCAAACTCATTTTGTAAAATCATTTTTACCATAATCATTTACATATTAAATAATTATTTTTAGACATTTTACCATATTTTTAAACATCCCGAACTAGGTTTTCCCTAAACCGACCTCAAAGATTCGAATCTCTAATTTGCGATCGATAAATCATTAAGCTGATCACAAAACCTTCTAGGCCCAAAACCAGGGCGTTACAATACCGTTAAAGAACTGGTCTCAAATGGAGTTATCTCTATTAATTTTGCAAGATCAAAGGATAATGTTGCGGATCCACTAAACAAAAGGTTAAAACCGAGATCGAGTTGAGAAAACATTGAAAGGAATGGGACTAACGCCCATGGAAGTTTGAGGCGCTATGTAAAGGAAAACCCCACTCAGTTGACTGGAGATCCCAAGATCTAAGTTCAAAGGGACAACCTAATTGCATAGACATGTGCGATCATTATAGGGGCTATTATCCCCATGTCTGTTCCTATGATGTAAACAATGATCAAAATGATTTAGGCTAAGCAAGGCTTTTAATGACTATTGTGTGCTACGACGTGCCAAGCAACATAAGTCACCTATGTGAAAGTGAAGTGGGGCCAATGAGACTATTGGGCATAGTTCTCTCAAACTCTTGCAAAACCAGGCGATATCCATCGCTTTAAGGACATACCCATAATAACCGATATCTTGGCTATAGAGGTAGTTGTGTGAAGTATATTATCGTTTACAAAAATGGCAGACAATTCTAGGATATCACGTCTACTGACCAGCCAGTAAAGTAAATATATTTTCACAAGAGGAGATTCAAGAGTGGACACCTGCTTATCATATACAGCTATTGATCGTAGAATCTATCACCACATTGAGTCAAAATATTTTGATTAAATGGTCAATTTAATTCCTGTGGGGGATTATTGGAAAAAATTGATAATTTTTGGAGATTTGAATAAGAAATTGATCCAAACGTTGTTGAGGAAAAAATGTGGAACCAATAGTTGGTTCGTGAATGTGCAGACGTGCATGATGTGGGTGACGCTAATATCCAAACTGGTTTGGTCCTCTGTGGGCTTGCGAATATTTTGACCCAAATTTAAAGTAATTTTTTCCTCAAATAAGAGCGTATATTTGCCAAATTTTATCTTGGAATTAAAAGGTTAAACATTAAAAGTTACATTTAATTCAAAAAGTAATTTTAAAAATTGCTCTTTAATGACTTATTGATTAAATGCTCCATTAGGTCAAATTTCTAATGGTTCACTATGTGAAACCCCTATAAATAACTTGTTAAACTATTAGGTTAAACACAACTAAAAACACAGTGATTTTTCTATTTTTTTACTCTGTGATTTTCAAAAGTATTTTCTTCCGGTGATAGCCGAAGACAAATTACAGTTCGTGATCTCTACAACTGTGCAACTGTAGCTGATCATCTAGTTGTTGTATCTTGGGAGACAGACATCCAATGATCTCAAGCACCATAAGAGTGGCCGAAAATCTATCTTAAGGAAACTACGTAATTGCATGCCTAAACTCATTTCCCACTAATCAGTTTTTCTGTAACCCCCTCGTCCCGGTCCGGACGCTTGACCGGTCCGAGTGGGCCACACGGGGAAAACCGAAGCGAAACTCGTTAAGGTTCCCCCACGGTTAGCAACCCTAGAAAATTTCTTTTATTTGTCTTTTCTAAATGCAATACCATGTCCTATGTGAAACACGTCAGCGGAAACACGAGTAAAACAAAAACGATCATTCAAGACATCACCTTTAAAACAACCCATTTTCTGTATTTAAGCAGGCCGTATCGATACACCTGTCAACTGTATCGATACGCCTTGACCAAAGTCAACACCCAAGGGTCAACACAGGAGGACCGTATCGATACAGCCCTTGAGCGTATCGGTACGCCCTTCCCAGTCAACATCTCGTGGTCAACGAGATAAACCCGTACCGATACGCTAGGACACTGTACCGATACGGTAATAACTCACCAAAATCTCAGAATTCCAGTGAGCATTTACCGTATCGATACACCCTCGTGTATCGATACGCCCAGCCAAACTTGAGTCCTGAAGGCAAGACCGTATCGATACAGCCCTTAGGCGTACCGATACGCCCTGCACTGCAAGTCTCCCAAATTCAGCAAAAACTTACAAGACTCGAACCTAGATGCGATTTAAGACCTCCCTAGCCTCAAAGAAGCATTCATACAACATCTATTAACCAAAATCCAGTCATACAAGACACTCTTCATGAACATACATCATTCAATTAAGGAAATCATGAATTCATTCAAATGAAGGCAACAAGCACTTAAGTTTCACATGCTTCAACATCCATACACTTAGGCATCCTCAAAAGACATATGGCTAACATACAAGGTAAGCTCAATAAGGCATGGTTTTGCAATTCAAACATGGCATCAACAAGCCAAACAAAAGCAACGTAACAAGGAGTCAAAACATGCTCCTAAACAACCAACAATATCCATCAAAATAACACAAATCCCATTGCTTAACTATTACATGTTCAAACATTAAAAACTCATACTTGATATACTCAAAGCCAACAACCACACTTGGAGGCCCTCCACTTGCGCAAGCAACCCACGAACTAAGGATCTGCATTGTCGAACAAAGAGAGAGCGTAAGCAATGAAGCTTAGTGAGGGTAAGCTCTTTAAAAACAAACCTCGACAATGCAGGGTCCAAGCACGATCTCAACCAAGGTAAATGCATGATCATACCTTCGATCCTCAAGAGCCAAAATGTCAATGATGCATGAACAAATATTCAATAATATGTCATGCTCAACAAGCTCATTTCCACAACATATGTAAGCACATATAATCATCCAAAAGGAAACACATTTCCACATCACATTGATACACATATCAATTTATATTGGCACCTAGCTATGACTCGAATACACGGATAAACACGTTGGAACTCACATCCAACAACCACTTTACCTCACGGTGGAATTACACTCATCACCGGTCTCGCGGAGGGGATTCCACTCATCCTCATGCCCCGTCGATGGGATTCCACTCATCATCGACTAATATATAACAATTTCAGGGCGAACCCGTACTCCTCCTTGGTGACTCAACGCCACCAAGGCCACGCACGAATTTGACTCATGTGTGCACACTAACATCCTAATGATCGTTCATTTGTACTCAAGCATACTAGTGCCAACATTTAACTCATCCACATTATCATTTACAACCAATTCCGTGCTTAGCACGTACTCACCATGATCACAATCATGAACCATCCACATGCATAACACAATGCATCACATCCATGCCTCATCACACATGTATAACACATTATACATAAATCATCATATCATAAACATCACAACGCATAACATCAAGTAAAAGTTCAACCAATGTCTCTAGTCTAAGCTTAGGATTAGGCTACCACCCTAATCCTAACTCTAGGTGGGTCTACCAAGCCCGACCTAGGCTACATGCTCGAACCAAACACTTAGAAAACTCTTTGAAAACATTAACCACTCACATATACTTCCAAGCTCAAATACCAAGCAAACAACCACCTTCACGCTTCCGGATTCGCTCCTGATGCTTCCCCAACACAAGTTCTTGCCTCTAAACAACCTCAACACAAACCAAACAACTTCCAATCAGCCCAAGCATCAAAGTAACTAACCCGAAACACAATTCAAACATCAAACTCAACATTTCAAGCCATGAACAAACCCCAAATTTACCAAACTCGTGCAGCCCAATAACCTTGATCAAAACTCATGTTTCCAACACATTTTATACCCACAAATGATCCCAAAGCAACCCCTAACCATAGTACTAACATTAGCCCACCAATTCCAACCTAAAACAACCCCCAAAACTCACCCAAAACCCTTCAAAACCCCCCTTTAAAGCCAATTTCGGGAATGAGTTCAAAACCATGTGAAATTCATATATGTTGCATCATTTGACTCATAGATTTCATAACTAACAACATTAAATCGAAATATTAAGTTAAACTAAAGAAAGTTATCATTTTTAATCAAAACCCTTAAAAACTCAATTTCCAAAAGCTCAATGAAAATAAAAACTAATTGTACTTTTGAAGAGATGAGGTTGAGGACAAGTCAAAAATGATATTACCTTTCAAAAACTAGTTGAAATGAAAAAGAAATGAGATGGAATAGTGGAAGGAGTTGAAAGCTCTTCTTTGTCGTTGGTTTTTGGTTTGGGAAGAGAATGAATAGTAAAAGATGATAAAAGGGAATTTAAATTGAAACTTGTATTATTTACAAGTTTGCCATTAATGAATGGCTATTTACCACTTCCTTTAAAATCTCTCCAAATTGTATTTCATTCAATTTAGTCCATCACAAAAATGTTTGTTTTTGAAACCCGAGGCTCAAATGATTATTTTAATTATAAAACCGAACCCGAAATAATATTAAAATATTATTTCCACCCGACCCCTAAACCCGGGTGTTACAACTCTCCCCCACTTAAGAAATTTCGTCCCCGAAATTACCTGACGGAAACAAATACGGAAACTTCTCAAGCATATCAGCTTTCCTTTCCCACGTGGCCTCTTCCACACCTCTATGTCTCCACAACACCTTGACCAACTCTATGGTCTTGCCACGCAACACCTTGCTATCATAAGCAAGTATCTCAACAGGCTCTTCATTATAAGACAAATCCAGATTCAACTCTATCTCCTCAACGGGCATAACATGAGAAGGATCTGATCTATATCTCCTAAGCATCGACACATGAAAGACATCATGGATCTTCTCCAACTCAGAAGGCAATCTCAAACGGTAAGCTACAGGCCCAATCCGCTCAACTATCTCATACGAACCAATGAACCTCAGACTCAACTTACCTTTCCGGCCAAATCTCATCACTTTCTTCCATGGAGATACCTTCAGAAACACTTTCTCACCCACAGAAAATTCAATCTCTTTTCTCTTCAAATCTGCATAAGACTTCTGACGATCGGAAGCTGCTTTCAAACGGTCACAAATCAACTTTACTTTCTCGGTGGTCCCCTTAAGCAAATCCGGCATAGATAACAATCTCTGACATGTTTCAGCCCAACAAATCGGAGTCCTACATCGTCTACCATACAAAGCCTCATAGGGAGCCATCTGAATACTAGACTGATAACTGTTGTTGTAAGCAAACTCAACTAAAGGTAAGTGCTTCTCCCAAGAACCCTGGAAGTCAATCACACAACAACAAAGCATATCCTCTAAAATATGTATCACTCGCTCTGACTGCCCATCGGACTGCAGATGATAAGATGTACCGAAGTGTAAACGGCTACCTAGAGCACTATGCAAACAACCCCAGAACCTCGAAGTAAATCTAGGATCTCTATCTGAAACAATAGACTTCGGAACCCCATGAAGTCTCACAATCTCACGGATGTACAAGTTTGCTAACTTGTCCAAAGAATCTGTAGTGTTCACTGCTAAGAAGTGAGCACACTTAGTGAACCTATCAACAATCACCCAAACAGAATTCTTCTTCGGCTACATCCTCTAACAAACCATACAACGGCTCACATACTCGGCTACATCCTTCTTCAAACCAACCCAAAAGTAATCATTCTTCAAGTCACGATACATCTTGGTACTACCCGGATGCATAGAAAAGGGACTCGAATGTGCTTCACTCAAAATTTGACGTCTCAACTCAACATCTTCTGGTACCACAACTCTGTCTCTAAAGCACAACAAGTTCTCACCACTGAAACTATACTCGGTCGGTCTTCCTTCGGCTATGTCCTGAACATGAGGAACTAAAGACACATCTTGCAACTGCTTCTCTCTAATCAACTGAATCAAAAAAGGCTTCACTTGCAACTCGGTGATCAAACCACCATCATCGAACACACTCAATCTAGCAAACATAGCTCTCAACTCAACTGCAACTTTTCTACTCAAAGCATCGGCTACTACATTTGCCTTACCCGGATGGTACTCAATGGTCAAATCATAGTCTTTTAACAACTCAAGCCATCTTCTCTGTCTCAAGTCCAACTCTTTCTGTGTCATCAAATACTTCAAGCTCTTATGATCGGTGTACACTATACACTTCTCACCGTACAAATAATGGCGCCAAATCTTCAATGCAAAAACAACCGCGACAAACTCTATATCATGAGTAGGATAGTTCTTCTCATGAACCTTCAACTGTCTAGAAGCATAGGCAACAACCCTTCTTTCTTGCATCAAAACACATCTTAAACCCACATAGGAAGCATCACTATAAATCACAAACTCATTACCTGAAACTGGTTGCACTAGCACTAGAGCATTTGTCAAAGCTTCTTTCAATTTCTCAAAGGCCTTCTATCTTGCATCTGACCATTCGAACTTAACTCCCTTTTGCAACAATTTAGTCAAAGGAGCGGCTACCCTAGAGGAACTATCAACAAATCTCCTATAGTAACCGGCTAATCCTAGGAAACTCATAATCTCAGTCACAGACTTAGGTTGTTTCCACTCAACAATGGCCTCAATCTTCGATAGATCAACACGGATACCTTCGGCCGAAACAACATGGCCAAGAAATACTACCTCTCAAATCCAGAACTCACATTTACTAAGCTTCGCATACAACTGATTGCTCAACAATCTCTGTAACACAAATCTCAAGTGCTCATCATGTTCTTCTTCTGTCTTCGAGTACACAAGTATGTCATCAATGAAAACAACTACAAATCGGTCTAGATAGTCTCTAAAGATAATATTCATCATATCCATAAATGCTGCAGGTGCATTCGTGAGCCCAAATGGCATCACAAGAAACTCATAGTGAACATATCTAGTCCTAAAAGCTGTTTTCGGAACATCACACTCTTTCACTTTCAACTGATAGTACCCTGATCTCTAATCTATCTTCGAGAACACTGAAACACCTCTTAACTGATCAAACAAATCATCTATGCGAGGCAATGGATACTTGTTCTTCACAGTCAACTGATTCAACTGCCTGTAGTCAATACACATACGCATACTACCATCTTTCTTCTTCACAAACAACACAGGAGCACCCCAAGGAGAACTACTAGGCCTAATGAAACCACGGTCAAATAATTCTTGCAACTGACTCTTCAATTCTTTCAACTCTTTCAGAGCCATACGATACGGAGCTATCAAACTGGATTAGACCCTGAAACAGTCTCAATCACAAACTCAACATCTCTGTCATGAGGTAAACCCGGCAACTCTTCAGGAAACACGTCTGGAAAGTCACAAACTGTTCTAATATCTTTCGGCCTAGCCTCACTCATATTCGGATTCATAACATAAGCTAGGTAAGCCCCACATTCGGAGTTCATCAACCTATGAGCCTCTAAAGCTGACACAACATTAGACAAGAACTTAATGTTCTCGCCTACTACTACTACCTCGTAGTCATCGAAAAGTTTCAAGGAAATCCTCTTCGTCTCAAAATCCACACTAGCTCGGTGTTCAACTAACCAGTCCATACCCAGAATAATATCAAAACCATAAAAGGAAGCTCCATCATATCAACAGAAAACACATGACCCTGAATCTTCAACGGACATCTCCTATACATACGTCTAACTACAACCGTCTCACCAAAGGAACTAGTCTCATGCATACCTACATCTAAGATCTCAACAGGTATATCTAACTTCCGTGCATGCTCACTCAAAATGTAGGAATGTGTAGAACCCGAATCAACCAAAGAAAACAAAGAAATAGACTGTAACTCGAAATTACCTGCTATCACATCAGTGTCGTTCTCGGCCTCTCTCTGAGCATAAACTCTCGCTGGTCCTCCTGCCTCTGGCTGCACTGCCACAACGTGAGCAAGGTTCCTCTGAGCATCTACCCTAGGTGCATTAGCCCTAGGCTGGAAGTAGCCACGACCACACCCACGGCCTCTCTGAAAATCATTCGCTCTCGCAGGAGCCTGAGCTAAGTTTGGTGCTTGTGCCGCCTGATGCGGACACTCCCTCCTAAAGTGGTCCCTCGAACCACAGTTCCAACAAGCATGGAAGTTACCCCAAACACTCACCAGTGTGCTGTCTCCCACATCGTGTACACTCGGGCAAGCGCCCTTCTCCTCGATGGCCCTGATGGCCCCTACCATTGTGGCCACTGCCACACCTATGGTCATACTGTTGTCCACCGCCCTTATGCCTCTTGGCATCTCTACTATCAAAGTGGTTATGCCTCTTACCAGAACTAGAACCACCAAGTCGTTTGGTCGAACCCAAACTGTGCTCTAAATCCTTGGCCCTCGCGACCAATACATCAAAATCTGTGTAGTCAGAAGCTAGAGTGTACCTCTTGACCTCTTCATTCAGTCCATAGCGGAAACGGTTACAATGTTCCACTTCAGTAGGAACCAACTCTGGAGCGCACTGACTCAAACGAACAAAACGGATCTCGTAGTCAGTCACAGAAGCATCTCCCTGAGTAAGGGCCATAAACTCTCGTTTCTTCTCATCTAGATACCTCGAACCCAAGTATCTCTTTCAGAAAGAAGACTCGAAGAAGTCCCAACCAATCTCAGCCTCTGGAACTCCGGTAGTAATGGTGACCCACCAAGTGTAGGCATCACCCTGAAGCAAAGAGATCACACAACCCAATCTGCGAGCACCCACGCAACCCATCTGAGCTAAGATGCGAACGGTCTTCTCTAACCACAGCTCGAATCTCTCAGGAGTAGATCCCCTAAACTCTTCGGCCCCTAGGCTACGGAGCCTCTCCAACGGTAAACTGTTATCATCCCCTCTAGGCTGAGCTGCAGCCTGAGCTCCCGCAACTGCGGCTTGGAATGCTCCCGCTATTGCTTGCACAAGCGGAGCCATATCAATCCCAGCCGGAACTTGGCCACCTTGGCCACCCTGAGGTCCCTCTTCTTCAACTCCATCCTCGCCTCCAACTCCAGGCAGAGGAGGTGGTGGTGGTGGAGGTGGTGGAGAAGCTCCAACTCCAGCAGCAGCAGGCCCTTCTAAATGAGCCTCCACTCCAACCACCGGCTCAACAGGAGCCGCAACGTGTGGTTCCTGACGAACCACTCTCAGCCTACCCCTCGACCTAGACATCGCTCTCACAGATATTAACTACAACCACAACAACAAAACATACAAAATTGGGTTAGCAAGGCAAGACTTCCAAGTGGCTCAAGTACGTTCCCTCACTTAAAAATCCTTTTTCCAATGTAATAGTAGCAATGGGACTCTAAACAACATGCTTTAAAACAAAACAGCGAGCATACTTGTCCCACAAGCAATCATGCTTACAATACAAGCAAACACCGTGCATATCAATCATAAAACACGACTTACCTCACCTACCTGCCCAAGGTCTCGGTAACCTTAGGCTCTGATACCAACAAGTGTAACTCCCTCATCCCGGTCCAAACACTTGACCGGTCCGAGTGGGCCACACGAAAAAACCGAAGCGAAACCCGTTAAGGTTCCCCCTCGGTTAGCAACCCTAGAAAATTTCTTTTATTTGTCTTGTCTAAATGCAATACCATGTCCTATGTGAAACACGTCAGCGAAAACACGAGTAAAACAAAAACGATCATTCAAGCCATCACCTTTAAAACAGCCTATTTTCTGTATTTAAGCAGGCCGTATCGATACACCTGTCAAGTGTATCGATACGCCTTGACAAAAGTCAACACCCAAGGGTCAACACAGGAGGACCGTATCGATACAGCCCTTGAGCGTATCGGTACGCCCTTCCCAGTCAACATCTCGTGGTCAACGAGATAAACCCGTACCGATACGCTAGGACACTGTACCGATACGGTAATAACTCACCAAAATCTCAGAATTCTAGTGAGCATTTACCGTATCGATACACCCTCGTGTATCGATACGCCCAGCCAAACTTGAGTCCTGAAGGCAAGATCGTATCGATATGGCCCTTAGGTGTACCGATACGCCCTGCACTGCAAGTCTCCCAAATTCAGCAAAAACATACAAGACTCGAACCTAGATGCGATTTAAGACCTCCCCAGCCTCAAACAAGCATTCATACAACATCTATTAACCAAAATCCAATCATACAAGGCACTCTTCATGAACATACATTATTCAATTAAGGAAATCATGAATTCATTCAAATGAAGGCAACAAGCACTTAAGTTTCACATTCTTCAACATCCATACACTTAGGCATCTTCAAAAGACATATGGCCAACATACAAGGTAAGCTCAATAAGGCATGGTTTTGCAATTCAAACATGGCATCAACAAGCCATACAAAAGCAACGTAACAAGGAGTCAAAACATGCTCCTAAACAACCAACAATATCCATCAAAATAACACAAATCCCATTGCTTAACTATTATATGTTCAAACATTAAAAACTCATACTTGATATACTCAAAGCCAACAACCACACTTGGAGGCCCTCCACTTGCGCAAGCAACCCACGAACTAAGGATCTGCATTGTCGAACAAAGAGAGAGCGTAAGCAATGAAGCTTAGTGAGGGTAAGCTCTTTAAAAACAAACCTCGACAATGCAGGGTCCAAGCACGATCTCAACCAAGGTAAATACATGATCATACCTTCGATCCTCAAGAGCCAAAATGTCAATGATGCATGAACAAATATTCAATAATATGTCATGCTCAACAAGCTCATTTCTACAACATATGTAAGCACATATAATCATCCAAAAGGAAACACATTTCCACATCACATTGATACACATATCAATTTATATTGGCACCTAGCTATGACTCGAATACACGGATAAACGCGTTGGAACTCACATCCAACAACCACTTTACCTCACGGTGGGATTACACTCATCATCGGTCTCGCGGAGGGGATTCCACTCATCCTCACGCCCCGTCGATGGGATTCCACTCATCATCGACTAATATATAACAATTTCCGGGCGAACCCGTACTCCTCCTTGGTGACTCAACGCCACCAAGGCCACGCGCGAATTTGACTCATGTGTGCACACTAACATCCTAATGATCGATCATTTGTACTCAAGCATACTAGTGCCAACATTTAACCCATCCACATTATTATTTACAACCAATTTCGTGCTTAGCACGTACTCACCATGATCACAATCATGAATCATCCACATGCATAACACAATGCATCACATTCATGCCTCATCACACATGTATAACACATTATACATAAATCATCATATCATAAACATCACAAGGCATAACATCAAGTAAAAGTTCAACCAATGTCTCTAGTCTAAGCTTAGGATTAGGCTACCACCCTAATCCTAACTCTAGGTGGGTCTACCAAGCCCGACCTAGTCCACATGCTCGAACCAAACACTTAGAAAACTCTTTGAAAACATTAACCACTCACCTATACTTCCAAGCTCAAATACCAAGCAAACAACCACCTTCGCGCTTCCAGATTCGCTCCCGATGCTTCACCAACACAAGTTCTTGCCTCTAAACAACCTCAACACAAACCAAACAACTTCCAATCAGCCCAAGCATCAAAGTAACTAACCCGGAACACAATTCAAACATCAAACTCAACATTTCAAGCCATGAACAAACCCCAAATTTACCAAACTCGTGCAGCCCAATAACCTTGATCAAAACTCATGTTTCCAACACATTTTATACCCACAAATGATCCCAAAGCAACCCCTAACCATAGTACTAACATTAGCCCACCAATTCGAACCTAAAACAACCCCCAAAACTCACCCAAAACCCTTCAAAAACCCCCTTTAAACCCAATTTCGGGAATGAGTTCAAAACCATGTAAAATTCATATATGTTGCATCATTTGACTCATAGATTTCATAACTAACAACATTAAATCGAAATGTTAAGTTAAACTAAATAAAGTTATTATTTTTAATCAAAACCCTTAAAACTCAATTTCCAAAACCTCAATAAAAATAAAAATTAATTGTACTTTTGAAGAGATGAGGTTGAGGACAAGTCAAAAATGATATTACCTTTCAAAAACGAGTTGAAATGAAGAAGAAATGAGATGGAATAGTGGAAGGAGTTGAAAGCTCTTCTTTGTCGTTGGTTTTTGGTTTGGGAAGAGAATGAATAGTAAAAGATGATAAAATGGGATTTAAATTGAAACTTGTATTATTTACAAGTTTGCCATTAATGAATGGCTATTTACCACTTCCTTTAAAATCTCTCCAAATTGTACTTCACTCAATTTATTCCATCACAAAAATGTTTGTTTTTGAAACCCGAGGCTCAAATGATTATTTTAATTATAAAACCGAACCCGAAATAATATTAAAATATTATTTCCACCCGACCCATAAACCCGGGTGTTACATTTTCTGTCTACTACAAGTAAACGGTTTCAATTTATTGTTTTTAATATTTGATTTATGTTACGATCATTCTTGTATTTAAATTTATGATCTATTCGATTTATCAATAATAATAATTTCAGTATTTTATTTTTACTGTTTATTATTTTCTTGAATTATTAACGCCATTTTTCTAATTAAATAGAGATAATTACATTTCCAACACAAATATTGGAAATCAAATTCATACAAGAAAAATTTATTAACCACTCGACCAATTTGTGTACTCCGCATATGATTTATTACCCTGTAAACTGTCAGTAAAAAATTGTTTTTTTCACAACTAGGATTAGGATGTTGACAAGCGTTAAAATCTTTTTTTAATTTTTAAAATTATTAAAAAAACTCATATAATTATCACTTTAACACCATTTATTAATTTTTTTATTTTTCACTCAAAACCTACTAAATAATAGTCATAATGTTGAATTTGATACCAAAGATATAAATGATATTTATGACCAAATGACATCTTAATTAAAGAGGGGACTTATTTTGTGTAAGTGGAAACACTTCCCATAATTGACGCACCATTGTCCATGTGTTCAATGTCGCTTCAATGCATGCTTGGATTCAATTTTATTGGATTTTCATATGAGTTTAATATTTTTTTGATAAATTTTCACTTATTCGATTTTATATCTAAATGAATATTAGAATTCAAATATAATTATCAATTACCGGTTGGTCTAATAAAATGAAGTGTTAGAGCTCTTAAATTATGTTAGGGTTTGAATCTTTATGTTGTGAATGTGGTAAAATAAGTTAGAATAAACATTTTTAAAAGTATTATCTCAATTAACACATCTTCATGACTATATAATTATAAGTATTTTTTAATATAACGGTGTGATTTCGTTGTAGTATCTGTTGAATAATTTTTTTAATCATTTGACAATGTATACTATACACACAGATGCTCGAATCCATGCCTCATAAGATGAACATCATCTTTTTTTTTTCACTAAAACCACTCATAGGGTTAAGTATAAGTAAAATTGATTATATCATACTCGTAATCAATATATATATATATAATTATATTTTATTTGAACCCAACAAGTGTCCCAGTGAAAAAGCGGATGATGTTCATCTTAAGAGACACGGGTTCAAATTACTTTTACTACGAGATGTATGCATATTGTCAAAGAATTCAAATATGTATGAACATATAATATTTTATAATCGCTTATAGACTATTCAAGAAATTATATTTTATTTAGATAGGACCCTCATAATCCTTATAGGCGTGGAATAAAGTAAATTTGTTAATTAAAAGTTATACAAATTAAAAAAAAATTATATCCGAACTAAATTAGTTGGAAAAAAAATGTTGGTTTCATTTTTCTGAATTAGAATTACTTATGAATAAAAAAATTCACTATTAATGTATCAGATAATTGATTTAAATTCATTAGTTTTTTAAAGCTTTCTATTTGTATTGATATTAACAAATGGGCTTAAATTAAAATCTGCTGCGACCGATACCCATTTTAAAATGGTTGAAAAACAACCGAATTAAAGCAACGGATCACTGGTCCATCTTCCACTGTTCTTGGTTCGGAACTATTGCTATTTCCACTGGCCCATCTCTTCATCTCCCAACGTTTTGTGTAGAGTCGAGTAAGATTCGATTCGAATCGATTTAATAATAGACTTTTAGTTAAGTTGATTCGGTCAAGTCGGTTTTAATGTTTAGGTATAATATATCAATTCGCACTGACGTAGTTCAACATTATTTACTGAGAAATTTTTTTTTTTGAATATGTTGGTATGATTATAAGGTAGTATCTATTTAATTTTTTTAGTCCTTTAATAACGCAAACACACGTCATGCACATATGGGTGATCGAACCCGGGTCACCTAGATGAAATACATTATTATTTAGGATAAATATTCTATACACAGGCGGTGGAAACTGAAAGTTTCCACAAGCGCCTTAGTTTTAGGGTATAAGGAGTTAGTTTAGGGTATATGGTTTAGGGGTTTAGGTGTATGTGTTTAGAATTTAGGGATAGTTGTTTCAATTTAAAGTTTAGGGTTATAATTTAGGGTTTATAGGTTAAACCTAAATCCTCACCATATTACCCTAAAAACTAAACCCTGACCTATAAACCCTAAATTATAACCCTAAACCTTAAATTGAAACAACTATCCCTAAATTCTAAACTCATACACCTAAACCCCTAAACCCTATACCCTAAACTAACTCCATATACCATAAAACTAAAACGCTTGTGGAAACTTTTAGTTTACACCGTCGTGTATAGGATATTAATACTATTATTTATTACTGGACCACTCCACGAGTTCGAAAAAATAATTTTTTTTTTAATTTAGAGACCAACAAAGGATTATATAATTTTGGGTGATCAAAAGAGAAAATTTACCAGTATCCAAACTTAAAAACATTTTTTTTACAATCTTTTGTGGGATTATGCCTCCACTAGTCATTGGTTAGTTCTGCCTCTGTCAACTGTCTTTAAACTTAGCAATCTTTTCAATTTAGTATCTGAAATTTTTTGGACTATTTCGATATATAAATTTGGATATATTTCTCAAATTAAATCACGGTGCTGTTGCAGCAGTTCGTCTATCAGTTAGATTATGACATGTGACAGTTAATACTTGTGAACATTAGACCAATAAATGCCACATCACCCTTTGGACTATTTCGATACATAAATTTGGATATATTTCTCAAATTAAATCAGGGTGTTGTTACCTGTTTTAACTTGATTTAGTTGTTGTAAACGCCAAGTTATCCGAATACTATTTCGAAAATATATTTTCATGTTATCTCAAGTATCAAAGTAATTTTAAAAAGAAAAACTACTTCAGTGACCACTCAATTATTACAGACTGTTTTGACCACCAAATTAAAAAAATTTAAAATTTGACCATCCAAATATTTAAATGAACCTATTTTGACTACTGTCCGTTAAAATCTAATGGGAATGTGACGTGGCAATTAAATTAAAAATTTGTATAATTACATTTTTAGTCCCTATTAATTACTTATTATATCAATTTGGTCATAATTTTAATTAAATAAAATGAACCAAATAACGACACATGTCACCACCTAGTTAAAGGAAAATTCAAGAGAATGGAATATGATCATGGTGGGGTTTAAACCCATGACCTCTAAGGGGAAAGACAAGACTTAACCATTGCACCAACTACCCGTTAATGATGTAAATTCCATCGTTCTATATACCTTATAATGAAATAAGTGCTAGGGAAAAAAAGTAAAAATGTTTGAGAGGAGACTCGAGCATGGGTCACATGAGATATATAAAAACACTCATATCACTAAATCAATTCAAATAATTAACTTAAAAATGAAAACTTTTTAATTATATTTAAAGTATAGTTAAAGAAATATTTAAAATGAATATATATTATCCGAATAATTTTACCAACAATGATCTATTTCTTTAAGACACATATAGTTTATAAAATATTTTTTAAGAAAATTATCGACACATATCGAATAAAAAATTAAATATATTAATTATCGAAATTATATTTTTTAATATAATATATATAATTATTGAAATAAGATATTTAACAAAAAAAATTAAAATTATTAATTAAATTAAATAATTTGATTCAATAATATATATATATATATATATATATATATATATATATATATGCATGAAGTTACTAAAATAAATGTGAAAAAGAGGCTTGACTTTAGTGATATGCGTGTTTTTATATATCTCATGTGACCCATGTTCGAGTCTCTTCTCAAACATTTTACTTCTTTTTTCCTAGCATTTACTTCATTATAAAATATATGTGTACGTGTGTGTGTGTGTGTGTGTGTGTGCGTGCAATTTACATCACTAAGGAGTAGTTGGTGTAGTGGTTAAGTTTTAGCTTTTTCCCCTAGACGTCACTAGTTCAAACACCACCATGGCTATATTCCATTCTCTTGAACTTTCTTTTAACCAGGTGGTAACACGTGTCACCACATGATTAGAGGAAAATATATATATATATATATAATATTAAATAAATTAGAGTAAATTCATCCAATCCGGTGATTACAGTGTCGTTATCTGATTAGTTGGTTAATTTTATTTAATTAAATTAAAATTAGAACCAAATTTATATAACAAGTAATTAATAAGGACTAAAAGTGTAATTATACAAAATTTACTTGTCACATCACCTTTCTATTAGATTTTAACGGTAGGGGGTCAAATAGGTCCATTTAAATAGTTGGGTGGTTAAATTTTAAATTTTTTTAGTTCAGTGGTCAAAATAGGTCAGACTCAATAGTTAAGTGGTCACTGAGGTAGTTTTCCCTTTTAAAAAAGATTACTTTAGGTGCCCATGGATATATTGGATACTAATTCGAAAAAATATTTTCATGTTATCTTAGGTACCAAAGTAATTTTAAAAAAGATTACCAAGTTTATGAAGGAGCCAATTGTTATAAATAAAATAACGACGAACAAGAACAATGAACAAGAGAAAGATGAAGAAGAGATGAGAGAAAGAGAGAGATTTGTATTTTTCTCAAATATTAACTTGTGTACAATGCCTCTAGTAAATCATCTATTTGTAGGCATAAGAAGTACATAAATACATTAAACTCTAATTAATGTAGATAATATTCCTAATGATAAAGTAAGTCAAATCTCCTTGATAAAGTTCTTATCATGATAGACATCCATATAGATAAATATCCATAACACTCCCTCTTGGATGTCTACAAAGATAATGTGCCTTGTTAAAACCTTATTAAGATAAAATCCAGTGAAAAAAAATCTTTAGTGAAGGAAAAAGAGTACACACATCTTTGATACACATAACATGTTGCCTCATTAAAAACCTTACCAGGAAAACTCATTGGGACAAAACATTGGTTAAGGGAAAAAGAGTGCATCGCGTATTTTCTCCCCCCCATGAAAACGTCAAGTAAGATCTCTAGCTCGACGCAATCCGATGTTGTAAATTGACTTCTTAAAACGGTGCATTAGGGAGTGCCTTAGTAAAAAGATCTGTTAAATTATCACATGAACGAATTTGTTGGACATCAATGTATCTATTCTTTTGTAAATCATGAGTGAAGAAGAATTTTGGTGAGATATGTTTTGTTCTATCACCCTTTATGTATCCTTCTCTAAGTTGAGAAATACATGTTGTATTATCCTCATATAAGATTGTCGGCTACTTTTCCAGAATGTAAACCACAATTCTCTTGAATGTGATGGATTATAGACCTTAGCCACACACATTCACGGCTAGCCTCATGGATAGCTAAGATCTCAACATGATTAGAGGAAGTAGCAATATTTGTTTGTTTCATTGAGTGCCAAGAAATTGTGGTACCACTGTATGTAAATACATAACCAGTCTGTGATCGAGCATTATGGGGATCAGATAAGTACCCTGCATCCGCAAAACCAACCAGTTTTGTGTTTGGATAGATTAGGGAATAATAATCACATGTCTTTCGTACCTTGAAGTATGGGTGTAAACGAGCCGAGTCGAGCTCGAGTAGTGATAAGCTCGGCTCGGCTCGTAAAGATTTCGAGTCGAGTTCGAGCTTGAATAATTTCTAACGAGCTTGAGAAATCTGAGCTCGACTCAGCTCGTTTAGAATTCGAGTCGAGTTCGAGCTTAATTCGAGCCCAATCGAGTCAAGTATTGACCAATCTTTGACTGCATTGGACTTGAGTAACTCTTCATATGTCACGTCTCATTTAAAGTCCTATGAAGAAAAAACTTTGATACACAAGTTATGTAAACTCAAGCTTGTTAATTTTAGGGTTTAGGGTGTTAGTTTAGGGTTTAGAGGTTTAAGTTGTTGGGTTTAGAATTTAGGATTTAGATTTTAGGGTTTAATACTTATGTTTAAGGTTTATATTTAGGGTTTTAAGTTTAAGAATTTAGATTTTAAATTATATAAAAAAAAATTAGTATATTATATTTTCGAGTAGCTCGTGAGCTTTTCGAGTCGGGTATCAAGTAGCTCGGCTCGGCTCGTCAAGAACTCGAGCCGAGTTCGAGCTCGAGTCGAGTCCAATCGAGTCGAGCTTTGACCGAGTTTTGACCGAGTCGAGCTCGAGTAGCTCACGATCTGTCTCGTCTCATTTACAGCCCTACCTTGAAGGTAACAAAATATGTGTTTAAACTCATTCCATTGTCTTCGAGTTGGAAATGAGCTAAATCTTGTCAACAAATTGACAGCAAATGATATGGCAGGTCGTGTGTGACTAGAAAGATACATCAATTGTAACCCCCTCGTCCTGGTCCGGACGCTTGACCGATTCGAGTGGGCTACACGGGGATAACCAAGATGAAACCCGTTAAGGCTCCACTTCGGTTACCGACCCTAGGAAGCTTTTTCATTTAATATCTTATCTAGATGCATTAATTAAACCTAAGCAGAAGCCCAAAAACAAACAGGGCCTAAGCCCAACCCTTGAAACCCTTTAGAGATGTCAAAAAGCCCAATTACAGGCCTGTGTTTCGAAACAGTTGAAGCTCGTTTCAAAACACGAGCTCCAGTTTTAAAAGCCAGACACCCGTTTCGAAACGCATCCACCCCGTTTCGGAACAGGGTCTCATTTTGCCTTGTCGTTTCGATACCTGTTTCGAAACAGGCAATTCCATTAGCCAAAGTGTTTCGAAACTGGTTTCGAAACAGGGGCTCACAGTAGCCAAAACGTATCGATACACGTTTCGATACGTGGCCCTGGAACCACACCCGTTTCGAAACATGGCTACCCGTTTCGAAACACCTGCACTCAGTGAATTCCAAAAAATTAGTTTTAGACATCTCTAATTGATCCCAAACGTCCGTGACGACCCCAAGAAGTATACACAACATACAAACACACTCTATAGGCATGCACCCTATTGCAAACATACACGAAACACATAAGGATACAAGATTAGGGGCATCTATCTTAAAAGATCATACATTCACCACAAGGGAAGCATACATAGCTTTTAAGGTTTCATGCCTTAGCCAACATACACATAGCATGCAAGATAAGAATCAAAGCACGATTTACGAAACAAGGCAACAACAAGCCACACCAACATCAACATAAATCCAAAGCATTCAAATCAACAACATCTATCCCATTGCTTAACTATTAAAATCCTTCAATTTAAAGTTCATACTTGAGCTAACCAAAAGCGACACTTGGAGGCCCTTCCTTGCCCTCGCCACCCACAAGCTACTGATCTGCATTGTCGAACAAAAAGGAGCGTAAGCATAAAAGCTCAGTGAAGGTAAGCTCATAAGCAAACCTCGACAATGCAGGGTCCAAGCACGAGCATACAACCAAGGTAGAATGCATGAGTTCTTACCTTCGAACCACAAGAGCCATAAATATAGATGATGTATGAACATGTTATCAAAATCATGTCATGCTCACAAGTCCATAACCACCACATATGGAAACATATATATTCAACATATAAGCAACATAATCCACAAATCCGTATTGGCACCTAGCTATGACTCGAATACGCGGATAACCGTTGGAACTCACATCCAACAACACAACCATTACCTTACGGTGGGATTACACTCATCACCGTTCACGCGGAGGGGATTCCACTCATCCTCACGCCCGTCGATGAGATTCCACTCATCACCGACTAACATATATAAGAAGAATTCCGGGCGAACCCATACTCCATCTTGATGACTACCATCATCAAGACCACGCGCGCATTTGACTCACGTGTGCACACTAACATCCTAATGATCGATCATTTGTACCCAAGCATACTAGTGCCAATATTAAACACCATCCACAATATCAATTCACAACCATTTTACAACACCATTACATATCAATGTCCGTGCTTAGCACGTACCCACCATGACTCACCGCCATGCACAAACCACATTTCCATGCCTAGCATGTACTCACCATGACTTACCGTCATGCACAAACCACATTTCCAAGCCTAGCATGTACTCACCATGATCCTCGGATCATGCAACCACCTCATAATATCATTTCACATGTCAACGCTACATGTATATCATTAATACAAATATCACATCATATTTCATGCATATGTATATCCCCATCATACCTATCATCAACATGCATATAACAATGCATCAAACCATGCCTCAACATACATACAACAATGTATCAAACCATGCCTCAACATACGTGTATAACACGATATACATAATTTCCAAAAATACAAATAAACAAGAGGCATAACAAGCAATTAGGAGTTCAACCAAAAGCTTCCTAAGCTAAGCTTGAGATTAGGCTACCACTCTAATCTCAACTCTAGGTGGGTTTACCAAGCCCAACCTAGTTCCACATGCTTGAACCAATATTTAAAAACCATTTAAAAACAATAACCACTCACCGACCACTCCAAGCTCAACCACACTAGCCAATCAAGCTTCCAACGATTCCGGATTTGTTCCCGAGGCTTCACCAATACAAAATCTTGCTTCTAATCATCTCAACACAATCAAAACGACCTCAAATCAATTCACAAATCAATGTAGCAAACCCGGAACACTATACAAGCACAAAACACATGTTTTCAAGCTAAGAACAACTCCAAAATCCTCATTCCCGAGCAGCTATGAAAAACAGTCCAAAACTCAAGATTTCAACCTCTTTAACACACTTAAATGCTTCCAAAACAATCCCTAACCAACATACAACCAATAGCTCTCAATTTCCAACATTAAACACACCCAAAATCAACCTTTAAACCCTTCAAAAACCCCATTAAAATCCAAATTCGGGAATCATTGTAAAACTCTTTAAAATTTACATATGTTGAACCTTTTAGGTTGTAAACAATTTATCTAACCTTAAATAATAAAAAGCTTGGGTTAAAGACAATAAAGTTCTCATTTTTAAACAAACTCCCAAAACTTCAAATTTCAAAATCATGGACAATAATGAAAGCTAATGGTACCAACATGAAGAGGAAGATAAGGACAAGTCAAATATGGTTTTACCTTTCAAAAATCACCCAAGATGAAGAAGAATGGTGATGGAATAGTAACCCTTAGAGAGAGAGCTCTCATGTCGTTAGATTTGGGAAAGAAGGGGGAAGAAGATGATGAATAAGCTCATTTAAAATAAAAATGGGTTTATAATTTAGAAGACCACTTATTTACCATAATGCCATTAATGAATGGCTAAAATTCTCATCTCCTAAAATCCATGGAATTGGACTTAGAAGATAGGCCCAACATAGTTTTTAATTATTTTGAAAACACGAAGCCCATTAAAATATTATATTATTTTAATTTTGAAACTGAAACCCGAAACGTTATTTTAATATTATTTTCATTCGACCCCCAAACCCGGGTGTTACAACTCTCCCCCACTTAAGGAAATTTCGTCCCCGAAATTTTATCAGACATGAAGAGTCACTGAAACATGCTCCTCCACACTTCCCTTTTCTTCTCACCACAACATTTTAACCAACCCGATAAACTTACCACGCAACAATAGATATCTGATGCTAAGATCTCAACTGGTTCTCCACTGCATGTCAATTTTAAACTCAACTCAATCTCTTCAACAACATAGCACGGGACAGACGTGATTCACACTTCCGAATCATATTGTTGGGTTTTTCGACGCTCGATTCGATCAACCGTTCTTGCTCGCCAAGTGGTGGAGAGGTGAATTTTTGGGTGGAAGGGTTTAGGAAGCTAAAAGAATAAAGACACGATGATTTATAGTGGTTCAACCTTCTAACCAAGGTCTACATCCACTACCTTAGCTTCCTACTAAGGATTTCACAATCAATCCACTAATTGATTCGTCCCCTTTTCTAGGATCAGGAGAAAACCCTTTACAACGATCAAGCTTCTACCCAAAGCCTTGATCAAAACCCTCTTTTACAAAGAGATAAACAAAGAAGCAAACTTGAACCCTCTAATAGGTGTTTTGTTTGCACAATGAAGCACTCACCCAAAACCTAAACACTTGAGCAAATTTAACAATGTAAGCTCACAAGTGTTGTCTAAGCAAGAAATGAACGATTTAAGCTCTAGACAAGTTTTTCACTCATAATGTTGTAACAATTGAAGCTCTTTTAAATCTTGATGCTTGGAGGTCCCTTTTATACTCCAAATTGAGTTTCTAGCCGTTTATGGCCGTTGGGGATGTTTTGGAGCCGTTGAGGACTTTATTTCCCTTCTTAAATGCTTTTCTGCAGCTAACGGTATCGATACTCGTGGGACGGTATCGATACTGCCTTCATAGAAACTAGCCGTTGGGCTCTTGCCTGCATGGGCGTATCGATACGCTTTAGGGCGTATCGGTACCCTTTAACATTTAAAAGACCGTTGGGAAAATAGCCGTTGGGGTGTTTAAACAGGTATCGATATGCTGACATGGCGTATCGAAACGACCCCCTCAGTATCGATACTCTAAACCCTCGTATCGATACTGGTTTTGACAGTGGCCAAACTGAGGTAAAAAAGGTATCGATACCGGTATGACCGTATCGATACTGGTGACTTGAAAAGTCAAGTTTGGCTTTTGAAAACATGAAAAATCTTTGTCAAAAACCTCTTAAAATACCTCAAACATAATTCCAAGTTGTTTGGACTTAAAAACAAGTTTTAAATTCTTTTCAAATTAGTCCAAAACATTTTTCAATTATTATATCAAAACATTAGTTCTACACATATATACACAGAACACATTACAAACCTCTTTCTAACTCTGGTGGTAACCACAACAAACAAACAACAGAACTAGCCCGATTCACAATCTCATACGACACCGTTTGAATACTTGACCGATAACTTTTCTGACTAACCATCTGACTTCAACAGGTAACCAAACACTATACAGACGTCCTCAAAAATCTAGTTGAAATCTCGGATCTCTATTACTCACTTTCATTACGAACCTCCTACGGATGTAACAAACTAAAAGAAAATTGATGCGCGGTCTTGACATGCTGGCAAATTATACACTTACTCCCATACTGAACCACATCATCCATCAACTCAATCAAGAAGTACTCATCTTCCACCCGCAATACGTCTTCATACTACTCAGATGCAATAAAAATGAATTGTCGTGTGCTTCGGCCAAAACAATACGTCTCAGAACACTATGTCAATCGGCACAACTATTCTGTCTCTGAAAATACAAACTCTATCATCTCTGAAGCTGTATTCTGAAGGTCTTCCTTCTGCCATGTCTTGCACGTGAGGTGCCAAGAATCTGTCTTGCAACTGTTTCTCTTCAAGTATCTGACTCAATGTAGGCTTAACATGAAACTCGGCCACAAAACTACTATCATTTGATAAACTGAATTCGACAGATATAGCTCGCAACTCAAGCATAGCTCAGCAAAAACAACTCGAAGCATCGGTTACCACGTTGACTCTCTTCGGATGGTACTCAATCTTGAGATTACGGTCTTCAAGCAGTTCTGACAACTTATGCTGTTCAAGTTTCAACCCTTCCTAGGTCATCTAATATTTCAAGCTCTGATTATATGCGTATATACTATGCATTTCTTACTATACATGCTTTGTCTCTAAGTCTTCGAAGCAAAATACAACTGCAGTTACCTCTATGTCCCGCGTCGGATAATTCTTTTCAAGGTCTTTCAACTATCTCGATGAATAAGCCACAAATCTTCTGTCTTGCATAAGCACACAACCTAACCCTACATGTAACGCATCTCTATGGTTCACAAACTCTTTCTCTGATAAAGGCTGGACCAAGGTCGCAGCTCTCTTCAAAGTTTCTTTCGGTTTCTCAAGGCTCGTTATCTCGCATATAACCATACAAACTGAACATTCTTCTGTAGCAATCAGTCAATGGAGCAGCTATCTTCGAAAGACTATTTACTAGACCTGGGAACTATAGATACATGTCACAGTCTTCGGTTTCTTCCAACTCACATCTTCTTCTGCCTACTTGGGATTTACTCTAATACACTCGGCTGATCTACATGTCCTAGGAGAACATCTTCCTTGACTCGGAGTTCACGTTTTCTCAACTTAGCATACAACTGATTCTCTAATAGGATCTACAACACTAACTCTAAAGCTTGTCATGGTCTTCCTCGGCACGTGAATATACCCATGTATCATCTATGAGGACTACTACAACTGATCAAGGAGCTCAGGAAGTATTCTGCTCAACATCTCTATAAAAGTAACTAACACACTAGTCAAACAAAACGGCATGACCCAGAACTCAAAGTGACCATATCTTGCCCCAAAAGCTGTCTTCGGTACATCAACTTCTCTCACTTTCAACTGGTAGTAATCGGATCTCAAATTAATCTTCTAAAAGACTGGAGCACACCCCAACTGATCAACAATTCTCTGACACTCAGAAATGGATACTAATTATTCACTGTCAATTGTTTCAACTGTCTGTAATCTAAACACATTCTCGTATTGTCTTCTCCCTTCTTCACAAATTTCACTGCCATACTCTAAGATGATGTACTAGGCCTAATGAATCTAAGGTCTAACAAATCTCGTAGTTGATTCTTCAACACTCTCAATTCTTCCGGGAACCATAAGATACAGAGCAAATCAAAACATGAGCAAACTCGGAGACGGTATCAATAACAAACTCTTCTTCCCTATCAAGAGACAAACTGGGCAATTCTTGCAAACACTTTTAGGAAAAACACAAACTATTCTAACATTCTGCGGTCTAACCCTCATTCAAAAATCAAATCCATCACATTTGCTAGGTAAGTCTGTCAACCAAACTCAATCAATCTTTGACCTCTAAAGCTGGATCAACATTCGATAAGAAGTTCACATCTTCACCTACCACTACAGTCTCACAGAAATCCGCAACTTCAAGGCAACTCTCTCTTTGTCTCAACGTATACTCTAGCTTTGTGTTCTACAAGCTAAACCATGCCAAAAGTTACATCGAAACCGTAAAAAGACAATTTCTTCACATCTGCTAGAAACACGTAACCATTAACCATCAACAAACATCTTCCGTACATCTTTCTGACCACCACTATCTCACCAAAAGGTCTAGTCACATGTGTCCCTACGTCTAAGATCTCAACAGAGATATCCAACATCCTTACATGCTCACACAAAGTGGACGAATCCGCAGAAATTGCAACTTCACATGTACACAGCTGATAGTCTTCGGTCCTCTTATTTTCAGGCTGGCCCTTCAAACATAGCCTACTCTTCAAAACCGTTCTTAGAGCATCTCGAAACTTCAAAATGCAATTCTGGTCACACACAAACAATCATGCTTGAACTTGTTCTAAAACATCGGTCCTGACGACTCAAAACATCATACTACCAAACAATCTGAAGTTAAAGCTTAGGACTTCCTTCACGGCTCAACTATATCGGAAGTGACTTCATCTCTCCTTCTTGCTGGAAGACAACTCAGACGCACACTGGCCCAATCGTACAAATCGATTCCCACTCACGGATACTGACCGACTGTCTGGTATTAAAACCATAGGCCGAACCCCAACGATCACCAGCTAACATTTTTGAGTTTCAGATTACTCACACGAGACCCTTACCTTGATCTTGCCAAAAGAACTAAGGTACTCATACCTACCTCTGACACTTCACCGGGCACATTCAAATTTTGCATACTTGCTAACAATATACGGAAGTATAGACTCAGTTTCAACCAGAAGGGGTCAAACTCAAAACTGTACCAAGGGCTTATCTACTATAACATCAATACCACTTTGAACCTCACTCAAAGGTCTTCACTTCTTTTTACCAACTAATACCAGAAACGATCACATCGTCCTTCACCAACAAGAATCTATCCACATACATCCTAACTCAAACAAACCAATTGTACCTCAACTCCGGTACAACCATACTTCCCTGACTATAGCGATGAACTCCCTCAACATCACCCACATTTTCAGAAACCACAACTTCTACTTACCGATTCACGGCCCACGCCATGGCCTTAAACTTACATAAAAGCAATAAATCAACAACAACAACAAATTTACATACAAACTGGGTTAGTAAAGGAAAAGGTCCAAGTGACTCAAGTATGATTCCCTCACTTAAAATCTATTTTTCCGATGTAATAGAAGAAATGGGACTCTACTCAGCATGCTTCAAGCAACATATACACACGATCACACAAACATACATCAAGCATACTTGATAAACAAGCAAACATGCTTACATGGCAAGCAAACACCGTGCAATTACAATACAAGAATTAAGTTTACCTCACTTACTTGCCCAAGGTCTCGGAAACCTTAGGCTCTGATACCAACAAATGTAACCCCCTCGTCCCGGTCCGGACGCTTGACCGATCCGAGTGGGCTACACGGGGATAACCGAGATGAAACCCGTTAAGGCTCCACTTCAGTTACCGACCCTAGGAAGCTTTTTCACTTAATATCTTATCTAGATGCATTAATTAAACCTAAGCGAAAGCCCAACAACAAACAGGGCCTAAGCCCAACCCTTGAAACCCTTTAGAGATGTCAAAAAGCCCAATTAAAGGCCTGTGTTTCGAAACAGTTGAAGCCCGTTTCGAAACACGAGCTCCAGTTTTAAAAGCCAGACACCCGTTTCAAAACGCATCCACCCCGTTTCGGAATAGGGTCTCATTTTGCCTTGCCATTTCGATACCTGTTTCGAAACAGACAATTCCATTAGCCAAAGTGTTTCGAAACTGGTTTCGAAACAGGGGCTCACAGTAGCCAAAACGTATCGATACATGTTTCGATACGGGGCCCTTAAACCACACCCGTTTCGAAACATGGCTACCCGTTTCGAAACACCTGCACTCAGTGAATTCCAAAAAATCAGTTTTAGACATCTCCAATTGATCCCAAAAGTCCGTGACGACCCCAAGAAGCATACATAACATACAAACACACTCTAGAGGCATGCACCCTATTGCAAACATACACGAAACACATAAGGATACAAGATTATGGGCATCCATTTTAAAAGATCATACATTCACCACAAGGGAAGCATACATAGCTTTTAAGGTTTCATGCCTTAGCCAACATACACATAGCATGCAAGATAAGAATCAAAGCACGATTTACGAAACAAGGCAACAACAAGCCACACCAACATCAACATAAATCCAAAGCATTCAAATCAACAACACCTATCTCATTGCTTAACTATTACAATCCTTCAATTTAAAGTTCATACTTGAGCTAAACAAAAGCGACACTTGGAGCCCTTCCTTGCCCTCGCCACCCACAAGCTACTGATCTACATTGTCGAACAAAAAGGAGAGTAAGCATAAAAGCTTAGTGAGGGTAAGCTCATAAACAAACCTCGACAATGCAGGGTTCAAGCACGAGCATACAACCAAGGTAGAATGCATGAGTTCTTACCTTCGAACCACAAGAGCCATAAATATAGATAATGTATGAACATGTTATCAAAATCATGTCATGCTCACAAGTCCATAAACACCACATATGTAAACATATATATTCAACATATAAGCAACATAATCCACAAATCCGTACTGGCACCTAGCTATGACTCGAATACGCGGATAACCGTTGGAACTCACATCCAACAACACAACCATTACCTTACGGTGGGATTACACTCATCACCGTTCACGCGGAGGGGATTCCACTCATCCTCACGCCCGTTTCACGTGGAGGGGATTCCACTCATCCTCACGCTCGTCGATGGGATTCCACTCATCACCGACTAACATATATAAGAAGATTTTCGGGCGAACCCGTACTCCATCTTGATGACTACCATCATCAAGACCACACGCGCATTTGACTCACGTGTGCACACTAACATCCTAATGATCGATCATTTGTACCCAAGCATACTAGTGCCAATACTAAACACCATCCACAATATCAATTCACAACCATTTTACAACACCATTACATATCAATGTCCGTGCTTAGCACGTACTCACCATGACTCACCGTCATGCACAAACCACATTTTCATGCCTAGCATATACTCACCATGACTTACTGTCATGCACAAACCACATTTTCATGCCTAGCATGTACTCACCATGATCCTCGGATCATGCAACCACCTCATAATATCAAAACAACCTCAAATCAATTCACAAATCAATGTAGCAAACCTGGAACACTAATCAAGCACAAAACACATGTTTTCAAGCTAAGAACAACTCCAAAATCCTCATTCCCGAGCAGCCATGAAAAACAGTCCAAAACTCAAGATTTCAACCTCTTTAACACACTTAAATGCTTCCAAAACAATCCATAACCAACATACAACCAATAGCCCTCAATTTCCAACATTAAACACACCACAAATTAACCTTTAAACCCTTCAAAAACCCCATTAAAACCCAAATTCGGGAATCATTGTAAAACTCTTTAAAATTCACATATGTTGGACCTTTTAGGTTGTAAACAATTTATCTAACCTTAAATAATCAAAAGCTTAGGTTAAAGACAATAAATTTCTCATTTTTAAACAAAACCCCAAAACTTCAAATTTCAAAATCATGGACAATAATGAAAACTAATGGTACCAACATGAAGAGGAAGATAAGGACAAGTCAAATATGGTTTTACCTTTCAAAAATAAGATGAAGAAGAATGGTGATGGAATAGTAACCCTTAGAGAGAGAGAGCTCTCATGTCGTTAGATTTGGGAAAGAATGGGGAAGAAGATGATGAATAAGCTCATTTAAAATAAAAACGGGTTTATAATTTGGAAGACCACTTATTTACCATAATGCCATTAATGAATGGCTAAAATTCTCATCTCCTAAAATCCATGGAATTGGACTTAGAAGATAGGCCCAACATAGTTTTTAATTATTTTGCAAACACGAAGCCCATTAAAATATTTTATTATTTTAATTCTGAAACCGAAACCTGAAACGTTATTTTAATATTATTTTCATCCGACCCCCAAACCCGGGTGTTACATCAATGCACTAATAACACTAAAGTATGGCACTTCTGGACCAAGAATATCTTCATCCTTTTCCCGAAGGCGAAATGAATCTTTGTTAACATCAAGTGACCTAACAACCATAGGGGTGCTCAACGAATGTGCGTTATGCATGTAAAACTTCTTTAGCATCTTTTCTATGCATGTTGATTGATGTACAAGGATTTCATCCTTTAGGTGCTCAATATATAATCCAAGACAAAATCTTGTTTTTCCGAGATCTTTCATTTCAAATTCTTTCTTTAAATACTCAATTGTCAAAGAGATCTCTTCTGGAGTCCCAATGATATTCAAATCATCAACATACACAACAATAATGACAAATCCAGAGTTAAACTTCTTAATAAAAATGCACGGGGGAAATTGGATCATTCTTATAGCCTTCCGTTAATAAGTATTCACTGAGGCGATTATACCACATATGCCCAAATTGTTTTAATCTATAAAGGGATCTATTCAATTTGATTGAATAATGTTCCCAAGAACCTAAATTAATTGCTTCAAGCAGTTTAAAACCTTCCGGAAGTTTCATATAAATATTATTATCAAGAGGCCAATACAAATAGGTTGTAACAACATCAATTAAGAGGAAATTAAGTCTTTCTTTTATTGCCAGACTAACCAAAAATCTAAAAGTGGTTGCATTCACCACATAGGAGTATGTTTCTTCATAATCAATTCTAGGTCTTTTTGAGAATTCTTGTGAACCAAACGAGCTTTATATCTCGCAATTTCCCTTTTTTCATTTATCTTTCTCACAAAGACCCATTTATACCCCACAGGTTTTACATCTTTTGGTGTACGAACTACATGCCTGAATACTTCGTTTTTTGACAGAGATTTTAGTTTCGCTTCAATTGCCTCTTTCCAGTTTGGCCAATCATCTCTTTGCTTACATTGTCCAATTGACAATGGTTCCTAATCTACATTATCATCCAAAATCTCTAGTGCTATGTTGTATGCAAAAGTATTATCGACGTCGATTTTGTTTTGTTCCACTTGTTACCAGATATGATATAATTTATTGAGATCTCTGTTGCGTGTAAAATAGTCTATCGCAATTGTAGTGCAAGTGTACACGACGCAAGTAGTAAAGTGATACGAAGTATCGGATATCGTCTCCACAGGGATTGGGCTAATGACTTCACCTTGTTTACTGCACGAAAGTAAAGGAAATAATTAAGAGTTGTCACGAGAATAATAAGGTAAAAACGTAAAATAAAGAATTGAGAAATCAAGATAGAGAGAATGGGCTGGTATTGAGTTGCTCAGTAGTGCAGGTATTGAACTGCTTAGGATTTCCAGTTCTGTCGTCGCGCCTGTCGCCGACAGCACCTGTCGCGGCAGCTGTCCGTTGATCGTCGCGGCAGCGAACACACCAACTCCGTACTTCAAGCTTGGCAAGAATCCCAGATCTGCCTTGCCCTATCCCTAGGCACAAGTCTGTTGATGATCACGTCTTGATGATACCTCCCGGCGTGAATCGAAGGATGAACACCAATGTGTATGAATTCTTCCTTAGCCACTTAACCTCGCCCTATCCCTAGGCACGAGATGGTTCAACTATAAACTAGAGAACGCGCTCTTATCTCTTTTGTATACTTAACTCTCCCGATGCTAAGTAAATGGATAACCTCACAATGCTCTCCCGATGCTCTTGCAAGATATTAAAACCAAGATAAAAGAACTTGAAGTTTATTTTATTGAACTTGAAAAAATCCTAAAACAAAGCAACCCTTGCAACTACTTTACAAAACAACCCGTGGCCCTAGGGGGAATTTAGAACATGTCGGTGACGGGTGGACGGCAGGGGTTTGGTTTCGGTTATGGCGTAATCGGTCCTGCCCTAGGTTTAATCTATGCCCTTATATAAGCTTTGGGCTCAAGTTATCTAAGGTAACAAGGATTACAACTTTAATTAAAAGTAAGATTCTAATAAAGATTAAATCTCTAAAGTCTCCTACTTTCCAGCCGCATCCTTGTTTCTAGGAATTTCTTCTCCTTGAGCTTTGGCTTGACATATCTTTTGATCCGGGGCTTGGAAAAATATTTGGCTTCTACACGACAGACGAGCAGATTTTTCTCTATCTATCGAGATCCACTTTACTTTTCCTCTTCATAAATCTGCTGTCACCTTGCTGTCACGACAGGTCCATGACAGGTTCGTCTTCTTCGGCTGCTTGTCCAGTTCAGCTCTTCTGCTTATTTGCCCTGTGCCTGCCTTCATCGTCAACCATGGCAGCTACCTGCAAAATACGCCATCTTTTAGTAGAATTCGTGCCTTTTATATAATTGTGATGTTTTATTGAAAACTAACCTAAATGCAATGCAATTATGCTTGAATGCAGCAGAAATATGGGTTAAAAAGGGTGTAAATAATAGAACTTTTACACACTCAACACACCCCCAAACTCAAGTCTTTGCTTGCCCTCAAGCAATTAAACCTAAACGAAAAATGAAAACAAGAAAAAATTTTGTGTTGGCCTTCAAACAGTGAACTGTCCCTTACCTGTCGCTCGTTCTCTATGGCGGCAGCAACCTGTTGGAAAGATTAGGATCTGTCCGGAATCTCCCTATAGCTCTCGTGCAGTGTGTGCATGCTTGTGAACAGTTATATGCCAAGACTCTCTTAGTTTCACTAGAATATTCAACCTTAGCTTGTTTAGAGTTTTTTTTTTCTACGAGACTGTTTTCTATCTTTTTCTTACTAGAGCCAGAATTGGGCACCTCTAGTTATTTTCCTTTTTTTTTCAAACTTCTTCTCTTTTACTAGAGCCAGTATTTCAGGCACCTCTAGTTAACTGTCTAGAGCCGGTGATAGGCACCTCTAGAAGTTTTTCTCTGGTTATCTGCCTAGAGCCGGTGGTAGGCACCTCTAGGTTTCCTGAGATTCTAGTCTCTTTTCTACTCTAAGTGCTAAGCTTTCCTATTCTAGTTTGGCTAAAAGAAATCTAAGCAGTATAACAGTCACAAAAGTGTTTAAGTTTTCAGAACTATAGAAAGGCTCTAAACTTTTCCTTAACCTGTCCTAAAGATGCTGCCACGACAGAGATGTCATGACAGGTAAGTTAACTTCACAGTTTTAAGCCAACAGTTTAATCTTTTCTGATTTTTTTTTTTGGAAAACCTTAAAATAAAAGACACAACAAATAATAAAAAGATGTACTTAAGACTCCATTAATGATGGAGGGTTGCCACCCCCAAACTCGAGGGTTGCATTGCCCTCAATGCAAAATGACATGAACAATAAAATAAAGAAAAAGTACATCACAAAATATAAAGGCAGGCAGCAATCAGAGGAAAATAAAAACTTAAATTTTCAGTCGCTGCCCTCGCTGCTGCTGCTGATTCGGATCTGCCGGCGGCGTCTGCGCTATGGGGGAGGCTGGACAGGTTCAGAGACAGGTTCAGGGACAGGTTGCTCCCCGAGCTGAACATCGGAACTGCTGTCGCTGTCCCAACTGCTGGTGGTAGTGGTACTAGCCTTAGGCAGCCTTTTCTTGTCCGCCACATGTTTAATCCTCTTGACCCTCGTAAAGTCACTCTCCAAATTCCTCCGGATAAGAGGGCTGTCATCAGTGGCAGGTCTCTTGGTTCCTCGAGGGGAGGTGTCTGCCGGAGGGCTGCCTTCTGTCGTCGGGGCAGGTGATTTGGTGGAAGCAGTCGAGTGGGACGGGGAGGCAGGTGGTGTGGGCGTGTGGACAGGTGTGTGGACAGGAGTGGGGATATGGAAATAATGGGCAGGAAAAGTAGGGAATTGAACATCGGGAAAATTTAAAGTTTGGGTAATAAAATTTACCGTGGAGTTCGTAAAGTCCCGAATAAATGTCATCAATCCCATTTGGCGTTCCTCTACCCGTTGTAAAGTAGCTAGGATGAGGGCAGACTGGTCTGTCGGAGTGGCGTTGGTTTCAGCATCAGGGGCAGGCTCGGTGGCAGGGTCGGTGGGTGGTTCCTCTGATGATTCTGCGGGTGAGCCGGCAGGGTTGAAGGAGGAGACAGGTGTAGCCGCGATCAGCTCCATGAGGCTGTTGATGTTATTGTCTGTCCAACCTCTGCCCTTCCTGATTTTGTCGGAGGGATCCTCGGGCACCGCAGCACATCGGCAGAGGGAAGTTATGGTGAACGGCAGGCAGAGGCGTGAGTCAGAGCGGAAGGCACAGTCCAGGATGCTGTCCCTCATATATCTGCCCACATTAATGGCCCTGTTGTGCATGATGGAGTGAATCAGGGCAAGCCGCTGTCGGTTGACTGTCGTGTGGTGGGACGAGGGCAGGATACGCTTTTTGATGAAAGCGTTCCACAATTTTGCTTCGGGGAGGAGCTGCCCCTTATTGACGGAGTGGGGGTTCTTCTTGCTGGTTGTCCATGATGTACCGGCCTCTGTTAACTCCACCATGATGGCATCGTAAGTGGCAAAGTCGAGGGAGTCGATAAATTCCTGGTGAGCATCATCACCGGGGCCAAAGAAAAGGCCAAACATGTGATTGATGCTGTCGGCAGTGAAAGGTACTTGTACTCCTCGAACAGTGACAGATGTCGCCGTTCTGCTGTCTATGGCTGCGTAGAACTCTCGGACTAAGGTGTCGTTAAGCTCGGCCGGTTGTTCAGCAAAATACTCCCATAGGTGAGTCGTGATGGCCTTGAAAATGAACGGCCGGAGTCCCATATGAGAAGCATCTCTGTTGTAAATGAAGCCACGCTCCTCCCATAGTTCTTTATTGGCGAAGGGTGATGCTGCTGCTGAAGAAGAAGCGGCAACAGTATTACGGCGGGTTTGTCTCGACGACATTTTGGTTGCAAGGGCTGTGAAAGAGAGAAAACAAATAAAACTAGAGGAGAAAAACAAGAGAGAAAAAAAATTAGAAGTGATGAAAAATGAAAGTGGGAAGGGGTTTATATAGCGGTCGAGTAGCTGCCCATTTAATGCCGCAACGGCAGGCGTGAAGAACGGGGCGGCAGATTGGATGTAGCGTGTCTGACGTGTCTGACACGCATTTATACGTCTACTGTGCGTCTGCCGCACGCTTCTGCGTCTGCAGCGCCAAACTGTTGACAGCCTGTCAAGTCCGTCTACGCCGGCAGCTGAAACGACAGGTTATCATAAATGGGCTTCATTGGGCTGGTGGATGGGCGGTGGGTTTGGGCCACTTCTTTTTTTTCTTCTTGACTCCTTTATTTCCTAAAAACTAAAATTAGAAAAACAAAACTTTATTCGAATAAAATAAACCTAATTCCTAATAAATAATAATAAAAATAAAAATAAAACTTAGGTTAAATTAGGGGTGCCTTGTGGGGCATCTCCTAAAGTAACCACTTTCTGAATTCCTGGGGCTTCAGTCCCCTGATAATGCTTGAGTCGTTGTCCATTGACTTTGAATTGGTGCCCGTCTTTTAATGATTGAATTGTGATGGCACCATGGGGAAAAACTTGAACTACTTGAAACGGGCCAGACCATCTAGACTTTAGCTTTCCTGGGAAGAGTTTAAGTCTAGAATTAAATAACAACACAAGCTGCCCTGGGCAGAACTGTCGTGGCAGCAGTTTCTTGTCGTGCCACTTTTTAGTCTTTTCCTTGTAAATCATTGCGTTGTCGTAGGCCATTGTCCGTAATTCTTCAATCTCGTTTAAATCTAATAACCTTTTCTGGCCGGCCTTGTCCAAGTCCATATTTACTGCCTTGATTGCCCAATATGCTTTGTGCTCGATCTCGACAGGCAAGTGACAAGTTTTCCCATAAATCAGTCGGAATGGAGACATTCCCAATGGAGTCTTGAAAGCTGTCCGGTATGCCCATAATGCATCATTCAGAAGTAAAGACCAATCTTTCCTAGTTGGTTTAACCATCTTTTCAAGGATGTTCTTCACTTCCCTATTGGATATCTCAGCCTTTCCATTGGTCTGTGGGTGGTATGCTGTCGCGATCCTGTGCTTGACACCATATTTCTTCAAGGCAGCAGCAATTACCCTATTATCAAAATGTCTCCCCTCATCACTGATAATCGCCCTAGGGATGCCAAATCTAGAAAAAATGTTTTTATGCAAAAACTTTTGGACCGTCTTGGCATCATTCTTTTGAGTTGCGATTGCTTCAACCCACTTGGAGACATAGTCCACTGCTAGGAGGATGTAAAGATTTCCACACGAAGATGGAAAAGGTCCCATAAAATCAATCCCTCAAACATCAAAGATCTCTACTTCTAGAATATTCTGCAGTGGCATCTCATTTCTCCTCGAGATGTTACCTGTCCGCTGGCACCTGTCACAGCTTTTGTAAAATTCCTGTGCATCTTTATAAAGTGTCGGCCAGTAGAACCCTGACTGCAGCACCTTGGCAGCAGTTTTATTGCCTCCTAAGTGACCTCCATATTGTGACGCATGACAGTGATGGAGAATGTCTTCTTGTTCTTCTTGTGGTACACACCTTCTTATAACCTGATCTGCGCACATTTTGAAAAGAAGAGGTTCGTCCCAATAATAATGTTTAACATCATTTTGGAACCTCTTCCTTGCTTGATAATTAAGATCAGAAGGTAATATTCCGCTAACTATAAAATTAACGAAATCAGCATACCAGGGAAGGTTAGAAGACTTACCTGCCGCCATGGCTGTCGCGACAGCGATTGCGGCAGCAAAGAGCTGCTCATCTGGGAAGGTCTCCAGTATGTGTGTCTCATCTAACGGTAGACTCTGTCCCGTCTCCAACCTCGACAAGTGGTCTGCCACTTGATTTTCTGTTCCCTTTTTATCTTTGATCTCAAGGTCGAACTCTTGTAATAGCAAGATCCATCGTATCAGCCTAGGCTTCGCATCCTTCTTTGCGAACAAATACTTGAGGGCAGAATGGTCGGTGTGTATTATTACCTTCGTTCCAAGTATGTAAGAACGAAATTTGTCGATGGAGAACACCACAGCTAACAGCTCCTTTTCTGTGGTGGTATAGTTCACTTGGGCTTCATTTAATGTTTTGCTAGCATAATATATGACGTGAAACAGCCTGTCTCTGCGCTGCCCAAGTGCTGCCCCGACAGCATAGTCACTAGCATCACACATGATCTCGAATGGTTGTGTCCAGTCTGGTGGCTGTACTATGGGGGCTGTCACTAACTTTTCCTTCAGAACCTTGAATGCTTCAGTACATTCCTCATTAAAGTCAAAGGGTCGGTTCTGCTCTAGGAGATGGCATAGCGGCTTGGTGATCTTTGAAAAATTTGCAATAAATCTTCTATAAAAACCAGCATGCCCTAAAAAACTCCTAATGCCCTTGACTGTGGTTGGCGGCGGCAGCTTCTCTATGACTTCAATTTTTGCCCTGTCGACCTCTATCCAACGGCAGCTAATCTTATGGCCTAGAACTATCCCTTCATCTACCATAAAATGGCATTTTTCCCAATTTAGAACAAGATTAGCTTTTTCACATCTTTCAAGTACCTTTTGAAGATTGCCGAGGCAGCTCTCAAAATTGTCTCCAAAGACGGAAAAATCATCCATGAAAATCTCAAGGAAGTCCTCTACCATGTCGGAGAATATTGCCATCATGCACCTTTGGAAGGTGGCAGGTGCGTTACAGAGGCCGAACGGCATCCTCCTAAATGCGTATGTTCCGTAGGGGCATGTGAAAGTCGTTTTCTCTTGATCTTCCGGTGCAATAGCAATTTGGTTATAACCTGAATAACCATCAAGGAAACAATAATAAGATTTACCCGCTAATCTATCAAGCATTTGATCAATAAAGGGTAAAGGGAAGTGGTCCTTTCGGGTAGCTTTGTTAAGCTTCCGATAGTCCATACAAACCCTCCAACCGGTCACAGTCCTGGTTGGGATTAGTTCATTGTTTTCGTTAGTTATCACGGTCATGCCTCCTTTCTTGGGAACACATTGCACCGGGCTTACCCATTTGCTGTCGGAGATGGCGTAAATAATACCAGCATCTAACCATTTAATGATCTCCTTACGCACTACCTCCTTCATCGCATGGTTTAGCCGCCTTTGGGCATCTATAGTCGGCTTATGATCTTCCTCAAGAAGGATTTTGTGCATGCATAATGCCGGACTAATGCCCTGAATGTCTGCTATCGTCCATCCAATCGCCTTTTTGTGCTGCCTTAGCATGTCGATCAGCTGTCGTTCCTGTTCCTGCGGCAGCTTAGCAGAGATGATTACGGGCAGTGTGTCATCACAACCAAGATAAGAATATTTAAGCTGCCCTGGCAGGGGCTTAAGTTCTAAGACAGGTGGTTCAACAGTATAGGGCTTTTGGATTAAATGGTTATCCGAAGTGTAATTCAAGGGTTCGAATAACTTACCTGGACGATGGTCTAACCAATTTACCTCCTCGTGACCTTCAGTATCAGATGTATCGGATTCAGAGGAGTTGCTGTCGTCGGTGCTGTCGTTATCGCTGTCGTGACAGGTCTGTAAATGGCTGTCGCAGCAGTGACCAAATTTTTTATCACGGCAGCCCGACCTGATGCAGGGGTAATCAAAGGTCACCTCAATGATGGCCTTGCATTCCTCGTCCAAATCAGCACGTTTCATTGATTGGAGAACATTCAACTTAATCTCTTGATCGTTTACTCGCATGGTGAGTTCTCCTTTCTCCACATCAATCAGTGATCTTCCCGTGGCTAAGAAGGGTCGCCCAAGGATGACTGGTGCGTTTTCATCTGCCTCACAATCTAAAACAAGAAAGTCAGCAGGAAAAATAAACTTATCCACTCTTACCAGAATGTCTTCAATCTTTCCCTCTGGATGAACGTAAGAGCGGTCGGCTAGCTGTAGGGTAACTGTCGTGGGCCGCGCCTTCCCAATACCTAATTTCTGAAAAACAGATTTGGGCATTAGATTAACATTAGCTCCAAGATCACAAAGTGCCTTACCCACAAATTTGTCACCGATTACACAAGGTATGAGGAAGTTCCCTGGATCCTTCTTCTTCTGGGGTGGCTGCCGATGAAGAATGCTCATGCAACCATCTGCCATCCTTACCGTTTCAAACTCCCCAAGTTTATATTTCTTTGACATGACATCCTTGAGAAATTTAGCATAACCGGGCATCTCCCTAACGGCATCTAACAGCGGAATATTAATCTGAACCTGCTTAAAAATATCATAAATCTTTTTAAGTTGAGATTCTTGCTTAGCTTGCTTTATCCGTTGAGGAAAGGGTGGTGGGGGACGGTAATCAGCAACACGTCCTTCCCACTGCATACGAATCTGAGGACGATGTTCTTCATTTTTCTCCTCTATCGCTTCTGCTGTCGTGACAGGCTCATCGGCAGCAGTCTGTTTATCACATGTCGGGGCAGCTTCCTCGGCAGGTTTATCTAAGGCAGGTTCCTTTTCTGTTTCAGCTTTTTCCGGTCCTGGTAACTTTTTCCCACTCCTAGTAGTAATCGCCTTACATTGCTCATGTGGGGGCGGTCTAGCATTTTCAGTATTGCTAGGAAAACCTCCATTCTGCCTTGGCTTAATATGCTGGGACACCTGACCCATTTGTGTCTCTAGAGATTTCAAGGTAGCCTCATGATTTGTCATTCTCATCTTGGTTTCATCCATAAAGTTTTCCGTCTTCTTGACAAACTGATTAATATTGTCCATATACGTACCAGTCTGAGACATAAAAGTGGCCAGAGTCTGCTCCAATACACTACTCGTGGCAGGTGGTGGCTGCTGTTGCTGTTGCGGCGACAGGTTCTGCGGCTGTTATTGCTGTCGCGTCAACAATCTAGGGCCCCCCTGATTCTGATGATGCACTTACGGATTCAGAGCATTGTTGGGGTTACTCCAAGAAAATTTGGGATCTTTCCTCCAATTAGGATTGTAGTTGTTGGAATTGTAGTTTGGCTTGTAATTTCCAACATATTTTCCCTCTTCTATATTTATAGGGCATTCATCCCTACTATGATTTCCCTCACAAGTAGCATAAACTTCCTCGACAGCAAATCCTTGTAAGTCCTCTTCATTCAATAAGTGTTTCATGGCTTTAGTAAGGAATGCTACCTGTGATTTCATAGTGCTGTCGGCCTCATAGTCCTTGACAGCTAGTACCCGTTTACCCCCTCTTCTAGCTGTCGGAAACTGTTCTTCATTCTTAGCTAGATTTTTCAGAACTTGCAGCGCCTCGTCTGGATCTTTATCCAATAATAGTCCATTTGCTGCAGAATCAATTCTAATGCGAGTTTGTAAGTTAGCAGCATTATAGAATTTAGTTACCTGATTCCAGACGGGGAATCCATGCATTGGGCAGTTCCGAAGAAGAGTAGTAAACCTGTCCCAGGCCTCGTGCATTGGCTCGTCATCTTCCTGTTGAAAAGTAGCAATTTCGTTACGTAATCGCTCAGATAAATGCGAAGGATTAAAACGAGATAAAAATTCACGAGTTAAATCTGCCCAAGTCATAATGGAACCCGGTGTTAGTTTATTCCACCAAGTTTTAGCTCTGTCCCTCAAGGAATGGGGAAATAACCGAAGCCTCAGTATCTCCGGACTAACTCCTGGCAGTCTAAACGAACCACAGATCTCCTGGAACGTTTTGAGATGCTCCCTAGCATCTTCTGTCGCAGAACCACTAAACTGTCCGGCGTTGTTGATCATACTAAACATGACAGGTTTAAGCTCGAAGTTATCAACATCAATATCCGGCAGCGTGGTCTCCAGCTCTACATGATCATTCAGCATGTAGTCACGACATGACCATCGTCCACCTGCTGCGGGCGGATCGCCGACAGGTGGGTTATTATTGCCAAGGGGTGGTATGAAACCACCAGCAGGTTGGTTATAGCCCATCTTCTCTAGCTATTCTTCGAGATATTCGTTTCTGTCTAAAAGTCGGCGAAGTTGTTTCTTGAGATTGAAGGAACGTTCGATCTCCGGATCTAATTTATACTCAGGATCTTCACCTCTTTTGGATCTGCGCATAAACAAGAAAACCTCGTGAAAAGCAAGAGTTGAAAACACAAAAGAAAAATTAAAGAAAAATAAAGGTAAAAACGAAAAAAAAAGAAAATAAAAATAAAAGCAAAAAGTGCAATAAAAGAAAGATGTAGTTATGTTGCCAATCCCCGGCAACGGCGCCAAAAACTTGTTACGTGTAAAATAGTCTATCGCAATTGTAGTGCAAGTGTACACGACGCAAGTAGTAAAGTGATACGAAGTATCGGATATCGTCTCCACAGGGATTGGGCTAATGACTTCACCTTGTTTACTGCACGAAAGTAAAGGAAATAATTAAGAGTTGTCACGAGAATAATAAGGTAAAAATGTAAAATAAAGAATTGAGAAATCAAGATAGAGAGAATGGGCTGGTATTGAGTTGCTCAGTAGTGCAGGTATTGAACTGCTTAGGATTTCCAGTTCTGTCGTCGCGCCTGTCGCGGCAGCTGTCCGTTGATCGTCGCGGCAGCGAACACACCAACTCCGTACTTCAAGCTTGGCAAGAATCCCAGATCTGCCTTGCCCTATCCCTAGGCACAAGTCTGTTGATGATCACGTCTTGATGATACCTCCCAGCGTGAATCGAAGGATGAACACCAATGTGTATGAATTCTTCCTTAGCCACTTAACCTCGCCCTATCCCTAGGCACGAGATGGTTCAACTATAAACTAGAGAACGCGCTCTTATCTCTTTTGTATACTTAACTCTCCCGATTCTAAGTAAATGGATAACCTCACAATGCTCTCCCGATGCTCTTGCAAGATATTAAAACCAAGATAAAAGAACTTGAAGTTTATTTTATTGAACTTGAAAAAATCCTAAAACAAAGCAACCCTTGCAACTACTTTACAAAACAACCCGTGGCCCTAGGGGGAATTTAGAACATGTCGGTGACGGGTGGACGGCAGGGGTTTGGTTTCGGTTATGGCGTAATCGGTCCTGCCCTAGGTTTAATCTATGCCCTTATATAAGCTTTGGGCTCAAGTTATCTAAGGTAACAAGGATTACAACTTTAATTAAAAGTAAGATTCTAATAAAGATTAAATCTCTAAAGTCTCCTACTTTCCAGTCGCATCCTTGTTTCTAGGAATTTCTTCTCCTTGAGCTTTGGCTTGACATATCTTTTGATCCGGGGCTTGGAAAAATATTTGGCTTCTACACGACAGACGAGCAGATTTTTCTCTATCTATCGAGATCCACTTTACTTTTCCTCTTCATAAATCTGCTGTCACCTTGCTGTCACGACAGGTCCATGACAGGTTCGTCTTCTTCGGCTGCTTGTCCAGTTCAGCTCTTCTGCTTATTTGCCCTGTGCCTGCCTTCATCGTCAACCATGGCAGCTACCTGCAAAATACGCCATCTTTTAGTAGAATCCGTGCCTTTTATATAATTGTGATGTTTTATTGAAAACTAACCTAAATGCAATGCAATTATGCTTGAATGCAGCAGAAATATGGGTTAAAAAGGGTGTAAATAATAGAACTTTTACACACTCAACAATCTCATTATTATCAGGTGCCTAATTCATGTCTGATGTCTCTTCTAGAGACCTTTTAATTTCTTCTCGAGATCTTTCATAATCCATTGATTCCTCGATCGGACCATCACAAGATATAGCTTTTTTTTCTTTTTTGAGGATTTTTATCTTTGGAACCTACTAGTGTACCCCCTCGTCCAGAACTAGCCAACAAACCGAACCGAATGGGTTATACAGGGAAAACCGAAGTGAAACCCGTTAAGGCCTTACTCCGATTAGAAACCCTATTTTTTCATTTTATTTATCTTGTCTAAATATCACTTTTAATCACATGTGTGAAGGCAACAGTGGAAAAACGAGAGCGAAATACGAACCAATCAGAGGGCATACAATAATTTAAACTTACCAAGTAGCTTATTTGTCAAATTTCATGCTCACGAGGCAAAACATTTACAAAGGGGCACATATAACTCATTTAGGAAGCATACAAGCATTAGGGACTAAAATGTAACATTTGGAAACCCTCAAAGATGCCTTTTAATAGTTTTAACTACCTGCTATTCGAAACAGGCCTGCCCGTTCAGAAACGCGAGCTTTATTTAAAAAGCAACATCAAGCTGTTCCGGAACGGTCCCACCTTGTTCCGGAACGGAAGCCTCAAGTGGCCAAACGTACCGGGACACCCTATATGGTTCCGAAACAAGAACCTCCAATGGCAAATCTTACCGAAACGACACCACCCCCGTTCCGATATGGGTACCCCTAGAGCTCGACCGTTTCGAAACCATACCAGGCGTTCTGAAACACCTGAACACAGTTTGGCCCGAAAACACATTCTGGCATCTCCAAACGTTCCTAAACTTTCCCCAAACCATCACAAACCACATAGCAACTTATCATACAAACAATCTAGAGGCAAAAACCTAAACACGACTCCAAACATGCATACACGCAACAAAATAGATCTCAACCCAAAGCTCATAAGAACATGTTAGCTCAAAAAACCAACAAGTCAAAACGTATAGCAATTCATCCAAGGCCACATCAAACCTCAACATAACATGGTATCAACATTCAAAACATGCTAGCAACTTAAACAAAACCAAACATAGGAGTTTGAACACCAACTCCCTAACATGAAAGTCTAGTATTCACAATGTCTAAGCATTATTACAACCACAAAATCATACTTTGAGCTTAGAAAGAACTCCAAGAACTTCTTTCTTGCCCACTTGCCTCCCGGAACCTCTAACGATCTGCATTGTTGGAAGAAGAGAGCGTAAGCTTAAAAGCTTAGTGAGCGGAGCTCTAAAACACAAAAACAATGTAGTTTAAACATATATCTTAGTTTTGGAAAACAAAACCATTTAAGTAAGAGATGAAATAAACGCAAGCATAGACCAAACATGGTTTGCACATGCACAACCATCCCGGTGGGACTACACATCATCGTACACATTAACTAGCATTTTTCCGATGGGACTACACATTATCGTACTCATCTACTAGTCACTACCGGTGGGACTACACATCACCATAAACAACGACTACCATCATGTGAGGCTTGACATCCACTACGACAACACAACAACATTAAAACGGGAATAAAAGCATTCCGAAATCAACATCACAACACGTATAAACATGTACATCAACAATCAACCAAGCAAGGCAAGTATAGGCAAACTAACACTTGGGTTTAGGTTATCCCTTAAGGCTCAACCCAAACCCCCAAGAAACTACTCTGAATCATTTTAAACTTCAAAACATTTCCACTCACCGATTGAGCCCAAACGAAAGCTGAAACACCGATCTCAAGCCTCTGTAACACCCGATATCGCGTCCAAAGGACCCAAACTCGTTTCCCCTATTTTTAAACAACCAAAACAAAGTATTACTCCCCTACTCTTCCATAAATTCACTGTCAAACATCAGTTCACAAATCCACAACATTCTCTCAACGATACAAAGCCGAAATCCATCAAAATATCATCAAATCCGTTCTTAAGAAAAGCCCAGCAATAACCCATCAAATTAAACATCCAAACACCAAAATCATCTAAAAACACCCATCTTAGGTCCCTATACCTCCAGCCCTCGTTTTACCACAAAACTAAGCCAAAACACCACTTTTCACCTTCAAAACTTGCCCACTGCACCTAGTTTCGGGTTTTATGGGTTTAAGCTACTTATTAACATTATTTAGCAACCAAAATAGTTCAAAAACATCCCACCAAGCACCCATTAAAAACTCATACGAAAATTTCACAAACCCCTCTTTTTTCCATCTAGACTTTGGAACCCAAAGTGAAAAATCAATACTTTGCTAGGTTTTCAAAAAGATAAGATTCAATACATAAAAGCCAAGGTAAAAGTGATGATTACCTTTGAAAATGTTCTATGGAAAAACCTTTGAGCCAAGGAAGAGGTGGTGGGGAGCTTTTAGGAGAAAGTTTAGCTTTTAGGTTTTTTTTTAAATGAAGATGACTCTTCAATCTCAAAATCCCCTTTTCAAATTTCATTAATGGTGTTATTGTAATTAATGGCACTTTTTATAAAATCATCTTTTTAATCTAAAATTTAACCTGAAACTAGTCTTAGATCAAAACCGATAACTCCCAGGCTCTAAACTGGCGCATTACAACTGGTCTACCATGCTTCAGGCGTGCGTTTGACTCATTAGCAACTACAATTTTTCCTTCTAGGACATCTATTAATCGGAGCAATAACAACTGGTATATGTGACTTAGTCACTTTTTTAGGGTCATCGAAAGCATTTGGCAATTAATCTGCTAAGTTTTGCAAATGAATTATCCTTTGAACTTCTAGTTCACATTGTTGGGTACGTGGATCAAAATGAGATAGCGATAATTCATTCCAAATTATTTCATTTTCAAGCTGTTTATTTTCTCCCCCTAATGTTAGGGAAACTGACTCATTAAAATGACAGTCGACAAATCGAGCTGTAAATAAATTCCCCATCAAAGGCTCAAGATATTTAATTATCGAGAGGGATTCAAATCCGACATGTATTCCCAACCTTCTTTGAGGACCCATCTTTGTGTGTTGTGGTGGAGCAATTGGAATATATACCGAACATCCAAAAATCATAAGATGTGAAATATTTGGTTCTGACCAAAAACCATTTGTAATGGGGAGAAATTATGATAACGTACGAGCCTAATGCAGATCAGTAGTGATGCATGTAAAACGGCATGCTCCAATGCAGAAATTGGTAGTTTTGACTTCATCAGTAACGGTCTTGCAATTAATTGAAGTCGTTTGATAAATGACTCTGCAAGACCATTTTGTGTATGAACATGAGCTACATGATGTTCAACACTTATTCCAATCGACAAGCAAAATTCATCAAAAGTCAAAGAAGTAAATTCACCAGCATTATCAAGACGAATTGTCTTTATAGTGGAATCTAGAAAATGTGCTCGTAATTTTATCAACTAAGCAAGTAACCTCACAAATGCCAAGTTGCGGGTTGATAACAAGGATACGTGTGACCATCTAGTCGATGCGTCGATTGAAACAAGAAAATATCTAAATGGTCCACAAGAAGGGTGTATGGGCCCACATATATCACCTTGTATCTATTCTAGAAAATTGATAGATTCATAATTTATCTTAGCTGGTGATGGTCGAATAATTAATTTTCCTTGAGATCGAGCATCATATGAAAAGGCATTACTTTGAAGAATTTGTTGGTTCTTCAATGAGTGACCACATGAATTGTCGATTATTTTTCGCATCATAATCGAACCGGGATGGCCTAACCGGCCATGCCAAATAATAAAGTTATCAGTAAACTTATAGTTTACAATAACATGTGCTTCAATTGTACTAATTCTTGTGTAGTACAATCTGGATTATAGTGCATGTAATTTTTCTAAAATTTTCTTATTGTCTTGAGTTGTACTTGTAATATAGAGATATTCAGCATCTCCTTGACTAATACTCTCAATATGATATCCATTATTGTGAATATCTTTAAAACTCAATAAGTTTCTTTGCGACTTTGGGGAGTATAGTGCATTGTGAATATGGAATAGAGTTTCATTTGGCAATAACATATTTGCTCTTCTAGAGCCTTCTATGATATTAGCACTTTTGAATATAGTACGCACATTATTATTAAATGGGAAAAAATTTCTTGTGCTTAAGTATAGTATGAGTACTTGCATTGTTCGCTAAGCATAAGTCGTCACCATTTTTAACGGATTGTATTTGTGACGAAATCATATTCTTCAAAAGAATAATAAAATAAATATTACAAAACATTCAAAATATAAATTAAATAAATAACATTCATGAATTTTATTCTTATAAAAAATATTTCCAAATAAAATATTATATCTTCCTAACAAGTTTTTTCTAAAATAATAACAATAAAGATAAACATGGAGAAGAAAAACAAATCAAGTATTCTTCTCAAGGGAAATGAAGAAATCATTAACATCTATATTTGTAAAGTCATAATTGCCTTTGCTAGTGCCAGTAATGCCACAATCATCTTTGTCAAGGCCATAATTATCTTTGTCATTGATATAAACAAAATTTGTTTCATCTTTCTTTCTTTTACCATTGATTAATTGTTGGTAAAGGTCCATAAGATGCTTTGGCACACGGCAAGCACGAGCCCAATGATTTAAGCTGCCACATCGATGACACATAGATTCTTCTTTCTTGGATTGATCTTTTGTACCATTGTTATTCTTATTGTTCCACTTGCGGTGGGTATAATTATTTTGAAAACGGCCACCTTGTCTATGTCCTCGACCGTGACTATGTTCACGCCCATGCCCATAGTTATGACCACGATTGTTGGTGTAGCCTTTATTTCTTCCGCTATAGTATGTCACATTCGCTTTTGGGAATGGAGTGGAGCCAGTTGGGCAATATTCATGATTTTTCATTAGTAGCTCATTGTTTTGCTCAGCCACAAGAAGGCAAGAAATTAACTCAAAATATTTCTTAAAGCCTTTTTCACGATATTGTGTCTGAAGGACAACACTGTTTGCATGAAAAGTGGAGTATGTTTTTTCTAACATATCTTCATCAGTAATATTTTGACCACATAACTTCAATTGTGAAGTAATTCGAAACATAGCAGAGTTATACTCGCTTACTGATTTAAAATCTTGTAATCTCATATGCAACCAATCATATCGAGCTTTAGGCAGAATAACGATTTTCTGGTGGTCATATCGTTCCTTTAGATTCTAAAGAATAAGAGGATCTTTCACCATTAAATATTTCGATTTTAACCCCTCATGGAGGTGACACGAAGAAGTATCATGGCTTTGGCTTTATTTTAGGCAGATTCTGCAATCTCCTCTTTAATAGTGTTTCTCAGACCATCTGCATTTAGGTGTATTTCGGCATCTAAGATCCAGGATAAATAATTCTTTCCGAAAATATCAAGAGCAACAATTTCAATTTTCGCAAGATTTGTCATTGATGTACTATAAAAGACAAACAAACAAATTAGATCATATATATATATACAAACCAATAGAAAACAAAAAATTAATCCTCGTACGCGGCATTGTTAAACCAGTTCACAAGGTCCTTTAGAAACCTCCTTTGAGACAAGAAGCCTTGTAGAACGGGATGTCCAGCCAATATACTCGGATTAAACCATCAAAACAAAGAACATATATGATTACGCATGGCATGAATTATGAAACAAAACAAAAGTAATGAAGCATGGTTTATTTTAGTTTATAAGATATATAAGATGAAAAAAGAACATACCAGATAAATCTTTGGAGAAACATAGTTTGTAACTAAAATCTTCTGAGCAAACTCGTGTTGATAACGTGTTATAAATGAAATAACGAAGAACAAGAACAATGAACAAGAGAAAGAGGAAAAACAAAGAGATGGGAGAAAGAGAGAGATTTGTATTATTCTCAAATATTGACTTATGTACAATGCCTCCAATAAATCATCTATTTATAGGCATAAGAAGTACATAATACATTAAACTCTAATTAATGTAGATAATATTCCTAATGATAAAGTAAGTCAAATCTCCTTGATAAAGTTCTTATCATGATAGACATCCACATAGATAAATATTCATAACACCAATTGATATATTAAGCCTAATGATTAATTTGATTTTATAGGTAATTATAAAAATTTTAACCCTTGATTATTTTTCCCCATCTAGTATGAGTTCAAATTTCGACGTAGGAATTTAATACCTCTTTATTTAATAAAAAATAACCAGTGAAGCAGGGAGAGATAAGGCTCTTGGTCCCTTTGTTAAATAAATAAAATTACACTTTTAACCCCTCAAGAAAACTTAATACTTCATTTTTTAGCTCATATAGTTTCTTGGTTAAATAGAAATTTTACATTTTAATAAACTTTAAAAATTAATAATTTTTTATTAAATAAAAAGATAACTATATTTTTAAGATTATTATTAGAATTTGAACTTATACAAAATGAGACAACATAAGCATCCAACATCTTTAACCACTCAATCAATTAATGAATTAAAAAATTACTAAGTTAATTTGAGCCCTTCTAACCTCATGCTTAAAAGAAAGAAAGAAAAGTCCTTTTTTTTGCCTTTTCGAAAAGGTTTAATAGTAAAAAAGGTCTAACCTATACATTTTTTCCAGTTTGGTGCCTAATCTTTTTTTGGGCCACTTTGGGGCCTAATGTATTATTTCGTAACTCAGTTTGAGTTTTTCGTCAACGACCGTTAAAATTTCCCCATTATCCAATAAAAATATGTCACGTGACTTATTTTATCTATTTATTCAATTTCTGAATTTCTTTAAAAATATAAACTTCTTTAAAAACCCTAAAGTTTTAATTTCTTTCGATCAAACCCTCAAATTACATCTCCTTCGTCGTCCAGCACCCCACACACGCTGGCGGTTCACCGTTCACCCCCAAGCGTCGGGTACCTCACCGTTCAACATCCTCCACCCTCTAGCTGTCGATTAGAAGCTCAATCGGTCTCTTTTTCTTCTTTTTTGGATGTTCATCGATGAAGCAATAGCCGATTCATTCGCTGGAGGGATGATGGGGGTTTCGGTAGTGAGGGGCCGATGAAGGCAAGGGTGGCCGGTAGTGGTTGAATCAGTGGTGGAAGAGGGGAATTTAGGGATCTAGGGTTTGGATTTGGGGGTTTTAGAGAAATTAAAGATTTTGGGGTTTTTTATAAAATTAAAGATTTATAGATTTTTAGAAAAATAAAAATTAAAGAAATTATCAGAATATGCCACGTGTCACGTTTTTAATGGATAACGAAAAATTTTAACGGTCGTTGACGTAAAAACTTAAACTGAATTACGAAATGAAACGTTATATCCTAAAGTGGCTAAAAAAAAACAATTAAGCACCAAAAAAAACGGGTATAAATTAAGCCTTCTTTTTTACTATTAAGCCTCAAATTAAACTCTCCTCCAAGGACAGGCAGTCGCCCAAGTAATGCAGTAAGCTTGTGATGCAAATTTGAAACTTGGTAAGTAAAAGGGTCTGCTGATTTGATCCAATGTGAAAAGGATTGTCGGCCGAAGCTTGAGCAGACCACTGCTCTCTTTAATTGCGGTCACCCCGCACACCTTATCTATCCTGCCTGAAAATTAGGTGTGGGCAAAAATACCCGACCCGATTGACCCGACGACTCGAACCTAAAATGTCGGGTAATTTCTGAAAAAAATTATCTGACCCGACAAATTTACCGGGACACGGGCCGGAAGTTTTCCTTTACTGGTACTCGATCCGACCCGATAAAAATTAATATATTTTTTATATTTAAAATTATATTTTTATTTTATGTTTCTTAATATTTTCTCTTTAAAATTAAGTTTAAATCCTACATTTTTTCTATGTTTGTATTATATACTTTTAAGTTTTAAGTTTAATTTTTTTAAATATTTTTGTATTTAACATGTAATTTTTTTTTAATTTTAAAATTAAAAAAAAGAACCGGGTACCCGGATATAATGGGCCGAGACACGGGCCGCTTAATGAGGTACCCGGATGAACCGGGTACCCGACAATTCTCACCCCTACTGAAAATTATAATTAAGGTTGTTATTATATTGTTATTTGCCACCTTCGTCCGAAAACGAACAAATATTAATTACCGATTGGTTTAGTAGAATAAAATGTTTAAATTTTATTATTTTGAATAAAATGAATTATTTCACAAAGCTATTCAGTAACAATATTTTATTATATTTATTTTAAATTAATTAATAAATGAATCAAATATAAATAATAATAAAAAAAGCGAACATGGCGTGAGGCCTGATTTGGTAATGATTTTAGCCAGACTATATAATATGTTTGAATACAGAGTCAGTGTTGGTCCGATTGTGTCAGGTTTCCGGTCAATCCCATGAATTGGGCTGCCACGCTGCTTGCTTATTTGCTTTCAACTTCGGCCCAGGTTTTCACATTACCCAGATTTTGTCGGTAGTATTTTAAAACAAAACGGCAAATTTTGCCGCCAATCCCTATGGTTTTACACTATTTTGAGATTTAATCCTTATCGTGTACTTGAAAAAAGTTAAAAATTAAATAGCTTTGTCCTTGTTTAACAATTAGCGGATAACTGATAGCGAATAGTTGATAGCATTAGTTGATTTAACTAGCGGATTGCATTAGCTGATTTATTTGCTTGTTTAACAATTATATATGTTAATATTAATTAGATTATAAAAATTAATTTTTTAATATATTATTAAGCATATATAAAGGATGTACATATTAATTTTTTATTTGTGAAATTATCTTTTTAATAATTTTAATAATTATTAAATTTAGATGTATATTTTAATTTCTTATTTATGAGATTATATTTTGAATATAATTTTATTAATGATTAAATTTATATGTATATATTAATTTTTTATTTATATATTTTCTTTAATTTATTAGTTATTTAGAAAAAAGTTATAATTATCAAGGACAAAAGAGTCTTTACAAGTCTTTTATTCAAACTCCTAACTCAAAAAGCTCCTTTTATAATCTTCTATTTACCAAATATCTCAATTAGCAGATTTACTGGTCAAATCTCTAATTTTAGCTCAAAAAACTATTTACCAAACAAGGCCTTTATATTTTAATTTTTTAATTAAGTTCAAATCAATTTTTCGTCTGTATTTTCTATCAAATTTACTATAATGTATTGATACTGAGTTCAAAATAATTTGTTTCTAAAGTAGATATGATTGTATGAGTATTTAATCTAAAAAATATAAAATAAAAGTTTAATTTGATATTTAAATTGACAAAACTTAAAATGTCATTAGATAAAAGAGTTTGGAGGCAGAATCCCTCCGAAACTAGTTTTACGTCTCTAAACTTAAAAGCGCCGCAACCCTTTTCCTATAGGGTTTTACCGTAACCCTTTTCATCTTTAGAGCTTTACTTTTTCAATTTTATTTAGTTTGTGACGACACTGATTTTGATGCTGGTCGTCAACCGTCGTTTTTTAATTTTTAATTTTTAATAAAAATAATTATACTTTTATGGCACGTTTATTTATTTTTGTGGTACGCTTATTTATGTCTTTTGGCATGTTTTTTTCTTCTTTTTCGATCGCTTGATCATTCTTTTTATTTTATATTTTTTTTCAGGGTTGGATTTAATTACGCCATGACTGATCAAGATGACGCTTATTTGTAATATTGTTGATCTTCATACTCAAGAACCTCATATTAAATTTAGATACGCGGTTTGTGCTCGTGGATAATTTCTCATGACGCTCGGCTCTTATTTGCAGTTCTTGGTCGTCTTCCAATAGCTTAATCCTTTTGTGGTTCGTTTGTCAATGCAGTTAGATTTGTTCGTATCTATTTTTGCTTCGAGTCTTTTAGATGGGTATTTAACATTTTCCATCTATGGTCGTTTATGATCTAAAACGGCTAGATTTAAAAAAAATCATATTATATATTTAGTTTACGATAATAGATGTAAACTTTTATTGTAATTTTAAATATTTTTTTCTTTTAATATAAACCTAGCGACTTCTATTAAAAAAAACCCTCTGAAACTAATGATAAGAATCAACGTTCATCACAAGCCATAGCAAAGCTCTTTGAGGGTCCAAGGGGGATTAGGTCCCTATTGTAAATTTTAAATATTTATTAACTTTTAGTCTAATAGTAATTTAGTCAATATAAAAAATAAATATATAAATTAAAATATAAGAGTTTATTAAATATTTGATCAAGTAGGTGTTGAATTAAATAAAGATGTGTTTATACGGATAAAATTCGTCTGCCCCTTTTCGGTGCCCCTACATATGCCCCAACGCTAAAAAACACTACAAAATTAAATTCTAAGCCCTAACCCTAAATTCTAAATCCTAAACCCTACACCCTATACCCTAAAAAATACACCCTACCCTAAATTCTCTAAACCCTAACCATAACCCCTAACCTAAAACCCTAAACCCTAAACCCTAAAATTAATTTTGAGCATGGGGGCATATGTAGGGGCACCAAAAAGGGGTAGAGGATTTCCATTGGTGTTTATACCCTCGAATATTTTATTCTAATAATAATTTAGGTCGTTATTAGTTTAAATATTATACAAATTAGGATTTGCTCCTTAAATTTTGAGTTTAAATATTTAATAAGCTTTTTTATAGGTTTAATGTCAAAATAAGTGTCCAAATTATCATGTTTTCCCCTTTTAGGTGTGTAAACTATTTTTTGCCCCTTTAGATGCTCAAACTATCTTGTTTTCCCCTTTTAGGTGCCTAAACTTTGTTTTGCCCCTTTTAGGTGCTCAAACTATCATTTTTTAGTCAAAATAGTTGCCCAAATTATCAATTTTTTGGTCAAAATAAGTGCCTCAAGTTGGCCTACAAGGGACAAAAAAACGATAGTTTAGGCACCTACAAGGGGTAAAAAAAATAGTTTAGGCACCTAAAAGGGAAGAACGAGATAGTTTAGGCACCTAAAAGGTGCAAAAAATATGATAGTTTGGACACTTATTTTGATATTAAGCCTTTTATGTTTAATATTTTAATCTCCTAATGTTCGATCTTGACTTCGTCTATTATTACAAACAACGATTAAACCTAAAACAACATACTAAAATGCATTTTGATAAAAAAAAAACATACTAAAATACAACTAGACAACTCGTCATAATAATTTTGAATCAGACTCGTACATTATAAGACTCGATTATAAAAACTTCAGTTTAATCTGCAACTACAAGGGTAAAATAGAATCCATCTGTTGGTGCAGGAAATAAATGTCTGGTTTTCACATGGATGATATCAAAATTACTCATAAATCTGCCCACCTTTACTTTCTTGTCTTAAAACCTTAGCTTTATCATGGCAAAATAACATGTTCTGAAATTCGGGAAAGAAACCCTATTTACCACCCATGTTTCCAGGCAAAAATAAATTAAAAAAATGGGAAAATTCAGAATGTATTCAATCGATGTAACTACACATTGAAAATTACTATACATTATTTTTTTCCCAAATGGGGGGCCATGCATACGTTACAATCAAACCATTAAATACCTTCTTTTTCATCCAAGCCTCTTACATGGTTGTACAATATAAATAGATAGATAAGATCTATTTACACAGCGTAAAAAATTTTAATTTTTATATATTTTTTAATCGTTGGATGAGTAAAATGAATGGTTGAGATTAACAGTGGCTTATGTGAAGATTATTACTTAGAAAAAAGTAAGGAGTTAATCTGAGCCATCTATTTTACCCATTCATCGATCCAAAAAACTTGTAAAACTGTGAATTTTACACTTTGTGCAAGTGAATCATATCTCATATATATAGTACAAGGATGGACCAAGGGGTTCGGGGAGCGGTCACACCTGAAATTTTGAAATTCGTATATGATTTTAAAAAAATTATATATTTTTTATTAAAAATCTATTTTTATCCCTCTAAAATTTTATAAGTTCACTCCTAACATAAAATTCTGCATATGTATATGTATATACACAAACAAATTAAATTTCTATTATAGAGGTGTCATTCTAGTGGCGGAAGATAATGAGCACCGGTGGGGCCACGTCACACTAGATTTTAAAAAATTAAAATTTAACCCTTTAAAATTGTCAAAAAATTTATTAATTTGCCCTTTAATTTTTATTTAGAAATTCATATTCAATTTTAAAATTTTAAAATGTTTTAATTAAATTCTCTCCCATAATTTTTAAAAGTTCTTATTAAGACTCAAAATTTTAAAAAATTTAGTTAGACCACACTTTTTTTTTGAAAAAATATGTAAATTAAACCTTCTGAATTTTGTAAATTTTATTTTAAATTTTTAGATTTTAAAAAATTTTAAGTTTGCTCCTTTAAACTCTATCACTAAATTTTATCATTGAATCATTTTAATTTAATTTGCGTTATTTACAACATGAAAATTCGAATTTATGATATTATTTAAATCTATTTATCGTTGGTATAAAAGGGTTGAGTTTGACAAATGCGAATAGAATGTTGAAATGTCGTCCACTGCAGAAACAACAAAAAGGGTCTCTGGTTTTCACGACCTTTGTTGACTATTTGGAACATGCCCATGAAATAATTTATGTAATGTCCCCCCACCATTGTATATATTAAGGTTACCATGTGCCTTTGACACTTTGATTTAGTCAGCTGCAACTCTATTTATCTGCAATTTATTTAAAAAAGAAGCTTTATAAAATAATAATGAATGACATGGGACTACATTGTCAATTTTGTGTGTGTGGATCTTATTGCTTTTGTGAGACTTGTGATCTTTGATGTATTTGTATGTGTTTTTGTTTGACTTATTGTAGGAGGATAATAAAAGGGTTTGTGATAAGGGATTATAATTTAATTTGACCCTTTAGGGTTAAATTTTTAAAGAAAATTTTGGGTTTAAGTCGCGCTTGAGTTGGAATTTTTAGGATAAGATTGTGTCAGGTCTGATTCGAGTTTAGAGTGAAATACCCAACCGAACTGAAATAATAGTTTAATTTTATTCTAAATATTTATGTATAATTACTATAATGCTTGTTAAGTGTTCAAAAGTACTATTTTTATTACCTTTTACTCATATTATTGTAAGACTTAAGCTCATTTTAGTTGCATTATTAGGCATTCATGCATGTTTTAATGATTTCCTTCACAGTTATGTTTGAGTTCATATTTTAATTAATTTTGTGGGAAAAGGTACGGTCGGTAGTTGTTTTTATGCGTGTAGAATTAGTTGCCAGGGCAGGACTGGAACCAATTGCCAGAGCAATGCAGGGAGAATATGCCGAATTAGTTGTCAGAGCAATGCATGAGGGATATGCCGAACCAGTTGTCAAGGCAACTGTCGACAACTAAGAATGAGGAGAAGTGGTAGCCAGATTGATGAGCGGACAAATCTGACTTAATCGAGATAGGTGGCGTAGAGAAAAAAAGTTGGAAGTACATGAAGATGTCAAAAGGAGATTAAATTCTAAGAAAATAGGAGGAGTTTTAGTTGGAATAAAATTAAAAGAGATTTAATACTTCTTTTATTCAATTTAAATCCAACTTAACTTCCTCCTCAAGAAAGACTTTGACCTAACCATCTTTTATAAATAAGAAGCCTAGCCGCCTACTTTGAGGACAAGTTAGATAGAGAGGGTGTGTGATAGAGAGAGAGAGAATCCAAGAGAGGGGATGTCGACTTCATCTTCTTATTCTTTTTCTTTGTTTCGGTTTTGTTCATGCTAGGGATATTTTATTTTGAGTTTATCTTGAACTTAGCCATGAACTAAACTATTTCGGCTAGAATTATCGTGTTTAGTGGTTGTGAGAAAAAGATTGGATTTGTTTAGGTTTTGTTATGCAATTTAAGTTTAAGGTTTGTTCATTCTTGGTATTTATTTTTGTTTGCGATTGAATCGAGAGAGGATCTCATGAATGCATCTATTTATCTAATATCGGGCAAGTTAGATTCAAGAAACGAATGAACATGGTTTTTGTCCAAATCAATGAAGACTAATTCGACTTAAGAGTAAGTTACGAATTTTAACGACTAAAAGAAATGCAAGATAGGTTGGTGTTCACCCATGATTAACGCAATGATGTATTATCAAGGCATGCACATCGACTAGAGTTTCAAATAAGGGATAAGGAGAAACCATTGAAGAACGTGTTGGGATTTTTAGCACGCTCGAATCGATCACCGAAACCGTCAAGGAGGGTTGTAAATTTTTTGTGGTTGAATTGGCTAAAACCGAAAGAAAGGTAGAAAATTTGCACGATGATTTTAGAGTGGTTCGACTACTCAACCGAGTCTACATCCACTACCTTAGCACACCACTAAGGATTTCCCAATTCACTCAACAATGAATTCGTCCCCTTTTCCAGGCTCAGGAGGAAACCGTTACAACCCTATCTTTTGAACTTGGCTAAGATAGAACCAACTCTAGTTTTTCTCTCAAGGCTAAACTAGAACCTCTCCTTTTACAAGGGATTTGTTTGGTAAACTAAATACCTCTCTAGGTGGGTGTTTACACAAATTAAAGCTCACAAGAGTGTAAAGAATAAAAACAATGAAAAACACTATCTATACAATATATACAAGAGAAATGAAGAAAATAAAGACTTAAACTCAATTTCTCTTGAACATGAAGCTTGGATGTTGTCTCTTGCTTTCTTCAAGTGTTCCAGCCTTCAATTTATAGTCCCAAATGAGTTTGTAGCCGTTTATAGCCGTTGGGAATATTGCCGTTTATAGCCGTTGGGAATATAGCCGTTTATAGCCGTTGGAATAGTACCATTTATAGCCGTTGGGAATAGTACCATTTATAGCCGTTGGAAATAGTTCCATTTATGGCCGTTGGGAATAGTACCATTTATGGCCGTTGGGAATAGTTCCATTTATGGCCGTTGGGCTATTTCAAAATACACCGTATCGATACGGTTAGGCGTATCGGTACGGGTTTTGGCTACTGGAATTTTGGTAGTTTAAAAAACCTTTAAATACATTTTAAAACCATTCCAAAGCCTTTAAAACCCTTAAACATATTTTCAAGTTGTTTTTAACTAAAAACATATTTTAAATTCTTTTCAATTTAGTCCAAAACATTTTTCAAATATTATATCAAAACCTTAGTTCTACAATCTCCCCCTTTTTGATATAATAAAACCAACTTGAAAAATTTGTTTGGGATTCTCCCCCTTTAGCTTTAAAATTGTGAATAAGAGATTAAGATTTTAATTAAGATATAAAATCATATAAAGCTCCCCCTTATTCATTTGAAAATTCAATTTTTCAAACCATTTCTCCCCCTTTTTGTTATATCAAAAAGAATTTAAAATGACATTTAAGTTCAAGATAACATAGGAGGCAAAAAAAATTTGACACACTTAAAATTTTGGTTTAAAAAAAAACTGGCTCCCCCTTACTCATTGCATCATATTAGGCTTAACAGATAATCCAAGACTTTAAACAAAAATTAGATAACCAAATGTATAAAATGAAGTAATTAAGCTTAGAGGTTACCCAATCTTCTTCTCATGTGTGATTTGAGCATTCTTTGATTTTGCTTTGCTTGCCATTGCTCCAACACACCTACAAAAGACATTCACTTGATTTTTGGTATCCAAATTGCTTTGGATCCATTTACGTTAGTCACAATGTCTTTAGTTCCCTTGGGAACCCATACTTGTCTAATCCTATAAGACTTTCTATTCCTAATAGGACAAGTATGTAAGGAATGACCATGATAATGGCAATGTGAGCATTTTGCCATTATGTGACAAGATGAATTATTGAAAACAATTTCTTTTTCTTTTGTTAAGCTTTCAAGCTTAACTTTCAAATCAAGATTTTCTTTTTCTAAAACATCTTTACTTGTTTTTGAAAACTCTAAATCATTTTTCAAAATTTCATTTTGGTTTTCAAAATCCACTTTTGTTTTTAAAAGAAAATCATTTTCAATTTCAAGTTTTGAAATCATTTTCTTAAATTTGGAATTCATGGTCTCAAATTCCAAAAATAATTCATCAAATGCATCTTGTAACTCATCAAAAGAATATGAATTTAATTCATTTGAGTTAGAAGATACCTCGGGCTCATCGAGAGCCAAAACACCATCCACCTTTGGATTGGAGAGAAGGTTTGCACATAATTGATCATTATTTTTCTTTTCTCCCTTCTTGTTGCCATAAAGCTTCTCAAGTTTCTCCCATAATTCTTTGGCACTTTTGCATGTGGAGATCTTTTTGGAAACTTCTTCGTTGAGGCCACAATAGAGAATGTGCATCGCCTTGGTGTTTAGCTTTGCCTTCGTGTCGTTGGCACTCCTTTGCTTTTTCTTCTTCTTTGGAGCTTCCAAATACCCATCTTCAACGATGTCCCAAACCTCATAGTCTTGAGACTTGATGAAGAATTTCATGATATTTGCCCATTGGAAGTATGCTTCTCCTTTGAAGAGCGGAGGACACGAGATAGAGCGGCCTTCTTCAAATCTTGCCATTTTCTTGAACGGTAGACTTCGAGCAAATGATCTTTACTCCCGGATGTTAGTCCTTCGATGGAGACGAGGCTCTGATACCAATTGTTGGGATTTTTAGCACGCTCGAATCGATCACCGAAACCGTCAAGGAGGGTTGTAAATTTTTTGTGGTTGAATTGGCTAAAACCGAAAGAAAGGTAGAAAATTTGCACGATGATTTTAGAGTGGTTCGACTACTCAACCGAGTCTACATCCACTACCTTAGCACACCACTAAGGATTTCCCAATTCACTCAACAATGAATTCGTCCCCTTTTCCAGGCTCAGGAGGAAACCGTTACAACCCTATCTTTTGAACTTGGCTAAGATAGAACCAACTCTAGTTTTTCTCTCAAGGCTAAACTAGAACCTCTCCTTTTACAAGGGATTTGTTTGGTAAACTAAATACCTCTCTAGGTGGGTGTTTACACAAATTAAAGCTCACAAGAGTGTAAAGAATAAAAACAATGAAAAACACTATCTATACAATATATACAAGAGAAATGAAGAAAATAAAGACTTAAACTCAATTTCTCTTGAACATGAAGCTTGGATGTTGTCTCTTGCTTTCTTCAAGTGTTCCAGCCTTCAATTTATAGTCCCAAATGAGTTTGTAGCCGTTTATAGCCGTTGGGAATATTGCCGTTTATAGCCGTTGGGAATATAGCCGTTTATAGCCGTTGGAATAGTACCATTTATAGCCGTTGGGAATAGTACCATTTATAGCCGTTGGAAATAGTTCCATTTATGGCCGTTGGGAATAGTACCATTTATGGCCGTTGGGAATAGTTCCATTTATGGCCGTTGGGCTATTTCAAAATACACCGTATCGATACGGTTAGGCGTATCGGTACGGGTTTTGGCTACTGGAATTTTGGTAGTTTAAAAAACCTTTAAATACATTTTAAAACCATTCCAAAGCCTTTAAAACCCTTAAACATATTTTCAAGTTGTTTTTAACTAAAAACATATTTTAAATTCTTTTCAATTTAGTCCAAAACATTTTTCAAATATTATATCAAAACCTTAGTTCTACAGAACGCTTTGTCGAACCTTGAAGGTTGCCGCCCAAATGCTCAGGCAATCGTTTCACTAGTTGCCCTAGCAACCGCCTTACCAATTTCCCAAGTAGACGTTTTGTTAATTGCCCAGGAAATCGCATCATTAGTTGCCTGGGTAATCGTGTTGTCTATTGCTGAAGCAATCACGCTGCCTCTGCATACAAAACCTATATTGTCCATTCAATTTCCACAATACGATGCACTTTAATCCGACCTATTCTCTCAATCATTCAACTTTTCTTTTATTTAATTGCTCTTTATTTTACTTGTTAATTAGAACTCTTACAATGACCAATTTGTGTTTTTATTTTACAATGCGAGAAGTTAAATTCCTAAAGTAGCACCAATCCTTGTGGAGACGATATCTTTCTATACTATAACTTGCGACGTGTACACTTGCACCAATTGCGAAGGAATTTTTTTTTGAAACATATAAGATTTATTTGACGAGGTGAAAACCTTGGTATGAGCCTCGTTAAAAAACCTCCCTAAATCCTATTGGAGGAAAAAGAGTGCAGCATACCAAAGTTTGAGTACAAGATAATACCAATCCGAAAGCTGCATCGAAATTCTAATAACTGTTTGGCATACAAAAGATTGCCAAACTTACATACCAAAAGAGTCAACACATATACGAAGGCAAGTAAAAACACATGGCACTCCCTGACAGCTATAGCGCCGTAGGGGTGACACTACTAACATAATAACACCTCAAAACAGGAATCCCTGACTGAAGCAGCGACTTTGCCCAAGCCCACGATACTGGTAAGTAACCTTTGGACCCCATGGCTATTTATTTCCACACTCTGAGATCCTTATCCTTAGATAAACCCCTTTTTGCTAGGTTGTCTGCAAAGGCATTCTCCTCTCTGGGAATTAGAAAGATGCCACATTCCAGCTCGTTCCCTTCCTTGAGAATCTTGCAAATGACATCCTTGAAAATATCCAGAACTATCTGAACATTTTTAATCCATTGAACAGCAACACTACTATCGCACTCTATCCGCAGGAAAAACTTTGAAGAAAATGAATAAGGCTTGAACAAGATCAAAGCTTTTTTTACTGCTAGTAGTTCTGTTGTTAGAGGATCTGCTATCCCTATCTTTTTGGGAAAATAGCACAATACCGATCCTTCATGATCCTTTAACACTCCCCCTATCGCCGCCTCACCATAGCTATTTGCCACCGCTCCATCTGTATTAAAAGATAGGCATCCTTTCGCGGGTTTTCTCCATTTGCTAGGCTCATTTTTCTGCTTTGTAATCCTAATAGAGTTTAAAATACTGCAACTGCTTGTAATAACCAAAAATTGGGGGAAAAGGCTCCCCCATTTTGCCCCACCCCATTTACATAACCTGATCACTGACAAATTGAAGATCTCCATCGAATTAATTTTCTTGTTATTGAAGATTATGTCGTTTCGAGCAGTCTAGATAGACCAAACTACACTTCGAAATAACACCAACCAGATCGGTTTCTCCTTGAAACCACTGTGAGTCTGCTCCCATAAAAGCAGCAAGGCTCTCAGATTGTTTGGGATTATTATGTTGATATTCCACAAGGAACACCACTTCTGCCAAACTTCCCAAGACGTCATACACTCACAGAAAACATGATTGACCGATTCCTCTAACCTTCGACAGATGGGACACAAGGCGTCTTCAAAATTGTTGCACCCTCTCTTCTGTAATTCAATCTCGGTAGGCACTCTACCGTGAGTAAGCTTCCATAAGAAAACCTCTATCTTATACGGAGCTAAATTCAACCACACCAAATCCCAAAAACTTTTATTTGATTCCAAACCAAAGTTTACGATCCTACAAAATGAGGATGGTGTGTACAAACCTCTTGAATTTGCTATCCATCTGGCTGAATCTTCCTTCAATTGACCAATCCGAGTGCCATCAAATGCATTTTTCATTTCATTCCACTCTACCAATTCCCAGTCAAAAGGTTGTCGTCTAAACAATATCTCCCAATTCCATCCACCTTCAGAATACCGTCCAAAATCTGCTACTTTGCCTACTTTACAAACGGCCAGCGCAAACATTCTAGGAAAAACCTGTTTAAGTGGAATGTCCGAGCACCAAATATCATCCCAAAAATCCACCCTTTCCCCATTTCCTACCACTTTTCTGAGGTTCTGTGAGAAAACATCCCCTTGAATCTGGAGGGGTTTAATGATCCCCTTCCATATCCAGGATTTGTTAGACCCTTTTACGTTGATAGGCATCACTCGGTTACTGTTTCTTTCATACTTTGCATTGATCACCTTACGCCACAGTTTATTATACTCGGTGCCATATCTCCATAGCCACTTATTCAAGAGGGCTCTATTCTTGAGTCTCAAATCACACAGACCTAGGCCTCCTTGATTCTTGGGTTTGCAAAGAGTCTCCCAACTCAACCAGTGAATTGATCTTTTGTCTAGGGCCCCCCAAATAAATTTGGCCATTAACCTATTCAAAATATTTGCAACAGCAGCAGGCATACTAAAGATGGACATAAAAAAGATTGGAATGCTTGAGAGCACGGATTTTACCAGAGTTATTCTTCCACCCAGTGATAGGAGTTTCACTTTCCAGCTTCCCAAGTGTTTCTCGAATTTCTCTATTATTGGTGTCCACAGAGCCACTGAATTCTTGTGATTCCCGAGTGGTAGACCTAGATATTTACTAGGCAATTTTTCTGATTTGCAAGGAATTGACACCGCCCATTTTTCCACATCTGCTTGATCAACATTTATTCCTATTAATTTTGTCTTAGCAAGATTCATTTTCAAATCGGATGCAATCTCGAAGCCTCTGAGGATACGGACAATGTTTTTTATTTCAGTTTCACTGCTGCCACTGAAAACGATCAGGTCATCTGCGAACTGTAAATGTGATATCTTCAAATCACTGACCCCAATTCTGACTCCATTAAAGAAGCCGCCAGCCGATGCCTTTTTCAATAGCGAACTCAGGCCCTCTGCCACTATATTAAATAGTAAAGGCGATAAAGGACAGCCTTGACGAATACCTCTTCTTATCCTGAATGATTTCGTCGGAGAACCATTAATAAGAATAGATATCGAAGCTGAGCAAATACAACATCGAATCCAATTCTGCCATTTCAAGCCAAAACCCATTTTCTCTAGCATTAGGAATAAGAATTCCTAATTTACTGTGTCATAGGCTTTGTTAAAATCCACCTTTAAGATCGCTCCTGATAAACCCCTTTTCTTCAGAAAGTCAACCACTTCATTAGCGATCATCGAACAATCCAGCTTGTCTTCTAGGGCAGAATGCGAATTGAGTTTCGCCAACTATTTCCTCAAGGCAGCCACTAAGTCTTCTCGATAGTACTTTGGTCAATAGTTTATAAACACTCCCAACCAAGATAATTGGCCTATAATCCTCGATAACCACTGGATTCTGCACTTTTGGAATTAGTACAATAATAGAATGATTCAAAGAAGCATCTAATTCACCTTTGTCATAGAATCTCTGGAACAATTCCCAAATCACATCTTTCAGGCTGTCCCAAAAACGTTGTAAAAAGCCTGGGTTAAACCCGTCTGGACCAGGGGCTCGAGAGCCATCCATTGAGAATAATGCTGACTTGATTTCCTCAATTGTGAACTCACGTTCCAGGAGAGAAGCTGAAGTTTCTGATAATCTTCTTACATCAACATCAAACTTTTTCACCGGAATAGTTGAAGAAGAGTTATAAGTTTATCTAAAATGTGCTTCAATGTCATCCTTGATATCTACTGGTTCTTCCCATACTGAGTTGTTTATGCGGATCGAACTGATGCAATTTTTCCTTTTCCTTGCCGAAGCAATCGCATGGAAAAATCTAGTGTTACAATCACCATTGAGAAACCATTTTATTCTTAATTTTTGATTCCATTCCCGTTCCTCCTCTCTATACTTCCCCCACAATTTCTCCTTCAAATTAATTAGGATTTTCCTCCTAGATAGGTCAGCCCCATTCTGCACCAGAAGTCTTTCCATTTTAGTACACCTTCTCTCTAGACTCCGAATAGTTTCTTGGTCATTACCCTTCTTCATCTTTACCCATTCTTTAGAAACACTTTTGCACGACTTTAATGTAACAGCTATCCCTTTCCCCGAATTGTTCCTGCAGCAATCGTTTATTTTCTTCACCAGAACTTTATTCTCAGCCCAATAATTGAACCATCTAAAAGGTTTTGGGCCCCAGTCGAACTCAGAATGAAGTAAGCTTACTGGGTTATGATCTGATAGGCTCTTTGGAAGAATTTTCTGAACCACATTCGACCAAATCGCAGTGAATTCGGAAGAGATTAGGAATCTGTCCAGTCTACTTGCCGAAACCCTCTCCTTCTTATTGGACCAAGTATAACGTCCCCCACTAAGGGGCATATCCAAAATGTAACCCCCTCGTCCCGGTCTGGTCGGATGACCGGTCCGAATGGGCCACACGGGGAAAACCGAAGCGAAACCCGTTAAGGTTCCCCCTCGGTTAGCAACCCTATTTTTTTTCTTTTTAATTTACTCTTCTCTAAATGCACACTTAATTCCTATGTGATCACGGCAACGGAAGACGAACATTCGCAAAATAGCAACTCGAACAACCTACGAAAAAAAATGCTCATTTTTGTGTAATTTAACAGGCCGTTTCGAAACACCCTCAAGGTGTATCGAAACGCCTTGACCTGGTCAACCTAACTAAACCTTCACAAGGAAGCCGTTTCGGAACGGGGGTCAACCGTTCCGAAACACCCTCTCTGGTCAACTTCTCGTGGTCAACGAGATTTGACCGTTTCGGAACACCAAGGACCCGTTTCGGTACGCCTATATCTCGTCAATTTCTCAAAATTCCAATAGCAAAACCGTACCGAAACAGCCCCTATCCGTTCCGAAACGGCTGGCCAAAAGCAAAGGGACCGTATCGAAACAGGGTGGCTCGTTTCGAAACGCCCCCTGCCTGCAGACTCCATTTGACTGTTTTAAGACACAAGGATGCCCCAAAACACCGACAAAACACTCAACAACTCTCCAACAACATACTAGCAATTAATCCTATGGCAAACCATCTTACAAGCATGCTTTATCACCACCTAAACGAGACTAAACTCCAAGGTTAAACACCACAAACCATGCATTCATACATATCATAAAAGGAGCAAGCATTCACATAGCCCACACTTAGACAAATTCAAGATAGCAAAACTAATAAGGTTCAAGAACGGCATACATCTCAAGCCTAATAACAAACACATACGAGGCATGGATTTAGACAATCACTCAAGCATTTGGCAAGATATATCATGCTTACAAATCAAGTCAACCATAGACATACATCAAGACTCGAATCAACAATTCCTATCCCATTGCTTAACTATTACATTATATTTCTTAAAATTCATACGTTGAGCTCACCAAAAGCAACACTTGGAGACTTTCCCTTGCCTTTGCCACCCACAAGCTATTTATCTGCATTGTCGAACAAAAGATAGCGTAAGCATAAAAGCTTAGTGAGGGTAAGCTCTTTAAAAACAAACCTCGACAATGCAGGGTCCAAGCACGAGCTACAACCGAGATGAAATGCATGTTCTTACCTCCGGTCCACACGAGCCATAATTCTAAATGATGCATGATCACATAATCAATATCATGCCATGCTCATCATGTTTAAATCCACAACACATGAAATCACATATATTAAGCCACGTTAGCAACACATCCCAAGTCACATTGGCTCACAATTAACCACATAATGGAAACATAATTACAAATCCGTATTGGTACCTAGCTATGACTCGAATACACGGATAACCGTTGGAACTCACATCCAACAACACAACCATTACCTGGCGGTGGGATTCCACTCATCACCGTTCACGCGGAGGGGATTCCACTCATCCTCACGCCTCATTTCATGCGGAGGGGATTCCACTCATCCTCACGCCTCATTCCACGCGGAGGGGATTCCACTCATCCTCACGCCCGTCGATGGGATTCCACTCATCACCGACTAATGTAAATACAATTTCCGGGCGTAACCGTACTCCTCCTTGGTGACTCAACGCCACCAAGGCCACGCGCGACTTTTGACTCATGTGTACACACTAACATCCTAATGATCGATCATTTGTACCCAAGCATACTAGTGCCAATACTAACACATTCCACAATACCATTTATTAACGACTTCCGTGCTTAGCACGTAATCACCATGACTTACTATCATGCACAAACCACATTTCCATGCCTAGCATGTATTCACCATGATCCTCGGATCAAGCAATCACCTCATAAACTCATTTCACATGACAACACCTCATGTATATCATTAACAACCATATCACATCATATTTTGCACACGTGTATAAACATATCATATCTATCATTAACATGCATATAACAACGCATCCAACATGCCTCAACGTACATGTATACAACATATACATAATCAACATCATCACAATTTAACACGAGGCATATACAATCATTAAGGAGTGCAACCAAAGTCTCTAACTAAAGTTTGGGATTAGGCTACCACCCTAATCCCAACTCTAGGTGGGTCTACCAATCCCAACCTAGTTCACATGCTTGAACCAACACTTGAAAACCATTTAAAAGTATTTAACCACTCACCTAAGCTCCCAAGCTCAAAGACCAAGCAAGCGACCGTTCTTCAAATTCCCGGATTCACTTCCAACGCTTCACCGATGCCCAAACTCGGTTCTAATCAATCTCAAATACAAACAAAACATTCATAATCAATATCTCATCATCGGAATCAACCCGGATTAACATTAGCAAGCATCCAACACTCAAAATCAACCCCAAAACAGGATTTCCGAGCAGCCCTTAACACCCACTGAATTCTCCCATTTCAAACACCCAAACAAGCATCAATTACACCCAAAATGATCCTCATATATCATACTACCTACAGCCCCCAAATTCCAACCTTTAACAGCCCCTAAACCCACACTAAAACCCTCCAAAAACCCCTTGGAAACCCAAATCCGAAAATTGATTAAAATCATTTGAAATTTACATATGTAGCATCATTTGGCTCCTACATTCCATAACTAACCATAATAAATCATAATATTAAGATTAGCTACACAAAGGCACCATTTTTACTCAAAATATTCAAAACCTCTACTTTCCAAAAACTTCGTGGAAATGAAAAAGAAGGGTACTTTTATGAAGGGGAAGATGAGGACAACTCAAAAATGTCATTACCTTTTAAAAATCTTCAAAGATGAAGCAAGGAGATGATAGAATAGTAACCCTTCATGGAGAGGAGAAGGTGTCGTGAGTTTTGAAAGAGAGAGAGGGGAGGAAGATGAGTAAAAAGTGAATTTTATTTGTTTTGTTTTATTTTAAGAGCCAAAAGTCCTTTATACCCCTAATGAGATGGGGTATTCTCAATAGTATGAAAACCATGGCTAATTGGGGTTTAAATCTAAAAACATGGTCAACCCAATTAATAAATTTGAACACAAAACCTGAAACATTATTTAAATTATAAAACCGAGCCCAAATAATATTAAAATATTATTTTCACCTAACCCCTAAACCCGGGTGTTACAACTCTCCCCCACTTAAGGAAATTTCGTCCCCGAAATTTATCGGACAGGAAGAATCACAGAAGCTGTCTCTCCACACTTCCTTCTCACCACAACATATTAGCCAACTCATAGACTTACCACACAACAGCAGCTATCTAACACCAAATCTCAACTGATTCTTCGTTGCACGCAAATTTCAAACTCAACTCAATCTCTTCTACAACATGGCATGGAACAAATCCAACTCACACTTCTGAATCATAGATATATAAACCACCTCACAAACCTCTTCCTAACTCTGGTGGTAACCGTGAAAAACGAACAACGAAACTAGTCTGACTCACAATCTCAGGCAGCACTGTATGAACACTTGGATCATAACCTTCACTAACTGAACATTTGCCTTCCACGGATAACCAGACACTATGCAAACGTCTTCAAAATAATCTAGCAGAATTTTCGGATCTCTAATATCCACTTTCATTACGAATCTTCCACGGATGTAACAAACTAGAAGAAACTGAAGCTCGGTCTTGACACGCTGGCAATTTACATACTTGCTCTCATACTGAACCACACTATTTATCAACTCAATTCAGAAGTACTCGTCTTCATCCCACAATACGTCTTCATACTACTCGGATGCAATATAAACGAACTACCGTGTGCTTCGGCCAAAACAATACGTCTCATAACATTATGTCAATCGGTACAATTATTCTGTCTCTGAAATACAAAACTCTATCATCTCTGAAACTGTATTATGAAGGTCTTCCTACTACCATGCCTTGCACGTGAGGTGCCAAGAATCTGCCTTGCAACTGTTTCTCTTCAAGCATTCTGACTCAAGGTATGTTTAACATGAAACTTGGCCACAAAATTACTATCATTTGGTAAGCTGAATTCGGCAAACACAATTCGCGATCCAACTACTAATCTAACAACAAATACAACTCGGAACATCGGTTGCTACGTTGACTATCTTCGGATGGTACTCAATCTTGATATTACAGTCTTCAAGCGGTTCTAACACTTCATGCTGTTCAAGTTTTCACCCTTCCTAAGTCTTCAAATATTTCAAGTTCTGATGATTCGTACATACTCACTGTGCATTCTTGCTATACAAGCTTTGTCTCTAAGTCTTCGAAGCAAATACAACTGTAACTAACTCTAAGTCTAGTGTGAGATAACTATTTTCTCGGTCTTTCAACTATCTTGATGAACAAGCCACAATCTTCTATCTTGTATAAGCACACAACCTAACTCTACATGTAACACATCACTATGGTTCACACATTCTTTCTCTGACATAAGCTGATTCAAGGTCGGAGCTCTCTTCAAAGTTTCTTTCGGTTTCTCAAGGGTTCAATGTCTCGCATCTAACCACACAACTGAACATTCTTCTGTAGCAATCTATCAACGGAACAACTATCTTCAAAAGTCTATTTACAATTCTCTGAGAGTAACAAGGCTAGACCTAGGAACTATAGATATCTGTCACAGTCTTCGATTTCTTCCAACTCACATCTTCTTCTGCCTACTTGGGATTTTCTCTAACACACTCGGCTGAACTACATGTCCTAGGAGAACATCTTCATTAACTCGGAGTTCACGCTGCATAACTTGACATACAACTGATTCCCTAAAAGGATCTACCACACTAACTTCAAAGCTTATCATGACCTTCCTCAAAAAGTGAATATACTCATATGTCATCTATGAGAACTACTACAACTGCTCAAGGAACTCGGGAAAATATTCTGCTCAACATCTCTATGAAGGTAACTACTACACTAGTCAGACAATACGACATAACTCGAAACTCAAGGTGGTCACATCTTGTCCCTAAAGCTGTCTTCGATACTTCAACTTCTCTCACTTCCAACTGGTGGTAAACGGATCTCAACTAATCTTCAAATAGACTGAAGCACACACTAACTGACCAACAAATCACTGACACTCGGAAACGGATACTAATCATTCACTGTCACTTGTTTCAATTGTCTGAAATCTAAACATATTCTTGTATTGTCCTCTCTCTTCTTCACAGATTGCACTGTCACACGCTAAGATGACGTACTAGGCCTAATGAGTCTAAGGTCCAGCTAATCTCGAAGTTATTTCTTCAACATTCTCAATTCCTCTGGAAATCATAAGATATGGAGCAATCAAAACAGGAGTAAACTCGAAGACGGTCTCAATATCAAACTCTACCTCTCTAGACAAGAGATAGCCGACAATTCTTCCAAACACCTCTAGGAAAAGAAAACACAAACTATCCTAACATTATGCGGTCTAGTCTTCATTCAAAATCAAATTCATCACAATTACTAAGCAAGCATACCAACTAAACTCAATCATCCTTTGATCTCTAAACTGGATCAACATTCAACAAGAAGTTCACCTCCTCATCTACCACTACAGTCACACATAAATCTTGCAACTTCAACTCAACTCGTTCTTTGTCTCAACATACACACTAACTATTTGCTCTTCAAGCCGAGCCTTGTCAAAAAGGCACACCGAAACTGTAGGAAGACAATCACTTCACATCTACCAGAAACTAGTAACTCTGAACCACCAACAAACATCTTATGTACATCTTTCTGATCACTACTATCTCCCAAAAGGTCTAGTCACATGCGTCCCTACGTCTAAAATCTCAACAGAGATACGCCAAAATCTTTGCACGCTCACACAAACGGACGATTCTGCAAAAATTGTAACTTCACTAGTACACAACTGATAGTCTTCGGTCCTCTTGTTTTCAGACTGATTCTCCAACAAAATCCGACTCTTCTGGACTATTCGTAGAGCATTTCAAAACTTCAAAAACGCAGTTCTGGGCACACACAGACAACCATACATGGAAAACCACCCAGACGCATACTGGCCCCAAACACACAAATCGGTTCCCATTCACGGATACTGACTGACTGTCTTGTATGAAAACCATAGGTTGAACCCCAACGGTCACCACTAACACTTCTGAAATTCAAATTACTCACACGAGACCCCTACCTAGATCTCGCCAAAAGAATTGAGGTACTCATACCTACCTCATCGAGCACATTCAAACTTGCATGCTTGGTAACAACATACGGAAGTACGAACTCAGAACCAATCAGAAGAGACAAACTCAAAGCTGTACCATGGGCTTAACTACTATGACATCGATATCACCTTGACTCCCACTCATAGGTCTTCACTTCTTTTCACTAACTAATACTAGAATCGGTCCCATCGTCCCTCACCAACAAGAATCAACTCACATATACACGGACTCGAGCAAACAAATTGTACCTCAACTCCGGTACAACCATACTCCCCTACTATAGCAAAGAACTTCCTCCACATCATCCACATTATCAAAACCACAACTTCCACTTACCGATTCACGGCCCACACACTGGCCCTAAACTTACTAAAAGCAATAAATCAATCAACAATTTAACATACAAGTTGGGTGAGCAAAGGAAAGGTCCAAGTGGCTCAAGTATGATTTCCCTCGCTTAAAATCCTTTTTCCGATGTAATAGAAGCAATGGGACTCTACTAAACATGTTTCAGACAAATCAGCACCCATACATGCTTAACCAAGCATATAACAGGGCATACTTGCTAAACAAGCAACACACGCGCACGATCAGACAACATACATTCTCAATCAATCAATCATTCATCACGACATACACGGATAACAAACAACATGCTCTTAAACAAGCAATCAACATACTTGTCATACAAGCAATCATACTTACGAAGCAAGCAATCACCGTGCACATTAATCAAAACTCGAACTTACCTCACTTACCTGCCCAAGGTCTCGGTAACCTTAGGCTCTGATACCAACAAATGTAACCCCCTCGTCCCGGTCTGGTCGGATGACCGGTCCGAATGGGCCACACGGGGAAAACCGAAGCGAAACCCGTTAAGGTTCCCCCTCGGTTAGCAACCCTATTTTTTTTTCTTTTTAATTTACTCTTCTCTAAATGCACACTTAATTCCTATGTGATCACGGCAACGGAAGACGAACATTCGCAAAATAGCAACTCGAACAACCTACGAAAAAAAATGCTCATTTTTGTGTAATTTAACAGGCCGTTTCGAAACACCCTCAAGGTGTATCGAAACGCCTTGACCTGGTCAACCTAACTAAACCTTCACAAGGAAGCCGTTTCGGAACGGGGGTTAACCGTTCCGAAACACCCTCTCTGGTCAACTTCTCGTGGTCAACGAGATTTGACCGTTTCGGAACACCAAGGACCCGTTTCGGTACGCCTATATCTCGTCAATTTCTCAAAATTCCAGTAGCAAAACCGTATCGAAACAGCCCCTATCCGTTCCGAAACGGCTGGCCAAAAGCAAAGGGACCGTATCGAAACAGGGTGGCCCGTTTCGAAACGCCCCCTGCCTGCAGACTCAATTTGACTGTTTTAAGACACAAGGATGCCCCAAAACACCGACAAAACACTCAACAACTCTCCAACAACATACTAGCAATTAATCCTATGGCAAACCATCTTACAAGCATGCTTTATCACCACCTAAACGAGACTAAACTCCAAGGTTAAACACCACAAACCATGCATTCATACATATCATAAAAGGAGCAAGCATTCACATAGCCCACACTTAGACAAATTCAAGATAGCAAAACTAATAAGGTTCAAGAAGGGCATACATCTCAAGCCTAATAACAAACACATACGAGGCATGGATTTAGACAATCACTCAAGCATTTGGCAAGATATATCATGCTTACAAATCAAGTCAACCATAGACATACATCAAGACTCGAATCAACAATTCCTATCCCATTGCTTAACTATTACATTCTATTTCTTAAAATTCATACGTTGAGCTCACCAAAAGCAACACTTGGAGACTTTCCCTTGCCTTTGCCACCCACAAGCTATTTATCTGCATTGTCGAACAAAAGAGAGCGTAAGCATAAAAGCTTAGTGAGGGTAAGCTCTTTAAAAACAAACCTCGACAATGCAGGGTCCAAGCACGAGCTACAACCGAGATGAAATGCATGTTCTTACCTCCGGTCCACACGAGCCATAATTCTAAATGATGCATGATCACATAATCAATATCATGTCATGCTCATCATGTTTAAATCCACAACACATGAAATCACATATATTAAGCCACGTTAGCAACACATCCCAAGTCACATTGGCTCACAATTAACCACATAATGGAAACATAACTACAAATCCGTATTGGCACCTAGCTATGACTCGAATACACGGATAACCGTTGGAACTCACATCCAACAACACAACCATTACCTGGCGGTGGGATTCCACTCATCACCGTTCACGCGGAGGGGATTCCACTCATCCTCACGCCTCATTTCATGCGGAGGGGATTCCACTCATCCTCACGCCTCATTCCACGCGGAGGGGATTCCACTCATCCTCACGCCCGTCGATGGGATTCCACTCATCACCGACTAATGTAAATACAATTTCCGGGCGTACCCATACTCCTCCTTGGTGACTCAACGCCACCAAGGCCACGCGCGACTTTTGACTCATGTGTACACACTAACATCCTAATGATCGATCATTTGTACCCAAGCATACTAGTGCCAATACTAACACATTCCACAATACCATTTATTAACGACTTCCGTGCTTAGCACGTACTCACCATGACTTACATCATGCACAAACCACATTTCCATGCCTAGCATGTATTCACCATGATCCTCGGATCAAGCAATCACCTCATAAACTCATTTCACATGACAACACCTCATGTATATCATTAACAACCATATCACATCATATTTTGCACACGTGTATAAACATATCATATCTATCATTAACATGCATATAACAACGCATCCAACATGCCTCAACGTACATGTATACAACATATACATAATCAACATCATCACAATTTAACACGAGGCATATACAATCATTAAGGAGTGCAACCAAAGTCTCTAACTAAAGTTTGGGATTAGGCTACCACCCTAATCCCAACTCTAGGTGGGTCTACCAATCCCAACCTAGTTCACATGCTTGAACCAACACTTGAAAACCATTTAAAAGTATTTAACCACTCACCTAAGCTCCCAAGCTCAAAGACCAAGCAAGCGACCGTTCTTCAAATTCCCGGATTCACTTCCAACGCTTCACCGATGCCCAAACTCGGTTCTAATCAATCTCAAACACAAACAAAACATTCATAATCAATATCTCATCATCGGAATCAACCCGGATTAACATTAGCAAGCATCCAACACTCAAAATCAACCCCAAAACAGGATTTCCGAGCAGCCCTTAACACCCACTGAATTCTCCCATTTCAAACACCCAAACAAGCATCAATTACACCCAAAATGATCCTCATATATCATACTACCTACAGCCCCTAAATTCCAACCTTTAACAGCCCCTAAACCCACACTAAAACCCTCCAAAAACCCCTTGGAAACCCAAATCCGAAAATTGATTAAAATCATTTGAAATTTACATATGTAGCATCATTTGGCTCCTACATTCCATAACTAACCATAATAAATCATAATATTAAGATTAGCTACACAAAGGCACCATTTTTACTCAAAATATTCAAAACCTCTACTTTCCAAAAACTTCATGGAAATGAAAAAGAAGGGTACTTTTATGAAGGGGAAGATGAGGACAACTCAAAAATGTCATTACCTTTTAAAAATCTTCAAAGATGAAGCAAGAAGATGATGGAATAGTAACCCTTCATGGAGAGGAGAAGGTGTCGTGAGTTTTGAAAGAGAGAGAGGGGAGGAAGATGAGTAAAAAGTGAATTTTATTTGTTTTGTTTTATTTTAAGAGCCAAAAGTCCTTTATACCCCTAATGAGATGGGGTATTCTCAATAGTATGAAAACCATGGCTAATTGGGGTTTAAATCTAAAAACATGGTCAACCCAATTAATAAATTTGAACACAAAACCTGAAACATTATTTAAATTATAAAACCGAGCCCAAATAATATTAAAATATTATTTTCACCTAACCCCTAAACCCGGGTGTTACACAAAAGTTCCGAAGCTTCAATGAACTCCATAAAATCCTTCGCGGCAGACTTGTTAAAAGTGACTCCCAATTTCTCATCCGAGCATACAATAGTATTGAAATCCCCTCCTAGGATCGTTGGCAGATTCGATTGTTGCATAAAAGAGGCCAATTCTCTGAAGACCATGAGCCTCTCCCCTTGGTCATTAGGTGCATAATTGTTGATCAAGTTGCATTTTGTCTTGAGAGGCTTCAAATAACCTTGAAGTAGGATGAAATACATGCTCGTGAATTCAGATTCTTTTTCGAAAAAACTATTACACCATATTGTTGTCAGGCCACCCGACGCTCCCACAGAGGGAGAACTTAGAGATCTCAAACTAATATCATTTCCACAGCAGTACTTAACTAAATTGTCCTCCATCATAGACTTCTTAGTTTCTTGAATAAACAACACCTTAGGCCTATTCTTTCTAACCAGATTTCTAACGCTGCCCTTTTCTCACTTCGACCCAGACCCCTAATGTTCCAGGTGATGAAATAACATACAAAATTTTGCTTTTTCATAGAAAATGTAGGAAACACACACCTTCAACTCAGAGGCTCTTCACACTTCAATTATATACCCGTTGCGTTTTCACTCGCGATCTCTATAAACTTCCTTACCACATCTTCTTTATTTGCATCAAACAATAACCCCAATGAGTTACAAATTTCCAATGAGATTCGTGCTTCTGACGCATTGTTGATGTTAGTAAAATCTTGGGTAGATGTAGGAACTATTGCTCTAGGCATGTCGATTTCTGGCGGGGAATGGATACCCAATTGTTGTGATGTCGAGAAACAAGTGGAGAAGAGTATCTTCTTTGGCTTCACAGGACACACCTTCAATGTCTGAATTGAACTCCTATCCCTAGAAAGAAGGGCATCACGCTTACCTCTGTCCTTCGAAGAGGGGTTATCTGTGAGAGATTTATGGAATTTGGTCTTTACAGTATACAGGCCCGATTTGCTGTAAAAAATAGGGCCATTCGACGCACTCTGAAAATGGGGCCAACTGATCAGGGAATGTCTCAATATTCCAACCGTTCGGATCAATCTCCAATGCAGCATTCAAGTCCCTCCCATCCGACCTGTCACAGGTTCTAGAATGTCCATCGTCTGCGTCTTCTGGTCTTCCACCGTCAATCCATGTTCGATCATCCTCATACTCCGAAACTGCCACCCTGATCTAGTGGATCTTTCCGTTTACTGAAATCGACAGGGCCGGTGGAATATCCGATATCGAGCTTACTCCTACGAGAAAACGAGCCTCGTCTAATCTGGATTTAGAGGAAGTTTCCTCATCGATTTTGATAAGTCTCCCCCATAAACTAGCTAGATTTCTGAACGTGCATGATGACCATATATTGAAAGGAACACCGAAAAGAGAAACCCAAATCTTTAGATTCTTCTCCTTCTCAAAATTGTGAAGCTTGTCAAGTTCAGAAAACCATGACTTTAGGAGTATTTCTCGACTGTTCCAAATCTTGTCCCTATCCTCCACAGTTTCATTCCTAATAAGGACATGATATCCTGACCAGACACTAATCTTGCACCTGAACCCATCTACATTCAACGCTTGCTGGACCATCTCCACGTTATACATACCTTTTATATGGATGGCTAAACACATGTTCAACCACTCCTGCTCGGCTGAGTTAGATTCTGTCGTCATCCGGAACTAATTAAGCCCTTCACCGTTGACCTGATATTCGCTAGCCTCTTGTTCCTTTCCAGCTAGATTAAAACTTCTACTCGGGCATTTCAATAGAGCCTCCTTATATGTTTTGGCATCTCTGAAGGCTTCACATCTGTTGACACAGTGTTTCAAATTCCTTTTTTGGCATCTTTCTCCACCTGAGGATCCTCGTTTCTTGCAAGAAACAACTTAATAAGATAACCGTCCATACGACGGTTGTTTGCTCGTCTCACTGCTTCGATCGCTTCGCTCCACTTCGAGAATCTGACGAACGCGAACGTGTGTGGCTTGAAAATTCTTCTTTGACTCTGGTATGTAATGTAAACATCCGTCACTTCCCCATATTCTTGAAAAGTTGCCCTTAAAGCTGCTGGATGGATTCTCTTACTTACGCAATTGTCGAAAACTGATATGTTCTTCTTCACCGAAACTCTTCCAGACCTCTCTCTTCCAAGTTTCACTTCTCCACTTAAAAAGGAATGGCTCCGGGTTTGATGATATACAGTGGTGTGACTTCTCTGGCTGAGTCGCTCGTGCAAATTTCCGGTGGTGTGGCTTCTCTGGCTCTGGCTCCCGAGTTGGTTTTCGGCGGTTTGTCTTCTCAGGCTGGGGCGCTCCATCTTCTCGTTATTGTTAATGGTTAGTTATAATATATAGATCATATATTGGCATAATTGCGAAGGAATTATTACGCGTAACAAGTTTTTGACGCCGTTTTCGGGGATTGTCAATAGTGATTTTGTTTTTATTTTCTTGCACTTTTATTTTTTACTTTTTATTGTTCAGTTTCAAAAAGGGTTAACAAAATTTGGTTTTGCATTGGTGCATGACCAGGGAAAACCCGACAGCTCCAGAATATACCCTTGATCCAGAAATTGAATGTACCTACCATAGACTCAGACAAAAATTGAGAGCAGCAATGACATATCAAGTCCGCAATAACAATGTCAACGACAATCAGGTTGTTGCGGCAGGAGATGGAGCATTTTTGCCAGCTCAACTTGCTCAAGAAAGGAACCGAATCGTTCGAGATTATATAGAGGAAGATCTCAACGACCTGAACCTAGGAGTGGTCACACCTGAAATTGAAGCTGCCCACTTCGAATTAAAGCCAATAATGTTCAATATGATCAATACAATCGGTCAATTTGGCGGATTCAGCAACTGAAGATGCCAAATAACATCTCAAATCTTTCCTAGAGATTTGCAATTCATTCAAACTACAAGGAGTCCATAAGGATTTTTTAAGGCTAAAATTATTCCCACATTCACCGAGGGATAGGGCAAAATCGTGGTTGAATAGTATTTTATCCGGATCAATAGGATCTTGGACTGATTTATATCGTGATTTCCTTGCTCGATTTAATCCTACAAATATGACTGATAAGTTACGTAACGAAATTACTTCTTTTTAGCAGGCAGATGATGAATCCATGTACAAGGCTTGAGAGCGATATAGAGAACTGTTACACCAGTGTCCCCTACACGGATTCCCAATATATACACAAGTGATGATATTTTACAACGCATTAAACACGTCGACAAGGATAATGCTAGATGCCTGGACAAATGGCATACTCCTAGACAAGCCACTAGAAGAAAAAATAGAGATTTTGAATAGGCTTGCTAAAAATGATTATCAGTTCCCAACTACCAGAAGAGGATGAGTCAGACGCTATACCACGATAAACGAGCTTGAGTCATCAAATTCAATTCTCACACAATTGGCTACCTTAACCAATCTGGTTAAGAACATACAACGACCAAGCAACACACAGGAGGTCAAGGTAGTAGGTTCCTTTTGTGATTTATGTAACGGTAACCAAGATTCTTCTAAGTATCCACAGAACCCAGAGTCTAGCTTTTATGTTGAAAACTACAACCTGAACAATAACGTGATGTCTAACACCTACAATCCAACCTGGAAAGAGCATCTAAGTTTCTCATGGAGCCACCCCAACAATGCCCTCAATCAGAACAATCAGAATGCACAAACATCGTGATTCCAACAGAACATGCCTCGGCAACCGATTTCGTAGCAATAGATGTCGCAACAACAATCAATACCATCCAGTTCTTTGGAAAATTCTCTTAATGCTTTAACGTTACAAACTCAATCTTATATGGATAATACAAATAAATTTATGGAAAGAACTGACGCTTTCATTGATAGGACTGGGATGAGAATGCAAAACCAGGAGGCAGCTCTCAAATCATTGGAGACGCAATTTGGGCAATTTACACAGATCTTGAACACGAGGCCTATGGGTAGTATACCTAGCTATACTGAAGTCGCAAGAGGAGAAAACCATGAGTAATGCAAAGCAATTACCACTCGGAGTGGCCGACAATTTAAGGAAGCTCAAACCCATTTAACGAATAACACACAACTAAAGGAGCAATCACATATCCAAGAGGATGAAACCAACAACCAAACCTCTGGAAAAAATGGTGAATCGGAAAATGCTACGGTAAGTTCTGATGCCTCGGCAACTACAAGTGCAGATGCCTCGAGAACATCAACTGCTCATGTCGCAGTAAGACCTGATGCCTCGACAATGCCATCAATCAAGTTCTAAACCAATAAAAAGATTGAGGACATTCGACTTTCACTACCATTCCCCCAGAGGTTGAAACGACAAAAGCAAGAATACCAGTTCCTTGATATCTTGAAGCAAGTCCACATCAACTTGCCATTGGTTGAAGCAATAGAACAAATGTCGAACTATGCTAAGTTCCTTAAAGACATTGTCTCTAAGAGAACTAAGCTAGGGGAATTCGAAACTGTTGTTGTGAAGGAAGGATTCATGGCCATGTTGCATAACCGAATGCCACCTAAGCTAAAAGATCTCAGCAGTTTCACAATACATTGTGCAATCGGAAATCACTATGTAAGGAAAGCATTGTGCGATCTTGGTGCAAGCATAAATTTGATGCCCAAATTGATCGTCCAAAAATTAGGAATTAGGAAGGCAAGATCTACAACCGTCATGCTACAGCTTGCCGACAGATCCTACGTTCAACCTGAAGGGAAGATCGAAGATATTTTGGCAAAAGTGGATAAATTTATTTTTTCCTGGTGACTTTATTGTTGTAGATTGTGAAGCAGATGAGTTCGCACCTATCATTTTTGGAAGACCATTCTCAGCAACGGGTCGAACATTGATTGATGTCAAAAAATGAGAACTCACAATGCAGGTGAATGGCCATTAAGTTAAGCTAAATGTGTTCCAAATCCTGAAGCATGTTGACAATCTAGAAGTATGCATATTCATCCACGCTACACCCGAATTCAATTTTGACATGGAAGAGAGTTGACTCGGCAACTCAAATGCGCATGCCTCGGCAATTTTTTCACCGAACCAGAGGAGCATGAGGAATTTGAAGAACCAATCGACGAAGAGCAAGACGAGGCAAATTGGACAGTAATTCGATCAAGTATATACTTTGAACCATTGGATTACTTAAGTAAGGAAGGTTAACTCAAGAAACAACCTATTGAACAACCTCCCATTCTCGAGTTGAAACCATTGCCAAGGCAATTAAAATATGTTTACTTGGGAACCAAAAACACATTGCCCGTAATTATTTCTTTTAAGTTTCAATCTAAGCAGGGAAATAGGTTGATCGAAACCTTGGAATGATACAAGAAAGACATGAACTCGAAGATCCATGATGAAGCTCTGGACAAAAGCTACTACCACTTGCCACGACAAGCGAAAATAATATTTTGCCAAGACACGATAACGGAAAACGGTTGAAGCACTATACCGGTGCATATGTGACTCGCGATAAGGAGGCTACCACTTTAGGAGATGCATGATCATGCTCTCCTTCTGTATTTTTATTTTTCTTTTGTTTTTAATTTTGAACTTAATTTTGGGTTTGTTTCGTATTTTTAATTTTAGTTACTTTAGGGTAGTTTTATTGTTGGTTGTTTTTCTTTTAGGATCTAGTAGTTTTCTTTGCTTTCCTACATCAAGACTCACAACCACCATGCCAAGGAAAATCCCTTGCACCGACCACTACCCAGGCAACAACAATTGCTTCGGCAACTACGAATGCTCAGGCAAGTGAACCTGCCTCGGCAAACATAGATCAAATCGAAAAGATGTTCTGCCCCTTAACACACCGATGTTATTCACGCGATACAAGCCACACGCATCTAACCACAGTGAACCGAACAAAGAATCAAGCAAACAACCCGAAAGAAACTCATCATACAAGGTGACAAACCTTACCAACTAACTCATTTGCATTTTATTTTTAACTTTAGTACTTGCATGCATTGAGGACAATGTTTTTCTCGAGTTTGGGGGGGTTTGTTTCTAGTTAGTTTCATGTTTAGTTGCATTCATCTTTAGTAATCACATATAGGTTGCATATATTACTTGACATGCCTTTGATTGGATTTAATTGCTTAAGACTTGTTGAATATTCAATGATGAATTTTTGTCACTACACTTAATTGAAAGAACCTTTAAATTTTAGGATTGCATGAAAAGAACTTAGAATTTTACTATGATGCTTAAATTATTTACACGGTTGTGGCTTGTTGATTGAAAGAGACTTAGTGAACTTAGGTTGCTTAAATATTTGGTAAATAAAAATTAAATATGAAAAGTTAATTTCTTGCTAGAGGTGCCCGAAAACGGCTTTAGTAGTTAATGCACATTAAAGAATCGCTAGAGGTGCCCAAAATTGGCTCTAGTCGACTAAATTAAAATAAGAAATTGTTGAATCATTAGAGGTGCCCAAAATTGGCTCTATTGAAAACAAAAAAATAAATACCCCGATAATGAAATTGTTAAAAACCTATTGTTCACATAGAATCTTAAAAACTCAATTTTTATACAACTATGCACACACATTATCACAAACATTATAGTTTGGTTTCGGGTAATTTTTGTGCTATCCGAAAAATTTAAAAGGTGATCATACTTTGTGTCACGGTTCTAAGGATTGAATTCAAGTTTGAAGCATGTCTTTGATGATTAAAGTTTTGGCAGGTAATTGTTAGTTTGCATTGCTTGAGGACAAGCAATAGTTCGAGTTTGGGGTGTGTTAAGTGTTCAAAAGTACTATTTTTATTACTCTTTTTACTCGTATTATTATTAGACTTAAGCTCATTTTAGTTGCATTATTAGGCATTCATGCATGTTTTAATGATTTTCTTCACCGTTATGCTTGAGTTCATATTTTGATTAATTTTGTGGGAAAAAGGTATTGTCGATAGTTGTTTTTATGCGTGCAGGATTAGTTGCCAGGGCAGGGCTGGAACCAGTTTCCAGAGCAATGCAGGGAGAATATGCCGAAATAGTTGCCAGAGCAATGCAGGAGGGATATGCCGAACCAGTTGTCAAGGCAACCGCCGACAACTAAGAATGAGATGAAGTGGTAGCCAAATTGATGATCGAACAAATCTGACTTAATCGGGATAGGTGGGATGGAGAAAAAAGAGTCAGAAGTACAAGAAGAGGTCAAAAAGAGATTAAATTCCAAGAAAATATGAGGAGTTTTAGTTGAAATAAAATTAAAAGAGATTTAATACTTATTTTATTTAATTTAAATCTAACTTAACTTCCTCCTCAAGAAAGACTTTGACCTAACCATCTCCTATAAATAAGAAGCCTAGCCGCCTACTTTGAGGATAATTTAGATAGAGAGGGTGTGCGATAGAGAGAGAATCCAAGAGAGGGGTTGTCGACTTCATCTTCTTTTTCTTCCTTTTTCTTTGTTTTGGTTTTGTTCATGCTAGGGATATTTTATTTTTAGTTTATCTTGAACCTAGCCATGAACTAAACTCTTTTGGATAGGATTATTGTGTTTAGTGGTTGTGAGAAAACGATTGGATTTGTTTAGGTTTTGTTATGTAATTTAAGTTCAAGGTTTGTTCATTCTTGGTATTTATTTTTGCTTGCGATTGAATCGGGAGAGGATCTCGTGAATGCATCCATTTATCCAATATCGGGAGAGTTAGATTCAAGAAACGAATGAACATGGTTTTTATGCAAATTGATGAAGACTAATTCGGCTCAGGAATAAGTTACAAATTTCAATGGCTAAAAGAAGCGCAAGATAGATTGATGTTCACCTATGATTAACGCAGAGATGTATTATCAAGGCATGCACATCGACTAGAGTTTCAAATTAGGGGATAAGGAGAAACCATTGAAGAACGATTTGCCGAATCTTGAAGGTTGCCACCCAATTCCCCAGGCAATCTTTTAACTAATTGTCCTAGCAATCACCTTACCAATTGCCCAAGCAGACGTTTTGTTAATTTCCCAAGCAATCATATCATTAGTTGCCCAGGCAATCTTGTTTCCTATTGCCGAAGCAATCATGTTGCCTCTACATGCAAAACCGATATTGTCCATTCAATTTCCACACCACGACACACTTTAATCCAGCCTATTCTCTCAATCATTCAACTTCTCTTTTATTTAATTTCTCTTTATTTTACTTGTTAATTAGAACTCCTACAATCACCAATTTGTGTTTTTATTTTCAGTGTGAGAAGTAAAATTTCTGAAGTAGCACCAATCCTTGTGGAGACGATATCTTTCTATACTATAACTTGCGACATGTACACTTGCACCAATTGTGAAGCACTTAATACGCGCAATAAATTTTTTTCATATCTTTATATATATATATTTTTCAACCATCTCCCTATTTTGTCTAATAAAAATGGAATAATTATTATAATGTTCTATTCTATTTGTGTTTTTCAATTAACTCCCTATTTTATCTAATAAAAAATCATTTATGTCGGACTAGGTCATGGGCGAATGTACTTGAGAATTTGAGGGTACAATTAACCCCACTTGATTTGTTTGGGTACGAAGTTTTCAAGGAGTTAATATATATTTTTCATAGAAAATATTTGAATTGACCCCATCTTGATTTGTTAGAGTATGAGGTCAACAATACTTATTCTAGTAGTATGCGAATCTCACATACCTCATACACTACTCTGACTCCACTATATAAAAATCATGGCTCTGCCATTGGACCAGGTTCAAATTTTTATCCAAAAAATTGGGTCAAGTTCAGGTCGAGTGGAGCATCATAAAATGTCGAGTCGAGTCAAATTTAGTAGGCATGTAGACGAACCAAACGAACACGAAAGAGGGTATGTTCATGTTCGTTCATTTAATTTTAACCGAACAAATGAACGAACATAAACGAAAGAACATAAATGAATGGATTAATGAACGTTCGCGAACGTAAATGAACGAACGAGCCATTTGTTCGTGTTCGTTCATTTAAATAAACGAACAAAAAATCTTATTCATGTTCGCTCGTTTAATAAACAAACAAACATAAACGGACTTCATGTCAAATAGTTCGTTGAAGGTTTGGTTCGTTTACATACATAGAATTTAAATGAAGGCGTTAAATTTTCGAGGCGAGTGTGAATTGGTCGAAAAATCGACCCATGATCATCCCTACTTGTGAGACCTATTAATGCGTTATGAATCATTATCATTTTAAAATGGGTAATATTCACTTGTAGTCCTTTTTGTTTGGAGTTTATTCTATTTTGGTCACCATAATTCAAAAAAATTATTCTGGTCACTTACGTTTAGAATCGTGTCTATTTTGGTCACTGGGACGTTAGTCTCCCTTAATAAAAAAATATAATTTTTAATTTAACCCCAAAACTTTTAAAACTTTATTTTTCACCATCTTCCCCAAAATTTGAAAATTTTATTTCTCCACCCACCACCCGATCCTGACCCTCTTTCCACCGGCCATGAGTCAGCCACTTTTTTGATGACACTGTAGAAAATGCTGAGACCTTCATTAATAATTTGATCAGGCGAGTTTTCAATAATTCATGTCCACCTAGTCAACCAACCATTCCATCAACACATACATTTATGAATTGTTTAATAAAGACAAGAGATCAGGGCCTGTCTATGAGAAGAACTTAGGGTTGCTGTATACGAATGGAAGTGTTGTTTTTCCTTTGAGTTTAAGTGGTTCGAGTCAGATCACTAAAAATTCTACTACAGTTTTATGTGTGACAAAAGATGATGCTAGTGAAGATAAGTTACGAGATGAGCTTAACTGGGCATGTGGGCAGGGCAAGGCCAATTGCAGTGCTCTACAATCAGGGCAGTGGTGTTATCTCCCGAATAACATCAAGATTCAAGAGCCATGCATCTTATGCTTACAATGATTATTATCAAAAAAAATGCATACTGTTGGTGGGACCTGTGATTTTGATGGGACAGACACAACCACTAATAATGATTCAAGTAAGTTTGCATAAGTTTTCTCCTCATGTTGATCTTATTAATTTTATCTTCAATATTTATTTTTAAAATACTCGAGTAGAAGTTTAAGTTTCAGTCCAGTAAGAAATTTCAGCTAGCAGGCTTATGTGATGTAATTTTAAAATCTGAATTTTCTTTAAACGAAATTCGATGACTTTTTAATAGTTTCCCATTCAATCTAAGCTTTTGTATGGGAACCTTTTTAAGAAAAGAAACGTACCTTTATGGAGATACAAAGTGAAATTTTCATAATCTTGGTATTGCTATTAAAAAAAGAAGGAATCAATATAGTGGTGGGTGATTGTATGAACTATATTTTTAATTGTTAAATTGTAGATCTTTTTGTTAGCATTTCTAATTGTAATCCAGTGAAAGTATGGCGAACAATATATCTGGGGTTGTACTGATAATGCTTTGGGGGCGGAGGAGAGTGGTGGACTCATGGCGGTGAAAAGAGGGTCGGGATCGGGTGGTGAGCGGAGAAATAAAATTTTTAAGTTTTAGGGAAGATGGTGAAAAATAAAGTTTTGAAAGTTAGGGGGTTAAATTAGAAATTAATTTTTCTAATTAACAGAGGTTAACGGCCAAGGGACCAAAATAGACACGATTCTAAACGTAAGTGACCGAAATAATCTTATTTAAATTCTGATGACCAAAATAGAACAAACCACACATAAAAGGTACTACAGATAAAAATTACCGTTTAAAATTTTGTATCAATCGGTATTCACCGTACAACTTACAAGTCAGTATTTTTGTAAAAAAAAATATTAAAATGCAACGAAATTTAAATTAAAAGGAATGAAAATTTTATAATTTCAGTTCGTGGTCAAAATGGAACGTTGGGACCGGTACGATCGACACTAAAACAACACAACATTGATGCTCGAATCACATGTTCATGTTTTTGTCCCATTTTTAATACTATACAAATCAAATCAAATAATCCCACATGAAGTTTTCTATTGCAATTTGACAAATGGTGAGATAATATATAATTTCGATGAATGTTGAAAAAATATTTACATTTTTCAACAAAATGATGAAATATTTTTACTCTTTTAAATTTTATCATTCTTCTTTCTATGTTCAACATCATTTTTCATTATCGTCAACGGTTATTTACGATATAGCCGATACCAAAACATTAATATTGTATTCATTTTTCTTTTTCTTAGTTTGATTTTTTCGAAATTGACAAAATTTAAACCAATCTTTTATCTTATCTTATCTCGATATGCAATTTTTACCTCTTGATGAGCATGAAATAAGAGATATATACTTTATCTTCATTCTCGACCTCTTTGTCATTTTAATTTGGAAGAAAATACTCTGGCACGAGTGAATCGAAAGGAGTTTGAACTTTTGGTTTTGAGAATGCAAATTTTGGGGGTTTTGCATAAATTTATCAAGCAATTATAACGACGTTAAAGAATTAACGATTGAGTGATCTAAGCAATATCCGACAAAATTTGAAAGTTTAGTGATATGTGTGTGCGTGTGCGTGTACCAAAACAAAAACACGTCGTGTACTAAGAATTTGTTTGGTTGGGTGGAAAAGTGGAAGCATGAAAGGATAAGAGAAAAAATGGAAAGAAAATAATTTTTTGGTGTGCATGGTATGAAAAAAAAAGTGAAAGATAAAAAAAATAGAGGGATGATCATTTTCCATGCACATGTGTAAAAACAAACCATTTCAAATTGGAAGAAAAAGCGAAGAGAAAATGTAAGAGACACGTGAGTTAGTTTAAAATATGAACTTTTCAAAGTTTAATTTTTTATTCATTTTAATTTTCAACTCTACCAAACAATGAGAAATAATAAAAAAAAATTTTCAATTTTTCTATCCTTACACCAATAGAAAGAGAAAAAAAAAATTTATCTTTCCACTTTTTTACCCTTTCAATTTGGCAATTTTTAAAGAATAATTTCTTTTAAATTATTATTTGGGAAAATGGCTCCCAAAAAATATTATTTGGCAAAATGATCTCCAAACTTGCCACGTCGGTGAACCTCGCGTTGTGTAGGACGCAAGGTTTGATATCGCGTTCTACAGGACGCGAGGTCGTGGGGTTTTTTAAAAGATGAATGCACGTTAACACAAACAACAAGGCCAGGTAGACTAAAATCGCGTCGTGCAGAACGCGATATCAAACCTCGCGTCCTACACAACGCGAGGTTCACCGACGTGACAAGTTTGGGGATCATTTTGTCAAATAATATTTTTTGAGAGCCATTTTCCCAAATAATAATTAAAAAGAGGTTTTCCCCCAAAATTGCCATATTTTCAATTTTCTTTCCACCATCATTCAAAACCTAAATGACTAAATACGTAATTTACTCTCTCTATTGATATACAATTAGAACAAAACAAACAAAGCCTGCTGACAAAAGACTTACGTAGTGGGTAAACATACGCCTCAAACACATACGAAATAAACTATAAAAATAACAATATTTTGTTTATTTTTAAGGAAAAAGAGAGAGAGAATAATATGATAAAAATAAATTAAAATGGGCAAAGAGACGTGCACGCAAAGCGAGGGTAATATTATGTTTTTTAATATATAAATATAAATATCTAATTTATTAATCGACTAATCTAGATGTATTGCAGAGGTTCAAAATAGAGCGATCTTATTAACTCAACTTATTTGATTTACAATGTTAGAACTAGAAACTTTGAATATAAATTGTCAAGTTACTCAAACCCGACAATGTCAGCTTTTTAAAGAAATTGGATTCCAGTAGTGTTGATTTTGTGGAGAATAAAATCAAGGTGTTGAGTCGGGAAGTGAAAATTTTTATTTTAAAATTCGAGTCGAATTTGAGTTAGACGAGACATCTCCAAAATATCAGGTAGGATTCAAAGGGTGGATTTCAATTTTAGAGTTGATAAAAACTCAACTCAACCTATGAACATCTTTACCTCTAATCTTAAAAGATTTATCGATTGATCTCGTTGGACCAAATGTTAATTGGTCTTATTTCTTTGTTTTTCATTTTTTAATTAAATAAATATAAAGTGTTTTTGTCTCTTTGTGTTACAGACGCGTTTTAACGTTACCATTTTTTTTTTTTACTTTTTATTTAATTATTGGTCTGCATAACTGTTGACTTTGACTTCCTCATTTCCATCTTATTATTTATTGCAAACAAATCTCTGACTCACATTGCTAACTGCCCATTCCCGCAATCCCCGCTAGGCGTTTCCCATTCTATTTTCACTTCCCCACTTCATTCGCTACCGGCGGATTTTGACAACTCTAATTAAGGGGTTTATTTAAAAATTTTAAACATTTTGAGATTTAATAAGAAATTTAAAAATTTAAGAGGAAATTTAATTAAAAATATTTGAACCTTTTTGAAATATAATAATATTTTTGAAGAGGCAAATTAAAATTTTCCAAAGGGCTAAATGTTGATTTACCAAAATTTAGGGGGCCAAGGTCCCATAGACTCTAATGAGGCTCCGCCTTTGTCTAGATATAAGCTACTAGTAGCAGTTTTATAATCATGAGCCCGGAAAAATTCGAATTCAAATTTCTTATTAATCGAGTCAAATTCGAATGATTAATGTTATCAAACTAAGTCTTGATAAACTTGATCAAATTAGAATCAAGTTTTAAGATTCGGATTTTGTGTTGAACTCATTTTTATATAGTTTTGTTGATCACGAATGTGCTCAACGCTCTTTGGTGGCGTTCTGTGGCTATTATGGTGGAGGAAAAATGATAGAGTAGTTGGCTCTTTGGGTCTCATGTCCTGGGAGAGATAGATAGGAAGACTTGAGAGAGCCATCCATTAGAGGTGGATGATCCTTTATAATGGATTGGAAGGGGCGTATACACGTGTCAATCAAGGATGACAAGTGTGTTAGTGAGTCGAGCTGCCATGACTCAGGTGTCGGTTCAAATCACGTGCATCGTCATGTGATTTGGAGTTATGTTCGCATGTCGAGTTCACGATAGGTCGCAGTTGGCAGTTCGCATGAGGATTTTTGATTTGGTGTTTGCACGGTGAGGGTTCGTAGGTACCAACAATTGCCCACAGGCGAGGTAAAGTTATAAAGTGAAGTCGGAGAACGCAAACCGTTGAGTTTAAATTATGCAGATGGATTATGCAGAGAAGAGCATGTTTGTTGAGTGGATCAAGGGATTGATCAAAGCCAAGAGTGAGTGAATTGGGTTTTTAAAATTTTGTAGGAGAAGTGGTATGAATAAAAAAGAAGAACAAGGCAATTATAGTGGTTCAAGTTCCAAATGAACTCTACATCCACTGCCTTAGCTCCCACTAAGAATTTTCCAACAATTCACTAATTGATCTTCCCCTTTTTCTAGGCTTAGAAGGAAACTTTTACAATACTGGTCAATTTTCAACCAAAAATTTACCAAACCCTCACTTGGTTACAAAGAAGAAATTAAAGGCAAGTAGGATATCTCACAATACAAATTTGCTCCTTTGAATACAAGCACTCAACCCAAATTGAAAGATAAGATAAGAATTACACTCAATACAATTTGGGATTTTTACAAGAATAAGAATTTTTGCACTTGAGCTTGGATTTTTTGTATAAATGTTTCTCTTGGATGCAGTAGTTGTTGCTGGTCTTCAAATGACTTGTTTTTATACCTTCTCTATTAATTCTAGCCGTTTGGGCGGTTAGGGAATTGATTATAGCCGTTGGAACCCTCTCTTACCACCATAAATGCACTTTTGCAGCCTACAGTATCGGTACTCGAGGAGACGTATCGATACATGTCTCAAAAAAGAAAGAGTCATTGCACAATTACAAGATGGGTGTATCGATACGCGTACAGGCGTATCGGTACGTGTTAGGGAACCGTTTCGATACGGGTAAGACTGTATCGATGCAATTTTTTCTACAAAGCTCACTGGAGGAATTCGCATCGACACGAGTTGAAGCATATCAATACACTGTTTAAAAATCAGTTACCTACTAACTGACAAACAACGGTCGAAATATTTAAGGCTCTAAATTTAAAATTACCTTTAAAACCGTACCGATACGGTCTCACCCGTATCGGTACATCATTCAAACTCCGTGTGGTTTTATAGAGAGATTGTATCGATACAGATGCAATCTGTTTCGATACCCTGTTTCGATACGGTAAGGGGCGTATCGAAACGGTTTTCTCCGGTGGCTAAGTTTGTAAAAAAGGTATCGATACGGTAAGAAGCATATCGATATGCATTGAAAATTTTGAGCAATTTGGCCTTGGAACACTTAGAAAATATTTTGGTGTTTGAGTTTTTCAAACTAGAACAAAGCCTTGTTGATTTTAAACCTTTAGAGGGACTTAAAAATTCATTTCAAGTTTTAGAATTTAGTCTTTAAAACACTTTGTTATATCAAAATCAAACATAGGTTTTACAATGTTTGCTTGCGTGATTATAAGGAAATTATGTTTGAAATCATATGACGCGGATTATTAAATAAAAATATAGATTACTAAATAGTTACTATTTTGTGTGTTTGTTCCTTTGTGCTCGTTCAGGGAAGGAATGGACCACATTTATTAATGTTCGCTGTAGAGCTCGTGAGATCAGTTTGATAGGAAATTTCATTAATTACAGTCGTATGGCTCTTTGGGTGAATGGACATTTATCAAATTTCCCATGCTTTGGTGTTTGGTAGCGGCGCAACCGTTTTTCTTTGGGCAGTGAGTAGTTGACTCGCTATTATTATGATTGGATGGCTCGAGACGAGCTATAAGGAGAGAATAATATGATAGGTTATAGTAGCTGCACGTTTTGTATTTGTGTAGTTATTGATGGGAGGTATCAATGTTGTGTGATTTTAGGCATTTGTCGAGGGATTTAAAATCTTGAAATTAACTGTTTGTTTGAGTGGTTTCTAAAATTTGAACCTTGATCATCGAGTCGTGGCACTTTCCTTTTCCCTTTTCTGTTATAAATAATGCGCTTTTCGGTTGGTTTTTCATAACTTGATTATTGAGTAAGTCATGCGTTCCTTCGTGAGTTTCGTGTTTGAGGGGAGTTTATTTGTTGTGATGGATAGTATACGCAGACTTCACTTGAAGGACCCTAAGGGAGTTTTTGGTTACTTACTGATGTTGCTTGTGTCAACAAATAATAGTATTTAGAAGGTTATGATTAGCCAGTTGTAGCTATAAATGGTGACAAACATAGTATTTGAAAAACCTTGCTCTCAAGATTTTCCAAATATTATTGTTTGTCGTTGTTTGTGATTACATTGGTGGCCCCTATCAAGCAGTTTATATGGAGCTATTGATGTTTGCTCGTTTTTCAGTTGTGTGTGTTTGTGGTGATGGCGAGCATCATGTCGACGAACAACTTGGTCGCAAGGATTGACATGGCTAAGTCATGGAATAGGAAAATGAAGGTGAGTTTACCATTTTTACGTGTTCAGCCTAAAGTTGATATGAAGGTTAATCGATGGTGTGGCCGAAATGACCTTTAAACGGTGTTTATTCTCAAAATATTTGTAAATTTACTATAGAAAGATTTTAACTATGCCTTTGGCTGTTGTGCGCCCATTCGCTTGTTAGTGTCTTAGTATGTTATCACATACTAAGTATTCTTGTATTAGAGTCTTGCCTCTGGGTGCAATAATCTGGTCTATTATACGCTCATTTGCATACTAATATCTTTGTGCGTTATTATATATTGAATATACTAGTTTTGGGGTGTTGCCCTCCGGGTGCGATAATCTAGACTATTATACGCTCATTCACATGATAATATCTTCGTGTTCTGTCATATATTGAATATACTGGTTTTGGGGTCTTGTCCCCGGGTGCGATAATCTGGACTATTATACGCTCATTTTCGTGTTAATATCTTTGTATGATATCATTATCTTAGTGCAAACTATTCGAATACTTACATTTCCAAATTTATACTTTGATTGGATATTGTGCGCTCTCGCTTGCTAACTGTGAGGATTTAGGTGACTCGGTTCTTTTATATTACATTTGTTTAGTAGTGTTTGGAGCTTTGTTTGAGGAGGGGATTGCATGGATGTAAGAACATTGTACAACAGTCATTTACTAGCGTAATGCTTTGAGAAATGTATGTGTGTTAGTGATCACCTATGTGAGCAACTCTTTTCGGTGGAAATAATAATTGCCCGCTCCCATTGGAATAAATTCTCAATTGCCTTCATGCATTTGTTATCATTAACTAAGAATGAGTTATGTGCTGTTGGAGGCAATCATCGTTTGGTTTTCTTTGTGCTAGTTTGGTTTAATAATGTGGTAATGTCTTACTTGGCTTGGGAGTGACTAGGCTGCACATTACAGAGTTTTTGGAGGGAGAGATTTGAACTAGTATATTTATTGATTGGGTGTTTCGAGGTTGCATAATTTTAGGCGTCGATTTAGAATTTCGAGATCTCGAACTTAATTGCATGTCTCGGCAGTTTCCGAATTTGAATTGTAAACGCTTACATGGTATTCCTTTCTTTTATTATAAATATGGGCCCTTTAATTCCAGAGTTTTCATATTCAGCGTAACGAGTAAAAGATTGTTTATTTCGTCTTTTATAGATTTTGTTTTTGTAGTGATGTGTTCTGGTTAGGCTCTTTATTTGTAGGGATGAGTAACATATGCAGACGCCATCTTGTAAATCAGGAGGGGCGCCGGTATTTTACTTGATTTGTTTGTGTCGACAAACAATTGTATTTGGAAGGCTATGCTTTAGTCGTTTACCGCGATGGACACCGATAGGCAAGGGGTGCTTTGGTGAAGGACAAGTGCTTACGCTTGTGAGCAAATACTCTGATTCAAGGTGTGTTGCTGAGCAATATGGGCGGAATGGTGAATCTATAAGTGGAGGATTTATTTTTATCTGCTTGGAGGACATGAGGTAAAACTTGTATAATACTTATTATAACTACTTTATGCAATGTGTAATCAACTTCGTTTATTATAACTACTTTATGCAATGTGTAATCATGCATGCTTTATCAAGAAGGGGTTGAATTCAAAAACCCTCAAAGGAAGTTGATCTTATTCGATCCTAGCTTGTTATTTGGACACTGCCCTTCAGGTTTCCTTGGCTATGCAGTTAATATGATTAACCTAGATAATCGTCATATTAACTATAGAACTGAATCTGGCGATGGTTCGCTAGGTGCTCTATTCTTCGGACATTTTGATGAGGTACAAGTATACAAAACAAGGGAGCGTATGACGTTCCTTTTATTAAAACCGAATTTGAGGTGGATGGTAGGGTGCTGAATTATACATCGATAGCCTTGCATGAGAAGATGAATAAGATATAACTTTTAAAGAAGTTTTGAAGTCGCTTAAGGAGGCCAACTCTAATTGAGCTAAGCTTTGACTTAGGAGTGATATGTTTTCACGGTTTTTTCTTCGCTAGAAAGGGTGGTATATGTGAATTTCTGTTATTTGAGAATTCCTAGAGTAAATAAATAACAAACAATTATTCTTAGTTTGAGAGTGGACTGCCTTTCTTAATGTATTATTTATCACGTGTTGTTTTGGGAGCAGTTTTGCTTATTGTTTTTCTAAATTTATCATGAATGTAACTCAAATTATATCTATATTCTAGTGTACAGACTATATTTTTTTCTCCCGAAAAATGTCGATATATATAAAAACATGAACGTTTGACATTCGCCAATTCATGAGGTAAATTAGTGGCGATCACTTATCCTTTTTAAAAGATATTTTGTGGGAGAGTTCACTATTTTGTTGATATATATAAACGTGAACGTTTTAGATTTCTTTTTCGATCGATTTACTATGCATACATAATTGTAGAAGTGTCTAGTGAATCTTTCATCCTTGGTGGTCGCTTTACTATGCATACTTAACTGTGGAAATGGCTAGCGAACCTTTCATCTTTGGCGGTCACTTTACTATGCACACTTAACTATGGAAGTGGCTATCGAATGTTTCATCTTTCGTGGTTGTTTTACTATTCACACTTAACTGTTGAAGTGGCTAGCAAATCTCTCATCTTTTGCAGTCGTTTTTCTGTGCGCACTTAATTGTGGAAGCGGTTAGAAAACCTTTATCTTTTGCGATCGCTTTACTATGCACACTTAATTGTGAAAGTGGCTAGAGAACATTTCATCTATTGTGATCGCTTTACTATGCACGCTTAACTTTGGAAGTGGCTAGCGAACATTTCATCTTTTGCGGTTGCTTTACTATGCACACTTAACTGTGAAAGTGCCTAGCGAACCTTTTATCTTTTGCGACGAACTGAGGATTGAAAAAAACATTAGCAGGAAAGATATTTTTATTAATTGAAATAGTCGCATAGAATGTGCAATGAAATGTACACAATGGTGAAAGACTAAAATGAACTGCATAATAAATAGTACGAGTTAGGTCGTACCTTTGCTTGTTTGGTGCGTTTTTGTTTAGTGACGAGTTGGTGTTCTCTCACATCCTCACTACTTTTGTAGCTGCTAAATGGTCTGTAGCTTTGCATCGGACGACAACCTTGATCATTCTTTGATCCATCCGAGGGGTTATAGGGGAGCAACTGATGAAATTCAAAGTTTCACAACTTCGAATTTCATAAGCAGGGGTTACTCTTTTTTTTTCCAGCGAAAGGATTATGAGGATTCCTTACATTCCTCATCCGGACTTCCCGCCTCTTATGCCCATGCTCTTCACCATGTTACTTGTGGAGCTCTTGGCTTTACATCACCCATCTGAATCTCTATATGCTGGTGAGTTTTCCTTTTTTTTGTTGCATGCATGTATCCTCTCTTGGTTATTCTAGCTACTTCTTTCGGTACCCTCATAATTTTTATTTTACTCTGCATGCTAGCCGATCTGTTACTTTTAACTTAAAATGAGGAGGTTTCCTTATTCCTTTCTTTACCATATTTTCCTATCTCCGCTCATTCCTTCATTTGTGCTTCTGCCAGGGGTCGTTCTTCGTTGTCTTTTGAGGGTCGAACTAAAAAGGTGAAGGATCCACGCTCATCGCACCAATTTTTGATTACGAATGTGTTCAACACTCTTTAGTGGCGTTCTGTGGCTATCATGTTGGAGAAAAAAATGAGAGAGTGGTTGGCTCTTTGGGTCTCATGTCCTGGGAGAGAGAGACAGAAAGATCTGTTAGAGAGCTCTCCTTTAAATGGGAAGATCCTTTATAAGGGATTGAAAGGGGCGTGTATGCGTGTCAATCAAGGAGGACATGTGTGTTAGTGAGTCAAGCTGCCGTAACTTGAGTTCCAGTGCAGATCACATACATCGTCATGTGATTTAGAGTTATATTCGCAAGTTGAGCTAACGATGGGTCACAATTAGTAGTTCGCGGGCGGTCTGTTAATTAGGTGTTTGCATGGTGAGGGTTCACAGGTACCAACAAGTTTAAACTTAGCTTGATCTACTCTCACTACAAAATCAAGTAGTTCTAATTAATTTTCCCATGATATACAGAGAACTCTTTGGGCAATATTTTTTCATAGGAACATATCGTTACATGTATTGAAACGATATTAATTAACTTTGTTTCAGTAAAAGTTACTGTTATAATCAAAATCAATTACTATTACAAGCACCGAAATTGCATAATAAATTTAATGATTAAGTTAAATCAAAAAATAATTGGAACTAAAATTAATTAGAGAACTCACACATGATATAGGAAGGTAAAAATGAAATTTAGATACTCGAGTTCTCAACAATTGTCATAAGTGGCAACACCCCGTTGACCTTTGGGCTTTTATTATTATTATTATTATTATTATTATTATTATTATTATTATTATTATTATTATTATTATTATAAAAACTTATACTTAAGTATTTTTTATTTTTATAATTATCCATAAATTTTATTTTATTTTAAATCCAATTATATGGATTAGCTCCAGATTTCTTCTAATCACTGTCTAGTTTTGTTTTAAAGGTTATATTTTGATAAATAATATGTATAAAAAAATTTAGACGATCTTTTATCAAACTTTAAAATCTAAACATTAACCCAAAAATTAAAAAAAAACATAAACTATAAACCCTAATTTTAACTTTATGTCTTAAATTCTAAATCCAACAACTCAAACTTATAAATCTCAAATTAATCTTCAAAAATTTACACAACTTGTCTATCAAAAATTTTCTTATATTCTAATTATTAATTCAATTATGCTTTATAACTATTACAATCAATTCAAATATACATATACAACTATTTTCAAGTATTAATTTTGCAATAGATATTTTTACTAAAAAATTAAATTAATTATTGACTTGGTCTAAAATCTAAAATATAATTAAGCAAGACTCTTGTGGATGTCTAATTCAAGTCGTTGGGTTGACTATTTAGTATAGTCTTTATTACATAAATATAGATAGAGACCGATTAATAAATAATATTAATAATAAAAAAATATAAGTGGAGCATATAATAAGTTCAAAAAACCATTCAATCAATGTTATCATATAGATTAGTGTCATCCAAAACTAAGTGATCGTAATTATATATAGTTTTATACTTAACAACTCTTGTGATTAAATTAAAGAAATAATTAAAATCAACCAAGGAATAAGTGATGGTACCGATGATACCGACCCCTATATATTACAATATTTAAATTTATATTAAAAATACATCAATATCGATACGTATCAATATTTAAATAAAAATACGTACCTTCTATGTATATTAATTATTTTTCTCTAGAATCTAACTTTTTTTATTTAAATAGTTTGTAATCAAGAGGAAGATGTTTTCCCTTACAACCTTCATTAGTGGGATAATGATGTCAACATTAATCTAGAATCAGAATCATGACACATGAAGAAAATTATTGTAAACCCAAGATTAGTTTTGTTTTTAATATTTATTTAATCAGGCTTTAAACTAATATTATTTTTAAAAAAATCAAACAATGAATCCAAACTTTGGTTTGGTAATTCATGGATGGAAAAAAGAATCATAAAGCACAATAATGAGATTAAGTTCAAATTTAATTTGATAAAATCATATATATATATATATATATTATACAACTTGATAAAATAAAAAATAATAAAAATATTTTTTGACTGAGTTTTAATTCAGTTGACATCATTATTGTTGTAATATTATGATGATCATAGATTTGAATGTGTTTAAGGAACGAACATATGATTTTATGTAAGGGACATGAACTTTTATACTTAGGCCATGTTTGGTAAAGAGAGATTTGGACAAAAATTAGAGGTTTGACTAATCAAATAAGCTAATATTGTTGTTTGGTGAACAACAGATTGAAAGAGCGGATTGGTGTGAAACCGCTAATTTTGAAAAAGCTTATAATAGGAGCTTTTTGATATTAGAGGTTTGTTATTAGAGTTGTAAAGACTCTTTTACCCTTACCAGTTACCAAAAATCTCAAAATAACCTAAATTAAATATTTTCTCACCCTATTTATAAGCTAATCTTATTTACTTTTCTTCTTCTTTTTATTATCACATACTTATATGTGTATTTAAATTTATTAATTAATTGATTAAATTATATTAAAATAATTATATAAATAATAAATTAATATATAAATCATTCGAATATGTTTTAAAAAGTTATATTAAAAATAATTTTATAGATCTAATTAATAATAATTAGATACAAAATATTGATAACTAATAAACTATTCAAACAAGTATTGAATATAATCATGTCCTTATATGTCATTTTGTTTGTTTAAATAATCTAATAGCTATCAGCTATCAGTTAATTTTACCAAACACTTTTATACAATCAGCTAATACAATCCGCTAGTCAAATCAGCTAATGTAATCAGCTATCCACTATCAGCTATCTGCTAATTGCCAAACAAGGTCTTACTAAAACTATATAGGAATTTTAAAATTCTAAATGTTGCATAATAAGATCATCAATATAAATTAAATATATTTTTTTTTAAAAATATATAAAATTTTAAAATTTCTAGAGGATGCAATTCCCTCTAACACCCTTTCGATCCATCATTGACTTATAATAATCTTTGATATTTTTATGATGAAATTTTGAAATTACACACTTGACCCACCACGCCAATCATCAAGCGATAAAATTTTTAATGATGAGTTGATTAATTGATCGATTAATTGTAGTTTCTGATAAACTTAGGATGTCCTTCTTTATTTTATTTTATTTTTTTTCACCATTGAGATAATATTTAAATTCATAGGGTTTTGTAGGAGATTACAAAAGGCTAGCATCATGGGTTATGGACACTACCTTTCCCCCCACTAAATCATGGTCCATCATCTACATCTAAGCCATTAATAGTATTGATCAACTTCTTTAAATTAAAGGGGAGAAGGAATAAAACATATATAAAAATGATATGTTTGGGTAAAGATCAATCATCAATTAATGGTACTACATCCTCCATCTTGTCCACAAAAGATTATATATTTAAAGTTCATCGTTTCATTCATAAATATGTTATAAAAAAATCAAACTATTCATTTGATCGACGTGAACGAAGTCTTAAATTTATATTTTATAAATCATTCTATATATTTTATGAATCAAACTATTCAGTTTATCGACATAGGTAAGATTCTATGTTAGATGTGTGATTTTTTAAGTAGTTATATTAAAAAAATTAAAGGAGTGAAATTATAAAATTTTAAAAATACAAAATTTTATATTTATTGTTGTTTATTAATAATATTTCAAAAAGCTTTTGACCTTTTGACCAGGTCGTAACGTGGACATGGTGGCTCATATTATACTAATGTTTAGATTAGACTTTTGGAACCAATGGTCAACAATAACTCAACATTTATTATCTTCCTTTGTCTTTCAGTTCTAGAGTATGGTTAAAATACGATAAATTTTAATTATTGTCCAAAAATTTTAAAATGCTAGACTTTTTAATAACGTTTTAGGTTGTTTTTTGTGTTTTTTTACAAGTATCGAAACTTATTTTATAAGTATCGATACTTGTCCAAAAACTTAAAATATTATTAAAAAAACTAATAAGTATCGATACTTGTTAAAAAAACATGAAAAATTTAACCTAAAATATTATCAAAAAGTTTAAAATTTTAATTTCTTGAACAAATTTCGAAACTTATCATCTTTTAGCCGCATCTTAGATCTGCTGCATATATGCTATATGGTTTTGTTGGGCGATTTCATAACCAAGTGCCAAAGCTTATCCGTGTTTCCCACGCTCCTTCCTCTATGAATCCCTTTCTAAAAGCTTCCCCGCAACACATGCACGTGAAATCGGTATATATTTCCAGTCACAAAAATCCTATGCTTCCAATATTCTCTCTTTAAAAATATATATTTCTTATAAATATTGTAAACAAAATTAATTAAATATTAAAACAGAAATTATCAAATTTTGGTTATAATATATATAAATATATATGAATTGTAAGATCTAATTTTGAATATTTATATACACGAATAGTTCCTCACATGCACTAACGTCATAGGCTCTTTTTTTATTTTAGGAACCTAAACAAAAAGAATTAAATTTTTTTCATGAGTTGTGATAATTTCTATTAAAACTTATATATATATATATTATGTTTATTAGTGTACGAACTACAATATTAATGAAATGTATTTATTCTAATATTTTTTTTGTATAATTAATGATATTTGACTTATTGGTCAACCGATCCAAATTGAATACTGTAAAGATTTATTATGAGAGTAACTTGTCCAATTAAGTTTACTCAATCACGACGTCAAAATTCGAACTTCTGATATTATTTACGAGAGCTAACGTCTTATCTAGCTAGACCAATTGATAATTAGTGATATTTATTCTAATATACGATCAAATGTCACCTTATTATTCTTAAAAGTACACCTCTCACATGGTTCACAATGTGAAGAATTTCTGTGCTGGTAAAAAATAATATGTTAAATGAAAATAAAAGTATTTTCTTATTTTATATGTGCTATATAAATCAACTCACACCTCTCTTAATTAAACATTTTTTTATTGCCTTCCTGATTCACATGGTTTCGCTTTGACTAATCCGGACCAACTCGCGTCGCACACTTAAATAATTTTTTAAACGGTGAAAAATATAGTAATTAAATTGAAAAATTGTATGAAACTTGGTGTTGGGTGAGTCTGGGATACAACACGTCTAGGGTGCGGCTAAAAAACAACAAGTTTCAAAATTTGTCCAAGAACTTAAAATGTTAGACTTGTAGATTACATTTTAGGTTGTTTTTTTTTTTTTTGTAATTTTTGACAAGTATCTATACTTTGTCCAATAACTTAAAATGTTATAAAAAACAAGTATCAAAGCTTGTCAAAAATCATGAAAAAAATCAACCTAAGATGTTATAAAAAATCTAACATTTTAAATTTTTGGATAAATTTAAAAACTATTATTTTTTAGTCGCATTCTAAACCTGTTGTATGTTAAACTCCCTGTTCGTGTTGGGATGTTGGCTTGTTGGGGAAGAAGTGGGCGAGTAGTGTTCTGAATACTCTTTTTTTGCTGACGCATATATTATATCAGCATTTGTTACAAATTACTTTGTGGTAAAAGGACGTTTCCTTTTATATTTTTATTATTATTTTTCCATTTTGAGGGTTTTAAGGAAGGAGTTTTATTAAAAACAGGTAAAATGACATAAATTTGTTATAATTTTTTTTAATATTTTGTCTAATTATGTAACACTTAATTACATAAAATGTTAACAAGTTACACAATTTATTAGGATTTTGATAACATTTTATGCAATACTCAAATATTTGTATAATTACACAAAATATAACTAAATTCGTTACAATTTGTGTAATTTTATAACATGTGCGTAATTTCCCTTGAATGTACTTTTTTTTCTTCTAAATTCTTACCGTTTCGAGTTTTTGTTTTGAAAATGGTTGTTGATTTTTTGCATTGTATTAAAATTTGAAATGGTGATAAGTGTTGGTAAAATAGAACTGCAAAACCGGTTGTTAGCACTGACTGGAAAAATATAAAAAAAACAGAACGTAAATATGTGAACCGTGTCGTGGTATGGTGGCCACTGCCTTAGAAACAAAACTGCCCCGAACAAGTGTAGTCGCTTCACGGGCAGACTGTCCCCCGAGGTGCACACGGACGCTCCTGGAACCGTACACTCGACTCCGGAGCGAACAACAGTGGAACTGCTCGAACAAACAGTGGAGGAAACAGAGAGAATCGAAATGTTTAACTTATCTCAAATGGTGCATGCAGCACCTCTATTTATAAGTTGGATATCATGTCTATAATTGACATTTCACTGCTCAAATAATTACAGAATTAAATATGTATAACAGCAGTATTAAACATGCTGTAACAGCTTCACATAATCATCATTTTAATTATGTAATAACCATGCAATAACAGTGTTGTACGTGTGTTACCCGAGCCGGCCGGACGGCGGCGGCGACGACGCGCGAGGACTTCCCTTGTTCTTTCCCACTCAACAAGAGAGGGAGGAAGCATGAGTATAAATACCCTTCCCTAGCTATTTTCCCAACCAATATGGGATATAGCTTTGGTAATACTTGAAGCATTACCAACAATAAGTAAACACATATAATAAAAAGTACTCATGGTAGAGTAGAAAGTTACATTACATTATCTTTGATAAAAAAAAAGGTACATTACATTATCATTAGGGTTGAGTAACAAAATTTGATCAAACGAAAATCAATTCGCACCGTATAGTTTTGATGTTTTGTGATTCATAAGTTAAAAAACTGTGGTTATTTGATTCAAACCAAATTTTTATTTCCTTGAAAATATTTAAGAAAAAAAATATAAAACTGACTTCAAAACTTTACCAAATAATGTCTAAAAATCATAAAATAGAACTATTTTATCAAAGTAAAATACAAAATCTCAAAAATTCAAAGTTAATATAGAAAAATCAAAATTTGTCGAAAACCATAAACTATTCAACAAAATTTTTAAAAAAACAAACGAAACCGTATAACACCAAATTACCATTGGGAGAATTCAAGTTTAAACATTTAAGAAGACATTGTTGCAATGAGTAATTATGAACTATAAAACAGACATAAAAGATAACAAAATGTCCCACGATAAATTTTTATTATTGAAAATAAGTTTCAGAAAATTAATCACCAGTAGTAGGAGTATTTTTTAAACGCAATAAATAAATTATTTGATTTATTGAAAACAACATAATAAATAATTCATAATTAGTATTATAATCACCGATTAATCAAACTCTTAACAGTGTATAGGAGTCTATATTATGTTGCACATGGGGGGGCTAAAGAGCGGAAAAGTTTCATAGATTTATCTTTTTCCCCTTGTCTTTCTAGGAAATGATCCTCAAATGACTGAACAAAATCTCATACAAGATTCTAATTAATTAATTAATCTCAATAAATGGGTTTATAAAGTATTTAAATTAAAAACTAGGAAATAATTTCTAATTTATCAAATATTTAAATTAACTGGGTCCTACATTGTCATTACACCAAAAACGTTGAAGGGGCCAAATTATAATTTTAGAGAACTTAATTAAATAAATTAAAAATTATAATGTTTAATATAAATCTATAAAAAAAATCTGAAGGGACTAAATTTTCTTTATCACACACAAAACAAAAATAAATTAAAAATCTTAATCATAGAATTTAAATTAGACTTGTCCATGGTTCGGTTGGGCCGAATCATCATACTCATGTTTGAATATCATTTGAAGCGTTTCGACCATCATTTCATTATTTATATATTAATGAAATGTTGAAATTATATTTTAATGTTATTATATATATTTTATATAATTAAATTTATATATTTTAATTATTTAAATTAAATTTAGGTCAGAGCAACCCTATTGAATTGGATAAACCACCCTACCTTGGACATGTGTAATTTAGAGTTTTTATTAAGAGAGAAGAAAGTCACATAAATATAATGTTAATAGTGTAAAAGATTATCGTAAATTATTATAACTTTTGTAATAATTTGTAATCGTCAAATTACGTAAAATATTTTCGAATTACATAAGTTATTACAATTTCCTAACAAATCACGTAAAAGGTCTGCAATTTAGTACTCACTCCATCCTACTATATTTGTTCAGTATTAACTTTTTAAACGTTGACTATAATTATTTTAAATATTTTAATTAATTGATTTTTATAAAAAAATATATATATTTTTAAGTCATTTCATTGAAGGTTTGTAAAACATATTTTTATCAATAATAAACTTAAAGTAATAATGAGTCAAAGTTAAAAAATAACCTAAAAAATTAATACTGAACAAATTTAATGAGACCGGGAAGTATAAAATATTACTTGAATTTATAATACTTTTACTTAATTACTGAGTTTATTTTACCTTTCATCTTTTTTTAAATAGATTTTACCTTTGATCGTAAATTAACCTTTTATAATGTTTGACAAAATAACAAAAGATGCCCTAATGTTTATATGTTTTGTCATTTAGCCTCATATTCTTTTTAGGTTCAAATATGCCCTTAACGTTTAAATTTGGTCTAAATATGTCCCCGTTTGATGAAAACTGTCAGTCAACTGACGGTCAACGGCTGATGTTGACTGGGTTTGCCACATGTTAAGATCTACTCATGTGTCAGCATTATATTTGCCATGTATCGTCATCAGATTCGACCACGTGTTTGCATGACAGTCTGTCATGTGTCACCATAAAGAATGGTATAACAATTCTAAAAAAAATCTGACGTGACATATATCGTAACACGTGGCAAGTCTAATCAGCATCAACTGTTGACTGTGACAGTTTTCATTCAACGAAAGATATATTTAGACCAAATTGAAACGTTGGAGCATATTTAAACTAAAAAAATAGGAGCTAAATGACAAAATATGCAAACGTTAAAGACATTTTTTGTCATTTTGCCTTAATGTTTATATTTCAGAAATTTCCAATTCGTTTCCATGTAATGGATATGAAATTTCATTTTCCGTATACGTGGATATAGTGATGGTCATCGACTCATGGGTTGACCCATGTCGATTTGAATCCGACCTAAGTTCAAGAATTTTTAAGATAAAAATTTGTCATCGATCTGAGCCGATCCAACTCAACACATATAAAAGGAAAATATTTAGTTTTTAGTTAGTAAAATAAAGAGCTAATTAAATAATATATAAAAAGAGACATTATAACAAATAACTCTAATTACATAGAGAATAATGACAAAAAAGGAGTTAATTAGAAAAAAGAGAGAACAATATTATAACAATTACCCGACCTGATCTCATCCTTAACAAAAACCTGACCTAATATATAATGACAATCACTACAAAAAAATGTACATATACCGACGCTTTATTATACCGACGGACACAAGTCGTCGGTATATACCCTATATACCGACGGAATTCAAAGCTGTCAGTAAAGGTTTTGAGTTTTACCGACGGATTCATTATGCGTTGGTGTAGACAATAGTTATACTGACAGAAGCTAAGGCACCGTCGGTATAGATGTAGTTTATACCATCGATGTTATAGTGACCGTAGGTATATGTGTACCATATACCGATAGTTTGGTGTGTTCGTCAGTATAGCTATATATTCTTTTATTTTTTATTACTTTATTAAAACTCATTGTTTTAACCTCTTACGGTCTCACTCAAACTCTCACCCGATCTCAAATCAAACCATTGCAATCCCTAATTGCTCCCAATCGCCTCTCACTCTCTCTTCATATTATTTTTTTCTCCTATTCATTCTGTTTTTTGCCAACTGCAACTGCGAGATGTGTTTGGCCAGCATCAATGCCACTCTCGATCTCATGCTCGTTAGCGTCCAGAAGAGTTCCTTCACTAAACTCTCCGCTTCGAAGCCTAAATTCGTCGATCGGTCACCTGTCTTTTTCGATCCTTCGGTTATATCGACGCCTAGATCGAGTTCCTGTTGCTTGGTGAAATCTCCGGCTCTTAAATCAACCGCCAGATTGAACTTGCGAGAGAAGAAGGCGAAGAAGGAGGGGGAAAGGTGGTTTTGAGAGTGTTTTTTGGAAGTTGCTATTGGGTTTGAATCTGGTTTTTGTAATTGAGATTGGGTTTTCTAGGGTTCTTGGTGGGGTTTTTAAGCCAGTTTTGTCAAGGGATATTGTGAGAAGCATCGGTGAAAGGGCTTCGAATATTCAAGATTTGAATGTGAAATTGAGGTTCTTGCAAAAATGAGTTGAAGGGATTTCATAATCTGAAGGTGTCAAATTGCAGCAATACGGATTCCGTATGGGAAATCGATCAGGTTCGAAAATTTTCTTCTAATTTTAAATTGAGAAAAAAATTGCAGGGTTGATTTATGCTTTTGATATTGAATTTGCAGGAAATTATGAAGGACAACTTCAGATCCCAACTTAAAGAGGATGTATTCTGGATACCAGTTCTCATTTCTTATGAGATTCTTTAGTTTTTGAATTTGGTTCTGTTTATGACTTGATAATCCAAGATTAAGTTCCTCAATTGTTGAATCTCTAAACGCATTCTGATTTTTTGAAGCTAAATATTAATAGTTTTGTTTTAAATAGAGCTTCTCGAGTAGTTAAAGCTTGATCTTTTACAGTATAAGCATAAAAAATTCTAATTTGTTGAATCAGTTGACTGGTTTCAAGAGATATTATTGAATTTTACATCTCTAATGTACACATATCTATGTATTTCATGAGTGTTTTAGCATAATTCATCAAAGTTCATTCTTTAGAGTATCCTTAAAAGACTTCTTAGCAGTGACAACTATTATACTCCTCCTGTTAGGTGATAATATAAAATGGTTTAGTAATTGGGTGCTACACAGTGATTCTCTTTCTTCTTTTGGATAGGTCGTGATCGACTTAATTTAGAATTTGCTTCTTAAATTCATGTTGAATGAGTTTATAATTTTGCTAATGTTTCTTAAATTCATGTTGAATGACTTAATTTAAAATTTGCTTCTTAATTTAGAATTTGCTTCTTAAAGTCATGGTCCTACAAAACCATAACTAGAACTAGCAGACCACCTAAGCATTAGTTTAGTGTCCTTTAATAATGTTATTGTTATTGATTTCTTTGTGTTCTACTTCTGAAAAATTGCACAAATTGAACATCTTTTTATCCGTTACCAGTTAGTTATAGGTTTGCTATAACCACAAACTCCTACCTAGCATGTTTTTATCTATTCCTATAATATTTTTTATAATCTTGAAGGCTTCATTGTATTCATTCTTTCCTTGACCATGTATCTATTCATATAGCATTTTTTTTATGTTCAAGGTTGACACCCCCAGTTCTTGTTTCTCACTTTCTTTCTTTTTTTTTAAAAACATGTGGACATGAATAAACTGTTTGAGATTGTTTTTTAGTTGTAAAAATTTGAAATCTTATACCATTAATTTGATTATGTTTTATTTTATCATAATAAACTAAAAATAATATTTGCCTTGTGCAGGAAATCAGCTAGTAAGCAATCTGGTCCTTCACCTGTGCGTAAGTGAGATGTGTTTCTTTTCTTAGAAAAACAATTCATTTGACTTATTACTAATGTGGAAATTCTTGTTAACTAAGATTTCTATTCCTCCCCCCTTTTTTTCTTTCAACTTTTGCAATCTGCTTTCGATTTTCATTTGGTTTTGAGTTGTAAGGTTGACTGGTGAGTAAAGAAATCCCACGAATTTCTATTCCTTGGACATTGACTTTGAGAAATGGCTGGGAGCAATTAGAAGGTACATTTGTGTTACATTTTTCTCCATTGGTGTTTTTCTTTGTTTTGGAGGAATATATTTTTCTTTCTTTGGTGATGAATTTTTTGCTCTCAATAATAATGTTTAGATCTACATGTGCCTGATATAGATGCTTTGCTTCGTATGGTTGATACAAAGGTATACAAAATATTTTATTTTCTTATTACTCCATTTATTTATTTTTAATTAAAGTCATTATTTTCATTGTTTTTAATAGTCGACTCCTGATGCTGGTAGTGCTTCAGCGGCAATTCATTGTACCAGTCGATCCTTGCCTTCAATAAATCAACAGAATACATATGGAAATGACCTGAGCACACAATAGAGGAGGCGCTTCGAATTATTTTTAGCTTTTATTATGTACTTTATTAAGAAATACAAATATCTGCTTGCACATTTCTTCTTTTTTTATTATGTACATTATTAAGAAACACAATTATGTATTATATACTTTTTTATGATATTTTTCTTTTATTATGTACGAAGATAAAATATGATATTTTTCTCTTTAAAAATTGAAACAATTTTTGTTATAATAGTATTAGTAATTTAGATATTAAAAATAAAAAATAAATGCCAATTAAACCTATACTGACGGACATAATCGTTGTTATAGGTTTTTTATATTGATCTACATGATACCTATACCGACGGACAAACCATTGGTAAAGATAAAACCTATAGCGACGGACAATAACCGTCGGAATAGATACACTGATTTGTCGGGGTAGTCCATACCTATTCCTACGGATATGTTCGTCGGTATAGGGTCCCTATATCTTTACCGACGGTTTTGGCCGTCGCTACAAATTTATACCGACAAGCATATTACTGACGATATTTTATCCGTCGGAATATCTCTTTTTTCCGTCGGTATAGGGTTTTAGATCATATACCGACGGATTTTTAGTGTTTTACCGACGGTTTTACGTCCGTCGCTAAATGTCATTTTTTTTGTAGTGAATGTTCGATAAAGAGATGTTTGGGGAAAAATTAGAGGTTTGAGGCATAATTAGAGGTTTGACCAGCCAAATCCGTTAATATTGTTGTTTGGTGAACATCGAATTGAAAGAACAAATTTGGGTGAAATCGCTAATTTTGAAAAAGCTCATAATAAGAGCTTTTTGAAATTAGAGGTTTGATATTAGAGTTGTAAAAACTCTTTTACCCTTACCAGTTATTAAAAATCTCAAAATAACCTAAATTAAATATTTTCTCACCCTATTTATAAGCAAATTCTATTTACTTTTATTATCACATATTTATATGTGTATTTAAATTTATTAATTAATTAAATTATATTAAAATAATTATATAATAATAAATTAATATATAAATCATTCGAATATGCTTAAAAAGGTTATATTAAAAATAATTTTATAGATCTAATTAATATTAATTAGATACAGAATATTGATAACTAGTAAACTATTCAAACAAGTATTGAATATAATCATGTCCTTATATGTCATTTTGCTTGTTTAAATAATCTAACAACTATCGGTTATCAGTTAATTTTACCAAACACTTTTATACAATCAGCTAGTCAAATCAGCTAATGCAATCAACTATCGACTATTAACTAATATAATCTGCTATTCGCTATCAACTATCCGCTAATTATTAAACATGGCCAATAACTATTTTAATAAGTCAGATCGAGTCGAAATCTGTCAAATTTGATTCAAATAACCATCCCTACGTGAGTCAATTGTATTAAATTTGTTTATAAAACCTTCAATAAATTAATGAATAATCAAGCTTATTTCTATTCGTTATATTGATTAAGTAAATGTTATAGGTTGATCATATACTAATTCAGTTTAATAATTTTTTATATAAAATTTTGAAACCATTCCTGAAAAGATCAATAGATTTATAATTAAATATTTTTTCCATACACTTTTGAATTAATTTTTTAAAATATATTATTTACATAAAATAGTTTCATTCGTTTTCAGGATTGATGTGACAAAATCTAATCTTAATTATTTTTTAAAATTTAAAAAGTTAAAAAGATGAACCGCGAAAAGAACTAGAATACATATATAGCCCCGTCCACACACGCGACCGGTTAAACCGGTTAACAATACGCGTACGCAAAAGTGGACCCAAACAACGAGGGGCGGCCCGAAACCAATAAATGTTCTCAATACCGTCTCTGTCTTTTTTTCGACACGTACCTTGTCCATAATTAACCGGCAAATGTCGGTCACCTTCTTCCCCCAGAAAAACAAAAATCCAAGCTGTTGTCCAAATTCCAAGAAAGAGAAAATCGATTCACATTTCACACTTGAGAAAACACTCCCTCTTTCTTTATTCTTTTTCAGTTCAATCGAAAGGAGAAAGAATATGTGAATAAGCTGTATGGAGAAGAAGCAAGATAATCCCACGGCGAGTATGAGATTTCCCGACGAGATTCCGCCGTCAGTCTTTGGCGGCGGTGGTGGTGGAAGCATCTTTGACATGGCGGGAGCATCATCATGTGAAGCGAGTGGTGGTGTTGGTGGTGATAAGTGGTGGGGGTCATTAGGTTTCATGGATTTGCTCGGTATCCATCAAGATTTTGTCGCTCCTTCTTTATTCGATTCTTTTAACCACCTTCCGATTCTCCCACCACCACCACCACCATCGTCGTCGGCTGAGCTAGCAGCAGTGTTCCACCACCACCACGATGTATTATCAAACAAGCTCGACACTAACCGCCAGCAGCTCCACCAGGGAAGCCTCTTGTCGCCGGTGGCTTCCACCGTGCCGGAATCTTCCGAGGTCTTGAACAACCCCGCAACACCAAACTCCTCTTCCATCTCTTCTTCCTCCAATGAAGTAACCGCAAATGATGAGCAGAACAAAGCTGGGGATCAGGATGATGCAGACAAGACAAAGAAACCGTAAGCTTTTTCCATCTTTTTTAAGCCATGGTTTATAATATATACACTATTTTGCTTGTCTTTTTTCTGGTTTCCTAAGTAAAATTTTAATGGGTTTAGGTTGAAACCCAAAAAGAAGAATCAGAAAAGGCAAAGGGAACCCAGATTTGCCTTCATGACCAAGAGTGAAATCGATCACTTAGATGATGGCTATAGATGGAGAAAGTATGGTCAAAAAGCTGTGAAGAACAGCCCTTATCCCAGGTATATATATATATATGTATATCAAAATCTAATCTAAATCTTATGATCCACTTTTGGTTTAATTAGTAGTATTATCATTTTTGAATTTGTTCCTTGTATACCAAGTTTTCAAATCATGAAAAAATACTACTTTAGAACAACTTTTTTTGATTGTGGGATTTTAATATATGATTGAAAAAAAAACAGGAGCTATTATCGTTGCACTACTGCAGGCTGTGGGGTGAAGAAGAGAGTCGAGAGATCGTCCGACGATCCGACCACCGTTGTCACGACATACGAAGGCCAGCATACGCATCCGTGTCCGATAATGCCTCGTGGAACCATCGGATTCGCCATCGATTCATCGAGTTTCTCCTCGCCGTCTTTCGCTATTCCTCAACCTCAGTACCTACACCATCAGCAGCAGCAACAATTACAACCCTATATCTATACCACAACAAGCTCAAACTTGAACCATCAACCCTCATTTAATGGCCTTTTTCAAGACAAACCACGTTTTAACAATCCAAACTCTTCAGCTTTAACACTTAGAGACCATGGGCTTCTTCAAGACATTGTTCCCACACCGATGAGGAGAGAGGCAAAGGAAGAAGATCAGTAGAAAACAAATTGGGGGTTTAATTTGTTGTGTGTAATTTAGCACTGGTATGTAGTTTTCTAACTTGTTAATCAAGGTTAATTCTCTAGTTTATTCATATGTTTAATTAATCATCTCTGTAAAATTATCAGATTTTTCTTGTGGCTATTCTTTGTATTTAGAGAGTTTTAAACCATGGAGATATTGGGTTTTTATTGCTTTTTTGTTTTCTTCTTTATCCCTTTCCTTTTCAATGTTTGCACCCATGCATGTTGATGGAGATATAGATTAGGGTTAGGGTTTTTTCTTATGATAAAAAGTAGATACTTATTGTAATGGGGACAGATCAAGTTGTTCAACTTTATGGGAAAAAAGACATTTTCTACTATAATGAATATAGGGGTTGATAGGACTATGAAATGTGTTTGTAAAGTTCTTTACGGTTTTGTGAATGATCTGTAGTATTCGATTCATTTACTGTATATAAATTTACATCATTCAATGAATATATAAATTTATATATTATCAATATATTAACTATATATTTTGATAAGAGATAAATAGAGTATATAATATGTATAAAGGGGGTTAAAAGAAGTATACAACAATATAACTTTTAACAATTTCATCCATTAATTAGTCTTTTTGGACCTTCCTTTTCAAGCCAGTTATCATAGAAGAGATGGAGGCCAAATGATGGAATATGAACATCTTAGCAATGAAATGGACAAAGTAATATAATCTCTTAGATATTAGAAGGGAACTATGATAAATTTTTCTTTGTATATCATTCTCAGGGAAGAAGTTAAGATTAAATAATAAAAAGAACAAAATTATTTAACTTTTAAATTAACAGAGATCTAGTATAAGTATTTATTCTAAATTTTGAAAGGAATATAACTTAATTTGACAAATTTCTAAACTAGTAGGGGTTAAAACTACCATTTAAAAAAAGTTGGGACACTCCCCTTTCGTTTCCTTACTAACTTCGTCCCTCGTCACTATAATATCAAGCTTTAGGGACAAGGTACAATGCTCCTCTTAGACACTTACTAAACTAGCTAACTACATATTATTATAGAGTTATTACCTTCTTAAAAAGCATTCTTCTCCATTAAGCTTCGTGAGGCTCTCGTTACGAATCATATGTTCTCGTGATGAGCCACTGTCATGGTTGTTTACCATGTCTACCCCTCTTTAGACATTTGGTATGAAATCGAGCAGTTAAATGGTCGTCTCGATACCACTTATTACGAAACCATTACTTTTTTCTCAAAAAACATGTATGATACAGTGGTGGATGCACCCAGCCATGGTGGGGTGCATTCGCATTTTTTTTATTTTTTTAAAAATAAGTTTAATTTAGTGGTATTTTTTCTGAAAAGAAATAATTTTGTTTAGTATGTAGAAGAAAATTTTATTTTTGCATAAGAGAAAAAAATATTTTAGACCCTATTCTTGAATTTTTAGATTCGCCACTGGTCCGATAAGATGTGCAACGCCATACTTTTATATCTTATGACATTTTTTTTTATATGAGATTAATGTCTCTCGCCTCTTTAAGATGTCACAAGGACATATATGTGTATGCTTGTGTGTATATGGCCTTACGTATAAAGATATTGTATTCAAAGTGGAGTTATGAATAAAATTAACTTTTTGAATACAAATGGCAATAGAACAATTATATGTGCACGCACTCGAACAATTCTATTTGCATGCATTCCATAGGATATCATTTAAAAGAATATTTCACATGGATATATTCGTGTTGGAAATAAGTTATGTACGCACTAGTCTAGCATTTTCTATATACATGTGTATGTATATGAATGTGTAATGTATGTATCATGTACATACATAACGTTTCAACTCAAGGAATTGGACTATATAAGACGGTTTTTTTTAACATTTTATATTCGTTTTATGATTCATGTTCAGTGTTTGTAGCTACTCTTTCAACAATATTTTCGTTAATATTCGAATTTGTGCTTTCTTCTTGGGTCTAAATATAACTTATCATTTCGCTAACACTTATTTGGTACATGAATTGGTATTCTAATAGATAAACAATTGATATAAATGTAACTTTTTAATGTTAAATATTGTTAATAATTGATATAAATGTAACCTTTTAAAATTCATAGCCCTTTTTCTAATTCTACTTTGTAGCTTAATCGTTAGATTAAAAAAATCTTTAAACTTATTCATTTTTATCTATCGTACCAAACAAAGCATAAATTTATATCAATAAAGATAAAGGCAACACTTTGGATTGGTATGATTAAAAAAATATATCGTTTCAAATAACAAATATATCGAGCGTTTCAAGTCACAAAATGATCGACGGTCTATTATTTTTTTGATTCCCTTGTGGTGGATAGCCTATGTGCCAAGAACTCGCAGCCAGTGACGGAACTATATAGTGTGTGGGAGGGGTCGTTGCCCCTCCCAATTTTTTTGGTATAATTGTATTTTTAGTCCCTTTTAGTTTAAATGTTAATCAAATAAGGCTTTTGCCCCTCCCAATTTTTAGATTTAATAGCTTAATAGACTCTTGCCCCTCCCAACATTGAATCCTAGTTCCGTCCCTGCTCGCAGCGGAAAAAATGTTCGATTCATGAAGCTTTATGGTAAAAGTATATCTTTACTGAATTTTCATTTGGAAGAAGGAACAAGTTTTCTAAGGAAAAAATACGTTTAATTGGTTCTTTCACAGTTTTGATTTTCTTGTATTTTTATCTCAATGAATATTGATATTCATGATTTAGAGTGGGTTTATGCTTTGCAATCCTAGGAGGCCTCTTTTTGTTTAATAAAATTCAGTTTTAAGTTTTTTCGTTTAAATAAATTCTCGGTTCAAAATCTTTACTATTCGAAAGAAAAATATCATATTAACTAATTTAACGATTAAATTACTAAAATATTAATATTAAGAAATTGTAAAAATACCATAGATGTGTGGATCCCCTTGTATATGGTGTAAACATAGGTTGGTCACTAGTTTACTCAACGTCACAAGGAAGAAGGGATAGGATTCTCTTTTTATATATAAAATTTTCTTTTGGCTCGTGCTTATGAACACTTCCTTAATTGGTGGGCTCAATAGGGTTTGCTCAGACATTGCTGGAAAGTTCAAAAAGATAGAAAGCTTAGTCTTGTTTGTTTCCTAAGAAAAAAGAAGAAGCAACTTTCTACTCTAACCAATATAATCAATCAAACTAGAAAGGAAGATAAGGAAAAACTCTCATACTTTGTATAGCTGCCAAAAAGACCACAATCTGAGAATTAAAAATTTAAAAAATTATAATTATTGTGATCCGAATATTAGATTTTTAGAATATCACCACATACAATTGTCAATTGAACTAAACTTTAGGTTTAAAGCTCTCGTATTTTAGGCCAATAATAATTAGGGTGTATCTACGTTTAAAGTTTAGGTCAATTGACCCCGCTTAATTTGTTAGGTATAGGATTTTCAATGAGTTAGTATAAAATTTATAAAATGTTTCATAGGAATTATTAAAATTAACATCATTTAATTTGTTGAGGTATGAAGTTAATAATACTTATTATAATGGTATGCGAATATCACATATCTCATACTCTGCTCTAATTCCATTATACAAAAATCTTGACTCCGCCCTGATAATAATTAGACTCAAATACTTCCATGCAAACTATAAAATTAACTTAATCGACACTGTTATTATTATAATATTTTAAAAGTTATAAGTTCGAACATGTATATATATAAAAATATGTATGATAGGTATATTAATTTCTGTAGAGGCATATGGGGGTGTGTATATGTAGATGTGGTTGAACATCAAATCTTGTCACCCAATTTCCAAAAAGAAAAAAAAAACAAATATTTCAGAAGAATAAATTTGAGTTATCTTTTTGAATTTTGAGCACTTAGATGCTGTCTTGAGTTGTAAAGTGATAATTATGAGTTTTTTTATAAAATTCTAAATTCATATATTTTTATCTTGTCATAATATTATTTAATTTATTTTTATATTTGTATAAAGTTATATTTTAAATAAATTTTGTTATATATATTTGACAGATTCGAACATTTCATATTATCCTCATGTTATTTTTCTGTACCATTATGTTTCAGTTTCTTTAAGATGTTATGTTTTTGTCGATCTTCGACAATGCTGATTTAGAAGCGACAGGTGTCGTCAATTGAGTTTAAATTAGTTGATATACTTAGATATGGCAAACATGTCGTTTATTTCTGGTAATTTTGAGTCTAATTACATTCGGTTTCAGTTCGGGTTTAGTCCAGTTTTAATTCAAATTTATGGTGATTCGTTCATATCGGGTCGGTTGATTTTTGGTTGGGTTAATATCATGTCGGTTATTTTCGGGACGGTTGATTTCGGTTCGGGTCAATATCGGGTCAACCTTTGGATCGATCGGTTTTATTCGGGTTTTCAGGTCGGATCAGTTTTTTACACTCATATACGTATGACTTTTTGGTGACTTGTGCAGTAGTTTACATCTCATCTTTCTTTATTTTTTATATCTTTTCTTTATTTCGGGTTACTTTCGATTCGGATTTATTCGGTTCGAATAAAAATTGATTCAAGTCCATTTCAGTTCAACTAAAATGTGGGTCGATTTTGGTTCGATTTAATTTATTGCGGGTTTTGGATAATTTTTTGGTCGATATCAGGTTTCGGGTCGGGTAAATCGGTTCGGATCTCGAATCAAAATTTTCAAGTCTAAATATATGGTTAGCATAATATACATGAGAACGTGAGATTAAATATGCTTAAACCCTGCCCATCCCCTTGTGTTCTGGTGGCAAAGGTAGATGTTCATCATCCCTTGGGACTCGAGTTCGAACACCAATAATACATGCTGTGTGTGTAGTCTTTGAAAAGACTAAAAAAATTGAACAGATACTACCATTCATCACACCAGCATATTAAAAAAAATATGCTTAAACCCTTAATATCTCGTTTCTAATTGTAGGTTAAAACAATGTCAAGTGTCAAATGATAGATATATAAGCGTTAAGTTGAGTTTGGACTGGGCCCACATATGTTATCGGCGTTGCGCATAGTTGTACAATTCTAGTCCAAACAAATATGAGCCTCATTTTTTCTTTTAAAATTTGTCCATTTTTATAAATGACAGACCCAAACTTACTTAGGCATTTTATTTTTTTTAACAATTCTTACTCGGAGGAGGAGTAGGAGAAATTTACTTCATGGATTTAGAATTCACAACTTAGAGGGAGGGAAAGGTGTCAATTAAATTTTTTTATCATTTGTTCTAGAAATTATTAACAATTATTTTTATTTGTAAATACGCTACTTTTTATTTAGCATTTCATATATTTTTATTTGTAAATTGAAGAGACTAGATCTCTTAAATAAAGTCAGGAATTTTAAATTTTGGCTTTGTGAATGTAGTAAATTTGGTTGGGAGTGTCGCCCCCATAATAGACCTCTGCATTACCCGATACAAATTAATCAATCAATATGTTGGATACCATGGTTAGCATAAAAAAAAATCCAATCCATGTTTTAAATTGTTCTAAGTTTTTTTTAACTCATATTTCAAATTTAATATCTTTGTTCAAACTCTCAAATAACCAGTAGATCTTTTGACTCGAGTGGACATTTAGAATTAGTGAACAGATGATGACATACCATCAAAATAATTAAAAAAGAAATCCAAAAAACTTAATTTTTCTAATAATATCTCATTATCTTATACACTAATAATATTAACATTGAATATATATGGGCTGTTTTCTATATTCCCTTAGACCTAAGCTAAGCCACACTGCTTGTGGGCATGATAAGGCCTGAAACAAGAGATTTGTTAACTTCTCCGGGTTCCTTTCAAAGCCCAATACTTCAAAATCTTCATATTTCAAATAGCTCATTAAAACAAGAATTCTCATAAATTTATTGTTATTAATTGATTTAATGTCTAGGTATTATATAAAAATATTTAAGGTAAAATATTATTAAATGAAAGAACAATGATAACAAAACTCTTAAATATTAATTATGGGAGAGATTATATGATTAATGACTTCGAAACAATCAAACTTTACTTTTTTTAATCAAATCTAGATATGACAGAACAATAATGATGTCTCTAAGCCGTCAAATTTTTATATTTTCTTCCTTATCATAAAAAAATTGAAGAAACAAATAAATTCTTTATTGATATGTTTATATATCATTTTTTTATATTTTTAATTTTTTTATGATATGATAGAAAATAATAGAAGGAAAAAACTTGGATTTAAAGTTTACTCGTGTTAGAGATTAGAGTTTTAGTTTAAGATTTAAAGTTTAAGAGTTTAAATTATAAAATTTAAAATTTAAAGTTAGTGTTTAAAGTTTAAGATATAAAATTTAAGGTTTAAAGTTTAATTTTTTAAAATAAAGATTAAAATTAAAATTTTAAATTTTATCATATAAATACACATACTTATGTAAAAATTAATTTTGCACTGTGTATCAAAATTTTAACCATAATAAAATAACTGATATTGATCATGTAAATAAATACAAAATGACACTATTGTTCCGTCAACTTTAGTCAATTTGACTCGACAAGAAAAGACTAATGGGCCAAAAATAGCCTAAAAACATTTAAAAGCTAAAATATTAATTTGGTAAAATTAAGAACCTAAAAAGGGCATTTTGCATATTTTATATTACAGTTTATTTTCAAAAATATCATATACTCCCCCTGTCCCACTAAACTGTCACATTTGAGTCAAACTTTTTTAAGTTTGACCTCTTATAATTTAAAATTTATTATTGATAAAAATATAAAAAAATACATTTTAAAAACCTTGAATCAAGTAGTTTTTAAATATATATTTTATAAATTTTAATTAATTAAAATTTTTAAATAAATTATAGTCAAAGTTAAATAAATTATAGTCAACATGTGACATTTTAATTAATTAAAATTTTATAAGTTTGTCCCTAACATAAAATCATGTGTCCGTCCCTTGCAACAAAATAATGAATTCTACAGCTTAGACCGTAAATTCCAAATACAAAGTTGATCATTAATCATTTCATTCCATTTTATTCAACATGTATATTTCTTCCAAATACAAATGGCTGCTAAACCTCAAAGATCATGCAACCAAATGGAGAGCACACTCCATAACAAGGCAACAATAGGCAGAAACATCCCACTTGTGTCTAAGCATCGGAATGACCCAATTTTACAGAGATAAAGAGTAATAAGTTGATGAACCTGAAACTATCATATAAAAATAATGTAAAGTCATTTACAAGAAGTTGACAAGTTCTCATCATACATTTCAACATGCAAAAGCTCTAAGAACCAACTTGGGTAAAGCAAGATCACCACTAAAGAAGCTGTTCATTACTCGTACTCGGGTGTGAGTGTTAGATACTACTAAGACACATGCATTCAACTTTTTCTAAGTTTTACCGTGTACTTTGATGATCTTAGGAGGGTCATATTCTTATAATCACGGTCGGACAGAAATGTGACCGAAACGGATACACTTCAAGAAAAATGAAGAATCAAAGCAACACAATTTCAGTAGGAACACACGTAAAGAAATGATATCTCGCAATAGGATGCATGATATAACATTTTAAAGTCATGTATGGCACTTCCATAAGTTCAATTTCCAAGCTAATATTAGCATGAAAGATCTAAGCCAAGCTAAAGTTCAAGTTCTAACCTCAGCTTTCTCAATAGAATCCTAGATGGAAACTATACTACTCGGTGCAAGTTTCGGATAAACATAAGTGTCTAATACGTGTACAAGTGTCGAACACGAGTAAAGTTTCGGATTAAAATAAGTGTCGAACACGAGTAAAGTTTCGGATTAAGATAAGTGTCTAACAAGAAAGACTAATATCAGTCTCCATGATTGTATAGTTCAGTAGCATCACATAGAGCTGAACTTTACACTATAGGGTGAATGAAACAGAGACATTTTCAAAAGATCACCAATCACCGTGACAAAAACTTAAACACCAATGCAAAGCTATATTAAAAACCATGTCCATGAAGCAAAAGAAAGCGTGTTAAAACTATATAATCCTGACGGAAGAGGAAACCTTCATTAGCCATTGCCTGCAGCAAAAGACACTTAAAAGTCTTCATACTCGTCCGAGTCTTCGAACTCAACCCTGAATTCAACCCCGTCTTCATACTCATCCTCGTCTTCGAACTCAACCCCATCTTCGTATTCATCCTCGTCTTCAAACTCAACCCCATCTTCGTATTCGAACTCAACCCCGTCTTCGTATTCATCCCAATCCCAAACTTCCATTGACTTCCCCAACTCAAAGCTAACATAAGCATCAACACAAGCATACTGGACTTGCTCTGGAGAAAGCCAATAAGCATCCCAAGCACTGGCCCCAATCCTTTCCGGCTTCTTAACACCACCGGCACCCAAAAAATGCTGAGCCAAATTCTCCATAGACAACTGCCTACTTAACCCATATCTCGCAGCAGCAACATCGCGAGCATCGACAAGCCGGGAGACAGAGAGCTCGTGGTGCGACGAATACAGCTTGTCACGGTCACTGTGGTTCCAAACACCGACGAAAGTATTACGAGGATCTTCCAAGAAGCGACGGAGAGATAAAGGCACGGCGTCTACGTACAGGAGTTGGAAGATGAGGCATTGGCGTCCGATGCAAAGCTGAAGAGTGGCCGCTGGAGGTGGGTGGTCGGAAGAGAAAGGGTTCCATTGGACGCCGAGGCCGACGACGAGCTTGTGGCGGCGGCAACTGTGGGTACGAAGGACTCTGTGAAGCCAGTCGCGGACGACGGAAGGGGTGGCGGTTACGGTGGTCGTGATGGGGGTGGAGAAGAAAGTTACAGTGAAAGTCCTGAAACTGTTTGGGTTTGGGTCGAAATGGGGGGAGATGGTGATGTAGCCGTCGTTCATGGCGGATTTGTGGCGGTTTTCAAAGCTCTATAAAATGGATTTTAGGTCGAAAATCTGGCAAAGATTGAGAAGGACAAGATTGAGGAGAAAACTGCTTTATGTTAGACTATCATCGCGCAAGGAAAATTAAAGAGTAAATTTCATCTATGACCTTTAACTTTTGGTTTCATTCGAATCAGCCCATAAGCTTCGAATAATTTTATTTGCAACTTTAATGGCTTTAAACAAAAATGACCCTTAACTTGATAAATTTAGTAAAAATCCGCCCCCAAATTTGTTTTAGATCAAATTGACCTTAAGAACAAGTTTGGTCAAATCAAACCCTAAACTTATTTGAACAACTTATCAAGTTTAAGTGCTAATTTGACAAGAAAATCAAACTAAAAACCTTGAAATACTTGAATGGAGCATATTTATATCAACTAGCATTGATGGCAAGTATGAAAAATAATTTTTTTATATTAATCACCAATCTCCGACTCATTAGTCGACTAATCCGAATTATTACCATAACTTTTTGAATCTTAAAATATTAGGATTACTAAAAAAAGACAAGATTTGAGGAGAAAACTGGTAAAATTTCTCGTTTTTCTTCAGGGGTTGAAGGGAAAATACGAAAATAACGTAATATTTTGCTGATTTAGACTTGACTTCCTTTGCAAGTAATCTTTGCCTGGGGAAAATTAAAGGGTAAATTTTGTCCACTGCCTTTAAATTTTGTTTTTATTGCATTTAAATCCATAAGTTGGAGCGCAAATTCCAAAGACAAAGTTGATGATGAATGATTTGATAGAAAAATAATGTAAAGTAAATTAGAAGAAGTTAACAAGTTGTGATCATACATTTAAACAAGCAGAAGCTCTAAGGACTAAGATCCAACTTGGGTAAAGCAAGATGAATATTGAAGAATGAAGAATGAAAGCAACAGAATTTGAATAGGAAGTATTATGAATACATGTAAAGAAATGATATTACTCTACAGGATGAATGAAACAGAGACATTTTCAAAGGATCATCATCACCATTACAACAACTTAAACACCACTACAAAATCCATGTCCATGAAACCAAAACAAAGAGGAAACCTTCATTACCCATTGAAGCGACGGAGAGATAAAGGCATGGCGTCTGCGTACTGGAGTCGGAAGATGAGGCATTGGCGTCCGATGCAAAACTGGAGGCGGCTCGACGACAGAGAAAGGGTTCCATTGAACGCCGAGGCCGACGACCAGCTTGTGGCGGCGGCAACTGTGGATACGGAGGACTCTGTAAAGCCAGTCGCGAAAGACGGAGGGGGTGGCGGGTACGGTGGTCGTGATGGGGGTGGAGAAGAAAGTTACAGTGAAAGTCCGGAAAATGTTCGGGTTTGGGTCGAAATGGGGGAGATGGTGATGTAGCCGTCGTTAATGGCGGATTTGTGGCGGTTTTCAAAGCTCTATAAAATGGGGTTTAGGTCGAAAATCTGGCAGAGATTGAGAAGGACAAGATTGAGGAGAAAACTGCTTTAAATTCGACTGTAATTGCGTAAGGAAAATTAAATAGTAAATTCCATCCATGGCCTTCAACTTTTAGTTTTAATCGAATTCAGCCCATAAATTTTGAATAATTTCATTTGTATTTTTAATGGCTTTAAACACAAAATGGCCCTTGAACTTGATAAATTTAGTAAAATAACACCCCTAAACACTTTTTAAGGTAAAATTGACCTTGAACTTAACAAGTTTGATCAAATTAACCGTATCCTTAATACAACAACTTATCAAGTTTAGGTGCTAATTTGAAAACAAACAAACTACAAACCTTAAAATACTTGAATTAATAGAGCATATTTAAATCAATTAGCATTGATGGCAATTATGTAAAACTATTTTTCGGTATAATCATTGACTAATACAAATCAAATACTATAGAAATTTAGTAAGGAAAGACTCTTCCAACCCAATTTACACAATTCATAATATCAAAAGTTGAACCTCTAACTTTACTTGAGAAATATAGTGTGTTACCCTATAGACCAACCGATAATTAGTAACGATGAAAAACTATTTTGTTAGCACCATAACTTCTTAATCATAAAATACCCGGTTTACCAAATTTTAATCAATAAAATATGATGGGTGGTCTTTGGAGGGTCATATTCTCGTGGATAAAAATCTTCTGCCTTTTTCGATGTTTTTTTATACTTCAATACTAAAAAATTAAATTTTAAGCTATAATCCTAAATCCTAAAACCTAAACCTTAAAAATATACCTTACCCCTAATTCTATACTAAACCCTAACTCTAAACCTTAATCTTAACCTTAAACCCAAACCCAAAAATATGGGCACCGAAAAGGGACATAAAATTTCTATTCATATTCTCGCATCTATATTAAAAAACGAAGCTGTTACACGGACGAAAATACAAATACTCTTAAGAAAAATGAAAAATCGAAACAACATAATTAAATGAACATAGATACTACGGTTACCCTTCTTGGATACAAGCATTTTAGGAACACAATTATGCATAAACACTTAATTATCATACCATGTAAAGAAGGATATGTTGCAATAGGATGCTGCTGGCTGCTGCATATTCACATTTTCAAGTCATTAATGGCACTTGCATGAGTTCAATTTCCAAGTTAAAACCAGCATGAAAGATCTAAGGCAAGCTACAATTCGAGTTCAAGCCTCGGATTTTCATATAGAATCCGAGATGGAGACCTATGTTACTCGGATTCAAATGCGAGTTTCGGATAAAGATAAGTGCCTAACAAGAAAGACTAGTGTTAGTGTCATACAGAAGCATTGGTCTCCATTGATTATAGTTCTCAATTTCTCATTAGCATCACATTTCTAAAATGATCACAGCAAAGCTATATTAAAATCCATGTCCATGAAAGCAAAGGAAAGCGTATATAATCTTGAGGAAAGAGGAAAGAGGAAACCTTGATTAGCCATTGAAGCTTTACTGATTCCAATCCCAAACTTCCATGGCCTTCCCCAACTCAGAGCTAACAAAAGCATACTGGACTTGCTCTAAGGAAAGCCAATAAGAATCCCAAGCACTGAGAGCAATCCTTTCAGGCTTATTGACACCATCAGCACCCAGAAAAATCTGAGCCAAATTCTCCATAGACAACTGCCTACTTAACCCATATCTCTCAGCAGCAACAACGTGAGCATCGACCAGCCTGGAAACACAAAGCCCATGGTCCGACCAATACAGCCTGCCACGGTCTAAATGGTTCCAAACACCGACGAAAGTGTTACGAGGATCGTCCAAGAAGCGACGGAGAGATAAAGGCACGGCGTCTACGTACAGGAGTTGGAAGATGAGGCATTGGCGTCCGATGCAAAGCTGAAGAGTAGCAGCTGGAGGCGGGTCGACGAGAGAAAAACGGTTCCATTGAACGCCGAGGCCGACGACGAGCCTCTGGCGGCAGGAACTGTGGATATTAGTAAGGATTCTGTAAAGCCAGTCGCTGGCGACGGAGGGGGTGGCGGTTACGGTGGTCGTAATGGGGGTCGAGAAGAAAGTTACAGTGAAAGTCCTGGAAAAGTTTGGGTTTGGGTCGAGATGGGGGGAGATGGTTATGTAGCCGTCGTTCATGGCGGATTTGGGGAGGTTTTCAAGGCTCTAGAAAACGGGTTTTAGGTCGAAAATCTGGCAGAGAGTAACAAGGACAAGATAGGGGAGAAAACTGCTTTATATTCGCTATATTGCGTATGCCGCAAGGAAAATTAAAGAGTAAATTTCATCCACGGCCTTTAGCTGTTGGTTTTGGGATTCAAGGGAACAACCTTTAAATACAGGCTAAAGAACGGCTGACTTGTTTACCGGGTAAAAAGCGGTACACAAATTATTACATGAAGCGGTACACAAATTGGTACAATATTGTAATAGAAGAATGTATATACAGTTTTATTAAAAAGATGCACTGTTTACCTTTAAAAAGCGGTACAGAAATTGTTACATGATGCGGTACACAAATTAGTACACTTTTGTAATAGAAGAATGTATACACCCTTTTATAACACATGCACGAATTTTTAGAATGGATTATGTGCGTGTAAGAAATGTGTACATACATAAATTTTGACCTAAAAGCATACTTTGGTACAATATTTGTATGGAACTGTGTATATACATATATTACTAGCAAATATACAAAAATTGTTACAAATTTGTAAGAGGAAAAGGTATATACCTTTTATTTTACACGGTTTCACGAAGGTTGAAAAATGACTTTTACTTGTAAGGAAATGTGTACATACAGAATTTCCTACCCGAAAAGCATATTTTGGTACAATAGTGGTATGGAACTGTGTATATACATATATTACTAGCAAATATACAAAAATTGGTACAAATTTGTAAGGGGAAAAGGTATATACATTTTCTTGTACACGGTTTCACGAAGGTGGAAAATGGACTTTTACTTGTAGGGAAATGTGTACATACAGAAATTCTTACCCGAAAAGCATAATTTTTTACAAGTTTTGTTAAGATTTGTGTATATACTCTTAATAGGACGAATTGTACAGGAATTGGAACAAATGTGTAAGAGGAAACAGTATATACCTTATATATTACATAGTTACGAATGTTGAAAATGGCTCATTTACTTGTAGGAAATGTGCATACACAATTTCTTACCCGTAAAGCATATTTTGGTAAAAGTTATGTAAGGAGTTGTGAATATACACGTAATAGTACCCAATGTACACAAATTAGTACAAATTGGTTTGAGGAAATGTTATATACCTTATTTATTAAAAAATGGTAGAACTCTGTACGTATACTTTTTTTATTACAAAAAATTTCTCTGGTTCGTCGAAATGTCCAATATGTTTGTAAGGAAATGAGTACATACACAGATATTCGTACCCAAAAACATACTTTCGTATAAGGTATGATAATGGCATCGAAACCAGGTAAAGGTGGGTTCAGTTCTAGTTTTGCAGAATGGTCAAAAGTTAGTCTTTTGTGTAGCATCGAAACCTCGTATATAGGGTTTCGGTGCTGGTTGAGCGCGAAAATATTTGAAGGTCTTTAACCTTATGAGTTGAAAATTAACACTTGGTTTAGTTTAGCAGAGAACGATCATATGAAAACTAAAGATGAAGAAATTTATGAAAGAAATAAAATGCATTCCAAACAACGTTTTTCAAATACATTAGACATTAAAAAAAAGAAACATAATAAATCCTCCTCAGTCATCATTGATGCCCCTGGAAACGACCTGCATGCCCTCTGCCACCCATGGCACTGGAACCAGCCTCTGGTTGGTGCTGACCAACCATCTCTGCATAAGATCAGATCTCATATCTGACCCTATTGTTGCCTAATGAACAAAACATGTATGCATTAGTATGAGAAGAAATGCATCTTGTATAAAAGAAGAAACTAATGATAGAGACAACCTTGAGAGTGGTGGTGGTTGAAGTAGTCTATGTCCTCTTTGGTAGGCATGTAACCATAAAGTTGGCGCGCTGTGCCTGGACCATAGAAGATGCCTTGACATTGTTCCCAAGCTTTTCTATCGAAACCTTGGGCAGCAAACTGGTTATGCATATGCTGAGCGTCAAGATAACCTCTTGCCGTGCTCTGAAAAATCAAAAGGCTCATCCCACGATGGCCGTCTGAACCGTATGAATGGCGAGGCTTGGCAATAGTATCATAGGAACTGAAATAGTTCCGAAGCTCTGGGTTTCCCATACCAATCCACTGAAGCATAAAATGCAAGAGATTAGAAGTGAAGCAATTGTAATAATATTGAAAACATAATTCAAATTTGTTAAATAACTACATTCCCAGCATCATCTTTTTCCAGCCTTATGTTCATTATCATGACCATGGGCGGCCAGAGTATTTGGTGATCATCAACCTCGTTGTTTGCAGGCAGGGGGCAGACAGTATTAGCAGCAGTCGGATTATCTCTCAAAGCAGTCCATTGGCCTAAAGCTTGACCTTGAGGAATAGAAGAAGTGCCCCTTGTAAGCAATTCCTGATCCAAGAGCTCAGCAAATTGGCGATGGAGCCTGAGCCTTGCTCCACCTTTCGTTCTGACATGTGTCAGTAGGGAGTGAATGCCAGGAAACTTGTGAGAGGCACCAGGACCTCCTTGGCAGGCTGGACAAAGCCATCTTCTAGAAGGGTCAGTGATGGTCAGCATTGTAGCGATGGTCTGGAAAAAGCTGCTGAACCATTTGCTTCGTCTGAGTGTCATGGCTCGGTTGATCCTCGTCATCAGAATCGAAATATAAATCATCCTCAGAATTTGAGTCAGACTCAAATTCTAGTTTCCTCTTGGAGAATTGGTGAGGATTGTTTTTGGAAGATCTGCTTGAACTCATTTTAAAGGAAGGAAGTTTAAAGTATTTGGTTCTGAAGAGAATATAAAGAAGGGTTGAGATGAGTATAGCGAATTTTTGATGTTGTAAAGAGTATAGAGAAGAGTTGTAAATTTATAGGGAAATTCAGTTGGGAGGGAAAGTGAAAAAGTCTATGGAGGGGTACCTACTTCTTGAGAAGGCACGCTGTGTGTCTGTTCATTGAACGAGGTACATGAACATGAACCCCTTCATTAATGAGAAGACAGAAAACTGAAAAGGCTGAATCGTTTCGCTTGGTTTCGAAACCAGTTGTAAACACGATGAGGAAGGTGAAACGGTTCACGTGATTATACTGAAACGACAGAACACTGAAAAAACAAGATTCCTTTTATTAGGTTCGATACCATCTGAAGGGGTTTCGGAACTATATACAGTTATTAGTAGCATAACGTACACAGATTGGTACAAGTTTCCTAAAGAAATCGGTATATACATGACTTTATTACACAGTTTCACGAAGGTTCAAGTTGGGTCATTTAATTGTTAGGAAATGTGTACATACATAAATTGTTAACCAAATGCAAAGTACATCATTTTGAGGGGCATCGAAACCATCTCAAAGGGGTTTCGGAGCCTGTTTGAAGTGCACAAAAAGTTACTACCTTGTTCGTACAAGCTTTATAAGGTTATGCGATTATACATAAAATATTAGCCCTTTCATGTAATTGTTTAGGGTTTAAAATGCCTCATGAGATGTCTGTTCATTGAAGCAGGTGATGACAGCAACTGAAAAAGGCTGACTCGTTCTGGGGGTATTGAAACCAGCTTTATTTTTGGGTAACACGCAATGGTACATATGATGACAGTGAAAAGGCAGAACACTGAAAAGGCAGATTCCTTTTACTGGTTTCGAAACCTTCTTAAGGGGTTTCGGTATTGTATACACATAGTACAAGTAACAATTGTACAAAAATGCGTATTCTTTGTACATGATGTGTAGGGGGTATCGAATCCACAGATAAGGGGTTTCGGTGCTGTGTTTTCATAGGGGGTATCGAATCCCCATATAAGGGGTTTCGGTGCTATGTTTTCGTAGGGGGCATCGAACCCAGACGTATGGGGTTTCGGTGCCTATTGGTTTCGAAACCTCCTTAAGAGGTTTCGGTACTCTATACACATAAATGCGTAGTCTTTGTACATGATGTTGTTTTTTGTACAAACCTGTAAATGTATCATGTAATAAGTACAAAAATTTTCACAATGAGATTTCTGAATATATAACATTGTATGTTGTATTTACAGAGATACAAAAGACGATCACACATATAATACAGAGGAGAATAGAAGAGAAAAATTGGTTAATTCAATTGCCATCCACGCTTTCAGCTGCATTTAATCCAAATACGGATGATGCTTCACGTACTTCTATGATCAAGTGCAAGTACATAATTAGGTTGCAGTTGAAGACATTGCTTCATTTTTATAATGAATATGTGTGATTTAGGGTGTTGTACCTAATGCGTTATGAGTTGTCTCATCTTCTCCCTTATAGGATTTAGGACATATGTAGGTGTTCTCCTGAAAAATGAACATAAGCGAAAACATAATTATTTTCTACAGATTCATTGACTATATTGCAGAAAGTAAGAGCAAAATAGGTGCGTTCTTCACTGACCGGATTATTAATCATTTTATCTTCGGAGTCGTCAACCATCAGCATGTTTCCTTCGTTATACTGAGGCATATTATCCCAGACGCGCCTCAGATTTTTTGTATATATATTTGGATAGGAGGGATGTTGTTCGCAGTGACTTTGATCCTGCAATATTCAAATGAAGTCCATCAGATTTGTCAAATTCTATTTAGATGCTTTAACGAAGATAAACTTTGAAGTTACCCAAATGAAGGCAAGTCTTGGTTTAAGATCATTAATTCTCCAAAGTGCCCAGTGTAGGTTTTCTCTGCAATGATGAACAGTTCAGGCACATATAAATTAAATCCACAAATTATCTTAAAGGATCGGGTAATTGAATTGATTTAGGGGGTGGCATATGTCCGCATTACCTTGTCCTTGAAGACCAAATAGCAACCTCATACGCAGTAAAACAATAATACAGAAACTCAAAAGCACCAGGTCTGAGTTCCACAGCTGCAATTGAAAAACATAAATTTCCTAATCTAATTTATGAACAGTTGTATTAAAAGTGAACCACAAAAGGAATATCGTTTTTACTAACACTGGCTAGCACGCCATTGTAATCAAGAATAAGAAGCTTTTTATTCGCCGTGGTAGGTGGTACGTTCCTGTACCAGTCGCCATACATTTGAGGAGGACGCATGGGTCTCTGAATTTCAGAGTATATTTCATTACTTGGCGTTATGCCATGGCGATGAAGCTTCTTTCGCATGTAAGTGCGAGTCACTTGAGGCGTAGAAGCACGCGCATGAGCATGGCCTTCTGCTGGAGCAGATGTAACACCCCCTTCCCGGCCTGGTAGAGAACCGGGTCGGAGAGCGCTACCGGAAAACAATGCGGTGATCGGAGACATAAATTCAAAGTTCAAAAATCATTTTAGCGTATTTTGTTAATCCCTTTTAAGACTTAACACTCAACTTATTAACAACTTACTCAATTGGGGTCAATTTTAAACTTTTTCAAACTTTAGGGACTAAATTGTAATTTTCACAAATTAAAGGTCTTTATCTGAAATTCGTGAAAATATACTGAAAATAAACTTACTAATTATTAGCCTGTAAAACCTCATTACTATCGGAGGTCATTTATCAACCTGATTAGACGATGCAATATTTAGTGACTATTTTGTAAAATATTCAAATCTATTTCTTTTTATTATCTTACTAAAATTATTTACAAATTTAAATGAGCCTAACAACTCACAAAAATCTTAGAGTCTTTTCTAATCATTTTTATTAGAAAATTATTCGTATCTATCATTATTATTGTTCCAATATTTATTTAATAGGACTTTTCTAGATTTCTAAAATAAAACCACATTATTAAATTACACAACACAATTTATACAAAAGTTGGATCATATGCCACTTTACTAGGAGTTCATGAAAGATATCATACATATATGGTAGAGATGTGACTTGCAACTGCACCACACGATCAAAGGCTGGAAATCTATCAGGGTCCTGAAAATGCATGAGACACGTATGTTAGGCTTACATAGCCTAGTGAGGTAGTCATGATAGTAAATTGACAATAATATAAATGTCATGATTAAATATAAATTTAATCTAACTTATTTGCATGCTTCTATAACAGTATAAGCATAACATGATCAGATATCCATATCACTAACATAACATAATATAATCATATATCTTATCATAAACATGTTATGGTATAACATATCGAACACATATTATATTGGTACCATTGGATACGCGGATTCCCTGTACACCTTATCATGAATCATAAATGAGCCGTAGCCCTGAGCCGTAGCTCCATGTATCCCTTACACTTCCATCCTTTTATCTCCCACATATAGGCCGTAGCCCTGGACCGTAGTCCTCCCTTACATGATGAGCTCGAATAATCCTATGGCATGCCAATTGTATCCAACGTCCATAAATACACACAAATTCATATATTTCATGATTTTCATATCATATCATAGTAAATGGCAAGATGAGCCGTAGCTCCATATCAGATAGCATTTCATAATCATTTTTGAGCATATCCAAATAATGCAGGGTACTTACCAGATGCAGATAAATTCATAATTAATGCAACGGGAAGGCACCGAGCCTACCCCTGACACGACTATACTCACATATCAGAACATAAAAAATATCGGAATGACACCGTGTCACCCGAGACAAATGCATCCACACTCACATATAAAAACAATGATCGGAATGACACCGCGTCACCCGAGACAAATGCATCCACACTCACCTTGACAGACCGGTGCTTTATTTTTATTTATTGGGCTTGAAGGTTGTTCTGAATCGACCTCGTGTACTACGATAAAAATTAATTAAAATAATAAGACAGTATCGAATATATATAAAAATATTAATCAAACTCGATACCGAAACTTAAACTAACTAGAGATTTGAGCTTACCCCGTCGTTGGCAGAAATTCGATATTACTATATCGAAAATATCGGACTACCAATCAAATATTGGATCGAATATTTTCTAATTTCCTTAATTTTGCCGTGTAAATACTCTCACCCCTCCCCCCTTTTTATATCAGATTTAGGCGTCACTATTCCTTTTCTTTTTCTTTTTTTTTTATAATAAAATAATAATAATTTTAACTACTCCATACCTAATCCTTAAAATAATAATAATTTTAACTACTCCATACCTACTACATAAAATAATAATAATTTTAACTACTACATAAAAAAATAATAAATTTTTACTTACTCCATAAAATAACCGAATAAAAAAATTTTGAACCTAATTTCTACTAGACCGGTTTTTGGGATGTGACAACTCACCCCCCCTTAAGAAAATTCGTCCTCGAATTTTTTTACCTGAATCGAACAGATGAGGATATTGCTTTTTCATCGTGTCCTCAGGTTCCCATGTTGCCTCTTCCCTCTTGTGATTTCTCCACAAAACTTTAACCAATGCAACATTTTTGTTTCTGAGTCTTTTGATTTCTCTATCCAGAATCTGAATTGGTTCCTCTTCGTAAGATAAGTTAGGATTCAGCTCCAATTCTTCCGGCTCTAAGATATGAGATGGATCGGATCTGTACTTTCTGAGCATTGACACGTGGAAGACATTGTGGATTTTATCGAACTCGCTAGGAAGTGCAAGTCGATAAGCTACTGGGCCAATTCTTTCAGTAATTTCAAAAGGTCCAATGAAACGAGGACTGAGCTTTCCCCTCTTTCCAAACCGAAATACTTTCTTCCATGGAGAGACTTTAAGAAAGACTTTGTCTCCCACATTATGCTGAATGTCTCTTCGTTTCAGATCAGCGTAAGCTTTCTGCCTATCAAAAGCTTGTTTCAATCGAGAGTGGATGATTTGAACTTTCTCTTCTGTTTCTCTGAGCAGTTGTGGTCCCAACACCTTGTTTTCACCAAGTTCGGACCAACACAGAGGAGTTCTGCATTTTCTGCCATACAACGCTTCAAAAGGAGCCATCTGAATAGACGACTGATAGCTATTGTTGTAGGAAAATTCCACTAAGGGCAGGGATTTCTCCCAATTTTTCCCAAAATCAATAATGCAGGCTCGGAGCATATCTTCCAGAATCTGAATAACCCTTTCAGATTGGCCATCGGTTTGGGGATGGAATGCAGTACTGAGATGTACTCTAGTTCCCAATGCCTCTTGCAAGGTTCTCCAAAATCGAGATGCAAACCGTGGGTCTCGATCAGAAATTATTGATGTTGGAACTCCGTGCAAGCGTATAACTTCGCTGATATACAACTCTGCTAGCTTGGATAAGCTGAAGTCCATTCTTACAGGAAGAAAGTGAGCTGACTTAGTAAATCGATCTACGATTACCCAGATTGCGTTGTTTTTCTTTGGAGTCGGGGGTAATCCGCTTACAAAGTCCATAGTGATACGTTCCCACTTCCACTGTGGCAGTTCAATGGGTTGAAGAAGTCCCGTCGGTACTTTATGTTCGGCTTTAACCCGTTGACAAGTCAAACACCTTGCTACAAAATCTGTGATTTTACTTTTCATACCGGACCACCAGTAGATCTCTTTTAGATCCTTGTACATCTTAACAGCTCCGGGGTGAATAGAAAAAGGGCTAGCATGTGCTTCACGCAGGATCTGGTTCCGAAGATCATCATTGTTTGGAACACATATACGATTACGAAAGCATAACAAGCCGTCAGAATTTATGGCAAAATCAGGGTCCGGTTCATCCTTGATTCGGGCTAAAATAGGTTGCAACTCCTCATCATCTTCTTGAAGTGCTTTAATTAGGGACACAATGGTCGATTGTACCCTGAGCTCGGCTAATAACTTGCCACGCTTCATGAGCCGAAAGTGAGCGTTTACACATCTAGGAGAAGAAGTGGGCTTCCGGCTAAGAGCGTCCGCCACCACATTTGCTTTACCGGGATGGTAATCAATTACCAAATCATAATCTTTCAAAAGCTCCATCCAACGACGCTGGCGAAGGTTTAATTCTTTTTGGGTCAAAAGGTATTTCAGGCTTTTGTGGTCAGTAAAAAGATAACACTTTTCACCATAGAGGTAATGTCGCCAGATCTTTAGTGCGAACACAACCGCAGCTAGCTCAAGGTCATGAGTTGGATAATTAAGCTCATGCGGTTTGAGTTGACGTGAGGCATAGGCTATAACTTTACCTTCTTGCATCAAGACACAGCCCAGTCCTTGATGGGATGCATCGCTGTATACTGTGAAATCTTTTCCTGGTTCCGGTTGTACTAGGACATGAGCGTGGGTGAGGATTTGTTTAAGCTGGTCAAAACTCCGTTGTTGGTCCACTGTCCACCTGAAAGGAATGTCTTTACGGAGAAGCTTCGTTAGGGGTGAAGCAATCAAGGAGAACCCCTTAACGAACCTACGATAGTATCCTGCAAGACCCAGGAAACTACGAATTTCTCCCACGTTTTTCGGGGGTATCCATTCGAGAATGGCTTGAATCTTCTTTGGGTCCACTTGAATTCCCGCGGAAGATATCACATGACCGAGAAAAGATACTTCGGTTAGCCAAAACTCGCATTTATTAAATTTGGCATAGAGCTGTTTTTCACGGAGGGTTTGGAGTACAATCCGAAGATGTTCTTTGTGAGTAACAGAATCTTTCGAATAGATCAAAATGTCGTCTATGAAGACAACGACAAATTTATCAAGATAAGGTCGAAATATTCGGTTCATCAGATCCATAAAGGCTGCAGGAGCATTGGTGAGCCCAAAAGGCATCACCAAGAATTCGTAATGACCATATCTGGTTCGAAAGGCTGTTTTTGAAACATCTGGTTCCTTCACGAGCATTTGATAGTAACCAGATCGGAGGTCTATCTTAGAAAAGACAGAAGCACCCTTTAGTTGATCAAATAGGTCGTCTATTCTAGGAAGCGAGTACTTATTTTTTATTGTTACTTTATTCAGTTGTCGATAGTCGATGCATAAGCGCATCGATCCATCTTTCTTCTTCACAAATAAAACCGGTGCTCCCCAGGGTGAGGAGCTCGGTCGAATAAACCCTTTACTTTCAAGGTCTTGGATTTGGGCCTTCAATTCTTTTAACTCCATTGGAGCCATCCTGTATGGAGCGATAGAAATTGGAGTAGTTCCAGGTTGAACTTCTATCCCAAACTCAACTTCACGTACAGGAGGGAGTCCCGGAAGTTCTTCAGGGAATACGTCAGGAAAATCTCTTATTATGGGTATATCTTCAGGCTTCAATTCCTTCTTAGATTCTAAGGCACACATAAGACTACTCTGACATTTAGATTTCATTAAGGTGATGCTTTCTCTACCTAGTCCACGGAGATATAATTTCTTTTTAGAACAATCTACCCATGCTTGATGTTCAGCTAACCAATCTAGGCCAAGGATAAGGTCGAACTCATTAAAGGGTAAGACCATCAAATTGGCCGGAAAAGGAATTCCTTGGATTTTTAGGGGACAAGATCTACAGATCTTTTGGATTGCTACACTATCTCCTAATGGGTTTGACACAAGTATTTCGGAAGCAACATGATCATATTTTAAGGCATATTTTTCAATCAAAGGTTCACTAATAAAGGAATGCGTGGAGCCTGGATCTATCAAAGCATAAACAAATTCAGAACCTAACTCCACCATACCTGCAATAACATCAGGGTCGTTTTCTTGTTCGCGGCCTCGAACGTGGTACATCTGGGCTGAGGTCTTTGGATTTCGGCTTCCTGAAGGAGCATTATTGTTATGGGGCCTTCCGGAAGAACCAGACGGTGCTTGATTTATTCCCCTCCCTTTTACTGGAACGTTCTGGGAGGCTATAGAGGTAGGGGCTTGTGGATTTTGGGGGCATTGTCGGATGAAATGACCAGATTCTCCGCACAGGTAACAAGAACCTGACTGTTTACGACACTGTCCCAAATGTCTCTTTTGACAAAAATTACACAGAGGGATCTGAGAACTTTTGGCAGAGCCTCCTGTACTGTTTATTGAGGTCGTACGCGTAACAGTGGTCCCACCAGATGGAAATTGAGAGACATAATTAGAGTTAGGTAGCTGTTGATTGGCAAATGACCTTTGGTCCCACTGTCTTCCTCTTTTTTGAGATAGAGGAGGTTTGGAATCTTCTCGGAATCTTTTATCAGGTCGAGCTTGGTTTCCCTTCCTTCTTTCCGAGGCTCTTTGAGAAGCTTCAGTTGCAATGGCTCGATTCACCAGTATTTGAAAATCCTCGATTTCCAGAGCAACAAAAAGATGACGTAATTCATCGCAGAGGCCATCTATGAACATTCTACATTTTTCTTTTTCAGTGTGGATGATATCAGTACCATATCTAGCGTACTTGCAGAAATCATGAATGTACTGTTCCACTGGCCTTCCTCCTTGCTTCAAATGGAGGAACTTTTTACGTCTTTCAGCGAGGTAATGCTCACTAATATACTTTTTACGAAACTCCTGGAGGAAAAATTCCCAGGTTACTTTATGTTCAGGTACAGTGAGAGTTACAGTGTGCCACCAGCTTTGTGCTTCATCTGCAATCAGGGCTAAGGCACACTCCAACTTATGCTCCTCGGGGCACTTTAGTTGCTTGTTGATTACTTTCAAAGTATTTTCTAGCCAATATTCTGCGATTTCAGGATTATCCAGATCTTGGCCAGTAAATGTATAAACTTGATAACGTTTTAGCTTATCTATTGGAGCTCGAGAGATCTGCTGAGCAGCTTCAGCAGATGAGGAAGGTGCTTCTTGTCGAAGAGACACCACTACTTGTTTTATCATGTCGGCCATAGACATCAAATAGTCTTGTTGAGCCGACAACATAGGTGGAAGATGAGGTGGATCATTCTGAGCCACTTGTTCGGTACTTGGCTCTAGCCTCACATTTTCCCCTCGAGTGGAAGAGGAATCATGATCGGGCTCATTTGTTTCTTTCCTATTAGTAGGAGCAGTCATTTTGGGTCTAGACACACATAAGAATTAAATCGTGTAAGTTGCAAGTCACAAAATACATATTTAATCAACTCCTAAGTGGCATATGAGACATAGACTCCTTAACGAATGCATGGTTAGTCCTAGAATCGACTAAACTCTAGCTCTGATACCACAAATGTAACACCCCCTTCCCGGCCTGGTAGAGAACCGGGTCGGAGAGCGCTACCGGAAAACAATGCGGTGATCGGAGACATAAATTCAAAGTTCAAAAATCATTTTAGCGTATTTTGTTAATCCCTTTTAAGACTTAACACTCAACTTATTAACAACTTACTCAATTGGGGTCAATTTTAAACTTTTTCAAACTTTAGGGACTAAATTGTAATTTTCACAAATTAAAGGTCTTTATCTGAAATTCGTGAAAATATACTGAAAATAAACTTACTAATTATTAGCCTGTAAAACCTCATTACTATCGGAGGTCATTTATCAACCTGATTAGACGATGCAATATTTAGTGACTATTTTGTAAAATATTCAAATCTATTTCTTTTTATTATCTTACTAAAATTATTTACAAATTTAAATGAGCCTAACAACTCACAAAAATCTTAGAGTCTTTTCTAATCATTTTTATTAGAAAATTATTCGTATCTATCATTATTATTGTTCCAATATTTATTTAATAGGACTTTTCTAGATTTCTAAAATAAAACCACATTATTAAATTACACAACACAATTTATACAAAAGTTGGATCATATGCCACTTTACTAGGAGTTCATGAAAGATATCATACATATATGGTAGAGATGTGACTTGCAACTGCACCACACGATCAAAGGTTGGAAATCTATCAGGGTCCTGAAAATGCATGAGACACGTATGTTAGGCTTACATAGCCTAGTGAGGTAGTCATGATAGTAAATTGACAATAATATGAATGTCATGATTAAATATAAATTTAATCTAACTTATTTGCATGCTTCTATAACAGTATAAGCATAACATGATCAGATATCCATATCACTAACATAACATAATATAATCATATATCTTATCATAAACATGTTATGGTATAACATATCGAACACATATTATATTGGTACCATTGGATACGCGGATTCCCTGTACACCTTATCATGAATCATAAATGAGCCGTAGCCCTGAGCCGTAGCTCCATGTATCCCTTACACTTCCATCCTTTTATCTCCCACATATAGGCCGTAGCCCTGGACCGTAGTCCTCCCTTACATGATGAGCTCGAATAATCCTATGGCATGCCAATTGTATCCAACGTCCATAAATACACACAAATTCATATATTTCATGATTTTCATATCATATCATAGTAAATGGCAAGATGAGCCGTAGCTCCATATCAGATAGCATTTCATAATCATTTTTGAGCATATCCAAATAATGCAGGGTACTTACCAGATGCAGATAAATTCATAATTAATGCAACGGGAAGGCACCGAGCCTACCCCTGACACGACTATACTCACATATCAGAACATAAAAAATATCGGAATGACACCGTGTCACCCGAGACAAATGCATCCACACTCACATATAAAAACAATGATCGGAATGACACCGCGTCACCCGAGACAAATGCATCCACACTCACCTTGACAGACCGGTGCTTTATTTTTATTTATTGGGCTTGAAGGTTGTTCTGAATCGACCTCGTGTACTACGATAAAAATTAATTAAAATAATAAGACAGTATCGAATATATATAAAAATATTAATCAAACTCGATACCGAAACTTAAACTAACTAGAGATTTGAGCTTACCCCGTCGTTGGCAGAAATTCGATATTACTATATCGAAAATATCGGACTACCAATCAAATATTGGATCGAATATTTTCTAATTTCCTTAATTTTGCCGTGTAAATACTCTCACCCCTCCCCCCTTTTTATATCAGATTTAGGCGTCACTATTCCTTTTCTTTTTCTTTTTTTTATAATAAAATAATAATAATTTTAACTACTCCATACCTAATCCTTAAAATAATAATAATTTTAACTACTCCATACCTACTACATAAAATAATAATAATTTTAACTACTACATAAAAAAATAATAAATTTTTACTTACTCCATAAAATAACCGAATAAAAAAATTTTGAACCTAATTTCTACTAGACCGATTTTTGGGATGTGACAGCAGATGCCTGATCATGAACTGCAGCTGCAGCATATGCATCATCGTTCTCGTTTGCAGAAGTACATGAGACATTTTTTGTTGGGCCAGAGGCCTGATAATGGCCTCCTGGTACAGAATATGCATCAAACTGCTCCTCAGCAGGGGTACTGTGACATTCTCTGTATAGAACAATCCAATGTTACGTGCACGAACACACCCTAAACTTGTCAATCAAACTAAACATAATGCAACACGATATGCAAGGGAGGTGTAAATGGACAGTTGTGTAACAAATGTCAGTCAATGTTCATGAAGCAGTCTAACAAACTCAACAAATGTTTATTCATGTAATACAAGAAATCCATATACTATGCATACTAGCCTAACCATCTTGAGGATCATTTGCATCCTCAGGCGATGTCGATCGAAATACATGCTGATTCCGTTCACGTTCTAATGAATAAACACGAGCTTCTAGTTTCTCAAATCGGGAACGAGCCTCAGCCACACTACTGCGCACAAATGCATCCAAGTTCTTTAGTGTGTCGTACATGGCGTCAACTTTATCGGGGGGTGGAGCATCGAGTACATCGTCACTTCGTCTGGCAATTCTTGCTTCATCTTCATCTCTTTTATGGACCCATTCACCCTGAATGAACGTCCACCCCGTCTTCTTAGTTGTTGTTTCATCAATTTTACTCGGTAGCGGAATTTCAGGGTCCATGGAGGTGTCGATCCCTAAACATTCAAATATGTGACTTAGCACACATCCATAAATGAGGGAGCCTCTTGAAGGGTTGCTAACGATTTCCGCAATAGATCTGAAGATGATTGTAGCTATATCGGGTTTATTTTCCGACCGAAATTGGTGCAACCACTAATAATCAATATGACGCATGCGAGTGCATCGTCCACCTGATGGCCGGAAGAACCAAGTTGTCATTAGATGCAGAAGCCTTTCATGGATATGAAGATGAGTTGGGCTGTCATCATCGAACCTCAAGGGGACACACTCGAATTCTTGCTCTTCACCAGTAGCTTCCACACCAAGGTGTTGGGCAATAATTGCCGGACTGATTGTAAATTCAATTCCCATTAGATAGGAATCGATAGCTACACAGTGTTGGGTTCTGGCATCATGCTGAAGGGTAGCATTTGCATAGAAGATCTTCACCAGGTTCTGATAAACATGGGGTTTAATATCGAGATATCTGTTCCAACCCCATTCCACAAATAAAGGCCAGAAGTTGAATTGATAATCATTGGACATCAAAAAATCCAAGTCAATCGTTCGCTCCTTCCTAATCTTCTTCGCCTCGTACACTTCGCGGTATCACTCAAGACACGCGGGATCACGGAAACAATGGCTCAAAATATTTGGAGGTTGTGGCGCGTCCGCTTCACTTGAACGGATAGAACCACCTGTTTCAATCCGACCTCGTTTACCTTTACTGGGTTTGTTTTTTGGAGCCATGTAAGAGTTTTTGGTAGGAATATTTGAAAAAACCCTAAACAATCGAAGAAGAAGAAACGAACGGTCTCAGGTTTCGAATATGGCCGGTATTCGAAGAACAAAAAACTAAAATGCCTTAAAATTCTAGGGTTAGGGTTATAAAATTGTGTTTTTCGAGATGAAGGAGAGGGAACATTTTCATTTACAGTCTATATTTCTCGCTACTTACTATTTCAAACAGGTTTCGAATCCCCACATGTGGCTTCGATGATGTTTTGGCAGAGACGCCCAATTGCATTCTTCTATATTGTGGTTTCGATACTTGACGTTTGGTTTCGATGTCGGTTTGCCAGAGACGCCAATTTGTAGTGGATGTTTAATGGGGTATCGAAACCTCCGTAAAAAGGTATCAAAACCATTTGACGCTATAGCATTTATTGTATTACCTACCAGCCCATCTATCAAGTTATTGCGATTTAAAGTGGCAACTGATATTAAAGGTTTTCCACAACTACTTCTCCTTATTTCATCATCAACGTCAGAAGTAAGAAAGGAAGGATTAAACAACATGTCGTTGTAGAGCAATTTTTCCATCTTCCGTGTGGCAAAATGGCTGGTGTAAGAGTTGAAGAAGCTCAAATTGGTGAACCAGATGAGTGCACAACAAATGAAGTTGGCACTTCCGAGAATTTGGTTGGTATGGTGTTTAACTCTCGTGTTGAGGGGTTGAACTATTATCGACTATATGCGAAGAATAACGGGTTCAGTATCAGTCGTGCAACAACTAGGACTGATGGTATGGGAAATGTACATACGCAAGAGTTTTGTTGTTCACGGGGAGGACAGCGCAGACGGAAAGTTCATGACTCCGACCGGAAACGTCCGCCTCGTGATATAACATGAATTGGTTGCAAGGCAAAGGTGATTGTCAAGTGCAGAGAAGAATCAAGGTGGGAGATAGCAGTATGTCACAGTGAACATAATCATCCGTTGTGCCCACCTATAATGCAACCGTATCTTCGGTCGAGTAGAGAAGTTAGTCAGGATGATGTACTTGAGGCACAGGCTTTGAAAAATGTTGGACTGCGAATGTCGGAGGTAATGAATTATTTCACGCAACAGTCGGGTGGTTTCCACAATGTTGGTTTCATTCTGAAAGACTTGTACAACTCCCTTCAAAAAGCAAGGGCGGATGAATATTGTGACGGTGATGTCAATGCTCTTCCTCCTTACTTTGACTTCAAGAAAGATCAAGATACAGGATTGTACATGCAGTTCAACACTGACCAATCAGGGGGGTTGCATAATATTTTTTGGTCTGACTCAACATCCAGGTCCGACTATGTATGCTTCGGTGATGTCATTGCATTTGACACAACGTACAAGGGTAACATGTATGGCCGGCCTATAATGCCTATTGTTGGTGTTAATCACCACCATCAAACCATTGTCTTCGGTGTGGCAATTTTAGCAGAAGAGACTGCAGACACATTTGAGTGGGTACTTAGTGAGTTCTTGCAGGCAATGTCTAACAAAGCTCTTGTCTCAGTCGTCACGGATGGTGATAGGGCCATGCACAGGGCTATCAAGACAGTGTTCCCATGTGCACATCATCGCATATGTTCCTGGCATCTTTCTCGAAATGCCCAGGCAAACATAGGTGATCCCAAATTTACATCCGCCTTTACACGGTGCATGTCCTCTTGGTGGACAATTGAGGAATTCGATCGCCAGTGGAGCTCAGTTATGAAAGATTTTAACGTGGAGCAGCATCCGTGGGTTGTGGAGAAGGATCACATGGTTGGTATGTGGGCACAAGCATATCTCATAGGACATTTCTTCGCAAATCTTCGCACCACACAACACTGCGAATCTATGAATTCCTCCCTCAACATTATCCTCGAACATAAGAAGACATATCTTGAAGTTATCCGTGCCATTGAGAAGGGAATAAATGACATGCGCATAAATGAGTTGAACGAAGAATACAAAAATTCTTCCTCGAAGCCTTTCCCAATGACCAAATTGAATGACCTTGAAGGGAGTGCAGCTGACATCTTCACCCGGGCATCCTTTGAAAAAGTTCAGAAGGAACTCAAATATGAGACACTGTATCGTGCTCTCCATCCGATACTTACGAATGAAGGTGCACGAACGTATCTTTTGACACAGTATAAGGATCCGGAAGCCATCTATGAAGTTGTGCTTGATGTCACAACAAATAACATTACATGCAGTTGTCAGAAATTTGAGACGATCGGGCTTCCATGTCGCCATCAACTGCACGTTCTTAAGTTGGAAGACTTCTCTGACATCCAAATTGCTTAATACTACCGCGGTGGACAAAAAATGCTAAGGTATCTACTCCATCTTATCTTCAAAGCGAAGTCTGTCCTGAAATAAGACAAATGTCTCGATTTGCTTCGCTACGCTCACTTTCATCGCGGTTGTGCTACCTTGCGTCTCAAACAGACGAAAGTTTCAAAACCACAAAAGATGAGTTACTACGACTAACTGCTCAATTTGAGTAGTCCATAACATTCAATGACTCCTCATCACAAAGGGTAAGCCAAAACAGCGTTCGAGACCCGCAAAAGAAGGACACAAAACGAAAGCAGAAAATAAACACTAATGCGTCCACAAAACGGAGGAATCAATGTTCATTTTGCAAAATGGAGGGACACAATAAGAACACATGCCCGAGACTGAAGCTTCAACTTCCAACGGGTACTACGGCGACAAGTTCAGACGTAGACATGTCCCAACCATAATGCAAATGTGATTCAAATCACTGTAAGTAAAACCTAACCAAAGATATCCTCTGCAGACATACGAAATCATGTGCATATGCTACTTTTATCCACTGAAATTTATCATCTATTGCAAAATTTCTGTACAAGCGTTTTACCACATTGTGGCCCTGAAATTACATAATATACATTCAAAATGTGTACATTTCACTCTTACCTAACCTATTTATGCTTGCACCACATGTCAACTACAAAATGTTTTCAGTTCATATACATCCAAACATGGTTACGACCCATAAAAAAGTGGGTTCCTTTACGCAATGCCACGCCAAAAACAAAAAGTCAAAATCCATTGCCATCCACTCACCACTGCCCCATCCCCTAACATGTTCTTCACCAAACAAAATTGCATTAGATTACAATAATGAACAACACGTCCTAATGCATTCAAATACATAATAAACAATGCATTCATTCCTAAAGCCTTACCATTTCGGACGCTGAAAGATGCCATGGTTTGGAACCTTTGGTTCGTTTGCCTTCATGTGAAACCATTGACTTACAGCAACATTGATAGTCCTCCGCAAATTATTCTTATCGTGACTGATAAGTTCGTACAAAAGAATAAACCGATCCCATTTTCCAATGCTCTATTAAGACAAGTACAAACAAATTAAGCTTTTATTCAAGAGCATTATAGTATAGATGAACAAAGTAAGGAAAGTTGAATGAATATTAACCTAAACCCTTACCACTTCCCCTATATGCTTATCATTCCAAAGCTGCATCCATTTGATGCAAAACATACCACAATCATCTCTGTTAGAAAACAAATCCATGTTAACATAATACCACGAGTAATCCTTCCCAATTTGTTAAACAAAATTAACACAAAGTACTAGAATATAACAACTCTGTACCCATTATCCTGATGTTTGACTTTTTCCACCATCACACGCAGATCGGTCAACGGCCTTGATGGTGAGCCAAACACTTGGACAAACGTCTTATCTTTTAAACATTCTTTTAGACTATTGGTCTACATGCATAAACATTTTTCTGTTTTTACATACTCTGTAACATCTTAAACAATGGAAGAATAAAAGTTCGTAGTTCTCGATTATTACCAGCTTCTCGGCCATACACGCTCTTGCACCATTGGCTCGGGTATTTGGCAAGCTGTCCAGTAGCTTCACTACACCAACATCAATATCGACGACACACATAAACCAAAGAGTGTTGTTCTCATTCACGGGGATAAAGAGGTGAAACAAGAAACGATTTCCATTGTAATATACACATGACATGAAAGTGCATGGGATGTTTAATTTATTACTGTTTCTTCGTACCACTTTATAGTCCGTCAACAAGCCATACAGATTGCCAACCCTACGCCAATACTCAGCGATTTTACCAACATTTACTCATTGCAGAAGCTGAGACTACAATAGATCATTTATTATTAACCATGTATCCTTACAAAACTATATCCACTTGTTCATAATAGACATAAGATTCTTTAATATTAAACTTACACTCAATGTACACTGGATGTACCCTCTCCTTCTTTTAGATTTCTTCCTTATATCTTCATCAACAATGGTAAAACCAACAGCATCTATAACCTAAACCACAAACATATAGCAACTATCATACTAAATTTCTTCAAATATATACAAAATGCTTACAAGGAATAGTCAAACCTACTAACCATTGAACCCACCCACCATCCAGGTCGTATCGTATCTGCATCGCTTACAGACAAATATGAGTGCCCAAAATATGCAATTGATTCACTGCACCCATACAAAAAAACTTACATATTATATTGAACAGAACAACATCATTGAGGATTTCTTTCAGATTCAGATTGCTTACGATTCAGGCAATGGCGTATTCCATATATAGTCACAAGTGTTTTTTGCTGACTTGCCTACTCCTTCCGGTACTTGGACGTATGTCAGTATCTGCAATGCTTACACATTTGTTGTTAAATACTTAATCTACTTAATAACACAAATAAGTACTGCACGTTCAAATATATAAGTTTTATTAGAAAACCTCATTAATTATTCAACCCCTAAACAATTAGTTTGAATATCATTAGAATTTCACCCATATTTGTCTATAATAAATGTAATCATACACACACAACATTTATTGTGGACACAAATCCTACTTAAGCCAAACATTGTCACACAGCATTCTTCATTCAATGCCTGACTTTATTCATGTTCCGAGTTCTGATTCCTACTCTTATTCCTTTGCCACTAACCTTTGCAGTAGTTATTGCTGTTGTCTTGCCCTACAAGTTAACACAAACAATATCAACAACAATAATCTCAATCCTTAACTTCATGAAAGATTGATCAAATGAACTTATTATACCTTTTTTATTGTTTTCGGTACAGCAACGGATTCTTCATTCAACCACTCGACATCGTCCTCCATCATTGGGTCCTCCTCAATATGAACTCCTTTGTTCGGATCAGAAACTTTGACTTGCCCTTTGTCAACCACTTCTTCTTCTTCTTTAAAATGAACAACAATTTCTCCATCAGATTTCCTCAACGACTTCTGCAATTCTATCATGTTCGCATTTAAACTCTTGCATTCCTCCTTCAATTCCCTTATACTCTCTTCAATTTCTTTTTCCTTCTCCACACGGACTTGCAGACTATCTTTTATTCCACCCAACTCTAACAGTACAGTCTGCAGCATATCCATAACAACATCATTTGTTCCATTCTTTCGATCCCCTTCTTCCCCTTCCACTTTCTCATCATCATACCCAAGTACCTGCAAACATCATCAGTAAATCATTTCATATAACCACAACATCCTATATAATACCAGGTTGGTTTAACCTACTTACCTTGGGTTTTTTGGCTGGCTTTCTTCCTTCAGGCTATTTACAATCTTCCTTACTTCCTTCTTGTTGCCCCATGCATGTATGCGACCGCGACCTTCAGAGGCAGCAACTATTCTGCTCGCGACTCCACTCCAAAAATCAAATAACCTCACCTACATTTATTATTCATCAAAACATTATAATCTAACTCAATAAACTCAATCCTATGAAACAAATGCTACGTTCGAACAAAACATACTTTTAAACATATATTACCTCTAATATCGCGATGCATCCGATCATGTATGCCAAACCACCACGAACTTTCCAGTTCTCTACTCCATCAAGTAACTTGTTGTATGCATATTTGATCCAATTGAGATTTCCCTTCAACCCCTCTGGGCACAACAACCGTAAATGTTCCGAGGAAGACATATTGTTCGCATTTGGACTTATAAAACACCAACAATGAAAAGAAGAACGCGCGCTTTCAACTCGTCTCCCTCAAATTTACCGCTAAGTATGTCTTCCTCAAGTTCATTCACCTTGGCGTCCCTCTTTATTCCGTACTTCGATGCCATTTCTTTTGCATTAACATTTCTCGTTCCAATTTCAATTTCAACTTCGACTCCTTCATTCTTCAAACCCAAAACAGCCTCCGCGTCTTCCACCAACACTGGAATTTTATGTCCATCAAATTCCATGATCGACCTCTGGACATCAAAATTCTCTACTAAAGTGCAACATAGGTCGCGATGAATTGCTCTCGGTTTTATTTCCAGTAAAGGACCAAACCCTAACTCATGTACCACACCCTCAATATTCAACTTCCTCATCTCTTCAAACACCTCTGACAGCTTAATGAGGCTACATCTTGAAGACTTCTCCTACAACATTTCATAAATACATTATTTACTTCACTGTTACACAAATATACCTAATGTTAGAACAATTTCATCTCTTTCTCCATAAATAATTTCAAAAATTCACTTACCTTTTTCTCTTTCTCTTCCTCAGGTACTACAATATCCTTCACATTGGAGGCTTTCCATTCAACTAGAGCCTGCTTCTGCTCCTCGAACATTTTTTATAAGGCTCCTTTTCATCTTCACTCATCTGCCTCCACCTCAAACCCAATGCTTTTCTTTCATGTATCACTCTCACAATTAGTCCAATACAAATATCATCTTCACTTAACAAACCATTACACAACACACTTACATTGTTGTTCATTATCTTCTCCCCCTCCAAACGTTTACATTCTCCTTTACTGTAAAACATAATTTCTCTGTTAGCTTATGCAACTCATATTTAATAAATTTGACAGTTCTATATACATTCAACTTCAACTTACTAGAAATAGAAATATGGTGTACATATCTTAGGTGCCTTTGCATTCCCTTTATGAGACTTCTTCTTATGTTTCATTGTCTGCAACGTGTACCTAAAATAATCAAAGATAGAAACCAGTTTTTTACATACTACTTTCCGAACTTGACATACTACTTCAAATCAACTATTTGATCTTAAGAAACAATCATACCTTCTAACACATTCAATACTATAGCTGTAGAGCATATGCAAAGCAGTTTTTAAACCAAATACAAGAACCATCTCAGCCAACATTCATAACCAATACATGGATTTCAACTAAATGATTCTTACAAATCCAATCTCCTCGACAATATTTCTTTCTCCTTTTACTACAATTTCTAACATTTATCACTAACTAACCTAACTGAAACATCACTTAATTATTTAACCTTATTTATTTTGTTATTCAAGAACACAGTGAACGAATTCAACACTTCTTCTTTGGTTATCTTTTTTAACTACTGTTAAACACTTCTTGTAACTACTATTATCTTTTTTTTCCAAAAACCCTAAACAGAACCCTAACCAAAAACACCAAAAATTCCTTCCAATCCAATCTCCTCTACAATATTGATTATAAAGTACAAAGAAATCCACATTCGAACGATTTATACAAAAACCTTCATCATTTGCAATGTGGTTTCACTGAAATAGAAAAAAAAAATCCGAAAAAAGGAAGCAAGAAGCAAGAACTTACCTACAAACCGTGCTCAAACCCAACCTCCTCGACAAATTTCCTTCAGATTTTCTTCTTTGCTTGATGCAAAAACCAGCTTCGTCCTCTTGGTTTCGATGCCCTAAAATTTTGCTTTTCTTTTTCCGCTCGTCATTTTTTCCTCAACTTATACCATCATAAAATAGGGTTACCGGTTCACCGGGTAACCTTATGTCCTGTTTTTTTTCAATCCAACGGCCTATATTAAACCGGCTCCATCTAATGGTCTTTTTTTCTTGGTTTGTATTTAGCCCGTTTTTAAGCCGCCTGTTTTTAGAAAAGCCGTTGGTTTTATTTGAATTCAGCCCATAAACTTCGAATAATTTCATTAGAATCTTTAAGGGCTTTAAATACAAAATGACAATTAAACGTGATAAGTTATAGCGATTATGAAAAACTATTTTTTGGTATATTCCTCTATCTTCGACTCATTAGATCACTATTCCGAAGTTTAACATGAGACACGCTTCCGACCCAATTTATTATATTCATAATACTAATATTTAAACCTCTAATTTTATTAAAAAAATATAGTGTCTTATCTACTTGACCAACTGGTAATTTGTAATTATGAAATATTATTTTGTTAGTATCATAACTTCTTGAATCATAAAATACTTGAATTACCAAATTTTAATCGAGAGGCTATTTGCACGATGAAAAGGGTCCCGTAAGTTTTATCGATACATGTAGGAGTGAGTAAAATTTGACTTGATACAAAAATAAACTCAACTTGAATCGTAATTTCATAAACTCGACTTGACTCGAAAAAGTTTTAGTTATAAAATGAGACTTTGAATAACTTAAAATTTTTAGTAATTAGTGGATAGATTTTGAAGTTTGAGCCGAGTTTCTCAACTTTGCTTGATATATTATGAAAAAAAAAACATATATATATATATATATCACATATGGTTATAGAAAGACATTTAAATTATAACCAATAAGTATCATAACATTATAATTATTTACAATTAAATTTGAACAAAAATTCAAACAATTTGACTCATCTAACTCGATTAACTCGAATTTTTTGACTCGACTCGATCAAATGCTCACCTATGTATACATGGATGGTCTTTAGAGGGTCAGATTCTAGTATCTATGTTTAGAAACGAGGGAGGTACATGTATCTAAGACAAATACTTAAAGCAAAAATGAAAAATTGAAACATTGCTTAAATTAACAGAGACTACAATTACCCTTCTTGGATACAAGCTTTTTAGGAAGAAAGTAATGCAAAAACAATTAATAAGCACCATCTCACGCAAGGAACTATTATCATACCATGTAAAGAAGGATACCTTGCAATAGGGTGCTGCACATCACATTTTCAAGTCATTTATGGCATTTGCATGAGTTTGATTTTCAAGTTAAAACCAGCATGAAAGATCTAAGCCAAGCTACAATTCAAGTTCAACCCTCGGATTTTCCAATAGAATCCGAGATGGAGACCTACGTTACTCGAATTCTAGTGCGAGTTTCGGATAAAAATAAGTGTCTAACAAGAAAGATTAACATTAACTTCATACTTCTGATTATAGTTCTCACTAGCATCACATAAAGGCAGGGATGGTCTACCTAAAAAATTTAAATTCATATATAATATAGAATTTTTTAATATTTTTTATTGAAAATCTATATTCGCACTTAGAATTTTATAAATTCGCCCCTAAGATAAAGACATACGGATCAATGAAACAGAGACATTTCTAAAATGGTCATCAATCACAGAACAAGAAGTCAACATTATATATCAGAAAATTTTCCAAACCATAACATGGATTCAGCAAAGTATTAAAATCCATAATGCATGAATCAAAAGGAAGCGTGTTAAGAAAAAACCCAGATTAGCCATTGAAGCAGTTCATTTGTTTTTCCCAGTTCTTCAATCTTCCTCCCAATTCCAAACTTTCAATGCCTTCCCCAGTTCAAAGCTAACATAAGCATCAACACAAGCATAGACTTGCTCGGAAGAAAGCCGATGAGTATCCCAAGCACCGCGACCGATCTTTTTAGGCTTCTTAACATCACCGGCGCCGAGTATAATCTCGGCCAGTTTCTCCATCGACATCTGTGTACTCAACCCATTTCTCTCCGCCGCAACTTCACGAGCATCGACAAGTCTATGAACTTGCAGCCCGTGCTTCGACCGACGCAGCATGGCTTCGTCACTATGGTTCCAAACACCGACGAAAGTGTTACGAGCATCGGCCAAGAAGCGGCGGAGAGATGAGGGAACGGCGGTTGCGTGAATGAGTTGGAAGATGAGGCATTGGCGTCCGATGCAGAGTTGGAGAGTGGCTGCCGGTGGGGGGCCAATGGAAGAGGAAGGGTTCCATTGAACACCGAGACCGACGACGAGCTTGTGGCGGCGGGTACGGTGGAGACAGAGGACCCTGTAGAGCCAGTTGCGGACGACGGAAGGGGTGGCGGTGACGGTGGTGACGATGGGGTTCGAGAAGAAAGTCACGGTGAAAGTTTGGAACCTGTTTGGGTTTGGGTTGGAATGGGGGGAAATGGTGATGTAATCGGCGTTCATGGTGGATTTAGAGGAGAATTCCCAGGCTCTGTGAAATGGGTTTTAGGTGGAAAATCAGGGAAAAGATCAAGAACGACAAGATTGCGAAGAAAACTGCTAAATTTTCTCGTTTTTTTCCCTGGAGGTTTAAGGCGAAAATACGAAAATAACGTAATATTTTGCTGATTTACACTTGACTTCTTCTGCAAGTAATATTTGCCTGGGAAATTAAAGGACAAATTTCTTCCACAGCCTTTAGTTTTTGTTTTTATTGCAATTTAATCCATAGCTTTTGAATCTTTTAATATGGATTCCGTTTTTTTTATTAGAAATGAGAAATGAAACCACATGTCTCGTTAAAATACCTCCCTAACTTAGATGAAAAAAATAACAGGGTTAAAACACGCGTACAAAGTCAACAATTTTTAGAACAAGTGATTAAAAGCTTTTAATTGACATATTTACCTCTCATCTAAGTTGTGGATTCAATATCTATTAGGAGCAAGTTACCTCATCTCCCCAAGTAGGAATTGTTAAAAAAACACACACAAAACTTGGACCAAATGGCATAACATAAAGATTTAAAAACTAATTTTAACTTCCGGAAATGAGTGAAAAAAACACTTTTTTAACTGACTTAACACCTAATTTTTAAGTGTTTGACATGGGTAGTTCTGCGGTAAGGCGGTTAATATGTGGCTAATATACGGCGTAACCGGATAGAAAGGTAACCGGTTAAAGATAACAAAATCGGTAAAAATTACATATTTTGTTGATCTGAATATCAATATATTCGGTAGCACCTAATTTGTTGATAATTTTGAGCTGGTGGGGCCTTGGAAATTCCCACGATAACAAAATCGGTAAAATTACCTATTTTGTTGATCCGAATATCAATATATTCGGTAGCGCCTAATTTGTTGTTAATTTCGAAAGTATCCATACTTTTTAAAAGTTTATCGATATTTTTTGAACAACAATGTAACCGGTAAGTCGTTACCGGATAATTTGTTCAATGTCGATTCTTTTTTTAAGAACATGTACGAAAGAATCAACACAATTCAAAAAAGTATCGAAACCTGGGGAATTGTATCGAATAAATATATCATAATGATATAACCAGTTAAAAAGTATATACTCTAATACAAACCTTTGTATTGCTTGCATTTACAAAAAACCTAAGAGAGTATTTGAAATCGACCCGAGTTTGGTTGCTGCGAAATACAAGGTAGGCGTTCTTGAAGTCGTGTTGTATCAGAATCGAAAGGAAAGGTTTTGGGTTTGGGGACTTTGAAGTAAAAGGTATGTTGTCGAAACCCTAGTTTTTTGGTAATGTAGTATTGGGTAGTTGTGGATAATGTTTTGGGTTTAGTGATTTTGAAGTAAAATCGAAATTCGGATCGATTATAGGTCGAAATTATCGGTACTTTGTTCTGAGAACTTATCGGTAGAAATTAATATTGTCGGTAGAAAATGAATATCGAAACTTTTTTCAGAGAACTGGAGCGAGATGGGTGCTAAGGGTCATGAAGATGTTGTTCGTGAAGATGAGACTGAAATGGTTGAAATGGAGCCGGAGAGTATCGAAAGTGAGAAAATCCAAAGCAACCAAAGGGTGGATATATGCACTTCTAGTAAGTAGCAATGTCAAATAATTGTTCTGTAAATTGTAATTGGATGAAAGTATTTAAGAACATTTAAACTTTCCTATCATGACAATATGAAAGAAGTGCAGAGGATGAAGGATTGTGGTACTTACACTGTCGGTTTGGTATGTAAATTGAATTTATAGTGAATATATTGTAGGTTTAATATTTTGATTGTTGATGGTTTATGCATAACTTTCAGGTGAAAGACATTGTGGTGAAGAAATGGAACACGATGAGTGAAACTGAGAAGCAACCATTTAACACGTTGTCCACAAATGATAGAGAAAAATATTCGGCCAAGAAGAAAGCAGAAGGAAACATTGTGAAGAAGGTATTCGTTAAACTTGTAAATATGTTGACAAATGATATAAAAAAACTCTAACATTATATGTAAATAATATAGGAAGTGTCGACAAGATGTAGCATAAAACAAGTGCACCGCATAATAGAGGAGTTGAAAGCGAAGAATAAAGCAAATGTGTTGGAAAAAATGGGGTTTGGATCTCTTATTGGGATGAAGGACCGACCAATTCGGAGGGAATTGTGTCGCTTGTTGATGGGAGATTTTGATTTGCACAAGTGTGATGTTCGATACGACAAATATTCATTTCATTTTGGTGTCTGATGTGTTGAAGTCGTATTGGGGCTACAAAATAAAGGGCAGAGTGTGGATGAAGTTATTAAGAGGGAGGATTGGAAAATACTTGTAAAGAAGTATGGTCTAAAGTCCAAGGTGACATTTGCTACACTTGAGGACGATATAAAAAGCGGCAAGTATGAGGGGATGATCTGAAGGCCCGGGTACTATTGTACATTGTCGGAGTATTCCTTTGTCCAACGGGTGATACATCCCCGACCAAAGAATGTATGAAGTTGATTTGCGACTCCGGGTTGAAAGGTCAATTAAATTGAGCCTCATATGTCAGTGACAAATTAATTGATGCAATCAAGAGTTTTCAAAAGGCCAAAAACCCCACATACCTCAAAGGATGCATAGTTGTCTTAGAGGTAAATGAGTTGAATCTTGGTGTTGGTTTAGAAAACTTTGTAAAAAGTTATTATAGAAAATAATAAAGTTTATTATAAATGCAAGTTGCATTGTTTGATTTTTGGTAAGATTCTTCAAGTGTGCCGACCTTCTAAAAAACCGGAGTGGCACGCATCACTGCATAAGGCAAGGAAGAAGTTGCTCGAGTTATGGCAAAGTTAAAGTTGAAATTACCGAAAAAGAAAGTAAGGGTAATTTAAGTATTTATAGATTAGTAAGGACTTAAAAAAGAAAGATGATCTAATAATGTAGTTTATTTGTGAAGGTTATTGGCGAGGAGGAAGAGGAGGAAGAGGAGAAGGTAGAAGATAAGGTGAAACATAATGAAGGGGGAAGTAAATATGACATTTTGATGGCTGAGTTGGCGGAGGTGAAAAAAGCCGTTTCTAATTGTTTGCAAAGACAATCCAGAATCGAACAGGCGATTGAAAGCTTAAAGGGGAAAGTAGGGGAAAAGGTTGATGGTGTTGTGAAAGAAGTGGTGGAATTGAGGGGTGAGTTGAAGGGGGTGATTGGAACGGTAGAAAAAAATGGATGAGGGGATAAATTTAAGTTCTGAAATATAAAAAAAGAGTTATGTTGAGGAAAAATATGATGAACTTAAAAAAATGATGAAGAAAATTTAAAAGAATTGAGTAAGATGGAGGAAAATATAAGAGAAGTCCACCACGAAGATATGAGGACACCGAATCATGCAATAGATGTAGATCTCGATTCAGGGTGTCCTGCACCAAAGAAGAAGAAGAAGAAAAAGGTAAAATGAATAATGCAAATGACATCCATTTTGATTATTGTGTTGTGGCTAATATCTATTGATATATCGTAGGCTGCAAAGGTCAAAATACCAAGTGGAATTGGTTCAATGGAGGGTGCAATGTGTGATTATGTATGGAATAGTGGGTTTTTAGAAGCTACGTAAGTAATATATATTGCTTTGCGAGTGATATTTAAGTAATTTTGGGAAAAAATTAATACAAAAAATTGCTTGTATAGAGATGTTATCCTAGATTTCGGAAGCGAACACGGCACAATAGGCGACCTTTGGTCGTTAAAACCTGGGGAATGGCTTTACAGTCCGATTATTGATTTGAGAGGCTGGTTGTTGGGTTACGACTCGATGAAGAATAGTGCAGAGAACCGGAAGATTTGTTATTTACCAGCCAATTTTGTGGTAAGTTACATTTATACACATTTTCGTGTCAAATTTGTTCATGGCTGGTCAATTAATAGAGATTGTTTTTTAAAATGCAGGCAGCGTTGATACTGGACGGTCAAAATGTGCTGAATCTTATAAGCTTCTTTTCTAATACATTGATCGACCATAATAAAATGACCGATTGTGACACGGTAAGATATTTTTGCGTACATGTTGTTCAGTAATTAAATAATAACAATAAATGTTCTAATATCTTGTGTGACATTTATTGTAGATCTTCTTGCCAATAAACGATGAGAATAATTATTGGTGTCTCTTGGTGTTGGATATGGTTGATCGTGTAGCATCGTTTCTTGATAGTCTACATTTATCTTTCCGGCACAGGAATAGAGTGGAACAATGCAAGAAAACAATATGTGTCGATCGATACATTTTGTAATTTATAATGCATAATTTCTTCGTAATCTAATTTAATAATTTTTTTGACGCAGCTGGAATGTTTAGATAAATTTTGTAAGGACGAGACCTTTGTTGACCAATTTGGGAAGATTAAGGTCCCAGTGAGGGATTTAGAATTTGTGATCCGTAAGACGATGGTGCAAACGAACGGGTATGAAATTTGAGTATTTAATAAGTCAAAAATTTATTGTGCTTATCTAACTATTTGACATTTTGCGGCATTATAACATATATGATTGCGGAATGTATGTGGTCATGTGGATGGAAGCTATTTTTGATGGGAGGTCAACGGATGATTTGGTAAGTGGTCCGAGAAGGACTTTTAAAAAAAATTGGTACTGACATTGAGTCCTAATTTGAATGTAGGTTGTTGGGGAATATGATCGTCTGGGAGTTTTAAACGATCTCATAAATCACGAAGTTAATAAAATGAGAGCTAAGTTCACAAGTGCTTGCCTCGAACGTATGCAAAAATAATTCCTTCTGAAAGCAAATATATGTTAACATAATAGCTTGTTTGAAAAAATTAACAATTTTTTTTTGTTTGTTATGAAACTTATTCAGCATAAAGTTTCGATACTTTAATAACTCTATACTAAATGCTATAAAAACTAATTATGGAGACTTTAATAACGCTATAAAAAACAATTTAAACAAAACATCAATACTTTTCAAAATAATGCTTGCCATAGTTTACTGAAATTTTCGATACTTTCTGAAACAGAAGGAATTACATAGCTTAAAGGAATCAAAGTGTCGATACTTTGCTGCCGCTATGAGAAAAAATATTGATACTTTTAAACGAAATATATGTATCCGGGAAAAATAAATCCTGAAAAAATTGATACTTCTTTTCCTTTATGATAAAATTATCGATACTTTCTGAAACATAAGGAATTACATAGCTTACTGGAATCAAAGTGTCGATACTTTGCTGCCGCTATGAGTACAAATATCGATACTTTTAAACGAAATATATGTATCCGGATAAAAATAATTCCCGAAAAAATCGATACTCTTTTGCCTTTATGATAAAATTATCGATACTTTTTGAAACAGAAGGACTGACATAGCTTACTAGAATAAAAGTGTTGATACTTTGCTGCCGCTATGAGTAAAAATATCGATACTTTTAAAATAAATATATGTATCCGGTTAAAAAAATTTCCCGAAAAAATTGATACTTTGTTTCCCTACATGATAAAATTATCGATACTTTTTGAAACAGAAGGATTGACATAGCTGACTGTAAAGAAAGTTTCGATCCTTTTTGACGGTATGATTAAAAGTATCGACAAAATTAAACAAAATCAATGTTTCCGGTTGCGTCTTTACCGTTTTCATTACTGACTACATCAATGTTACCGGTACACCTGTCAATGTTTCCGGTAGCGATCTGAATATGAAATTTAGGCGGGATTTCTATTTAACCCAGCCCTAAACTTAAATCCTCCATTTCCAAATTTTATCGATTCTTTAGCAGAGATCTCTTCAACTCCAACGACGATTAGCACAGTTCAGAGAAATTGCACCGTTCAACCTAGGTATAAAATCAACACCGACGAGGACGATTACTACGATCAGATTTACAGGTTAGTAAAAGAGACTGATTTTACGTACTTTAGGGTTAGGGTTTTGTACGATTTTAGAGTAACCGTTCCTCTTCTGCATATAACAGTTGTAATGGCACCCAAAAAATGGCACCCAAACGTAAGAGAGGTTGTGCTTCCAAGATAAAGTCATCTTCTAATGCAAGGTCTGATGCTCTAGTAAGTTTTTCTGAAGCAAATATGTCTTTTGAAACGCAAAACTTTAGAAGCGAGGAAGAGAAAGTGAAATATGATAGCAATTTCAAAACAAGAAAGATTCGTCCAGAACATGTTATTGACATGGACTTCTTCTTCGATGAAAAAAACAAATTTGGGTTTAAACAAGCATTTACAGATTGAGGCTGGCTTGAACTGCTTGTTGTAGAACCAAAATATTACCCCAATCTTGTTAAAGTTTTCTGCAGTAATGCAACATTAGACCTCCAGCCTAGTACTGCAAAAATATTAAGAATTACGACTTATGTCATGGGTAAGGAGATATATATAGATCCGTCCTCTATTGATGCTGGTATAGGAGTGAAGAATATAGGAGATTCCGATGAACATGTTTTAGATCCTACCATTAAACGTGTGGATCGGAATAGTCCCATTAACCTTGGTGTGGAGGGCAGATTGTTCCACCTTCTTGTCACTTGGTTTCTTCGGCCTTCCGGTGGGAAATATTCACAAATTCGAGATAGTGATTACTGGTGGTTGTCTAAGTATGAATCAAAAACCGCTCTAAACATAGCAAAACTGATATATGAGACAATTCTAAATATAGTGAAAAGGGTGATTCCATTACAACCTCACTACCATATGGATGCATAATTAGCCATATATTGAGGAAGGAAGGAGTGCAATTCAATCTTGACTACCCTCTTCGACTATCTCGGAAGATCGACATGTGTTCATTGACAAAAGCGGGATACGATTTTATTGAAAATGTCAGTTGGGTAAACAAATCTGTCATTAGAGCGGAACAAGACAACGACCAAGTGGACAACGTTGAAGCAGAAGATCAGGAGCGGATGGAAGAAGATGAGGTCGAAGGGGTGATTACAATGAAGTCGGTTATAGCTTACATGGTTCATTTCCGCGACCATATGAATGCTCGTTTTGGCAAGATTAATGACCAAATCGGCCAAATGCGAGCAGATATTTCGTCACTTCGTGCTGACTTCTCCAACTTTCGTAATCAATGCCTTCAAAGCAAATACAAACCTATAGGTAAAATAACCCTTTAAATTTACTATTGACATGCAGTTAATTGACTATTGACATGCTTATAACAGAAGTGGAGAATCCAGTGGTGCCTGAAAAGGAGAATGATGAAGAGGTAGACAGTTCAGATGATGATGAGAGTGAAGACCCAACAAATATATCATTTCTCTAACACAGAACAAAAAACTTGTCATTTTTTATGTCAACGGAGTCCTTGCATATTATACAAAAGAAACTCCCAGAGGTAATTAAATGTCTTCAAATTTGTTTACGGATGTGTTAAGCTGTAAAGAAAAAAATTATGATCAAATTTATTTACTTTAGTAATTTGTAATTGAAGCACTGAGACTTCATTTTTTTATGATCATTTTTCTTCATCCTTATATTATTAAACATTTCATTGGGAACTCTTTTTTTTTTATAAATATAATTGATATAAACGATTTAATAGAAGTATCCACACTTTTTCGAAAGTATCCATACTTCTAATAAAAGTAACGAAACGTTTAATATAAGTATCTATACTTTTCCTGCAAGTACCCATACTTTTGCACGAAAGTATCCATACTTCTAATAAAAGTATCGAACATTTAATATAAGTATCCATATGTTTTATTTAAGTATCCATACTATCGAGCCACAATTGAACCAGTCCCAATGTTTTTATTAAAATATCGATATTATTGTTTAAAGTATCGATTCTTATTGGCTACTTATTATGTTACCCTAGTACCGGTTTGTTTAAATGTTTAATATTAATGTAAACGATCAAATAATAACAATTTAGGCGCTACCGAATATGTTGATATGAGTATCAACAAAATCGGTAATTTTACCGATTTTGTTGTCGTGGGAATTTCCAAGGCCCCATCAGCTCGAAATTAACAACAAATTAGGCGCTACCGAATATATTGATATTCGGATCAACAAAATAGGTAATTTTACCGATTTTGTTATCGTGGAAATTTCCAAGGCCCCATCAGCTCGAAATTAACAACAAATTAGGCGCTACCGAATATATTGATATTCGGATAACAAAATAGATAAATTTACCGATTTTGTTATCGTGGGAATTTCCAAGGCCCCATCAGCTCAAATTTATCAACAATTTAGGCGCTACCGAATATATTGATATTCGGATCAACAAAATAGGTAATTTTACCGATTTTGTTATGTTTGAATGATAACTTAAATTTGCCGGTTACTATTTTTTTCTTTTTTTTCATGTTTTTTACCGGATACATTATCTCATATCAACATATCCGGTAGCGCTTTATCGGATACATTATTTATCTTATAATGTTTCCGGTAACGTCGTTTCTTAGCCGTATATTAGGCGCCCGCATACTAAAATTCTCCGTTTGACATTGTTTATGAATGAAAAACACATTATTGAGCAAATATTCTTTTTAAGCAGTTCTTCAATTTAGTATCAATATCTTATGTGAGTATCAATATCTTGTGGGCAAACTTATCTCCCATTCCCGTATAAAATTTATATTTTATATAGGTATAATGATGAATTTAACTATTAGTATTTATACATTTTATCAAATTAATCTTTATTTTAAATATATTTTATTCTCAACTCTTAACCAATCAAAATTAACTTACTTTTAAAAAGAGTTTACTTATTTTTTTAAAATAAAAATGTTAACTAAAACGTTAAAATTTTAAAAATATTGACATGATAACTCACATGACAATATAGATTAATTCATGCTAATTTTTTAATTTTGATTTCTTTTGATTTCCAATATTTTAATATATTTTTATAATCTTCAAATTATTTAATAATGCAGTGTATAAGTTAAGAGTTATATTTTGATACACAAGTTGTGGAAAAAATTTACACAATCCTTCACATTTAAACTATAAAATTAAAAACTTAAAATTTTAACCGTAACACCCAAAATCCTAAACCCTAAACAGTAAACCCTATACTCTAAATTCAAATCATATATCTTAAATTCTATAACATACAACTTAAACTCCTAAACCATGAACCCTAACATTGAAAGGCTTGTATAAACTAAGTATCAAGATATTTTCCATAAGATAAAAAGTGTCATGTTAGTATAAAGTATACATGGACTATGACACGGTTCACAATGACAACATAGTTAAAATTTTAATATTTAAATCAATACTTTCGTATAGTGACAGTTCTATAAATATTTTTAAGGTGGGCACACATATATTAACACTATGTTCGAATTAAGTTCGTTTATTATTTAGTGTGTTTGAGCTTAGTTCTTTCAGCTTTCGCGAACATGTTCGTTTAGCGTTCGTGGACATATAAATCGAACATGTTCGATTTATATGTACGCGAACATAAGCGAATATGTGTAAATAAGTTAATAATGCTTATTTACAAAGGTGTAAATAAGTTACCAATGCAAACATTAGTAAATCAAAAAACAAAGGTGTAAATTACTTGCCCACCTTGACTATATGGTGCATCCGTCACCGCAGTTAATACATATTTAATTTAAAGTTTGTTAAAAAAACAAAAAATATTGTCTTATGTTACAACTTATAAAGACGAACATATATAACATTTTCGTGATGTGGACAATCTTATGCAAACATTTACTTACTCCTATGTCGTGGGAATTCAGTACAATCCTACAAAATAAAGAGGAGGAAAGCATATCATTCATGCTATCCATAAAAACACATTAGTGAAATTAGAAATCTCTCAGTTACGAATTGTTGAGTGGATCGAATAATCGATTTAAGCCAAGAGGGGGGGGGGTAAATTGGATTTTTAGAATTTTTGTGGTGGAGTGGAAAATTAAAATTTGCTAGACAAGAGGATTTAGAGTGGTTCAAGTTCCAATTGAACTCTACATCCACTACCTTAGCTACCACTAAGGATTTTCCAATAATCCACTAATTGCTCTTCACCTTTTCTAGGCTAAGGAGGTAACCTTTACAATACTAGTCAAATTTTCTACCCAAAATTTAATCAAACCCTCACAAGAGTACAAAGAAGAAATTAATGCAAGAAAGATATCTCTCAATACAAGTTTTCCCCTTTAAATACAAGCACTCAACTCAAATTGAAATACAAGATTGGAATTACACACAACACAATTTGAGGTTTACAAGAAAATATGGGATTTTAGCACAATTGCTTGGATTTGATGTTTGGATAATTCTTTTGGGATCAATAGTTGTTGCTGGAGCTTTTAGAGGTTCCTTTTATACACTCATTGAATTCTAGCCGTTGGGGTTGTTGCCTTCATTATTATAGTCGTTGGGATGTTATCTTCCCTCCATAAATGCAGTCTACAACTACCCGTTCCGAAACGCCCGACCCTGTTTTGAAACAGACTAAAATAGAAAGAGTCGTTAGGGTGTAATAAATAGGCCGTATCGAAATGTGCACGATCGTTTCGATACGCTAAGAGCCTGTTCCGAAACTCGTTTCGAAACATTTTGCCACTGTCAAAACTTGTATCGAAACGACTTAGAGGTGTTTTGATACGCTTTAATTATTTCTTAAAAAATTAGTTTAAAAGCTCAACGGTCATATTTTGAAACCAAATTTGAATTCTGTTTCGAAACACTAAGACATGTTTTGATACACCCGTATCGAAACGAGAACGCTAATTCCGAAACATAGGTTTACAGTTTCAAAACGTTCTGAAACGCCCAAAGGCCGTTCCGAAACGGTGACTCGAAAATCATTGTTTTGACTTGGTAAATACTTATAAAATATTTGATAAGTTGAGGTTTTGACTTGTACATTTTTCTTTAAACACATAGAGAGGTTTTGAGGACTTAAAAATTCATTTTATTTTTTCAATTTAGTCCTTAAATCCTTTGTTATATCAAAATTAATTTATTAGTTTTACACAATTTATAAAGCAATATGATATATAATACTTACAAGGCTACAACAAATTCAGAACAACTCAATTTTGCACCTATTATTAATTTATATTCAATCAATAAAAAAATCTGGGTCACTTCAATGTAAGTAATTTTACTTCATACAATCGGTGAAAAGTGTAAACACAGTGGGAAACAAGCAAACTCCTCTCGTTTTCCTTTTGAAGTGGCAACATGTACTCTTAAGATCGTTGAACCTCCAGCAGTGGAAGGTGTTTCACGTCTTGGATACAAGCTTGCTATACTCAGAGTTTCCGTGAGGCTCGGGTCACTGCATTTCCTTCTAAGTTTCTTGGTTTTCCTGGTTAATCCAACCCCTTTTTTTTCTCGTGTTCGTGCACCTTTTATAGTTCTCACCCCTCAACTCCATGGCTTTTACTTTGAACTGCCTAACATTTGCTGCGCCCACCACCCTTTCCAAGTCACTTTCATCAACCCACCTACGTTAACCATGTCATTAACTACATCTCAAGCCAATGAATGCATGGATGCTATCTCGGAACCTACACACCAACAACCTCCTACTCCAGAAAACAAGGATAATTACACACTTGAATCCCTTAATTTAAATGAAGACGGTGAAGTTAATTTTGCAATCAAGAATCAAGCCCTGGTAGGCAAGATCTTCTCAGATACAACAGAAAAACATCTCACACTCAACGTTATCCTAAGAAAGGCTTGGAAGTGCCCTGACCTGGAATGTTATGACCTGGGCAACAACATTTTCCTCTTCGTGTTTCAATCCTCGGAAGACAGGCTCAGGATCTTAGGCAACAAGCCATGGGTAGTCCAAGATCGCCTGCTCATCCTCAAAGAGTGGCTATCAGAAACTGCCTTCAAAGAACTTGATTTCACCTTGGAAGAGTTTTGGATCTAGGTTCACAACCTTCCCATCACACTGATCACGCATGACAACATCAAAAAATTAGGAACTTGTTTCCTAAATGCTTTGGGTCTAATTTTGACTGCAAAAACAAGGTGAAGTGGGACGACCAACTTAATTTAAGAGTGGAAATCAGGGTGGAGGATCCATTAAAGACTGGTTTATTCTTAATAGGCAAAACTTCAAGCCTGTAGAAGTGTCGTTCAAGTATGAAAGATTGCCCAAGTTTTGCTACAAATGTGGGAGAATTGGCCATGGTGAAAAAGAGTACTGGCATGACACCAGCTTGTTCAAGCTCGCAGGATGTTTTGGTTCATAGCTTAGAGCATCTCAGACATGGGAAAGAAAGATGACCAAGTTTTCAAACCAACATCGCCGTAGCTCTGCAAACAGCGTCAATTCCTCGAACAGTCTCTCGTCGAGCACAGAAAACGACAAGAAAATTCTGGAGACAGATGGCATCAGTCTCAAGGATACCTCGTTTCCTTCCCCCGAGGGTACGAGGTTGCGTAAGTCAACTAGGGACGGGATATCTTCTCCACCTAGACACGCGAAGACTAAAAATAGAAAAGAATGGCCAGAGATTATCCCTTCGATGGAGTGTACACAATTGACTCTCCTAAGTCAATAGCCACCTATGATGACTTGCCGGCTAAGGAGCAAATTGAGATAGTTGCAAGCCTCACCTCAGACCAGTCCACTCCAATGTGCACTCAACCAGATGGAATCTTAAACAACATGATCATTGAGGGGGTCAATAACTTAGGTGTTTGGGCAAGCTTAAAAGAAAAAGAGATGAATCTCAGGAGGAATCCTTCTTTGTGGCAAATAGAAGGAAAATCTAGAGTTACATTTCTGATGGAATTTTTCAAATCGCGTCGAGAAATTGGGGAGCAAATAATTTTGATGTTGTCGCTAATGATGAAGTACTGAAAGTGGCTTTGTTTCCTAACTCGTTCACTAGTGCTTCTCCAATTATAAACAACATTGAAAGAAAAAAGAGGGGTTACTCTTGTGGCTTTAACAGACTCACATTGATCAAACAAGCGGCAAGACGCAAACATGCTATGGAGAAGAACAAAGTCATGCTCGATAGAGTTGGAATTGTTGAATTGGGGATTGATCCTTACGGGAAAAAGATAACCAAGATGGCATCCATGTTCGTCGACAGTAATTACGTTCTTAATGAAGAAATTGTGATCAGCGACAAGGAAGGCTCTCCCACATTTGAACAGGTTATGATTCTAGGAGAAACAAGCTACACTGTTGATGGTTAGGCGGCAAGGGTGTTATCCGCAGCAAGCATGATTCCTACTGAAAATACCACTTTCATTAGGAAGGAATGAAAGCTAGTGTTTAACTCTAATCCTTCCTCTAGGATCAAATTGTGCTCTTCACCCACAGTTGATCTAATATTTTTCAATGTTAGGTCTCTTTCCTTCTTATTATCCAGCACCATGCTAAAGGCATTGCCGGTGGCTAGCTTGTCGCACCTCGCCTCTCAAGTTTCGCAGCTTGGCCTGTCGATCACCCCATTCCAGTTGACAAGACCCTTGTCGCACGACATGGGAGCCTGCCTCCAAATGGAGCTCTCACTAGAATGTCGGAATCGTGTCTCTAGTCAAGTTCGAGAACGATGAGAAGTATCTTAGTTTTTTCACTACTTTCTCTTGTGTTAGGTATGACCTTGTTGATAATTGCATAAATATCCTTGTTTTCATACCTTTTTACTATAGCATTTGCCTGTACTTGAGTTCATACCATAGCATTTAGACTGCATTTAGGTTGCATTTTCTTCTTCTGGGTGCATCTTTATCTTTGTTGGTTATTGGTCTATATTGAGGGATACTGCTCGGAAGGTTGGTTTTTGGGTTGTGATGTGCAGGGAAGGAGTCAAGAGAGAAAGCCTGTGCCGGGAATTGCTATAGCATGATGGAAGTGGATATTGGCCAGCACGAGAGAGATACACGTGAGCTGCAGAAGCACGTGAACATGCAGAAAAGGACGATCTGACATGTGCAGCAGCCGGTACCCACCTGCAGACTATCCTCCTTGTCCCCTCGTTGCAGACCTTGTCGGTGAATATTCCTTGAGATTATCAAAGCATCTTTAGGGCACCAAACCCTAGAAGCCTCCACTATATAAAGGGGAGAGAAGCTTGGAGAAAAGTGTAGAGTAGTGTGTTGCAAAAAGAGAGGCGGAAGAGAGAGAAAAGGAGAGGGAAGTTTTCACCTTCATCTTCTCCAGCTTGGTGTCCTCCATCGTTGAAGCTCCAAGGAGTGGCCTCACCGGCCTCGAGAGAGGCGGTGGGCCTAAGACAGTCGGGCAGTCCATGGCGGAGAGGGAGTTCACCTTTCTTTTTGTCGCTATAGCAATTTCTATCTTTACATTTGGTGATGTTATCGCAGTGATACGTTGGATGATATTGCCCAGCTACGAACCATTTTAGGTGGCTTGGGTTTGATGGATGATTTTATTTTGAGTACTTTTTAATGCATGCTATGACTTTTTCAGTGTTTATCATGATTATATGCTTTGCTTATGCATTTCTCATTTCCTTAAAGTTGTAAGAGCTTAGGGTTGTAAGTGCTTTGAGAGATAGGCCCTACCTTAAGCGCCTTCGAGAGTTGGTCGTTCTTTAAGTGTATGTTGGGGTTAGTAATCGAGAGAGCTAGCCTTAGAACCCTCATAAGCAATGGAGTGACTGTTGAGAGGCAGACTCTAACCTACCTTAGAGATAAGTGATAGATTTCAAGGGCTAAAAAGGATAGTTCGTGAAGGGTATGAGAGTGTTAAGAGTTTACGCCGAGAGGTATGGCTGTAGCATTTCTGACTCCCAGTTTCCTGACTAGAGATAGTTTAGGAGCACGTTTAGTAAATCCCGCCTAGCATAGAAGATAGCTGAAGAGCCTTAGTATCGTTAAGAAGCTTGAGTTAGGTTGTCCATCATTCTCAGCCAGTCATTCCGTAGTGAGTTTCGCATATAAAAGGGGACCTATTTATCATATTGTTATCTCATCTTTTTCTGCATTGTTTTGCTTCAGCATTATTTTACACCATCCCTTTCACTTTAGCATTGTCATCTGCAAAAAGTTCAATCTTTATTGTTACAACAACCGTGAATACCTCCAATCCATGTGGAGACGATACTCACTCATCACTTTATTACTCGTCCGACGTGTATACTTACACCATTTACGTACCGCAACACCTGTGTATAGGGATCACCCTTGTGCGTGTGTTTCCTTTGCTTAGGTTCTTGTTGTCGGATGGTTCTGGAGTCTGCCCTAGTTGTAGGGCTTGTGTGCGGAGGGATATGGCACCCTGTGCTCTTGTTTGCATGCTTTGCATGCTGTTTTTGCTTTGTACGTTGGGCATGGTAAGTGTAATCCCCTTTTAACTTTTAATGGAACTTTTCTTTCTTTGGATAAAAAAAATCAATAAAAAATATGGACACATATTTGGATCCGCCACCGGAGATGTGCACCAAAATACCAAAATATAGATTCGAACAGTAAAGACATTAGTTATCGAAAAAGCAGTCAGTAAAGACATGTAGCATGATTGATTGATCCTTCATCAATGATTGAAAAAGATGTTTTTTTTCCTCCACGATACAAATATAACACGAACACGATACGAATACATAATTTTTCATAATATAATCCTCTGTTGAATGTGAAGTGTAAAACAGTAATCTACTGCGAAAGATACAAAAAGAATGTCCCCTCTTAGTTTCTTGCTATAAGTTTTCTATATTGAAACTATCATATGAACTAGGCATGAACTATAGACAACCCCATAGAAAAGAAAACCCAGATTGCAAAACAGGGCAGCTAAATTCTAAACCCCGGCACTTGGATACTCGGGGTCCCCATTTGTCGAAACGTATCCAACAATGTACTGTGGAAGATGTTGTGAGTATATAGGGATCCGTTGTTGATTGTAGTCCATTATCTTCCAACAAGCTTTCATTCCTTTCCGGTTTACGGTGTTGGATTGAGCACACTTGGGTAGTTGAGAAGCTTGGACGATGGATAATTCCATTTCTCCGAAAGGACCTTGATAGCCGGTGCAGATATTCCTCCAGAAAACATCTTTGACGGATTCGGTATCTATGGCATTAGTTTTGCCTGGTTGTAAGCCCCAGTAGAAAATGACGTGTGGCTTTGCTGTGTCGACGTCAATGTATTCTGCAGGATTAGGGTCACATATACCCTGTACCTCCTCTAGCTGCAATAAGTAAAACCTCATTAAAGAGAAGACCATACTGAAACATGGAATATACGACAATCGAGCTGGGATTTTGAAAACGAGAGAGGCATTATGCAGCAGAGAAAGTACTGAAAGCATTTAGAACAAGTAGAATGTGATCAGTTAAACCCCAAACCTAAATGGTCACCCTGAAGAAGCACCTCATTCAACCTTCGAAAACTCAACTACCAAGTATGCGACAGATAAGTGTTATTTACCATGAACCTTGAAAAACAGTGATATTCGACTTTACTCATTTGTACAGCACTCAACTCTCCAAGACCTAGCAACAACCGTCCCCCTGCCTGTAAATAAGAAATGAGGGTACTATAGGAGAAGTGTACCTTGAAGAGAAGACAGCGAAAGCGAGACTTTATCCAACCTACCCAGTCTCCAAGCTCATCCTGCTTAGAAGCCGAAAGAAAAATTTTGAGGAACCGGGTATATTTCTTAGTGTACGGAAAAGGCTCCAATACGTTGTGCCAATCAAAATCAGACTTCAGAAGATCCTGCAATACCAAAAAATGTTTTTAATCCATTGTAAATGAGTGAAAGATATGACTTTATATATAATAGACGATCATACGAAAAGGGAAGGTGAAAGCTACTAATCAAGTGGGCTGTTCGGATTTATATTTTGTATCCTTCTTAAGTATAATATCTTCCTTCCCTTCTCATTGATTTTACTCTCATCTCTTCTGGATTTCGAGACAAAAAGAAAAGAAGAGGAATAATAAAGAATAACTTGTACCTTGGTAAAGTTATGGCCTCGAAGAAACTCAGCTCTGATTTTATAGAATGTGCTTCTGGTAATGTTCGAATGGCAATATTCATAAGGACTAAATGGCAACCGAATGGGAATAAATAACCGTGTCTCTGTGGGATTTACAGTAGGATGCAATGTTCCATCTTGCAGCTCTGCCGGTCTAGGCCAAGGCCAGAAAGCAAATGTTTTGAAGAAACTCGAAATTAGAGCACTCAAACTGGCATTTGGCTCACACTGACAAACAAAGGCAGCAAGAATTGCCAAATGAATCCCTCCAAGAAACCCATTTAACTGCAACCGATACATCATTAGTTGGTGTAATAAGAAAAATAATTATATGGTAAGAAAAGATGAAATCGAGCAATAGAAAGCACATTGCACTTACATTACCATATATTCCTCGTCTCTTTGCCCAAAATTTGACACATCGTAACATCGACTGGAATTTCTAAAGTACACTAAGCATTAGATTCACAAACGCCAAAACGCACAACAGTCTAAATGAAAAACAGAGTTTCCAGATGCCATCAAAGAAAAAAGAAAGGACAGCTGAAGTACCTCCAAGTTCGGAACAAGCTGACAAATCCTCCTGTTTGCACACACTCCAGACAGGCTTTTCCAACCGGTTTCATCGATATCCCTCAAAAAGAGGGGATCAAAAATGTCTAGATTCTGCAGTTCAAAGGCGAAGGCTAATCAACTTTTTGAAACATAATATCTTAATGCAAATCCGTATCACTTATGCTTACCTCAGGAACAGCCAACACTTTAAGCTGCACGTATGGAAGATCTATCGAGATTCCATCGAACTCGAAACGCATTAGTGGGACTTTTGCATCCTTCACACGATGAATCTCGGATACCTCAGGTCTGCTCTTAAGCATGTTATACAGAACGATAAAGAAATCCTCCTGCATTATTACAATTACCAATTTTTGAAACCATACTGCTTCAAAACCTCAAATAATAAATAAACAAATTACGAAGCAATTAACTCTACTTACAACCATGGTGGCAAAGTAAGGACCGATACATAAAGCATCGATGTCGGACTCTGAACCATGAACCTGTTCAATAAATCGTTACAATTCAGTACTCGGCAACAATGGCAAGCTATGTTTGTTTATTCTAATATTTTCCCTGCTAAAACAATTCGAGCATCGTTTTGCCTACACATAATTCTCTCCATGTAATCTCGAGTATGCATTCTTTCGTATCAACACATAACAGCTGTTAAATTCAGTAAGTTTTAACACATAAAAGCATCAATGTCATACTCCGGACAATTAACCACAAGCTATATTTATATAATCTCTTGTTTTCACCGGTAATTCAAGTACCGTTTTGCCTAAACCTAATTCCCTACCAGGTAATCTCAAAACACACTCTCTCGTATCAACACACAAAGCATTGGCATCGTCCTCTGAACCATGAACTAGATCAAGAAATTGTGTAATTATGTACTCTCTCTCATGTCAACCTGGTGCATTTCAGACCTTACAAATCGAACACCGGTTCACTAAGAACTTTACGCCTAAACCGCATGGAACGAACCCGGTTCGCTTAGAATTTTATTCCTACACTGATCTTGTGGGTGGCAGGAGTATGCATATATAGAAAGCTACAACTTAATTTGGAAAGGAAATTAAATTCACTTACTCCGAGACCATAAGAGCCGTAAGTTAATAAGGTAGCACTACTAGCAGCTATGTCTTGTTTCGGAAGCCGGCGTTGCCAAGCTACTCGCTTAGCCCACGCCATTACTATCTGCAAAAAAAAAAAAAAAAACATGAATTTTTCAGCCATTAAAAGAGATTCAAGAAATGATTCAATATAATCAAATGAAAAAAAGGAGATCAAAGGGTACACTTTTTTAAGCTTTTCAATGACATTTTTCCTGCTTTCTTCTTCTTCTGGTGATGGCACCAGCCCTTCATTAACCATTACCTACAAAATTCAACCACCAAAAACCCCAAAAATAATATTTTAAAAATCACAAAAAAACTAAAGATAATAACAGAAATGATGAAATATAAATAAAGGAAAATTATGGGGAAGTTTGAAAAAATTTCACCTGAAGAAGTGAGCTTGATCTTTCGTCCATTTGTTTTTGGTGCGAGTGAATGTGTTTGGTTTTTGTTCACTCTTTTCTTCTTCAAAAGAGCTTGTGGGAATTAAAAGGGAGAGATGGAGGGAATAGTAGAGTGCGGTTGGGGTTTAGTGGGGATAGACACGTGGCGAGAAATGGCGGCTGATGAGTGTGTGTTTACACGTGTAGTTTATATGTTTTTTATTGTTGTTTTTTAATAGGTTAATGTGATTATAGGGTAGTATCTGTTTAATTTTCTTAATCTTTTAAACGTACATACATGACGCTTGAACCCAGTTCACTTGGACCACTCGAGGGGTTCATATGTTTGTTGTTATTATGTCTCATTTTTCATTGATTTATATATATATATTATATTTTTTAAACATTTATGATATGATAGCATATATATTTTTCTCTTAGTCATTTTAAAACATCAAGTAACATTTATTCTTCACTTTTAGCCTTTCGGAGCATTCACACATTTTATACAAATAAAGTGTTTGAATATAAGTTTTTTAAAGAGTTAAACCCAAATATCATGAGAATAACAACGCTTCAATTTTCACCGAAACCACTCAAAAGTTCATAATCAATTCTATTAATATTTGAAACAACAGAAAAATGTAACTATTTTAGTTATAATCATTAAAGCAATACAAAATGGGCACAATTATAAATTTAGCTCTTTTAAACTCATCAAGTGTCCCGGTAAAAAACGGATAATGTAAAACACAGGTTAAAATGACTTTGTCTACAAAGTATATGCGCATTGTCAAAGAGTTAAGAACAACGTTAAAAGTTTAAAACTTTAGTCCGTATTTCTATCTAAGAAATAATAATTCGACTCTTTTTTAAAGGTATAAGACCAAATTTAACCTTTTGAAAAGTTGAGGGGTCATTTAACTAAAAAATAGTACTAACTAAAAAGATAAAAATATGTAACTACAGAGGGATAAATTTAAACATTATGCATAAAAAATATTAACTAGTTTAAAGAAAAAAAGGCGTTCAAGTTTTAAGAAACCATTTCTCAAAGATAAATTGGGATTGATTAGCAAACTTGGAACAAGTCTACCAACATTTAAGACATAACTATATCACAAAAGGTTTGATTGAATCTGGGATTTCAAGAAACTATGATAAAAACTGTCTTAGAGAAGGTAATCAAAAGGTAAACATGTTAACGGTTTTACGAATCAAAAACGAAAACACCTAAGAATTCGGTTGCCAGCAGCAAAGGCAAGGTTGGTGAACTCGGCTTCTCTTTCCGATGAGGTGTTGTAGATTCTTCTTCAGAATATATGCACAATGTCGTAGGCGAATCTGATGATGTTAAAGAAAGTACCGATAGGCAAAAAGTATGTAGTAAAAGATAAACCAGAAGCCGGCAAATTTTCATTCCTAAGATTTGCCAGCTTGACCGAGCGTTATTAGCAATTTAAACAAAAATCGGCAGAGGCAATGCAGAATCTACGAATTAACAACTAGGGTTTGATAGCATGTGCAACAAGAAAGAAAGGATACGTCCAGAATAGCACGAACGACTGAAAAAATTTAAAGATCATCGTTAGCTGATGAAAGTTTAGAACAGGGAATATATAAATGCAACTCGAAACATAAAGAAGCTTACCATAAGTCCACCCATGAAACCATCGAGTATAATCCGGTTCCAGCTATCGAAGTATGAATGAACCGAAAACTTTGCCTTTGCTATGAGTCCAAATGAAGTAATTGCCATGACCAGAAAATAAAAGACAAACCCCATTAAGCTTGTGAACCCTAAAATCCCGGCAATAACCCCTCCGATGATAGACATAAATGTTCGGCTGCAAATTGGGACAGAACTTGGACATTGGCACTCAAGAGTCAAGACATAATATCACATTTCTGTAAACATGGAGAACAAACCTGTAATAGATAACTTTCATGTTATTCTGCATATTCTCCGCGCTAAAAATCGGTAAATCGTTCATAGCTTCACTTGATTTCTTCTCAGACGAACTTGAATCACTATGTCCAGCCATAATAACTTTATGGAAACAAAAAAACAGATAAATGAGTTAAACTGTGAACATCATACAAACAACCAATAATCTCGATTTGTTAATTTTAAATAAACAAATAAAAATAATTTTAGAGAGAAACCAAAAATTTTATGTTAGTTAAAATTTATGGATCGAATGAGCTTTGAGGAGCCAACGGCCCCAATGCCCTTGCCAGCCGCCTCTTGGATCCGCCTGAGTCGCAAGGTGAATGACCTAATAAAGCAGCAGACAAATACTTGGGAACAAAGCATAGGAACACCAAATCCAAGGATCCCAATGGAACATTAACAAGGTCTTTTGAAGCAACTCAAAGAAACACATTTGCTCAGGAATTGACCAATAGAAACTAAACCATCCAAATTCATAGGCATGTTGGAGAGAACAAAAAATGAGCTAAACTTCATCATTCCAATAACCCAAAAGAAGTAAGGGCGGCAGCTTTTGGAGATTTGATTCAAAAGAGAAAAAATTCCCAAAATTCCAACTAATTAGTACGAATTACGAAAGAAAATAAGAAAAAAGTAACCTAATTTTTCCACATCCAAGATAATTGAAACCTAGGGATCGTATTAGATCTAAGCATCGAGAAATCATTAAAAAATAAACAATAAAATACAAATTAAAAGCGGGTTTTGACGACTAAGCACTGTATTGCAATCATAAACAAAAGATTTAAACAAAAAACGAAGACAAAGATTTACCCAGAGGATCGGAGAATACGACGCTAAAGACTTTGCCTTTTCTTTTGTTCTGCTGCTGGGAATTCACTTCGAAACAACAGGCTGATGCAATTAAGAGAGAAGATAAAAGAAGGGTAAACTATATTAATGACCACCGAATTATAGTGTTGGTGTCGATTTGACCACTATATTTTTAATTGTGTTAAATATACTACATAACTATTTAATTGGTTCCAATGTAGTCACCTGCCGTTAAAAAATGAAAAGTTAAAATAATTAGTATAATTACACATTTAGTCCCCTTTATTTATACAATCATTCAATTTTGTCTTAATTTTAATCTAATAAAATAAATTAATTATTCAATTAAGTGGTGACACGTGTCACCCCTTATTTGAGAGATTTATCTATTTTTATTAGATTTATTAAATTTATTTTCCTTCCCCCAGGGGAATCAAACCTGAGTCATTAGAGAAAGAAAGCAATGCTCTTACCATTATGCTAAGCATGTTTCTGATATATGAAATACCAAATATAATATATGTGGTATATGTGTTATCCGATTGGAGAAAGAAAAATAAAAGCAATGTAATTGGAAATAGTAGGATTTAAACCTAGGATTCCTTAGTGGAAGTGGCAAAGGTTTACCACTAGGCCAAATATGAATTTATGATATGAAACACTACCTATAATATATGAGTTATTCGATTGTAATGGTTATAAAAGAGAAATAAATATGATTTTAGGGGACTCGAACATGACACACTTATGTTGCATAAAAAAATACAACCCAATTAAATATAATTTTAAAATTCTGATTTTTGGATGTTATGCAACCTTGGGCAGTAGTTTAGCTACAATGCTTAGTCTGTGAATTTTGGATGTTAGGTTTACTTTCTTGCATGCCCCAAGGGATATGCGTAGTAAAAATGTGGAAGCACCGCGGACTCTATTAAATTTATGCGACTCAGAACCAGGCTCTCTCCAAGACACGTGAAATGTTGTTCTTGAATGCGTTTCTCGATTTGAATTTATTACGACAACTCCTGCTATTGCAGTAACTGTCATGTATGAATCAAATCAGATCTCTAGGGATGCTGTTGTGCGGTCATTGAAAGAATTGGCTGGGAAACCTGCTGAACAGGTTTTTACAAATAGTGAAAAATTGCCTAGTCATTCTGTTGTAGAGTTCTTCACTGCTCTCTGTGGTGTATCAGCAGAAGAACTAAGACAAACGCCAGCCCGTGTTTTCAGTTTGCAGAAGCTTGTCGAGATCAGTTATTACAATATTGCTCGTATACGTATGGTATTTCCTTCAGACTTACTGACTGCAACATTCTCTTGTTTTTGTTTATATTTACTTATCAAGATTTTATGGCTAGTCATATTCTGAACCTTATATAGATTAGGATATGCATTACTTCAATGGACATAATGAAATACTGAGAGGAATACCAGAGAGAGGACTCCTTAAAATGATCCGACCATCTTTGAATTTCACTCATCTTTTCTCAGTCCAAAGCTTTTCTTTCCTTATTGAAAGTTCTTTTTTAGGAAGAAAAAAAGTTCATAAATTACATGGTATATTCTGCCATGTTCTATTGATAAACTGGAGAAAATTTTGAAAAGAGTTTAAATGATTAGTTTAAATAATCGAATCAACTTTATATGTTAAGTTACTCTGATTTTCTAGAATAGAACATTTTATATTAATTTGATTTTTTTTACCACATAGAAGCACTTTTATGCAATAATTAGTTTCAGATGTGTAATTCGACCAGATATGAGTTGTTACGTTGACTTAGTGAGATTTAAATGGTTTATAAATTGATTTATATATCGAAAATGTTTTAGTAGTTTCCTTCTAAAATACATGCTTTCTTATATTCTAAAAGTTTTAACGTTATGCCTTCTAGGTCTGGGCTAGAATATGGTCTGTCCTTGCAGATCATTTTATTTCTGCTGGCAGCCATGCTACAATGGTGGAAGCTATACCACATATATTATATTTGGTATTTCATATATTAGAAACATGCTTAGCCAGTGACAAGAGCATTGTTTTCTTTCCCTAATGACATGTAACACCCGGATTTGGGGGTCGGATGGAAATAATATTAAAATATTGTTTCGGGTTTATAATTAAAATAATAATATATATTTCTAATGGGCTTCGTGATTTCAAAATAATTAAAGTTATGTTGGGCTTATCTCCTAAGTCCAAAATCTATGGACTTTAGGGGATGATAGCTTTAGTCATTCATTAATGGTATTTTTGTAATAAAATGGTCTTCCAAATTAAAAACCCCATTTTTGGTTTAAAACACAATTTGTCATCTTCCTTCCCCATCTTTCACCATTTGAACGACAAGGAAGAGAGCTTCTCTTCTTCTCACTTTTTCATCTCCTTTCACCTTCATCCTTAGAGCTTTTTGAAAGGTAAATATAGTTTTGACTTGGCCTTGCTATCCTCTACATTTTGGTATTTTTAGATTTCACTAAAACTATGTATTTTACATTTGGATTTTTCAAAGGTTTAAGCTAAAGGTTAAAGCTTTATGGGTTTTTACTAAAGCTTTTGATTTGTTATTGTTAGATATGATGCTTATGAACCAAATGGTCTAACATATATAATTTTTAGACTGTTTTATAAGAATTCCCGAATTTGGGTTTTAGGAGGGTTTTTAGTTGAGTTTTGGGTGTGGTTTGTGTTGGAATTTGAGGGTTGATGTTAGGGTAATAGTTGGGGGCTGTTTTGGAAGCATTTGAGTGTGCTAAAAAGGTTAAAATCATGAGTTTTGGTTGGGGTTTGAGGGCTGCTCGGGTTTGGTGTTTTAAGGGGTTGTTCTTGGCTTGGAATCTTGTGTTTATTGCTTGAATAGTGTTCTGGTTTGCTACATTAATTGGTGAATTGATTTGAGGTTGTTTTGATTGTGTTGAGGTGATTAGAAGCGAGTTTTTGTGTTGGTGAAGCCTCGGGAACAAATTCGGAATCGTTGGAAGCTTGATCGGCTAGTATGGTTGAGCTTGGAATTGTCGGTGAGTGGTTAAAATGTTTTAAATGATTTTGAGCAATTGGTTCAAGCATGTGGACTAGGTTGGGATTGGTAGACCCACCTAGAGTTGGGATTAGAGTGGTAGCCTAATCACAAGCTTTGATTAGAGACTTTGGTTGCACTCTTTAATGGTTGTTTATGCCTCATGTTTAATTGCGATTGTGTTGGCTATGTATAATGTGTTATACATGTATGTTGAGGCTTGGCTTGATGCATTGTTATATGCATGTTGATGATAAATATGATGGGGATATACATATGTATGAAATATGATATGATATTTGTGTTAATGATATACATGTGGTGTTGGCATGTGAAATGATGTTATGAGGTGGTTGCATGATCCGAGGATCATGGTGAGTACATGCTAGGCATGGAAATGTGGTTTGTGCATGACGGTAAGTCATGGTGAGTACGTGCTAAGCACGGAAGTTGTTATGAAATGATATTGTGGAAGATTAATGAAATGTGTAGTATTGGCACTAGTATGCTTGGGTACAAATGATCGATCATTAGGATGTTTAGTGTGCACACGTGAGTCAAAATGTGCGCGTGGTCTTGATGATGGTAGTCATCAAGATGGAGTACGGGTTCGCCTGGAAATCTTCTTATATATATTCGTCGGTGGTGAGTGGAATCTCATCAATGAGCGTGAGGATGAGTGGAATCCCCTCTGCGTGAAACGAGGCGTGAGGATGAGTGGAATCCCCTCCGCGTGAACGGTGATGAGTGTAATCCCACCGTCAGGTAGTGGTTGTGTTGCTGGATATGAGTTCCAACGGTTATCCGCGTATTCGAGTCATAGCTAGGTGCCAATACGAATTGTGGATTATGTTACTCATATGTTGAATATGTGTTTTCCATATGTGTGGTTGGACTCGTTGAGCATGACATGGCATTGATACTATGTTCATGCATCATTTGTATTTTTGGCTCTAGCGGTTCGAAGGTAAGAACTCATGCATTCCACCTTGGTTGTATGCTCGTGCTTGGACCCTGCATTGTCGAGGTTTGTTTTATGAGCTACCCTCACTAAGCTTTTATGCTTACGCTCCTTTTTGTTCGACTATGCAGACCAGTAGCTTGTGGGTGGCAAGGGCAAGGAAGGGGGCTCCAAGTGTTGCTTTCGGTTAGCTCAAGTATGAACTTTAAATTGTAGATTGTAATAGTTAAGCAATGGGATAGGTGTTGTTGATTTGAATGTCTCGTTGTGTGTTGATTTGGTTTGGCTCTTGGTTGCCTTGTTTGAATTGCAAATCTTTCTTTTGTTGCATGTCTTGAATGCTTATAGGTTTTGCTTCTATAGTGTGAACCTTAAAGTGTCTTGTATGTCATCTTTTGGCAAATGCATGAATCTCTTGGATGAATGATGCTTATTAGCGTTGGTTGCCTCGTATGCTTAGATCTTGGTGGTTAAAGGTTGTTTGTATGTTGTTTGTGGCTAGGGGAGCCGTAAATCGCATCTAGATTCGAGTCTTAAGTTGTTTGGCTGAAATTTGGAAACTTTCTGTGCATGGCTTAAGTTTTGGCTTGGTGTATCGATACACGGGGGTGTATCGATACGCTCAAAGCTCACTGGAAATCTGATATTTTGGTGAGACTTTGGCGTATCGATATGGCTCCAAGCGTATCGGTACGGGTTTATCTCGTTGACCACGAGATGTTGACTGAGAAGAGCGTATCGATACGCTCAAGAGCTGTATCGATACGGTCTTCTTGTGTTGACCATAGGGAGTTGACCTTGGTCAAGGCGTATCGTTACCCTTGACAGGTGTATCGATACAACCTACTTAAAAAGGAAAAATGAGCTGTTTTAAATGTGTTGTTTTGGATGGTCGTTTTTATATATTCCTTGAGCTTCTGCTGTCTTGTTTCACATAGGACTTAATGTTGCATTTAGACAAGATAAATGAAAGAAATTTTCTAGGGTTGCTAACCGAGGTGGGACCTTAACGGGTTTCACATCGGTTTTCCCCGTGTAGCCTGCTCGGACCGGTCAGCCATCCAGACCGGGACGAGGGGGTTACATGACCCAGGTTTGATTCCCCTTGGGGCCAGCTTCCACTATTTCATTTTTCTTACTCCAATTGGTGGTGACACGTGTCACCACCTGATTGGGGAAGGAAAATAAATTTAATAAATTTAATAAAAATAGACAAATCCCTCAAATAAGGTGGTGACACATGTCACCACCTTATTAAATAATTAATTTATTTTATTAGATTAAATTGGGACTAAATTGAATGATTGTATAAATAAAGGGGACTAAATGTGTAAATTATACCAATTATTTTAACAGTCACGTTAACTTTTCCGTTTTTTTAACGGTAGGTGGCTATATTAGAACCAATTAAATAGTTATGTGGTATATTTAACACAATTGAAAATATAGTAATCAAATCGACACCAACTCTATAATTCAGTTGTCATTAGTATAGTTTACCCTAAAAAGAAAAACAGATTAAAGCAGAGAATTGAGAGGAAAGGTAGAGAGTTTAGACGAGAGAGGCAGACATAGTAAAAAGAGGAAACAAAATAACATTTTCTCCTCAATATTTTTGTCCTCACGTGTTTTTAATAAATTTCTCGTTTCCCCTCAATATTTTTATAATTACGGGAAGGGTCCCAAATAATATATTACATGTGGTTTCAAGTCTTTTCGCAAGTTATGAAGTTTTGTAGTCCCTAAACGATAATTATTTCGATATGGTCCTCGAACTTTTTTGATACACGTTAGTTCTAAACTTCGATTTTCAACCCATTTTCAATCTTTGATTATGCGATTTTCATAGTGCCGCATTATAAAAATTACCAAAAATGTAAAGATTAATGTGGACAAAAAGGTTTAGAGATTAAATTTAAAAAATTATCGAATTTAGAGATTAAAGATATGTTTGTTTTTAAAAATATATTTTTAATTTTATTTTCTAGTGTTATTTTAAGAAATTAATTTTCATTTTTAATTTTTTAATCTTAAAATTTAAAACAAATAGAAATGAAACTTATTTTCAAAAACAGAAAGAGTGAAAATATGTTTGGTATCTAGTTTTTTTTTAAATAAAAACTAAAAAATCATTATGAAATAATGAAATTAAAATAAAGGTAAACTATGTAAATGGTCACCAAACTTTTAGGGCAGTTTATTTTTGGTCACCTTACTTTTAAAATATTTGATAATGTCACACAACTTTTAGTTCGAATTCAATATGGTCCCCCGTTAGAAGTTGAGTTTGTTTTCGTTTTTCCTTAATAAAAATAGATAAATTACATCAACCATCACTCAACTTTCTTCTCACACTTATTTTGGTCACTAAAGTATAACAATTTTCAATTTAATAACTTAAATTTCGAATTGTTCATATTTTAGCCACTCTCAAATGACATGATTATACAAATAGAAAAATTCAATTAATCCTTAAAAAATTGGGTAATGGTTTTTTTTTTACTTTGCTTATTAAATTTACCATATTACCATATTTGATATTTTAATAAGCAAAGTAAAAAAAATATTACCCAAATCAAATATTCCAATTAACCGGTTAATCGATTTTTACACTCTTATCACAACCGAAAAATTATTAAATTTACATATTATCATATTTGATATTTTAATAAACAAAATAAAAAAATCATTTCCAAAATCAAATATTTCGGTTAACTAGTTAATCGATTATCTGATTTAATTGGTACAATATAAGATCGAGAATTGAATAATCTAAATTTACCAATCAACCAAAATACTTTTTAAGGATTAATCAAAATTTTCTTTTTGTATAAAATGTCATTTGAGAGTGGCCAAAATATGAACAATTTGAAAGTTAAGTTATTAAATTGAAAATTTTTAAACTCTAGTGACCAAAATAGGAGTGAGAAGAAAGTAGAGTGATGATTGGTGTAGTTTACCCATTTTTTAATTAAGAAAAAAATGAAAATTAACGGAAGGTAACGAGAGAGACAATATTAAAAGTGAACTAAAAGTTCGTGACTATATTGAAATCGAACTAAAAGTTGGGTGACCTTATTGTTGAGCTCGATATCCTTCAACCAAATTGCTTGTCAAGTGTGGAGAAGATTGAATTTTGTGTGTTTTTGGTGGAAGTAAAAATTGAAAGAATTTGGACAAGAATTTAGAGTGGTTCGGGTTTCTAAGTAAAGTCTACATTCACTACCTTAGCTTCCCACTAAGGATTTCAACAAATTCACTCTTGAATTTTTTCCCCTTTTTCTAGGCTAAGGAGGCAACCTTTACAACTCAAAGCTTTCTAACCCAAAGCTTGAGCAAACTCTCTTGTACAAAGAGAAATTCAAAGCAAACAAGAAATCCCTCTAAAAGGTATGTGTTTTCACACTGAAGCACTCACCCAAATCCTACAACACTTGAGCATATATTGACAATTGGAGCTCACAAGTGATTGTCTATACAAAGAATGTGACTTTAGCACTAAGACATGATTTTAATCATAGATATGTTGGCTTGTGGATCATTAGTCTTTCATAGATGCTTGAATGTCCTTTTTTATACTCTCAATTGAGTTTGTAGTCGATGGAGACCGTTGGAATTAAATTGGAGCTGTTGGAGCCTTTATTTCTCGTAATAAATGCAGGTATGATGATGTATGTTTCGATACGCTCGAAGCCGTATCGGAACGTCCTTCTTCAGAACTAGCCGTTAGAGTCTGATGTAATATGTTGTATCGAAACATGTTGGGCCGTATCGGAACGCCTGTATCAAAACGTCTAGTGCCGTATCGAAACAACTTGCAATTCAAATCGTCGTTGGGGATTTTAGCCGTTGGGATCTTTGCCACGTAGGCGTATCGAAACACGTAGGGGCATTTCGAAACAACCCCTATCCGTATCAAAACAAGTAATCCATGTATCGAAACGAGTTTTGGCAGTTTCAAAAGAAACCTTAAGGCATTTCGAAACGAGGTAAGTTGTTTTGGTACAGTCAAGCTAGAAACTTGGGTTTGGCTACTTTAAAACCTTTTAAAAACATTTTAAAACCTTTGAAACTTCCTCAAACATAATTTCAAGTTGTTTGGACTTAAAAACATTTTTAAAATCTTTTCAATTTAGTCCAAAGCTATTTTTCAATTATTATATCAAAAATCTCCCCATTTTTGATATAATAAAACCAACTTAAAAAATTGTGTTTGGGATTCTCCCCGTTTGTAAAATAAGTTTTGAATAAGAGACTAAATATTAGAAAGCAATTAAAGCTCCCATTATTCAATTGAAAATTTAATTTTTCAAAACATTCTCCCATTTTTGTTATATCAAAAATGGTTCAAACAAAGTTTGAAAACTTTTAAGTCCATAACAATGGAAAGTTAAAAATGACAAAAATATTGTTTTTGTGAAAAATATGTGCCCCTTACTCAAAGCATCATACAATGGTTAGTCCAACAAATATATGATAAACTAGTTGAATTAAAAATAAATCAAAACAAAGAGAATAAATTCAACTAGAAATTTACAACTTGAACCAAAGGTAAGATGTGAAGCCTTCATTCTTCAAGTGGTCTTCTTTGTGTGTATGAAGCTCCCCCTCAATGTTGTACTTTATTAATCATTCTCCAACACACCTAAAATAAGACAATCATGTAATTTTTTGTATCCAAATTGCTTTAGATCCATAAGCGTTAGTAGCACAAAGTTTAGTCTCCTTAGGAATCCATTTCATATTTTCATCCTTTTTAGTTGAAGTGAATAGTCCTTTTGGAACCCAAACACTTCTAAAACATTTTTTATTTGCAAATCTAGGTGTACTAGATTATCTTTGATAAAAATTTAATTTTTCAACATTTGTTTTCTTTTCAAGTTCTTTGGAAATCAAATCTTTTTCTTCTTGAACTTTATGAAGCAAATTTTTTAAATCAACACATTTTTTCTCAAACTCATTGAATTTTGCTTCAAGTTCAATTTTGGTTTTAAAATTCAAATCATTTTGAATTTTCAAATTTGAAACCATTTTCTTATTTTTCAAAATGTGGTTTTTAAACTCTAAAATCAAATCATCATAGACATCTTGTAATTCATCAAAAGAATAAGAAGTTGAAGTAGATGAATTAGAAGTTACCCTTGAATCTTCTTGGATGGCCATGAGACAAATGTTTGCTTGTTCATTGTCGGTGGAGTCATCGTCACTCCAAGTAGCCACATATGCCTCATTCTTATGGCTTGAAGAGCTTGCCCTCTTCTTCTTCCTCGATTCATGCTTAGATTCTTTCATTTTGCTCTTCATGAATAGGGTAAACTTCTCGAAGAGATAGGATATCTCTTCTTCTTCACTTTCCTCCTCACTTAAATCTACATGTAGGCATGTGAAGGAATTGAGAGCAACGACATTTGTGTTAATGTCTAGCTCTATGATTTTCTTCTTCCCCATCTTCGTTATCTTTTCCTTCTTCTTCTCCTCTTTTTTTCATTTCTTCATGATTTCATGAGTGAGAAGAGACCCCAAGAGTTCATCTAACTTTAAGGTCTTGAGATTTTTGGTTTCGATGATGGCGGTCTTCTTTGAGTCTCATGACTCGAGAAGAGAATAGAGAAGCTTTCGGACAAGCTTGTCTTCTGAAATGATTTCTCCATAACCTTTGAGTTCATTTGTGATGGTGGAGAATCTATCAAACATATTTGTGATGTCTTCATTCGGTTCCATCTTGAAGTTATCATACTTGAGGTTGAGAAGACCGACCTTGGTCTCCTTTACTTCGTTAGTTCCTTCGTATTTGACTAAAAGCTTGTCTCATACCTCATTGGTATCTTCTTATAGATGTTGGGGTTAAATGCACAAAAGAGATTGTGCAAAGCCTTGCAATTTAGCTTCATCTTCTTGCGATCATACGCATTCCATTCCGCTTTGCATCTTTGTGGTACGTAGGGGTGATAATGAGCCTGACCGGCTCGCGAGCTATTCGGGCTCGGCTCGGTCAAAGCTCAGCTCGAGTGAGCTCGACTCGGGCTCGACTCGAAACCTTAACAAGTCGAGCTGAGCCTACCTAGGCTCGGCTCGAAAAGCTCGTGAACAGGCTTGAAATCTACATATGCACTAAAATAAATTATGTGTTTGTATTTTCTTTCATTAGTTGATTGTTGTTTGATTTTTTATTTTCTTTAATTATGTGTTTGTATTATAAGAATATTTATTGATTATTTGGATTAAACTAATTTTTGGCACCTTTTTCCCCTTTCCGGTCATTGAATTTCGTTTTAGTGTTGGTTATGAAAGAGATTTTTAACGAATATTTTATATAAAAAAAACTATAGCAAAATTTTTCATTTTGAGCCGAGCCGAGCCTGACGAGCCCAAGCCGAGCCCAATAGAATTGTTTTCGAGCCGAGCCCAATTACACTATTTTCGAGCCGAGCTGAGCCTGGCCAGGCTCGGGCTCTGCTCGGCTCGTTATCACCCCTAGTGGTACGTATGGACCATTTTCAACAACATCCCAAAGCTTGTAATCTTCGACCTTGATGAAAAACATTATTCTAGTCTTCCAATAGGCATAGTTGGTCCCGTCAAAGAAAGGTAGCTTGTCGATGGATTGCACCATTTCTCCGGTTGATTGTATTGTTGGTTGAGCTAGCCGAGATAGCCTCAATAAGATGTTAATCCTCTCGATTGAGTCTCACTCTGATATCAATTGTTGAGCTCAATATCCTTCAACCGAATTGCTAGCCAAGTGTGGAGAAGATTGGTTTTTAGGTGTTTTTGGTGGAAGCAAAAATTTGTAGAACTAATGTTTTGATATAATATTTGAAAAATGTTTTGGACTAAATTGAAAAGAATTTAAAATATGTTTTTAGTCAAAAACAACTTGAAAATATGTTTAAGGGTTTTACAAGGCTTTGGAATGATTTTAAAGTATATTTAAAGTAGTCAAAACCAAGATCTTCAGGTGTCCGTACCGATACGCCTTAGGGTTTCAACTACATGAATTTTCCAGTAGCCAAAACCCGTACCGATATGCTTAGCCGTATCGATACGGTGTGTTTTGAAATAGCCCAACGGCTAGTCGCGTACCGATACGGGTGTATCGCGTATCGATACGCCTAACTACCCCAACGGTCATTTTCCCAACGGTCTTTAATTTGCAAGACCGTACTGATACGCTAGGTAAGCGTATCGATACGCATCAACTGAAGAAGCCCAACGGCTAATTCCTTATCGGGACCGTATCGATACGGTTTGAAGGGTATCGATACGCCAAGCTGCAAAACCGCATTTATGGTGGGAAATAAAGGCTCCAACGGCTCCAATTCAATCCCAACGGCTAGTAAAGACTACAAACTCATCAAGGAGTATAAAAAGGACCTCCAAGCATCTTGTAATGGTTAATGCTTCAATTGTTACAACATTATGATGTCAAAATTTGTCTAGAGCTTAAATTGTATATTTCTTGCTTAGACAACACTTCTGAGCTTAACATTGTTAAATTTGCTCAAGTGTTTAGGTTTTGGGTAAGTTCTTAGTATTGCAAACACATACCTATTAGAGGGATTTCTAGTTTGCTAAGTCTTTCACTTGTAAAAGAGTGTTTGATCAAGCTTTGGGTAGAAAGCTTGATCATTGTAACGATGTCCTCCTAATCCGAGAAAAGGGGACGAAATTCTTAGTGAATTTGTTTGGAAATCCTTAGTGGGAAGCTAAGGTAGTGGATATAGACCTTGGTTAGAAGGTCAAACCACTATAAATCCTTGTGTAAATTGTCTATCTTTTCCTTCCCACATTTACACCCAAATTATCCAACTTCTTCACACTTGGCGAGCAAGAACGGTTGAACGAATCGAGCCCCTCACATCTCAACAAAATTGAAAGAATTTAGACAAGGATTTAGAGTGGTTTGGCTTTCTAACTAAAGTCTACATCCACTACCTTAGCTTCCCACTAAGGATTTCAACAAATTCACTCTTGAATTTCTTCCCTTTTTCTAGGCTAAGGAGACAAATTTTACACACTCAAAGCTTTCTAACCCAAAGCTTGAGCAAACCCTCTTGTACAATGAGAAATTCAAAGCAAACAAGAAATTCCTCTAAAAATCTATATGTTTGCACACTAAAGCACTCACCCAAATCTTATAACACTTGAGCATACATTGACAATTGGAGCTCACAAGTGATTGTCTATACAAAGAATGTGAATTTAGCACTAAGACATGATTTTAATCATAGACATGTTGGCTTGTGGATCATTAGTCTTTCATATATGCTTGAAGGTCCCTTTTTTATACTCTCAATTGAGTTTGTAGCCGTTAGAGACCATTGGGATTGAATTGGAGTTGTTGGAGCCTTTATTTCCAGTAATAAATGCAGTTCTGGTGATGTCCATTTCGATACGCTCGAAGCCGTATCGAAACACTCTTCTTCAGAACTAACCATTGGAGTCTGATGTAGTATGTCGTATCGAAACACGTTGGGTCGTATTGGAATGCTCGTATCAAAATGTCTAGTGTCGTTTCGAAATAGCTTATGATTCAATTAGCCGTTGGGGATTTTAGCTGTTGGGATCTTTTCCACGTAGGCGTATCGAAACGCGCAGGGAGTTTCAAAACAACCCCTATCTGTATCGAAATAGGTAAGTCATGTATCAAAACGAGTGTTGGCAGTTTCAAAAAAAAATTGTAGTTGAAACCCTAAGGCGTATCGAAATGGGGTAAGCCGTTTCGGTACAGTCAAGCTGGAAACTTGGGTTTGGCTACTTTAAAACATTTTAAAACCTTTGAAACTTCCTCAAACATACTTTCAAGTTGTTTGGGCTTAGAAACATTTTTGAAATCTTTTCAATTTAGTCTAAAGCTATTTTTCAATTATTATATCAAAACAAATATCTCAACACTTATCGAATATTTTAAAAGTATGGTGACCAAAATGAATCCGCCCTAAAAGTTGGGTGACCATTTATGTAATTTACCTTTAAAATAATACTATTAGAAAATGTTATTATAATAATAAAAAACAAAATATGATTAAAGAAACCAAAATTTTAAAAGGTAAACTACTTAAATGACCACCTAACTATAGTAGTGGTTTCGATATGACCACCATACTTTCAATTTTGTCGATATGACACTTAACTATTTAAGTGGTATCAATCAAGTCACCTACAATTAAAATCGAATGGGAAGGGTGATGTGGTAGTTAACATAAATGTGTATAATTATATATTTGGTCCTCGTTACTTACACAATCTATCAATTTAGTCATAATTTTAATTTAACTCAATAAATTAATCATTCAATTAAGGGGTGACAAGTGTCACAACTTGATTAGATGAATTTATCTATTTTAATTTGATTTAATAGAATTATTTTTCTCCTCCAATAAGGTGGTGACACATGTCACCTAATTAAATGAGGGAAATAAAATAAAGGAGCAAGGCTTGCACATGATTCGAACCTAGGTGATGTAGGCGTAAAATAAATCTATTAAATCAAATTAAAATATATAAATTCCTCTAATCGAGTTGTGACCTTTTTTCGCCCCTAATTGAATGATTAATTTATTAAATTAAATTAAAATTATGACTAAATTGATAGATTGTATAAGTAACAAGGATCAAAATGTGTACTTATACAAATTTATGTTAACTGCTATAAATTTATGTTTTATTTTCTAGAAAACAATTTTCTAATTTTTACAATCAAACATTTTTTCAACGTTTTTTATTTTTTAAGAAGCATAAAATAAATGAGCAAGGCTTGCACAGGATTCGAATCTAGGTGCTGCAGGCATAAAATAAATCTATTAAATCAAATTATAATATATAAATTCCTCTAATCAAGTTGTGACATTTGTCACCCCTAATTGAATAGTTAATTTATTAAATTAAATTAAAATTATGATTAAATTAATAGACTGTATAATTAACAAAGATCAAAATGTGTACTTGTACAAATTTACGTTAACTGATATAAATTTATATTTTATTTTCTAGAAAACCATTTTCTAATTTTTACAATCAAACATTTATTCAAGTTTTTTTTATTTTTTAAGAAAATGAGAATAAAAACGACCTATATTCTCTAAACCAAATAGACCCTAAATATCCCATTTAAAACGACAAGCTCAACCTTTAATTTTTAGTTGTCAAAATTTTAAAAGCATAAAGGAGTACAAGGATCAATTCCACAACTTCTTCATGGTACAAGAACTAGTTACAAAATTTGACCTTATTAAAATTTCATTTCGACACAATTTGAACCTAAAATAATCCCATCCCAAACCCTAACTCGAACTAACCCATGTTTACCATTAAATTTTAACAATGTAAACTGACAAAAGATGCCCTAACGTTTGTATGTTTTTGTCATTTGGCTCTTTATTCTTTTTTTTTATCAAACAACAGCAATATTTCAATTTAATCTAAATATGCTCATGTTGCATGGAAACTGTCAATCAACTGACGATCAACGACTGATGTTAACTAGACTTACCACGCGTTAAGATCTGCTGACATGTCAACATCATATTTGCCACGTGTCACTATCTAGTTCGGCCACGTGTTAGCATGATAGTCAACCATGTGTCACCATAAAGAAAGATATAACAAATAATTTTTTTAAATCTAACGTGGCATATGCCACATCAGTCGATCTTAACGCGTGACAAATTTAGTCAAAATTAACCGTTAACCGTCAGTTAACTAACATTTTCAATCAAACAAGGACATATTTAGATCAAATTAAAATTTTAAAGGGTTGTTTGCTAAAAAAAAGAATAAGGGCCAAATGACAATATACAAACGTTGAGACATCTTTTGTCATTTTGACTTTTTAACAACCCAAACTTGTCTTATCCGAACTCGAAATGACATAAATTAATAATGATCCAACCCAAAGATCATAATGATCCGACCCGAAAAGCTCGAACCTCAAACCCAATGACCTACCAATAACAATTCTAAACCAAAATTAACACGAACCAAAATGATCCAAAAAAATAATTAAAACTCAGAATTAACTAAATCCTGATTGCCTGACCCGTCCAAGCCCAAGCACCTTTGACATGTATAATTCCATTGAAAGAAACCACTCATTTCCATTCTGATTCTGAGACTGCTGAAGCTTACAAAGCAGTACCTCTCCTATTGTTATATAAGCTATTGTCAGCTATTCTTTCCGTGCATTTTAAACCAGTATGAATATGATCCTCCATATCTATTTATTCGACGAAAAAGAAGTTAGGATGAAGATAAAATCCTATACAAAATCCGCACGATTTATGCTTCAGGGAGACTTTCTAATCATTGATGCCTTTGAGACGCTTGATAGCTGTGCTTACCATTGTTTCTTTCCTTTCTTCTTTCTCTTACTTCCGCTACCACTACCACCACTGGCACCGCCCATATTGCTACCGCCAGTCTTCGAGCCACTTCCAGGTTTGGGAACTGGGCTTTCTGCAGAGGTGCTACCTGGAAAATTGTCAAACATGCCTGCTTGTACTGCATTCTGTAACCACTCTAAGAATTCTTCCTCTGTCATGGTTTCATCCGGATTAGGCGTTGGTATTTTCCCACCTCTCTGTCCGGAACTAGATCCCTTGCCAGTACTATGCTTGGATGTCAAACTAGTGTTGACGTGAAAACTTGGCTTATGCGTGTTCGGTGGACATCTCATTCCCTACAATAAAAATCCAGCAGCATTCGACTGTTTTATCCTCGACTAAAGAGGTTTTAAGAGAGTCTAGACAAAGAATGCAGATTGGAAGAGTGTCAAATGAAAATTCTAGCATTGTATTGAACTCCGGATATCTTCGTATTAACCAGTTTCCGATATGTATTTAGGATCAAACTTCTGGTAGATACTTTGAAAAGTTCATTTCTAATAACCAAAGATTACTTAATAAATGCATGGAAGATAAAACATCGCTTTACCTGACAAATATACCATTCAGTAGCATTATATATCTTGCTATCGGCACAAACATAGGCAGAGGGAGCATCCACCTACACCATAACGAAATAACTATTACATAAAGACACAGAATCAATCTTGAGATTTAAGAATATCGAGCCAAAAAAACTCATCGCTAAACCAGTTGGTTTTGTTTTGGGGCCATAACTAGTGTAAATATTTTAGAAGTGATTCTCATTCCTCTTATTTTCAACTGTTTTCCTAGAGAATGTATAATCTATTATATGTTGAAACAAAGACATAGAAAAACCGGGGAAAAAAGTATCAGCATGTGAGGGCGCAAAGTGCATACCTTCTGCAATAAGCCGAAAAGGAAGGGCTGGGATGATTGTTCAACCCATCCATCTCCGTCTTTTGCTTGATGAAAATCTTTGCATTCCTTCAGACAATATTCCAGAAACATAAATAATTTATTGTGAGGGACAGGACACCATGTTCTCGAAATTGGGGACTCATGCTTGAAGGGCTACTTAAAAAGTATAGATGATGTTTTAGGAGGAAAAGGAAATACCTGGCACCATCTTGCTTGAGATTTTGATTTCTTTGTCTGTAGCCAGACATGAAAGTTACCGCATTTTTTGCAGGCAATTCGCCTAGGTTCTCCGAAAGCTTCCTCCCCATCAGCCTCTGGCCATCCAAATCCAGAAGGAAAAATACCATGCCCACCATTCTGCGCAATCAAAAGCAATAAAAAGGTCAGGTATGATACAGAGATTTGATACACCTAATATATATATATATATAGAGAGAGAGAGAGAGGATCCTTTTACACTATGTAAAACTTTTTAGTTTTACACTTATTTAGGACCATTGGATGAGTGTAAACTAATGGTTGAGATTAGTTGAAAATTTGGAGATTTTTAGGGGGGGGGAGAAGAGTTTAATCTCAACCATTAGTGTAAAACTTTGTGACTTTTACATAGTGTAAGTGGATCCTAACACACACACACACATATATCGAACTTCAAGTAAGAAAGTTTAACATGATAGACATTCGGCAATTATATTTAAGTGAAGAACATGGAGGACATATGCTCAAACCTTTCGAGAAGCATTTTGAAATCTACGGAAATAGTTTAGCAGCTCCTCCCCCCTAAGTTCGTCATCGTATGCTTTTCGCTTCGTAGAATCAAGTAAGACCTAGATATGAAATTATATTATTATTCTCAGAAATGAAATGAAAACCATATCCGGTCAAAAACATAGTAAACCGAGAGATTACCTCATATGCATTTTGAAGTTTTTTAAAAGCTTCCACAGCCTTCTCATTTCCCATGTTCTTATCAGGATGGACCAGCATTGCCTATCAAAGCAAAATTCAATATCAGAGATGTCTTGTTCCATTTTATTATGGTAAACAATCTGAAAACAATAACAAACGTTGGATATCAAGTGTAAGCTGATTCAATAGAACTTCCGTAGAAGCTCACTCAGATTTATCAAGAACAAGACCATAACAAGTAGAAATATAATGTATGATCATATCCAAATAGTGTGAAAAATACATAGGAGGTACCTTTTTTCTATATTCACGCTTTAGTACACTAACATCGACGTTCTGATATCTCGACAAACCCAATGCAGAATAGTGATCGGTGCAGTTCAACAATCGAGCAACTTCTTCTTCAGAAGTTATCTCGACATCAACCCCACTAGTTGAAGCTACCCCAGGACCACGATCTGCTGAAAACCCCGGAGCATTTTCAGAGAAAGAGGCATGCATTCCATTTGTTTGTTCTGGATTTACATTAGGTCTTGCTTGCTGATTTATGTTGTTCTTTAGGTAGTAGATCAAAACATCACTCGAGATAAATGATAGAGTTAGAGCCAGAAGCAAACCGAGCCATCCGTTATACATCCAAGCACAATATACAGAATACATAGTGGTGATCGTTAACGCAAGACGCTCATGGCTAAATGAATATGCCAATCCTGAATAATAGCAAGCATTAGAATTCCATACATTTGGAAGAATAAATTTGCAGATGGAACAAACCCAAGCAAAAAGGGAAGAAGTAATCACCTCCAAGGAAGATCACAAGAAGAGTAGTCCAGAAACTTCCATAAAACCACAGGAAAATAGACCCAAAAACAGCTACTACCAACATAGCTAAAGTAAACCCGATAAAAACTGCTGTCAGAGCAGCTATGGCCTGTGTAGCATTTAAAGAAGTAAATGCATAATTGGTCAATAGCTCAAGAAATTCCTCCAAATGATCAATAAAATCGTTGTTAAAGAATACACAAAATTAGGCAATCGATAGCTCAAAAATCCTCAACAGTATCAAATAAAATCCTTGTGAAAACATTTTTATGCAGTTGATAGTTCACGGGATTCTTAAAATGCAAATTGAGGCATCTGGATCTCATGGAAAAAGAAACCTTAAGAAAAACAAAGATGAGATGCAACCAGCACTTACCAAGAGCATAAGAAACTTCAACGTCCCAACCATTGCAATCACTGAGAAAATACTGCACCATATAACTGAAAAAAGTGATGTTGTACCCATTCGGAGAAAGGAATCAATTCCCCTAAGAGTACAGTCCAACCAGATTATTGACAACAGAAGCATGATATTACCGAAATGCCTAAGCCAGGTCAACACGATGGGATATAATCGCTCAGCCTTTACTTTGACATGATCTCGAGCATTATACATTTTAGTTGTTAAGGAAATGAAAATTGGCCTCTGCCTCTCAAGCCATTGGCTTATCACATTCAAGGTGGATGCAGCTGCTGCTATTGCTGCTGCTCTCATATTTCTTACCACCACATAATCTGAAAACTTCACATTCTCCATTGCATATTTAAGGTGAAAACCATTCAACAAGCAGCCCCAAACTCCTTTTTTGTGTTTTGGATGAAGGTTTCCATCAGGTGAAATTTCATTCTGTTCCCTTCTAGTTGAAGCTTTGTCTGAAGCTGCATTTTCAATGCAATCCCCAGAATTACTCCCGGTAGATATTGATTGACCAAGACCCTCAGCTGCATCACCATGCTTCTCTGTTGTTGCTGATATCTCAGGATTCTGCATATATTTATTCTCAGTCCCAGCTTGCTGACCTTTGCTAACAGTCTCGGTTAAAGTACTGTCTGGAGGATTACCATTCGGTAGTTCCTCTCCATGAAAAACCATTTTCTCATTTGCTTTTCCTCTCCCTTTGGCATTAGAGACTCGATAACCTGCCTCCGTACCCCTCTGTTTCCCATTCTTCTGCTGATTACCTTTCCGAGCCATAAAATTATAACAGTCTATCACTTCCTTGAAAACAGAAATCAGTTTAAGCTATCCCTATCCTATCAACCATGGAAGATGGTTGTGAGTTTTGACATTAAAAAGAACAAGTTCTCCCCAGAACAAAACATTTGCACCTGCCACCGAAGAACGGACACAGTTAGCCGATACACATATAATATAACTACATAAACAAAGTATTCATGAGGTTTTCAATGATCCGATCACTCGATATCACACAGAAAATGAAAACAAAAGAGGTCTGATGTTGCTAACTGAGGAACTACCAGTTTGACATAAAGCCTCATATCAAGCACAATTTTGACAATTTCCATAAAACTTCATCAATTAAATAGAAGGCAAATTAACCATACTTGCAATTTCTAAGAGTAAATTAAGTTCTCTTCTACTTTTATTCCCAGTAATTAACAATCAACTTCTCATCAACATGTTGTATCTAATACTAAACATGAAACACAGATAAAATTAGAACACACAGACAAATCATTCATACAAGAAAGAAGAAGAAAGAAAACCCAATTGGGAATCTAAAAACCAACAAAATTTCATAGCAGAACAAGGGAATTCATTAAATAAAACAAAGGGTTGACATTTAACAGAAGAAAAAGGCAGGCAAATGAACCATTACCTTGAACCCGGGGGAGTGCAGTAACAATGGAGAAGAAACGAGAGAATACCCAATAAAAAGCCCTAGAATTGGAGAATCAAAGAAAAGGGGTGAAATAAAGCGTGATATTCTATTGTTTTTGATACAGCATAAGCTAAAGTATTGTTTAAGAACAGAAAATGGGGGGCCGCAGAAAAGAGAGTGTTTCAGCACGCGAAGCTGAAAGATGAAAGTTGTGTGTTCTTCCAATCCCAATTCCACGATAGAGAAAGGAAAGGATATTGTTGGTGGGGTCTGTTTGGTTGGTTCCTCACTTTGGGCTTCTGCTCTATCTCGGTTAAGCTTATTCTTTTCATAGGTATTCGGTTTAGGGTTAATATCCTAACCTCCAATTAAATTAAATCCAACTTTTATAAACTCGACTAAAAAAAATTGAGTTATATAATAAGATTTGAATAGCTCGGAATTATTAGTAATTAGTAGATTGATTTTTAAGTTCGAGACATGTCCTCAATTCTGTCTATACCTAGAAATATGAAGAAATATATGTATATCGTATATGATTATAAAATTCATTTAACTTTGAATCAATTAGTATCACAGCATTATAAAATATAATTTGAACAAAAACTTTAACAACTTGACTTAAATCGAATTTCATAACCTTCACTTAAAAAAATCAAATAAAATTTAAATTATAAAATAATATTCGTCAACTCAAGTAACTTAAAATATTTTTAATTTACTCGCTTGAATATTCCCCTTAGTGATAGTCTTAAACTGGTATCAATTAATTATATGTTTTAGTCAAATTTTTGGATGTGTTTTTTATTAATACCAATTTATGCCACTATATAATGATAAACTTGAAATAATATAATAAAATACATGATTTATATCCGAATTTATGACTTGATTTAATTATTTTTTAATTTGGTAATTCTATCCATGAAAATTTTAGGCTCGAATATAACAATCAACAAATTATTGAATATAACAAGATTTGTATTCATGGAAATTTCAATTTTGCATATATAACGAGTAAAAATATCGAATATAACAAGATTTATATCTATAAAAAAATTAAAATTTCAGATATCGGATATCCGATTCGAATGTGAAATAACTATCCGTATTTGATCTGAAATTTTCATATATATGATCTAAATTATTGGAAAAATAAAAAACAAATTAATATTTGAAATTTCGGATCGAATTTTTTCACACCCCTAATTTACATGGACATTATTTTATAAAATATCTCCATTTACTTGGCATAATAGTGAAATTCGTCATCAAGGTTTTATCTATTTTACAATCTCATCCTTAATGTTTCTCATATTCCATTTTCAATCTCGTCACTTCATTCATCTACCACTTTAGTTTCAGATCTAAAAAACAGAGCTCGAAATTCGTAACAGCCATGGGAGTGATCAAACTAGCCATCTAAGTGTCGGACCTTGAGAGAAGTGCCTCAATGTGAGTTCAGGTGCAGTCGCTGTAACACCGATGAAGATACTAATTATGTGTTAAAAACTTGCCCAATTGCTATAGAGTGTTGGAATTTATGGAGTGTCATATGAATCTAAATGCCAATGCTTTTTTTATCAGACTGCTTTAAAGTTCCGTTGATGGCTTATTCGAGGCCGCGACTCGAAGAATGTTGTATGATTTGTTGGTAATTTTGGTGGGCTAGGAATGAAGCTGTATGGAACAAAATTGTTGTTGTTTCCTTGGTCTTCGTTATCGAGTCTGATATGCGATCACCGAAGGAATGGGAAGGAATAAAAAAATTGCTCCTTTTCAGTGTCGTTATTTATGCCTCCACACTAAAAATTAGGTTTAGAGTTTAAGATTATGATTTAAAAAATTTAGGCTAGGTGTATTTTTTAGAGTATAAAGTTTAGGATTTAAAATTTAAGGTTAGGGCTTGAAATTTAATTTTTTATCCGAAAAGAGAAGATACTCAAATTCAATTATAGGAGAGTCGAATCGAATCGAATTATCGTAGGACTCTCGAGTCTCGACTACTGATATTGGGAGATCGAGAACTGGTGGGTCATGGGTGGGAGTGTCAGGTTGGTGGCTTGGTTCTGCCTAGGGATGGCAATTTGATCCGAATCCGATCCGAATCCGATTCGATCCAAAGGAATTTATCCGATTCATATTCGATTGAAAAAAATCCGAGTCCGAATCCGAGTAAAATGTCCGAGTCCTAATAGGAGATGGGTTGGATATGGATCATGCCAAGATCCGATCCGAATCCAAATCCGATCCATATCCGAGTCCGAATCAAAATATTTAAGACTTTTAACTCCTTAAAACAAAATATCATGTATAATATTTACATTAAAACAAGAAGACAACATAAATAAAGTAAAAAGTTAAACTAAATACATTAAAAGAAACATAACTACATATATTTTTTTAAACGAAAACATAAATGTATATATTAGGTAATTTGGAATAATAGTAAAAATAAAATTAACTTTTTATATATATATATATATATATATTAAGAATGTAAGTTAAATAATAATAATATTTGTTATGATTTATATATATTAATTAACCTTAATATAGTGTAATATATCTATTTATACCATATGCATGTATAAATAAATATGAAAAAAACAAATGCAAAATCAAGTCATAGATAAACAAACAATAAAATAAATACAATGGAGAAACAAATAAATGTAAATATCAATGAATTACTAAAAATTAAGAAAGTTAGTGAATGAAATAGTAAGTAATGTGCAATCGATAGATAAAGTTGTGATATATTATGCTAAAATTATGAATTAAAATAGAAAGCAAATTAAAAGCATAAACAATAAACACAAAAAATTAAATGTAGTCAACAAATAAGAGATAAAAATGAACAAGTGTAGAATTAAATAACATAAATTAAATGCGTAAGAAATTAAATATACAAAATTATAGACTGATTTGCACTAAAATAAAATTATTAGAGGGTCAAAACACAATATACCTTAAAGACGCTAAAATTCGTGAATCTACCCCTCAGACTTGAGTCAAGACTAAGGATGACAATTTAATCCAAATCCAAAAACTCTGATCTAAATGCGGTTGAAACAAATCCGAATCCGATCCGAAAAAATCCGATCCAAAAACAATCCGATCCAAATCCCTTTGAAAAAAAATCCAAATTCAAATTCGAAAAATATATTTGAGTCCGATTGTAACGAATTCGGACTTAGATTTTATACAATCCGATCCAAATCCGATCCATTATCATCCATAGTTCTGCCATCTTCAAGCAAGAATGCCAACGTGGGACACTGCTGTCTTATCGATACTTCGTTAAGTATATTCCTTAATTTGTAGCAGAAAAGGTAAAATTTTGGTTTTGATCCTTGTATTATATTCAAATTTGGCATTTAGTGGAGTACGTTAAATTTTGCATAAGTTGATCTCATTACTTTTCTAAAGCGATAAGTAATTAATTCAAATAACTATTTGATATATAATTTGATCTTTCTATTTAAACGGTGTGCTTTTAAAAAAAATCCACATAAAAGCAAAAGTAAATGACCAAATCAAGTTAAACTGAAGTTAATGGACTAAATTCCAAATTTAAATTTAGAGAAATGGTCAAATCAAGTCAGCATATTGCACAAAAAATCAACAAATATTTATTTTTTAAGGGTCTTATCGCAGTAAATTGTATATAACCTTTTAAATCTTTACCATCCAACTGAAACATGCATAGAGGAGTTAACATCTTTGTTAGAAAAAATAATAATTACCAAATGGCCTGCCACTAACTCTCCAAGACATACATTGTTGGGATTGTAGCACGCTCGAATCGATCACCGAAATCATCAAGGAAGGTTGTAAATGTTTTGTGGTTGAATTGGCTAAAATCAAAATAAAGTTAGACAAGTGACACAATGATTTTAGAGTGGTTCGGTCTTCTAACAAGCACCTACATCCACTACCCTAGCACACCACTAAGGATTTCCCAATTCACTCAACAATGAATTCGTCCCCTTTTCCCGGATTAGAAGGAAACCATTACAACCCTATCTTTTGGACTTGGCTGAGATAGAACCAACTCTAGTTTTTCTCTCAAGGCTAAACTAGAACATCTCTTTTTACAAAGGATTTGTTTGGTAAACTTAATACTTCACAAGGTGGGTGTTTACACAAATTTAAGCTCACAAGAGTACAAGAATTTATAATAAAGCTCACTCTCTAAAGACTATGTACAAGAGAATAGTAAAATAAAGATTTAGACTCTAATTCTCTTGACCATATTGCTTGGATGTTGTCTCTAAATTTCTTTAAGTGTTTCAGCCTTCAATTTATAGTTCCAATTGAGTTTGTGGATGTTACTAGCCGTTAGGATGTTTTGGAGCCGTTGGAGACTTTATTTCCCACCATAAATGTTGTTCTGCAGACGTCCGTTTCGAAACGCCCTTCTTCAGAACTAGCCGTTGAAGTCTAATGTAGCAAGTCGTTTCGAAACGCCTCTGGCCGTTTCGAAACCCTTCTAGCCGTATCGAAACGGTTATACAGGTGACAGTTAAGCTGCAATTTAAATTAGCGTTGGGGAGGTTTTGACCGTTGGGCGTATCGAAACACCAAAGGGGTGTTTCGAAACGAAAACCCTTCGTATCAAAACGGGCAAGCCCTGTTTCGGTACAAGTTTTGGCAGTTTCAAAATGTTTCGATACAGATCCCCTGTTTCGAAGCAGTTACCTTGAAAAGTCTAGTCTGGTTACTTAAAAACGTTTTAAACCTTGCCAAAACCATTTATAAACATTCACAAACTTGTTTGGACTTAAAGGCAATTTTGAAATCTTTTCAATTTAGTCCAAAATTATTTTTCAATTATTATACCAAAACATTAGTTCTTCAATCTCCCATTTTTGATATAATAAAATTAACTTGAAAAATTGTTTGAGATTCTCCCCCTTCAAGTATAAAACTTTGAATAAGAGATTTCAAAAAATAAAAGAAGTTAAAGCCTCCCTTATTCTCTTGAAAAATCAATTTTTCAAATCATTTCTCACTTTTTTATTATATCAAAAAGAATTTAAATAACTTTAAGTTCAAAATAACTTAGGATGTTAAAATATTGACACAAATAAGAATTTTTGTTTTAAAATGGCTCATCCTTACTCAAGCATCATTGTTAGGCTTAACAAATAATCCAAGACTTTAAAACGAAAATTAGATAACCAAAGATAAAAGAAAATAAAAGCTATAAGCTTAGAGGTTACCCAATTTCTTCACTTGTGTGACTAGAGCATTTTCATGTCTTTGCATTTCTTCCAATTGCTCCAACACACCTACAAAAGACATTCACTTGATTTTTGGTATCCAAATTGCTTTGAATCCATTTACGTTAGTCACAATGTCTTTAGTTCTCTTAAGAACCCATACTTGTCTAATCCTATAAGATTTTCTCTTCTTAATATGACAAGTATGTAAGGAATGACCATGATAATGGCAATGTGAGTAGGGGTGAGCGTTCGAGCGAGTCGAGTCGAGTCGAGTCAAAAAAATTCGAGTTATTCGAGTTCAATCGTCATATTTTACAACTTGAACTTAAATTGAAATTTTTTCGATTCGAGTCGATTTTAGCGAGTTCGAGTCGAGTTCGAGTCGATTCGATTTTTCGAGTTTGGTTTTAATTTAAACATTTTTTTATTTATATCTACATATATATTTCTTCATATTATTTTTCACATGTGTAAAAAAAGATTTTGAATTATATCTACATACATATAAATTGACTTATGACTAAACAATACAATGATTCTAAAAGCACAAAAATAAGAACACTTTTTTCATCAAACAAGGTAAACTTGTCCAAATTTCAATTGTAACAATCAAACCAACAAAAAGAAAACTCAACCTTCCATTATAAACTACGGGCCTCGTTAAAAACCTCCTTCTTATCTAGGTAACGCCAAGACGAGACCAAAGATAGCGGAAGGAGGAAAAGACTACCCTAAAATATATTAATAACTAAAGCAAATAACACAGTAGAGTTTAGAAAATCCAACATCACATGTCAAAAGATACAAACCAATAAAAACAAAAACATAATAGTTCAAAAAAGAGAATTGCAACAAACTTTTTTCGAGTTCTGAATTATATTGTCGAGTTTTCGAGTTTCTATACAAATTTAATTGTAATTATTTACCATGTTATAATACGATTTGATTCTAATTTAAACGACTTTCTCTATTCATATAAGATATGCATATATATATATATATATATATATATATATATATATATTTCTTCATATTATTTTTCACATGCATAAGTAAGATTTGTAATGTTATTTAATAAAAAGATTTGTAATGTTATTTAATAAAAAAATATCATCTAAACTTCTAAAATATATTTATAATATTATTTTTAAATAAGAAACTTTTAAGGATAAAGTACTGATGGGGGTATAAATGAGTCAATGAATTGATGTAAAGAAAAAAATTACAAAAAATCGGTTGAATGATCAAATTGAATAAAATATAAAGTTAAAGGGCTAAATTAAAAAAAAGAATATTTTTTTAAAAATATGAATTGAAGTTATATAGATATTATATAGTGTTAGTGAATCATGTGGTTTAATTTTGGTAAAAAAAATAGACTTAAAAAGAAAGAGAAATTAAAGAAATGGGAAACATTCAAAGTTGAGGGGCTAAATAACAAAAGTAGAAAATTTAATTTAAAAATATGAATTGAAGCTAAATAGGTATTCTAGTTTCTACATTGGTTTAGGAGCATGTGGTTCAATTTTGGTCAAAATTGACTTAAAACGAAGGAGATATTGAAGAAATGAGGAAATCATACAAAGTTAAGGGGCTGAATTGAAAAAATATGAAATTTATTTTAAAAATATAAATTGAAGATAAATATGTATTCTACGCTGGTTTAGGAATATGTGGTTCAAATTTGGTCAAAAATGGACTTAAAATGAAGGAGGAATTGAAGAAAAATGAAATCAGTGACTAAATTGTAAAACTGTAAAATTCGGTTTTTCGATTTTTCAATTTTTCGAGTTGGGCAAATTCCAAACCGACTCGAAATCGAAATTTTTTCGAGTTAATCGAGTTGACTCGAATAACTCGAACAACTCGAATAACTCGACTCGAATAACTCGAAATTGAAAAAAAAATCAATTTTTTCGAGTCGAGTCGAGTTTTGCTCACCCCTAAATGTGAGCATTTTGCCATTATGTGACAAGATGAATTATTAAAAATGATTTCTTTTTCTTTTGTTAAGCTTTCAAGCTTAACTTTCAAATCAATATTTTCTTTTTTTAAACCATTTTTACTTGTTTTTGAAAACGCTAAATCATTTTTCAAAATTTTATTTTGGTTTTCAAAATCTAATTTTGTTTTCAAAAGAAAATCATTTTCAAATTCAAGTTTTGAAATCATTTTCTTAAATTTGGAATTCATGGTCTCAAATTTCAAAAACAATTCATCGAAAGCATTTTGCAACTCATCAAAAGAGTAAGAATAAAGCTCACTTGAGTTAGAAGATACCTTAGGCTCATCGAGAGCCAAAACACCATCCACCTTTGGATTGGAGAGAAGGTTTGCACATGATTGATCATTATCTTTCTTTTCTCCCTTCTTGTTGCCATAAAACTTCTCAAGTTTCTCCCACAATTTTTTTGGCACTTTTACATGTGGAGATCCTCTTGGAAACTCCTTCGTTAAGGCCACAATAGAGAATGTGCATCGCCTTGATGTTTAGCTTTGCCTTCGTCTCGTTGGCACTTTTTTGCCTTTTCTTCTTTTTCGGAGCTTCCAAATACAAGTATTCAATGATGTCCCAAACTTCATAGTCTTGAGACTTGATGAAGAATTTCATGATATTTTCCCATTGAAAGTATGCTTCTCCTTAGAAGAGCGAAGGACACGGGATAGAGCGGCCTTCTTCAAATCTTGTCATTTTCTTGAACGATAGACTTCGAGCAAATGACCTTTACTCCCGAATGTTAGTCCTTCGATTGAGACGAGACTCTGATACCAATTGTTGGGATTGTAGCGCGCTCGAATCGATCACCAAAACCGTCAAGGAGGGTTGTAAATGTTTTGTGGTTGAATTGGCTAAAATCGAAATAAAGTTAGACAAGTGACACAATGATTTTAGAGTGGTTCAGCCTTCTAACAAGCACCTACATCCACTACCTTAGCACACCACTAAGGATTTCCAAATTCACTCAACAATGAATTCGTCCCCTTTTCCCGAATTAGGAGGAAACTGTTACAACTCTATCTTTTGGACTTGGCTAAGATAGAACCAACTCTAGTTTTTCTCTCAAGGCTAAACTAGAACCTTTCCTTTTACAAGGGGTTTGTTTGGTAAACTTAATACCTCACAAGGTGGGTGTTTACACAAATTTAAGCTCACAAGAGTACAAGGATTTACAATAAAGCTTACTCTCTAAAGACTATGTACAAGAGAATAGTAAAATAAAGATTTAGACTCTAATTCTCTTGACCATATTGCTTGGATGTTGTCTCTAACATTCTTTAAGTGTTCCAACCTTCAATTTATAGCTCCAATTGAGTTTGTGGCCGTTACTAGCCGTTAGGGATGTTTTGGAGCCGTTGGAGACTTTATTTCTCACCATAAATGTTGTTCTGTAGACGCCCGTTCGAAACAATCGAACCCGTTTCAGAACGCCCTTATTCAGAACTAGCTGTTGAAGTTTGATGCAGCAAGCCGTTTCGAAACGCCTCTGGCCGTTTCGAAACCCTTCTAGCCGTATCGAAACAGTTACAACTCGTTTCGGTACATGTGACAGTTAAGCTGCAATTTAAATTACCGTTGGGAAAATATCCGTTGGGGAGGTTTTGACCGTTGGGCGTATCGAAACGCCAAAGGGGTGTTCCGAAACGAAAACCCTCTGTATCAAAACGGGCAAGCCCTATTTCGGCACGAGTTTTGGCAGTTTCAAAATGTTTCGATATAGGTCCCCCTGTTTCGAAACGGTTACCTTGAAAAGTCTTGTCTGGTTACTTAAAAACGTTTTCAACCTTGCTAAAACCATTTATAAACACCTACAAACTTGTTTGGACTTAAAGGCACTTTTAAAATCTTTTCAATTTAGTCCAAAATTATTTTTCAATTATTATATTAAAACATTAGTTCTTCATACACGAACATGGTTACATCAAGATACCAACCTTTTTTGGCTCAAATGTCGGTGCTGATACAAAACGACGATCTCGACGAGTTCGATAACATCATCATCAACTACGACGCTGAAACAAAGGCATATTTCGAGACAAACAAGATGAAGAACTTGAGCGATGCTAAAGCCAAGGATTCGTCATAATTTGGTTCAACATGATCAAAATTTACATCCAACAATGATCTTATTCGTCAACGTCGATGATTATGTTCAAAACTCCAATCAGATTATTAAATTTTTTTAAACAATTTCTACTTAATGAGAATGGATGAGAATTTTGCTCTAATGGTACACCAGAATAAAAAAATAAGGTACTAACTACGTTGATTAAAATTCAAAGCAAAAGTCGTATAATAAAAAAAATAAAATCAAAGCTAAAGACGTTGGTGGCCAACTTTTAATATTCAACTTGATCCACTAAACTTTTGGATTGGAGGCTTACAAATATGAGCCCAATTATTGTAGCCATGTTTACATTATTATATGGATTATTAATCAGCCCATATAATCAAAATTGGGCCTCCCGAATGGACGTGAAGGATAATATATAGTAATTCGTTCATTTGTGATACCAATTCAGTTAAGGGCTTAATGTTAATCAGATTATGTTACACCCACAAATTATATAAAAATATAATCACATATAGAACGGTAAATAATTTATATATTAGTTTATCAATTTAGTGTTCAATCTTTAAGTAGTAATTTTTAATTGTTTTATTTAAAGATTATATAAAAATATTAAAAATAATTTTGTTAATAACGATATTAATTAATCCCTTTGTCTCAATAAATCCGTTATGTTTCAACTTTTGATAGTTAAAACCGGTTAACTTTGATTTATTGCTATTTTAAAATTTATTGTTGATAACATTTTAATATATATATATATATATTAAAACTTTGAATATAGTAATTTCTAAATATATTTTTCAAAGAAATAATTAATTAAGTTAGGATTAATCGTATGTAAGGCCCTCAAAATTTTTGGAAAAATAATATAACTTTGAACTTTTTTGCACCCAAGATGACTCTTAAACTGTAAAAAAAAAGTAATGTGGTTCTTTGACCAAAAAAACCGTCGTTGATAGTTAAGTGTTGACCTTTATGGGTTCTTAGTGGTCAGGTTTTGTCTTATTTGTTATGTGTGGTTGCTCGTTTATTTTGCTGCTGATGTAAGTTGAGTTTTTGCTTGCTAATTTATGTAAATACTAACATATATGCTCTCTTTTTTTCGATTAAATTTAGGCCGTTTTAATGAGGCACATAATAATATTTTTTATAAAAAAATAAAATTTAATTTTATGTAGGGATGACAACAAGGCGGGTCGGGCGGGTTTTTGGATGCCCCGACTCTGACCCGAAACTTGATAATCTCAACCCGACCCAACCCCACTCCGCCCCGGGAGATATTATATTTTTACCAACACCGCACCCGCCCCAACATTTAAACTTTAAATCCGTCCCCGATTTAACCGACCCGAATATTCAAGATTTTTTTAGACTTTTTATTCATCCCAGACCAAACAAACAAAACTGAAAAAATTCTAAAATATATGGCAAACTAACAGTAGAAAAATAACCAAAATAAATAACATATTTATTCTCTTGCTATTCAAAAGAAGCACCTTTTCTCATAAAATCAATCTAAACAATTCTCAGAAAAAGAAAAATAATCTAAGAAATCCACTCATTTTTTCTTATAATCAGAGTTGTTTAAGAAAAATTAAACAACGAGATAGAAAATACTCAGATTACTGTGAATAGCACAATTGTTAAAAAAACATACAATGACAAACATTGATATATGAATAATAAAAGAAATAACAAAAGAATGAGATGGAAAGGATAAATGAAGAGTAAAAATGAAAAGAGGAAGAAACGCTTCAAGAGTCTATTGCCTCGTAGAGTTGCCAGGACCAGACCAAAAAAGATGAAATCTGTTTTGTACGCGCCTGCACGCGCTCTCCTTCAAACTCCCAGCCTTGAACGTCGATGGCTCAAACCAGGAGGTGGTTCGGTCTCACCCCCGCCAGTTGATCGCAGCGAGTCGGAGGATGCTTTGTCTTCCTCAGAGTCTGCATATCGGTGCCGGGATCGTAAAGACGCGCTCCGGTTTGGTGGTTTCTGTCGTACCCTCGGGGTTGAGATTTTCTGGGACGGCGGGGGCGTTTTTCGTCGAGTCTTTTCTGGCCTTAGGTCACCGCGGGTTCAAACGATCAGCCAACCCCTCCACCGCTTGCGGTGTGCTCTCAGGTGCCATGGATCTGGTGCGCGGAAGGCGGGAACAACAAAGGAAGGAAAGCTTAAGCTCTGCGCCGTGACTGCCGAAATGCCCAAGGCTAGATCTGGTGCGGGGAAGATGGAAACAGAAGAGACCGGCAAGGTTAAGCTTTGCGCCGCGTCCGCCGGAAAGTCCAAGGTGGACGGAACCTTTTTCGACAGAAGAGTGTGGATGATAGGGTGGCTTGACTGCTCACTAAACAGCTTGGTTGGCGGTGTTGAAGATGAAGCAACTGAGCTTCGTAATTTCGGCGGACACCGGAGTGGTCTGTTTTTCCTTGTCGGTGATGATACGGAGCCAACGCCGGCTGCGTTTTTTGTTTGGCTTGGGAGGACGAAAATGGGGCTAAGGGCTTTTTGGTCATTTGCGATGGTGTCCGAATGCTTTTCACAGGCTGACTTTTGTGTTGTACAAGGTTCACAGCTGGCTTGCAATGGAGCTGATGGGAATTTGCCTCCCACCTGCCAAAAGGACACCGAGATTTTTGGATCTCTTAACATCTGTCCACTGACTTCATCAGACCTTTATCTGCTAGGGAAATTTGAGCTTGAAAATAGGAAACACCTTTTTTGGCAAATCAAGATATGGTTTTTCGGTGCACGTCACTCCCTTTTTTTGGGTTAATGCCGAGTTTTTCGCGGATAGCTCCGGTGAGAGCTATCCGCATTTCGAATGATCGCTTCGAGTCCCGCTACACTCAGAAGGAAGGGATGTCTGATAGCGGGAGTTTCTCGTCCTTCCCCTTGGTTTGGACACATGGAGATTGTGGTTCCTAGTCCAGGGTCTTTATCTATGGTTTCTACGGGTTTAAGCTTTTATTTTGGTGTTTGGATCAATCAGTGCCAGACGGAGCAAGGTTCTTTGGTTCGACCGTTAAGCTCTCTGATGTTGTTCGTTGCTGCTTGCAGTGAAAAGGACCAACCAATATTGGTAGGAAGCCTGTCTCTGGATAGAGCTCTCCGGTATCGACGACGGACTGCCAACAACAGTTGGTGGCGGCGAACTAGTTTTGTTCCTTGCCGGTGGAGTCTAGCAAGGTTGATATTGAAAACGCAAACCACTTTGCGCAAGTCGGTCGCGTTATATTTTACGGTTTCTCGTTGGGCTTTTGTCCCCGATCGCCGTTGTTTATGGTCGCCTGAGTCGCGACGTTGTCTTTGTTCCTTGTCTCGGACTTTTGTTGTTAGGTTTGTGGTAGTGGCCTGCGTGCCTGATGTGTTCTTTTTAGGGTGTAGACGGAAGGAAGTTGTTTATTGTTCGAACAACAGCTTCCTCTCCTTGTTTAGGTCGGTTTTATTTCCTTTCTCGGCTTGTTTATTTTGGCTTTTGCCTCTTTTGGTCTAATTAATGCAAGTTACCTTTGATCAAAAAAAATGAAAAGAGGAAGGAGGTTGCAGAAAGAAGAGGAAAAATGAAAAAGGGGGAATGGAGGTTACGACAGAAGAGGAAAAAAATGAAGGGTTGGAGAATTTTTTGACCTAAAATATGTATTTATAGAGAATGACAATTTCGTAAGTATATTAAAATAATTTAAAATAATTCGAGTCTGGTCGGATAATTTTTACCTTAAATCCGACCTCGACTATTTCTCTCCCAAAATTTGCCCCGCCCCAAATCCAAATTTTAAAATTAAAAATTTACCCCTATTAAATCAGGTCGAATTAAAATCCGTCGAATCCAGAAAGAACTGCCATCCCTTACTTTATAACATTCCATAATAGGCGCTTCCCATCGGATCGGATAATAGTTCTCGCCTCTCGGTTCCACTCTTACCGTCATAGTATCACTTATGGTGCCCGTCAATGACAAACAAATCAATACCTAGATTTCAAATTTGATTTGTGAAGTTAAATAAAGAAGTAAAATAATGTAAAAATATCTCAAATACTTTTAAGATTTTAAGTGAACTAAAAAATAATCATATATAAAAGTATATATCATTATTTTAAACAATTAATTTAATATTTTATTATTAACATCTCTAAAATAAGTAGATAAAAGTTTTCAGTTGACACATTTTTCTCGCCTAAATTGTGGGTTTTAGACCCATTAGAAGCAAATTTCCCCTTCCCCTCCCCTAAGTTGTGGGTTTTAGACCCATTAGGAGCAAATTTCCCCTCCCACCTCCCCTAGGTAGGAATTGTTCAAAAAATATTTTATTAATAAATCATAAAACATGATCAAACTTTGTTAAACACGTTATTTTCATTGTTTCGTTAAGAAAACACCTTAACTACAACTAAAATAATAAGATACAACTACTAACTTATAAGATTGACACTTGAGAAATTATTGAAGCTGCAAAGATAGAAAATGGGGCTCTGAACAGGAGCTCATGTCGATTTCCTTCTGAGACAACACTGGAACGATGTATTAAATCTCTTAACTAATGTCAGAGGTTATGAGACAGCACTAAAATAATGTTGTAAATGAAGTAAACCGAATTGACATGGTCGTTCTACAATAAATTTGTACAATACTTAACTCAAATTAATCAAATAATAGGTTAAATATAAATAAATATACCAAAATCTTAAAGAACTATCATTAAAATAAGAACTCTAATACGGATTCCATATGCAAAAGACCAAATTTGCGGGTTCTTCACCTTAATCCCATAAACACATGTAAATGAAAATAGTTAGGTGAAAAGCTAAAAACCTAATACAATGATGAAGATGAAGATCAAGATCAAGAGAAAACATTTAATTAAATTCTTAAATTGGTGAATTTCATTAAAAAAAGGTCATTTGGATGTTATCTTGAACGATTGATAACTTTTTTTTTTGTCAATTTAACAATTGATTGTTAAATAGTTGACCGGACGTTGATATGGTTGTTGATTAGATTATGACTCACATGTTTTTTTTAGTAAAAGCTTAGTCTTTTTTTTTTTTTTTTGAAATTGAATCCACTAATTTTATTAAACGAGAGAATATCTGAAATTACAATGAAAGTTTATCATTAAGTAAACGAATATCTAAATCCAGATACAAACCCAAAAACTAAATTAGCGGCTCTAGATCATAATAGGACCATACAAGAACATGTAAGAACCTAATCCAAAGACTCGAAACAAATCACAGATACAAACATCCCCAAATCGACGATGATGGGTAAAACCATCAACAAACAACATTGACAAATGCATATTACAGTGAACGTGCGTTGACAAAAAAGGTCATTACCACAACTCAATCGCGAATAAACGGTAGATGTAATCGCGTATCCGAATCCGATTCAAGGGCCCGAGACAGGGAGATCAACAACATAATAAAAGGAGCGCCATCTTGATCAGTCGTGGCGACGTCAGATCCAACCCTGATAGAAAACAAATAACAAAAAAAACGTGCCAAAAAGCAGAAAAACGTACCAAATGGTAGAGGAAAACGTGTCATAAAGACAGATTTATTGAATTAAAAGACTGAAAAAAAGAACGAAACAAACAAATAAAAGTGAGTGGCCGACGGTCGACAAAACAACCCTAAAGTTGTTGCCGCCGCCGGCCTTAGTTTAAACTAAAAAAAGAGAGAGGCGGTGTTAGAGTCTTAGAGAGAAAAGAAAAGTTCTCTTTGGACAAACCTAAAATGCTTAGTCTTATTAATAAGAGAAAACAACCAAAAATATAATAAGAATTTATAACTATAATCGTATACTTAATACATACTTTGATATTTTTTTATAATATTGTCACAATAAGCTAGTTACTTTAGATCATGCAAGGACCATATTAAAAAATGTTAAAAATTTAACTAAAAGACTCGAACAAAATATAAATATGAATAAATCTGACTGTATCGGCAAGCGAACCATAAAAGGTGGGTTAAGCTACTGAAAGACCATCAAGAACCACTAATCAGAGACGAGTGTCGTGAGAAAACTATTCACGAATGTAAATTACGTATCTAAATTAAATTTAGGGTCTAGAGCTACGAAGTTCAGCATGATAACAAATAGGTGTTATCTTGATCAGTTGAGTCGATGTTAAATCTAACCTAAAAAAACGGAAAAAGCCAAACAACCAACAAAAAAGTCCAAAAACATGTCATAAAGACAGAGAAATATGTTATAAAGTAGAGAAAAACGTGCTATAAAGACATAATTATTCTTATTAAAAATTAAAAACATAGGAGAAATAAATATAAAAAATAAGGAATATCCACGATCGACATTAGTATTAAAGCTAATACCATCGCAAGCTAAAACAAAGATGAAAAAAAACTTACGACTCGCATGTTTTTAATCTGTGTCATTCCAAATTGTATACTCTGTTTGACGTGAACAATTTTATTTTATATTATATTTTGCTGACAAGGATATGTTTATTAAATTAATAATATTAATAAACATTATAATTAATCAATTAAAACTAATTAAATGAAGAAAATAAAAGATAGAATTACTTGGGTTTTTTTATCAACAGTCATGGCTTAAAACCAACAGCCACCGTTTTTTTTTTTTATAAATGTAACGAGCCTCGTTAAAAGTCCCCTTTAAACTTAGTTAGATAAAAAAAGTGTCTATTATTTTATTAATAATAATATAAACTCGAAAGTTAACATTGGTAATTTTACAAACACAAATTACAATTACATCCCAGATCACATGGCAAAAATAGACGGGAAAGAACCAGGATGATTGATCCGGTTGACTGCCAACAAGCTGTCAGATCTATGATTAAACACGAGCTTTTGTTTCATTCGGATCTAACAAAAAATTGGCAAGTGAAGAAAATGACCTGAATTTTTGCACCCGTCAGATCTGTCAAACCAATATTCATAGAAAATCTCGCCAATAATTTATCACTATGGTCCCGAAGAATACCTCCAATGCCACCAAAACCATAACTTCCTTTTAACAAAAAGGTCCACGTTAAATTTGTACCAACCCAATATCAAAATGTTAATTAATCCCGAATAATAAAAACAACCCATTTCCATTTAAGGTAACCAAGGTTGCGGAAACATAAATTTATGGATTGATTAAACTGTTTGATTAGAGAAGTATGAAATTTGTGGACATCAAATTTCCTTAAACTCTATTAACAATGCCGTAATTGACAACAAATTTCCTTAAACCCTACAAATTACTAGTTAGTTCAGTGAGACGAAGTGTTAGATACCCTCAAATAAGGTCAAAAATTAAAATTCTGACGTTGTGAATAGGCCAAATTAGGTCGGAATGAACTATCTTATAAAAGATTGATACAATACTTGATTTAAATTAGTCTAATAATAAAATAGATTTTGATAATTATTAAAAAAATTAATGTTAACTCTTATCCCAAAACATTTGAGGATTGTAATCAACAACAAGACGACATGTTTAACATAGGCTGTGTCATTTTCCCATTTAAATTAATTAAATATTTTTTTATCACGCAACTAATTGCACCCATATCTCTGTCTCCCCCATTAAATTGTTCTTTCTATTAGTTATATTAATTGATTAATTAATTAAAAAAATTCGCTTTGTATTTAATTGTTGATATATGCTCTCATGGTTTCGCATGTACTTTTTTTTGATAAATTCTTGGAATTTATTGTTTGATTTCTGAACATGTTTTGAATGATTCCTGTAACATGCCCATGAATTAAAAGACATAAATCACATATAGAAGTTATTAAAATGTATAAAATTACGTCAATTTATTGATGTAATTGTTTTTTTGACAAATACTAATTTTAATCCTAATCCTACCTAGAGGCAGTGGCAGAGTTAAGAATTTATTTAAAGGGTGTTATTTTCTTAACGTAATTTAAGAGGAATTATTTATTTATAGATGGATGTCATTTTATTTATAAAGGGAGGTCAATTATATATATTTTTAATTTTTATATACAAATTATATAGGAAAATAGATTTTTTAAAAAAAATTGGGGTGTCAACGGACACCTCAAACGTAATCGTGGCTCTGTCTATGCTTAGAGGGAAGGGAAATGAGACTCTAGGGGAAGGAAGATGTGCTACTGATGGGTCTAGAACCTATGACTTAAGGGAAATGAGGGAACAAATATGAGCAGTTTGGCCAGGGGCAGATCCAAGATCGAATATTGGCAAGGGCCAAAAGATTGAATTTAAAAAATGCAAGGACTTATTATGTATTTAAACTCAAAATTCATGGGGCAAGATCTAATTTGTCTAATATTTAAATTTATAAGGACCTAAATTGTTATTGGACCCAAAAAATTGAGGATGCATGCCCATTCTTTAGTTCTACCACGAGGTGTAAATAAATAGAGTGTTCGACGAATTGTTAGTGAACCGTTCGTATAACGTTCGTTTATTCAACTAACTAAACGAGTATGAACAAATTTTTATGTCTGTTTAATAAACGAACGAACACGAACAAAGTTATATTCCGTTCGTTTATGTTAAAAAACAAACTCGTTTATAAGCTCATTTACTTGGTTTCAATTACGTTTATTTTTTTTACATTTTAAATATTGGTGAATGTATGGACTAAATTAAACATGTGGTGGTTTTTTGAGTTCAAACTGTGAAGCCTAATGAGCTTAAAGACTAGTGGTCTAATTCTACCATTTTGCGAACATATAAATGAACATGTTTGCAGTCATAAAAATAAACAATTCGCGAATATTGCATAAATATGTTCACGAACGTTAAACAAATAAACATGAACACCATCAAAAATAAATAAACGAACACAAATATGATAATAAAAAATTTAAACGAACCGAGCATGAACACCATCAAAATTAAATAAACGAACATAAACATAATAATAAAAAATTAAATGAACCGAGCATGAACATCTTCAATTATAAATAAATGAATACGAACAAAACCTTATTCGTTACAGCTCGACTCATTTACACTCCTAGTTCAACCCTTGATTATATATTTAATAAACTCTTATATTTTATAATTTAAATAATTATTTTTTACAAAGACCAAATTATTACTAAACTAAAATTATTTAATAATTATATTTTTAACTGGGGCCGAGACTCCCTTAGGCTCCAAGAGAGCTTCGGCCCTGAGTTTGGCCAACAGACCATATTAATTTTTAATTTTATTATTTGGAGTTATAAGAATTTACACACTTTTAAATTGCATTAAAATAAATACATAAAACATGTGACAAAAATAATTTTTAGAACGAGTAGTATAAAACTTGTACGACATTGGGATCATATGAGAAATTAGGTTTTTGAGATTGGAAGGGAAAGAAGATGAACACAAGAACATACCGATATTCTTACTAAAAGTAGAAACCCGACAAGACCATTAACTTAATTTGTTGCGGCTTATGAAGATGTTGTATACATTTTTGGCAATAACATGACGAAATTAGCTAAATCCAAAATAACACATTCGTAATCCTTTCATAAAATCTTTTGGTTGAAACTCCATCAAATTGTTTTTGTGGTTAAAAGGGATTGCTTTCAAAATCAAACTTCCAGCAACTTTATCAATAGAGTAAACTAGATCAAGAGGATCGTTTTTATAACGAATTTTTGTAGCATTTGATTTGTGGCCGACTAATGAATTGAATATTGATGATCATAAAAAATAATGTTTTTTAAAACCTTACAAGAATAAGTCTCTTGTTATGGAGAAATTATATCATGGGTGATTCCCACCACGTCATCCATGGGACCAACCACTAGAAACTACCCACTTCACCATTATTTTCCATGTCATTAATCTAATAATAGAATAACTTCCAAAAAAACAATTTTTAAAATGACATGGAAAAATTTTAGTGAAGATTCATTGGTTGGAAAAAATGACATGGAAAAATCATGGTGAAGTGGGTGGTTTCCATTGGTTGGTCCCATGAATGACGTGGTGGGAATTACCCATAATATAATTTTTCCTTGTTATGATTCGGAAAGTCGGATTAAAATTTTAAGCATAATAATTAGTTCATTTTTTTACATATAATTACTTAATACATGATTGATGTTAGGATTTTATTCTTAAGTAAATTAATTTATAGTTGAAATTAAATCATGATAATAAATTATATAAAACGAGCATAAACATGACGTGAATAGGATATGTCATGAAACTAATATAATATATCATAAACATATGAACGTGTCAAAATTTTAAATGTATCAAAGTTTTCAGAATATTTTTTTATCAAAAAAAGTCAAAAAAGTTTTATAGTATATAATTTTAATTTCAAACGAATACGAGTAATAATTAATTTTTACTTTTTTAAATACATTGATTAAATTCGAAGAATAACAAATTTCACCCAAAAAAGTTTATTTAATTTCAACTCGTGTTTTGTTAATTAAAGTTTCCCTTTAGTAATTTAATCAATTAATTTAAGATGAAAAAGGTAGATGATTAATTTTTTTTAGTTAGAGTTAAGGTATTCACCGTTGATAACAGTGAATAATCCTCTCACTGCTGGTGCTCTCACTAAGAAATGTAATCAACTGAGCACGAAATGTACTTCATTCCCATAAATAAAAAGTAAACCCATGCTTTTATTATTAAGAGATAAGGTGAGCAATCGCCACATTAAATTACATGATTAGATAAATAATTAATTTAATTCACATGAAAAAACAAGAAGCTAAAAATGTATCATTTCCTTTAAAATATTTTTCCCCTCACCAATCTTTAAAAATCCTTACGATTTCTTTCCATCAGCTTTGGGTAGCGTCAAGAGCGTGGTGGCCACCCCGCATCCGCCTTTCTTTCCTTTTTTTTCTCTTTATTCACTTTTCCTTCTTCTATGATATCTGATTTTCTACGATCATCCGATGATTATTTGGTTGTGAAGCTCCCTCCCCCGGTGGCCAAGGTTCTATTTGAGTCGTCGTCTGTGAGGGAAAGCCTAAATTCATAGATGAGTGGTCGGTTTGGCCCTTGCCTCCAGTACTATCAGGCTCTTTCGTCGGTGGTATTGGTTTCGGCCTCCTCGCTTAGCAGTTAACTTCACCTTTGATCCTTTAGTTTTGCCCTCCTCCTATCAACGTCACTCTCAAATTTTGAAGCGTTGTTTCAGGTGGATTCCTTGTTGCATTGTCTACTCTTCGTTCATTTTCTTATGCGTTGTCCGAAGCGAATATGTAGAGTCAAGATCAGTAACTGATTTGGTGTCCTCTCCCTCCCTCGTTGGATCTCTCTTCCCCCATCATGCTGGATGTGGGGCATTTGTTTCTTTTTGCTCTATTGTGCATTTTGCTCTTGGTGCTTGTTGTTTGTTGTTTTCTTGTTTTTTTACTTCGTTATCATATTTCTCACTTATTTAGCCTTTGTTCTTTGTGTTTCTGTTGATGTGTTTCTCTTCCTCTCTCATATATTTCTCTGCTTTGTCTCAGTTCTTCTTTCTACATTAATGGATGCCGACTTGTTAATGTTCAAAAAAAGAAAGGGTAAACTATTCAGGGAACCACCAAACTATTTAGGCGTACCTATTTTGACCATCAAACTAGACAACTCGTCAATCAGACCACCACCGAACTTTTAAATTGGTCCTATTTTGACCACCGCTGTTAAAAAACTAACGGAAGGGTGACATGTGTCACGTCCCAATTTTTTCGACCCAATCAAGCCCCGCATCAAGGGGAAAAGGGGTCTGATTCCAACAAACATCTCCCCAAACCCGAAGCACCAGGCCACACTAGGGCACCGGGCTCACCAAAGGGACGGAGCAACACATCGAGGGGCCAAGTGTGTGCTCACCAAGGGATGACAACCGAGGGGCGTAGCACGGGGAAAACTGAGAGGGCCACACCAAATGCGTACATTCCACCACACCGACGAAAAGCGTCTGCAACCCACGGGGCTGGGTGTGCGGACCAAGGGACTAAACGCACGGGCCACGGAACCAAGCAAGGCGAGCCCGCCACACCCCAAGGGTCCAACAGAGGGGCACACCAAGGGGCCTAAGGGCCAGCACCAAGGGTGCACACCGAGGGGCCTATGGGCCGGCACCAAGGGTGCACACCGAGGGGCCTAAAGGGCCGACACCGAGGGTGCACACCGTGGGGGCCTAGGGCCGCACCATAAGGTCCGATGCATACGCACACCAGGGTGTCGACAGTAGCTCGTGCCGAGGAACCGAGCAGACCGAGTCCGACGCACCCTAGGGTCCTAATAGCGGCCGACGCTCAAGGACCGGGCAAGCCGATCACGCCGCACCCTAGGGTCTCGACAGCGGCCGACGCTCAGGGACCGGGCAAGCCGATCACGCCACACCCTAGGGTCCCGACAACGGACGACGCTCAAGGACCGAGCTGACCGATCATGCCGCACCCTAGGGCCTGACGACAGCGCGCACGGAGGGACTGGACAGGGCCAGCCAGACGCACCCTAGGGTCCGCACAAGGGCCTTGGGCCTAGTCTCCGCGCAAACAAGGCCTTCCTTGAGGTTAGGGGCCACGAATCCTTTTGGGACAAGGATTACTTCTCCTTGAGGGAGTAGGGCATTAGTTTATCCTAGTTAGAGTAGGATTAGGACTAGAGGGGCTATTTAAAGAGGCTTACCCCCACCTCATTATTCACCTTTCAATTGTTCTTTGGCCTTGAGCCATATTTTCGTTAAGCTCTCTATAAAAGGTGTCGGGCATTCGCCCGGCTTTTCCCCACATCACTTTTCTTTGGCCATCACCCTTTTGTGTTAAATCGTCTTCCGCACGGATCTAGGCACTCTCGCCTAGATCGTCAGGCTAACTTAGGCTCCACGCACGCACAAAGGTGCCTAAGGCCGCACGTCCGACGGGTCAGGATTCTAAGGACGTGACAAGTGGTATCAGAGCAAAGGAGTTTGCTCGGGATGGCCAAGAAAGATGAAGCCGGGAGAGCATCATAGGGCACGGAGGCCCTAGTATCCAACAAGGCAACTGACAAGACAACCGATAAAAATACCGACAAGAAAAGGGTCGCTTCAAAGGATCGGTTGACAACACTAGAGGACAAGATAGAACGACTCGAAACCGGGGCAAAAGAGGCGGTAGAGTCTCTCAATGCTGTCGACGATCACTTGGAAAAATTAGAAACCAAAGTCGGCCCCCTTAAAGATAAAGTCGCAGAAGAGGTTGAAAAACTTCTCGACGAAGCATACAAGAGATTAAACCGACAAGACGTTTCCCTTCAAGTTGCGATGGAGGCCACGAGGGGAGAGTTGCTAGGTGAAATCAAGAAACTCAGTGCTGAATTATCTCTCTATAAGAATGTTGTGCTAACCAGCATGGTGGGCAAAACAGTAGAAACCAAACCCAGGATCGACGTACCAAAACCGAAGGAGTTCAAATGAGCAAGGGACGCTCAAGAAGTGGACAACTTCATTTGGAACTTGGAAAATTACTTCCGACTCTCCGGCATCGATGACGAGGACACCAAGGTAAACACCGCTTTCGTTTACCTAGTTGATGCGGCTCTGCTATGGTGGCGTCACAAGTGTTACCAATCCAAAGGTGGGGCAATCCCCATCAAAACATGGAAAGAATTTCAATTCGAATTCAAAGAGCACTTTTACCCAAAGAACGCTCAAGAAGAAGCTCGGGAGAAGCTTCATCGATTAAAGCACGACGGCTCAATTCGGGAGTACGTCAACAAATTCACCGAACTCAGGCTCCAAATTCACAATATGAGTGAAGTCGACGCTCTCTTTATCTTTAAAAGCGGGCTACAACGTTGGGCAAAAATGGAGTTACACCGAATGGGAATCCAGGATCTTTCCAAAGCATTGGACGCAACCGACTCCCTTGTAGAATTTGAACACAAGAAGTCAGACAAGCCAAGGCAAAAGTCGAAGTACGAAGACAACGACGAGGAAGATCGGGATGAACAACCCAAGGGTGAACCCAAGAAACCATCAAACAGAGATTTCAAACTCCGTAAGCCGTGGGTAAGGAACAACAACAACTTTAGTTGTTACAATTGCGGAGGTAATCACATGAAAAAGGATTGTCCCGAACTCGAGAATACGGCAGCCATCCATGGAGATGATAGTGAAGACGAACCATAACCCACTAAAATAAATGCCATTATCAGTTCCATGGAGACTATGAAGGGTTCCAAAGAGAAGGGACTGATGTTCGTAGACATCACCTTGGCAGGCCAAGAACTGAACGCGCTAATAGACACAAGCGCCTCAGAATTATTTGTGTCAGAACACACCGCCGAAGGACTTGGCCTTCGAATTGAGAAGGAAAAAGGATTTATTAAAACCGTGAATTGCCCGTCGACTCCTATCACCGGGATAGCGAAAAGAGTCAAACTCAACATCGGCGACTGGTCCGGCAAAGAAATCATCAAAGTAATTCCCCTTGACGACTTTGATGTAGTAATCGGCATTGATTTCCTTGACCGAATCAAGGCATTCCCTGTTCCGTTCTGCAATTGCTTGTACATACTTGACCCTAAGCGCTCATGCGCGGTGAAGACAAAGCGACAACCCGAAGGTAGGGCCAAGATGGTGTCAACCATTCAGTTCCACAAAGAGGGACGTCAATGCCCCGAAAAACAAGGTCACTTGAGAAGCCGACCGTGTCCAAAGAAGTCCCAACAGAGACGAGACAAGTTTCATCCGAACAACCAAGTACCTTCCCACCAAAGCGGGAGGTTGAGCCCAAGATCGAGCTTGTGCCAATGACAGGTCCACCTGCTCGGGCTTGTTCACATAAGACAAAGAGGCGAACTAAGAACCGGGCAAACAGGAAGTGTCGGGACAAGAACTTCCAAGTAGAAGACTTGGTTCTAGCCAGGTTAACCGGAGTATCACACCATCCAACCACAAAAAAAGGCTTGTGCGAAAGTACGAGAGTCTATTTAAAGTCTCTAAAAAAGTAGGAAGAAACACCTACTAATTAGAGCTACCACCGACCATCCAGACGCATCGAGAGTTCAGCGTCAGTTCACTCAGGCCATACCATCCGGGTAAGATGGGTGAAGCACAAAGTAAGTCACACCAAGAACCCAACAAGGTAAAGGTCTCATTCGCTGATGAAATTGGAGACATCCAGGCAGAAAGAGTCGTACAACAATCGGGACAACGGCCAAGTCATGAGTACTTTGTCCTATAGAAAGGACTTCCCGACAGCAAAGGGAGTTGGGAACTAGCCAAGGCCGTATGACAGTTCAAGAAACAAAAGAGTCGTTACCATCTTAGCCGAGCGACGAGGGCGTCGCCGAATCCAGTAGGGGAGAATGTCACGTCCCAATTTTTTTGACCCAAACAAGCCTCGCATCAAGGGGAAAAGGGGTCCGATTCCAACCAACATCTCTTCAAACCCGAAGCACCAGGGCACTGGGCTCAGCAAAGGGACGGAGCAACACATCGAGGGGCCGAATGTGTGCTCACCAAGGGACGACAACCGAGGGGCGTAGCACGGGGAAAACCGAGAGGGCCACACCTTGTGCGTACATTCCACCACACCGACGAGAAGCGTCCGCAACCCACGGGGCTGGGTGTGCGGACCAAAGGACTAAACGCACGGGCCACGGAACCGAGCAAGACGAGCCCGCCACACCCCAAGGGTCCGACAGAGGGGCACACCAAGGGGCCTAAGGGCCAGCACCAAGGGTGCACACCGAGGGGCCTAAGGGTCGGCACCAATGGTGCACACCAAGGGGCCTACGGGCCGGCACCAAGGGTGCACACCGAGGGGCCTAAAGGGCCGACACCGAGGGTGCACACCGTGGGGGCCTAGGGCCGCACCATATGGTCCGATGCATACGCACACTAGAGTGCTAACAGTAGCTCGTGCCGAGGAACCGAGCAGACCGAGTCCGACGCACCCTAGGGTCCCGACAGCGGCCGACGCTCAAAGACCGGGCAAGCCGATCATGCCGCACCCCAGGGTCCTGATAGCGGCCGACGCTCAGGGACCGGGCAAGCCGATCATGTTGCACCCTAGGGTCCCGACAGCGGCCGACGCTCAAGGACCGAGCTGACCGATCACGCCGCACCCTAGGGCCCGACGACATCGCGCACGGAGGGGCTGGACAGGGCCAGTCAGACGCATCTTAGGGTTCGCACAAGGGCCTTGGGCCTAGTCTCCGCGCAAACAAGGCCTTCCTTGAGGTTAGGGGCCACGAATCCTTTTGGGACAAGGATTACTTCTCCTTGAGGGAGTAGGGCATTAGTTTATCCTAGTTAGAGTAGGATTAGGACTAGAGGGGCTATTTAAAGAGGCTTACCCCCACCTCATTATTCATCTTTCAATTGTTCTTTGGCCTTGAGCCATATTTTCGTTAAGCTCTCTAATAAAAGGTGCCGGGCATTCGCCCGGCTTTTCCCCACATCACTTTTCTTTGGCCATCACCCTTTTGTGTTAAATCGTCTTCTGCACGGATCTAGGCACTCTCGCCTAGATCGTCAGGCTAACTTAGGCTCCACGTACGCACAAAGGTGCCTAAGGCCGCACGTCCGACGGGTCAGGATTCTAGGGACGTGACACATGGCAATTAATGGGAATTTATAAAATTACACATTTGGTCCCTCTTATTTACCTATTACATCAATTGGCCCTAATTTTAATTTAATTAAATAAAATTAATCTACCAGTCAAATGATGACACATGTCATCACTCAATTGGATAAATTTACTTAAAATTTATTTAATATATTTTCCCCCCAATCAGGTGGTGACACTTCATTCCCATAAATAAGGATTAAACCTATGTCTTCATTGTTAAGAGATAAGGTAAGCAGTCACCACATCAGATCACATGGTTAGATAAATAATTGATTTAATTCACGTAAAAAACAAGAAGCTAAAAATGTATCATTTCCTTTAAAATCTTTTCCCCCTCACCAATCTCTAAAGATCCTAACAATTTCTTCCCATCAGCTTTGGATAGCACCGCTCTTGACTTTTTGAGTGGTGGCCACCCTATATTCGCCTTTCTTTCCCTTTAATTTCTCTTTTTCTACTTTTCCTTCTTCTACGACATCTAATTTTCTTCGGTCATCCAGTGATCATTTGATAGTGGAACTCCCTCCCTCGATGACCAAGGTTCTGTTTGAGTTGTCGTATGTGAGGGGAAGCTTGAATTTGCAGATGAGTGGTCGGTTTGGCCCTTGCCTTCGGTACTACCGGGATCCTTCGTCGGTGGTATTGGTTTCAGCCTCCTCGCTTGGCAGTTTACTTCACCTTTGATCCTCTAGTTTTGCCCTCCTCCTATCAATGCCACTCTCAGATTTTGAAGCGTTGTTTCAGGTGAATTCCTTGTTGCATTGTCTACTCATCGTTTATTTTCTTATGCGTTGTCTGAAGCGAATATGCAAACTCAAGATCGATAATTGATTTGGTACCCTCTCCCTCCCTCGTCGAATATCTCTTCCCCCTCATACTGGATGTGAGGCATTTGTTTCTTTTTGTTCTATTGTGTATTTTGCTCTTGGTGCTTGTGTGTTTGTTGTTTGCTTGTTTTTCTACTCCATTCTCATGTTTCTCACTTGTTTGGCCTTTGTTCTTTGTGTTTCTGTTGCTATGTTTCTCTTCCTCTCCAATATTTTTCTCTACTCTATCTCAATTCTTCTTTCTATATTAATGGATGCAGACTTGTTAATGTTCAAAAAAAGAAAGGGTAAACTACTCAAGCGACCACCTAACTATTTGTGCGTACCTATTTTGACTATCGAACTAGGAAACTCGTCAATCAGGCCACCAACCTTTTAAATTGGTCCTATTTTGACTACCACTGTTAAAAAACTAGCAAATGGGTGACGTGGCAGTTAACGAGAATTTATAAAATTACACATTTGGTCCAAGTTATTTACCTATTATATCAATTTGGTCCTAATTTTAATTTAACTAAATAAAATTAATCAACCAATCAAATGATGACACTTGTTATCACCCAATTGGATAAATTTACTCCAAATTAAAAATGAATGGAATGGCCTTGCGGTGGATCAAACTTGCAACCTATGAAGGATATACCAAAGCCTTTACCACCACACCAACCTAGTCTTAATGATATGAATTGCATCCTTTTATATGCATATTGTCACGGTCCGTACATTTAGGTCTGGGACAGTAGCGCAAGTATCCGGCAGAGAGGTTTCATGCGGGGCATCAGGCTTGTCAAGACCACCAGACTTGGCCCATCACTTGAAGAATGCTATAGAGCCTGATCATATTGGCTTTCCAGAAATGGCATGAGGCAACAAATCAAAGGAAATTGTGAAAGAATCCTACCAAATCAAGTGTGATCAACTATCCGAGGAAAGATACCTTCTAATTGATGTGATAGAGAGGATTTGATATTCTTTCCTAGATTAGGTTATCTTGTAAAGATTTTGGTTAATCTTGACCATCCATATAAATAAATCCGGACCATAGATTGTGTGGTAGCTCTACTATAAATAGAGAGCCCCTAACCTCATTTGTATCATCTCATTCCATCCATTCTCACTTTGAGGAGAGTAATAAGACTCTGAGGCATTTACTCTATTCTCTCATGTTCCTTCTATTGTTCTTAGTTCTTTTTGTGCTTGTTGCCTCTTGTAGTGGCTAGAATAGCCACCTTGGTGTCTAAAGCTTCCGCATCCATTGAACCCTTGAAGGCTTGTTCGAGCCTTTGTCGAGTAGGAGTTATCGCAAGGCATGGTTTAAGGCCAACTTAGGCGTAGAACCGACCAAGTAGCGTCAAGAGGCGTCTAAGGCCGCACGATTTGCTAGACGAAACTCTAGCCCCGTGACAATATCTTTATAATGCAGTAAATGTTATGGAAAAAAGAAGTAAAAATGGTTGAAAGGGGACTTGAACCTAGATCACTTGGGATGTGTAAAATCACACAAACCACCAAATCAAATCAAATAATTAATTAAAAATGAAAACATTTTAAATATGTTTAAAGTAGTTAAAGCAAGATTTAAAATGAAAATAGATTTATGATTTAAAATAAAAAATAAAATTATTAATTAAATTAAATAATTCGATTCAACATTATATATAAAAATTTAAAATTATAAATCTATTTTCATTTTAAATCTTGCTTTAACTACTTTAAACATATTTAAAATGTTTTCATTTTTAATTAATTATATGATTTAATTTGGTGGTTTGTGTGGTTTTACACATCCCAAGTGATCTAAGTTCGAGTCCCCTTTCAACCATTTTTACTTCTTTTTTCCCTAATATTTACTTCATTGTAAGATAAGTATATAAAATTGTGCAATTTATAACATCAAGAGTAGGTTGATGTGGTGGTAAAGGCTTTGGTATATCTCCATATGTCGCATGTTCAATCTAATCCAAGGTCATTCCATTCCTTTTTAATTAGAGGAAAAATATATTAAATATTAAATAAAAAATAAATTTTGAGAAATAATATCCAATTGGGTGTTGACATGTGTCATCATCTAATTGGTTGATTAATTTTATTTAATTAAATTAAAATTAAGACTAATTTGATATAATAGGTAAATAATAAGGATTAAGTGTGTAATTTTACAAATTTTTGTTAACTGTCATATCACCACTTCTTTAGTTTTTTAACGGCGGTGGTCAAAATAGGACCAATTTGAAAATTTGATAGTTTGATTGACGAGTTGTCTAATTTGGTGGTTAAAATAGGTACGCCCAAATAGTTCGATGGTCACCTGAGTAGCTTACCCAAAAAATAAAAAGCTAAAATAATCGAGTTTATATATATATTATTTTTTAATATGCTGATGTGGTTATAATGTAGTATTTGTTCAAGTTTTTAGATAAAACATATTAAAAATGGTAGTGCCAACGTGGAATTCTTACATTGGGCTGATTCAAGAGTTGCGGCTGTGAATGCTTTTGCAGTCGTGAGTCCCGAGAAATAGATATAAATTCCATTAAGACAAACACGTGTCATGAGATTAACACAACACAGTGATGGGACCACATAGGTGGTTTGTCCCATAGGCACGCGGGCTGCAAAGATTCCGCAGCCGCCATCCCACTCTCTTACACTATTCCATCACGTGCTTCACCTTCTCTTTATCCTCACACGTCCCTCTCTGCTTTCATTTTCTTCTTCTTTTATCTAAAAATTAAAGTTTGTATTCACACACGATGATGGAGAATTCTAATGTGCGGCGACCTAATATACGGCTAAGAAACGACGTTACCGAAAATATTATAAGATAAATAATGTATTCGGTAAAGCGATACCGGATATGTTGATATGAGATAATATATCCGGTAAATAGACATGAAAAAAAATAAAAAAATGGTAACCGGCAAATTTAAGTTATCGGTCAAACATAACAAAATCGGTAAAATTACTTATTTTGTTGATAAGAGTATCAACATATTCGGTAGCGCTTTACCTATTTTGTTATTAAAGTTCAAGCTGATGGGGCATTCGAAAGTATCGATACTTTTTTAAAAATATCCATACTTTTTAAAAAAAGTATAGTATAACAAAATAGGTAAAATTTTACTTGTTTTGTTGATAAGATTATCAACATATTCGGTAGCGTTTTACCTATTTTGCTGATGTGGCCTTCGAAAGTATCTATATTTTTTTAAAAGTATCCATACTTTTTTTAAAAAATATAGTATAACAAAATAGGTAAAATTTTACTTATTTTGTTGATAAGAGTATCAACATATTAGGTAGTATTAAAGTATCGATACTTTTTGTTGATACTTTTTTAAAAGTATCGATACTTTCGAGCCACATTGCAACCGGTTATATTGCTTTTTAAAAAAGTATCGATACTTTTTTAAAAGTATATATACTTTCGAAAGTATAACAAAATATGTAATTTTACTTGATATGTTGATACTCATATCAACAAAATAGGTAATTTTACTTGATATGTTGATACTCATATCAACAAAATAGGTAATTTTACTGGATATGTTGATACTCTTATCAACAAAATAGGTAATTTTACCGATTTTATTATCTTAACCGATCACCTTTCTAACCGGTCACGCCGTATATTAGCCGTATATTAACCATCTTACCGCAGAACTACCCCACGATGATGGCTACTATCACCGCCGGCTATAATAATAATAATAATAATAATAATAATAATAATAATAATAATAATAATAATAATAATAATAAGGGTAAACTACATAAATGGTCCTCAACTATGCTCTATTTTTTGCGTCCATTGACTACTAGAAGTTACAAACTGGTCCGATGTCGTTATAAATTAACGGCTGATGACGTGGTAGTTAACAAAAATTGGCATAATAACACATTTAGTCCTCAACTTTTACAATTTGTTTAACTTATCTTAATTCTAAAAAAAAATAACCCACATAATTTTAATATTCTATTAATTTAGTCAATCTTTTTTTTCTATTTCTTCTCATATTTAATTCTTCAATTCATTCAATCAAACAGTTGGAGATGGCTTTAGTTTTGATATTAGATATTTTTTTTAAAATTCATTTTAAAATAAGATATATCAACTATTAAACTGCAAAAAGCAATAAGAAACGAAATCAATAGAGATCACCGACCTTTTACACATCATTTGAAACTTCCCCGTTTAGGACTAAATGTGTTATTATTCCAATTTAAATAAGTTATTTAAATTTTTTAGAATTAGGATCAAATTAAACAAATTGTAAAAGTTGAGGAATAAATGTGTTATTATGCCAATTTCAATATCAAATTAAAAATGGTGAAACCCCGATTTCAAAACAATAATCATCAGGCTATTTTTACACACGGTTTTAAAAATGGTCGCGACGATAACAACAACAACAACAACAACAACAACAACGATAATAAGGGTTAACTACTAGAATAGTCACTTATGTTTCCCACAGTACAGAGTTGGTCACCGATTTTGAAAAATGACCATTAAGGTCACTTACGTTTTCGGGGCGTAAACTTTTGGTCCCTCAGTCGTTTGTTGCCATTAAACATTGACGGCTTGTTGACCTGACAACGAAAAAATAAGGGTAAACTACTGCAATGGCCACTAAAGTTTATCCCATGTACATTTCTGCTCCCCAATTTAAAAAAAAAATAAACATTATGGTCACTACTAAAAAGGATTCTTTATAATTTCACCCTTGAATTTTTAAAAATTCATTTTCAACCCTAAAACTTTACAATCAATTAGTACAATAATATTATAAAGGCTTAAATGAAAATAGATGCACAAAGTATACCCTTTTTAAATTTTAGGTACCCAAATTGCTCCTATTTAATAACCAAACTTTCAAATTGCTTCTATTTTCATTATGGATTATTTTATTATTATTATTATAACATGTCATGTCATTTTTTATTATTGTTAAATTAAAAATAATTTAAAAATAAAATAAAACCAATTTTATTATTATTAAATTTAAAATATTTAAAAAATATTACTTCTTAAAATAATTTAGGTGTCTAAAGTATTTTTTGTAAAAATAGGTGCTCAAAATTTCGATAGTTACAATTTTAGGTGCTCGACTGTTAAATGGGTGTTAAAAAAATTGTCAACCAATCGGTGCTTGACATGTGGCATTAATTTTATTTTTAAATTTTTTAATGGAAAACACTCAAAATTTTCAAATTTTTATAAAATCTCAAAATTTTACAAGCTTCACAAAACAGTCCCTAAATCCTTAAAAATTTCTAAACTTCTGCCGTCGATTGTCGCCGTTTCCGCCGCCGGTCGTCGTCGCTGACCATACCCACTTGGTCGTCGGACCAAGGCGACCATTTCCCCTAACACGACATCGCCGAAAACGCCCAACGGCGTGCAGCCGAACGCCGAACGCAAAACCGACGACCGTAATGACATGTCATGTTATAATACTAATAAAATAATCCAGAGTGAAAAAAATAGGAGCAATTTGAAAGTTTAATTATTAAATAAGAGTAATTTGGGAACCTAAAATTTAAAAAGGGTATACTTTGAGCATCTATTTTTCATTTAAGCCTTTATAATATTATTGTACTAATTGATTGTAAAGTTTTAGGGTCGAAAAATGAATTTTTAAAAATTCAAGGGTGAAATTATAAAGAAACATTTTTAGTAGACTATAATGTTTATTTTTTAAAATTGGGGAGCAAAAATGTACATGAGATAAACTTTAGTGGTCATTGCAGTAGTTTACCTTTATTTTTTCGCTGCCAGGTCAGCAAGCCGTCAATGTTTAACGGCAACAAACGACTGAGTGACCAAAAGTTTACGCCCCGAAAATGTAAGTGACCTATTGGTTGTTTTTCAAAATCGGTGACCAACTCTGTACTGGGGGAAACATAAGTGACTAGTCCAATAGTTAATAATAATAATAATAATAATAATAATAATAATAATAATAATAATAATAATAATAATCTATCGAAATTAGAAATAAAGTTGCTGGTGAGATTAAGTACCGGGGTTAAATGGTATAGATTTTAATATAGTTTAAGTAAGTCTAAATGATATTAAAATTGATTTTAATGGCGGTTTTAGTCCTCTACGATGCTAAAATTTTAGATTTAATCATTCTATTTTAATATAACATAATTTGGTTATGTCGTCAGTAGTTTCACATAGATAATAACACCATTAGTTGTTACCGTTGTACTGAAAATGCTAATTTTTTTTTGAATATGCTGGTGTGATGCAAGGATAGTATCTGTTCAATTTTCTAGGTCTTTTCAAAGACAGCACACACAACATACATTACTGGTGCTCGAACCCGGGTCCCAAGGGATGATGAACATCTACCTTTGCCACCAGGACACAAAGGGATGAGCCTAATTTTAAAACAACCTTAAGCATTCAAGTACATGTAGTTTTATTATTAGTTGAAAGGGTTGTTTCAGTGGCGGAATTATAGAGGGGTTAAACCTCCACAAAATATTAAAAATTAGAAGAAAAAAAATTATGCTAAAATCTTCAGTGTTGGTCCCTCAAATCTTAATTTTTTTAATAAAAAATTACCCTCTCAATGAATAATGTTAAATTACGTCACTGGTTGTTTTGATCTTCATGTGGCCTTCAGCAAGGCTGAAGCCAAGAATTTTGTGTTGAGGATAAGATAAAACTAAAAAAAATGCGGAAAAGCTAAAAAGTTCGTGTTAAAATGATTTGAATCAAATTATTTATTTTTAGAGGGAAAATATAATTTCTCTATTTGTTTGACTACTAAAAAGGATTAAATTAGAATTTTGTAAGTTCAAGATGGACTAAACTTCAATTACACCATTTAACCAAGAGGGTCAAGGGCCTCGTGTGCATATCCCTAAACTATGATGCTCATTCTTAATTGGTTCCTACACTTTAAAATGTCCTAATTTTATCCTCAAACTATGGCTCTCATTCTAAATTGCTCCCCTAACTTTTGAATGTTTCATTTTCAACCCCAAACTATGACCCTCATTCTAAATTGGTCCCCCAAACTTTTTGAATATTCTAATTCCATCATCAAATCTTCGTATATACCATATCATATTATTGCATAAAACACATAAGTTTTTCATGACAATTAACAATTTTTATAACGATTTTATTAACATAAGATATTATTAACATATATTGATAATTTGGGGCTGAAATTAGAATTTTCAAAAATTTAGAGGACCGATTTAGAATGAGAATCATAGTTTGAGGATGAAACTGTAATGCTCAAAAGTTTGGGGACAAATTTAGAATGAAGATCATAGCTTGGGGATAAAATTAGAATGTTTAAAATTTATGGACCAATTTAGAATAAATGTCATAGCTTGGGGATGTGTGTGATGCTGCAATTAACTCTCTCTATATATAAAATAAAAGGATTGCATCTCGAATTTCATCACATGGAGGGACTAAAACCATAATTAAACCTATAAAACTTTATCGAGCAAGTCAATCAGTCAACCACGAACCACATAAACTATAATCATTAACATGTGATGAATTTAAGGATTTTAGGTTTTTTCTCATGGAAGACGATTTGAGTATTTTGGATACAAAGGGAGAAAAGCACGTGGGAAAAGAAGATTTTATTTTATTTATTAAAATTGAATTAAAAAATATAAAATAAAATAATATACATATATATACTAATAAAGAAACACTTAGAGAAAAGAAACTAATCACTAACTAATCCTAGCTGTTTATCTTAACTGTACAACCAATCAAAACAAACTTAATACCCCTCAAGTTGGAGCATATAAATTTTGTATGCCCAACTTGAGAACCATAGTTCTAAAAGATGTGGAGTGCAAAGCTTTGGTGAAACAATCAGCCAATTGATGATGTGTGGAGATAGGCAGCAGAGTTATGACCCCATTTTGAATCTTCTCACGAATTAAATGACAGTCTATCTCAATGTGCTTGGTCCTTTCATGACTAACTGAATTTTCTACAATTTTCATGGCAGACAAGTTATCACAAAACAAATTTGCAGAAAAAGAAGAAACATTTAAATCATTCAAAAGATAATCCAACCATTGAATTTCACAAGTTGCAGATGCCATAGCTCTATACTCAGCCCCACTAGAAGATCTAGAAACAATGACCTGTTTGTTTGATTTCTAAGAAACTAAAAACTTACCAAGAAATATACAATACCCTGTAACTGATCTTCTAGAATCAGGGCATGTAGCCCAGTCAGAATCAGAAAAACTATTAATTTTTAAATCATTATCAGCAGGGAAAAATAAATCCTGGCCAGGAGTCCTTTTTAGGTACCTCAAAACTCTATGCGCAGCAGCAAGGTGTAAATCAGTAGGAGAAGACAAGAACTGAGACAATTGTTGCACAACAAGCTAGTTTTTGTTAAATAAAGTAACTTTCCTATAAGCCTTCTATATGCAATAATGTCATCCTTCAGTTTTAGATAAATTGTTTTTAGCTAAAAGCGGTGTTGGCATAGGCTTAGAATCAATAAAACTTGTTTCTTCAAGAAGTTCCAGTGTATATTTTTTTTGGCACAAATTAATGCCTTGCTTAGATCTAGCAACTTCTAGGCCTAGAAAATATTTTAAATCACCTAGATCCTTAATCTTGAAGGTATATTCAAAAAAGATTTCACAGCTTGTATTTGAGCATGGTTAGGACTAGCAAGTATTATGTCATCCACATAAACTACTAAAGCAATAAAATCAGATTCAGTTTCTTTAACAAAAACAGAGTTATCAGAAGCAAGCTGTTTATAACCTTGAGATATTAAAGATTCTTTTAACCTAGCATTCCACTGCCTACTAGCTTGCTTCAAACCATACAAACTCTTCTTAAGTTTACAAGCTAAGTTGGAATCCTGAGGTAAAAAATCAGGGGAGGTTTCATGTAAACTTCTTCATCCAAATATTCATGTAAGAATGCATTATTGACATCTAGTTGTTGTAAAAACCATCCCTTTACAGCAGCAACAGCCAGGATAGTCCTAATACTAGTTAATTTAGCAACAGGACTAAATGTGTGTAAGTAATCTAACACTGGCTGTTGAGTATAACCTTTAGCAACTAACCAGACTTTATACCTATCTAAAGATCCATCAAATTTCAGCTTAGTTCTATAGACCCACTTACATCCAATTGTAACTTTATTAGGAGGTAATGGAACCAAATCCCAAGTATTATTATTTTGTAAGGCTTGTATTTCTTCATTCATTGCTGTTTTCCAGCAATCATGAAGAATAGCATGCTTATAAGACTTAGGTTCACTTAGGATAGTAGTATTTAAAATATAAGAATGATAAGCAGAAGATAAAGAATCATAAGATATCACCTGAGAAATAGTATGAACACCAGGTAAAGAAACCTTATAATCTCTAAACTTTTGTGTAAGATTAATAGTTCTGGAAGGCCTTTTGGAAGGTATATTCTTCAAGTTATGTCTTAAAGATCCTGCATTAGAAACACTTGGAACAGATTCAGAACTATTATTCAAAGAATTAGTATGTGAGAAATGATTGGAGTTTACAACCTGAAAACTTGAGGATGGAGGAACAGCTTCTGAAGTTGTATGAGGAAGATCATCATCAAATAAAGAATTTTCATATAAAGGTAAAACAATACCAGAATCACCTGAACTTTCTTTTTGAAAAGGAAAAGAATCTTTAATAAAAGATACATCTCTAGAAACAAATATTTCTTTTGTTTCTAAATTGTATAAACGAAAACTCGCCGGTAGGATCATCATTTTTGAAGGGACGGCCAGATTTAGAGGAGTCGAAAGAAAAATCTACTGATACCATGATGAATTTAGGGATTTTAGGTTTTTTCTCACGGAAGACGATTTGGGTATTTTGAATACAAAAGGAGAAAAGCACGTGGGAAAAGAAGACTTTATTTTATTTATTAAAACTGAATTAAAAAATACAAAATAGAATAATATACATATATATACTAATAAAGAAACACTTAAAGAAAAGAAACTAATCACTAACTAATCCTAGCTGTTTATCCTAACTGTACAACCAATCAAAACAAACTTAATAACATGTGAAAAGAATTTAATTAATTTAAACATCACTAAATTAATTAATTAATTGCTTTAAAACACATAACATGTCGGTTTTTACCCTGTATTCCACTCTCACATTTTTTTGTAGCGCTTATCATTTTAGTTGAGAATTTTTAAGTAATTTTTTAGTGTTTCCAAATTAATGGTGGCGGTTTTGGCCGTCTACCGGGAGTGATTTCTTTTATTTGTTTCTTACTTTTGTTCTTTTCTTTGTTTTAATTTTTTGTTTTTCGTCGGCTATTTTAACCTATTTTTCATCTGCTGTTATGGTACGTTCTTTGTTTGCATTTATGGCACGCTGATTATTGAAGACGTTTGTAATATGGTGCATGTTACAATTGAATTTTGACGCACAACATTGCGTGGGTTGGTTGTTCGTGGAGTTAACCAAGACGTTTTCTCTCTTTTTGTTGGTTGGAGTAATTCAGTGATCTGCACTTTTTCAGTGAGCACTCCAAGATTCGACTATGATGTTGGTTTTGAAAAATACTGATAAAGATTTTATGAGAAGATTTGAGTTTGCTATTCACGTTTGCATACTCTTTGTTTTTACGTTTATTTTTATATTTGAGAGTATTTTTATACGTGTATTTCTTATTATTATTTAAATGAAATCTGGTATTTAATTAAAAAAATTAATTAATTAAATTAAAAAAAAGCTGTCTGGTTAAACGGGATGAAACAAAACACGTTGTCCGTACCAATGAAAACAAAACAAGAAAACACAGTTATGGAGTTCGTAGATATACTTTAAGTGTTTCACTTTCTAACATAGATTTATTATGATAAGATAAGATGTTTTTTTTCCTTCTCTTAATGGCCAACTTAACAAGCAATTGGATGAATCAGATGCTGCCACGTGTTCCCTTATATTTTATTTAATTTTTTATATGATTATAATAATAACAAGTTAACAACTAAGTTTTAGCTGAGACCTTTATTTTTCATCTAGAAGCTCTAAAAAGTAGAGAAATATTAAATATTATAATAAGAATGAAGTTAGATTTAGACAACGAGAAGAATAATATCATTTAGTTTTAAAGTTATGATAAATCTAATAAATATTAAATACAAAATTTCCAGAGAAATAAATTTTAATTTAACAACTATTTAAACTATTGAGAACTAAAATTGTGATTAGACGGGATAAATTCGAAAGGATCATGATCCCTCTAATATCCTTAGTACCTCTGTCCATAACTATAATAATATATATTCTAATGATCAAAGTCTCAAATTACAATTTCCTTCCCAATAAAGTCCCAAAATAACAAGTTAATTAGATAAAAAAAATAGTCATGTAATATTTAATTTAAATTAATCAGTCAATAAATCAGATTTCGGTAATAAAGAAGAAAGAACAAAAATATAAAAATATAAACTAAAGTCATCCATCATTAGACAAATTCTACAATCTACATCAAAGAGTTCTAAAAATATTATTCTAATATTTTCTTCTAAATCTCTCTAGTTTTCACTCTCTTTTCTTTCTTCTATACAATTGAATTTCACCCCAAATCTGTTAAAGACATATATTTTCACATGTTGAAGTTGAACTGTTGCTGTAAGAACAAAAAATCCTCAGCACTCAACAAATTGTCTGAGAGATCACAGCCATCCAACAAGGGCTGATAATTGTTGGTCTGATAATCCATGCCGACATCGCCACAGTGGTCATAGTAATTGTCCGACAGATCAGAGTAATCAACCTGGCTGCCGGCATGGAAACCATAATCAGGATTAGAGTTGTTACTAACGTGGAAGCCGTTGTTGTAAGTACAATTAGTTAAATCCGAAACGGGTGAAACTTGGGCGTCAAAAGAGTCCGACGATGCCGCGGTGACGGTGCTCGAATTCTCCGGCGTGTAACTAGGGGTCACTTGTTGTGTCGCATACACTTGCGCCGTCGTAGAAGTGGCGGCGGCCACGGAGGCGGCTTGGATTCTTTCGACTAACCTAGGCATCCATAAGTAACGCACTGTGTCCTTAAATTGCTTGCTGTTGACATCGCATTTGAGTTGTTTAGCATGTTTTTGGACACGAGTTCTCCAGTAGTTCTTGATCTCATTGTCAGTTCTTCCAGGCAAATGTTGAGCAATTTTCGACCATCTGTAACAAAAAAATCCTCTGTAAATTGTCTGAAAAAAAAAAACATTATAAACTAATAATTTCGAGACAATTATTTAAGAAACTAAAACATTTTATTTACCGATTTCCCCAACGAGAGTGAAGCTCGAGAATCAAAAGCTGTTCTTCGAGAGTGATGTTCCCGCGTCTAATATCTGGGCGTAGATAATTCAACCATCTCAGCCTGCAACTTTTCCCAGTTCTCTTCAGACCTGTAATTCCATAGAAGTTTGGTAAAGTTGTAGCTGGCTAAAAAAATCAATTGCACAGGGACTATAACAACACTTATCCCAAAAACAAAACAAGAACTTCACACGCCATGAAAAGGCTTCTCTCATGTTGTTATTATTCTGGAAAAAAACATGACACGCACAAACCAAAGTTGAAAAGCAAATTAAACCCAGAAAAGAAGAAGAAAAACCCAGAATATATATATATATATATATATATATATATATATATATATATATATATATATATATATAGGAGCAGATTAAACCCAGAAAAGAAGAAGAAAAATTACCGGCGGAACGAGCAAGGGAGTTCCAGCGGCCTTCGCCGTGAACGGCAATGTAATTGATGAGCTTAAAGTCTTCTTCAACAGTCCATGGACCGCGAATCAAATCCAGTTGATCTTCTTCACTGCTTTGAATCTTTCTTATGCAGCCCCTTGCTTTTACATCTTCCATTTGAAGAAGACAATAGAAATCGAAGTTTTTTTTTTATGTTGGAGATGATCTGTTGAGAGAGAAAAGAGGGGTTTTGATTTTTACAGGGAAGATAGAGAAGTCGATGGGGTGCTTTTATAGATGGAGTTTGGTTTGAAAATGGTGGAGAAAATGGAAATCAAGCCTTTTTGAGAGAGACGAGCAAAGCCGCAATTTAAATTTAATTAATGGGATAAACCAAAGTTTAGTCCATGAACTTGGTATTTATTCAATTTTATCCTTGAATTTATTTTTTTATCCACATTAGTCCCTGAACTTGGATTGTTGGCCTATTTTGTGTTGTCTCCTAGTTCATAGTGTTACGTAATCAAAATAACAAAACAATATTGTAAAACCAAATATGTGGCTCAACTGGTCAGACTATCAGTTTATGATACATCCAGTTTGATCGATCTAACTGGTTGGAAACTTATTTTTTTCACTTTAGTTTTTCCTTTTTAATGGTTGAACTAATCGGACCACTGTTTTTTTATTTAGTAAGCCCAATCGACCAGTCTGTTCTCGTTTCAATAACCATGAGTGAAAATGAAAAAGTTGTCAAGTTCAAGACTAATGTGAACCAAGAAAATGTTTAAAACTAAGGTTGCAATCAACAATGCTTCTCTAACGACCGTTGGAGCGCCAAACGGAAAAGCAAAGCCGAACAGACATCATGTGCGCCCTGAACGGGCATTTCTTAACATTTTTCATCTGATTTAACAACCAAATGATTGTTTTTATGTAACTGAAAAATTCAACTTCTCTGCAATTAGCGGTTTGCCCTCAACGAGAATTTAAAAATTGATGCTAAACGGGCCCTAAGTTGAGAAAAAAAATATCAAGTAAAGGACTAAAATTAGTTAATCCCTTAATTGATTAGAGTCTTAAAGCTCGGTAGTAAATTAGTATATAGTTAGCAAATAGCAACAAGGCTTTGAAAGTTTGACACTTTTGAGTCTTTTTTTCTTCTATTAAAGTTTAGTTTATTAGTTCTCCATATGGGAAAGTCTAAAATTGTGTCTATCTTGGTTTGTAACCAAGTAAAATATTTATGAACAAATTGCAGTTCAAATACTCCATTCCATTTTAGGGTTCGTTCATAAACAGTGGGAATAGATTAATTAGGCAAATAAAATAATCATGGATTAGGCTTGGAAACACAAATCGAATCGTAGTATCCGGCTTTGTTTTATTATTCGGTTCGATCCTTACTTATATATATTTGAATGAAAACAAATATTTTATCACACCGATTGGTAAATAGCGGTTTGAGCTAAAATTAAAGGTTTGAGCTAATATTAGAGATTTGACCGGTCAAATCCGTTAATTTAGATATTTGGTGAATAACGGATTATGATGAAACTTCTAATTTTGAAAAAGCTACTAATATGAGCTTTTTGAAATTAAAAGTTTTGACATAAGAGTTATAAAGATCCTTTTACCCTTAACAATTATCAAAAGTCTCAAAATAACCTAAATTTAATCTTTTCCATTTTAGTTCTTCACTCTCACATATTTATTGGCCAAAAAAAGATTTCCATAAGCAAAAAAAGTTAATACATAGATACTTCTAATATGCTTAGTAATGTTATATTAAATTTTTTATAATCTAATTAATATTAATAGATACAAAATATTGATAACTAATAAACTATTCAAACAAGTATGAAATATAATCATGTCCTTATAAGTCATTTTGCTTGTTTAAATAATCAAACAACTATCAGCTATGGATGGGAATTCATTGCCCCTTTTCGGTGCCCCTACTTATGCCCCCACACTTAAAATTAGGTTTAGAGTTTAGGGTTTTAGGTTATGGGACGTGGTTAGGGTTTATGGAATTTAGGGTAAGGTGTATTTTAGGGCATAGGGTGTAGGGTTTAGGATTTAGAATTTAGGGTTATGGCTTGAAATTTAATTTTGTAGTGTTTTTTAGTGTTGAGGCGTAAGTAGTGGCACCGAAAAGGGGCAGAAGTTTTTTTTCCATCAACTATCAGTTAATTTTACCAAACATTTTTATACAATCAACTAATACAATCCACTAGTCAAATCAACTCATGCAATCAACTATTAATTATCAACTAATGTAATCTGTTATCAGTTATCATCTATCCGTTAATTATCAAACATGACTAGTATATGAATTGATGAAAATAACTAAAAGAAAAAAAACTTAAAAACCTATGAACCAGACCTCTCAAAAGTAGTGGGATTCGGTAAGTGGCGGATCCAGGAATATATTTGAGGGTGAGCACATATAAAATTTTAAAATTTCAGGGTGGGCACAAATTACAAATATTACAAAATTTAAGGACTAATTCAAAAAAATTAAGAAAATTGAAGGCAAATGTGTGAACTTTAAAAAGTCCAGGTGGGCACGAGCCCACCCTATGTTATATGTACATCCGCCACTGATTCAGTTCAATTATCTTTTATATACGATTCGATTTTGATTTCGGTTCTAAAAACTAAAATGCTATATAATAACCATTACTAATGTTTAAAACCGAAATGACTTGTCATCGCTCCCAGCCACGAGGGATTGGGAGAGGTTGGCTCCTAAATTTTTTGATATAACAGTATTTTAGGTCATTTTATTTTATATATTAATTAAATAAAGCATTTGTTCCTATTAATTATATTTAAATCCGGAGTTTAACCTAATAAATTAATTGATTGTTGTTATTATTGTTGCTAATTGGAAGCTTAGGCGGGTGTAGGGAGTGGGCATGGCTCTATTTGTATGGTTCAGCCGCTTGGCTATTAAGCGTAAATTGCTGCTAATTCCATGCAAGCTATAGCAAAGCCAGGAAAAAAAACATCATAAACTACGTCATATATTATTAAAATTTAAGTTTACTATCGATTAATTTACTGAATTAAAAATCGATATTATTTTAACATTGAATTTTAATTTAGACTTCAATTATACCACTGAACCATTAAAATTTATAACTCAATTTTACCCCTAAAGAAAATTTCTCAATTTTGTCCTATCCAATCTCACAAGTCATTTTTGTTTAGTTTCAACATTTGCATATTTAGACCTACGATTAGAACAATGTTATTTTGAACAGAATAATTAATTAGGACAATGTTATTATCATTACAATCTGCCTACACAGCAGCTATAACTTTTTTCTTATACAAGCAAAACTATGCCACAATTCAAGGACGAAGTCAAGATTTTAATTTAAAGGGACAAAGTTATATATATATATATATATATATATATATATATATATATATATATATATATATATATATATATATATATATATATATATATATATATATATTTGAAATATGGGATAATTTATAATTATCTAATAAAAATTTCAAATTATATATCATGACATGATCTTCTTGGTTTAATCATTGTGTTAGTCTCTAATGAATAAGAAAAAAATACAAGATATAAATTTTTTGAATCTTAATTTAATAATCATATTATAGTAAATCAGATTAAGGTTTTTTTTTTTGAGTACTTGATTTGCAGTGAGGTGGTGGACCAATTATGGGTGGAATAATACATATGCACATATCATATGCCACAAAAAGAAAATTCCACACGTTTTCTTTTTGTTTTATTATTCTATATAAAAATGGATAAAATTTTCTTTCTAGGGCGATCTGCTTGTGGGGTTCGAATTACTCAGCAGCTATGCTGAGGGATCCTCACTAGGGAGGGACTTACAATTGTTTTTATATATCATTTTCGATATCGATTTATTTTTTGGTTTAACCATTAGTACTTGATTTATTGGCCGACTAATCTAGATTGGGTATTGCATAGGTATTGTATAGGAACAACCATTCTAATTTAGTTTTCTCCATTCACAACGCTATAATTCGAACCCCTAACCTTGCTTAAGCGATTTAGTGCTCCATCCCGCTAGACAACTGGTTGTTGGTATCAATATCGGTTTATTAATTGATTAATTTGGAGAGTAATTATTCCATACACGGGTGGTGGAAACAAAAATTTTCCACAAGTGCCTTAGTTTTAGGGTTTATGGTTAGAATTTAGTGTTCAGAGGTTGAGATTTAGGAGTTTAGAATTGAGGGGTTGTGCTTAGAATTTAGGATTTGTAGCATTGTATGTTAAACCCATAAACATAACCTAGATTCTAAAACATAACCTAAAACCTTAAATTTTAATCACAACCCCAAATTTTAAACCCATAAACATAAAACTCATAACTTTTGAACTCTAAATTCTAACTCTAAACTTTAAAATTAAGACGCTCGTGAAAACCTTTTGTTTTAAGTGCATATGTATGTAATATAAATCAATTGATCAGGATAAAATATAATAGAAACCTAAAAACGATGTTTAAAAATATTTTATTATTGATAGTAATATCATACCAAAAGTCATGTTAAAACATTTGATGAATTTATTTGAAAACACAAAACTCGTGTTTTTGTCTGTTATTATTATTGTTGGGTGGACATCTTTCTGTGTTTCCAAATCCTTTATTTGTGTTTTTTCTTTGGTCGGAGGGATTTTGTTTCTTGTTTTGTTTAAGGATTTTGTTTGGACGGTGTTGTATTCTCATGCTCCAATGGATTTTATTTTATTTTTTATAATATATCAGTTTCTTTGCAAATTAATAGGAACCGCCCAAGGAATTAGGACAAAAGAAAAGGGATCTCTAAGCTTATTTATACAAAGGGACCACACAATAATTGCAATCTTCAAATTCCATTTCAGATTTAATTAGTGATACTAATCCCTTTATTGATATTTTTTTAATTAAGTAGAAAAAAATCATATTTTCAAGATGAATGTTAATATTCGAATCCACATAAAATACGACAATATAAGTATTTTTAACCACTCAATAATTTAGTGGATTTTTATTAATCTTTTTATTAATCAAGAGTATAAACTGTGCCCAATCTTTCTATGGCTTCCTAGCAAGTTCTTCACCAGTTATGCCCTAAGCTTAAACAAATAGTCCTACATGCTTTTGTTCCTCATATAATTCTTTTCTTTGCAATTTAGTTGATTATTTTATTATTGTATCTTAATGTTACTTTGGTTGATCCTTGTTACATAAACTGGTAAAATTGTTTCTTAAAACCATCTTATATATTTTTTTATTTTCATCTACTCCCTTTCGTATTAAATTTTGAGTAAAGTACACAAATCACTTAACTAATTATAAGTCTGGTAACAAGTCGTTTTTCTTTTAAAAGTAACAATTTAGTAACTCAATTAAAATTTTGTTACAAACATATCACTTTTTCTTTAAAATCGAAATTAATGCTTGGTATAATAAAAATTAGTCCTCAAAACTTTTACCTTATTAATTTGGTCATAATTTGAAATATCTCAATAAATTTAGCCATTAATGTTTAAAAAATTTATAAGTGATTGTGTCTACTAGCAAACGACGTTAAGATCTTAATGGATATGTTCTATTAGCATGTCATTTGTCCAGTAATGAAGTGATTGCGTCTGTCGATCTATCACATTTGACAGTTATCGAGTTGATGGGCAATAGCAATGAGTGCGACAAATGGCCGAATGATGTGTCAAGAGGGTATAGTCAGTGGCGGATGCAAAGGTTGGCATGGGTGGGCACGAGCCCACCCTGAACTTTTTAAAGTTCACACATTTGCCTTTAATTTTTTAAAATTTTATGATTTAGTCTTTAATTTTTATGACTTGTGCCCACCCTGAAAATTTAAAATTTTTATTATTGTGTCCACCCTCAAAATATTTTTAGCTTGTGCCCACCCTGAAAAATATTTCTGGATCCGCCACTGAGTATAGTATAAAGCTTTTGAATATGAAGAGTTAAATTTATTGAATTATGACCAAAACGATTAGATGTACACGTTTTGGGACTAAAGTTATTATTATATCATTTCATATTTTAATTTTAACAGGAAAGTGATCGTTTGTAACAAAATTTTGATTGATTTACCATTAAATTTTGGGTTATATTTTGATAGGCATGCTGTGTAAAAAAATTTACACAACATTCTTATAAAATTTAAAACTTAAATACCTAAATCATCTAACAATTTATATTTTTATCCCGGCCCTCCGACTAAAGATTCCTTGGGTTCACCCATGGTCCACCCCACCCCAGTCCCCCTCTAGCTGCCAACCTACCACAACCATCGCCCTCTGCACAACTCTATTGGGGTTGTTAGTTAACCAAACCTTATGGACCCCTATCGGAATAATAAAGTGACTCATTTGTTTCGGATCTAGGCCGACTCGACTTTGATGAGTTCGTAAATCGTAACAATTAAAGTCTTTTATTTATTTTTTTTAATTTTTTATAAGTCTTAATTACAACTAGCGGATAACTGATAATAAATTACATTAATAGACTTGATTAGACGATCCTCTAAAAGTAATTTAATCTTTTAATTTTTGCCCAAAACTTTCTTAACCAAATATCACCATAAATTTGATTCAGGTTCAATTATGTGAATTCCGTCCTCTTGAGAGCTAGGGCTTGGATAAGAGTTATCTGCATCAATGTGGCATTTCATATTGATGGTTGATCGTGCCCGACAAAATGTGGCCAGAATCCTCGAAATGCTTATTCTTATTTTCAGTGTATAAAAGCTTAGATCAAGTTACAAAATATTAAAAAATTTAAAAAAATTGTTATTTAACGCCTCAAAAAAAAATTTGTTAATTAATTCAAATAAAATATTGTAGAGAACTATTATAAGAGCTACTCTTCTTATCTAATCTACTTTATTTACTATATTAAGATTCAGACCCTTAAATATATTTAAGAGACTTAAACGCCTAATTCTGTCATTCATCTCCTACAAAGAAATTCGGCATATTTTCCCTTAAGAATCAATGCAATCATTGATGGTTTAGAACATAGAATATAAATTCTTAAAACTTTAGGAGAATCCTTTTTATAAGTAAATAAATAAAATCGATAATCATACATTACAATCCATGCTTTCCAAGTTGTAATCACACAAAAAGACTGGAAAAATTAAGATAAAGTGAGAAGAATGGAAAGATGGGAAGATTTCCCAAGTGTGAAAAGGGCTTTTTAATTTTTTAAAAAAAAGAAAATAGATGTTCTAGAGAGATTCCTAGAGCTCCAAGTCTTTAATTAATTATATTATATTGAATCAATTTGATATTATTTAATGCTTTGTAATTACTTAATCCCCCATTAGGGAACTTGATGGGGAAAAGCATAACACAAAAAGGCATAAATTCATTGCCCTTGGACACATTGGCCTTTAAACTCCGCCTATTATAACCTTTCTTATGGGATTTAAACACCACTTTGTTTTTGTCATTTCATTTTCAAAATCATGGCACCAACCCCATGCCATATCTTCTCTTTTGTCATCTACACAACTCCCTTTTATCACACTATTTAAAATTTTTGTAGGTAATGATTATATGATTTGTTGATATAGTTGTTGGATTAAAATCCGCAATTGTGGGCACATATGTAAAATGTATGTTGCTATTATAAAGTATGACACAAAATTAAGTGACTAATTATGTTAGGCGTGTCATAGGTATTAAGCTTAAAAGTGAGCAACTACTTCAATTATTTTTTAGTGATCTATGGGCTGTAAGTTTTATGACCCCACTATTAAGAATTATTTTAAGGAGAGATTTATAAAGAAAATTAGGATGTTGAGTTTGGAGGGAGAAATAAGGTTAGATACATTGTTATTGAGGAGGAATTGAATTATAATTTAATTCATACTATCACTTTTGATGATGTTTAGATTTTCACACCTATCATTAATCAAGAAGTGAATCAAGTACCTCAGCAAAATAATGTTGAACAACTCCCATTCAAGATAAGGTAATTGTTTCATAAGAACAAACTCAACAACCTTAAAAAACAAGTGTCATTAAAGAGGTTCACGAGAGGAAGATGAAATACTATTCCAGATTATTGTATTGTATTTCTTTAAGAAAATAAGGTAACAATGGAATGATATAAAATGATCAATCATTTTTTTATCAGACCATAAAAGTTCTAACTCTCAAAAGTGGATTGATGTCATTCAAGAAAAGTATAATTTTATGCAAGACAATAAGGTTTATGAACTTGTCTTATTACCTGAAGGTGCAAACTAATTGGTTGTAAATGGATATTTAAAACCAAGAGGGATGCAAATGGTAATGTGGATAAGTATAAAGCACGTCTTGTATCTAAAGGATATACTCTAAAAGAAGAAATTGATTTTTTAGAGATTTTCTCTTCAGCTTTATTGAAAGACTCTTTCAAGATAATTATTACACTTGTTGCTTGTTTTAGTCTTAAGCTACATTAGATAGATGTTAAGCTTGTTTTTTCAATGGTGACATTGAAGAAACTATTTATATCGTACAATCATAAAGTTGTGTCTTATGATACAATATCAATGATATGTAAATTAAAAAAATCTATCTATAAGTGTAGAACTAATGTTTTGATATAATAATTGAAAAATGTTTTAGACTGATTTAAAAAGTATTTAAAACAATTTCCAAAGTCCAAATAACTTGAAACTATGTTTAGGGATGTTTTTAAAAGGTTTTACATGTTTTTCAAAGCTAAACTTCACAAAACTGTTCAGGCGTTTCGGAACACCTTAGGGCGTTTCGATACGGTGCATTCCAGTAGCTAAAACGTTTCGATACTAGTATCGAAACGGGCTTTCCCTGGATAAGGTTTTTGCCCAGCGTTTCGAAACGGGCTATGCTGTTTCGATACGCCTACTTGGCATTGACCACAACGGTCATAAACCCCAACGGCTATTTCCCAACTAACATTTAAATGCGGGTCGTTTCGATACGGGGACAGGCGTTTCGAAACGGGTGTTTCGAAACGGTCTATAGCGTTTCGATACAAGTCCACGTCAGACTGCAACGACTCTTTCTACTTAAAGGGTGTTTCGAAACGGGTTCGAGCGTTTCGAAACGGGGAGCTATAGAACTGCATTTATGGTGGGAATTAAAGTCCTCAACGGCTCCAATTCAATCCCAACGGCTAGTAACAGCTACAAACTCATCAAGGAGTATAAAAGGGACCTCCAAGCATCAAGTAAAGGCTAATGCTCATATTGTCAATCAACAAATGATCAAGAATTGTCTTAGAGCTTAAATTGTCATTTATTGTATAGACAAACACTAGTGAGCCAAAATTGCTCAAGTGTTTTAGGTTTTGGGTAAGTGCTTTAATTGTGCAAACAAACACCTATTAGAGGGATTTGTGTTTGCCTTATTTTTTCTCTTTGTAAAAGAGGGTTTGATCAAGGCTTTGGGTAGAAAGCTTGATCGGTGTAAAGGGTTTCCTCCTAAGCCTAGAAAAGGGGACGAATCAATAGTGGATTGATTGGAAATCCTTAGTGGGGAGCTAAGGTAGTGGATGTAGACCTTGGTTAGAAGGTTGAACCACTATAAATCATTGTGTCAATTATCTTTTTAGCTTCCACAACCCTTCCACCCAAAAATCCACCTCTCCACTACTTGGTGAGCTACATCGGTTGAACGAATCGAGCTCCTCACAACTCAACAATAAGCTTAAATAGGACTCTCATTAATGAAATTATAAATTTCATGTTGATTATCTCATTCGGTTTTGAGATAAATTTGGTTGACAGTTGTATGTACTACAAGTTCAGTGAAAGTAAAATCAAGTGAAACTCATATTGCTAAAGAAGACAAATTTACTCTTACTCAATGCACTAAAAGTAACCCTAAAATTTAAAAATCTAAAAGATTCTCTATGCATAAGCTATTGAGAATCTAATTTATGCTTAATATGTATGCGTTCAAAAATTATATACATTGTTAGAATGTTAGACAAATATTTGAGAAATTATATTATGGACCATTGGATAGCAGTCAATGGGGTTATGAGATATCTTCAGAGAACAAAAATTACTTGCTCACATGTCGGAGTTCTGGTAAGTTAGAGATCATTAGGTTTACAGACTTCGATTCTAATAGAATATTGATGCAAAAGAAATTTGTCACCTGAGCTGCTAACTGTAGATTGAATAGAAAGACCACTTCATTTATTTTGTGACAATAAATATGCATTCATTTATTCTATAAACAATAGGAACACTTCAAATTTGAAGCACATAAATATTAAGTTCCTAGTTGTTAAAGAAAATTCAGAATGATTGTGTGTCTATAGAGCATGTTGGTGCAAACTCCATAATTGCGTGCATATTAAGAAACTATCACCCTAGGTCTTTTATGAGCACACTACTCATGTAGGTGTAATGTTATTTAAGGAAATTCAGTTTTAGTGGGAGTTTGTAATTTTGAAAAAAAATGCTCATTCGGTTTAGACACAATTTCAGTTACTTAAGTTTAAAGTTATTTAAGATTATTTTTTGCAGAAATAAAGTTTTTTTTTGGTTTATGCACACTCTGAATTCAGTAAAGTTGATCTCACTAAGGTTTAGGAGGACCAGTTGGAAATAGACATGTTCGGTTCACATTTCATGTAATTTTTCATGCTACGCATTCATGATTGATCTATGTCATTTGATTATGTTTGTATACGTGATCATTGATGGGTCCAGTCATGATTGATATGGCGAAGACCGCTTTGATCCTATATGGATATAGTTGATGGACGAGATTGTTATAGAATACCTATTATATAATAGCAATTTTTCGAGCTCATAAGGTTGTACATTTATCAGGAAACATATGTTGCCCAATTGGGAGATTGTTGGATTAAAATTCGCAATTGTGGGCACATATGTAAAATGTATGTTGCTATTATAAAGGATGACACAAAATTAAGTGACCAATTATGTTAGGCGTGTCATAGGTATTAAAGTATCATGGAAATAAAAGTGTGTATACCATAAGATATATTTATAATTCAATGAGGGGCAGAGTTATAAATATTTAATAGTTGATTTAATAATCAACTATATAAAGAGGTAGTGGTCCCCAAGAAATAGGTTAACTTGTTTTTCTTTCCTTCCTCGTCAGAGAGTTTTACTTCAAGAGATAACCTATCTTCTTGGAAGATCAATACCAAAGATTTGGGATTTCAACATCAAGATTTTCAATCTATCAATGAATTCAGGTACGTTTCCGCACTCGGTTTATTCAGTTTATTGTTCTTGATGATTTGACATGATAGATCTTAGGTTTAAATTTCATATCTATTATTATTTGGTTCAAACAATAGTGTTTGATTTTAATGTTATCTTGTACGATGCAGATGAGTGAAAATATTTTATAAGAAATATATATATATAATGATTAAATAGTACCTTAATCTAATAGTTCGATTTGTCACATATCAAAGTGACCAAATTTACATATATAATTCAAAATCCACGAGACCACAATTTCCATGAAGTGATAGACCTAAACCTAAATTTTAGAATTTAATTTAATTCAAGAACCTAAAGCAACTATCAGTTTACTGAATGATTGCAAGATTGAAAAGGTTAACCATATCAAAGTCAAACTTCCCTTTCTTTCTATTCTATTTTTTCAAAATCTCAACAATATTTTTATTTAATTTGTTGCAAGACATAGTAATCAAATAAACAATTAATCTCATTGAAAGCCAGGGGTTTCTGGTGTATAGGGTTGACAATTCCAATGGATGCTCCAAGGATTCAATTTCTCATTTTCTAAATGATTTACTACTTCATATAAAATTGAAAATTTATAATATTTTTAATATGGCTTAAAGGTTTTGAATTCTTTGAACTTTTAGAAAAATGTTTCTGAATTTCTTTTTGAGTCTACTGATAAAAAATTCGTTAGATTAAACGATTAACATTGACTAAAAAGGTGAACTGGTGAAATTTTAAAGTACCAAAGCTTAATTGGGTTCAGAAAAATTTAAGGACTTAATTATTTTTTAAAAAGTTCAAAGACTTCTTACTCGCTCAAACCTTTTAATATGATACGGCGCGTATAAAAAATACATAAATTATAGGTGTTTTTGATACTATAGAATAATATTTATATTCACAATAAAATTTTCGAAATTCGAACCAACACAAAATAGAAAGCAGGTGAGCATCCTTTTACATTCATATAATATACAGATTTAATTATAAGGATTAATATAATCTACATATTTCTGATTTTTTTCACCAACTATTCTTCACAATCTGATTATTTCAGGCATGCATGCACACACACATATTATAGTGATTGTTTTTAACAAAATAAGTATTACATGTTAGGTATAAAAATTTTATCAGAGTTTGACCACTGTATTTCTCAAAGAAAAATAATAATTGAATAGTTATATCTTAGAAAGTTGTACCATAAACAGGTGAAAAGGCACGTTCAATTTGAAAATAGAAAAATCAATCCATTGTATTTTATGATATATGTATGAATCATCATATCATTAGCAGGAATTTTAGAACCTGCTGGTCCTCCTAAAATATCTAATGTCTTGTTTGTTATAATATCATAAAATAAATTCAAACATCAAAATGGTTAGGTGTAGATTAAATCCTTACAAATCGATAAAAATTAAGAACCGTAACAAAAATAGTTAACGATCGATCGATCGAATCGGGTTATTTTTTTATGAATTTTTTTAACCATTATTGAATCGACAGTTCAATTAGTTAAAATGCCGATTCTGGTAGTTTGATCAGTTCAATCAAAAGTCAAATTTTTACAATATGACATAGTGCAGTTCAGCCGTGTCATCGAATTAACGGGAATTGAAGGTGGATGGTCCATTTTGTTACAAATAGGAAATGTTATTGACCTTTTTGTGACTTTTAAAACTTTAGCAGTGAAAAAGAAACTTAACCAAACTTCAGTGACCATTTGTATAATTTACCATTTATATTATAATTTAATTAATATCTCTTATTATGTTTTACCAATATATATTTATATACGCGACTATTATATTAGTAAGGAACTTACAAAATCACAAGTTTTATCGATTCATAAATAAAATTATATACTCGCAACTTTAGTATAAGTTGCATATTTTATAATAAAAAGTTAACAGATGCTGATTTTAAATAAAAGTAATCTGCATAAATAATTGTATTGGGTAGTAAGTTACATTATTTTACTTTTAACGAAAAAATTTATGTTTAAATTTTAAAGATATTTTTATTGGTTAAAACTCCAACGAGCTCAAACATTGACGAGGTAAAAACACTTAAAATTTATATTAAAAAAAGAGGGTAATTATTCCATGCACATGTAACACCCGTGTTTTGGGGCTAGAAGTTAGTCGGGTTAGTTGGTCCGAGTCGGTAAAATTTATTTTAATCAAATTGACCTTAGTGTGAGCAAATTGAGTTTAGAAAGAAAGGGAGGGATCATTTTGGTAATTTAACCAAAATAAAAATAATGACAACCTTATCATAAGATAAAGTTATCATCTTTCTCATTTTCTTTCTTCTTCACCGTTCATATCTTCTTCAAACTCTCCCAAACCCTCATTACTATTTCCTTTGATTTCTTCCTCAATTCAAGGGCGTTTTTGAAGGTAATTACATATTCGAACTCTCCTCTTCATCCTCTACGTTTACATAGTTTTATATTTCGAAACTACCCACTTTTATGATTTTCAAGTTTAATGAAAATCTGAGTTTTTATTGAGTTTTTCAATTGATTTTGAATTATTGAGATGGGTTTTGAGTTAGTCACCTTAAAATACACATAATATGTTAAAATGAGTAATTTTGGATGAAAATCCGAAATGGGTATTTATGGCCATTTTTGAATAGTCTAAAACTTGAATTTTGGTGAGTTTTAGAGTTAGGTTGAAAGGCTGATGATATATGTATGTGAGGAAAGTGTTTTGGGACCATTTAGATGTCATTTGGATGTTCGAAAATGGTATTTTCTGCTGGGTAAAATATGAGTACGAAAATGAGGAGTTTGAAAGGGTTCTTGGCTTGAAATGTTGAGCTTAATGTTTGAATTATGTTCCGGGTTAGTTTCGATGACAAGTTATTGATTTTGGATATTTTGTTGGTGTTTGGGATTGATTAGAATCAAGTTTGGGCATTGGTGAAGCATCGGAAGTGAATCCGGAAAATTGAAGGTTGTTGCTTGCTTGGTCTTGAGCTTGGAAGCTTAGGTGAGTGGTTAAATGTTTTAAGTGGTTTTAAAATGGTTGGTTCGAGTATACGGACTAGGTCGGGCTTGGTAGACCCACCTAGAGTTGGGATTAGTGTGGTAGCCTAATCCTAAACTTGATCTAAAGCCTTTGGATGAACTTAAATGTATGAATGCTTATGTATATTGTATTATACATGTGTGTTGAGGCATGATTGGTATTGCATAAAGCATGCATGGAAATGTGGTTGGTGTATGACGGTGATGTCATGATGAGTACATGCTATGCATGGAAATGGTGTATGGCGGTGATGTCATGTTGAGTACATGCTATGCATGGAAATGGTGTATGACGGTGATGTCATGTTGAGTACATGCTATGCATGGAAATGGTGTATGACGGTGATGTCATGTTGAGTACATGCTATGCATGGAAATGGTGTATGACGGTGATGTCATGTTGAGTACATGCTATGCATGGAAATGGTGTATGACGGTGATGTCATGTTGAGTACATGCTATGCATGGAAATGGTGTATGACGGTGATGTCATGATGAGTACATGCTATGCATGGAAATGGTGTATGACGGTGATGTCATGTTGAGTACATGTTAGGCATGGAAATTTGGGTTGTGGCTATTTATGTTGAGGAAGTTAGAGCTTGATGATCATGACATTTACTTGTATATATTGTTCATGCATCTTATATTGTGGCTCTTGTGGATCCTTGATATGTTTGTGTAATGCTTTGGTTAGATCGTGCTCGGACCCTGCAATGTTGAGGTTTGTTTTTAGAGCTTACCCTCACTAAGCATTATTGCTTACGCTCTCTTTGTTCAACATTGCAGATCCTTAGTTCGTGGGTTGCTTGTGCAAGTGGAAGGTTCCAAGTGTGGTTTTTGGCTTAAATTCATCAAGTATGGATTTTCAATGTTAGACATGTAATAGTTTGAGCAATGGGACATGTATATGTTTGAATGATGTTTGATTGAATGCATGCTTGGTGAAGTCTTATCTTGGTGTATAGACTTGTCTTATATTGTTGAAGCGTGCTAAGTATGAATGCTTAGTTTGTGTTGGATTACCGGAATGATTGTGCATCATTTCGTGTTGATTAGTGCCTTTAGGTCTTTGTGAAAGCATGCTTTTATGTTTGATTTGCCTTAGGATTGATGTTAGTATGTTGGTTGGGGTTTTTGAGGGATTTAGGGGCCTCCTTGTGCCTTAAATAAGCTCAAACTGCAAGTTCGTAGCAGGGGGTATCGATACCCTTGGTACGGTATCGATACCACCTTCATGATTCAGGCTTTGGGTATCGATACCCATCGGGAGGGTATCGATACCTTTTTGGTGAATGAAGCTACTGCCAATTTCGGTATCGATACCCACCTTAAGGGTATCGATACCGTTGGGGGGAGGGTATCGATACCCCTTTAAGGGTATCGATACCGCTGGGGACGGGTATCAATACCCCCCTGACGGGTATCAATACTCCCCTGCAGTTAAAGCTTAAAAATTGGGCTTGAGATGTCCGTTTGAGTTGAAATTTGGCAGAGAGGCATGAAACATGACTATTTTCATAATGGTAACTTAAAATTTGGTAAAGTTCTCTTAATTTCTAGAATTTACAAATTGGTCCCTAAATTCGTATTTTGTTCAATTGAGTCCCTTATTGTTTCCCGATTGCTGTGATTTTTGAGTATGCTTATCTCAAGAGTATGCCTAGGTTTAATGTGCATCTATATAAGTTTAAAAAGAAAAAAAGGGTCGTTAATCAAGGTTGACTTTCGGGTTGACTTTGGTTTTCCCCGTGTAATCTTCGTAGTTCGGGTCAGCCGTCTAGGCCGGACTACGGGGGTTACATTTGTTGGTATCAGAGCTGAAGGTTTCCGAAACCTTGGGCAGGTAAGTGAAGTAAGTTATGTTTTATGATTGATATGCACGGTGTTTGCTTATCATGTAAGCATGTTGCTTGTTATTCGAGTATGCTGTAATGAATGATTGCTTGTGTGACAAGTATGTTGGTTGTTTGTTTAAAAGCATGTTGCTCGTTCCCCGTGTATGCTGTGATGTGTGATTGTTTGATGGAGAAGGTATATTGTTTGATCGTATGCATATGTTTGCTTGTTTAGCAAGTATGCCTTGTAATATGCATGATTGAGCATGTATGTGTGTTGAGTTGCTTGAAGCATGTTGAGTAGAGTCCCATTGCTTCTATTACATAGCAAAAAGAGATTTTAAGTGAGGAAATCATAGTTGAGCCACTTGGACCTTTTCCTTTGCTAACCCAGTTTGTATGTTAATGTGTTGTTGTTGTTGTTAGTTTATTACTTTTTGGTAAGTTTGAGGCCAAGGCGTGGACTGTGAATCGGTAAGTGGAAAATGTGGGTTCTGAAAATGTGAATGATGTTGAGGGAGTCCATCATCTTGGTTAGGGAGGTATGGTTGTGCCGGAGTTGAGGTACAATTTGGTTGACTGAGTTAGTGTGTATGTGGGTTGGTTCCTGTTGATGAGGAACGATGTGATCGTTTCTGGTGTTAGTGGTGAAAGAGGTGACGACCTATGAGTAGGAGTCAGAGTGTTATCGATGATATAGTAGGTAAGCATTTGGTACAGTTTTGAGCTTGTTCCCTTCTGATTGATTCTGAGTCTGCACTTCTGTATATTGTTAGCAAGCATACAAAGTTTGAATGTGCCCAGTGAAGTGTTAGAGGCAAGTATGAGTATCTTAGTTCTTTGAGGCGAAATCAGGGTAAGGGTCTCGTTTGTGTAATCTGAAATTCAGAAATGCTAGTTGGTGATCGTTGGGATTCAGCCTATGGTTTTCATACAAGACAGTCGTTCAGTGTCCGTGAGTGGAAATCAATATGTGTGATTGGGCCAGTGTGCGTCTGAGTTGTCTTCCAGCGAGAAGGAGAGATGAAGTTACTTCCGATATAGTTGAGCCGAGAAGGAAGTCTTGAGCTTTAAATTCGGATTGTTTGGTAGTGGGATGTTTTGAGTCGTCAGGACCGATGTTACAGAACAAGTTCAAGCATGATTGTTTGTGTGCGATTAGAACTGCATTTTGAAGTTTCGAGATGCTCTAAGAATATTCTAGAAGAATCAGATTTTGTTGAAGAACCAGTCTAAAAAGAAGAGGGTCGAAGACTATCAGCTGTGCACAGGTGTAGTTGCAATTTCCACGGATACTTCCTTTTGTGTGAGCATGTAAGAAAATTTGATGTACGTGTTGAGACCTTGGAAGTAGGGACACATATGACTAGACCTTGTGGTGAGATAGTGGTGGTCAGAAAATGTGCAGAAGATGTTGTTGATGGTTCAGGGTTATGTGTATGCAGTAGATGTGAAGTGATCGTCTTCCTGCGTTTTTGATGAACCTTCTGGCAAGGTTTGGCTTGAAAAGCACACCGTTAGTGTATACGTCGAGACAAAGAGAGAGTTGCCTTGAAGTTACAGATTTCTGTGTGACTGTAGTGGTAGGTGAGGAGGTGAACTTCTTGTCGAATGTTGATCCAGCTATGGAGGTCGAAGATTGATTGAGTTTAGTTGGCAGACTGTTTGGCAGTTGTGATGGATTTGATTTTTTTAACGAAGATTAGACCGCAGAAGGTTAAAATGGTTTGTGATTCTTCCTAGAAGTATTTAGAAGAAACGCCCAGTTTGTCTCCTGGCAGAGAAGAAGAGTTTATTATTGATGTCGTCTCCGAGTTTGCTCGTGTTGTAGTTTGCTCGGTATCTCATGGTTTCCGACAGAATTGAGAGTGTTGAAGAATTAACTTCGAGAACTGTTAGGCCTTAGACTCATTAGGCCTAGTACGTCATCTTAGAGTATGACAGTACAATTTGTGAAGGAGAAAGAGTGACAGTACGAGAATGTGTATAGATTTCAGACAGTTGAAACAAGTGATAATGAATAATCAGCATCCGTTTCCGAGTGTCAGTGATCTGTAGATCAGTTAGTGTGTGCTTCAGTCTTTTTGAAGATTAACTGGAGATTTGTTTACTACCAGTTGAAAATGAAAAAAAAAAATTTGAAGTACCGAAGACAGCTTTAGGGGCGAGATGTGATCACCTTGAGTTCTGAGTTATGTCGTTTTGTTTGACTAGTGTATTAGTTACCTTCAAAGAGATGTTGAAAAGAATAATTCCCGAGTTTTTTTTGATCGGTGGTAGTAGTTCTCGTAGATGATACATGGGTATGTTCATGTACCAAAGAAGATCATGACAAGCTATGAAGTTAGTGGGGTACCACCTTTTAGAAAATCAGCTGTATGTCAAGTTACGCAACGTGAACTTCGAGTTAATGAAGATGTTCTCCTAGGACATGCAGATCAGCCGAGTGCATTAGAGTAAATCCTAACTATGCAGAAGAAGATGTGAGTTGGAAGAAACTGAAGACTGTGATAGATTGCTACATAAGAATGTCCAGTTGTGTGGCCAGATGCGAGACAACGAGCCCTTGAGGAACCGAAAGAAACTTTGAAGAGAGCTTCGACCTTGATCCGAAAAAAAAAAATTTGAACCATAGTGATGCGTTGCATGTAGTGTTAGGTTGTATGCTTATGCAAGACAGAAGAATGTGGCTTGTTCATCGAGATAGTGGGAAGACCGTGAAAAGAGTTATCCGGTATGAGACATAGAGTTAACTACAGTTGTAATTGCCTCGAAGATTTGGAGACAAGCTTGTGTGGTAAGAAATGTACAGTGTGTATGTACATATCATCAGAACCTGAAATATTTGAAGACTTAGGAAGGGTAGAAACTTGAACAACATGAGTTGTTAGAATTGCTTGAAAACTGCAATATTGAGATTGGGTACTATCTGAAGAGAGTCTACGTGGTAACCGATGTTCCGAGTTATTTTGTTGTCAGATTTGTGGTTGAGTTTCGAGATGTAATTGCCGAATTTAGTTTATCGAATGATAACAGTTTTGTGGCTGAATTTCATGTTAAACCTACTTTGAGTCAGATACTTGAAGAGAAACAGTTGCAAGACAGGTTCTTGGCACCTCACGTGCAAGACATAACAGAAGAAAGACCTTCAGAATACAGCTTCAGAGATGATAAAGTTTTGCTTTTTAGAGACAGAATAGTTGTGCCGATTGACATAGTGTTTGGAGATGTATTGTTTTGGCCGAAACACACGACAGTTCATTTGCGTTGTATATGAGTAGTGTGAATACGTATTGTGGGTTGAAGATGAATACTTCGGGATTGAGATGATGTGTGATGTGGTTCAGCATGAGGGAAAGTGTATAATTTGCCAGCATGTCAAGACCGAACGTCAATTTTCTTCTAGTTTGTTGCATCCGTGGAAGGTTATTAATGGAAGTGAGTAATAGAGATCCGGGGTTCCAACTAGATTACTTTTGAAGGTGTCTGCATATTGTTTGGTTACCTGTTAAAGTCAGATGGTCAGTTAGAGAAAGTTATGGGTCGAGTATTCAAGAAATGTGAAATGAGATTGTTGAATCGGGCTAGTCCTGTTGTTTATCTGTTACGGTTACCACCAGAGTTAGACAGAGGGTTGTGATGTGTCTGTGTATCTACAGTTCGGAAGTGTGAGTCAGATTTGTTCTGTGCTATGTTTGTTGAAGAGATTGAGTTGAGTTTGAAATTTGCGTGGAACGAAGAATCAATTGAGATCTTGGTGTTAGATAACTGTTGTTGCGTGGTAAGTCTACGAGTTGACTAGTATGTTGTGGTGAGAAGGAAAGTGCGGATGAGCATGTTTCAGTGACTCTTCATGTTCGATGAATTTCGAGGACGAAATTTCCTTAAGTGGGGGAGAGTTGTAACACCCGTGTTTTGGGGCTAGAAGTTAGTCGGGTTAGTTGGTCCGAGTCGGTAAAATTTATTTTAATCAAATTGACCTTAGTGTGAGCAAATTGAGTTTAGAAAGAAAGGGAGGGATCATTTTGGTAATTTAACCAAAATAAAAATAATGACAACCTTATCATAAGATAAAGTTATCATCTTTCTCATTTTCTTTCTTCTTCACCGTTCATATCTTCTTCAAACTCTCCCAAACCCTCATTACTATTTCCTTTGATTTCTTCCTCAATTCAAGGGCGTTTTTGAAGGTAATTACATATTCGAACTCTCCTCTTCATCCTCTACGTTTACATAGTTTTATATTTCGAAACTACCCACTTTTATGATTTTCAAGTTTAATGAAAATCTGAGTTTTTATTGAGTTTTTCAATTGATTTTGAATTATTGAGATGGGTTTTGAGTTAGTCACCTTAAAATACACATAATATGTTAAAATGAGTAATTTTGGATGAAAATCCGAAATGGGTATTTATGGCCATTTTTGAATAGTCTAAAACTTGAATTTTGGTGAGTTTTAGAGTTAGGTTGAAAGGCTGATGATATATGTATGTGAGGAAAGTGTTTTGGGACCATTTAGATGTCATTTGGATGTTCGAAAATGGTATTTTCTGCTGGGTAAAATATGAGTACGAAAATGAGGAGTTTGAAAGGGTTCTTGGCTTGAAATGTTGAGCTTAATGTTTGAATTATGTTCCGGGTTAGTTTCGATGACAAGTTATTGATTTTGGATATTTTGTTGGTGTTTGGGATTGATTAGAATCAAGTTTGGGCATTGGTGAAGCATCGGAAGTGAATCCGGAAAATTGAAGGTTGTTGCTTGCTTGGTCTTGAGCTTGGAAGCTTAGGTGAGTGGTTAAATGTTTTAAGTGGTTTTAAAATGGTTGGTTCGAGTATACGGACTAGGTCGGGCTTGGTAGACCCACCTAGAGTTGGGATTAGTGTGGTAGCCTAATCCTAAACTTGATCTAAAGCCTTTGGATGAACTTAAATGTATGAATGCTTATGTATATTGTATTATACATGTGTGTTGAGGCATGATTGGTATTGCATAAAGCATGCATGGAAATGTGGTTGGTGTATGACGGTGATGTCATGATGAGTACATGCTATGCATGGAAATGGTGTATGGCGGTGATGTCATGTTGAGTACATGCTATGCATGGAAATGGTGTATGACGGTGATGTCATGTTGAGTACATGCTATGCATGGAAATGGTGTATGACGGTGATGTCATGTTGAGTACATGCTATGCATGGAAATGGTGTATGACGGTGATGTCATGTTGAGTACATGCTATGCATGGAAATGGTGTATGACGGTGATGTCATGTTGAGTACATGCTATGCATGGAAATGGTGTATGACGGTGATGTCATGATGAGTACATGCTATGCATGGAAATGGTGTATGACGGTGATGTCATGTTGAGTACATGTTAGGCATGGAAATTTGGGTTGTGGCTATTTATGTTGAGGAAGTTAGAGCTTGATGATCATGACATTTACTTGTATATATTGTTCATGCATCTTATATTGTGGCTCTTGTGGATCCTTGATATGTTTGTGTAATGCTTTGGTTAGATCGTGCTCGGACCCTGCAATGTTGAGGTTTGTTTTTAGAGCTTACCCTCACTAAGCATTATTGCTTACGCTCTCTTTGTTCAACATTGCAGATCCTTAGTTCGTGGGTTGCTTGTGCAAGTGGAAGGTTCCAAGTGTGGTTTTTGGCTTAAATTCATCAAGTATGGATTTTCAATGTTAGACATGTAATAGTTTGAGCAATGGGACATGTATATGTTTGAATGATGTTTGATTGAATGCATGCTTGGTGAAGTCTTATCTTGGTGTATAGACTTGTCTTATATTGTTGAAGCGTGCTAAGTATGAATGCTTAGTTTGTGTTGGATTACCGGAATGATTGTGCATCATTTCGTGTTGATTAGTGCCTTTAGGTCTTTGTGAAAGCATGCTTTTATGTTTGATTTGCCTTAGGATTGATGTTAGTATGTTGGTTGGGGTTTTTGAGGGATTTAGGGGCCTCCTTGTGCCTTAAATAAGCTCAAACTGCAAGTTCGTAGCAGGGGGTATCGATACCCTTGGTACGGTATCGATACCACCTTCATGATTCAGGCTTTGGGTATCGATACCCATCGGGAGGGTATCGATACCTTTTTGGTGAATGAAGCTACTGCCAATTTCGGTATCGATACCCACCTTAAGGGTATCGATACCGTTGGGGGGAGGGTATCGATACCCCTTTAAGGGTATCGATACCGCTGGGGACGGGTATCAATACCCCTCTGACGGGTATCAATACTCCCCTGCAGTTAAAGCTTAAAAATTGGGCTTGAGATGTCCGTTTGAGTTGAAATTTGGCAGAGAGGCATGAAACATGACTATTTTCATAATGGTAACTTAAAATTTGGTAAAGTCCTCTTAATTTCTAGAATTTACAAATTGGTCCCTAAATTCGTATTTTGTTCAATTGAGTCCCTTATTGTTTCCCGATTGCTGTGATTTTTGAGTATGCTTATCTCAAGAGTATGCCTAGGTTTAATGTGCATCTATATAAGTTTAAAAAGAAAAAAAGGGTCGTTAATCAAGGTTGACTTTCGGGTTGACTTTGGTTTTCCCCGTGTAATCTTCGTAGTTCGGGTCAGCCGTCTAGGCCGGACTACGGGGGTTACAGCACAAGTGCATGTGAAAACTTTATTTATACAAGTGCCTTAGTTTTAGGGTTAGAGAATTTGTTTAAAGTCTAGTGTTTATGGGTTTTAGTGTATGAAATTTGAATTTAGGTGGTATGATTAGAATTTAAGGTTTATAAGTTAAAACCTAAATCACAAACCATATTACCCTAAAAACTAATCCCTAACATCTCAACCTTAAATTTAGCAGTAAACCCTAAATTTTAAAGCCCTACACTTAAATTCTCAAACTTTAAACCCTAAACTAGGTCTTTAAACCCCAAAATTAAGACGTTTGTGACATGGTATATTTTTTGGCCTTATTCTATATACTAGCGGTGGAAATTTCTTTACAAGTGCCTTAATTTTGGTGTTTAAATATTCAAATTATGATTTAGCGTTTAAGAGGTTAGGTGTAGGGTAAGAATTTAGGGTTTATATGTTAAAACCTAAATCTTAAATTCTAACACTTAAACCCCAAATTTTATTTCTAAACCTTAAAACTAAGGCGCTCGTGGAAAAAAATTTCACTACAAGTCAATGACGGAGCAAAGATGGGGACCAAAGAGGCATTGGCCCCCAACAATTTGAAAAATTCATAATAAGCCCCTTTAATTTTTTTGAAAATTTTAGTTTAGCCCCTTCAATTTTTTTAGAAATTCATATTAAATATTATTTTTAATATTTTTAATTAAATCCTCTAAAAAAATTAATTTGTCCCCTTCATTTTTTGTCTAATGAAACTTAGGTCCCTATAAATATAAATATTGTATTTAAATATTAGATAATGTGGGCATCGTCACTTAATTTTAAGTTTAAATACTTAGAAAAACCTTTATATTTTAAGTTTAATAATTTGACATCTCCCAATATTCGATCATGACTCTATCCCTGCTAGCAGTGTATTGAATATAAATTTAAAGAAAATTATAAATTTTTTCTTGGCATTATCATTCTTATGGATGAGAAAAGGATGACGACAAGAGTAGATGTAAAAATGACGATAACAAACATGATGAAGTTGACACAGGATAATGGAGGTGTAACTACAGTGTGTATATATATTAAAAAGGGATTAAGATTGTGATGTTTAAGGCATGAATTGAGGTTTTTGAGACAGATATATGATCGATCAGTAAGAAGGAAAAGATATCAAACTCCCAAAGCATCCAAGTCTAGATTCAATGGTACTTCCCCCTTTTATCAACTCCATGGAAAAAGACATGCATTTCCATTTTTTCTTATATACTTATCTTAACATAACTGTTTCGTCCGTTAATTACTCATTGGTCTAATTTGTTAAGATGTTGATTTTCTTAAATAATGTTAGATGTTCACATTTTAATGTTGTGAATGGAGTGAATTGGATTGTGAAGATCGTCTTCGTAATAGGATCGTGCAATTTGGTGACTAAAATGAAAAAAAAAAATCTATATCACGGGTTTTAAAAATTTGATGGCTAAAATAAAAATATCTTAGAAGTTTGTAACTATTTATGTACTTTACCCAAAAATATTGTAGGCCTAGAGACTAGAAAGCTTTTCGCAACTACGGATGGGCATTTCACTCGGATCCAACGGGTTCCGACCTGACCCGGCCCGATCTGGTTAGATTTTTTGTGTGTGAAAAAATCGGGTTTGGCTTAGGTCGAGTTCGAGTTTAGGGTAAAAAAAACTCAATTCGGCCAGACTTGAGACTAATAGTGTAATTTTCACAATATTTTTAAGGGATATTTTGCAATAATATCTCTCTTTATATATATTTTTTATAATGAAGTCCTTAATATCAATTTTTTACAATTAGATACATAAAATTAATTATTTTTTTATAATGAGGTCCCTAAAATTAATTTATTTTACAATTAAGTCCATAAAATTGATTTTTTTTATAAGTCGGGTCAAGTTCGGGTCGATGTATATAATTTTTGAGTCGGGTTCAAATTTAGATTAATAATTTTCAAGTTAAATCGAATTGGCCAAAAACTCGAACTATATCTATCCCTATCCATAACCACAACGCAAAACACGAAGCATCACTTTGTGCGTGTGTTGTGCTTTTATAAAGTGAATACACTAATCTCATAACGAAGATAAACGAAAATGAAAGCGAAAGCCTTGGAGCAGATTAAATAACAACAATCTAATAAGTATTTAATTTAAAATTTTAAAAAATACAGTTTAATTTAACGAGTATTTAAATTAGTAGAAATTAATACGGTTTATTTTAAGGAGTATTCAAATTAGTAGAAATTAATACAATATAATTTAACGGGTATTCAAATTAGTAGAAATTAAACGAGATAGTTTAGACACCTTTATGTTCCCTTAATAATTCTGGCACTACCTCATAGTTAATTAGCATAATAAGCATTAAACATTTTAATCATTGGGTTTTACAGGTAAAAGGAGGATGGTAATTATGTGACGAATAATATACTAATTATCAAAGTGATTATCAAATTTCACGTTGAGTGCTACAACGGGATTGCCATGTCTACACTATCTTCCCGAGTAGGTGTGTAAACGAGCCGAGTTGAGCTCGAGTATCGTTAAGCTCGACTCGAACTCAAAATGCTCAAAACTAAGCTCGATTCGAACTGAAAATGTTCAAGACTAAGCTCGATTCGGCTCGACTCGAGAGCTCGCGAGCTCAAAGATATCAAGCTTGAATTAAACTCGAAAACAAAAAACTAGAGCTCAAGCTCGAACTAAACCCTAATTTTCTAACCTTTATTCTCCAAAAACCTATCATCCATTGTTAACCTAACCTAACCATAAATCTCAAACAATAATCTAAACCCTAAATTAACCCCAAAACTCCAAAATTAAATCCTAATTAATCAATGTAGTGGCGAAAGCTTTAAGAGACCGGTGGGAGCCACGACCTCCTCAAAATTTTGGAAAATTCGAATTCTGCCCTTAAAATTTTTGAAAAATTTAATTTGGCCCCCTCAAAATTTTTAAAAATTCATATTAAGCTTCAAAACTTTGAATATTTTTAATTAAATTTTCTCTCAAAATTTAAATTTTTTAGTTAAATCTCTTTAAATTAATAAAAATTTTAGTTAAACCCTCTATTTTAAAAAAATCTAAGTTGCACCCCTCAAACTTTTACTCTAAGTTCTGCCATTGAATCAATGTAATATAATATATTATATTTTCGAGTAGCACGCGATCTGTCTCATCACATTTACGACCCTAACCACCAGAAAAAAAAAGTTAAAATTATTGTGTCCATGACTTTAAAAAACAAAGCAGACCAAATGCTTCGATCTCATATATATATATGGGATGGGATCAAGTTATGTTGAGTGGATCACACGAATGATAATAACCAAGAGGGGGGGTGAATTGGAATTTTAACGATGTTGTAACGGAAATTGCAACTTAAAGATATTGACACGAGAATTTAGAGTGGTTCAAGTTCACCAACCGAACTCTACATCCACTACCTTAGTCTCACCAAGGATTTCCAACAATTTCCACTAAATTGTTCGTCCCCTTTTTCCAGGACAAGGAGGCAACCTTTACAATTTCGGTTAATTTTTCTACCCAAAAATTAACCCAATCCTCACACAATAGAACAAAGAAATTTGGTGGCTAATAAGGTATCTCTCAATACAAATGATAGCCCGATATCAAGCACTCAACCCAATTGAACAAAATATAAATGAAGGATACAATTGGGGTTTCTAGATAAAAATGGGATTTCAACACAAATGCTTGTATTTGATGAAAGGATGTATGCTTGTAGCTTAATTGATGATTGCTGGAGCTTCTTGGGGTCTTTTTATAGCCTCTTGAAGTTTTCTAGCCGTTGTGGGTGATGGGCTGAAAATTAGAGCCGTTGGGGTGTTTTTCTCACAACTTTTCAGCTTCCAGACGCCTACCGTTTCGGAACGGGGTCACCTGTTTCGGAACGGATTTCAAATAATATAGCCGTTGGAGCGTCTACGAGAACCCGTTTCGAAACGCCTAGGGGCCGTTTCGGAACGGTTATGCCACTGCCAAAGGGGTGTTTCGAAACGGCTTAGCCCGTTTCGGAACATGTTTGCCACTGTCAAAGGGGTGTTTCGAAACGGCCTAAGCCCGTTTCGGAACGCCCTGTTTATTTTCAAAATTTAGTTTATAGCCGTTGCCCTGGTTCGTTTAAATGAAGAACAGTTTCGAAACGAGTCATACCGTTTCGAAACGCCTTGACCCGTTCCGATACCCGTTTCGGAACAGGTGCACATCGAACTGAAAGTGTTTCGAAACGCCCTTGGCCGTTTCGAAACGGGGCTTGAAAATTCCCTGTTTTGGCTTTGAAATACTTAAAAAAAATATTTGGTAAGTCTTTGGTTTTAGCTATGAAGTGGTCTTTAACAAGATGTAGGAAATTTTAAGGACTTTAAAATTTGTTTTGATATTTTTCATTTTAGTCCTTAGGTTTTTAGTTATATCAAAATTAAAGCATATGTTTCACAATCTCCCCCTTTTTGATATAACAAAACCAAAGTTAGAATTTTTTTTTAAGAATTTTGAAAGTTTTGAAGATATTCTAACTCCCCCTTAATTTAAGATAGGTTTTGAAATTTAAAACTTGTGACTTTTGAAATCAAGGATCAAAACCTTAAGACAAATTAAAAGTTTGAAAAATTTTGGTGGCATGGCATGATGGCATGGCAATTCTCTTAAATATCTTCTCCCCCTTTTTGTTAGATCAAAAAGAAACAAGCTCATAAAGAAGATTAGTACCAATAAGCAATAATAAGCAATCATAATTAATATCATCAAAATCAAATCCCAAAATAAAAGATCATAAGCATAGGTTAAAATATAAAGATGCAAACTTAATCCTAAATGCATAACTAATATGATAAACATCCTAAGCCTCGTCATCCGAATCATCATCATCATCCTTGGCTTGCGAACGATGAAACTTCGTCCATTGCCCATAAAGTGTAGAGAAGGAAAGATCAAGGTTGGCATGCGAAGTTGAAAGAGTATGAAGACCATCTTCAACGTTCTTCAACCGATTGCCCATAGATTCAAAGTTTGAAGCAATGCGAGTGTCCATAGTATCAAGTCTAGAATCTAAGGCATTGAATCGCTGGGTAAGAAGAGTAGTGAGAGCATCAGTGTTTCCCACTTGATCTTGAGGCGGAGGAGCAACAGGAGGAGGAACCGCTTCCCTATCAACCCTTTCCCAAATACCATTCACATAAGTGAATCCTGACTTGCGAAGAGAGGATTCTCCAATCTTTGTCTTGCGAGGTTCCGGGAAGTCATAGGTACAGTCAATATTGAGATGATGGAAGAGGAAACTCAAAACAACTCCATAGGTGAACGAAATTAACTCATTTGTGTCAATAAGCTTAATGTTATTGACAATCTCGGCAAAAATAATTTTAGGGACATTTGGGCGCTCACCCCTACGGAAACACTCTAGCCAAAAGTGATCTTTTTCTCGAATGTGGGAGTATTTCCCCCCGGATGGTCGAATAAACCAAGAAACAATGAGATGAAGCACACGATCATGCACATCTAAATTTAGAGCTTTCCCGGTAAAAGTGCCAAAATGGCGTTCATCTTCAAGACCCTCATTTTTGAGTTTAAGGGCAGACTCCAAGAGAGCAATATTGATAACAAACTTCTTTCCCAATAAAGATGACTCAATTTCTACTATCTCGGTTTTGGTTTCATCGTAAAGAAAACGAGCATTAGAGTAGAAAAGGAGTACCATGTTTTTGTAGCAAATATCTTCGATGCTCAAGAAGAAAAGAAGATCCCACTCATCCAAACGACCAAGATACCGAAAGAGGAATCGCTCGGAATTAAGGAATTCTACATCAATAACTCTTTCCTTACGAACTGCAAAGTCCTTGACATAAGCAAAACGAGCACGCTGGTCTGGAGTTCTAAGAGTTTTTTGAAAGAGCTGAGTGATATTTGGACGAATGCTCGATTCACCGGATTGAACGGCTTTGCGCTTTTTGTTCGATTGATCCGCCATCTAAAATATTAAGCAAGAGTTTTAAAATTGAGTGTATGCATTGATAATTAAAATCAATCCAATAGGAAATCCCACTTAGGTTTTTGAAAAACAAAATTAAAAAAAATACGGTTAAAAAATTTTATATTCGAATCAAAAATTTTGAGATTTTGAAAATTTTTTACAAGATTCGAATAACCCACAACTAAAAACATACAATGTATACAAAAATAAATTTTTCTATCCTATGATTCGAACATAATTTGAAAAAGAAGAAAAATAAGAAAAATTACCTTAGTTTGGGATTTTGGATTATTTGAGTGAAATCTTTGCACAAGATTGATGAAGCTTGCTTAGATATATGTTTTAGAGCAAAACCCCTCACAATTTTGTGAAAAACAAAGGGTTTGAGAGGGTATTTATAGAAGGGGGTCGGTTAGGGTTTTTAGGGTTTTAAGAGTTTGATAAAAAAATAGAATTTTGAACTTTTAGAAGCCCTAAATAGGGCTGTCCGCGAGTCCGTTTCGGAACGGTCATGACCGTTTCGGAACGGGGCGGCTAGGGTTTGACCCTTCTTAAAACCTTTGACATATCGTTTCGAAACGGGGATGACCGTTTCGAAACACGTTTGACCCGTATCGGAACGCGTTCCGATACACCTTTACATCGAACCGAAAACGTTTCGAAACGCCTGGGGCCGTTTCGAAACGCCCTTCTCTCATGACAAAATTTAAGGCACCCGTATCGGAACGGGTTAACCCGTTTCGATACACCTGGGCCTGGAAGTGCAGATGAGGCTCTAAAATGCAGAAAAAATAATTTTCTAAGAGGCCAAACATGCATATATGATATGAATGAGCAGGCAAAACATATTTAGGCATAAACATACTCCCCCTAACTATATGCATGGAAGAAATTGGGAGTCTAAACATATAAACATGATATTTCACAAAATCAAGCATATTTAAGATTTAAAAGAGGTCCTAAAGGTCAAGATAGGCTAGTTAGGCCCAATTCTCTCCTAAGGGACCAAAAACGCTCTTTATCTAATGGTTTTGTGAAAATGTCCGCTAATTGATTTAAGGTGTCTACATACTCTATAGCCACATCTTTCTTAAGGACATGATCTCTAATGAAATGATGCCTTATTTCTATATGTTTGGTTCTAGAGTGTTGGATGGGATTTTTTGTTAAACATATTGCACTTGTATTATCACATTTAAGGGGTATGGTTTCTATTTTTACACCATAATCTAAGAGTTGTTGTTTCATCCAAAGGACTTGAGCACAACAACTTCCTAAGGATATGTACTCGGCTTCGGTGGTAGATAAAGCTACACTATTTTGTTTCTTAGAGAACCAAGATATGAGCATACTACCTAAGAATTGACAAGTTCCCGAAGTACTTTTCCTATCGATTTTGCAACCCCCATAATCCGCATCCGAGTAAGCATGTAGGTTGAAGGTAGAGACTCTAGGATACCAAAGGCCTAAACAAGGAGTGTCTCTAAGGTATCTAAAGATTCTCTTAACGGCTATAAGGTGAGACTCTCTAGGACTAGCTTGAAACCTAGCACACAAGCAAACACTAAACAGTATATCCGGTCTACTTGCGGTAAGGTAAAGCAAAGATCCAATCATAGAGCGATAAAGCTTAGAGTCAACACACTTACCTCCTTCATCTCTGTCAAGCTTTGTAGATGAGCTCATAGGAGTGGCTTGAGGCTTTGTGTTCTCCAAGCCAAACTTATTGAGCATATCCTTTATGTATTTTGCTTGATTTATGAAGGTGCCATCCTTCATTTGTTTGATTTGGAGTCCCAAAAAGAATGAGAGCTCCCCCATCATGCTCATCTCAAATTCACCTTGCATTAACTTAGCAAATTCTTGACAATGACATTCATTAGTAGATCCAAATATAATATCATCAACATAAATTTGAACTACTAAAATGTCATTTTTATACATTTTTATAAAGAGTGTAGTGTCCACCTTACCTTTTTCAAATCCTTTTTCAATCAAAAAATTTGAAAGCCTTTCATACCAAGCTCTAGGAGCTTGTTTTAAACCATAAAGTGCTTTTGTAAGTTTGAAAACATGATTTGGAAATTTTGAGTCTTCAAAACCCGGTGGTTGTTCTACGTACACTTCTTCATTTATAAAACCATTTAAAAATGCGCTTTTAACGTCCATTTGAAAAAGCTTGAAATTATGATAACATGCATATGTAAGCAACATCCTAATGGCTTCCATTCTAGCTACGGGTGCATAGGTTTCATCAAAATCTATTCCCTCCTCTTGAGTGTAACCTTGTGCTACAAGTCTAGCTTTATTTCTTACAATGTTACCACTCTCATCTAGTTTGTTCCTAAACACCCATTTAGTTCCTATTGTAGATTGATTACTAGGCCTATCAACTAATGTCCAAACATTACTTCTCTCAAATTGATTTAACTCTTCTTGCATAGCCATAATCCAAAAATCATCTTTCAATGCTTCTTTGATATTTTTAGGCTCTATGCATGAGATAAATGCAATATGATTCATTAATTTAAGAGAAGAACGAGTGGTTACCCCCTTGGATGGATCACCCAAGATTTCACCATCTTTGACATAGTTCAACTCCCTTGGATAGCTAACTTCCTTTTCCTCAATAGCCAAGTCCCTCAAGGCTTCAAGAGGTGGATCTTGTGTGTCTTCTTCTTTTGGTTGAATCTCATCCTTCTTTGAAGTTTGACCTCCATCAAAGGTATTTGTGATTCCTACATTATCATCATCACAAGAATCCTTCCTAGGAAGGGGATTATCATCGAATACAACATGAATAGATTCTTCTACAACTAAAGTTCTTTTGTTAAATACTCGATAGGCTTTAGAGGTTAAAGAGTAACCTATAAAAATAGCTTCATCACTTTTTGCATCAAATTTACCTAAATTATCTTTTCCATTATTTAAAACAAAACATTTACATCCAAAAGGGTGGAAGTAGCTAATATTAGGCTTTTTAGATTTTAAAATCTCATAAGGTGTTTTCTTTAAAATCGGCCTAATGGTTACACGATTTATAATATAACAAGCCGTGTTTGTTGCTTCCGCCCAAAAATATTTTGGTAAATTATTTTCGCAAAGCATAGTTCTAGCCATTTCTTGTAAAGTTCTATTTTTCCTCTCAACTACCCCATTTTGTTGAGGAGTTCGAGGGGCTGAAAAATTATGGCTAATACCATTTTCATTTAGAAAATCTTCAAATCCTAAATTTTGAAATTCGGTTCCATGATCACTTCTAATATGTGAAATTTTAAGTTCAAGATCATTTTGAATTAATTTTGAAAATGTGATGAATTTTTCCAAAGCCTCATCCTTAGTACTTAAAAAGAGAACCCAAGTGAATCTAGAAAAATCATCAACTAATACAAAAGCATATGATTTGCCACCCAAGCTCATAGTCCTAATTGGCCCAAATAAATCCATATGGATTAGTTGTAAACATCTACTAGTAGAAATGTCATTAATGGATTTAAAAGAAGATCTATGTTGTTTACCCTTTGAGCATGCATCACAAATTTTATCGTTCGAAAATTTTATCTTGGGTAAACCTTTAACTAGGTTTAGAGAGACTAGTTTTTCTAAAACACTTGTGCTAGCATGTCCTAGCTTCCTATGCCACAACCATGCATCATTTTCGTTTTGAGCAACTAAGCATGCATGAGATGTATGTATGTCATCTAGATGCACCATGTATATATTCCCTATGCGATGACCTATGAGCATAATATTATTAGTTTTAATGTCTACAATTTTACAACCGGTTTTATCAAATATAACATTAAAACCTTTATCACATAGTTGACTTATGCTCAATAAATTATGTTTAAGACCATTGACATATAAAACATTTTCAATGAGAGTAGTAGAGTGATTACCAATGGAGCCAATACCTTCAATGTGGCCTTTGGAGTTGTCACCAAATGTTACTACTCCTCCACTTTTTGGCTTTAGATCCATGAGTCGACTCTTGTCTCCGGTCATGTGTCTCGAGCATCCACTATCAAGGTACCATGAGTTTTGACTTTGTGCTTTGGCCTTGTAGCAATGCTCCCCCTACAAACAAAGATATTTAAACTTTTGTTTTTGGTACCCAAATCATTTTGGGTCCATGTGTGTTAGTTCCTAAAACTTTGGTTCCCTTAGGAATCCAAGGTGACATAGCAATAATATCATTAGATTTAACAAGTTCCTTAGGAACCCATACATTTCTAATTCTTTTAACTTTACTATGTCTAGGATAGTTATCTTGTTTGTAGTAGTTAGTCTTTTTCTTATATTGGTGTGTTCTAGAGGATTCTCCTATGTCATGTTTAACACTACCATTAATTTTTAAAGACTTTTTGAGCTCATTTAGCTCACTTAACACCTTTTGGTGTTCACAATTATTTTGAGATAAAAGATTATTAAGATCAATATTTTCTTTTTGAAAGAATTTAAGTTCATCTTCTAATCCTAATATCTTTTTCTCTATTTTAGAATTAGTTTGAGTAAGTGAGTCATTTTTCTCTTTTAATTCTATAATAATTTTTCTATTCCTAATAACCGACTCCCTATACTTCTCAACTAATTCATCATATACCTCTTGTAACTCATCATAAGCATCATTTAGTTCTTCATATGAAAAATCTAAAGTAGATGAGTTAGAGGTTACCAAGGAGGAATCTTCCTCAAGTGCCATGAGGCAGAGGTTCGCCACTTCTTGTTCGTCATCCTCCGATGACTCCTCATCACTCCAAGTAGCAAGCTTAGCTTTGAGCTTTTTCTTCTTCTCAAAGCCCTTCTTCTTGAGTTGAGGGCACTCCGAACGTATGTGGCCGGGTTGTCCGCACTCGAAGCAAGTGATTGGATCCCTTCCTTCTTCTTTGTTCTTGCCTTTAAAGTCCATTTTCCTTTGGATTCTTCTTCCTCGGTTGGACCTCATAAGGCGTGAGAATCGTTTGGCTATCATAGCCAATTCTTCAAGTTCATCCTCATCACTAGATGAACTTTCATCAAGTTGGGAAGTTTTAGCTTTGAGAGCTATTCCTATTTTCTTCTTTTTCTCCCCTTCAAGCTTCTCCATTCTTTTTTCTTCTTTCTTTTTCTCATCTTCCCTTCCTTGCTTCATGATCTCGTGAGTAAGGAGAGAACCTACAAGTTCATCAAGCTTTAGAGTTTTTAAATTCTTTGCTTCGATGATAGCGGTTCTCTTCCCATCCCAAGATTCGGGAAGTGAATAGAGTAGCTTTCGGACAAGCTTGTCTTCCGGTATAATTTCTCCATAGCCCTTTAGACCATTCACAATTGTGGAGAATCGATCAAACATCTTTGACACCGTCTCATCAAATTCCATCTTGAAATTTTCATAACTAAGATTGAGAATTCCAATCTTAGTTTCTTTGACATCGTTGGTGCCTTCATAGGTGGTTTCAAGAGTGTCCCACACTTCTTTGGCACTTTCAATTGATGAGACCTTTGAGTAGATGTCCGGACCGAAAGCACAAAATAGCATGTGAAGAGCTTTATCATTTACTTGGATCTTTTTCCTTTCCTCTTCACTCATTTCCGTTCTTCTTTTAAGCACCATCTTGCCATCAACATCTTGCTTCAATGGAATATATGGTCCATCCTCAATGACATCCCACACAAGGTAGTCACTTGATTTAATAAATAGACGCATTTTATTTTTCCAAAATGAGTAGTTCTCACCATTGAAGAAAGGAGGCTTTGTGGTGGATTGTGAGTCGTACATGCCGGGAGCGGAGGTTGATGCCATCTCTTGATATTTTGATGATGATCACACTTCTTCCAAGGATCTCCTCTTGCGATTGTTAATCCTCAAAGAGTTAAGCTCTGATGCCAATTGTTGAGTGGATCACACGAATGATAATAACCAAGAGGGGGGTGAATTGGAATTTTAACGATGTTGTAACGGAAATTGCAACTTAAAGATATTGACACGAGAATTTAGAGTGGTTCAAGTTCACCAACCGAACTCTACATCCACTACCTTAGTCTCACCAAGGATTTCCAACAATTTCCACTAAATTGTTCGTCCCCTTTTTCCAGGACAAGGAGGCAACCTTTACAATTTCGGTTAATTTTTCTACCCAAAAATTAACCCAATCCTCACACAATAGAACAAAGAAATTTGGTGGCTAATAAGGTATCTCTCAATACAAATGATAGCCCGATATCAAGCACTCAACCCAATTGAACAAAATATAAATGAAGGATACAATTGGGGTTTCTAGATAAAAATGGGATTTCAACACAAATGCTTGTATTTGATGAAAGGATGTATGCTTGTAGCTTAATTGATGATTGCTGGAGCTTCTTAGGGTCTTTTTATAGCCTCTTGAAGTTTTCTAGCCGTTGTGGGTGATGGGCTGAAAATTAGAGCCGTTGGGGTGTTTTTCTCACAACTTTTCAGCTTCCAGACGCCTACCGTTTCGGAACGGGGTCACCTGTTTCGGAACGGATTTCAAATAATATAGCCGTTGGAGCGTCTACGAGAACCCGTTTCGAAACGCCTAGGGGCCGTTTCGGAACGGTTATGCCACTGCCAAAGGGGTGTTTCGAAACGGCTTAGCCCGTTTCGGAACATGTTTGCCACTGTCAAAGGGGTGTTTCGAAACGGCCTAAGCCCGTTTCGGAACGCCCTGTTTATTTTCAAAATTTAGTTTATAGCCGTTGCCCTGGTTCGTTTAAATGAAGAACAGTTTCGAAACGAGTCATACCGTTTCGAAACGCCTTGACCCGTTCCGATACCCGTTTCGGAACAGGTGCACATCGAACTGAAAGTGTTTCGAAACGCCCTTGGCCGTTTCGAAACGGGGCTTGAAAATTCCCTGTTTTGGCTTTGAAATACTTAAAAAAAATATTTGGTAAGTCTTTGGTTTTAGCTATGAAGTGGTCTTTAACAAGATGTAGGAAATTTTAAGGACTTTAAAATTTGTTTTGATATTTTTCATTTTAGTCCTTAGGTTTTTAGTTATATCAAAATTAAAGCATATGTTTCACAAGTTACACTATGTAAAACTCATTTAGTTTTACACTAATCCATAGCCATTGGATGAGTGAAATGAATGGATGAGATTAAAAGTAGGATATGGATGGGGGAAATGGATGGCTGAGATTAACTTCTTACTTTTTTTCCCAAGTGATAATCTTCACATATTTTACTGTTAATCTCATTCATCCGTTTCACTCATCCAACGATCCAAAAAACGTGTAAAACTTAAAAAGTTTTACATTGTGTAATTGGATCCTATGCATATATATATATATATATATATGAATCGAGTAAAATCCCGAATATATATTTTTCTTTAATTCTGAGTTGATCGAAGTGACTACAATTGAGTACAAATGAACCGAACTTATCCAATATAATTTTTCGATTCAGTTTGATCGATTTCGATTTTAACTAAGTTTTAAAGGCCAATTAAGTTGATGGGTAAACTACATAAATGACCACCATACTTTTAGAAAAGTCGCGATTTGACCACCTTACTTTTTTTCGAAGCAATTAAACCACCATACTATTAAATTGGGTGCAATGTGACCACCCGCCGTTAGAGGTTAACGGTAGGGTGACGTGGCAGTTAAAAAATTAAGGGTATAATTACACATTTGGTCCTTACTATTTAGACATTCTTTCAATTTAGTCCTAATTTTGAACTAATAAAATTAATTAATTAAGTAGTGACACGTGTCAATACCTTATTTGAGGAATTTAATTATTTATATTTGATTAATAAATTATTTTCCTCCTCCAATCAGGTGGTGACACGTGTCACCACCTATTTAGAGGAGGAAAATAAAATCCACAAACATGCTATAGCTGGGATTTGAACCCAGGTTTTCCAGGTTTAAAGGCAATGCCTTAACCACTACACCAAGCACTTATTTGCATTAAAAATCACCAATTATATTATATGTCTTGTTTGTTACCATTCAAACTCATCTTCTTCCTCTTGTGCCTGTCCTCGCCATTGATGATCCCTTCATCAACTACCTACCCCAACCTCCCTTACCAAATGAAACGGTCCCCTTTAAATATGATCACAGCCATGAAAACTCACTTTTCTGGATAATAGGATTGTTTGTTATCCGGAATCAAGGTGAGCGTCGAATATAGGTTTGTATTATACAAACCCAGAAATTTGATTATACAATAGAGTCGTTATCTAGTGCAACGGTAAAACATTTTTGGTACAATAGAGTTATTATCTAGTGTTATGCTGGTGGGATAATAATTGGATGACTATTCTTTTGAAGATTGATCTTTAGATTCGTCTTGAGCCACCTTAGCGACCACCTTGTTTTTGGTTGCATTACCATTTTTAGGAATGCTTTGTGCTAGTTAAGGAATGTAACTCAATTCATTCTTCTAGAAGTATCTTTAACTTAATCTTCTCTATTTTCATTTCCTTCGATGAAGAATGATTGATTACGACTAAATTTATGTTATTAATGTTACAGCTTGAAGATAACGTTTGGGCTGAATTCAGTGCTAGTGCTACTGGTGATCATATAGTTCCTCACGCTGTTGATGAATATGGAGTTCAATTCAATGTTCAAGGGGATGGTCAAACAAAACCACGACATGAAGGGACTGGAGTTGCTAGTAATGCAGACAAATCAACTAAATATGGTATTTTGGGGGGGAAGGAAAAAGGTTTTCATACTTTGACCAAGAACAGAATGTTTGAAAAGGGTCCATGGTCAGACAGACCTGATGGCATATTTCCCACTGTAGGTGATAATGACTCACTCAAAGTAGTAACGGGCATGGTTTCTGATGATCCAATGATGTCCGACCATGGTCTCAAAGTACACATAAACATTATGTCAGCAAAAAAAACCCAGAAAATTGATTATACAAACCTATATTCGACGCTCACCTTGATTCCGAATAACAAACAATCCTATTATCCAGAAAAGTGAGTTTCCATGGCTGTGATCATATTTAAAGGGGACCGTTTCATTTGGTAAGGGAGGTTGGGGTAGGTAGTTGATGAAGGGATCATCAATGGCGAGGACAGGCACAGGAGGAAGAAGATGAGTTTGAATGGTAACAAACAATAAGACATATATTACAATTGGTGATTTTAGTGCAAATATGTGCTTGGTGTAGTGGTTAAGGCATTGCCTTTAAACTTGGAAAATCTGGGTTCGAATCCCAGCCATAGCATGTTTGTGGATTTTATTTTCCTCCTCTAAATAGGTGGTGACACGTGTCACCACCTGATTGGAGGAGGAAAATAATTTATTAATCAAATATAAATAATTAAATTCCTCAAATAAGGTATTGACACGTGTCACTACTTAATTAATTTATTTTATTAGTTCAAAATTAGGACTAAATTGAAAGAATGTCTAAATAGTAAGGACCAAATGTGTAATTATACCCTTAATTTTTAACTGCCACGTCACCCTACCGTTAACCTCTAACGGCAGGTGGTCACATTGCACCCAATTTAATAGTATGGTGGTTTAATTGCTTCGAAAAAAAGTAAGGTGGTCAAATCGCGACTTTTCTAAAAGTATGGTGGTCATTTATGTAGTTTACCCTAAGTTGATTATGTAGGTTCGATTACCGAGGTAACTACCCTTAGGTTATCATTAATAATAATAATAATAATAATAATAATAATAATAAAAGTTAATTTTCACTCATGGTCCATTTTATTTGGAGTTTGTTCTATTTTAGTCACCTGAATTTAAAAAAATCATTCTTGCCACTTACGTTTTGAATCGTGTCTATTTTGCTCCCTAGGCCGTTAACCTCCGTTAATAAAAAAATTTAATTTCTAATTTAACCCCCAAACTTTCAAATTTTTATTTTTTACTATCTTACCCAAAACTTGAAAATTTTATTTCTCCGCTCATCATCCGATCCCGGCATGGGTCCGCCCCAAAGCGTTAAACTTATTCCAGCCACATATTGCAGGAGTGTAAGTCTGTTCCTATAAAATTGTTTGTCTGGAATCCTTAAGGAAGAAACACAGTGCTATTTGTGAGACCATATTGATACCTCGCAAGTTGCAAATGATTAAAAATAAAATACCATAAAGGAACAAAATACAAGTAAAGAAAATGTAGAATGTTTATGAACTATCTAAAGATTAATTGAGTACAAGTGATGTTTGCAAGTAAAATTTTGAACGTTTATATCTTTGTACAGGAGTGGGATCAGTGCTATTTATGGTAAATCGAAAGCCAACATAATATGGTGAAGCATTCGGGGGCAGTTTCTAAACTCGACCATCTACTTGTATATATAATACTAAGGAAGCAGCCCTTGGCTTCTTCACATGCCAGGATTTAGGGTAGCGTTTTTAACCTATTCTAATCTTTTCTTTTCTTTTTTGCTGCCCTGGATTTAAGAGAGGGAGGGCATGTGTTTTGAAAGTTTGGGGAAGAAAGTGAAAAATAAAATTTTAAGAGTTTGGGGGTTAAATTAGAAATTAATTTTTTATTAACGGAGGTTAACGGCCAAAGGACCAAAATAGACACGATTCAAAACGTAAGTGACAAAAATAGTTTTTTTTTAAATTTGAATGATCAAAATAGAACAAATCCCAAGTAAAAGGGACCACATGTGAAGATAATAATAATAATAATAATAATAATAATAATAATAATAATAAATATAAAAAAATCGGACGTCGAACGGTTGAAGCCTTTTGCGTTCGTCGTCCAATTGACGCGCCTCCCGACGATTACCGGTTATGGGTGGTTGAGGAAATGGGCAGGGGACTCTGGCGACGTCGGTGGTGAGGTCTGGCGAGGCTATCGGCGACGACAATGATGCCAATTTTAGAAATCGGGTTTTAGAGATTTGGAACTGTTTTATAATTTTTAAAATCTTGAGATATTTTTAATTTAATTTTAGTTTGTTTTTTAAAATAAAAATAAAACAATAAAAGCCACGTGTCAAGCTATAGTTGGGTGATGATTTTTTTTGACAAATTGACTTTAAAACGAACAAAAATGAAACATTAGGCACATATTTCAGCCAAAAAATAGTTTAGGCACCTATTGTACAAAATGACAAAATTTGTGCACCTATTTTATAGTTAAGCTTTTTTTTTTTAATTTTGGTCATTTTCAAATTTTGTTGAGAGTTTCTATTATCATTTTCGGAAAATAAATTAATCAAGAACCCAACAAATGGTCTAAACGAAAAAAAGAAAATGTTTATTTAAAAAAAAATATGTGTTTAAGCAGCTTGTGAAAATTATTAACACATACTACATTATAATCACCTTAAGACTATTCAAAAAACGATATATTTAAGGCCTCGACCAAATAAAATATCAAATCAGGTTTATCAGACAGAGTATCTTATTTTGCTTTGAAATGACCCTAAATTTATTCACTTTAGCTTGGAATTTGGATTTTAATTTGAAGTGTTTTTTAATTGAATTTGACAATTTTATATAACTCGACTTAAATTTCACTTCTCAACTCGATTTGATTTTTTTAAAAAAAAACTGAGTTAGAATGCTAGAATAAGACTCATCACCTTACAAATACATTTTGTTGAAGATTCTAAATCTACGAGTCAAGTTTTAAAATGATCCTAAATTTCAAAATAATTTAATTGAGTTCTCAAATGAAAGTTATTTTTAATCTGATTCCGATTAATCGACCCCAATAATTATAAAAAAATAATTACCGAGAACCCTCGAGTTGAGCTCAAGCCTTGGTCCAATCCGTAAACATTTTAGAGCCTAAATATGTTGGGCTCAAAAGGCCCAAATCTAGCAAAAGTAGCTGCCAAGACCCAACTCAAAGCCCAGGCTGAGCTTCACTGCAACACCATAACCACCTCTTTTGTGCTCGAAGGTTCCCCAAAACCGAGCGAGCGAGGAAAAAGAAAAGAGAAGAAAACCAAAATGGTGAAGGTCCGCCTTAACACCGCCGATGTCGCCGCCGAAGTCAAATGCTTACGGCGATTGATCGGCATGCGTTGTTCCAACGTCTACGATCTCACTCCCAAGGTTCCATTTCTGTTTGTTTTAAAATCCCTTTCCCCTTTCTTCAATAAATCAAGAGTTCTTTTCGAATGAAATATGATGATTAATGCTTCACGGCTTTACGTTTGTAGACATATATATTCAAGCTAATGAATAGCAGCGGCGTTACGGAGTCGGGAGAGAGCGAGAAAGTACTCTTGTTAATGGAGAGCGGTGTTCGATTACATACAACTGCTTATGTTCGGTCTGTTTGTTTTTTCTTCTCGTTTATTATCATGTCAATTTTCTTTTTATTCATTTAAATTTTGCATTACGAATCGTTGCTGAAATCTTATTAGGGATAAGAGCAATACTCCTTCTGGCTTTACTCTCAAATTAAGAAAGCATATTCGAACTAGAAGGCTTGAAGATGTTCGCCAGCTCGGTTATGATAGGGTATCGTTTTTAGCTTGCTTTGATTTCTGTTTCTTCTCCTTCATTTTTGCTTGCACTCAATTTTATGAGTTTTTGTTTGCAGATAATTCTTTTCCAATTCGGGTTAGGAGCTAATGCTCACTATGTAATATTGGAATTGTACGCCCAAGGAAACATTATCCTCACTGATTCTGAATTCACAGTTTTGACTCTTCTTCGTTCCCATAGGTAGTGACTTTTCTCGTCCTTTTTAAATTTATCTGTAGGTGAATGCAGTAAGAATGTCATACATGGGGATATTTATTTTGTTTGGCATTTTCTTCCATTCGTAAATTTGTGGTTTGGACTTTGGAATTTGGATGTTTGCTAGCTTGTGAATTAAGGATATTAGTTTGACAAAGGAATTGTACGCATTCATCCATGGCAGGGATGATGATAAAGGGGTTGCAATCATGTCACGTCATCGTTACCCTACTGAGATCTGCCGGCATTTTGAGAGAACCACCATCTCAAAGCTGCAGACAGCTCTTGCTTCTTCTGGTGAACCCGATGAGAATGATGCTACTAAGGGTATTGAAGCTGGGAATGATTTGCTTGGTGCACCTAAAGGTAAAGAAAAAGAGAAGAAGGGTGGTCAAAAGGGTGGCCAAAAGGGCGGGAAACCTTCTGAGTCGAACAAAAGTGCCAGTGATAATACTCGGGCTAAACAGGCTACATTGAAGAATGTTCTCGGGGAAGCATTGGGTTATGGTCCTGCACTCGCTGAGCATATCATTTTGGATGCTGGCCTGATTTCAAATACAAAAATATCTAAAGATAACAAGTTAGATGATGATAAGGTTCAAGCTTTGGCCCAAGCTGTTGAAAAATTTGAGGATTGGCTGCAAGATGTTATTTCGGGAGAGAAGGTTCCTGAAGGATACATTTTAATGCAGAAAAAGAATCCTGGAAAGGATGCCCCCCCCTCTGAAGGAACTAATGGCCAGGTTTCACTTGTATAATATTGTTATCGATTTTTCTGTAAAACCGAGTTGATAATTCATCCTTTAAATCAATGATTGAAGCTATTGCATCGATTGTATTTCCTGATTCATGAGTGTTCTAGCTAATTGTTCTCTGGTTATTTTCTGCAGATGTATGATGAATGCTGCCCTATTCTATTGAATCAGTTCAAGTCAAGAGAGTATGTGAATTTTGAAACATTTGATGCAGCTTTGGATGAGTTCTACAGCAAAATTGAGAGCCAAAGGGCTGAGCAACAGCAAAAGACCAAGGAGAGCACAGCCAGCCAGAAATTAAACAAGATTCGCTTGGATCAGGTTTGTGATATAATTTCCGTATGTTGATGCTTTATGATCTTGATAGCATGCCTATCCTTATGTTGATTATCAAAGGCATTTCATATTTTTGTATTGTCATGTTAATGCGTCATGTTTTGCCACAGGAAAATCGTGTTCATATGCTGAGGAAAGAAGTTGATAATTGTGTCAGAATGGCAGAATTGATAGAGTACAACCTAGAAGATGTGGATGCTGCCATATTAGCTGTTCGTGTATCTCTTGCAAAGGGTATGAGTTGGGAAGATCTTGCTCGTATGGTAAAGGAAGAGAAGAAATCTGGAAATCCCGTGGCTGGCCTAATCGACTGGCTGCATCTTGAAAGGAATTGCATGACATTGCTACTGAGTAACAATCTTGATGAAATGGATGATGATGAAAAGACACTCCCAGCGGATAAGGTGCTATTTCAGTTTAAATTTGGGTTTCCCTTGCCGGTGCTTCATCTTTATGCTTACATGTTTCTGCAATGCTTATTTATGCTTCTTTTATTTATTTCAATGCATATTCTTCTGTAGAAATCTGCATCTATTTACCCGATTTTGCTGAATATTGAAAATTTCCAGTAGTTCTTGTAGCATATATTTGTAAATTAATTTGAAAAACTCAGATGACTTGGGGAACATAAAAAATTTATTGCATTGTACAAATCATATCTTATTCAGTTTAATTAAATTGAAGTCTTAGGTATTGTCAACTCTGATGTTTTATTATCTTATTCATAAATACCTTCATCCTCATAATTAATTTTCCCTCCTTTGAGGGGGTTCTCTTCATCTACATAAACTCGTGTATGTAGATACAGGAAATGATTTAACATCCACAAACGACACCCTAATTATCTGGTTGCTATTGCTGTTTTTCACTTTGAAAAGGTTGAAGTTGATTTGGCACTTTCAGCTCATGCCAATGCTCGACGGTGGTACGAGATGAAGAAAAAGCAAGAGAGCAAACAGGAGAAGACTATTGTAGCTCATGAGAAGGCTTTTAAGGCAGCTGAGAGAAAGACTCGTCTTCAGCTTTCACAGGTAGCTGTAACTGTTATAATATCTGTTGTCAACTCAAAATACTGTTTAAGTTTTATTGGTAGAGAATATAATGAAATATATTTTGTAAAAGTAAGGATACACTTTTAGCAGCCCTTTCGTTTATGGCTTTGGACCTGCTCCAACTCTGTCGGACTTTGTGATTGTATGACTATGGTCATTATTTAATTGTCCTTTGTTTTAGCTTGCTGAGTGCATTGTTAATGAATTGCAGGAAAAAACTGTTGCAACAATTACACATATGCGCAAAGTTCATTGGTTTGAGAAATTTAATTGGTTCATCAGCAGTGAAAACTATTTAGTTATTAGTGGACGTGATGCTCAACAGAATGAGATGATTGTCAAGAGATATATGTCAAAAGGGGATCTGTAAGTGTTTTTTTTAAGGTTTATTGTTCATTTTCTACTTCCCAAGCTATTGCATTTTGAATTTCCCATGGATTTTCTTGATCTGAAGTGCAATGTAATAGAGTTCACCATGAAAATCAGTACTCTAGTTTGGATTGAGGAAGAGTTCCATTAAGAGTTACTCAAGTGGAGGACATGAGTTGTTGAAGAGTTTTTCACTCTAATCTGCATTTCTTTTTGCTTTTTCTTTCTTGAGAAATCAGCATTCTTTAATTGTTTCAGCGTATTTCTAGTTACTAGTTTGAAAACATGGTTTATAATGTAATTTTAAGTCATTTGCTCAATGAAACAGGTACATTCATGCAGATTTGCATGGGGCTTCTAGTACAATAATCAAGAATCATAGGCCCGAGCAGCCAGTACCACCTCTCACTTTAAACCAAGCAGGATGTTTCACAGTAAATAATGTTCCTGCATCCTTTGTTCATTCATTTTCATTTCCAGGAAGAACAGAATATAATACAAGTGGCTCATATTTCATTTTTCTGTGAAATAGGTTTGTCATAGCCAGGCATGGGATTCAAAGATCGTTACCAGTGCTTGGTGGGTTTATCCCCACCAGGTCAGTAAAACTGCTCCTACAGGAGAATATCTAACTGTTGGGAGTTTCATGATACGTGGGAAGAAGAATTTTCTTCCTCCACATCCTCTTATAATGGGATTTGGATTATTGTTTCGCTTGGATGAGAGCTCCTTGGGATCACATTTAAATGAAAGGAGGGTGAGGGGAGAGGAGGAAGGGATAAACGATGTTGAAGAAAGTGACCCTCGCATAGAAATTTCTGAATCAGAATCAGAGAAAGCTGGTGAAGCAACTGATGTGCCTGAAGTAGCAGCTGAGAACGGTATTGTTTTGAATGATGTTGGTAATACAAACGTATCTGACCTTATAGACAGTGGTGTTGCTTCTGTGAGTCCCCAACTTGAGGATCTCCTCGATCGCGCTCTAGTTCTTGGATCTGCTAGCCTCTCGGGTAAATCTCTTGTTCTGGAAACATCTCAAAATAGTTTCGCAGAGGAAGAGAACCACGAGGAGAAGAATGCTACAGTTAAGGATAAGCCTCACATGTCAAAAGCTGAAAGAAGAAAGCTCAAGAAAGGAACAGGCAGTACTCCTGCCAATGCTGACACTGAGAAGGACAACGAGAAGGCAAAAGAGAATGTTAATGCTGAAAACAAGAAACTGGGTGGTGGAAAAATAAGCCGTGGGCAGAGAGGCAAACTCAAGAAAATAAAGGAGAAGTATGCTGACCAAGATGAGGAAGAGAGGAGCATTCGGATGGCGTTACTGGCTGTGAGCACCCCAACTTGCTTATTTCTTACTTAAAATATCTATAAATGTTGTGGACTTCTCTGTTTGTGAATTCATGCCTAATATTGTATGGGTTCATTATAGACTTATAGTCTTGACTTAAAACTGATGATTTTGTGAATTGCAGTCTTCTGGGAAAGTTAACAAAAATGAAGGGTCCGATGATGGGAAAACTACTACCAGCAACAACCAGAAAGTCGATGCTAGTGGTATGCTCTTTCCAAAAGTATTGATACCAAAGACATTGTTCGAATTTCTAGCAATTCAAAGTGAGAATCCTGTTATGGTGCATAAAGTTCATTTGTTTGAAAAACTTTCAGGTCCTCAAGATGCCCCAAAAATATGTTATAAATGTAAAAAGGTAGGCCACCTTTCCCGGGATTGTCCCGAACATCCTGATGACAATTCGCATCATGCAACTGGAGTCAAAGATGATCATCGTGCGGGTTTGGATGATAAAAATGAGTTGGACAGAGTGGCCATGGAGGAAGAAGATGTTAATGAGATAGGTGAAGAAGAGAAAGGGAAATTAAATGATGTGGATTACTTGACAGGGAATCCTCTTCCCAATGACATTCTCTTATATGCCGTGCCTGTCTGTGGTCCTTATAGCGCAGTACAATCATACAAGTACCGCGTAAAGATAATTCCTGGAACCGCAAAAAGAGGAAAAGGTTTCAGAATTCTCTACTTCACATTGTCGAAATTAAATCATCATCGTATAAATTGGGTTGCTTTTAGTTCTTTTCACTAAACTTGACCATCGGTATTCTTGTGCACAGCTGCAAAGACCGCCATGAATCTGTTTAGCCACATGCCGGAAGCAAGTAGCAGAGAGAAGGAACTGATGAAAGCATGCACGGATCCTGAGCTTGTTGCGGCAATCATCGGAAACGTGAAGATCACGTCAGCTGGTCTTACTCAATTGAAGCAGAAGCAAAAGAAAAGCAAGAAGAGCAACAAAGGATAAAACTAAGCAGTGCCGGTGTTGTAGTAGTAGAAGAAAGGACTAATGAAATCAAGCATTTTCTTTTTGCATGTACAAGAAAAATAATCTTTTCTTTTACCTTTTTTTTTCTCATTTGGATTTTGGTGATATCATCAAATTTGATCCGTCTTCAGATGTAAGATCTTGATAAGTTGAAATAGAGAAATTTGTACTTATAAGTAAAATGTTTTAGAATGTGTCTCTCAATTTTAGGGTTTATAGATTTATGTTAGGGTTTAGAGTGTAGAATTTAAGGTTTATGGTTAGAATTTAGAGTTTAGGATTTTAGGGTTAGAGATTTAGATTAATTTTATAGTTTAAATACAAAACCCAATATTATATATTTGGAGTTTTGGAAAAAATGTAATTGTTAAGATAATAATTATATATATATATTTCATAATTACAAGTAATTATAATTTTTATACATGTTAACGGTAAAGTATAATTAAAACAATTTAATGATATTTCTTAAGACTTTGTAAGATTATACAAGTTTGTCATTTTTAAGTTTAGAGAATAAATACGTTTAGTTTATGGGATGAAGATCGGACCTTGTGTGCTTTTTTTAATCACATTCATATTATTGCCATTAATGGAGGTTAGGCAGCCGGCAGTTGTGTGTGCTGAAACTTCCAAAATTAAAACATACTCATGAAATTGGAATTTGGATGGTCAAAGCCTGAAAGCTATATTCTACAGCTGAAGTGTTGTGATTTGGTTAATAAGAAAGCACTGTGCAGTTGGACTACTTTCTTATGAATTAAGAATCTTGTGCTGCTGCAGGAAGAACATCAGTGAGGTCTAAACCTTCTGCTGGCAGCTCTGATGTAAGGGGTCCTAATATCCCATCCGAGCTCAGAGTTAACCCACTCTGCAACATTCCATCACCCAGTTAACACTTAACACGCATATACACTCATCTAACACCCTTGTTTTCTTTCTACAATCCCAGCATCTAACTAAAATCGTACCTCTGGCTGGAATCTGAGCATGTCCGCACGAGCCATAGCTTCTGCTTGAGCGATTCTTTGCCTGAATGTCTGAGCCATCTCTTCAGCCTGTTGGAACCGAATTCGGACTTGTTATGCTGAATTCCTGATCATTCCCAGCAACAATGAAAAAGGAACGAGATTGTTATTGGGAACTACCTTCTCAAACACGAGAGTTGGATTGCGGATCATGTCTCCAGGGGTAGGCTCTAGTTTCTTTGTAGAAAGACTTACTCGGCCTCTTTCACGGTCATGGCTCAGTATCATGACCTACACCATTTTTAGACACTTTTCATTATACATTTCTAAGCAGCAGAATTTAACGTTGTTACACGAATCACCTTTAGAGTGTCACCGGGTTGAAGAACTGTAGCAATATCTGAAACACGGTCATGACTGATTTGACTGACATGAAGGAGGCCGTTAATTCCACCAATGTCGACGAATGCACCATATGGTTTCAGGCTCTGAACAGTTCCAAGGACAACCGATCCGATTCCCAGCTGTGCCTGACTATCAGCCATGGCCTTGCGGTTACTGAAGACAAGCCTGGACTGTTCCTCATCCACCTCGACAAACTTCAAAGGGAGCTCCTTATCTAAAAGCTCTTCCGCAGTGGATTTCTGATGAGACATGAAAGAATCAATTCTACGATGAAAGATTCGTAATACTAAACTATTGGCACCATAAAGTCAGATTTTGAATACGAAATAGCAGCTAAGTTACAAGTGCAAAATTTTGATCTCAGGCGGAAATTGGTAAAACGAAATACAGCATATAGAAAAGACAATTGGGATCTCGTAACTAACCGATGATATCTGTGAGAATGGAACAAACCCCCGAAGACCCTCCACCATTGCCACTACTCCACCCTTGTTTGCACTGACAACCTACTTCGTGCATGTAAAAATCAGCCAGAGCAGTGCGCGAAAATGCTCGACTAATTATAAATTTTTCAGGAAGTTCTAGACTTATAAGAAGAGTTTCAATATTATTACTAAACTGGATACAACCATCAGAAATACGCACCTTGCCCTTCACGACAGCATCCTCAGCTTGAAGTTGCCTGCATCTTTCCCAGGCAAGCTCATATTGAATGGACCTTAAGCTCAAGATTAAGCTATCATCGGCCTCGTTTTCACCGATAATCATAAATTCCTCCCTCAAGCCAGGAACTATACCAGCTTCGTCTACATGTTTAATTCTGTGAATGCTGGCCTCTTGGACCAGCAGATATGCAGAAGATTTTGCAGTAATATCAACAAATGCCCCATTGCCATCTGTACAGAAAACTGTTCCCTTAACCTGAAAACACATACATTTTCTATTTTTCTGTATCCATATTATAAAACCTCAAGCACAACACAAGTAAAATTGTAGAAGTTCAATTAACTTCTTCACAACTAAGACAAAACTAACTCAAAATCCAACCAACCATGCGTTAACGAAAATCTCTGTCACAACCCGGCCAAATCAATCAGGAGAGCATAATCCGAATAACAAATGAGTGTACTAGTTTGTGTTCCTTAAAGGTGGCAAAACCTCTGTGTACTCATAGACCCCTTCAAGGTTTTGTCACCCTTAGGTGTGTCTCTAAAAATTCGAATCCAAATAACAAATGAGTGTACTAGTTTGTGTTCCTTAAAGGTGGCAAAACCTTAAGGACCTGTTCGTATTCAAAGAGTATAATTCGACATTGTTGGGAGGCAGAGCCACGAATCCGAACATGAATCATAAAATGTACTTGAACTATACTAAATACTAAAAGAATCAATATAAAGACAAGACATCAACATTGAACGATGATTTTCAAATGACTGGCCAGTAAAGTAAATACCCAATTCACAATTTCCGCTAGTAATTCTTAACCCAAGCTAATGTGGATAAATTCTGTAACTTTGAATTAGATAAAAGAACCAAATGAAAAGAAGAAACACCTTGGTTCCAAGCTCAGAATTAAAGTCATATTTTTCAAGAGCATTTTGGAAATCTTCAAGGGTGAAAGAAACGCCTTCCATAGGAGCAGTCCGACAGCGTTCGTAGGCATCCTCGAACATCTTCTTGAGTTCAAGCCTGTCTTTGGTTTGTGCATTTGAGATGGCGACGGCTGAAACTATCGGAGAAGCAAAAGCGCCCACTTTGTGGGTTTGCTTTGGTTTCACCGAAAAGCGAGATGAGGAGAGCGGCGAACATCTTAGACCTGTGAAATGTTGAGGCAGAGACGCCATTTTTGGGTCTTCTTCGTTGCTCTTTCTCGTCTGATGCAATGGAAAATAGATAGATAAGGTGAAACCGTGAAGCAAGCAGAAGAGGCAGTCGAGTTAAAAAGAGCTGCTTTACTAGTCTTGTTTTTTACTCAAACTTTATTTAGAATTGTCGAGGTTGAATTTATGAAATTCGATTAAATTGAATTAAATCAAATTGTATGTATTTCTGTTGAAATTCAAGTGTAAATATTTATAATAGTATGATATTAATTAATTACAATTTAAATCGCTTTTTCATACCTATTGGAAGACCAGGTATCAAAGATACACTCATATGGGCAGGAACGAAAAATGTGGTCTACTCGGCCAAGTCGGGTATAGATTCATAGAGAAAAACCTTAGACCCTCGGCGAAATCTTCCTCTAACAATTTCCCGGGAAACAACAAAGCCTTCTAAAAATTTATTTGGGACTTGAAGGTACCGTCCAAGATCTGTTCCTTTCTCTAAAAGCTCTGTCATAATATTGTCCCCACCAAAAGTATTCTCGCGTTTCGTTTTCATGGTAAATTTCAGGATACAGACCAGTGCCCCAGATGCGGAGACAGAGAGAATTCATTGAACATCTCTCTTTTTTCTGTCTGTTTGCACAAGCGGTCTGAAAGACATTAGGCTTCAGTTATGAACCACTCGCACTAGGTTTTTTCGGTTTTTCTAAATGGTGAAGTAAGGTCCATAAATTTTGTAAACTGGGAGATTTCGAAGATGGATGTGCTCTTATTGCCTTTCTTCTTTGGGCGATTTGAAAAACGAGGAATGCTTTGATTTTTGAAGGAAAGAAAGATTTTCCTTGGGACGTGTGGTTGCGAGCTGAACGGGACTTTAAGGGATTCTCCCAAGCTACTAAGGCCGACCCCTTAGAGAAAATTCAGCTACTTAGGGAACCGAGCTTATGGTCCCCTCCTCCCCCAACAGAGTTAAGATCAACTGCGATGCCGCGTTTGACTACCAAACTAGTAAGGCCACTGTGGCGGCTATTGCACGTGATTGCTCGGGATCTTTCATTCAACTATTATCTGCAATAGGTTTAGCTCCATCTGCAGCGGTGACAGAAGCTATTGCCATCAAACTTGGTATTTCTCTTGCTTCCATGAATGGATTCTCAAATATCATCATTGAGGCAGATTGCCAAGCCGTCATTCGAAGGCTCTGTTCGAGTTCCCATTCAGATTGGGTATCCTCAGCAGTGGAAGAAGATATCAGAGCTCAAGCTAAATCTTTTAGCTTTTGCTCATTCTCCTTTATCCCTCGATCTTGTAACCAGGTTGTAGACTGCCTAGCCAAATTAGCTAGAAATATTCAATGTCAAACTATCTGGGGACCTAACTTGCCCCCTTCTTTGCGGTTGTATTTATAACTTTGCTTGAAATGAATTCTCTTCTTTTTGAACAAAAAAAATACTAATAAAATTTGAATTATTTAAGAATCATTTTATAATTGAAATTTGGCTAAAGAGGTTATTTTGTCCCGAGTTCAACCCAAATTAACAATGTTGCTCCTCGCGCAAAAACGTGTTCAATTAGGTCATTCAGTTCGCACATTGCAGTAAATTAGTCCATTGACCAACGTTGACTGTTACTATGCTGACGTGGTAGTTAACAGTGCTAACGTAACAACCAATTGTGATGACGTGTCAGTCAACTGTGCTGACGTGGTAGTCCACGATGCTGACATGGCAGTGCATGTGTGTAATGATGTGGTAGAGGGGCTAAATTGATTTTTTAAACCGAACTCGAGGGCATAATTAATTGTTTTTGCTGAGTTCAGGGGCATAATTCATTTTAATTGAAAGTTCGATAACTTACTTAATCTTTAAGCTAAAAAATAATAAATTACCAAAAATTTAAAAATATTATTATTTAAATATTAAAAATAAAAATATAATCAATTTAAAAAATTAAGTAAAAAATATATAATTAAAAATATGAAAATTTATAAATATAAAAACTCACAATTTTAAAATATTTATAAAACCATCGGAAAAGTCTTTGACTAGTTCTGACTATGCTAAGCCTACTAATATTCCTTAAGCATATTTTCAATAGAATCTTCCTTGTATTAACGTAAAAAAAATAAAAATTTTCCTTCATTTTTCTACATCAAATATTAATGAGCATCAATTTGAGAAAAGTGAAATAAATATTTCATTTTTTTGTGAGAGTTCTCACTTTGCTTATTTTAAAATTATCGGGAACCCAAAAGATATTTACATCAATTTGTTAATCGATTTTTCATATATTGCATTTTTAAAAGTTCAACTTGAAAAATCAAATTATTTATCCGATTTTATTCAAAAACTAAATAAATTGATTAAATTAACTTAAAATTTAAACAAACTATTTATCCATTTTAAATTTTTTAATAATTTCTTAATTTATTATTTTTTAGCTTAAAAATTAAATAAGTTATTGAAATTTCAATTAAAATGGATTATGTCCTTGAACCCAGCAAAAAAAATCAGTTATGCTCTCGAATTTGGTTTAAAAAAACAATTTAGTCCCTTTGCCACGTCATCATCACACATGCACTGCCACGTCAGTATCGTGGACCACCACATCAACACAGTTGACTGCCACATCAGCACAATAACAATCAACGTTGGTCAAGTGGCTAATTTGCTACAATGTGCGAACTGAAGGACCTAATTGAACGTGTTTTCGCGCGAGGGACAATATTGCTAATTTGGGTCGAACTCAGGAGCAAAATAACTCCTTTAGCCTTTAAATTACATTAGATTTTTTTCATGTTGAATCGAGTTTACAAAATTAAGATTTGAGTTAAATCGAGACAAACTTTTTCATATTTATAAAATTCCAATTTTAGACCAAATCATTCCCTAGACTGTTACATGAGGTTCTCGTTAGTCATTCGCCGGTGGTTATTAGAGCCTTCTCGAATATTTTTTGAACTATGTGGAAAACTTAAAATGGACTCCTATAAAATAAAAAGTATATCTCATTACTTTAGCAAATACATTATTTTTATTGTTTTCTTCAGGAAATTTGAAGGAATTGAATTTTTTTGTTTAACCACTAGTATCTAACCCGTTGACTAATTAATCTGGATCACGCATTACAGACCTATTATGAGGCAACTCTCCTAACTCAATTTGCTCCATTTGCAACATCACGATCCAAACATGTGGCATTGATAAAAAGATCCAATCGGTTGTTGGTAATTATTTTTATTGTTAGATTAATTTATTTATTTAATAAATTAAAAAATAAAATTAAAAAATAAAGATAATTATTTTTAGTGGCCCAAGATTGATTGAGGGCCTTAGACGGTCGCTCATTGTGTTCCCCCTATCAGCCGACCCTGGTGGTCACTCCTCCCAACGTTTCACGGTCCTTTTATTGCAATCACGACAATTCAGAAAGTAAGTGTTTTTTTCTTTGATGTCTAGGGTTTTTGAGTGCCCAAGAGAAACACCAATATATCCCCTCTAAACCCATTCCCGATTTATCTCTCATTCACTTTCGATGTTTCTCTATACTTTTTGTTGAGTGGATCGAATGATCGAAATGAACCAAGAGGGGGTGAATTGGATTTTTAAAGGTTTAGGTGGTGGAAATTGCAAATTAAAAAGATAGACAAGGAATTTTAGAGTGGTTCAAGTTCCAAATGAACTCTACATCCACTACCTTAGCTTCACTAAGAATTTGCAACAATTTCACTAATTGCTCTTCCCCTTTTCTAGGCTAAGGAGGCAACCCTTACAATTTTCGGTTAAATTTTCTACCCAAAATTTAACCCAATCCTCACACAAATAAAACAAAGGTTTTGTTGGCTAAGAAAGTATCTCTCAATACAAATTGTAGCACAATTACAAGCACTCAACCCAATTGAAATGATAAGAATGAAAAATACAATTGGGGTTTCTAGACAATATTGGGATTTAGGCACAAATGCTTGGATTTGATGTTTGGATGTTTGCTTTTGGATCAATAGTTGTTGCTGGAGCTTTTAGAGGTCCCTTTTATACCTTCTCATTGATTTCTAGCCGTTGTGGTTGTTGCATTCATCAATAGAGCCATTGGGAGTGTTATCTCACCTCCATAAATGCAGTCTGCAACCACCCGTTTCGAAACGCCCGACCCTATTTCGAAACAGACCAAAATAGAAAGAGCTGTTGGGGTGCATTTAAGAGCCCGTATCGAAACGGTCTTACCCGTTTCGAAACACTTTTGCCACTGTCAAGGGTCGTTTCAAAACGGCTTGAACTCGTTCCAAAATGCCTTAACGGTTTCTTAAAATCAGTTAAAAACTTGCAACGGTCATATTTTCAAATCAAATGAAGAACCGTTTCGAAACACTTGATGTCGTTTCGATACGGGTTCTCTATGTTCTAAAGCCGTTTCGATACTTGTTTCGAAACATGGGTTGACAGTGTTGAAAACGTTTCGATACCCGTTTCGAAACATGGGTTGACATTCAAAACCATTTCGAAACGCCTTAGGCCGTTTCGAAACAGAGACTCGAAAAACACTGTTTCGGCTTTAAGAACACTTAGAAAATATTTAGAAAGCTTAGTTTTTAACTTGGGCATATTCTTTAAATCATATGGGGATGTTTGAGGACTTAAAAATTCGTTTTGACATTTTCAATTTAGTCCTTAGGTTCTTTAGTTATATCAAAATTAAAATATCGGTTTCACAATCTCCCCCTTTTTGATATAACAAAACCAAAGTTAGAATTTTTAAGAGTTTTGAAAATTTTGAATACATTCTAACTCCCCCTCAATTTAAGATTGGTTTTTAAAGTTTTAAAAAGATTTAACTTTGAAATTCAAGGTTTAAAACTTAAAAACACTTTAAACATTTAAAACGAATTTTTGGCTCTTAAATTTCTTCTCCCCCTTTTTGTTAGATCAAAAAATAATAAACAAGGCTCATAGAGAAGAGATATGGTTAGTACCAATAAGCATTAAGCAATAAGCAACAATAATATTAATTCATAAAATTAAAATATCCAAAACATAAATCAACAATAAGTTCAAAGCATAATCTCAAATAAAACTAAAAGCATAGTTTCATAAAACATAATGGAAATAAAGATGCAAACTTAATCCTAAAAATGCATAGATAATATGATATGTCATGAATATCCTATGCCTCGTCGTCACCATCATCATCCGAAGTCTCATCATCGCTCTTGACTTGAGAACGGCGAAACTTCATCCATTGGCCATAAAAGGTAGAGAAGGACATGTCCATGGCTGAGTGTGAATTCTCAAGGGATTGGAGTCAATCCTCTACATTTTGCAAGCGAGTGTTGATAGCACCAAAGCCCGAAGCCATGTTAGTGTCCATGGCATTGAACTGCTCGGTAAGGAAAGCCGTGAGAGCTTCATTGTTTGCAACTTGAGCTTGAGGTTGAGGTTCAACGGGAGGAGGAGGAGGTGCTTCCCTATCAACACGTGCCCATTGTCCATTGTTGACATAACGAAAATCGGACTTACGGAGAGAGGACTCACCAATTTTTGACTTGCGGGGTTCCGGAGAGTCGTAGGAGCAATCGAGACCAAGCTTGCTAAAGATGTGACTTAAGACCGTTCCATAAGTGAAAGATTTCAAGGCATCGGTGTCACGAAGCTTAATATTGTTAACCATCTCGGCAAATATGATCTTAGCAAGATTAGGGCGCTCACCACGACGGAAACACTCAAGCTAAAAATAGTCAACTTGACGGATGTGAGAATATTTACCTCCGAAGGGGCGAAGGAACCATGAGACCATCAAATGGAGGAAACGATCGTGCGCATCCAAAGTAAGCACTTGACCGGTGTGAGAACCAAAGTGACTCTCATTCTCAATTCCTACATCCTTAAGAGAAAATGTAGACTCCAAGAGAGGAACATTAACAACAAACTTTTTCCCCAAAATATAAGATTCAATCCCAACAACTTCGGAATTTTCTTCATCATTGATAAGGTGAGCATTGGAGTAAAAGAGAAGTACCATGTGTTTGTAGCAAATGTTCGGGATGCTCAACAAGACAAGAAAATTCCATTCTCTCAAACGCTCGAGGTAACGGAAAAGAAATCGCTCGGAGTCAAGGAAGTGGAGATCAATCACACGCTCACGACGAACTTCGTACTCCTTGACATATTTGAAACGTTCTCTCAACTCTGTAGTTCGAAGAGATTTTTGAAAGAGTAGGGTGAGATTTGGACGTATACTTGATTCACCGGATTGAACGGACTTACGCTTTTTGTTAACATTCTCCGTCATCCTAAAAATATAAGCAAACAAGCGATATAAAAAAATTTAAGTGTATGCATAGATTTCGTAATTCAATCCAATAATAAATCCCACTTAGGTTTAAAAACAAGTTTTTTTAAAACAAATAAACAAAACAAAATAAAAAGAAAAAAGAAAAAATTTTAAGAGAAAAAGCAGTAAAAAAACGAGTGAAAATTTTTATATTCGAATCAGAAAATTGAAGATTTTGAATTTTTTTACAAGATATGAAAAACCTAAGCATAAAAACATATAAACTATACAAAAATAAAATTTTCTAACCTAAGATTCGAATATAAATTGAAGGAAAAAGAAAAAGAGGAAAAATACCTTAATTTGGGATTTTGGATGAATAGATGAAAATCATTGCACAATATTGTTGAATCTTGCTTAGACTTGTGTTTTAGAGAAAACCCCCTCAAGATTTGGTGAAAAACAAAGAGGTTTAGAGGGATTTTATAGGAAAAAATCGGGCTAGGGTTTTTAGGGTTTTGGAGAGTTTAAATTAAAGTGGAACTTTATCATTAAAAGCCCTTCTTAAAGCAGTCCGCGAATCCGTTTCGGAACGGTCTTGACCGTTTCGAAACGCGGGCACGAAGGTTTGACCGTCTTTTGGTCTTCAGCTGACCGTTTCGATACGGTGCTGACCGTATCGAAGCCCCGTTGACTCGTATCGAAACTTGTTTCGATACACCCCTTGGCAGTAGCCAAAACGTTTCGAAACCCTGTTAAGGCGTTTCGAAACGCCCTTCTCTCAGATATGAATTTAAAGCATCCGTATCGAAACAGGTTGACCCGTTTCGATACACCTGGGCTTGGAAGTGCAGATGAGACTCTAAAAGTGCAGAAAATTGAATTTTTCTAAGGCCTAACTTGCATGAATGACATGAATGAGCAGGAAAAAACATATGCAAACATAAACATACTCCCCTAGATATAGGCATGGATGAAATTAGGAGTAAAAACACATAAACATGGCATTTCACAAGATCAAGCAATTTTAAGCACAAAAGAGGTCCTAAAAGGTCAAGATAGGCTAGCTAGACCTAACTCTCTCCTAAGGGACCAAAAACGCTCTTTGTCTAAAGGTTTTGTAAATATGTCCGCTAATTGATTTAAGGTGTCTACATACTCTATAACCACATCTTCTTTAAGGACATGATCTCTAATGAAATGATGCCTTATTTCTATGTGTTTGGTTCTAGAGTGTTGGATGGGATTTTTTGTTAAACATATAACACTAGTGTTGTCACATTTTAGGGGTATGGTTTCAACTTTAATACCATAATCTAAGAGTTGTTGCTTCATCCAAAGGACTTGAGCACAACAACTCCCTAAGGATATGTACTCGGCTTCGGTGGTAGATAAGGCTACACTATTTTGTTTCTTAGAGAACCAAGATATAAGCATACTACATAGGAATTGACAAGTTCCCGAAGTACTTTTCCTATCGATTTTGCAACCCCCATAATCCGTATCCGAATAAGCATGAAGGTTGAAGGTGGAGTCTCTAGGGTACCAAAGACCTAAACAAGGAGTATCCCTAAAGTACCTAAAGATTCTCTTAACGGCTATAAGGTGAGACTCTCTAGGACTAGCTTGGAACCTAGCACACAAGCAAACACTAAACAAGATATCTGGTCTACTTGCGGTAAGGTAAATCAATGATCCAATCATAGAACGGTAAAGCTTAGAGTCAACACACTTACCTCCTTCATCTTTGTCAAGCTTTGTAGATGAGCTCATAGGTGTGGCTTGAGGCTTTGCATTCTCCAAGCCAAACTTCTTGAGCATATCCTTTATGTACTTTGCTTGATTGATGAAGGTGTCATCCTTCTTTTGCTTGATTTGGAGTCCCAAAAAGAATGAGAGCTCCCCCATCATGCTCATCTCGAATTCACCTTGCATTAGCTTAGCAAACTCTTTGCAATGACATTCGTTAGTAGAACCAAAAATAATGTCATCAACATAAATTTGAACTACTAAGATGTCATTTTTATAATGAGTGTAGTGTCCACCTTACCCTTTTCAAAACCTTTTTCAATTAAAAAGTTTGAAAGTCTTTCATACCAAGCTCTAGGAGCTTGTTTTAAACCATAAAGAGCTTTAGTGAGTTTGAAAACATGATTTGGAAATTTTGAGTCTTCAAAACCCGGTGGTTGTTCCACATACACTTCTTCATTTATAAAACCATTTAAAAACGCGCTTTTAACATCCATTTGAAAAAGCTTGAAATTATGATAACATGCATATGCAAGCAACATCCTAATGTCTTCCATTCTAGCTACGAGTGCATAGGTTTCATCAAAATCTATTCCCTCTTCTTGAGTGTAACCTTGTGCTACTAGTCTAGCTTCATTTCTCACAATGTTACCACTCTCATATAGCTTGTTCCTAAAGACCCATTTCGTTCCTATGGTAGATTGATTACTAGGCCTATCAACTAATGTCCAAACATTACTTCTCTCAAATTGATTTAACGCTTCTTGCATAGCCTTAATCCAAAAATCATCTTTCAATGCTTCTTTTATATTCTTAGGCTCTATGCATGAGATAAATGCAACATGATTCATTAATCTAAGAGAAGATCGAGTGGTTACCCCCTTGGATGGATCACCCAATATTTCACCATCTTTGACATAGTTGAACTCCCTTGGGTAGCTCACTTCCTTTTCCTCAAGAGCCAAGTCCTTCAAGGCTTCAAGAGGCGGATCTTGTGTGTCCTCTTCTTTTGTTGGAATCTCATCCTCCTTTGAAGTTTGTCCTCCATCAAAGGCATTTATGATTCCTACATCATCATCACCACAAGAATCCTTCCTTGGAAGGAGGTTATCATCGAATACAACATGTATAGATTCTTCTACTACTAAAGTTCTTTTGTTAAATACTCGATAGGCTTTAGATGTTAAAGAGTATCCTATGAAAATAGCTTCATCACTTTTTGCATCAAATTTACCTAAGTTGTCTTTTCCATTATTTAAAACAAAACACTTGCAACCAAAAGGGTGAAAATAGCTAATGTTAGGCTTTTTAGATTTTAAAATCTCATAAGGTGTTTTCTTTAAAATTGGCCTAATCATTACTCGGTTAACAATATAGCAAGCGGTGTTTGTGGCTTCCGCCCAAAAATATTTAGGTAAATTATTTTCACAAAGCATGGTTCTAGCCATTTCTTGCAAAGTTCTATTTTTCCTCTCAACTGCCCCATTTTGTTGAAGAGTTCGAGGAGCCGAAAAATTGTGGCTAATATCATTTTCATTCAAAAAATCTTCAAACCCTAAATTTTGAAACTCGGTTCCATGATCACTTCTAATATGTGAAATTTTAAGTTCAAGATCATTTTGGGTTAGTTTTGAAAATGTGATGAATTTTTCTAAAGCCTCATCTTTAGTACTTAAAAATAGAACCCAAGTAAATCTAGAAAAATCATCAACAAGTACAAATGCATAAGATTTACCACCCAAGCTCATAGTCCTAATTGGCCTAAATAAATCCATATGGATAAGTTGTAAACATCTACAAGTAGAAACATCATTAATGGATTTAAAGGAAGACTTATGTTGTTTACCCTTAGAGCGTGCATCACAAATTTTATCGTTTGAGAATTTAATCTTGGGTAAACCTCTAACTAGATCAAGGGAAACTAGTTTTTCTAAAATACTAATGCTAGCATGTCCTAGTTTCCTATGCCACAACCATGCATCATTTTCATTTTGTGCTACTAAGCATGCATGAGATGTATGTATGTCATCTAGATGCACCATGTATATGTTCCCTATGCGATGACCTATGAGCATAATATTATTAGATTTAATGTCAACAATTTTGCATCCATTTTTATCAAATAGAACATTAAATCCTTTATCACACAATTGACTTATGCTCAACAAGTTATGTTTAAGACCATCGACATACAAGATATTTTCAATGAGAATAGTAGAGTGATTACCTATGGAGTCAATACCTTTAATGTGGCCTTTGGAGTTGTCACCAAATGTCACCACTCCTCCACTTTTTGGCTTTAGATCCATGAATCTACTCTTGTCTCCGGTCATATGCCTTGAGCATCCACTATCAAGGTACCATGAGTTTTGACTTTGTGCTTTGGTCTTGTAGCAATGCTCCCCCTACAAACAAAGATATTAAGCTTTTGTTTTTGGTACCCAAATCATTTTGGGTCCATGAGTGTTAGCTCCCAAAACCTTGGTTCCCTTAGGAATCCAAGATGACATAGCAATAATGTTATTAGATTTTACAAGTTCCTTAGGAACCCATACACTTCTAATTCTTTTAGTTCTACTATGTCTAGGAAAGCTACCTTGTTTGTAGTAGTTAGTCTTTTTCTTAAGTTGGTTTGTTCTTGATGATTCACCTATTTCATGCTTGACACTACCAACATTTTTAAAAGACTCTTTTAGCTTATTTAGCTCATTCAACACCTTTTGGTGTTCACTATTACATTGAGATAAACGATTATTAAGATCAACATTTTCATCTTGAAAAAATTTTAGTTCATCTTTCAACCCTAATATCTTTTTCTCAAATTTTGAATTACCTTGAGAGAGTGAGTCATTTTTCTCATTTAGTTCCAAAATGATTTTCTTATTCCTAATGACTGACTCCTTGTATTTCTCAACTAATTCATCATAGACCTCTTGTAACTCATCATATGCATCATTTAATTCATCATATGTAAAATCAAAAGATGATGAGTTAGAGGTTACCATAGAGGAATCTTCCTCAAGTGCCATGAGGCAAAGGTTGGCCACTTCTTGTTCGTCATCCTCCGATGACTCCTCATCACTCCAAGTAGCAAGCTTGGCTTTGAGCTTCTTCTTCTTCTCAAAGCCCTTCTTCTTGAGTTGAGGGCACTCCGAACGTATGTAGCCGGGTTTATTGCACTCGAAGAAAATGATTTGATCCCTTGCTTCTTCTTTGTTCTTACTTTTGAAGTCCATCTTTCTTTGGATTTTTCTTCCCCGGTTGGACCTCATAAAGCGTGAGAATCGTTTGGCTATCATAGCCAATTCTTCTAGCTCATCCTCCTCACTAGAAGAGCTCTCCTCAAGTAGTGAAGCTTTGAAAGCTATTCTCATCATCTTCTTCTTTTCAACCTCTAGCTTTTCTACTCTCTTCTCTTCTTTCTTCTTCTCTTCTTCCCTTCCTTTCTTCATAATCTCATGTGTAAGGAGAGAACCCACTAGCTCATCAAGCTTTAAAGTCTTCAAATTTTTAGCTTCTATGATGGCGGTTCTCTTCCCATCCCAAGATTCGGGAAGTGAATAGAGTAGCTTCCGGACAAGCTTGTCTTCCGATATTGTCTCTCCAAATCCTTTGAGCCCATTGACTATGGTGGAGAACCGATCAAACATCTTGGACACCGTCTCATCGGGCTCCATCTTGAAATTTTCATAACTAAGATTGAGAATTCCAATCTTTTTTGGCACTCATAGGTAGTCTCAAGAGTGTCCCACACTTTTTTGGCACTCTCAATGGATGACACTTTGGAATAGATGTCCGGACCGAATGAACAAAAGAGCATGTGGAGAGCTTTGTCATTTATTTGGATCTTTCTCCTTTCTTCTTCACTCATCTCCACCTTTTTCTTCAAAACCATCTTGCCTTCACTATCTTGCTTCAATGGAATGTAGGGGCCATCTTCAATTACATCCCAAACCAAGTAGTCATTGGACTTGATGAAGAGGCGCATTCGATTCTTCCAAAATGGATAGTTGTCACCATTGAAGAAGGGAGATTTTGTAGTGGATTGAGACTCATACATGCCCGAACCGGAGGTTGAAGCCATCTCTTAATTTTTGGATGATCACACTCTTCCTAGGAACTTTTCTTGTGGTTGTTAATCCTCAAAGAGGTAGGCTCTGATACCAATTGTTGAGTGGATCGAATGATCAAAATGAACCAAGAGGGTGAATTGGATTTTTAAAGGTTTAGGTGGTGGAAATTGCAAATTAAAAAGGTAGACAAGGAATTTTAGAGTGGTTCAAGTTCCAAATGAACTCTACATCCACTACCTTAGCTTCACTAAGGATTTGCAACAATTCCACTAATTGCTCTTCCCCTTTTCTAGGCTAATGAGACAACCCTTACAATTTTCGGTTAAATTTTCTACCCAAAATTTAACCCAATCCTCACACAAATAAAACAAAGATTTTGTTGGCTAAGAAAGTATCTCTCAATACAAATTGTAGCCCAATTACAAGCACTCAACCCAATTGAAATGATAAGAATGAAAAATACAATTGGGGTTTCTAGACAATATTGGGATTTAGGCACAAATGCTTGGATTTTATGTTTGGATGTTTGCTTTTGGATCAATAGTTGTTGCTGGAGCTTTTAGAGGTCCTTTTTATACCTTCTCATTGATTTCTAGCCATTGTGGTTGTTGCATTCATCAATAGAGCTGTTGGGAGTGTTATCTCACCTCCATAAATGCAGTCTGCAACCACCCGTTTCGAAACGCCCGACCCTGTTTCGAAACAGACCAAAATAGAAAGAGCCGTTGGGGTGCATTTAAAAGCCCGTATCGAAACGGTCTTACCCGTTTCGAAACACTTTTGCCACTGTCAAGGGTCGTTTCGAAACGGCTTGAACTCGTTCCGAAACGCCTTAACGGTTTCTTAAAAATCAGTTAAAAACTTGTAACGGTCATATTTTTCAAATCAAATGAAGAACCGTTTCGAAACACTTGATGTCGTTTCGATACAGGTTCTCTATGTTCTAAAGCCGTTTCGATACTTGTTTCGAAACATGGATTGGCAGTTTTGAAAACGTTTCGATACCCGTTTCGAAACATGGGTTGACATTCAAAATCGTTTCGAAACGCCTTAGGCCATTTCGAAACAGGGACTCGAAAAATATTGTTTCGGCTTTAAGAATACTTAGAAAATATTTGGAAAACTTAGTTTTTAACTTGGGCATATTCTTTAAATCATATGGGGATGTTTGAGGACTTAAAAATTCGTTTTGACATTTTCAATTTAGTCCTTAGATTCTTTAGTTATATCAAAATTAAAATATCGGTTTCACACTTTTTACCACCTCTTAAACTCTCTTTTTTCTCACGATATTTTGTCTATTGAAATCTCCTAACATCTCTTTCATTTGATGCTACTTTAAAAATTAAGTTTTGTTTTGATGTCTTTTCTTTCTGACGGTAGTCGATAATTGAGAATGAACATTGCTCTGATGATGTTATTATTTGTTGCGACTCAAATTTTTTCTTGATGGTTGTTGTGGGTTGTTACCCTTCTGATATTGCTCGAAGGCTTTGTATACCGTTTCAACGAGCTTTGTTGTCTCGCCTTGTGGTTATTTTTGTGGCATCTATTGGCGATCATCTGGTGATACGGACAGTTAACTTCAGAGTTTACGAAGTCATCTCCGATCGAAGAGTCTTTCTGTATCAGATTTTCATGTCTCTAGAGTTACTTACATCGTCTGTTTGATTCATGACGGCCGTCTATTTCTTCTACCTTCTCTGTTTAGGGTTTTATTGTTGGGCTCATGTTGTCATTGTTTGTCTTAGTCATGTGTGTCACTTTCTTTCAGGCTTTTTTCCAGTTACTTTTTTATGAGACTTTTTATGGTAATGAATTTTCTTTCCTTTGATAAAAAATTATATTATATACAATATAATATTATATAATATAAAAATATGATTATAATATAAAGAGTAATTATTTCATGCATGCACAAACGTTTGTGGAAATTTTGTTCACACAAATGCCTTAATTTTAGGGTTTAGGGACTCTGTTCAGGATTTAGGGGTCAAACGTAGTAGTTTCGAATTTATGTGTTGTTGATAGAATTTTGAGTTTATGATTAAAATTTAAGGTTTTAGGTTAAAACCTAAATCCCTAATCGTATTACCCTAAAACCTAAACTCTAAACCTTAAATTCTAACCTTAAACCCTAAATTCTAACTATAAACCCTAAATCATAGAGCCTATACAATAAAACTTTAATCTCTAAATCCTAAACTCTAAAATTAAGATACTTGTGGAAACAATTTTTCACGGCCTATATGAGATAATAATCCTAATAAATACAGTTATATTTGAGTTTATTATATTATTATACATGTATATAATCAGTAATATATAATACATTATTTAAAAATAATAATATCTTAACTAAAAGGAGCTGATAGGGTTTTTAAAACTTTTTCTCTGGCAAACAATTTACTTTTTCATCTTGTTTGGCCGCAGAAAGTGGTACTAATTTTGGTGTTCGTTGTTAACAGTCAATAATTTTTATTTTTTTTGCTAACTTGATGATATTATATCTATATTTTTATCTTGTTTTTATTAAGAATAATTTTATTTTGTGACAAAAAATTTTATGCATTTTGACACGCTTTTTTCTACCTTTTAGTATGTTTTTTTTATTGAAGGTCGTTGAGCATTTATTTTTATTTTTATTTTTATTTTTCTCAAGTTAAATTTAACATCGCTTCAACTAGGGGTGGCAATCGGGTGAGAAATGACTGAAAATCGTGTGAATCCGAATTGACGAGTATGGGGAATAGCCGAAATCTTCACTCACGGGGACGAGGACGGGTGACGTTTTATCACTGAAGCTCAAATGGGGATGGGTACGGAGATTGTTATATTTGAACCGTGGGATAACCGAACTGTACCCGTATAAATCACCGTAGGGATCCCCGAAAAATATCCGCAGAGATCCCAATATATTTACAAATTTGGATGGCCATAAGGATAATTTACTCATTTTTCAACAAAAAACTAATCTCCCATAACCTGAGGAGTATGGCCAATTGGAGTAAGTTTGGAAATTCTCCGTAAATTTTATAAAAATAATTAGAAAGTCGTCTATACATCGTCGTAAACATGATTCAGTCTAATTTTATTTTAAATACAAGGTGATCAATTTTGATATGTATTTTAAAAAATAAATATTTGAATGTTGAAAGGTCATAGAAATTTGGTAAAACATTTCTTAGAAAAACAGTTTTACCACTGACTTTGAAAGAACACCGAAAATTTTACAAGATAAATAAGAAAGTGAGCATTATATTTTTATAATCATACTGAAGTCTAGATTCGTTTAAAACAAGCAATTCTTCAGACTGTTTCCAAAAACAACAATGGCAGTGCCTTTAGAAATTTACCATAAAAATTGTACGAGTAAAATTTGCAGAGGTAATTTATATGCTTAGAAAGATTATCGAATCTAGTTCTTTTTAGAACAAACGGATCATGATTTAGAATTGTATATTATTAGTTACATATTTCTTTTAAATGTAATGCAATATGTCATGTTTCAATAGTTAATATTTTAGTCATATTTTTTAGTTTTGAAATAGTTTGTTTGTTGTTGGTAAAATTAAATTTATTATTTATGTTTGTAATTTTAGAGATTTAATGTTGATGATTTGTTTTAATGTATTAAGTTTTGTTTATTTTTTTGGTACGGGGGTTAACCGAAAACCGCGAGATCCGTAAGGAATGAATATCGAGACGAAAAAATATTCAAAATATTTAATGAGAATTTCCCGATATCGTAACCGCAAGTATTGGAGACGAAATAAAGAATACAAAATCGTCCTCGACCCGCCCCGTTGCCACCCTAACCTCAACTAATTGAAAACCCTCTTTAGAATTTAAATATTTTTCTTTTTAATAAAACAAGTGGTTTCTATTTTTAATAAAACAAGCTGTTTCTATATAAAAAATAATAATATCTTAGATGGTTTAAAATTTATTTACTTTTTGATAAAAATGATGGTTTAAAATTTATTTAATATTTTATTTCATTTACAATTTTTAGATCAATCAACAAAAATAAAAGGGGACAAAGACGACACCGTTTCTGTCATTTAAGGCGAAAGGACTAAGGAGGGAGCTTGAAGTTGGTAACTCAAAAATCTTTCTATTTTCCTTCTTTTGTACTTTCTCGCAAGGGTTTCCAGTTTTCTCTGATTTTCTTTTTCCGTTTTGATTCCACCCAAACAACGGCTTCAGCTGAACCTTTCAGAAATTTAGATCCCATCTCTTCCGAGTAGAACCCCGTATCTGGTTTCAACAATGGCCTCGACTTCGAATGGCCCTGACAACTCAGGTTCTTTTTTTTCATGGTTCTTTTTTTTTAAAAACACGAAGTTACCTCTTTGATTACCTTTTTGCTTACAACTAGGGGAAGGTATTTTTACGGTGTTATTTCGTTTGATTTACTTCCAATTTAACTGGGTTTCTTTCTTTCTTTCTACTTGGGATTTTGATATATATAAATTGGAATTTAAGTTGTCGTGCATGAGAAAGAAAACATAGAATTGGATTGGGTTAATAGTATTTTTTAAGGATTCAAAGCTACCAATTGTAATAGTTTCTGTGAATTAGAGAATTTTAATGTATGTGTCTTTGTCATTTTCTGTTTTCCTGATATTTTAAAGAAAAAAGATTTTGTTTTCACTCTTTGATGTTTCAGGTAATGTAAATGGAAGAGAGGGAACAGTGAAACCTGAAAATACTGGTGGGTTATTATTGTGATGTTCATAGCTCAATGTCCCCCCCCCCCCAATGATCCAGTTTTTCCTTTGGTGTGAGTGAAAATTATGTTTGTCATATGAATTGTTGTTGTTTTTTGTTATGATAGAGACGAAATCACGAGTGGAGGCGATGTGGGAGCAAATGAATAAGGGAATACCTAAGAATGCTATGAGACAATTCTCGAGCAATAAAACCTCGACCACGAATAAAGCTTCACAAAAAGCTTCAAATGTGAGCAGTTTCGTATGCTCCTCGTTTTTTTAATGCAACTGCATGTTAAATGATAGTTGTGTTGCGTAGTAATGTTTTGCCTTTATTTTGTCTCGTAGAATTGGATGAACTATCTGCAAATGAAACCGGCGGTGTCTGTAGGGGCTCAAGAAAGACAGGCAGAGGTGAAGGCTTCAAGTGTGACCAAAGAAACTGATGCCCTTGATAAAGATAAAGCGTCGAAGGAAGCTGCTGTAGTGCAGAGCAATGTCAGTGATGAGGCGAAGAAGATTGCTGCCGCTGCTCTCTCAGCTGTGAAAGATGCTGCTGCCGCTGCAGCAGCTGCCTCGAATAGAGGGAAAATTGAGGTAAGTACATTAGAAAATGCCTTTTCCATGGAATTTAATAGTTTATTGAAGCATGCAAGTATGGTTATGGACCTCTTACTTTCGGGCAAGTTAGATGCTAACTTATCATCGAAATTATTGTCTTTAACAAAATGTTTGATCTATGTTTTGATATTTGAGCATTCCAAATGTCTGGAGATGTGTCGACTACAGACATGAGCAATGTTCTTAGTTCGGTTTCCCTTTTGCAGATAACTGAGGTTCGAGACTTTGCTGGTCAAGATATTGAAATAAAAAAGCGAGTCCTTGCTGATTCAAAAGAGGCGGCTGATAGGGCAAAAGCAACACCTTCTGCAGTAGATGCCATTCTTGAACAAATCAAGAAGAAGCCAAAGCTTAGTGTGCTCGACAAGACGAAAAAAGATTGGGGAGAATTCAAGGAAGAAAATAAGGGGATGGAGGATGAATTGGATGCTTATAAGAAGAGTTCAAACCAGTATCTGGATAAGGTTTCTTTCTTGCAGCGGACTGATTATCGGGAATTTGAGAGGGAGAGAGATGCAAGGCTTGCTCTACAGGCTAGGAGGAGACCGGAAATGCGGGAGGACCCTTGAATGCGTACAGCTTAAGTTGCGTTTTACCGCATCATCATGCCGAAAGCTGCTGTAGGAAAGATCCAGAGTTTGAGAATTGTGCAGGGGACTTTTGTTCCCATGATTAGAATGCAACTCTTTAGCTAATACATTTCTGACTCATCTTGTGTTTCAAATAAATGTTTTTAAGGCCTCGCTTCTCGAGTTCATTCCCTCTATTGATAATATTTGTTATTACACCGCTTTTTGCAGTTTGCTTGTAGGCATGCATCTCCTGGACGTTATGTTTCTTTTAAGAAAGAACATCACTGATGGTGCTGCTAGTTAAATATGCAAGGGTACAAACATTAGTGTAGCTCACACTTTACTTCATTAAACAAATGTATTTCCATAATTGACCAACAAAATATTCGCTCAGGTGAGAAAACTGCAATATATGTATATAACCAGACATGTTTCAAGGTATTAATATCAATGATCAAACAGATGACTGAACATGTTAGTTATCCTGTCATGGAGAAAGTGTAAACGGTGAATGGCAAATCATGTCTTATTCAAGCATGCCATCTGCTTCAAGTAAGAACAAACAAGAAAATGAACGAACAGTTTGAACTGTTCTGACTGTTGCCGAGCCAATCTCGAAAATTATCAAACATAAACCAAAATGAAGAATAACATGTAAAAAATCTGGATTTCTAGATGTGAATTGGCTTGTCATAGGTGGCCATTGCAGCTTCCTTCAACGCCTCGCTCATCGTAGGATGTGCATGGCACACTCGTGCGATGTCCTCACTTGCTGCATCATAATTAATTGCGAGGACTGCTTCGTGGATCAGCTCTCCAGCATTTGGTGCCATAATATGGACTCCGAGAATTTTGTCCGTCTCCTTGTCAGCCAATATCTTGACTATTCCTTCAGCATCATCAATAGCCTTGGCTCGGCTATTCGCCAAGAAAGGGAATTTCCCTACACGATAGTTGAGACCAAGTGCCTTAGCCTGCTCCTCGGTCTTCCCGACAGATGCAACCTCAGGATGAGTGTAGACAACTCCGGGGACCTTGTCATAATCAACATGGCCATGTTTACCAGCTATAAACTCCACACAGGCAACACCATCTTCTTCTGCTTTGTGAGCCAACATAGGCCCTGGAATAACATCTCCGATGGCATAAACACCAGCCACATTTGTAGCAAATCTATCATTGACCAAGATCCGTCCTGCCTTATCAGTTTCCACTCCTATCTTGTCCAAGCCAAGTCCGGATGTGAATGGGGTTCTACCAGCAGAGACAAGAACAACATCGGCTTCAAGTATGGTCTGATCGCCACCAGCAGCAGGTTCAACCGTCAACTTCACACCATTTCCAGTAGTATCAACACTTACCACCTTAGTTTTGAGCATGAATTTCATCTTCTGCTTCTCAAGTGAACGTTGGAATTGCTTGCGGATTTCTGCATCCATTGTTGGAACGATATCTGGGGCAAACTCAACAACAGTAACCTCTGACCCCAATCGCCCCCAGACTGAACCCATCTCAAGCCCGATGTAGCCTGCCCCAATGACTATAAGTTTCTTAGGGATTTCTGACAAAGCTAAAGCTCCAGTTGATGACACAATCCTCTTCTCATCAATGGTGATGCCAGGTAAAGATTTAACATCAGAACCAGTGGCAACTATGATATTCTTGCCTTTCACAACAGTATTCCCACCTTCAAGAGTGTCTACAGAAACTTCAGAGGGAGAAATGAACTTGCCATAGCCTTTGACATAGTTTACCTTGTTCTTCTTGAATAGACCTTCGATACCACGGGTAAGATTTGACACGGCTTTGTCCTTTTGGGCCATCATGGCAGGCAAATCAACCTCAACAGAGGAGAGTTTCACACCGTGGCTAGCGAATGAATGCATCGCTTCATGGTACATGTGGGATGAATGAAGAAGTGCCTAGATAATAAATAAAAAGGAAACAAATGCAACATTAGAAAAACAAAAACTCTCAAGGCAACTAACTAATAAAGTTCATCAAAAGAGGCTTGTAGTAATCAAGTAGGTATTTTCAACACTGAGTTCATTGAAGATAACAGTAAAGATGAGATCTTTTCTCTTCAATTTGATAAAACAAATATGTCCCAAAAGGCAAAAGGATACAATTAGAAAAATCCAATTTTCAAAATTACAGACAGAACATCATATCATAGTTTGTTAAGGTATTCGCAACAGAGAGTGAGACCAGGGATTTAAGTAGCGGTTCACGGTCACAATGGCAGCCAGTTATATAGTGGTTTTGGCACCTTTCGAAGGCAATAAGCCCGTGATACCCGCAGTGTCTTAGTCTCTGTTATGTCCGCAACCGCGATAACACAACACAAGCGAAAAAGCGGCCGCAACCGTAATTTAAATCCATGAGTGAGAGTACCATTTGAATACAGGGATCAGCTTTATATACATTTCACCATATAATTCAAGACCTTTCACAATCTTAAAACACAAAACAAAAGAACCCATACAAACAAATCCAAATCTTACTAAAGATTTATAATCAAAATCGATTAAGAAATTACGAATTTTAAAAAAGAAAAATCCAAAAATGGAACCGCAGAGCATACCTTAGAAGGGATGCAACCAACGTTAAGGCAAGTCCCACCAAGGGTGCCGCGCTTCTCGATACAGGTAGTCTTGAGACCTAGCTGTGCAGCCTTGATAGCCGCCACGTAGCCGCCGGGTCCGCCGCCGATGACAACGACGTCGTTCTCTTCAGATCCTGAAGCGAAACCCCTCGAGAAATTGCTGAGTGAAAAAGAGTACTTCAACGCATCTGCAGGCGAATTCGATAGGTTTCTCGACAAAAGGTATGCCTTTCTTCTAGCCAAGCTTGCCAAAGCCATTTTCTTTCACTCTGTTTGGTTTATGAGAAAATCGTACTATTATTATTGTATGAACAAACAAAAGAAAGAAAATTTGGGTCTGTATTTTGATCAAAACGCTTGCTTTTTAGACTTTTAGCGGCTTAGAGGGCAATATTTTATGAAATATCTCTCATTGGTTGGTGATTCCCTGCCGCGGCTGTACATGAGTCAGATGTGTTCTTCCCAATAAGAAAACGACAAGTGTGTAGTGAAGGATCTGGAACTTGGCTACTGTTGGATTATTTGACCGTAAGAGATTGACTCACCCCAGTTTTGGGTGGAGCCCTTTTACACAAGGCTCTCTACTAATTACTAAAGCTGAACCGTTGATTTTTTTTTTTTAATTTTACGACACTAAAAAAAATTAAATTTTAAGCATACCCTATTTTTAAACCCTTTCCTTAAATCATAACACTAAATCTAATTTTTTAGTGGAAAAGCATAAATAAGGTATTAAAAAGAAACAAAAAATTTCTATTCATTTGTGACAAATATTATGATATTTTCATGTTTGTTTTATCGTCAATGTTTGAGGTTTGTTATTATCTTTTTCAACAATATCATCTTTAAATTGTAAACACGAATTCTCTCTGTATAAGTAGAAGAGAAATATTCTATGCATTGAAAGCATGTCTAATTTAAATTATAAGATTTAGAGTTTAATTTAGGATGAGTTGCAGCATGAGATTGTTTTTGTCCTATTTTCATTGTTCTTTCTGCATGTAATAGTGTTTGGATTGGAAGATAATAGAAAGAACCCAGGCAATAAATGGTGGCCTCAAAAGCCCCTACCATTACACCCTCAGCTCAGCTGTGTGCATTTCCTGCTGCTAAGATTACGAGATTATTGTGCTCCACCCACCAATCATTTTGGCATAACCTTCCAAACCCATCATGATGCAGACAACATTATTCAACTCCAGCCATGAATCTCGAGCTACACATTCATACATAAATATCAAGATATCACCTTTTTTAAATATCAGAAACTGCAGCAGCATACAACAGGAACTATGGTTGTAAGAAAGAAAAAAAAACACCCCATGAAATACCAAATGCCTTTTTACAAAGACGAGAATGAAGAAAAACACTAACCAAAACACCTTCTGGCAAAGAATGTTGACACCATTTCTGCAGTGAACAAAAACCCATTACAATCAATAAAAAAAGAATCCTGCAATGTAGCTTTTACACCCCAGACATCATAAAACAAAAAATACATTCCGATATTTAGCACTCTCCCACACCTACAAAACTGCAGGCTGCTTTTTTTCCCTCTTCTTGTTCTAAGCTCTCTGAAACAGCCCAAAACAGATTGCAACAGTTTCTAGGAATAACAAACGGAAAATAAATTTGTATGCACATTCAAATTCAATTGCCTTCTAACAAGCTCTTCAACCTATTCCTAGCTTCCTCAGAGAGATTGCAGCTCCTAAACCTTCGCCGTTGGGGAGGGCATGATTCGACACGAGCAGGGGTAGAAAAGCAGATAACGATAGCAGTGAGGTTATCTGATGAATTCAGGCGTGTTGCTTCATTGACTAATTCTTTGGCACATTCTTCGGGGTCATCGTGTCGTCTTAGAGCTCGGCGAACCAGGCTGACAGCAAACTGGCTTGACATGACATCCCAAATGCCATCACAACCAATGATCAAAAACTCATCATCCTCTGATAACACAATCTGTTTAACATCTGGCTCTGCAATCAGAGGTGAAGTTGATCCAAGAGGGAATTTCAGGTCCCAATCTCCAAGAGCTCGCGTGACTGACAGATAACCATTAAGATACCCGTCATCAATGTAGCCACCCAATTCCTCAACTCGTTTGCGCTCTGGCAAGTAAGATGGTCTATGGTCATCAGACATTTCAACAGCAGTACCTTTTCGGCAAAGAACAGCTCGGCAATCACCAGCATTTGCAACTAGTAAATGCCTTCCAAGTACAAGAGCAGTCAGCACAGTTGTTCCACAAGAACTGCTAACACTGCTTTCAGCAGCCAAGGCAAGGTCCGCAAGCAAAAATGCCTTCCTATGAGAATCTTCCAACGCTTTCAAGAAAACAGCATCGATATCAGATACTTGTGGAAAATCAAAATCTTCGAAAAACAACCTCGTAGCATTGCTCTTGATATAAGCAGCTGCATCAGCACCACCATGACCATCAAAAACAGCATAAAAAGCACTTGGCATCAAAGGATTAATTATAGAACCCAGATGAGAAGATAGATCATCAATCCGTATGTGTTCATCCTCCATAGATCTCCTAGGACCAATATCCGCACAGCTACCAGATCGAATTCTTGGCACAAATTTGACAACAGATGTCTCAATAGCAGCATCTCCGATGGTCTCAGCACAAGCTGCAACCTACACAAGGAATAGAAAAAGGTGAGTCCTGTTCATACACATGAAAAACCAAAATATGTTTTTTTTTTTTCACATTGTGATTCCAGATGCTAGTCAAATTCAACAAAATTTAGCACAATTCATCCATAAACCAGAAAACCCATAAAAAATCTACGGTTGAGCTTTGAATCTGCCAGTTAGCAATGGATGAACAAGTGTGTCCCCTAATTGAAAAGATGCATAATTCACCCATAAAACAGGAAACACATGAAAAATCAACGGTTGAATTTTAGATCTACGCCAGTTAATCAAAGCATGAACACGTTTTTCCCCCTAATTGAAAGGGTGCATAATTCATCCATCAACGAAAATCTACGGTAGAACTTAGAGTCTATGCCAGTTAGCAATGGAATAACACGTTTTTTGTCCCCTAATTGAAAGGATGCATAATTAACCCATTAACCAGAAAACCCATAAAAAATCTAGGTTGAGACTTTAGATCTATGCCAGTTAGCAAAGCATAATTATATATCGCCCTTTGAAGTCGTATAATTATGGATGAAATTCCCAACAAATTATTTTAAAAAATACCAAAACTTGATGGAGAAAAACTATTTTTCGATCAACACATCAAATAAGATCCAAACCCTAACATCAGCTAATCAAAATAATATACATACCAAAATTCAACCCAATAATTTCAATATCAAAACAAACGCTAATCCAATGAGGTAAAGAAGAAAAGATTTTTAAAAAGAAAAAAAACTGACCGAATCGAAGCGAGAAACCTGGGTAGAAATCGACATTACATCAACAACTTGGTGACGAAACATGACGTCGGCTTCTGCTCCCATTTTTGAACTAACAATCATCATTGAACAAAGCTCTGCGATTTTTTTTTCAAGAATTAATAAAGAACACTATCTAGGGTTTAGCCAATATGAAACGTTGTATGCTTGAAATTGTTCTTTTATTTATATATTATAGGGTAAGACCATATGGAAAACGGGATTAGTCGGTAATTGTGACCGGCACGTGTAGGTGAAACTTTTAGATTTTTTTAAGTAGATGGAATTGGGGACTCGGTATATTTTAAACCTGCCGTGAATGAATGAAACGACGGATTTACCCTTTTTATTGGCTTAACTATAAAATAAATGTTTAAATTATGTTTTTTTTAAATATGTGTCTAAAATATTTTTCAGCTAAAATAAATGTTTAAAATTTTATTTTTAGTTGAAATAAATGTCTAAAGTATTTTTTAACTGGAATAAGTACTTAAAGACTTTCAACGAAAAATGAAACTTTAAATACATATTTCAATTAAAAATGAATTTTCAAACACCTATTTTAACTAAAAAATACTTTAAATACCTATTATAAAAAACATAATTTAGTCACTTATATTTTATAGGGTAAACTATATCATTGACCACCGAACTAATTGGGGATTCCTATTTTGACCACCGAACTAACGAACTCGTCAATCAGACCACCGAACTTATTAAATTAACCTATTTTGACCACCGCCGTTAAAAAAATAACAGAGGGCTGACGTGGCAATTAACGAGCTTTTATAAAATTACACAATTAATCCTTGCTATTTGCACATTTTTTCAATTTAGTCCTAATTTTAAATTAATAAAATAAATAAATTATTTAATTAAGTGATGACACGTGTCAACACCTTATTGGAGGACTTTAATTATTTATATTTGATTTTATAAATTTATTTTCTTCCTCCAATCAAGTGGTGACACGTGTCACCACTTGGTTGAAGGAAAATGGAGCAAATTTGGTAGAAGGGAGCTGGGGTGGTTCGAACCTGGGACATGTGGGTTTTGAACCCACACCTTTGCCACTGCACCAAGCCCCTTTCAATGGTATGAATTGTGCCATTTAATATATATGTTATAATGCAGTAAATGTTAGGGGAAAAAGTAAAAATGATTGAAAGGGGATTTGAACCTAGACCGCTTGGGAAGTGTATAATCACACAAACATTCGATTTAAAATATTCAAATATTTTTATTTTTCATATTTAAATTAATTCGAATCCTTGATTTAAATATTTTATATCGAATATTTTAAAAATATTTTTTTTCATACTTTAAATATTCGATTTAATTTAAATACTTTAAAATATTTAAATATTCGAATATTTTTAAATCGAACGCTTTCCGAGATCTATCTGCACTGAGGTATTTTTATTACAGGTTCATAACATAGCCATATCTGTCTTTTGATCCGTGTTTGATGTAAGATCTCTCAAAATCTGAAACTTAAAAGAAGCTGGAGCTATTATTAGTATTACAATTCAGAAAGTTAAGCAAACATCTGTAGAAAAATAACAAAGAATTTTAGGTGGCATTTCAAGTTAAACATTTTATAAACTGAACCATTCTCTTAAGCCAGTGCATCTGCATTCTGCAAACTCCAATTTCTAACACAATAGACTAGCTTTATACAAAAAGAGAATAAGGATTCGATATAAAATATTTAAATTAAGGATTCGAATTAATTTAAATATAAAAAATAAAAATATTTGAATATTTTAAATCGAATGTTTGTGTGATTATACACATCCCAAGTGGTCTAGGTTCGAATCCCCTTTCAATCATTTTTACTTTTTTCCCTAACATTTACTACATTATAACATATATTTTAAATGGCACAATTCATACTATTGAAAGAGGCTTGGTGCAGTGGCAAAGGTGTGGGTTCAAAACCCACATGCCCCAAGTTCAAACCACCCTAGCTCCCTTCTTCCAAATTTGTTCCATTTTCCTTCAACCAAGTGGTGACACGTGTCACCACTTGATTGGAGGAAGAAAATAAATTTATAAAATCAAATATAAATATTAAAGTCCTCCAATAAGGTGTTGACATGTGTCATCACTTAATTAAATAATTTATTTATTTTATTAATTTAAAATTAGGACTAAATTAAAAAAATGTGCAAATAACAAGGATTAAATGTGTAATTTTATAAAAGTTCGTTAACTGCCACGTCATCCCTCCGTCAACCATCTGTTATTTTTTTAACGGCGGTGGTCAAAATAGGTTAATTTAATAAGTTCGGTGGTCTGATTGACGAGTTCGTTAGTTCGGTGGTCAAAATAGGAATCCCCAATTAGTTCGGTAGTCAATGGTATAGTTTACCCTATTTTATAATCAAGCCTTTTCTTTTATTTGCTAAACTTTGCGGCTAATGGGATTTGAGTAGTTTGACTTTTTTACTTTCATTTTTTATTGGATAATAGTAATGATTATTTATTTAAAATTTATTTTATTTTGTAATAATAATAATAATAATAATAATAATAATAATAATAATAATAATAATAATAATAAGTTTGCTTCTCGTTTAAGAAGTGTGAAACTAGTGGAGGTTCTTCTCAGGAGGGTAAATTCGTATTTATGCTTAGTTTGTATTTATTCTATTTATTTTTTATTAAATAAAAATATTATATTCCGATTCGAACCCATTATTTTATTTATTTATCATTTCAGCTAAAAGAAATTATATTTTCACACGTAGTGTTTGAATATTGCTGTAGACCTTAATTTTTTTTTTGGTAAAAAGACCTTAATTTTTTTAACTATCGATTACAAGATAATTTATGTTCGTTAATCCTAACTCTTTAGTAAGACATATAAATTTATAAACAAACTGCTCGAATCTAGGTAACCTAAAAATAATAATATTTTTTTCACTAAAATCATTTGACGAATTTTGTATATCTTAAATTCTAAACTCTAAACTTTAAATCTTAATACGCAATTCTCATATCCTAAACTCTAAATACCTCACGCCATTTATTCATCTATGCTTGTGGGGGTTTTTAAACTCCACTATCAGTGTATGATATTATTTTCTAATAAATATGTTTATAATAATTTTTTTATCTTTTCATTTCGTCAATATTTAATTTCTTGATTAATTAATTCGAACTGAGTATTACAAAAACTTATTATAGAAGATATTTAATCTAATTTACTTCATTCACAATACTAAAATTATATTGTTGATATTGTTCAAAGATTTAATATGTCGTCTCATCAAACCAATTAATTTTGACCGATCTTTCCGTAAAAGATGACTAAGGGTACATTCGACGTTGCTTCTCCACCGCAGTTTTGGAGAAGCGTCGCCGTACACCCAACTTTTTTTTACTATTTTTACTCTTAAACGCAGCTTTTAAAAAAATTAAAAATTTTAACTTGTTCTCAACTGCTGCTTCTCAACCCAAACAAGGGTTAATGTATTGGAATTCATTTTATGAAAGGAGCCTAATTCATATTATCATTTTATGAAAGGCAATGCTGGAATTCATGTATTGGTTTAATGATGATAAAGTGGTCATGTGAATTAATTGAGAGATTAATTAAATAAATAAAAAGATTTAATGCGTTTAATAAGAAAATTAAGATAAGAAATTTCCATTAACATCATGGAGGTTGGATAAATGTCTACAAATTCTTCTCTCACGCGCCATAAACATTACATGGTAGAGAGAACACCCAAGTTTAATTCAATTTAATTATACTAATATTTAATATAATATAATAAAAGGCCATTTTCCATTTTTAAAAGGGTGAATAATTAATTAAATTCTAATTCTACACATTTCTTGAGTGGGTTGACTTATACGAATTCAAACCACAAAACTCAGTTAATGCATTATTATTAATTACTAATCTTGATCTATCTTACTCTAGATTCTTCTTCTTTTGAGAAAGATTATTATTATTATTATTAATTATTAAAAAATCATCTAGATATTTAAAAAAATAATAAACTCTATATATGATTGATGCGAATAATTAATAACTTTTATTTGCCAGTGGTATATATTATTGAGATATTCGGTTTAGATATTTTCTTTTCTTTTTTGGTATCTGATTTTTCTTTTTCAAATAATGAATAAAAGCAGCCACCTAATTATAACAAAAAAGGGTAACAATTAAAGCTTAAACGTGTCCCATTGAGAACCACTTTTGGAAGTGGAAGTTTGAAGCACACGTCACATATTTCACCATAGGCTCTTTAATTTTTTTAATCCCTACGATATAAAATTGGAAAATAACGTTTGTCGAGCAACGACGAGCACCGATGAGCATTGATAGGTTAATTTATAAAATTTTAAAATATAAAGTACTTTATGCGTAATTATAATTTTTTAAAAAATTAAAAATGTAATTTAATTAAAGTAATTTTTTAGTTTTAAATTTATTTTAAATTAATATAAAATATCCCAAATAAAAAAATCCTAGGGTTTTTTGCTTTGAAATTAATCCAATTGCCGCTGCACCCCCTGCCAAACGTCGTCGTCGCCGACAGCCGCCGCCAGTCCTAATTCTTTGTTGCAATTAAGTAATTTATCCCTAATTTTTAAAACCCTAATCATCACCCTAACCAAAATTATGTTAATTGGCTTATGTAATTCAAAATTGAGAACCCCAACGCCTTTTTTAAGACCCCAAAATTAGTTTCAGCAAGCCAATTTTTTATTGATTCGTAAAATTATTTGTGTGTACCGGTACGGTATTATTCGCGTACCGGTACACATGAGAATACCGTACCGATACGCTATGTGTACCGATACAATTTTTAGCCACTGGAAAATCAATGACAACTTATCGTACCCGTACGGTACTCTCACGCGTACCGGTACGCGAATAATACCGTATCCATATGGTATGTGTACCGATACAATTTTTGGTTACTGAATTTTCAACGATATCATATAGTACCAGTACGATATTTTACCGCACCAGTACGCTATTAGCACCAAACCGGTATCAGTACGGTACTAATAGCGTATCAGTACGCTAGTTTCAAATATTGCAAATTCTTCTTACTTAAAATTAACCTCTTTGACGTAGATGTTAGATCTAAATTTAACGCCTTCAAAACAAGATACAACAATGATGAAGTGCAAGCGTCATATCGACATGTGTTCGAGGAAGACAAACACCGATGTATATTAGTTACTTGAACTTTCAATGTTTGTCTTAAATAGTTTTTGTTGAGATTAGTGTTTTATGTACTTATAGGAAAAGTGTGAAGTTGTACTTGAGGAAAACATAAGCACTTCTTATCAGGGTGATCAAAAGTTCGAGACACTCATTCAATCTGTGCAAAATATTGAAAAGGAGTTTGTGAAAATGAATTCTCATTTTGAAAATTTTAATGGTCAATTTGAGAACTTAAATGGCCAATTTGAGAAATTAGTGTCCATATTAGCAGCGAGCAATGTAAAATACTCAAAACAAGATGGTGATTTACTAAAAGAAGATGTTGTACATGGTAAATCATTAGAGGAAGATGATTTAAAGAGTACACCTGAAGATGTGAATTTATACAACGAGTCATTGAATGCTGATGGTTTAGAGAATAAATCTCACGGGGAAGAAGAACTAATTGTCGGGGTAATGAAGGAAGAAACCGTGAGTGGTATGAAAATATCGATTATGTATCTATTTATTAACTGTGATATGTATTTTTCTCCCTCATTAGAACGTAGTGGTAAAAGTAAAGTTGAAGCTATTTTAGAAGACAAAATCAAGACTGATAGGAATGATTTTTCAGAAATTCCGAGCGATTTATTTAAATTTGAATTTAGTCTCCAACGATTTCCTAGTCAACTAGTTACGTTGAAGGAAACTCCAATAAGTAAAAAAATGTGGCCTAAAATGTCTAACGGTCAAAAGTCATTGTCAAAGAAAAGTTCGACTGCACATTCTAATGTTACGAATGATCTAAAGTTGAAAGATATGGCATAAAAAAAGAGAGCTCGAACTTCTGGAGTGAATACAAAGGTACGTATAAATAATTCTTTATTTATTATTTAGCATATTTTACTTAAAACTAATATTTGACATATGATAACAGGCAAAAAACACTATTTTGCAAGATAGTGGAGAAACATGCAAGGTTGATGCTCCAAAAAAATGAGATGGTAATGAGAAAAAAATTATTTTCTTTGTAGGGTGTAAATTCGAAATAAATTATGTACAAATATGTCATTTGAATTACATATGTGATCAATTACTCTTTAATTGCGCAGGTTGGGAACAAGAACAATGTCTATGATGTTGATAGTGAAGAAGAATTGAAAGATTTGATCCTACATGCTCAAAAAATTAAGGAAAAAAAGTTTTAGATTCTAAAAAAATTTGTAGTATTGTTCTGGTTATTATCATTGTAAGAGTTTAATTAATGTATTTCATGCAGTATTGTTCTAAGCCAGGTGATACGTTAGCAAAAGAACGTAAGGAAAATGCGAGGATAAGCGATGCGTACAAGCAATATTTGAATTACTTAACGTCTGAAAAAACTAGAGTTTGCATGAATATTGCTACTTGGGATGATACAATGAGGACTCTTTACATGGCAAAAAATAATCCGTTAAACGTTGACAATGCTCACACTGTTTTTCCAGAAAATTGGTTATCTGATTGGGTAATGTAACATGTTATAATAAAGTTTTGTTTGTTTTGTTTGTTGTTAACATTACTAATTTTTTGTTTTTAATATTTAATAGTTCATCGATATCTATGTCTACGATTTGCATTTGAGACAAGAGTCAATGCCAAAAAAGTTATATCTCCATTTGTCCTTTCAGGTAAAAAAATATATTTATGGGCTACCTAGAAATAACATTATTTTCAGTTGATGATTTGATGATATTATTCAATTTTTTGTTTCTCGCATACTTTGATTCAAAAATTTTCACCTGATGAGAAGGCGAGATCACAACATAATCTTTTCAAATTTCATACCCGCTGGATAGATGACTTTATGCCTACTGATAGTAGTAATGTTGAGCAGGTATATTTACAGTTTGTAGTTTGTTTTTATGTAGTTGGCAGTAATTTTGAACTTACATGATTTCGCAGGTATATGTGCCTTTACATGATGCAAAAGGTCATTAGTTTTTATTAGTTGTTGATGTTGCCGAGAGACATAATTACGTTTTGGACTCTCTTAATGCTACTAGAGCGCATAAAAAGATTGCAGAAAATATAGTAAGTCATTAACTCATTTTTGGGAACTAATATATGAATAGTGTTTAACTATCGATATCTTAATGTTTTTTCATGGTTTATACAGTTGACTAAAGCTCTAGTTTAGTTTGCGGGTCATGCTCATTTGGGTCGATTATTTAAAGATGTCGTAGAATTTTCATTCAATTGCGTACAAGTACCAAAGCAGCCAAATTCGTAAGTTTAAATATATTATGTTTTTTCTCTAAATTTTTCTTTGTTAATTGATTAATTTATTTCATATTTGATTCAGGGATGATTGTGGCATGCATACATTAAAGTATATAGAAGTCGATAACAAAAGTGATTGGTTGAAGATTTTTTTTACGGTAAAGTATACCATGTAGTTTCGTTTTGAAAAAAGTGTGATATTTGACTAATGTTATATTTCTATTGTGTAGACAGAAGAAATGAGAGTTGAACGATTAAAAAATTTGGCCAAACTTGTTTGTAGCAATCACAATAAAGTTGATCTGTTTAAATTGCCCACAAAAGATGAAGCAGCCGAGGATTAAGAAATTTTGAATTGTAGTGAAACATTTTTTGGGTCATTTCCTTTTCCTTTTGACTAATTTAAACACTTTATGTTTTATGTTTTTATTATTTCGATTCATGTTAGTAATTTTTTGAATAAAATTTTTCCATACAATTACGTTATTTTTACCTTTTACGTTACATACATAAAAATTCAGAAATTCATATAATCCATACAATAACTCATAAACTCCATAACATATTTGATAACAAAAAGAATAATCCAAGTGAATAACAAGTGAATACTCCAACATAATCCATAAAATAATAACAACAAATGAATACTCCAACATAAATTCTAGCATAATATAGAAATTTCCAATCAATAATCAATAATCCATAATATAGAATTTTTCAATCTATAATCCATCATAAAATAAAATAATAGCAAGCATAATCAATAAAAAAGTTCTATCATAATCCATAAAAAGTATATAATCCAAGTAACAAAAAACTAAGCCTCGGGTGCATCGTTGCCGCCATCGCCATCGTCATTGCCATCGTCGCCATCGCCATCATTATGAAGGAGGTCGACTGAATACTCCAACCACTCTATACGCTCTTCAACTGCATAAAAACGACTCATAATGCGACCCTCTATCTGTGCGATCATCTCCGAAAGTGTGGCTAAAGAAACCTCTCCCTCAGGTGCTCGAGCAACTGCTTGACGACGAGCAGGTCGAGGTGGCTGATTTGGTCGTTGAGCATGAATCCAATTGTCATTGATGAGTTGAAAACCGGCCCTTCGAAGAGATGCAACACCAGTAATATTTTTCAAAGGGAAATGAATATATATGGAACAATTGATGTTTTCCTTCTCAGAGATATGGCTAAGGACAATACTATAGTAAAAGGAGGTGACACGACCTGTTCGACGGTTATTGACGATGTATACTAGATCAGAAAAATTATCTAGTCAAGATTGATTCAATTGCCAGTGCAGAAGCACTGAATCCACCAAGTATCAACATTCCTAATGGTGGAATACTTACCTCATGATGATCGAAACCACCAAATGACGATGAGATGTAGATATCGGTCATGAGCATTTAGGGAAGTAACTGAGCCGGTGTTTGGAGCACCATCTATGTATACATCTTCATTATTTAGATCGGTGTTTTCTAGACCCAGATGAGAACAAATAATTTTGGTGTCTAGCAGAAAGGACTTCCCCATAAGGTATGACTCTATGGCAGTAACACTCTTACGGGTTTCATCAACAATACACCGAGCGTTGGAAAAAAAATCTAGACTAAAGTGGGATAAATTTCAGGACTGAGTTGGAGCATTTGCATAAATTTTTATCGCCTCATATACTTCATGTAAGGGAATTTAAAGGTAGGGTCAGACATAAAGTTAACATCTACAATACGCTCATCCCTAAGATCAAAATTTTTGAACAATTCAAAGTTTGCCCTTCGGTTTTGTATTCCGGGTTCATCATAACATGAATCAAATGTGGTAGGTAAAATGGATTGAGGTTCAGGTTCATGGTTATTTCTAGGTTGACTCGAAGAAGATGCATCCATGCGTTGACGTTTTGTACCAAGTTTAGACTTCGGTGCCATTTCAAACTAAAAATCCTACAAAAATATTACGCACAATGTATATAAACAAAAAAAATTGTGTAAACTAAACTAGCAATAGCATTTTACTACTACCATTTAACCAACTTAAATTTGTGCAAACTATCATTTTACTAACCAATAAAACCTAACTTAACTCAACAAAATTTGTGAAACTAGTAATAGTAATTTAATACTACCATTTAACCAACTTAAATAACCTATCATTTACAAATCACCCTAACATAACATTCAAAATTTTTGGACCAATATATATATATATCACCATTTTACTAACCAATAAAATCTAACTTAACTCAACAAAATTTGTGCAAACTAGTAATAACAATTTAATACTACCATTTAACCAACTTAAATACTTAAATAACCCACCATATGCAAATCACCCTAACCTAACATTCAAAATTTTTGGGCCAATATATATATCACAATTTTACTACCACCATTTTTGTGCCAAACTATAAATCAACATTCAAAATAGTTGTTTTACTACCACTATTTTACTAACAAATAATACCAATGTGGATGGAAACACACTAAAATAATATAAAAAATTTATAACAAACAATAAAAATCTAAAACCCTAAGGAACCCTAACATTTAAAATGAAGAAAATAAAGGTTAGATTTTTAAAATACCTTGAATAATTCTTGAAATAGATGAAATAAATGTGTTGGGTATGCTCAATCCTTCCCAAATTTGCAATGCAGTAGTGAAATGACTGAATTTTAGAGAGGGAAGTCAATTTTAGGATTGGGGAAAAATTGAGTGGGGGCGATTTATAGGGGCAGTGCCGCGCGTACCGGTACGATCATTTAACCGTATCGATACGGCAGTATCAGTACGCAATTTAGGCGTACCGATACGAAATTGGTTTTAAAATTTTCCAGTAACCATTTCTCGTACCGATACTCGATTTGTATCAGTACGATTTATGCTCATTGGAAAATTTTAAAACCAATATCATATCGGTATGCCTAAATTATGTACCGATAATGTCGTACCGATACGGTTAAATGACCGTACCGGTACGAGCGACATTGCCGTGATACAAGGTGGGCGATCTTCTTCTGGTTGTCTGCATGAAATTAAAAACGAAACTTGGGTCTACCAAATTAAAGTGATAAAAACAAGGGAGTCGGGGAGTCAGGTAGTTATAATCTGGTAACGAATCTGGTCCCACCTACGACACAAGCTTTCTTTGTTCCTACAATTTGGCTGGCCATCATGCTTTCTATGTCTTAGTTTGTGTTTTGTGTACTTGGTTTCTACTCTTCTTCTTTTCTCTGAACTATCCCTATCGACTGCTCTTTTAGTTTACCATGGTGGAATGAGCTTTCTGCTTATATACACGTTGGTCTCAGGGTCAATGTGAGACTATATATTAGTTGAGCACGTGCCCTTGTGCATATACCAACGACTCAAAATTTATATTCCAATAAATTTATGACTTTTGAATTTGAAAATTGTTCCAATCAAAATTTAAAAAAACATTGAATGTATAAAAATAAACCGAATAAGAATGTATAAAAATAAATATTGAATGTATAAAAATAAACCGAATAAGAATGTATAATAATAAACATTGAATGCATAAAAATAAACCAAACCGAATAAGAATGTATAATATACTTCATAATAACAATTTAAAAAAAATTAAAAATATCAAAACTTAATTATCCTAAATCTCCCAATGGACCGAGAAAACAATGAAAGTTTCAACTCTCGTACATCATGCAGTAGTTGCTTCATATCTTTCCCCATATGCTATCAAGGCATGCGCATGTATTTTCATGTTTATCATTACAAAGAATATTCGTAAAAATTACCAAACACACTAAAACAACCATATTTATAACTCAATGAATGAACGACTTACAAGAACAAACACTCTGATTTTTGGAGGAGACCGTGCACTACCAAGCATTATTTGGTTGCCAATTCAAAATAGTTGAATCGTTTTCCATAATTTTCAATTCACGAGTATAAGCAGGTTGCACAAAACATATTATATTATCAATATACATAACAAGAAAGCATAATTATTTGTATAATTCATATTTAATTACCTTCGAGATGTCGTTTTGTTTGTATGTGTTGGGCATGTATCAAGCTAATTTAAAATTCCGAACTTCATCAATATGACTCGTATCCTGATCTGAAGGCTTATTCGGAGAAGGTTTAGATGTTTTATACGAGTCCAACGTGACATCCTCATCATATGCAACACGTTTTGGGTTGGACGATGAATCTTGACGCTTCGTTCTTTTGGGTTTTCCTCTTCTAGTTTCAAGAACTATAGGATCGCCAATTCCAAGAGTCTCTTTACCTTTACTGCTTCTCTTATTAGATCTCACTTTAACCGTTTGCAATTTTAGACTCATTTTTGTAAATTGATCTTTAACTTCATTGAAAGTCTTCAATATCTATGATGCACAGTGACATATGGTCATACAATAAGAGGCTAGAGTGGAATATCTAGCTTGGATTATTGCTGGATTATTATCTTCGAAATCTGCATTCTTATTTTCAAGTCCAACATATTTCTTCGCATAGATAGTCCATCGTTTCATTATGCACCCTTGTGGTATTTCCTTAGCCTTTTCATATTTTAACACGGCGAACATATGACGGCATGGAAATCCAACAGACTCCAACTTCATACAGCAACTGTACATGCTATCATGTGTCATATTTCTAAGTACAAGAAACCACTTCTCTTTTTCAACATGCTCTAGCCAATAACACATACACTCATCTCGAAATTCGCTTTTTTAACCAAATAATAACTCTCATACGACATTTCTTTGCACAAAATAGCAAAATAATTTCGCGTATATACCTTGACTGCATTGTGCTTGAGAGTTTCCAACACACCGTCACAATACGATTCTTCATCCATTGATTTGTAATCTTGATAAGACTCCTCCCATCTTAGAGATTGTAGCTGTTTATGGTAGTTCTCAACGAATCGGTACAACATCACCTTTTTGTCCAACCAAGTTTTTAGTGTTCTATTCATTGATTCACACCGTTGAGTAGTCCTCATTGCTGCACACAAAAAAATTATTAATTACGTTAGATACAGTAAATAATATATTAAATTAAAGTATATATAATGTTACATGCATAAAAGTATCCTTGCAAATTTGCTTCTGCCCATTTCTCTTTATCTTCATACAATTCCTTTACCCATTTTTTCCTTGAATGTTGTGCTTTTCCACTAGTTCTTTCCAGGCACTTTCAAAATCAGACGGCGTCCTACACATGTCAACGCATCTCATAAAGCCATCAAGGAAATCATGTTTCATATGAGAAAGCACGTTCCTCATGATATGCCATAAACATAATCTATGTTTTGCCCCGAGCAATACTCGAGAAATGGCATTTGCCATAGCCTTATCTCTATTAGTAATAACAGTAAGCGGTTTGTACCCATCTCCCACTTCGATCAACTGTTCTAATACCCACACATATGTATCCTCTTTCTCGTTCACAATCAATGCACATCCAAATGGCACTGTGTTTCAATGATGACCGACACCAACCAAAACAACGAACGGCTTGTTGTATGCGTTACACCTGTAAGTTGTATCAAATGCAAGTACATGACCAAATTGTATATAGTCGGCGCGTGATACACCATCGGACCAGAACAACTTCTCCAAGTGTCCGGATTCATCCCTCGTGTGCCTAAAAAAAAGAAAAGATCAAATTCTCGCTTCCCATATAAATATGCTATCACTGTTTCACCATCGCCATCTTGGACTTCTTCTCGTCTAATTCTATCTCGATAGTTGTACAAGTCCTTGGGTAGAAAACCAACATTCTGAATTGAACCAGCTTCATTCACGAAATTTCGCATTATCCTACTTGGATGCTCTTTATCTTCATCTCATCTAACAGACTGATTTTTCGGAATGACCTAAAATAAAAAAAATCATTAAATATATATAATTAGCTAGAATTTAGTATCTATCAAATGAATTATTAATAAAAATTACATACCTGATATATGCAATATGTGTTGCGTGAACCATATCATGATTATGTTCTTCATGGAATTTCACAATTTTCCAATAATGATGGCGTTCATCCAATTTAAATCTAATAAATGCTCTACAACCAACTCTGATGTCCGGTCTTTGTAGACGTTTTCTGTTTGACAAGTTATACTACTTTTCGTCTCTCTGTCTCTCCTAAAAGCACACCATTTTCTTTGCGATTATTTGATTTGTAGCTCTACTTTTCACTGTCTGGTCGACTCGAACTCCGAATCCTTTCACTTTAGCATTGGTATGTTAAAATTCAATGCAGTCGTCTAAATTTTTCCACTTTAGCATACTCATATCATTCTCATCATAATCCTTTAATTCTTTACCAATCTTATCTCATATGCTTTCGTCGATGAAATAGTCAAGGGTCTTCTCATCATATATTTGTTTTGCATCATCAACTTCAGGATAAGGTTCTTCTTCTTCAGAATTAAGTCAATGTTCTCTATCCTCGATATAGGGCTCGAACTTTGTAGCTTCAATTTTTTCTAGATCTTCAATATCTTCGATGTCTACGATATCAACCATCTCGAAAAAAAACCTGCAATTTAATACAAGTAAATGAAAGTAAAATTTAATCTAATGAAACAATAAAAAGGTAAAAATAAAACCTTAAGAAGCATGCACCGTACAAAAATTCCAGGCGTACTGGTACGGTAAGTGTACCGTACCAGTACGCTTACAAAACAAAAAAATCCAGCGACTAAATATTGTACCGATACGCCTGGCGTACCGGTACAGTTAGCCCCCGCATACTAGTACGGTATTCTTACAGTACCGGTTCATGCGACGAACTGTACTTTTTGGGGGGTTCAAATCAGCCATTATTTTTGCGAATCAATAAAAAAAATTGGATTGCTACAACTGATTTTGGGATTTGGGGATAAATTGAATGCAAATTAAGTGAAAAATACTTAAATCGAATCAAATTTAAGATAATTAGGGTTTCAAAAATTAGGGATAAATTACCTAATTACAACGAAGGATTAGGACTGGCAGCGGCTATTGACGACGATGGTTGTCGGTGACGACGACGATAAAGGTTGTCGGCGACGACATCGGTTGGCGATGGGTGAGGCGGCAATTGGATTAATTTCAAAGAAAAAAAAACCTAGGATATTTTAATTTGGGATAGTTATATTAATTTAAAATAAATTTAAAACTAAAAATACTTTAATTAAATTAAACTTTTAATTTTTAAAAAAATTATAATTACGCATAAAGTACTTTGGATTTAATTTTTTTATAAATTAACCTATCAGTGCTCATCGGTTCTCGTCAATAGTGGTACTCGTCGAGCGCAGAAGAACTATCCTATAAAATTATAGGGTTTTGCTAATGACAGCCCTAAGGGCTGTCAATAAGTACTAATAATATTTATGTAATTAATTTTTATTCTATTTTTCAAATGAAATCTATTTAATGTAACTAATTACCTCCTAAAAAATTGTATTCTACCCATTAAATTGATTTAACATAATTAATACTTACCAATTAAATACATATGACCGTTGCTGAATCCTTGCTATTAAGGATATAAATTGTGATTTATATTTCCTTTTCCATGTGTTCTTTTCTTTTGCATTCAAAACTATACTTTTTGTTGGCATTCACCAAGTTTCTTTTGGCAGCGTATCACCAACTCTTAATTTTTAACATTTACTAAAAAATAAAGCATACAAAAACAATTTTGATTATTTAGTTTATTTATTTATTATTTAATTTTGTCTTGACTATTTAGTTTTCATTTAAAATTTGTTCTAGAGGTTTAGCTGTGATTTTTGTGTATTTATTTTTCTAATTTATCTTAACAATTTAGTTTTTAACATATAATGATGCTTGATTTCGACTTGAATGAACCTCTAATGGAGGAAGAAAATGATGAGCAAGATGATGAACCTTTTATTAGTCAAACCTTTGAAAGCGAAGACGATGCATTTGCTTTCTATAACAATTATGCAAAAAGACATGAACTTGTTGTTCGAAAAGATCGATCCGATACAAGAAAAAAAAAATTAGGCGTGATATTTTATGCCATCGTGCAGGAAAACAACATTTAAAGGTAGTTGATCACTTCAAACCTCAGAGAAATACGAAGTCCTTAAAATGTGATTGCAAGGCTCATATGCATATTACTTTAAAAAAAGTTTTGATATTTTTTCGGAAGAGTGGCATGTTACAAAATTTGTCAATTTGCACAATCATGGCATGATTTCACTTGAAGCAATGCGTTTTCTTTCGACAAATCAAACTATCACTTATGAGGATGAAAAACAAATCTTGTTGTACAAAGAAGCTGGACTGCAAGTTAGACAAATAATTAAAGTCATGGAGCTTCAAAAAAATGTCAAGCATGGTGAGTTGTCATTTATTGACAAAGATGTTCGCAACCTTTTTGGTAGAGTCAAGCGAATGATTGGAGCTGATGATGCAAAGAACCTTATAGAGTATATGAAATCTGCAAAGCAAGAAAATAAAATATTTCAGTATGCCTTTACTGTGGATGGAGATAGAAGACTTGAACTGGTGTCAAGCTCAAAGTTTTGATTGGTTCAAAAAGTATGGTGATGTAGTCGTTTTTGATACCACATACAAAGTTAATGCATACGACATGCCATGTGGGTTTTTTGTTGGTATGGACAATCATGAAAAAACTATTTTATTCGGGTGTGCAATCCTTCGCAATGAGACAACATCTACTTTCAAGTGGTTGATGAAGGTATGTCTTTAAATATCTTCATAACTCTAATTTTTCATGTCATTTTAAATTAAATTAAAAAAAATTAGATATATTTTTTCTACTAACTTTAATTTTTCATGTCTTTTCGAATAATAGACTTTTGTTAGTATTATGAAGAAATCGCCAAAGACTATCGTAACTGATCAAGACCCTTGGATGACTGAAGTAATTGCAACCGAAATGCCAACCACAAAACATAGCTTTTGTATTTGGCATATTACTTCCAAATTTAGTAGGTGGTTTGCAGCCCTTCTTCGCAATGCCTTCAAAAAATTGGTGTGCTAGTTTTTACCACTTGTACAAGATGAGTGTACCTGAAGAGTTTGAACACAATTGGACCCTCATGGTTGCAAAATTTAAGTTGCAAGACAATAGGCATATCAAAGGTTTGTACAATATCAAATATTTTTTGACTTACTCTTAAAATTATTTTTTCATGATATTTGTTATTTAGACCTACTCTTAAAATTATTTTTTCAATATTTGTTATTAGGGGGTGCTCTTAAAATTTAACTTTCAATATTTTTTATTAGGGGTCTAAAATTTTCAATACTTGTTATTTGTGGTCCAAAATTTTTAATACTTATTATTTGAGGTTCAAAATTTTAAATACTTATCATTAGAGGCTCATTTTTCCCAAATATTTGTTATTAGGGACATGCTCTTAAAATTATTATTATTATTTTCAATAACTGTTATTATGGGTCTACTCTTAAAATTTATTTTTCAATATTTTTTTATTGAGGGACAAAATTTCAATAATTTTTATTAGGGGCTTAATTTTCCCAATATTTGTTTTTATGAGCTTATTCTTAAATTTTAATTTTTTAAATACTTGTTATTATGGGCGTATTCTTAAAGTTTATTATTTTTAATATTTATTATTAAAGACATACTCTTAAAATTCAAAAATTTCAACTCTTATTTTTAGAGGACTAATTTCTCAATTTTCCCGAGCCTCTAAGAACTGAGGACCAACCGACCCTATATAACATCCCTACCAATCAAGTGGGGATACCTCACCGATCAGTTAATTTATGTAAAACTAATAAATTGATTTTGATATAACAAATGATTTAAGGACTAAATTGGAATAGAGAAAATGAATTTTTAAGTCCTCAAAACCTCTCTATATGTTTAAAGAAAAATGTACAAGTCAAAACCTCAACTTATCAAATATTTTCTAAGTATTTACCAAGTCAAAACAGTGATTTTCGAGTCACCGTTTCGGAACGGCCTTTGGCGTTTCGGAACACTTTGAAACTGTTAACTTCTGTTTCAGAACTAGCTTTCCCATTTCGATACGGGTGTATCGAAACAGCTAGTTGTGTTTCGAAACGGATGAAGAACAACAGAACGATTTGAACCATTTCGATACAGCCGTATCGAAACAACCTTAAACGTTTCGAAACGCATTTCAAACTTGGTTTCCAAAATATGACCGTTGAAGTTTTATAACTGATTTTAAAATTATTGTTAAGGCGTATCGAAATGCTTTTAGCCGTTTCGATACAAGTTTTGACAGTGGCAAAATGTTTCAAAACACGTTTTGGAACAGGCTCTTATCGTATCGAAACGATCGTGCCCATTTCGGTACGGTCTATTTATTACACCCAAACGACTCTTTTTATATTCGTCTGTTTCGAAACAGGGTCGGGCGTTTCGGAACGAGTGGTTGTAAACTGCATTTATGGATGGAAGATAACATCCCAACAGCTATAATAATGAAGGCAACAACCCCAACGGCTAGAATTCAATGAGAAGGTATAAAATGGACCTAAAAAAGCACCAGCAACAACTATTGATCCAAAAAGAATCATCCAAATATCAAATCCAAGCAATTGTGCAAAAATCCCATATTTTATTATAAACCCCAAATCGTGTTATGTGTAATTCTATTCTTATTTTCCAATTTGGGTTGAGTGCTTGTAAAAAGGGCTACATTTGTATTGAGAGATACTAGTCTTTAGCCTTAGATTTCTTTGTATTTCTTGAGTGAAGATTGGGTCAAATTTTGGGTAGAAAATTTGACCGGTATTGTAAAGGTTACCTCCCAAGCCTTGAAAAGGGGAAGAACAATTAGTAGATTGTTGCAAAATCCTTAGTGGTAGCTAAGGTAGTGGATGTAGAGTTCAATTGGAACTTGAACCACTCTAAATTCTCCTGTCTAGCAATTTTTAATTTTCCACTTCACCACCAAAATTCTTAAAAATCCAATTCACCCCCATCTTGGCTTAAATCGATTATTCGATCCAATCAACAATTCGTATCAGAGCCTACCTCTTTGAAGGATTAACAATCACAAGAGGAGATTCTAGGAAGAGTGTGATCAACTACAAAGCAAGCCATGGCATCTACCTCAGGGTCAAGCATGTACGAGTCTCAATCGACCACCAAACCGCCTTTCTTCAACGGTGACAACTATCTTTTTTGGAAGAACCGGGCGCGTCTTTTCATTAAATCCAACGATTATCTTGTTTGGGATGCCATTGAAGATGGTCCCTTTATTCCGATGAAGAGAGACGACGAAGGAAGACTTGTGCCAAAAAGGAAAAATGAAATGAGTGAAGAAGAGAGAAATAAGATTCAAATCAACGACAAGGCTCTTCACATGTTATTTTGCTCTTTTGGTCCCGATATCTACTCCAAAGTTTCCTCCATAGAAAGTTCTAAGGAAGTGTGGGATACACTTGAGACTGCATATGAAGGAACAAGTGATGTGAAGGAGACAAAGATTGGAATTCTCAATCTTAGCTATGAGAATTTCTTGAGAATTTCAAAATGGAACCCGATGAAACCGTTTCAAAGATGTTCGATCGTTTCTTAAAAATCGTCAATGGGCTAAAGGGTTTTGGAGAGATAATCCCGGAAGACAAACTAGTCTGGAAGCTTCTATACTCTCTTCCCGAGTCTTGGGATGGGAAAAGAACCGCCATCATTGAGGCCAAGAATTTGAAGACACTCAAGCTTGATGAGCTAGTTGGTTCTCTCCTAACTCATGAGATCATGAAGCAAGGAAGGGAAATGAAAGGAAGAAAGAAGAAAGAAGAGTTGAGAAGCTTGAGGTAGACAAGAAGAAAAAGCTAGGAGTGGCTCTCAAAGCTTCTCTACATGAGGAGAGCACTTCTAGTGAGGAGAAAGATCTAGAAGAATTGGCTATGATAGCCAAAAGATTCTCACGGTTTATGAGGTCCAACCGAGGTAGAAAGATTCAAAGAAAATTGGACTTCAAGACCAAAAACAAAGAAGAAGAAAAGGATCCTATCATATGCTATGAGTGCAAGAAATCAGGTCATATTCGTTCCGAGTGCCCTCAACTCAAGAAGAAGGGCTTTGAGAAGAAGAAGAAGCTCAAAGCCAAGCTTGCTACTTAGAGTGATGAGGAGTCATCCGAGGATGAGGAACATGAAGTGGCCAACCTTTGCCTCATGGCTCTTGAGAAGGATTCCTCCATGGTAACCTCTAACTCATCTACATTTGATTTCACATTTGATGAATTACATGAAGCTTATAATGAGTTACAAGAGGTATATGATGAGTTAGTTGAGAAATATAAAGAGTTCGTCTTAAGAAATAAAAAGATCATTTCGGAATAAAATGCTAAAAATGATTTACTTTCTCTAACTTAAAGTTTGAGAAAAAGATCTTAGGTTTACAAGATGAACTTGAATTCTTTCAAAATAAAAATGTAGACTTAAACAATCTTATTTCTCAATGTAATATGGAATACCAAAAGGTGTTAGATGAGCTTAATAAGCTCAAAGAGTCTTTCAAGAGTGTTGGTAATGTAAAAAATGAAATAGGTGAATCATCTTGAACAAACCAACCTAAGTGAAAGACCTATAACTACAAACAAAGTGGCTCATATAGGCATAATAAAACTAAAAAAAATTAGAAGTGTGTGGGTTCTTAAGGAACTTGTCAAATCTAATAATGTTGATGCAATGTCACCTTGGATTCCTAAGGGAACCAAACTTTTGGGAGATAACACTTGTGGACCCAAAATGATTTGGGTACCAAAAATCAAAGTTTAACTCTTTGTTTGTAGGGGGAGCATTGCTACAAGGCCAAAGCACAAAGCCAAAACTCATGGTACCTTGATAGTGGATGCTCGAGGCACATGACCGGAGACAAGAGTCGATTCATGGACTTAAAGCCAAAAAGTGGAGGAGTAGTGACATTTGGTGACAACTCCAAAGGCCACATTAAAGGTATTGGATCTATAGGTAATCACTCTATTATACTCATTGAAAATGTTTTATATGTCAATGGTCTAAAACACAATTTATTGAGCATTAGTCAATTGTGTGATAAAGGGTTTAATGTCTTATTTGATAAAAATGGGTGCAAAATTGTTGACATTAAATCAAATAATATAATGCTCATTGGTCATCACATAGGTAACATATACATGGTGCATCTAGATGACATTCATTCATCCCATGCATGTTTTGTTGCACAAAATGAAAATGATGCATGGTTATGGCATAGGAAACTAGGACATGTTAGCACTAGTGTTTTAGAAAAATTAGTTTCCCTAAATCTAGTTAGAGGTTTGCCCAAGATTAAGTTCTCAAATGATAAAATACATGATGCATGCTCTAAGGGTAAACAACATAGTTCATCCTTTAAATCCATTAATGATGTTTCTACAAGTAGGTGCTTACAACTAATTCATATGGATTTATTTGGGCCTATTAGAACTATGAGCTTGGGTGGTAAATCGTATGCTTTTGTACTTGTTGATGACTATTCTAGGTTTACTTGGGTTCTATTCTTAAGTACAAAAGATGAGGCTTTAGAAAAATTCATCACGTTTTAAAAATTAACTCAAAATGATCTTGAACTTAAGATTTCTCATATTAGAAGTGATCATGGAACCGATTTTCAAAATCTAGGTTTTGAAGAGTTTTTAAATGAAAATGGTATTAGCCACAATTTTTCGGCTCCTCGAACTCCTCAACAAAATGAGGTAGTTGAGAGGAAAAATAGGACTTTACAAGAAATGGCTAGAACCATGCTTTGTGAAAACAATTTACCTAAATATTTTTGGGCGGAAACCACAAACACCGCTTGCTACATTGTAAATCGAGTACTGATTAGGCCACTTTTAAAGAAAACACCATATGCGATTTTAAAATCTAAAAAGCCTAACATTAGCTATTTTCATCCATTTGGTTGCAAGTGTTTTGTTTTAAATAATGGTAAAGACAACTTAGGTAAATTTGATGCTAAAAGTGATGAAGCTATTTTCTTAGGGTATTCTTTAAACTCTAAAGCCTATCGTGTATTTAATAAAAGAAATTTAGTAGTAGAATAGTCTATTCATGTTGTTTTCGATGATAACCTCATTCCGAGGAATGAATCTTATGATGATGATGATGTAGGAATCCTTGATGCCTTTGATGGAGGAAAAACTTCAAAGGAGGATGAGATTCCAACTAAAGAGGAAGATGCACAAGATCCACCTCTTGAAGCCTTGAAGGACTTGGCTCTTGAGGAAAAAAAGTGAGCTACCCAATGGAGTACAACTATGTCAAAGGTGGTGAAATCTTGGGTGATCCATCCAAGGGGGTAACTACTCGCTCTTCTCTTAAAATGCTTAGTCGTGTTGCATTTATCTCATGCATTGAGCCTAAGAATATTAAAGAAGCTTTAAAAGATGATTTTTGGATTATGGCCATGCAAGATGAGTTAAATCAATTTGAGAGAAGTAAAGTGTGGATATTAGTTGAAAGGCCTAGAAATTAAGCTACTATAGGAACTAAATGGGTATTTAGGAATAAACTAGATGAGAGTGGTAACATAGTGAGAAACAAAGCTAGGCTAGTTGCTCAATGTTACACTCAATAGAAGGGAATTGATTTTGATGAAACCTATGCACCCGTAGTTAGAATGGAAGCTATTAGGATGTTGCTTGCATATGCATGTTATCATGATTTCAAGCATTTTCAAATGGATGTCAAGAGTGTATTTGTAAATGGCTTTATAAATGAAGAAGTGTATGTGGAACAACCACCGAGTTTTGAAGATCCAATTTTTTCAAACCATGTTTTTAAATTGTCAAAAGCTTTATATGGTTTAAAACAAGCTCCTAGAGCTTGTCATGAAAGACTTTTGAGTTTTCTAGTTGGAAAAGGTTTTGAGAAAGGAAAGGTAGGCACAACACTATTTATTAAAAACAATGGAAAATATATATTAGTAGTTCAAATTTATGTTGATGATATTATATTTGGTTCTACTAATGAATTGCTTTGTCAAGATTTTTCTAAGTTGATGCAAGGTGAATTTGAAATGAGCATGATGTGGGAGATCTCATTCTTTTTGAGACTCCAAACTAAACGAATGAAGGATGACATCTTCATCAATCAAGCTAAGTACATCAAGGATATGCTTAAGAAGTTTGGCTTGGAGAATGCAAAGCCTCAAGCCACACTAATGAGCTCATATACAAAGCTTGACAAAGATGAAGGAGGTAAGTGTGTTGACTCTAAGCTTTATCACTCTATGATTGGATCTTTGCTTTACCTTACCGCAAGTAGACCGAATATATTGTTTAGTGTTTGCTTGTGTGCTAGGTTTCAAGCTAGTCCTAGAGAGTCTCACCTTATAGCCGTTAAGAGAATCTTTAGGTACCTTAGAGATACTCCTTGTCTAAGTCTTTGGTACCCTAGAGACTCAACCTTTAAGCTTCATGCTTATTTGGATGCGGATTACAGGGGTTGTAAATTTGATAGGAAAAGTACTTCCGGCACTTGCCAATTCTTAGGTAGTATGCTCATATCTTGGTTCTCTAAGAAACAAAATAGTGTAGCTCTTTCTACCACCGAAGCCGAGTACATATCCTTAGGGAGTTTTTGTGCTCAAGTCCTTTGGATGAAGCAACAACTCTTAGATTATGGTGTTAAAGTTAAAACCATACCCCTTAAGTGTGACAACACTGGTGCTATATGCCTAACTAAAAATCCCATCCAACACTCTGGAACCAAACATATAGAAACAAGGCATCATTTCATTAGAGATCATGTCCTTAAGGAAGATGTTGTTTTAGAGTTCGTTGATACCTTAAATCAACTAGCGGACATCTTTACAAAACCTCTAGATAAGGAGTGTTTTTGGTCCCTTAGGAGAGAGTTAGGTCTAACTAGCCTATCTTGACCTTTTAGGACCTTTTTGTGCTTAAATTGCTTGATTTCTTGTAAAATGCCATGCTTATGTGTTTTTACTCCTAATTTCATCCATGCTTATAGTTAAGGGGAGTATGTTTGTGTTTTAGCATGTTATTTCTGCTCATTCATATCATTTATGCATCTAGGACTTCATAAAATTCAATTTTTCTGCAATACTAGAGCCTCATCTGCACCTCCAGGCCTAGGCGTATCGAAACATGTCAATCTGTTTTGATACGGGTGCCTTAATAGAATGGTCTATGACCAGGGTGTTTCGAAACGCCAAATAGGGTTTCGAAATGATTTGCCTATGCCAAGAACTGTATCGAAACGACCAAAAAGTGTTTCGATACGGGTTACCACGTGGGATTCGATACGGTCAAAGCCGTATCGGATCGGTCGACAGGTTTTGAAACGTCAGTCAACGTTTCGGTACACATGTTTCGGAACGATCGTGCCTGTTCTGAAACGCCTCTGCGAACAACTTTTTAAAGGGCTTTAATTGATAAAGTTGCTTTTCATTAAAACTCCTTAAAACCCTAAACCCAATTTTCCCTATAAAAACCCTCTAAACCCCATTGTTTTTCATCAAATCTTGAGAGCTTTTACTCACAAACTAAAGTCTAAGCAAGCTTCAATAAAATTGTGCAACTTCTTCCATTCATTCATCCAAAATCCCTATTTGAGGTATTTTTCATCTTTTTCCTTTTCCTTTAATTTTACTCGAATCTTAGGTTTTAAAATATTAGTTTTGTATAGTTTATATGTTTTGCAACTTGGGTTTTTCAAAATTTGTAAAAATTTTGAAAAATCTCAAAGTTTTTGATTCGAATATATTTGTTTTTACTTGTATTTTTTTCTTTGATTTTCAAAAGTTATTTCTTTTTCAAATTTTTTATTATATGTATATATGTTTTTAAAGTGTTTTTATTTAAAACCTAAATGAGATTTTTCATTGGATTGAATTAAGGATTAATATGCATACATTTAATTTTTCAATTGCTTGCTTTATGGTTTTAGGACTCTAATGGAAAACATTAACAAGAAACACAAGGTGACTCAAACGGGTGAAGCTTCATCCCAAGTGAATATTCGTCCTAACCTCACCCTTCTTTTTCAAAAGAGTCTTCGGAATTAAGAGACTAAGGACCGTTTCAAAATCCTCAATGATATAGCCGTTCGCCGAGAGCGTGTTGTGGATATCGCGTTCCTTGACTCCGAGCGTTTCAAATTCCGCTATCTAGCTCATTTGCGAGAATGAAGTTTCTTGGCCTTTTTGAACATTTCAGATATTGTGTACAAGCATATGGTCCTCCTTTTCTACTCCAATGCTGTTCTTGTTGATAATGAGGATCATACTGAGGTGATTGACATTGAATCGTACCTTTTGGGTAAGAAGTTCATCATTAGTATATCCGTTTTAGAGAATGCTCTCGGGCTAAAGAGTGAAAGCATTGAGGATGAGAACCACTTTGGTGCTCACACCGGATCCGTTCTCTCATTGGATGCTCATGATCGGTTCCTCCATTTGATGATTTCTTGGTTCATCCGCCCTTCTAGAGGTAAATTCTCCCATGTCCGTTAAGTTGACTATTTTTGGTTAGAGTGCTTTCGCCAAGGAGAATAACCAAATCTTGTCAAAATCATGTTCGCCGAGATGGTCCATAATATGAAGATTCGCGAAACCGATGCTCTCACATCTTTCACTTATGGGGCTATTTTGAGCTATGTCTTTGGTACCCTCAACATTTATTGCACCTATGATTCTCCGAAACCTCGCAAGCGCAAGATTGTCAAATCCTCTCTTGTTAAGTCCGTGTTTCGCTACACACTTGGCCAATGGGTTCGGGTTGATAGGCAAGCTCCGCCACCTCAAGTTGAGCCACCACTTCAAGCTCCGGCTCCTAACAATGAAGCTCTTATGACTTTCCTTACCGAGCAGTTCAACTCGATGGATATGAACATGGCTTCGGGATTTGGTGCTATCAACACTCGTTTGCAATCCGTGGAGGATCGTATTATTGTAAACAAAAATCGTCACACCGCTCTTGAGAATTAACAATCATCGATTGACTAGTCTTTCTCTACTTTCTATGGTGATTGGAGGAACTTTCGTCGTGCTCAAGCTAAAGACAATGATTCTCTTGATGCTGATGGTGGTGACAATGATGACGAGGCTTAGGATTTCCATTGCATCTCATATTAGTCTATCATATTAGGAATAAGTTTGCACCTTTCAATTTTTTATGCTTTAAGAACCTATTCTTTGGTTCTTTTGTGTTTGGGATTGAGATTAAACTCTATTGCTTTAAGTATTTATGTTTGGTTATTTGAACTTAATTCTATCTATATTATGTTGTTTGGTTTTTGCTTATAACCTTGTTTCTTCTCATGATTAGCCTTGTTTATTATTCTTTTTGATCTAACAAAAAGGAGGGGGAGAAGTAATATAGAGCCAAATTGCCAAATTTTTGTGGTTTTGAGTTTCAATCACATAATTTTTAAATCACTTTAAAACTTTAAAACTCATCTTACATTGAGGGGGAGTTAGAACGTTTTCAAGATTTCAAAACTCTTAAAAATTCAAACTTGGTTTTGTTATATCAAAAACGGGGAGATTGTAAAACTAATAAATTGATTTTGATATAACAAAGGATTTAAGGACTAAATTGAAAAAGAGAAATGAATTTTTAAGTCCTCAAAACCTCTCTATATGTTTAAAGAAAAATGTACAAGTCAAAACCTCAACTTATCAAATATTTTCTAAGTGTTTACCAAGTCAAAATAGTGATTTTCGAGTCACCGTTTCGGAATGGCCTTTGGCGTTTCGGAACATTTTGAAACTGTTAACTTCTGTTTCGGAACTAGCTTTCTTGTTTCGATACGGGCGAATCGAAACAGCTAGTTGTGTTTCAAAACGGGTGAAGAACAACAGAACAATTTGAACCGTTTCGATACAGCCGTATCGAAACAACCTCAAACGTTTCGAAACGTATTTCAAACTTGGTTTCCAAAATATGACCGTTGAAGTTTTATAACTGATTTTAAAATTATTGTTAAGGCGCATCGAAACGCTTTTAGCCGTTTCGATACAGGTTTTGATAGTGGCAAAATGTTTCGAAACGCGTTTCAGAACAAGCTCTTATCGTATCGAAACGATCGTGCCCGTTTCGGTACGGTCTATTTATTACACCCCAACGACTCTTTCTATTTTGGTATGTTTCGAAACAAGGTCGGGCGTTTCGGAACGGGTGGTTGCAGACTGCATTTATGGAGGGAAGATAACATCCCAACGGCTATAATAATGAAGGCAACAACCCAACAGCTAGAATTCAACAATAAGGTATAAAAGGGACCTCAAAAAGCACCAACAACAACTATTGATCCAAAAAGAATCATCCAAACATCAAATCCAAGCAATTGTGCAAAAATCCCATATTTTATTGTAAACCCCAAATTGTGTTGTATGTAATTCCATTCTTATTTTCCAATTTGGGTTGAGTGCTTGTAAAAAAGGGCTACATTTGTATTGAGAGATACTAGTCTTTAGCCTTAAACTTCTTTGTATTTCTTGAGTGAGGATTGGGTCAAATTTTGGGTAGAAAATTTGACCGGTATTGTAAAGATTACCTTCTAAGCCTTGAAAAGGGGAAGAGCAATTAGTGGATTGTTGGAAAATCCTTAGTGGTAGCTAAGGTAGTGGATGCATAGTTCAATTGGAACTTGAACCACTCTAAATTCTCTTATCTAGCAATTTTTAATTTTCCACTCCACCACCAAAATTCTTAAAAATCCAATTCCCCCCTCTTGGCTTAAATCGATTATTTGATCCACTCAACAATTTACAAATCGAAATTCGATCTATTAATTTCTCAAAGAATATTGTTAATTAAGGGCCCGTTCAGCTTGGCGTTTGAAACTTTTGTTTTATCACCACACGCTGAAGCCTTGCTGAACACCTCTTGAGGAGCCGCATTGCCGCTACTTTTGAAAGATTTTGTGCCTGAAACACTCGTTTCCCGCCACACTATTTTTTAGCTTCTGCTGCCCAAACGGGCGTCCATGAAATTAGGGGACTTCTAGGGAACAACCTTTAAATACAGGCTAAAAATGGCAGACCTGTTTACTGGTAAAAAGCGGTACACAAATTGTTACAACAAATGTACACAAATTGGTACAAATTTGTTAGAGAAAACGATATATACCTTTTTTATTACATAGTTTCATGAATGTTCAAAATGGCTCTTGTACTTGTAAGGAAATGTGTACATACATAATTTCTTACCCAAAAGCATACTTTGGTACAAATTTTATAAGGATTTGTGTATATACACATATTAGTAACAAATGTACACAAATTGGTACAAATTTGTAAGAGAAAACAGTATATACCCTTTTTTATTACATAGTTTCACGAAGGTTCAAAATGGCTCTTGTACTTGTAAGGAAATATGTACATACACAATTTCTTACCGAAAAGCATACTTTGATACAAGTTTTATAAGGTTTTGTGTATATACAGAAATTAGTATCAAGTGTACAGAAATTGATTCAATTTTTTAAGAGTAAAAGGTATATACCATTTTTATTACACAATTTCACGAAGGTTCAAAATGGCTCTTGTACTTGTAAGGAAATGTGTACACACACAATTTCTTACCCAAAAGCATATTTTGGTACAAGTTTTATTAGGATTTGTGTATATACACTTATTAGTAGCAAATATACACAAAATGGTACAACTTTATAAGAGAAAATGGTATATACCTCTTTTATTATACAATTTCTCCAAGGTTCAAAATGGCTTATGTACTTGTAAGGAAATGTGTACACACACATTTTGTTACCAAAAAACATACTTTGGTACAAGTTTTATAAGGGGCATCGAAACCATGTATATGTGGTTTCGTTGCTAATTTGGTAGAATGGGCAAAAGTTAAAGTCCTTTATGTGGCATCGAAACCACCTATATGGGGTTTCGGTACTGGTTGAGCAGAAATGGGGCGTATGTTTAATTTTGTTAGGGGGAGAGTGAATCTTGTTGTAAACAGTTGTGTACATACACAATTTACTTACAAAATATACTTTGGTACATGTATTATAAGGATTTATGTATATACACAAATACAAAATGGTACATTTGTTATACAAAATATGTATGTACACAAAATGTTACACAATGTGCATATACACAAATTAGTACAAAATGTACACAAATTGTTACAACTTTATAAGAGAAAACGATATATACCTTTTTTACTACGAAATTTCACCAAGGGGGCATCGATACCACCTTTATGTGGTATCCATGCTGGTTTGGCAGAAATGAAAAAACTAGTAACAAGATGTGTATATACTCAAAATATTACAAAATGTGCATATACACAAATTAGTACAAAATATGCACAAATTGTTACAACTTTGTAAGAGAAAACGATATATACTTTTTTACTGCGAAATTTCACCAAGAGGGCATCGATACCACCTTTATGTGGTATCTATGCTGGTTTGGAAGAAATGAAAAAATTGGTAACAAGATGTGTATATACTCAAAATATTACAAAATGTGCATATACACAAATTAGTACAAAATATGCACAAATTGTTACAACTTTGTAAGAGAAAACGATATATACCTTTTTTACTACGAAATTTCACCAATGGGGCATCGATGCCACCTTTATGTGGTATCCATGCTGGTTTGGCAGAAATGAAAAAATTGGTAACAAGATGTGTATATACTCAAAATATTACAAAATGTGCATATACACAAATTAGTACAAAATATGCACAAATTGTTACAACTTTGTAAGAGAAAACGGTATATACCATTTTTTAGTACGAAATGTACCGGTTTCGAAACCCCTAGTTTGACGCGTATGTACACATTTTACTATGAAATGTACCGGTTTTACCATAAGTTTTGTAAGAAAAACAGTATGTACACAAATTACTACCAAAAGGTATATACACAACTTCCTACCCGAAAACCTTTTCTACTACAAGTGTTGTAGGGGTGGTTTCAAAACCACGATTGTTGATTTCGAAACCTCTTGAGTAGACATGGATTTGATGGCATACTGCGTAAGTGGTTCCGAAACCACAATAGTGGTTTCGAAATCCCAACTTTGACGTGTATGTACACATTTTACTACGAAATGTATCGGGTTTAGTACATGTTTTGTAAGAAAAATTGTATGTACCGAATTTCCTTATAGCATATCAGTTTAAGAAAAATTTGTACTTAGTTTAAGTAGTGATTTCGAAACTACAAAAGGGGTTTCAAAACCACCTGCCTAAATATGATTTTGAGGCATTCTCCTATACTGGTTTCGAAACCAATAAGGGGGTTTCGAAACCTCATGCCTTAATATGATTTTGAGGCATTTTGCCATACTGGTTCGGAAAATATATGTTTTGCAATTTAATTGTAAAAGACACTTAATTTGTTGTTAAATATTTTGGTGACAAAATATTTCTTCAATTATCTGAAGTTGTTCAGTTGTTTTTTGTTATACTGAAAATGAGAGAAATATAATTATGCACGAATCCATCAAGAAAACAAAGGCATAAATCAATTATCCAACTACATTCATAAAGCAAAGAAGTAAATCAAGATAAGTCCAAAATACAAGCATCTCAAAAATTTGTCATCAATACATTTATATACCCGTGAATAGCATCATTCAAATAGCATCTCAAAAACATCATTATAATAATAGCATCACATAATTGCATTACATTAATATAAACTCGTACAACACAAAATAATATCTGATAGCCCTTCTACAAAGTTCTTGCTTGGCATATAATGGACCAGTTAGGCTATTCATATCATATGATGTTGTTAGATATGCATACCTGCACACCAACTATTCCCCGTAGAAAACAAACATAATTACAGGCTTAGCAAAGTTCTAAAACCTACATGGCTACTACTAATCATCATCCTATTCAGCTGTTGAAACTCGTTTTTTGGGCACATAACCATCATCCTGATCCACATCCTCCTCTTCTTCTTCTTCATGGTTGTTAACCCGTTCACATTCATCGATCCATTCACTGTATCTGAAAATGTGGCAACAAGAATAAATATACAAGAGAGATCACACGAGAAACAAAGAGTAAACACCAAACACCACATTGATCGGAACTTACATATTTATAGGTTCAGTCAAAGCTGCACATATAAAAACAAAAAGGAAACATGGATGTGTTAACAAAGGTTCCCGACTTCATTTTCATCAAGACTGCAAAAACAAATTTAATTTCTTTACCAACTAAAGTTAAACAGTATCATAATACATGTTATGACAGAGCTGAAACTTTCTTGGCATATCCTGCAAGAGGTTTCACCTATCAAATTCTTCGTATAACTGAAATAGATAAATGCCAATACTTAGTGCCCAACAATCATAAATCATATCATTTTATATAAATTCTTACGACACAAGATAACATTTTTCTATTCATCAAAGACGAGAAAAATCATGTTTAACCATCAAAATTATCTGAGTTATTAGATCAAAATAAGGATGTTTTTTTTCATAAAACAAATAACAGAAGTTTATACTTACATGCGGCACTCAACATCTGTTCCATGGTTACAAAAGGGACAACTGAAAATGGTGTCAAGCTTATCCATTCGCTTCTTAGGAGCAGGCTTTGCTCTTGATTTCCTCTTTCCCACACTTCAATCCCTTTAACATATCAATTTACAAATATAATGAACATACAAATTCTAAAATTACAGCAGATTCAAAGAATTTTTCACCAAAATCAAATTCTTCACTTTAAACCCTAACTAATTATTTTAGGCATTTTGGGGACAAATAATTAAGTTAATTGGTATAAAAAATTATTTATTTCTGCTCAAATTTCTCAGAAAAACTATCTAAATCTTTCTTTGATTTTCCTTTCTTCTTAAGGAAAAACAACATAAAAACAAACAAAAAATTAAATTTCAAAGCCTAACTAACCCGATAATGAAGAGGCAGAGGTGGTTCTGTAAGCGATTACGCGGAGGAAGGAAAAGGGGACGAAGGAGGAGAGGGATGAAGGGGAGAATATGAAAGAGAGGTAGCGGTGGTGGAGACAATGATAGTGAAGAGAGAATGTCGTGAAATTGAAAGGCCTTATGGCCATTTAGAGTAGTTTGAAAAAAAAAACCTTGTTTTGGCTTATAAGCCACTACATAAAGGTTACCGGTTCACCGGGTAATCTCTTTTTTTTTTAATCTAACGGTTCACAGTGAACCGACTTGATCCAATGACCTCCATTAGATGACCTGTATTTAGTTGGTACTTAAACCGTTTATTTTTAGAATTGTCCATAAAATCAAGAGTTGGTTCAACGTTGTTGAACGAGCCCTAAGTGGCCATTGAAGCCCAGTCACAAACCAATCAATCATATGTCAAGGTGTTGTAAAAGCTGAAAGTCAAAAAGCCATAGAAAAAAAATCCTTGTCCTTTTTAAATGTTATTTTCTATGTTTTAATAATATAAAATTAAAATATAAAATAAAATTTTATTTTAAATTTTAAATTCTAAACCTTAAAAAATATATCTTCCTCTAATTATTTAAATTTTAATCTTAAATTTTAATTATAAACCCTAAATTTAATTTTTTAAGATTAAAAAAAAAACTGAAAATGGACAATATTTCTATTCCAACATGACTTCATATGCCATATTTCAACGGTTAACGCATCACACATTCAACCATCATCACTAGATTCTTGCGTGCACATACGAAACTGGATGTAAGGATAAGGAATCAAATTATCAAAATTAACGATGATCTAATAAGTATGTAATCTAATCAGATATTTTACTTTTTTTTATTTAACTGGCGACAATACTGATTTTTATGTTGGTTATCAACCGTTATATATATTTTTTTAATAAAAATAACTGTTTTTATGTTATGTTTTTCTGTCTTTGTGGCATGTTTATCTATGTTTTTTGGCACGTTTTTTTCTTCTTTTTCGATCGTTTAACCATTCTTTATATTTTTTCAGGGTTAGATTTGACAACGCCACGACTGATCAAGATGACGCTTATTTGTAATCATGCTGATCTTCCCTGCTCTAGACACTCTGATTGAATTTGGATATGCGGTTTGCGCTCGTGGATAGTTTCTCACGATGCTCGTCTCTGATTTGCGTTCTCGGTGGTCTTTCAATAGCTTAATCCTCTTTTGTGGTTCGTTTGCCGATGCAGTCAGATTTGTTCGTATCTATTTTTTGTTCGAGTCTTTTGAATATTTTTAAACCTTTTTCATGTATGGTCCTTGTATGATCTAAAGTGACTAGTTTTAAGAAAATTTTCAAATTATGTATTTAATTTATGATGATAGTCGTAAAACTTATTGTAATTTTAGGTATTTTTTCATTTAATAAAACTAACTGCTTTTATTAAAAGAATTAAGTATATAAATACGAAAATAGAGACTAATGTTCAATTTATCTGATTTTAGAATTGATAAAAAAAATAAGTAAACAAAATAAGATGGAGGCATAGTTAAAAAAGTAATTGAACTAGAAAAATAAGAGACTATATTTAACTTCGATTATTTTAAAATTAACAAAAATATAAAGAGCAATTTAATTAGAAAAGTAATGCGAGCCAAGGCTGTTATCATCATCAACGTAGTTTTGTCCCTGCTTGCATTTCATGCCATTTCTTAAAAGTTTTCCATTTAAGGGAAGATGCATGAGCGGAACATCGGGTGGGCCTAGCGGACTTAGTCCACCCTAATTTTTTATGGGTTAATTGTATTTTTAAGCTTTGAAACTATTAAAATTAAATTTTAGTCTCTTTCAAAAAAAATTTGATTTATTTTTTAAAGACCTTATCAGTTTTGAAGTTAATGGAATTAAATTTTGTCAATTTTTTTGATCTAATTATTTTTTAAGATATGTCAATTTTAAAATTAATGAGATTAAATCTCAACCATATATTTTAAAGTTATCTTTTAGAGGATTGTTAATTTTAAGGATAAAGCAACTGACCCCTCCTATAACTTCATTCTCGTTTCGGCATCTCCTATAATATCATCCTAATACAGCCCATGGGAAGATGTATTCAATTCCACCACCAACACTAGATGCTTGCATGAGCATGCCATAATTAAAAGCTTTTTCAAGGGAAGAGGTCTTCAGTTAAACCTCCCATTAGAATTGAAGGTTATCCCCATCTCCATCTATATCCATATAATTTGACAGTTTGCAGTTTCCATAAGGAATAGAGAATTAATTTGTATGAATGATCATTTGGTTTCGAGTTCCTATAAGGAGATTCGAGGCGGTGCTCGAAATCACGTTTACAGCAACATGAACTGCATATATACTATCACTCTGTAAAAATGTTAGCCTTGGTTCCAATGTTAAATATGTAAAGCTGTAGGAAGCTTCCGAGTACAGTTAAATGCTTACTCACAGCACCGGGCCTTGCGCTCATTCTGCAATTTGTCCCAAAGGCATAACACCATCCTCGGGCCTTGATAGTGTGCAAGAATGTAATTCCAATTCTTCGATCCATATGCCCATCGCAACATCTTCTAGTTTTTTTTTTTTTGTTCAAAGGATAACTGACTTCGATTAAAGATAAAGGGCCCCGACCCCATGCACATGGAGTGCAGGAAACAAAGAAACAACACGATACATGAACCTAGAGGCAATCAAGCGGCAGAACACAGTGTCCATGCAAAGTCCAGCAATGCAGAGGGAGTACACATCATCGGAGGCAAAAAGCCTACCCAGAACCGGGGCATGCAAGCCCACAAACCGAAACCATCGGCAAAAGAAACAACCACCACAAGACCACCTCAGATCAGAAAGGGCGTTCACGTAGTTCCCGTTCGTCTGGGAGAGCTCCATCCGGAGGCAGGCTTCCAATTCCATTAAAGGATTGGCCCTTGTCACCAGAGCCGCGGGAATACGTAACCCTAACTGATCTGGTTTCATAGTCTGAACAACGAAACTTAACCATAAAGGCATTACAGAGAAAATAAAACCAGCCATAAAGCGATTCGATCTCGATCTAATTACAACCGGATGGTAACCACCCGGGTCCCAACCGAAAAAATTCACCTTCACCTCCTGGCACTCAGCACAGAACCATAACCCTTCGAAAATCCATCTCCTGACATAAAACATGATCCGGTAAAAAGAGGCCATTGAATTTTGGGCCTTTTCAAGTGAGAAAAAAGTCGAGCTTGGCCCAAAGCCTGGATTGTCTCCAATCTGCCGTGAAGTAAGTCGATGATTGGGAGACACAATCCCACAATATCCGGAACCGTACAACACCTTAAGTGAAAAATCAATGCAAAACCAAGGGGAAAAGTCAGCAGATGCTAAAAAAGGAAAGATTTTAGTCATCAATGGAAAAGACCACGATGCCCTTTTCCCTTTGCATTTTCCGGCCAGCTCAATGCAAGGAGACTCCAGCAAGTATTTCGGATGACTTTCGACGGGTTGTCCGGCCAAGTACCGGTTGCCACGTACTAATCCGCACAGCGGCAGCAGGTCGGACGACGCAACGGTAAAGTCGATACACCGTCGAGCGCTGTAACTGAAAACCGTCTGATCACGCTTTTCTGCGCACAAAGCCGGCTGGTTTCGTTCGCTTCTAGCTCCATCGTCTCTCAACCCTAGCAAACCTGGAAAATCGTCATCTTTACTGGCCATGAAAAGCCTGAAGTCACGTCCCCACCGGTCAACCGGCAGTCCACTCCTATGACCGCCAGGATCGAAGCACGTCCGAGACGGTGTTGATGTTTTCCACTCCACGTCGAGCATATCCGGCCACAGGTAGCGCAAGGAAGCCAGGTCATACTCCGGCGGCCAAGTTCCATGCTTAACGGCCTCCGACTTCCGACGCCAGAAAGTAATAACAAAGAAGCAGGGTGTACTGTACCAGACACAGGGCCGAAGTCTCCCGTCCTCAGCGAAAACGACGACGGCTAAAGAGCGACCATCCACGAGTTTCACGGCAAACAACTCCGATGGGGTTCTGCGCCAGTGACCCAGGTCACATGCAACCTGCCCACAAACCACTCTCGTTTCTCCACCGCCGAAGCTCTCCCGAGCAAACCACCAGTCGACGCCGTCCCCTGAGATGCCGGCGATCAGATGACCAGCTGACGACGACAAACACGTTCGTGCAGAGGCCAAGCAAAAACGCAAGATCCGGTGGATCGAAACGCACGTCTGAGGCTTGATCAGCTGTGGGGGAGAGAAAAAAGAAGGCGCGTGGGGCGCGTTGTGTTTTGCCATTCCGCTATAGCCTAAAGGAATATCCAGTAGATAAAGTCCACAACATCTTCTAGTTTGAAAAGCTGTCGATGGAAAAATGTCATACATATATAATGTCCTTGGTTTTTTTAGGTATCTCGGACTTACGGTACAGCCGTGCAATGCAATTAACTCTATCTTATCTAATGTTTCCTCTGTAATTGCATTAACAAAGATTGTGCATGAAATTTCTTAACAAGCAATCCGGTGTACTCAAAGGTGATTAAACCTACAATTAATGTTCGAGTGAGATAAATACCTCTTCACTGATGTACCATTCGTTGTCTTTATCCCGATGAGGAGACGGATCGAACTCTATAAGGCCATATAACAGTCCATTGGATGGCCTTTTCTTGAGGCTGGAGAGAACTTCATCGATCCTGTCAAAGGCATCATCGTCTGTTTTCATGATATATTTTGCAGGGAGGACCTTAGTTGGAAAAATCGTATTAACATAGATATCAATTAGCCAATGTTGAATTCATATCTATGAATATGAGACATCACGAGAAAGATTTTCCGTTCTAGGTATTGAGATATATAAACAATGATGCTACACATCATATCATAAATATCTTTTGGGAGGAGGTAATGAACCCGTGACATAACAAAAAAACAGCAATTTATTACTTATAAAGCCAATAAAGAACCGGACTGCTTCATCCCTGGAGTGTACAACCTCAAATTGTAGGAGCTTTAAGTAGCTTGGAATTGACTATTAGATCATGATCTCTCGGGAACGGGCAAGACTTTGGCGAATGCAGATAAGAGATTCAAACCACCTGCAACTTTGACTCCACTAGCTGTAGCCGACCATGGTTCAAGTTTCTGCATGTGTAATAGGACAATTTGAAGGATACACCTCCCTTTGCATTTTAATTTCTTTTGGTCTAAATAAAGGAAAAAACTTTAACATGACGTGTAAATTTTAATTTACACGTGCCTTTTAGTTTTAGGGGTTAGTGTTTTAGTTTAGAGTTTAAAGTTGAGGGGTTTAGGTTGTATGATTTTAAATCTAAGGTTATTGTTTAAAATTTAGGGTATAAGGTATAAGGTTTAGGGTTTGGTTTTTTAGGGTTAGGGTTAAAAATTTAAGATTTGGGTTGTATAGTTTAAATATGCAGGCTTGTGTATCAAAACTTTACCCATAGATAAAACCAATATACCAATAAGAGAAACACGAGCTAAAAGTCTGAATAGTCTATAAGACAAGTCCATAGTTGTTAAGAAATCACATAAAGTTAAAAAATGCTTCTAGCTTTTGATTGGATAGTCACTTTGATTTCTATTATTTTTTTTATAACACTTTGACCCTCTACGATTTATTTTAAGTTAAAATAACGTGATAAACCTATATAACAGTATCATATAGATGAGCAGAACATCGTTACTCTTTTCCCAGCCAACTTTATTAGTCCAAGTATTTTGATTAATTTAGATAAAACCAATATACTGATAAGAGGCCAAGACGAGCTAAAGACCGGATAGTCTAAGGTGAGTCCAGAGCTGTTAAGGAACTGGAATATGCATAAAACCTTTGAAATTAATAGAAGATAGATGAGCATGACACTTTTTCTCTTTCCTTAGTCCAAGTATTTTGGCTCTTCGGTCATATTATCTCCGGCAACACTGACATTGTAATACAATAGAATAGGAGGTACTTCAATTTCAAAGCGCCTATAGCTCCCATTAGGGATACCGATCGATGTGAAGGATGAATCCTCACCTACACCACAAGGTACTTCGAGTATATTTCTACTGTTAGAAGGACAACGTAACATTGAACGGAGAAGATGAAGGAGAACAATAGGTTCTCTGTGAGAAAAGGGAGAACAAAGACGAAAAGAGAAAACGATATTCGAAAGAGATAAAAGAAAAAAATAAACTGAAAAGAAAATGTATTTTGAGAGAATCTGATTATCATTTCATTAAAAGCCCAATTACACTTAGCTATGTTTATATAGCCCAAGTAAGAGAGGTTGGATAACAGACTACCCAACTAACTCAACAGCCCAACGGCCTAACAATCCTTAGCTGGCCTAACAACATAATAACATAAATATAACTTCTATCATTCTCCTGGTTTTTCTTCTTCAGAGAGCTTTATTATTTTCCCTGTCAAATTTCCTTCTATGCGATGCACCCCAAGCTTGGTTCGTAATTCTGAGAACATAGCTGGTGGAATAGGCTTTGTAAGTATTCTGGTGTTTGTTCTGAACTTGGAATAAAGTTGACTACAAGCTGGCCAGCAAGAACGCGTTCACGGACAAAATGGAGATCTATCTCCACATGTTTAATCCTTGCATGATGAGTAGGATTTGCAGACATGGATACTGTTGAGGTGTTATCACACCACACAGTTGGCTTGCCCAGTATAGAAACTTTCAGCTCCTTTAGAAGTTGTTCAACCCAGATAAGCTCTGACACTGAATTTGCCAAACTTCTGTACTCTGCTTCACATATAGATCTAGACACAACATTTTGCTTTTTAGAACTCCAAACAACAGGATTATCACCAAGAAAAAATACAATATCCTGAAGTTGACCTCCTATCTTCAAAAGATGCAGCCCAATCAGCATCAGTGAAGCAGGTTAGACTAAACTCCTTTCCATGTTTAAAGAACAAGCCAAAATCAATTGCCCCTTTAAGATACCTGAGTATCCTCTTAACAGCTTTCCAATGTGTTTCACAGGGATTGTTCATATACTGACTCACTTTATTCACAACATATGAAATGTCAGGTCTAGTTAGGCACACATACTGAAGCCCACCTACTACACTTCTGTACAAATGGATATCATCAAAGGCAGCACTATCATTTGCAGAAAGTTTAGGTGTTACAACCATAGGAGTTGGAACTGATGTTGAGTATGCCATATTAGTTCTTTGAAGTAACTCTGTGACATACTTTCTCTAATTCAAGAGAAGTCCATTGTTGTCATACTGTACTTCCATTCCCAAGAAAAATCCCAAACTGCCTAGATCCTTTATAGAGAAGGCAGAGTTGATCTGTTGAACCACAAGTTGCACACCACAAGTTGCACATCTGCTGAAACATTTCCTGTGATGACTATGTCATCAACATAGACCATCAAAAGAACTTAAGAAGATGCCCTGTCTCGAGTAAACAGTGAGGTGTCAGCTTTTGATGCAACAAAACCCAAGTTAGAAGTGAGAAAAGTCTTCAAGGTGTCAAACCAGGCTCGTGGAGCTTGACGAAGTCCATATAATGCTTTCTTCAGCTTACACACCAATACTTCACCATTTGGGCCATGCTTCTCAAACCCAAGAGGCTGATCCATATAAATCTCCTCAGCCAGGCTTCCATTAAGGAAAGCATTATTGATATCCACTTGTCTGATGCACCAACCCTTCATAACAGCAACAACAAGCACTGTTCGAATTGTATTGGGCTTCACAACTGGGCTAAAGGTCTCTCTGAAGTCATATCCAACAGCTTGAGAGAACCCTTTAGCAACAAGCCTTGCTTTCAGCCTTTCCACTGAACCATCTGCCTTCTTCTTCACTCGAAACAACCACTTGCAACCAACTGTTCTTCTGTTGGAGGGAAGTTCTTGTAAATCCCAAGTACCATTAGCCATTAGGGCAGAATATTCTGCAGTCACAGCTGCACTCCAACCAGGATGCTGTAGGGCTTCTTCAATGGTAGTAGGCTCATTGACAGAAACAGAGGATTCAGACAGATACACCTTGGGCTTGAAAATGCCAGCTTTAGCTCGAGTGACCATAGGATGACTATTAGGAACCAGTGGTAGTGGTGGTGGTGGTGGTGAAGATGATAGTGAAGATGGTAGGGAAGATGGTAGGGAAGATGGAAGAGAAGATGGTGGTGAAGAGGTAGATGGTGTCAATGAGATGGTAGGGGGTATAGAGGATAAAATAAGAGGTGATAATGAGGATGAAGAATTTGTATTGGATGAGGAATGAAACGATGATAAAGGTGAAGATGACTGAGAAGGTGATTGAGAGGATGAGGTATGATTTGAAGAAGAGTTGACAGATACAGTTGCTGTATGCTGAATTTTACCATGCAATGAAACATTTTGAGAAGGTGAATGATGCAAAGAGTCATGAGATGGAAGTGATATAGGAGAAGAATGTTGAGTTGGTGTAGACTGACTTTGATTATGCAGAGGAACATTTTGAGAAGGCAAATGATGCAAAGAATCATGAGATGAAAATGTATAGGAGATGAATGAGGAGTTGATGTATGCTGATTTTGATTATGCAGAGAAACATTTTGAGAAGATGTATGCTGAGATGAATGTTTGTCAATGTGACCTGCAGAATCTGAACATACAACAAGTGAATCATGTGGAGAGAGTATATGATAAGGAAATGAACCAGAAACCTTTTTATGTAGACTGGAACATTTTATGCACTTAGACTCATGAACTGAATTCTGACTCTTAGACTCAGACTTATAGGGAAACCTTTGTTCATCAAACTGAACATGTCTAGTGATGTAAATTCTGCCAGTAGGATCTAGACACTTGTAACCCTTATGAGATGGAGAATAACCTAGAAAGGTGCAAACAACAGACCCAAACTGAAGTTTGTTTCTGTTATAGGGACCTAGGAAAGGGTAACAAGCACATCCAAAGGTTTTTAGAAAGATATAATCAGGAATTTTGTGAAACAACATTTCATAAGGTGACACACCATCTAAAACCTTTGTAGGCAATCTATTAATAAGATAAATGGCACTTGTAAAAGCATCAGTCCAGAAACTTAATGGCATTGAAGCCTGAGCTAGTAAAGTAAGTCCTACTTCAACAATTTGCCTATGTTTTCTCTCTACCAGACCATTTTGTTCAGATGTGTAGGGGCAAGAAAGTCTATGAATAATACCTTGCTTTTGAAGATAACCATTCAGGGCTGTGAACTCTCCTCCACCATCAGTTTGAAGAGCTTTGAGTTTGCATCCAAACTGCCTTTCAGCTTCCTGATAAAACTGAAGAAAAGCATTATATACTCCAGATTTTTGTTTAAGAAAATATAACCAAGTATACCGAGAGTAGGCATCAGTAAAAGCCACATAGTAACGAAATCCATTAGAGTATAAGGGGGCTGGTCCCCAAACATCAGCAACCACTAATTCTAGAGGAGAATTATACTGTGAGTTAGAAGCAGTAAAAGGAAGTTTATGTGACTTACCATACTTACATGCTGAACAAAAGGAAATAATTTTATTTATATCAACAGAAACATTACAATTTTTCAAAACTTTGAACAGAATTTCTTTTGCAGGATGACCTAACCTATTGTGCCAAATATCAACAGACACTTTATTTCCTGCAGAAGCAGTATTACAACTCACAGTATGTGTAACACAATTATTCACATCACTATTATGCATAGTATGCAAAGATGACTCTGAAACAACATAATGAACATGAGCAGTAGTAACAACATTATTGGATGATAAAGCAGGAGCAGCAGATTTTATGAAAGTAGAGGGAGATGCAGATGCATGTGAAGAAGTGAATTCATATAAGCCATTGTTCTCTTTCCCAGTCAGCAGAACCTCTCTAGTGTGCATATCCTTCACCAGACAATACTTAGGAAAGAATTCAATTGTCACTTGGTTGTCCTGTGTGAGCTTAGACACAGACAAGAGATTTTTAGTTATAGCAGGAACATATAAAACATTTTTAAGATGTAACTGTTTTTTAGGTCCTAAGATGGAAGATTGACATATATACTGAATGGGAAGAGTATGTCCATTACCAACCCTAACATTACCTGTACCAGTATAGCAAGATGTAGTATGAACATTCTGGAGATTATTTGTCAGGTGATGGGAGGCTCCAGAGTCAGGGTACCAAGTATTGTCACCCACTGCTTCTGGTGTAGCAATAAAGGCTTGAGGTTGAGGACAAGAAGAGTGAACTGGCATCATTGGAGAGGGAGTAGAGTAAGGAGAATAGACAGAAGCAGTGTTTGCAGAAGGATGAAGATAAACTGAGGACTGAGATGGAGATGCAGCCGCAGCATGAATCATGGGTGATCTGGGAGGAGCAGCATGTAGAACATGAGGATTGTAATAAGATGGAGCTGTGTAGAATACATGGGAAGAGGAATAGGGTTGAAAATTGTTGCCACGACCAGTATAAGAAGTAAAGTTGACTTGAGCAGTTCTTCCATAACCTTGTGTTGGTCAAGAGGACTCATTTTTGAAGTGCATGTCAAACCTAGACCAGCATCTCTCAACCAAATGGCCTAGCTTTCCACACAATTGGCACCGTGGTCTTGAAAAATTGTTTCTACCTCTACCTCTGCCTCTAACATAGCTAGACTGAGAAGGAAATGATGAAGGAATAGAATTGGAATTGGTTACAAATTTATCTGAGTTCTGTGTTGTTGCAGCATAAAAGCCACTACCAGTGGTGTCACTAGACTCCTGATAGGATTGAAACTGAGGGACAACATCTGAGGTTTCAGAACTACCAAATTTTGGTGATAACTCAGTAATATTACCAGCAGACCCAGAGGAGTAATTCTTAACAACAACATGTGCAGAGGCATTAACAGAACTAAGCAAGTGAGAGTGCCTAGCATCAGCATCAAGTAATATTGTTCTAACAGTCTTCACATCAAAAGGTGAAGGACTTGCTGTAATAACAGTGATTACAGACTCATACTCAGGTGGCAGACCATTTAAGATGGCTGTAACATGCTCATGATCAGAGATCATCTCTCCACAACTTGCTAAGTTATCACACATAGTTTTTACTTTCATTAAAAATTCTCTCATAGGTAATTCACCCTTCCTTTGTGAATGCAACAATCTTCTTAAGGACATTAGCCTAGATGTGGTTTTTCCACTGTAAAGTCTATATAAAGTGTTCCAAATTTCCACTGATGTATTATGTCCAATCAAATGAGGTAACACCTCTTCACTCACAGTAGACAAGAGCCATGAAGCTAAGGCTCCATCTTGTTCCTCATAGAACTCATACTCAGGATTAAGACTGACAACACCTTCCTTTGTAACATACTGTGAGGGCCAAGTTAACTTCCCATCTATGAACTTTTGAAGCCTATTTGATTTAATGGTTAACAACACTTGTTGCTGCCATAAGAGGTAGTTGTTGTCATCTAGAATGACATTAATCTTTTTAGAGGAGAAGACTCTATTAGTGATTAATGAAGAAGTTACATTCTGACTCCCAACCTGAGTGACATTTTCAGTAGTTTGATGTGTTGTGTTATCATTAGCATGTCCACTCTCATTACCAACATTATCAGATGTCCTAGCAGAATCAACCATAGCTGATAACAAACAACCTCACAAAGACAGATCAAGAAACAACCACAGAGAATACACGCCAAACAGATCAAGATCACCAAACACGAACCAAGACGATCAGATATATAGAGTAACTAAACCAGAAAGATTTCAACAAAATGATGAAGACAAATGTATCGTAGAGCATCAGAATAAAACAACAACAATATTCAGAATATACTAACAAATGCAATCGAAATCTTCAACCAATTCCAGATCACAGATGACAGTTCTCAGATAGAAACAAGATGAAGTAGTATCTGAACGGGCTAGAACATCAAGAACAGCACATGGCAACAAATTGCAAGCTTCTGATAGCATCAATTGATAGCACTCGAGAAATTAGGGCACTCAATCAGAATACAAGAGAAAATTAGGGCACAAGACGCACGGGATTAGAACAATCTCACCAGATTTCCCAATCGAGCAACAGAGAAAGCAAATACAGTCGCAACCACCGTCAATCTACACCGGATTGATGAGCCAATGAAGAATCACCGTCTCTGCTACAGATCTTCAAGAGAAACAAAGTGCTGAAGCTTTGCAATCAACCGACAGCTTATCGTTGTTAAAGGAGGACTGAGAACCGAGCTCTGATACCATGTTAGAAGGACAATCAACGTAACATTGAATGGAGAAGATGAAGGAGAACAGTAGGTTCTCTGTGAGAAAAGGAAGAACAAAGACGAAGAGAGAAAACGATATTCGAAAGAGATAAAAGAAAAAAAATAAACTGAAAAGAAAATGTATTTTGAGAGAATATGATTATCATTTCATTAAAAGCCCAATTACACTTAGCTATGTTTATATAGCCCAAGTAAGAGAGGTTGGATAACAGACTACCCAACTGACTCAACAGCCCAACGGCCTAACAATCCTTAGCTGGCCTAACAACATAATAACCGAAATATAACTTCTATCATCCACCACCCAACAATGCATTCTCAAGGTTGCTAACCATATCCGTCTCATATGTTTTCTAGACCCTGAACGAAAACTCAGAAATAAGTCCTTATAGAATAAAAATATGTTTCATTTACTTTAAATAATTAATTTAATATTTCATTAATAAAATATAGAAACATGACTAAAATTTATCAAACACATTATTTTGTTAAAAAACACAATATACAAAAAAGCAATGGACAATCACTAACTTACTAGATTGTCGCTTGAAAAATCTATAAAGTTATGAAGATAAAAAATGGAAGCTCTGAGCGATCGCTCATGCTGTTCCCCTTACCATACTTCACTGTTGCTGACGCAGGAGGGGCAGTTTATCTCTTTCAGTATGATGTCATGAGTAAGCGTGGTAGTTTTCTCTTCCTCAATCAAAGAAAGTAATTCTTTTAAGGCTATAGGATAGCAGAGGGAGTTTTAGGGAACAACCTTTAAATACAGGCTAAAAAACGGCAGACCTGTTTACCGGGTAAAAAGCGATACACAAATTGTTACATGAAGCGGTACACAAATTGGTACAATTTTGTAATAGAAGAATGTATATACCTTTTTATAACAAAGATACACTGTTTACCTGGTAAAAAGCGGTACACAAATTGTTACATGAAGCGGTACACAAATTAGTACAATTTTGTAATAGAAGAATGTATATACATTTTTATAACACATGCACGAACTTTCAAAATGGATCCTGTACGTGTAAGAAATGTGTACATACACAAATTTTTACCTAAAAGCATACTTTGGTACAATATTTGTAAAGAACTGTGTATATACATATATTACTAGCAAATATACAGAAATTGGTACAAATTTGTAAGAGGAAAATGTATATACCTTTTCTATTACACGGTTTCACGAAGGTTGAAAATGAACTTGTACTTGTAAGGAAATGTGTACATACAGAAATTCTTACCCGAAAAGCATACTTTGTTACAAGTTTTGTTAAGATTTGTGTATATACACTTATTAGGACGAAATGTACAGAAATTGGAACAAATTTGTAAGAGGAAACAATATATACCTTATTTATTACATTGTTACGAAGGTTGAAAATGGCTCATGTACTTGTAGGAAATGTGTACATACACAATTTCTTACCCGAAAAGCATATTTTGGTAAAAGTTTTGTAAGGATTTGTGTATATACACATATTAGTACCCAATGTACACAAATTGGTACTAATTTGTAAGAGGAAATGTTATATACCTTATTTATTACAAAGTTTCACGAAGGTTGAAAATTGCTCTTGTACTTGTAAGGAAATGTGTACATACAAAAATTCTTACCCGTAAAGCCTACTTTGGTACAAGTTTTGTAAAGATTTGGGTATATACGCATATTAATAGCAAATGTACACAATTTGAAAAAAATTTGAATGAGAAAACGATATATACTATTTTTATTACACGTTTCACGAAGGTTGAAATGGCTCTTGTACTTCTACGGAAATGTGTACATACACAATATCTTACCAGAAAGCATACTTTGGTACAAGTTTTATTAGGATGAGTGTATATACGATTATTAGTAGCAAATATACACAAAATGGTACAACTCTGTAAGAGCAAATGGTGTATACTTTTTTTATTACACAATTTTCCATGGTTCCTCGAAATGTCTAATGTGTTTGTAAGGAAATGTGTACATACAGAAATTCCTACCAAAAAACATACTTTCGTACAAGTTTTTATAAGGGCATCGAAACCACCTAAACGTGGTTTCGGTTCTGGTTTTGTAGAATGGGCAAAAGTTAAAGTCTTTTATGTAGCATCGAAACCGCGTATATAGGGTTTTGGTTCTGGTTGAGCAAGAACGGGGCGTATGTTAAATTTTGTTAGGGTGAGAATGAATATTGTTGTAAGGAATTGTGTACATACACAATTTACATACATACACAAATATTTATGTATATAGATAAAAAAAATTGGTAAAATTTGATGCCCTTTTGACGGAGGCATCGAAACCACCATTGTGTGGTTTCGGTGCTTGTTTGGCAGATACGGAAATATTTGAAGGACTTCAACCTTATGAGTTGAAAATTAACATTTGGTTTACGAGAGAAGGATCATATGAAAACTAAAGATGAAGTAATTTAGGAAACAAATAAAATGTATTCCAAAGTTTTTCAAATACATATTGAAATATCAAGTCCTTCGTTCGGATCAGACACTTTGACTTGCCCTTTGTCAACCACTTCTTCTTCTTTAACAGCAACAACAAGTTCTCCATCAGATTTCCTCAACGACTTCTGCAATTCTATCATGTTGGCATTTAAATTCTTGCATTCCTCCTTCAATTCCCTTATACTCTCCTCGATTTCTTTTTCATTCTCCACACGGGCTTGCAGACTATCTTTTATTCCACCCAACTCTAATAGTACAGTCTGCAGCATCTCCATAACAACATCATTTGTTCCATTCTTTCGATCCCCTTCTTCCCCTTCCACTTTCTCATCATCATATCCAAGTACATGCAAACATCATCAGTAAATCATTTCATATAACCACAACATCCTATATAATACCAAATGGTTTAACCCACTTACCTTGGGTTTTTTTGGATGCCTTTCTTCCTTGAGGTTGTTTACAATCTTCCTTACTTCCTTCTTGTTGCCCAATGCATGTATGCGACCTCGACCATCAGAGGCAGCAACTCTTCTGCTCGCGACTCCACTCCAAAAATCAAATCACCTCACATACATTTATTATTAATCAAAACATTATAATATAACTCAATAAACTCAATCCCATGAAACAACTACTACGTTCGAACAAAACATACTTTTAAACATATATTACCTCTAATATCGCGATGCATCCGGTCATGTATGCCAAACCACCACGAACTTTTCACTTCTCTACTCCATCAAGTAACCTCTTGTATGCATATTTGCACCAATTGAGATTTCCCTTCAACCCCTCTGGGCACAACAACCGCAAATGTTCCGAGGAAGGCATCAAGTTCGCATTTGGACTTATAAAAACACCAACAATGAAAAGAAGAACGCGAGCTCTCAACTCGTCTCCCTCAAAATCACCGCTAAGTATCTCCTCCTCAAGTTCCTTCACTGTGGTATCCCTCCTTATTCTGTATTTCGATGCCATTTGTTTTGCATTAACATTTCTCGTTCCAATTTCAACATCGACTCCTTCATTCTTCAAACCCAAAACAACCTCCACATCTTCCACCAACACTGGAATTTTATGCCCATCAAATTCCATGATCGAGCTCTAGACATCAAAATTCTCTACTAAAGTGCGACATAGGTCGCGATGAATTGCTCTCGGTTTTATTTCCATTAAAGGACCAAACCCTAACTCATGTACCATACCCTCAATATTCAACTTCCTCATCTCTTCAAACATCTCTGACAGCTTAATGAGGCTACAACTTGAAGATATCTCCTACAACATTTCATAAAAACATTAATTACTTGACTGTTACACGAATATACATTATGTTAGAACATTTTCATCTCTTTCTCCATAAATAATTTCAAAAATTCACTTACCTTTTTATCTTTTTCAGATACTACAATATCCTTCACATTGGAGGCTTTCCATTCAGCCAGAGCCTGCTTCTGCTCCTCGAACATTTGTTGATAAGGCTCCTTGTCATCTTGACTCATCTACTTTCACCTCAAACCCAATGCTTTTCTTTCCTGTATCACTCTCACAATTAGTCCAATACAAATATCATGTACATTTAACAAACCATTACAGAACACACTTACACTGTTGTTCATTCTCTTCTCCCTCTCCAAACGTTTACATTCTCTTTTACTGTAAAACGTAATTTCACTGTTATCTTATGCAACTCATATTTAATAAATTAGACACTTCTATATACATTCAACTTCAACTTACTAGAAATGGAAATATGGTGTACATATTTTAGGTGCCTTAGCCTTAGCCTCCCCGTTATCGGACTTCTTCTTATGTTTCATTGTCTGCAACGTGTACTTAAAATAATCAAAGATGGAACGTTGAAAGGCAAAATTGATGACATTTCTCCAAAATCTGAACTTCACGACTAGAATTTTGCATATGAATTCTAAGGATTTGTTCTATTTCACCTCTTTACATTGACATATGAAAGCTACATTTCAGTTTTAGCAAAGTATGAATACTTGCCAACTACTTATAAGATTATGTCTAAAAACCTAAACTTTCCTGGAAATACTACCTATGGTTAAATTTTCCATTCAAATGTGTAATGATATTTGGAGGTTTCTGATTCGTTCTCAAGTTCGAAAAATACCATCAACCAAGAAATATTACTTTCAACCATGTGTAATAAAAACTCATTTCCCAAATTTACATATTACTTCAAATCACCTATTTGATCTTAAGAAACAATCATACATTCCAACACATTCAATACTAGAGCTGTAGAGAATATGCAAACCAGTTTTTTAACCAAAAACAAGAACCATCTCAAGCCAACAATCATAACCATTACATGGATTTCAACTAAATTCTTCTTACAAATCCAATCTCCTCGACAATATTTCTTTCACCTTTTCGAACCTTATCAACTACATTTAAAAAGAGGGGAAATTGAAGGAACTACCACTAACTAACCTAAACATTCCTTCTTCCAATCCAATCTACTCTACATTTGTAACATTTATCACTCCCAACTGAAACATCACTTAATTATTTAACCTTATTTCTTTTGTTATTCAAGAACAAAGTCAACGAGTTATTCAAGCCTCTAAACTACTTAATAAAGGTGTTCAACACTTCTTTTAACTATTGTTATCTTTGTTCCTACTTTCTATATGAATTTTATTGCTATTACTTTTTTATTGCAGCAGAACCCTAAACTGCCAATAACCCTAAACCCTAAAAATTCCTTCTTCCAATCCAATCTCCTCTACAATATTCATTATAAAGTACAAAGAAATTTTTATGGAAGCACATTCAAACGGTTTATACAAAAACCTTCATAATTTGCCATGTGGTTTCGCTCAAATAAAAAACGACAATAAAGGAAGCAAGAAGCAAGAACTAACCTCCAAACCGTGCTCAAACCCAACCTCCTCGACAAATTTCCTTCATATTTTCTTCTTTGGTTGATGGAAATAACACCTTCGTCCTCTTGGTTTCGATGCCCTAAGATTTTGTTTTTCTTTTCCCGCTCCTCGTTTTTTTGTCAAGTTATACCATCATAAAAAGGTTACCGATTCACCGGGTAACCATATCTCCTTTTTTTTGTTTTTTTTAATCCAACGGCCACATTAAAACCAACTTCATCCAATGGTTCTTTTTTCTTGGTTTGTATTTAGTCGGCTTTTAAGCCGTTTGTTTTTAGAAAAGCCCGGATAGCAGCCTCTTTAATCCCCTGACTGATTTCAGGCAAAGCGTCCGACCTGAACAACGGTGAGCGCATATGAAAGCTTTTATTTTGTTTAGTAACTTTTTTTTTTCAAACAAAAATAATGAAAGATTTTATTTTTTCAGGCACAAGTGTTGTTGTTACGTACAATTCAGGATTGGTTTTCCTCATCATAGAATTAGATAGCCAAAACATAGTGAGACTGAGTCACAATTGTAAATGGTGCGTCTAAAAGGGATACCATAGACATATACAGAAATGTAAATGGGAAAGAAAGGCTATACATTTCAAGAATTGGCTAATGAAAGATATTTACTAACATTAAGATTTCTACAAAGAAATATCTATTTAAATATATCTATATTCAAGCATTCAATGTTCCCGCCGAGCCATTTGCTTGTGTGGAAGATGAAAAGCTCATGCGATGCTTCAATGTCATGACTTAGCTGAAACATTTCTGATTCCCGGTAGCTTTCTTGGAAACTCATGCTAGCAAAAGGTCTCCGTTGGCATTGATTCCCTATTTAGGACACCAGTTGCAAGCCCCTTCTTTCGGAATCAGATCAACGGCAGTGCCATCAACGACAGGAGAATATGGTTTAGTAGCCTTCTTCAGTAGCTCCTGAATCATTGAAAGAAGCTTTTAGGACAAAAAAATGTCTTAAATCTTTTAACACTGACGATCCGAGGCAATGCTCAGAGCACTCCCATCTGTGCTGCCTCCACTATAAGGTTTTCAATATCCATAATATGTAAATGGCATAAAACCGTCTATGCGTGCATTATTGTGAATAAAAAAACAAAATTCGAAGGACCTTTTAATCAAACTTTCTAAAGATTAATTAGAAGTATCAAAATCATGTCGAAGTACGAAAGATATGGTTAACATAAATTAAATAATAGTCATCTGGAAACTAACCTTTGAAAGGTTTCTTCCATATGTGATCATTGCTCGTTCAATTGAAGAGTAAACTTCAAGAGTCTGATGAGTACCTCGGTTGCATTTTATGATACGAACTTGTTCTTTTGTATCTGTTGATTTATTAGTCTTTAGATGGAGTACGAGCCGTGAAGGCGGAGCTTTCTGTAGGTCTTTCTTTCCCCGAGTCAAGTCCATAGTTTTCAGATCATCCCACAGGACATCCCACAGTACTGAACACGGATCCTTCATCGGATTGAATTTCCTGTGAGTGATATTTAAACTTTGCTGTAAAAAAAGAAAAAAAATGCAATGTAAGGCTCCTCTGAGTTCAGAAATACACACAAAAAAGAAAAGAAAGGAATGGTGAGTCATAAAATGTTTCCAGTTCCCTACAAAGTTGGTTGACCTACTTGCAATAATATTACTCTTCGATGAGTAACCATAATAATTTTTGCCTTTGGCAGCATGAAATGATCTTCATACGAATCTGATAAAGCAAATTTTCCGCGTACTTTGAATAGATCAACAAAGAAAGAACCTGATTCCGCCAATTGCAATACGATCTTCAAAATGAATCACAAAGCCAGTTGGTTACCACAAGAAGGAAATCATCAAATCAAAATTCATATAAAAATAAAACCATATGAGTTCAAAACTGAAAGAGAAAATGGATGGCCGGATTTTTTTTTATTTATAAAAAAAGGATATTTTCGACTTGTTCTTCTACTGAGAAGTGAGAAGAGGGAATAAAAAATAAAGTACCTGTCCTCGTGCTTTGTACTCATCATATGGCCGAAGCAAACTATCGCCAGTGACCACACGAGGTAACCTCCTCCGGAGGACCTGTTCATCTGAAGCTATAGCAGATGCTATCTTCAATCTCATAGCATTTGCACCTTCAGTAGTTTTTGACAAAAGATCCAGTACCCCACTCACAGGCTGTGCGGCCGCTCCTATTATGCCTTTTCCAACACCCTGAACAAAGCCCTCAACACCAGAGGATTTTGCACCTTCAAGAGGCTTTGTTAATATGCCCGTAACTCCTCTGAACAGACCTTTTGCTAGTGCTCCACCCCCTTCTCTAATAACATCACCTAAGTCTTCTACACCCTTGCTATCCTGCCAGAAAAAAAAAAGCAAATTGGAAAAAGAAGTGAATGTTCCCAGAAGGTTAATTGCAAAGCATCGAGTAAAGAATTATCCAAGAAGAGGCCTATGGATGACTTTTGGCTTTTGTATATGATACCATGGCATGTATGTACAACATCATGAAGAAGAGAAAATAGAAAAAAAAATGGTTGACACCCAACTAATTCTACGGTCATATTAGTGAGGTAGGGAGAAATAAGTGATTCCTAATCCTATGGTAACTTCTTGTAGTTATCTATTGAGTTATTAGATGCAGAAGATACTGTTACTCCTACTGCACATTATACCATATTAACACGTCCTACAAGAGAGCCTTTGACCGGAGAATTCCATGCCAACATAAACACTTCTTAATTCCATCAACATAGACATGCTTCAAGGGTGCGGCAAAATAAATCTGATAAGGAAAATAAAGATGGCACACCAGGGAAAAAAGGGGTTTTACTAATCAATCATTAACATAAACTATTATTTTCAATCACTCATCATTAAACTATCTAAGATACACTATGTTACTAAAGCCAATTCTACAAGAGGGTAAAACTAGACATTAAAAATTTCACACATTCACTCCTAACCAAAAGCCATTGCTCAGAATTTAGGGTTATCACACACCTTTCAAGCCCCTGAGCAGTTAACAAGGCACATCATAGTTTTGTACAGTTATTTTGCAAAAAATAGTGTAGCACGGACAAATCAGCACAAACTTTGCGATAAGTGTATGCTTAGTAATCCAAGTTTTGGTTTGTGACATACCTGTCTCTGTCGGCTTTGAATGAATTTCTTATCCATTGATAAAGCAGCCACTCCTTTACTCATATGTCCAAGAGCACTACTTGCATTGCTCAATATATCAAGGCCAGAGAGCAATTGAAGCGGTTGACCAAGAAGATCATTTTTGATATTTGCAGCAGCATTATCAATCATAGTACTCTGCCTCATGCACACATTCTCATGAAATCTTTGATTTATCTTGACCTGTTATGCAACAGTTGTATTACGTGTGCATAACCAATAACAAATAAGGTCGCAAAAGTTGGTTTAGCAAACTTTGAGAAATATATATGTTTCTTGTGCTGCTGCATCCATATTATACTACTTAATTAACAGAAAGTATATTGGTTCATGGAGTGTCACATTTCGGTATTATGCCACCAAACCCTTGTAATTGCCAAAACAAATGAATCTATCGACAATTTTAGTGCAATTTTCTAGATCTGTATTTGGAGGTCATGAATCTTAACAGATATTCATTCCTGCAAGTTATTCAATCTTTCTGCATTTTCTTCTAGGTTCTATACATTTATGTAAGTGGCTTGTCAGATCCAGCCAGATAATTGAAGATCATAATACAGAAAGATCTACAAACAAGGAAATGGAAGGGATTAAACGTAACACTCACAGGCATATTCTCGGTGTTTCCTAATGCAGTCATTAGGGATGACCAAAAACCAAGGACTCCCCTAGGCCGCTGGCTAGGTGACATAGCCATCGACACTTTCAGACGAACTTCTGAGATGTTGAGAATCCTGTATTTCCGATTAAATACAAATGATAAGCCTCAAGCAATCAAATACAGAGCAAAAACTGAATATGCAATGGGAAAAGTTCACTTACCCAATATGAACGATAGGATCCACTGACACAGCTGTAGTTTTACCATCATATAACCTACTGAGATTGACCTGCTGCATCATCTCATGAATGCGCCATATAATGGGTTCATGAATGTTTATTAAGAATGCAGAATTATCAGGCCCCTGGTAATAAGCAAATCATAATAAAGATGGCTATATAAACGACTAAGTAGAAAAACTTAACACTCTGCTCAAGATTTTAAGAGGTAACATTGCTCACATGGAAACCTATGTATGGATAGAAAGATAGATCCAATGACCCCTTTGACTGTATAGTCACTGAAAATTTCAAAATATGATCAGTTTCCTGACCAATTTTCTGGGGCCTGAACAGAACTGGTGCTGGAGTTAATGGCAATTGGTTATCCATTTGAACTCCTCCCATTCTTAATTTGAACCTGAAATAACAAAAAGACGCAAGCAGCTAACAATTACAAATATTTACAGAAGAAGGATAAGTTTTGGTACAAGATACTGCTATTCCGAACATCATTCTGTGTGCATGACAAGTAGACAGTTTATCAGGTTCTCTGCAAAATAGTGTGCCACAAAGCAGGATTGTGCTAAATCTATGGATTTCAATTCATAAATTCAGAACCTTCTTTGAGGCCAGAAGGGGGAAAAAGTGTAGGACCACCTATTATTTCAAGTAATGAAGCAAATTTAGAACCTTTTAGTGCTCAACTGGCACATACAGTGAATTTATGGATGATAAAATCACATGCAACAGTGTAACTCATACATGATTGTACTTGTGATAAGTAATCCCATGAAAACTGAATGGGTAAGGAAAATCCTCAAGAATTAATATACGGTTTATAACTTAAATATAGCTTCCAGCAAAAGCAAAAGATCTGAAACCAGTAATATGTAACAATTTCCTGATCCATGAATAAAACCAAGTTCAATTTTTTACCGCAAGGCATGCTATGACTGGTTCAAAGAAAAAACATTTTGCAGTAATACAGATCTGGCTTATTGCAGTAATAAAGAATTTATTAGAAGCAGAGTATACCTGCTAAGTCCAGAGCCCAAGCCACTTGAATATGCCAAATGAACATTTTGCAGTGACAGGTATAATATCTCCTCAGGCGTATGGTCAATAATTGACACCCCAAGCTCAGCAAGCTCGACAATAAAATGAAACTCATTTTCTGGGGTGGACTGCAGTTGCTGTTGACGAGACTCATTTCCGGAGAACTCTGATAGTGAGGATGGAATATTTTCGCCAATTATTGCTGTAGGTTCATTTTCAGGCATCCAGTCGCTGATCTTAACAACATTTACTTTTTCTTCTTTTAGGATGGTAACCCGTAAAGCTCTAGAAGGGCCTGGCACCTCAACCGGCTGGTAATCAAAAATCTCATCAATGTTGTACTTGTCTGACTTTGATGGATCAGCTCCATCTGCAAGTATTTCCAGCAAATGCCGTCGACCAAGATCTTCCCATAAGAAAGAAACAGCTGTATTGGGAAGAAGAAAGTGCCATGAATCACTTATGCCATCCACTTGCTGGAAGTGTATTGGTAAGAAAATGGAGCGATTTTCAATCCTGTTCCCGGAAGATAATAATATTATAATGAAATAGAGGATGAAAGAAATGCAAGAAACAACACAAGGGATTTGAATTATCTAAAACTTTTTTTTATCATAATCCAAGAATTAAATTGAGCACAGCCTTCACTGTTTTCTCATTTTGAACCATAACTTAATTAAGAAACAGTACATATTATAATACAAATTATTTAAAATGTGGAAATCAACGTATGTTGACTAGTATTTGGTAGAAACATATTAAGGGTAATTATCTTGATTGAGGTTTGGCAGAGACTGTAATAATTTATTGACTAGTGGTAGGTATAGATAATTAAGAAGTAATAGTTCCATTTTGTAATAATGGCTATTATTAGGGTCTAATATTATGAATAGTGATTGTTCCCTATTTTAGCATTTTAGGGCTTAACCGTCAAAAGAGTGCCCACCCCTATACCTTTTTACCAATTTGGTGCCTAATGCATTTTTCGGGCCACCTTGCTTTCTTCCGTAACTCAAATCAAGTTTTTCCATCAACGGTCGTTAAAAAAATACCGTCATCCAATTATAACGTAACACGTGACCTGTTTTTTATTTATTTAGTTTATGAATTTATTTAAAAATATGAATTTCTTAAAAAACCTCAAAGTTTGAATTTCTTTCAATCAAACCCTCAAATCACATATCCCTCACCGTCCGGCATACCCTACACGTCAGTGGTTCACTGTTCACCCCCAAGTATCGTGTACCTCACCGTTCAGCATCCCCCACTCTCTAGCTGTTGGTCAGAAGCCCAATCGGTCTCTTTTTTTCTTCATTGTTGGATGTTCGCCGACGGAGCAATCGCCGACGGGATGATGGGGTTTTCAGTCGTGGGGGTTCGACAAAGGCAAGGGCGACCGGTGGTGGGAGGGGAGGAATTTAGGGTTTGGGGGGTTTTAGAGAAATTAAAGATTTTAGATTTTTTAATAAAATTAAAGATTTTTTTTAATTTTTAAAAAATAAAATTAAAGAAAATATCAAAAACATGCAGGTGCCGTGTTGTATTTTTATTGGATAACGAAATTTTTTTAACGTTTGTCACGGAAAAACCTAATTTGAGTTATGAAATGAAACATTACGTACCAAACTAAAAATAAATGGTATAGAATAGGCACCTTTTTGACGGTTAAGCCTTTTAAAATGTATAAAAAAATGTTACTGCAACTAAAAGATAGCATGGAAAAGAACAAAGATTTCCTCCCCTCATAAATTCACTTTCTTTCTCTTTCTCCTCAAACTTCTCTTACTCAACATAATATCAGAGGAGGCTCTAGACCATTTCTAGGAAAAAGGGAAATGAAACCTACATGTTAGAGATTCGTTTCCTAAATTTAGGAGATCTGTAAATATTTTATTTAGGATCCCAAACTCTAAGGGGTTGTGTTCTATTACTAGAATTAGTCTCTTTCCTAGTTTAGAAGTTACCTAAGATAAGGCATAAGCTTTATATATTTAACTGTAACTTTACTACTTGTAATAACAATGAAAATAAGAGAGAAATTCAGTGTTTTCAACATGGTATCAGAGCCTTTCGTTTTTAGGATTTGATGTTCTTGTTGAACAGTTTTTTTATTCCTTTTATTTCTTGAGAGAGTATGATCAATACGGCTGATTCAAGCAGTACTGAAACTGATTCAAGCAGTATGATCAATACGGATGATTTGGCGTGCTAGGGAGATAAATGGCCTATACTATCTTGAGGACCTTGGTGGACAAGTTAGAGTTTTGAATACCCAACCTTTTTCTTTTTTATCCAATCCTAAAACCAATAAAGACCAAATATGGCTACATCATCTTCACCTTGGTCATCCACCTTTTAAACTCTTAAAAACTATATTTCCCTCTTCATGTAAAACCTTGGATATCGAAGAATTTCATTGTGAAGTTTGTGAACTTGCAAAACATAAGCGTTTCTCTTTTCCAGCAAGTAATAAAAGGAACAACAGTCCCTTCAATCTTATTCATAGTGATGTTTGGGAGCCTTCCACTATTCCTAACATAACTAGGGCTAGATGGTTTGTGTCTTTTGTAGATGATTATACCAGGGTTACTTGGATTTACCTTCTGAAACAGAAATCAGATGTTGCCTCTAGCTTTAAAAATTTCTACACCATGATAAAAACTTAATTTTGGGCTAAAATAAAAAGAATCAGATCAGACAATGCCAGGGATTACTTTAATCAAATCCTATCTCCTTATCTCTTAGAAAAAGGTATTTTACATGAGTCTTCTGGTGTAAACACTCCCCAACTGAATGGGGTTGCAGAAAGGAAGAATGGACATATTCTTGCCATAACTAGAGCCCTTTTATTTCAAAACAATGTCCCTAAAAGATACTTGGGGGAAGCTGTGTTAACTGCTACTTACTTGATAAACAGATTACCCACTAAAGTACTTGCATCCCAAAGTCCCCTTCAAGCCCTTACAAAATTCTTTCCCAATTTCAGTCACTCTCTTAACCTCCAACCGAGGGTGTTTGGGTGTGTTGCTTTTGTTCACATTCATTCTCAAAGACGAGGTAAACTTGATCCAAGGGCATTAAAGTGCATATTCATTGGCTATTCCTCCACTCAAAAAGGCTACAAGTGCTACCACCCACCTACTCGAAAATACTATACCTCTGCAGATTTGTTGAAAATTATTTTAAAAGATTTGAATGTAAAATGGGATGCACCAATGATGTTATACTGTGATAACAAGTCAACAATCAACATTGCTCATAATCCAGTTCAATATGACAGAACCAAACATGTTGAAGTGGATAGACATTTCATAAAAGAGAAACTTGACAGTGGCTTGATCTGTACTCCCTATGTGACCACTGGGAATCAAATTGCAGACATACTTACCAAGGGTTTACTTGGTAAGGACTTTCAGAAGTTAACAGGCAAGCTGAGGATGGAAGACATCCATGCCCCAGCTTGAGGGGGAGTGTCAGAGATTCGTTTCCTAAATTTAGGAGATCTGTAAATATTTTATTTAGGATCTCTAACTCTAAGGGATTGTGTTCTATTACTAGAATTAGTCTCTTTCCTAGTTTAGAAGTTACCTATAAGATAAGGCATAGACTTGTATATTTAACTGTAACTTTCCTACTTGTAATAACAATGAAAATAAGAGAGAAATTCAATGTTTTTAACACTACAAAATCCGAGAACCCTAATAGAAAAAAAGAAGGTAATTTTCTAAGTACTCTAAGTACTAGACACAAGAAAAGTAACACATGGATTGTGGATTCATGGGCATCTGATCAAATGACAACAGTTGCCATTGTGTTTCATAAATTTAACCCGTTTCCTGATAATGTAAGAGTAGACATTGCTGATGGGTCTCTCTCTAAGGTAGTTGGTATATGTTCAATATTATCTCCAAGGATATAACCCTCGATTCAGTATTGCTTATACTTAATCTTATTTGTAATATGCTATCTAAAAGTAAGAATCCTAGAGACACCAATTGTGTAGCTAAATTCCCCTTCCAAACATGTGCATATTTTAGGTCTTGGACTTGGGGAAAGTGATTGGCTAGCTACGATGTCTCCAGGCCTCTACCTTTTCAAAGCTGACTTCCCGAGAAGACAATCTCAAAAAACAGCTTGTGTGGCTTCATTACCTAGTACCAACAAGGATAGTGCAATTATGCTGTGGAACAACAAATTAGGTCATCCAAATTTCAAGTATCTAGAAAAAAATTCCTTATTTAACAAAAACTGAACAAATTTTTAGTGTAACGTTTGCCAATTATCCAAACATGTCTATGTAAATCAACCATACCAACCAAAACAACCATCCCATTCTTTCTCAATGATTCATAGTGATATCTATGGACCATCTCGAATCAACATTATTTTTGAGCCTAGGTGGTTTGTAAAATGACTAAAAATATTTAAGTAGTCCTTATTTGTGCATAATTATTAGTATAAAATTAGATTGAGGCTTCAGAATTAATCAAGCTAAATTTTCAGAACCCTACTTCTATTTCTCCTTTCTTTTCTCTCCCTTGGCAGCAGCTTCTCTTCTTTACTGTTTTCCTTCTTATCTCTTTCCATTAAACTTTAATTTCCCTTCGATTCACAGGCATGGTAGATATTCATAGCCTAAGCTTGAGAGGGGGAGTATGGAAATCAGGGATGTTGATGAGTATTTGGTAGAAATATTTTAGGACTTATTATGTTGATTGAGGTTTGGTAGAGATGCTTTGTAATAATGCCCATTAATAGGGCCAAGTATCATGCTTTGTGATATTTTCCTATTTTAGGATTTTTAGCATGTATAAATAGAGGTTATTGTAACTAACAAAAAGCATGGAAAAGAATAAAGAAAAAAAAATCTCTAAAAAAAATTCTTTTTCATTCTCTTTCTCAACAAACTCTTTCTCCCAATTTTTCTCTTCCTCAACATAATGGAATGACTAGAACGTGACTTTGTGGCCTAACAGTGAGCAAATTGAAATCCCATGTAACCCAAACGCAATATGACCGATACCATAATCCAATCCCAAAATAACTCAATCAGAACTGACCCAACGAAAACCCCACTAGACCACTCGGCCACCCTCATATGCCTGCCTGGGGCTGGGAAATAGGATAATGTAAATAGTAAAGGGAAAAGAGTGTTTAAAGAAATTTTAGAAATATATGCACTGGTGTAACCTGTAAGGACTTGATGAGGAATTTGGGCGGAAGATAACTTCATAGCGTGAGCTTTTTGTTCCGCTCCTAACTTCAACCTTTAAAAACAAATGATTACTTCCAGTGTCATTTTTCAAAGAAACACGCATCACTCCTTCAGTAGAAACACTAAAAGGTGTACTCCACCCATAACCATCTACCCGCAACTGAAATAAAAATGAAGTCCAATTAGTTAAAGAAAATATAAGAATTTATGCAGGACAACATATTGAATCACTGCTATAACTGATGTATACTGACCTTCAACAATTCAACTTTTGAAGAAACCTTCCATCCAAAGAGTTTTGGAGGATCAGTGGGATGGATCCATTCTACTGTCTGAGAATCACACTGCTGCAGACAAAGACTTAAACTGACCCTATTAACAAACAGCATGTATGGCTGAAGATGGATGACCTGAACAGTGAATATTCGGAGTAGTTATTAACTGACTAAAAATCTATTGGATAATATATCAATAAACTACATTATAAGTTTGACTGCGTTAGAAAACAAAATTTCTCTTATTCAGTCTTCATGTCTATGTTTAAGCTTTTTAAGCTTATGCCAGTGCACAGAGCTTTGTCGTGAACCATGTCAACATCCTCTCCATTATGATTCACTACTAGTGGGTATCGGGCTGAATACCGATGGCTTCTAAATGCTATAGGTTACTCTCATAATCTACAAATACAATAGACGGACAACGATTTATCTGGTCAGAAAGTACCAGCAGAGGAATATAGCAGTTTTTCCCTAGAGAAGATCCCGGAATAGATTTCTTAAACCACATGGCTTTATGCACATAAGGAATAATGTTCATTAATCTGGTGTACAAGAAATTTCAGAATAAAAAATTCACAATCTCCAACCTACTGTTACGTAATCTATTTGCCCGAGTATGTTGCAGCAAAGTTTTTGGCTTTTGTTTATAACATTGACGACAATAACACAGAACAAAGAAGACATCAATATCAAAGGACTAGTGATTAAACTTCACGCGTCTATAGCAAGAAAATTAGAACTGGATTATATATATATACACACACACACACACAGAGAGAGAGAGAGAGAGAGAGAGAGAGAGAGAGAGAGAGAAGCAGAAAGAAGTAACATATAAAACAAATAACTGTTCATGGGATCATAGCCACAACCATCTGAATGCCAACTGGTAATATCCTACACAACACGAGGGGTAGAAAAAAGAAAATATTGCACAGGCTATAAAAATCTCAATTATGATATGCATCTGAACAATGACCAAAATTTACAAGGATGGTAGAGATAACTTCAAGAAGTACAAAAAAAGAAACACCAATGAGGAAAATAGTCTAAACACAGAATACAAATAAAAAGATTAAAAATAATAAGGTTTTATCAAAGAGAATGAAACCAAGAACCAGAATAAAATATAAAACATCACGAATCTCAAATTTTCCACCTTTGTTCTGTCAGAGGTCATATTAACTAGAGCTGAAAGATTGTAGTAGGACCCACGTGAACTGAATGCCTTAACTTCAACACGTTCCTGGAATAGAAGTTACATTTCTGTTAGCATCACAGTTGGCTGAAACAACACCAACAATTTATCAGAAGCAGTACCCTTCCACCTAGCCCATAAATCAAACCAGATACATAAGCATGTAGACATCTTGATCACTAACACATTACCTTCTTTTCAAGCTCAAGAAGAGAAATCCCAGGGCTGTAAATTTCAGAATCTCGGAGAGCCACAGCAATACCAACACGTGGAGACACATATGTATCCTTTTGAGATGTAAACAGTGTAACACCACTACGCCCAGCGGAGTCTTGTGGGGAAAGCATACTAGCTATTGGACTGGTGTCCTGAATAGATTCAAGTACTTGAATGTTTCTCCTCGGACCTGAATGTTTCCTTTCAGACGAATACGAAGGGGATCCCAAAACCGTTTTTGCTGATTTAGCTGCTTTAGAATGTGATGGTGAATTCACATCTGCAATATCTGAACCTTCAATTTCTACCACTTGATAAGCTAGAGGCAGAGATGAATCATTAATGATCCAATATGGAACAAAAAACCTTATCGTCTTTGGTGCAGCACTGGTTCCTCCCATATCACGTTCAACGCTCACACGCAATCTCCTGTTAAAACACATGAAAGGATCATGGATAACTGTGAGTTTTCTAGAAAGAAAGCTACTGGAAATATTTGCTGGAAGGGAAAACCAGTATTTTTTCCTCTTTTTCTAAGTACCTTAAAAGGAAAAAACAGGCCTATTAAAATAGGCTGAGGTACAAAAGTAGAGTTAAACTAGGAGATTAGGATTTTATCTAATCTATTATCTACCTAAAACTCTTAAAATAAGTTTAATAAATACAAGTTTAATAAAAAGTAAAACTCTAATTCTACAAAACTCTATTTACATGTCTACTATCTACATTCCCCTCAAGCTGGAAAGTATATATTATATATATATTTTTTTTGATAAGAAAGGGAGGCCTCATTAAAAACCCCCTTCATAACTGTCCGAAACCCTGTGAAGGGGATCAACAGTCAGCGGAAGAAGGAAAAGAGTGCCTCAAGTTTTATTCATATTAGATTCAGTACATAGAAATACAACTGGTTCCCTACCATTCCATTACAAACTACATCCCTTACTCACTCACCCAATCCCTTTTTTAGCAAGTTCATCAGCTTTACAATTACCACTTCTAGCAATTAGACAGCAAATCGTCATCTCCTTGAAGTCACCCGCTCTCTTTTGTTTTCAGCCAATGCTCCTAAGTATCTTTGGGGGATGCCCTTCTCACTGCCACCTACCTCATTAACCAGAAGCCTAGCAAAACTCTTGGTTTTAAGATTCGTACTGAATCTCTTTTCCAACATTTTCCTCACTTTAAACCCCTCTCTTCTGCTCTTCCTCTTCGTGTCTTTGGCTGTACAGCCTTTGTTCATGTGTAGGCCCCTAATAGAGATAAACTTGATGCTAAGTCCTCAAAATGTGTTTTTATTGGGTACTCCTCGAGTCAGAAGGGTTACAAATGTTACTCTCCCACAACCAGAAAAACCTATATCTCGTTTGACGTTACTTTCTTTGAGCATTAGCCTTATTTTTCAGGGACAACTATTCAAGGGGAGACATACAGAGAATTTCAGTCCCCATCAGTTTCACAACCCTTTCTTATGTTACCAACTCTCGATGCTGAAATCACTAGTTCTGATTCTTCCCAACAACTTGTTCCTTCAAATGAAGCTGAGATTACTAACACTAGTAATCCAGCAGACATACCTTCCCCTTTGTCAAAAATGTCTAACCCTTATACTACACCTCCTCCAACTCTTAAAGCTGTCCCACACACCTCTCCAGGCCTTATAACTCCTCAACTTACAGATAAACAATTCAGCGTTTATACAAGAAAGAAAAGAACTCTTCCTGAAGCTGTTAGTCAACCTAACACTTGCCAAGAGCTAGCTTTGAGCCCTACTGTCGTGGAAACAGGAGGTAATAGTATCCCTCAAGAATCTATTATTACTGATTTGGATGATTTTCCTATTGCTATTCGAAAGGGGGTAAAGAAATGTACTGCTCATCCAATTAATAGATTTGTGGCCTATGGAAAATTGTTATCTGGTTTGAAAGCTTTTACAGCCAGCATTGACAATGTGCAAGTTCCAAGGACAATGGAAGAAGCTTTCAAAAATACTGAGTGGAGGAAAGCAGTTGAGGATGAAGTCACAGCACTGCAAAAAGAATAATACCTGGAGTCTAACCAGTCTACCAGAAGGAAAAAAAGGTGGTTAGGTGTAAGTGGGTTTTCACAGTCAAGTATCATTCCAATGGAGATATTGAAAGATACAAGGCGAGGCTTGTAGCGAAAGGATTCACTCAATCATATGGAGTGGATTATCAAGAAACGTTTGCACCAGTTGCTAAGTTAAACACCATGATAGTGTTACTTTCAGTGGCTGTTAACAAAGACTGGGAGTTGCATCAGTTGGACATCAAAAATGCTTTTCTCAATGGGAACCTCGAGGAGGAAGTATACAAGGAAGTTCCACCAGGTTTAAAGTAAAGCACAACAAGAGGGACAATATGCAAACTGAATAAATCCTTGTACGGATTGAAACAATCTCCGAGAGCATGGTTTGACAGATTTACTAGAGCCATGGTTCGAAATGATTTCAAACAAAGCCAAGCAAATCATACCTTGTTCAGAAAGATTATGCCAAATGGTAAAATGACTCTCCTAATTGTGTATGTCGATGATATGATTATCACAGGAAATGATACAGAGGAGATAGAAAGATTGAAGATTGCTCTAGCAAAAGAGTTTGAGACAAAGGATTTGGGGAGTCTTAGATACTTCTTGGGAATGGAGGTAGCTAGATCTAAAGAAGGGTTAGTCATTAACCAAAGAAAATATATTTTAGATCTACTTACAGAGACCAAGATGCTTGAGTGTAGACCAGTTGACACTCCAATGGAACCAGGTCTGAAATTCAGTAAAGATAGACTTGGGAATCCAGTGAACAAAGAATCTTACCAATGTTTGGCAGGGAAATTAATTTATCTATCACTCACAAGACCTGATCTTGCCTATTCAGTGAGCATAGTAAGTCAATACATGAGTGATCCTCGAGAATAACACATGAAAGCAGTAAATAGGATCTTGAGGTATTTAAAATTCACACCAAGCTCTGGACTCATTTTCAGAAAAAACCAGGACAGAACTAGAGGTGGCAAACGGGTCAATCGGTTCGGGTTCGGTTCGGGTCATTTCGGTTTCGGTTATTTCGGGTCTGATATTTTCGGTTCAGATTCGGTTTCGGTTTCGGTTCGGTTTTAGTTCGGGTCTATTGTGTTTCGGGTCATTTCGGTTCGGTTGATTTCGGTTCGGTTATTTTCGGTTCGGTTAATTTCAGTTCGGTTGATTTCGGTTCGGTTATTTTCGGTTCAATAAGAAATCAGTCGTTTTTAATCAAATTTTTAGGTTGGTCAGATTTTTACACCCTATATATGACTTTATAAAGTCAATATATTTGTCATTTTAGTGATTTGTGCGGCTGTTCATATTTTATCTTTCTTTATTTCTATTAATCGGGTCCATTCGGTTCGGGTCTATTCGGTTCGGGTCCATTCGGTTCGGGTCCATTCGGTTCAACTAAATTCGGTTCAATTTCGGTTCGGTTTATTTCAGATTTCGGATCAAATTTCGGATCAGATTTCGGGTCAATTTCGGGTTGGTTTTCGGTTTCGGTTCGGGTCTGGGTTCGGGTAATTCGGTTCGGGTTTCGGTTCTCGGGTCAAGTTTGCCAGGTCTAGACAGAACAATAAAGGTTTACACAGATTCAAGTTGGGCAGGTGAATTAACAGATAGAAGGTCAATAAGTGGCTATTGTACATTTGTATAGGGCAAATTGGTCACGTGGAGAAGCAAGAAGCAGTCTGTGATATTCAGAAGCAGCGCAGAGGCAGAGTTTAGAGCAATGGCCCTTGGAATTTGTGAAGGGATGTGGATTAAAAAACTCATCACAGAGTTAGAACTGGGTGAAAAATCAGAACTGGATATTTACAGTGACAGTCAATCAGCAATAAGTATTGCTAAGAATCTGGTGCAGCATGATAGAACCAAACATATCGAAATAGATAGACGTTTCATCTTTGAGAAGGCTAATAATGGGACTGTGAAGCTTAACTACATTCCTACTACTAATCAGATTGCTGATATCTTCACCAAAGCACTTCCAAGAGTAATTTTTGATGGTTTTGTATCCAAACTAGGTGTATACAACATATACACACTAGTTTGAGGGGGAGTGTAGGTTAATACTAGTTAGAATGGAAATATCCTATGTATTAAAGTCTGTATCTGTTAGTTATGGCAAGTAGACCTTTATAGATATTCCATAGAATAACATCTTTGTAGTTATTAGAGAATATTTAGTTTCCTTTATCAGAGAGTCAACTATGTGTATATATTCTAAGTTTTCTAGTGAATAAAAGTAGAGAGAATTTCATACAATTCTACAAAGATGTTGGTACTGCCTACACAGTATTGACTAGGGTTGGAACTTGGAAACTAGCCTGATACCATGTGAGTTTTCTGGAAAGAAAGCTACTGGAAATATTTACCGGAAAGGTAAAACCATTACATTTCCCCCGTTTTTCTGATTACCTTAAAAGGGAAAAAACAGGCCTATTAGAATAGACTGAGGTACAATAGTAGTCCTACTAGGATTACAACAGTAGAGTTAAACTAGGAGATTAGGATTTTATCTAATCTATTATCTACCTAAAACTCTTAAAATAAGTTTAATAAAAAGTAAAACTCTAATTCTACAAAACTCCATTTACACGTCTACTACTACAATAACATGAAACGATGTACTTTTTTAACAAGAAAAATGTAGCAGAATGCAGAAAGCCTAAGACTATTCACACAGTTAGTGATTAATTTTCACTTTACTGTGCAATATACCCAAGTAAAAGATATAGAAAACTATGGCATCAGATTGACACCATTTACTTAGGACTTTTGTACACTTGGAACTGACCGTTATAAAGGAAAAATAATAATGACAGCAAAAATGCGTCCTTTAGTTCAAGTTCTTATGTTAAGAAACTTCCAACTTTACATGCAAGTGAAGAACGAGGACAGATCATACGGAAAAAATCAAGCAAGGGTTCCTACATACATGGGATCAAAAGGCACACTTAAGACCTATTATGAAAAGTATAAACTAATTTAGGAGAGGAAAAATATAGAAAAGTGTCGAGCATCGAACTCATTTATGTATACAGAATCTCTGGCATCAGTCTGGAGAAAGGGTTTTTTTTTTAAAGTAGAGAGAACTAAAAGCTGAGGTAAAAATCAAAATGGTAAATATAGGTAAACAATAGCATACTTTCTAGTCCTATCTCCTCTGCAATACGATGTGTTTTAAATCTATATTTCCAAAGAAGTATTTGTTGTGCAGGAAAAAAAATGTGCCAACAAAGAATGAAATATCTGGAGGAAGGCAAAGTCCAGTTTATATTAAATATCTGTCATTTCATTAATATTCGAATCTAAGGAAAAAAAGACCCAGACACTGCACTGTAAGCAGCAGAGGAAAAATGTGGTAATTTAAGCAGTTTTCTCCATCTGACAAATCACAAGAGATGCAGAAACAAAAATCAGTAGAAGTGACCATACATGAAAAAAAATTTGGAGCCACAACCTTTTACTTTGCTGGTGGAACATCCAGAAAGACGAAATGTGAATACCGGAAGAAAGATCCAGAATAAGAACCGGGTCCTGCATATGATAATGCATTCAGCACTAAGAAATACATGACAGCTTGCAGATGAGAAAAAAAAAAGAAACATGCATTGTCAGATCAAAGTTAAATCCATTCCATTACCTTCTCCAAAACCCAATCACCCTGTACAAAAAATGAAAGATATATAGGTCTTTGGACATCCACTGAATATATATGAGCACTCTTACGTGAAGATATGATTCCATGCTCTCGCTCAATATAGTTACGTTCTTTTGTTTTTTCCCATATTGTGAATTCAGCTGGACAGGATAGTCGGTTTTCCAACTTCAAAGGAGAATTAACAGAGATATTCCAATCATAGACAGGTTGATTAAGCTCAGTATGAAGGGCCGATGCATCTGCACCTACACTGAGCCATATTTGTCTGCCTTCAACAGCAGGGCAACAACAAAGAAGTATATCCTTTTTTTCAAGTTGATTTAACAGAAGAGCGAAATTGGGCATTTTGCTTCCTTGTGGCAAAGTATTTTTACTATATACTGAACATTGATCTACAAAAGGCTGATCCTTTCCACTTGCAAAACTAGAAGCGACAGCAACAACAACTATATGACCCCAAGCGTATGGCAGCTTAGAATAATCAACACTGGGACGAATGCGTAAACACTGATCAGATGCTTTAGATGTACTTCCACATGGTAAAACAGTAGAACATCCGGGGCTTATAGTAGTGAAGCCACTCTTTGTACAACTTTCTCCTTTCTCAGAAGTTTTTTGTCTTGTTCGGATCCAACGCCTCCTACGCACAACATCATGACCAGATTTAATTTGTGATTTTGAAGAAGTCGGGGGCCATTGATTGGGATGGTCAGCACCATAAGCCCAGCCATCTTCATCAACAAATTGTGATTTATCGATAGTCCATGTTGATACCCATTCCCACCCATTAGGTAGGGGAGGTTCAAAAAAATCCTTCAAGATAAAGGTGAAGTAAGAATATACACAATACGAGAGAGAGAGAGAGGAATGTGTATTGATGGTCATGCAATAAAAGATATCCCCAAAATATGGAAACATTTATATGCAAAATCACTAACCTTTGATGTACGTGAGAAGTCTTTGGTGCTCCAGTTCCCAGGGTCGCTACCTTGAAAACCAGACCACTTATTGCCCCAGCCAGATATTGGGTGATAACGCTGATTTTCAAAGATTTCTTCTACCATAATTTTTCGAGTGCTTGATCCTGAATCATGAATCATTGACATCTGACGTACTGAAATATCCAAATTAACATCAGAATCATTTACAACAGTTGCAAGACCCCTGAAGATGGCATGTTTCTTTCCATTTTTCATAACAACTTCCATTGCAATGAATTCATTTTGGAATGATTTTGGGACTACTGACAATGGAAGCAGTGAACGAATGCTCTCCCATGAACTCTCTGATCCAAGCCTAACCCAGAAACCTATGTCCTTATCAGAAGCATCCCTGCTCCCAGCATCTCTCTCAAAATTCGCAGTTGTATCCCTCTCAAAATAAGACTTGGAAACAAAGAGTTTAACATCGCCATGCGCATCTTCAACATTATTGGACTGAACAAGTAAAAGAGGACAGTAAAGAAATGACAGATAAAATTCTATTGAAACAAAGAAGGTGAAGTAATTGAACCAAAGATGCAAGAAAGAGAAATTCACCTTTCTCTTCAACGAATATGATTCAATATTCTGAGTATCATTCCGTGGAGGCAACATCCTTGATGAAGTTAACTTTTTTAACATATTGGCACGATGCCCAATAGGAAAAGAAAGTGCACCAACAACTTCACCTGCTTTTTATTAATTTACAAAATGAAGAGACTAAAGCACACATAAATGTTCAAGTAAAGAGGAATACTTGAGCAGAATAAGAAAATATTTGATGTATATAAAAGAATTAAGGAAAAACACTTCTAGCAAATGAAACTGAATGCACAGAGCATATGAAGGGTGGGATAACAAGCAAATCAGACAGCAAGGACTAACTAACGAATAGAAAATGCGCATGATAGAAATTTCAATGGCCATTTAAATAGAGTACTTATGACACAATAAATGAAACTGAATGTGATGAACATCAACTCATTAAAGTATAAGAGACTCAGATTTAGCATCACAAGCAACGGAAAAACTTCAATATCTAGATTTTATGTGGATTTCAATTTTAACTCAAGCTGATGCACCAATAAAACGTACCTTTACCAGCTTTTGCAGAAAGGTTTGTTACCTCCACCTCCAATTTAGCAATCCCCTATGACAGAAAATGCAGAATTCCCTTAGCACTTTGGGAAACAAAAGTTATCACTGTTGGAGAATCTCCTGGATTTATTTAGCTGTAAATATTGTAGTGATGTAAATCTATTGTTTAGATATAATTGTTCCAGATTTATAGGGATAGAAAGATAAACTAGACTGAATTGCAGGGATAGACTGATTTTTTGGGAGAGGATCCTGATTTCTTTCCTAAATAACTATTGTTTCTTTGTACAAAAAGAGGCACGCTACCATTTGGAATAAGAAATATTTATATTTCTTATATACACCCCGAGCTAGGTATTCTAAAAAACTTTTCTCCATTCATTTAAAGCCTTCATTTAAGAAACCTTGGCCTAAGAAAACTTGTTAGCCCTTCATTTCTGAAACCTTAGCCTAAGAAAACTTGTTAGCCCTTCATTGCTGAAACCTTAGCCTAAGAAAACTTGTTAGCCCTTCATTGCCGAATGTTATCGAAATTAGATAAAGAAGGAGAATTTGAATACTGATTTTGAATGATTCAGCTTGATTATTTGTAGATAACTCAAGAGAAAGATTGTAGGAGAATATAATTTTTATTCTCTGAATTATTCTCACTGTCAAATACAGCAGTAGATTCCTACTGTAATTACACTACAAGAGTCCTAGTTAGAGGTTAATCTGATTAGATAGGCTCTAATCTGATTTCTACTTACATAGGTTATAGAGTACAAGATAAATAGGAATTAAAACTTTATTTAGCCTATACGTACATAATCTGCACGATGGTGAGTACATATTTCCAGCTTGGATATACGCTCATCAACGTTGGCTCTTGGAAGAGCTTTGGTGAGTACATCAGCTAGTTGCTTCTGAGTAGGAATATAGTTAAGCTTGACTGCACCATTTTTAACTTTCTCTAAGATAAAGTGCCTATTGTAACACACAGAAATTGGGTCTGGTAGTTTTCTAAGTCTGATGACCGAAAAATATTTTCTGATACTTAAAGGGTATTTCCGATCCTAGAATAAGTGTTAGATGAACCAAAGTTAGTTCGATTAAGAATTAGTCAAATTGGGATTAAATTGAAAAACCTAGAAGTGAAATTGAAATTCAAGGAATAAATTGTATAAGGTGAAAAAGTTGTAATTTGCATGTCAATTAACCCAAAAAGAAAGTGGAATTTCATGGATATTATCATTGCTTGGTGTCATTAAAATGATCAATTAAATTGACAAGTGTTTATATTAAAGATTAAGGATTAGTTTGTAAAAGAAGGAAGTTGAAAGGCATTGGAAGGTAATTTGACCAAAGAGCTATAGTGTTGGAAATTTCTACAAAGTGGCTTGAAAAGGAAGAAAGAAAGCTTTAGGTCCTTAAAGGACAAATTAACCATTTTTCTATAGCTATGGAATTTTGGTTTATTTGAAAAAGGAAAAGTATGAAAAAAAGTTAAGTGTAGATTGATGAAAGTTAGGGAATTACATTTCCTAATTCTAGCAGCTGAAATGTAGGGATTTATCAATAATTAGGTGCAGATTTAGCTACTGATTTTATGTAATTCTTCCTAGATTAGGTACTTTTGTATACTATAAATATGTGCTATTCTTATCAATAATCATTAGGATATGGAGAACAATTTTCTCTACCTCAAAATCTCTGTTTTTCTACATGGTATACGAGCTAGGAAAGTCGGAAAAATCCCAGCAAGATGCTTGGTAGTGTTCTTTTTAATGGTTCTATCTTAGCCACTAAAAGATAGGGAAAGGTTATAGTTTAGCCTTAAAAGACTATTTGGTTCTATCTTAACCATCCATTGTAAAAGATAGGGAAAAGTTATAGTTTAGCCTTAAAAAAAACTATCTGGTTCTATCTTAGCCATTTATTGTAAAAACTAGATAATATTTTTTAAGGTATTCTACATCAAATATCCAAGCTGGGACTTTACTAAGTGTACCTACCAGCTTGGGGGGGAGTGTAGATTCCTGTGACCACTGTCCAATGGTGACAGATTTCCGCTAGGAAAGTATGGGAAAACCCAGCTATGCCTACATCTTTCGCATCAGAAATTTCCTTCAGAAACTGCTTCAATTTCCAGTCCTGATATTCCAACTCAAAGCTGAGTGGCAGCAACTACTCCTTGACCGTGAATGGCAGAGGAAAGCTGGACACATCTCAGGATGGCAGAGGGAAGCTGGAAGACATCTCAAGCGGGATGCAAAACCAGCAACAACAGCTGCAAAGAGATGCAGAAACCAGCAACAAAAGCTGCATTTTATCAACAATGGCTGCGCAAGAATAAAAGCCCATTCAAGAAGCCATTATACAACCTAGAATCTGCCGAGAGCTGGAACAAAGCCCAATTGCCTTAGAAAGCTTGGAAGGTAATGAATCATCTCAAAATGAAATTCCTATTCCTTTTGTTGATAACACTTGATTTACCTATTGCTCAGAGAAAAGGTGTGAGAATATACACAAACCATATAATACAAAGGTTTGTTGCATTCGGAAATTCGTTGCCTTCAATCAGAGCATTTACTGCCAAAATAGACAAGATTCATATTCCAGGTACAAATTGTACCGTACAATAGAGGAGGCACTAAAAGATCTAAGTGTAAAAAAGCCTATTTAAAGGCTTTATCCTACATTATTTCAAATAAGAAAAACCAGAGAATACTCTCTTCTCTGTTTCAAGTCCCTTCGATATTCCCTGTCATAAACACCTATCGGCAGCACCTATTCTCTACAGAATATGTTAGCTATTTTTACTGAAGATCCAAACACTAAGCCATTCCTATTTTTAACAGCAAAGAAGCATAAACAACAAAAAGAAAAGGAATAAAATTGGTGAAGACACAACAGACCTTACGAGGAACTTCAAATATGAAAAGTTCATTCCACTTTGCAATGCCTTTCTTTGGGTACTCCTTTTCTGAAACTAAGGGCTTCACACATTTTGTCCTTGCACTCTGCGGGAAAAGTTTTTGCTGATCTGTTGCTTGACTGTCGCTGACAAGGCGTATAGCACAAAAGAAGTTATGGCTATTACCGTCATCCAATATAGGTAAGCCCTGTCAAATATTAACGAGTCATTTTTGTTCAAAAGCAATCAGATAAAAAATTAACATATACTCTTAGAAAAAAGGAGCATGGGTTGCATTGTAGAACCTTGGCAAAAAGAACCTGTGCAGCAACATAATAGCGTGCTTTCCTAGCTTCATCTGCTACATTTAGTCTGTCTGAAAACCTTGCAGGTGGAACCCAGACTGAAGCAAAGTTACCATGATGAAGTAGGTCAACAACCTCTGAATTCTGTTCAATCCTTTTAATGAACAAATCATTCCCAAGTTTGTTCTCTACTACCACAGTTTGTAAATCCTCTTCATCCAGGGCAGAAAATGCTTGATCTTCATTTCCAGAATGAGCACCAGCCTCCTGTGAAAGAATTAGACATTTCAAAGTACATACTCAGTATCATAGTCAACTAAGCATCTTCATAAAGCAAAATTGTGATACAATTTCCAATTTACCTCAATAAGCTTTGTCGCTTTCTGGTCAAGCTCTAACTGTCGTCTCCATGAAAGAATGGTTTCTACTAAAGTATCAAGATTCACTGCACTGACATTTATATTCACAATGTTGGTAGCAGCAATGTGCACCCTCTTCCCAAGTATTGACGATGAATTCACATTGGTATCATATGTTTCAAACCTTAAGGGAGAAAAAAGATTAATACTAATATTTAACAAATTCATTACATGCTGGTATACTTTTTTCTTTGACACTCTGAGAGAAGACACATAATAGTAACTAGAATGAGGCAGAAACTAACTTGAATATGCCATCAAAGGGCTCCACCAAGGGCTCCCATGCTTCCAACTGCATATTAAAGGTTGAAGCAGCAATAGACGAAATTAGGACTGCATTCATAGCCTCCATCCGACCATGAGTCACCAACTTGATGTTGGCAATAGTCACATCAAATAGTGGTGTCATCTGAAGGGTAAAAATATATCATAAAGAAGGGAATAGCAAGTCAAAAGGTTCAGAGTGTACTACTTCAGAAAACATACCATTCCATGTAGGCTGTCTAAAACAGTTAGAGAGAAGAATCTTAGTTTAATCTCAGAAGTTACATTTTCCCGTGTCTTCGGTTTCACAGAATCACTAATAGTGTAAGCCAACCGCGTTGATGGCATTTTTGCATCTGAACGTGCAAGAAAAGTACAAGCCTACAGGGAAAAAATCAGGCATCCAAAAATGCTATAATGCATCTTTTCTTCCCAATAAAAATTCAGAGAATGAAGAGTCAAAGGTTAAGGAAGATTATATCAGACCTGAAGAGAAAAAACACACTCTCTTTAATGAAATTATCTTAAAGAAACCAAAAATTCAGTGACATTCAAGGATTACTGAGTTTAATGAGCATTATCTTGACCTGATTTTCAACTTTCCAAATGCTCCAGCACTGGCATGTTTTTGAGCTCAAATATCTGGAAATGGGCACTTCAATGATGTTGGTTGGGCTAACAAGATCCATCCTTGGGCAGCAAATGAAATCTGTGCTTGGGGCTTCATCTGTTCTAGAAACTACACACCCTAAAGAAGAATAACCAGGAGGGGCTATTGGGTACCAGAAGAAAACTTCATCAAAACCTTTCCCTGTAATATGGGTAACTTTAGTAAACTGCACAGGCTTTGCAGAGATTTCTGGATCCTCAGACTTAAAAATTATGCCCAGAGCAGGTGGTTCTAATCTGGAAAGGAGAAAAGGCATTCCAAATGTTAACAGAAACTCATAAAGAAATCAAAGGAATACCTATAATGGTAAAAGAGTTTGAAAAAGAAACATTCAAAGATAAAAAGATCTAACCCTTCCGTAATGCAATCACCTAGTACTGCATAGCCAGGACGTGAAATAGGCCGCCAAATTGACACTGGTCTGCGGAGGCCACCACCTTTGTCCCACCACATTCTCTCAAAGTGAGGGGTTGACATGTAACAAGTAGTTGCTTTTGAAATTGACCTGAGAATGTCCCACCCAGATGAATTATCACTCTGGTTACCGGTTTGAGGACTAGCATGATTATTGTCCGCAGTAAACTCAGGAACAGGTTCCTCAAGAGATGCGTAAGACCAAACTGAATTCCATAGTAGAAGATGACTCAGGTCACAACTATTTTCTTTGGAAGGGTATGCGGTTGAAGAATGAGCATAAAATGATCCAAGAACATTGTCCAAACGCCAAATACTAAATCCAGAAGTAAAATGCTGATTGGGTGGTGAATTCAGCAAACATTCTGAACAAGTTGTAGATGTTACAAGGTCAGAACGCAGGCAATAAACAACATGGTTTGGTGGTGGCCGATTTCCTATATTTGCTACACAACCCATTGAAATATACCCTGGAGGTGAAACTGGCATCCAAAGGGAACAATCGCCGTCAACATCAGCATGGCCATCCACTTCTTCCAATCCAAGGACATGAGAGAGAAACCCAATAAGTTTAAAACCCACTGGCTTCCGAACGCGCCCATATGTAGTACTTACTGCTAATACTGCCTGTGAAGGAGGAATTGAGCTGGAGAACAATAGAAGGAAACGAACATTAATAGTCAAGGATTAAATATGGTTTAAATGTAAAATTTCCTGATACAAAATAATAATTACATGAAAAGTACCATTTATATCAAGGACAGGACAGGTGGATATTATATTTGTTAAAAAAAACCTCAGTGCAAGAGCATAGCCAGAACCAAGTACGAAGTAAAATCAGCTAAACCCAACATACGAAGGAAAATAAGTACTCACTTCAAAAACACCTTCCTATCCCCCATTCTGGCTAAATGCTTAATTTGGACCTAAACCCTTGAGACCCTACTCGCATAGGGATCAAACATTTCAAAGTGGTCAAATAAGGACCAAGCTTTTTTGGACATGCTTAAATAAGGACTACAATAAACCATTCTACATATAATATCCAATAAAATGTATATTACAGTACTACTACGTTCAAAAACCATGAAGCTAAAGTAAGCATACATGGTTGATGTTTTCACACCATTATAACTAAAGAAATACATCATAATTACAATAAACCATTGTCTTAATTTGAACAGGTCCATAGAGGTTATGTCCTTATTTGACCATTTCCGAAAATGTTTGGTTCTTGTTTTATCACTATGAAAGGTTTGATACTTATGTGAGCAGGTCTGAATAGGCTTGGTCCTTATTTGACCACTTTAAAAGGTTCGACCCTTAAGTGAGCCGAGCCCCAAAGGTTTAAGCCCAAATTTAGCATTTAGTCCCCGATTCCCATTCATAATCTCTCTTCCCCAGCAACCATATCCCCAAAAATGACCGAAAAACAAAGACCTAAAGACAGAACCTCGGCCAAGAAACAAACTAAGCCACAACCCTTTCAGAGTAGACCAAGATAAGGAGTATGCACCAATCCCAGGAAGATAAGGTGTCAACAGAGCAGACCAAGATAATTAACCAAAATTACCAAACTAAAGTGGATTCGAGTATGGAAGAAAACAGAAACAAAGAAATCTGAACTTCAGAGTTTTTAACCATAGCTGGAACATGGAAAATCATGTTTTACCTAGATGTCACACAATCTCCCAATATAACATAGTTTGATGGAGCTTGTGGCCTCCAAATGGTAAGATTATTGTGAGATCCATTCTCTACGTGCATGAAAAAACAAGAGAAGACCCCAAAACAAAAATGAATTAAAAAAATAGTGAGATAAAGCATCACGCTACAAAATTATTTAAAGAAAACCTTTAGGCGACACCCAAATTCTGTCAAAACTGATGCAGGGAGCCAGGGGAATTGCATTTCCAATTTGTAATGCTGCAGTAGCTTGATTCTGAAGGTTAAGTAGAAGAGAAATTGCGCCTAATGAAAGATGAACACAAATATCAGTTGAAATCAGAGAAATGCTAGTTTTCTCTTTGATGGAAGTATATCCCCCTGAAATATCCATTGGATCCAGGATGATAAGACCAGAACCAGTCTCAACTGTCAGATCCTTCACCATGGCACGAATCCAGGTATCATTTTCCTTATATGCATACCTGTTCAAAAGATAAACAAAACACGTTTATTTTACTCTCATCAACTGCTTGATTTTCATTTAAATAGCAAAAACATATATAGTTAAACACCATTGATGAAATATATATTAAAAAAAGAATGCAAAATGAAAGGGGGTATTAGAAAGAGAGAAAAAACTTATTTTAATACTAGAGACTACACAAAATCAAAAGAAATTCCTGAACGACATTCATGTCAATAGGACTATCGTCAGTCAATTACCTTAACACTAATGCATAAGACATTTTACAAAACTCTTTTAAGTTAGCATAAAATTGCAACTGAAAGCAAGGTGTTGCCAAATTGATAAATAAATTAGCAAAGAGCAGTTACTTCTGTTCACAAAAACATAATGCATGCTTTGACTTCCAGGTTATAGTTTCCTCCACATGAGGAAAATTAGTGTACATGGATCTTATCCCAACATCCATACATGGTTAACCATGTCAGTATCAGGAGTAAGTCATATACATATATCTCCTAATCTGCCAACCCAACTTACACACACATATGTCAAGAGAGAGAGATCGCATCTTGGGTGGTTTAAATTCTCTTGCACCTGATATTCATAATCTTTTCTACAACCACGTTTATGCCAATTTCTTTTCAACTTCCAACCAATATATGAAGGATGCTCCAACTTTATCTTTCCTTCTACCATTCTTTCATACTAAACATGCAAAAAACAAAATTCCCCTGGAAATCATCTATTGCCTCTTATCATACACCAGTAAAATGAAAATAAACATGAGAATCACCCCCCCCCCCCAAAAAAAAAAAAAAACACATCTAATGCTACTCTTACATGAAATTTAAATCCATTTTTGCGCGCAAAAGCTTTTCACCATACGATGAATCATCCAGGAAAGACTTGGTACCATCAAAGAACGTGAACTCTGGAGAAATAACCTAACCACATAAAATACTGTTAATCAGGTACAGCAAAATGAGAAGGAAAAAAAAATAAAGTTAACAAAAGTTAAAGAAGGATCTAGTTAGCCTAGTAATGTAACCAGATCAATGACCATATCAAAGGAAACATCCAATTAAACTGTAAATGCATAATACTGAGTTCAAGAAAAACCGTGGAATCAACACTTGTGAACCCTATTTGAGAACTGCTTGATAATACTAATGCATGCACAAAGCAAGAGTTGCTACAAACTAAGTAATCAACACTTGTGAAACCACATTCTTATTATTTTCTTTGAATTAATATAAAGAAACTAGAGGTTTTCTATAACCCTATGTTTTCTCGAGTTCCAACTTCCTAACTCATTTTACAGCCCTAATTCTTTCGATTACAGCTGTTTTCTTCTCCTAAACCACACCAGTTCAGTTCAACCAGCTGAACAACCAAAGCCTGACTTGTTCGGCCTCTGGTCCTTTTTTTAACATCTTGCGGTATCAAAGAGACAATATGATCAAAAAAAGCATATTCAAACTTTAAAGCAACAGTAAGCCAACAATCGCAAAACAAAAGATGTAAGGGGACGCCAATTGCTGAAAACCTTCCCTATAAAACTGTAGATAATTGATTTGTTTGTGCAGAGAATTAATTGTGTTCTCTGTTTTTCATATCAAAAACTCTCTTTACAAGTCAAGCCTTATACTAGACTGGATAAGTAGAATTTAACAACAATTAGGACAACTCGGATAACAAGTATAAAGAGAGTTAATCTCTAATAACTACAAGTCTGCAATCTACAAAAACTGCTTTATTTCAATAGTTAACTGCATAGCAAGAATATAGTTTTGCAAATCATGTAAATATCAAGATAGATTCTTGGGCAGAATTCTTGCAGACAATCTTATGCGTAACTCTAGGGATTTGATGTAAACAATTTTCCTTGATTCTTTCATATTTCAAGATTTGTAAACATGTATAAATAAGCTCACCACTGAGATGAATATACAATACTTCATTCTTATTTCCGTCGCAAATATTAATAAGTTACAAATAAATAGATATTAGTTCCAAAGATCTCTATCTAGAATTAGTATCCTTGACCAGTTTTGGAATATAGGATTTTAGGTATTTAATACCCAAGGCCCTTTAGTTTAGGTAACTTTCCTATTTTGGAGAAACTATTTCTCCAATTTGTAAAAGTTCTTTCCTAGTTTAGGACATTAGGATCCCTGCTTATGGTGATCTGTTACGGTCATGTGTTAAGAATTGAGTCATTGGATGATTAACATAAACATCGGAAGCAATTGCCTAAAAGTTCTTTCCACCGATCTCGTTTAATTCAATTTTGCTAATTCTCCCAGAGGATTTTCGCGCAAGGGGGGGGCAAACCATTGAATACAGTATTCCTTGAATCTTCACCATGGAATATCAGGCTTGTGTTGTTCCAATTGATAATTGTTGAAAACAGAGATTTTGATAGAGAAGAGGAATGAATTTCTATGTATTTCTTGTCATTTTATTGAGAACTGTAGCAACTATTTATCTAGTTTTTTCTTTGAGGTTAAACTGGAATCTCAAGACTCATTAAAAGAGAGATTAAGAGCTTAAGTATTTTTTTAAATTTGGATTTAATTTTATTGATTCTGATTAGCCTCCTTAAATTGAGATTACATAACTTGTTTGAATAAAAAAACATAAGTATGGCAATTAAAATAAAAGACTTTAAATAAAGAAATACTCCTAATAGTAATGACAATAAAAGACTTTAAATAAAGAAATACTCCTAATAGTAATGACATAAGATATAAATAAAATATCCAAATAATAATAATAATAAGATATCCCCTTAAAATCCTAATTAAGGTACATGATCAATTTTGAATAATTTGTATGTGTGTGCATATAAAATTATTTGTTGGTGTACATTCACGAAGTAAGAATGAGAACCAGTTCTTAATTTTATCAGTTCTCGTTTTCATCTTTTTCTACAATAAGATAGAGTGACGTTCCAATGCCTAAACAAAGAAACATTGTCAAACCAATGTTTTTATGACATTATTTATAGAGTCAAGCCAAAACAAGTACAAATACTTCAAGCTAATGCATTTCAAAAAATTCAAGAGCGAGAAGTTAGACTGCAATAATCCCTTGAAAACATTCTAGCTAAACTGATTTCTTTAAAATGTTCACTTTAAGGAAGTGAAAAACTAACATAGAATGGAATAAAAGGACAATAGAGTTCATAGTTTCCGAAGAGGAGCAGGGGGGAAAGAAAGTGGAAGTAGCAGAATGGAAGAAGAACAGGAAAAAATGAATGCAAACAAACAATACAGGCTTTAATCCAAAAGGTAAAAAAGTTTTTTTTTTAATCCAGTTTAAAGGACTATTTAAGATAGGGAAGAACCATTAATGAAATTTTACCTACCTGTGCTTCAAAAGTGAAACTCTGCACAACCGGGGGGCCATCTTGTAAGCATGAAGTCTCTGGAGTGTTTAACTCCAGATTGTCGGCAATCTTCTCATCATCATCGGAACTTAAATTATCCATCAAAACTATGTCAACGTCATCTTCTGGTGACGCTGAGTAGCTGCTATCATTGCTCAAGTATGTATACTTTCTTAGAAGAGATCCATTCTGGTGAAAGAAGAAATTTTGAAAAGAATAAGAAGTGAAAAAGATGGCATGCACAAAAAGATTTAAAATACATAAAGTTATAAAAGAAAATTAGATTTGACAGTGATTCCCAATCATGATCATCAAGTTTCCCATTAACACAATCATCAAGGAAAAACTTTACTCTTTAAAAAGAGTGTAACAGCATATATAAAGAATAATCCAACCATAAGGCATAAAAAGTACCTTTCTGCTTGAGAGTAACAATGTGAGAACGTTATTATATGTTACAACACTGTTAGAACATCATATTCTTGAAGCAAAACCACATTTATGAGTAAGTAAAATTTATAAATTCAATACTTTAGAGGTATACCAATCCTATAACCAAACAAGGATATGAAAGCCAAGATCAATTTTCGGTGACCATAGATATTCTTCTAAAAGGTCGTATAACTATTTTATTGTGGTCAATTAGGATTAGTTGTGAAAAGTCATGTCCTTTGTTCAGAATGGTTTTTTGGTTGGATACATTCTGTATTGACAAAAATGCTAAACAACAGACATATAAACACTTGTACTAAGAAATATTCAAGTTCATATCCCCTACCATTTCTTATTGACATTTTCTTTTACACAAAGTAGCCAAAAGATTTCTCATAATTAAATACAAAGTGAAGAAGTACAAATACCTCAATTTTTACATTGACAAATCGCAACCTCTTGCCACACCCAATTATCACAATGGGACAAAATTGGGAAGGGTGTGACTCCTTTGCTTCATTCTCTTCACTTAAGACAATAGTCTTTCCACAACCATCATATGTATACTCATCGATGCCATGGGTATCAGCAACCAACTGTCTACTCCGTGACAAGTAAACAACATCTTCATTCTGTTTATAAACACTATCAGCAAGTATGATGCTGTTTTTTCTAATTGGATCATTCTCAGAGTCCATTGTATCTTCCCTTCCAGTTATTGTCCCCAAAGATGGAACAAAGAACTCACCCAAAGCAAGAAGGAAATCAGGCACAACAAGTACTCGGGGATGTTGAAGTCGAAAAACAGATGATTGGGATGACAATCGCCATCTATAATCCATCAAGAACATTGTTGAAATTGATACATCCAAGTTACCTGCTTCAGAATTCACTCTGCTAGAGTTACTCTTGTTTAAGAAGCATGGAGAGTTTCCGGTGCAAGCTTGTTTAGAAGCATCAGCTGACGATCCAAGCATGAGCCGCATTTCAGGCTTCGTATTGGAGCGGATATCAAGAACAGAAAAAGTGGGAATAGTCACATAGAGATCTGTTTCTGACAATGAAGTCATGCGGTATGATACCCAAAGACCTTCTAGCTAAAGAAGAAAGAAAGAGCAAGAGTAAGTGAAGACATACAACATTTCATGAATAATACATATCCAGTTAAAGCTATTGGCTTTTTGCTTAATTACAAACAATACATGTTAGCCAAGAGCAAAACATTACATAAACGAACAAAAATTCTAGCCACAAAAAGAAACAATAGCAGTAAAAATTAGTAAATATCAATACTCACATCTATCCGAGCTAAAGGTGAATCCTCATGTATGCCACTACACAACTCCAACAGTGCATAATTGAATTCGACAGCCAAAATGGTTACACTACGTGATAGAAGCATCTGACTATTCATGTTGACCTTATCAACCAGTAGCCTTATCGTATCTTGAGAACCAGATTTGTTGCCACGGAAACTCGGAGGGAGCCTAGGGGCTTCATTCAAATTCATAGTTGCACAACTCCGAAGAACATCATATTCTTTATTAGACATTGCACAGTGGAAATAGCCAAACTGCAAAGAAGAACATCAAAAGGAATTAACTGAAGAATTATTAAATAACTGCAAAGAAGGAAAATACTCTAGTCCAAGAAATTCAAATTTCATCGAACAATCAAGATATGGTATAAACTTAATAAATGAAATAAAATACTATTAAGAATTTAAAATTACAAGAAATGAAGCAAGGGATGCACCCTTGATGTTTGACCAGATATTATGAAATAAAATTGGAAACAATGTAACCTCTATTAGCGTAAGGCTGGTCGCCAAACCTGTAATGCAAAATAGAGGGAAAGAAGAGTTCTAAAATGAAAATGACTATGAACCATCCACATTTACACTTACAACTCTAATCAAAACTAGTATGGAAATTTGAAACGGCTTATTATGTATCCATATGATCGCTAAATAAAATATCCATATTTGGATTGGTTACTTCAATTTGAAGAACAATACAATCAAATATGAATACAGGGGCACCAATTTGTTTCTCATAATGTGACTGAATACAAGTATGTACAACAAGAACTTGGATTTTGTGTTGTGTTCAATGATTTATAACTATCGATAAGGGGAAAACTACAACTAGCTACCAGGGAGAAAGAATTAAATGTCACGTGCAGTTTAGGCAATTTTCGGTAAGAAAAGACATTTAACCATCATGCACTTTATATACCCAGCACACCAATTTCTAATAAAAGGGAGCAGCCACTATAACACTATAACAAAAATAAACAGAATAGAAGATTTAGTATAAAACACCAAAACATTTCAAGTTCAAAGATCACCTTAACTTCCAAAGAAAAATTTGGAACTTTTCTAAAAACATCCCTCAAACTCCGGCGAACATAAACATCAAGTCCTCTGCTTTCACGAATCAATGGTTTGCCAATACAACCATCAAGTCCCACAAACATGTTTACTCCAAGAAACTGAAAATTTAAGACAGTTATAATCACAGTTCAATAATTAAATACATGGTACTATATAATCATAAGCACTGTACCTCAGCATGAATGATATCAAGACGAACGGCAGAAGGATCATTTTCAGGCAATCCATGCCAACTTATTTTATTTCTGACCTTTAGAAGACCCACATCAAGTTGAATGAACCTGTAATGTGTAAATACATTAGTAATGTTCACACTAAATAACAGTAGAAAAATCTTGGGAATTTCAATTTCAACCAAAGGGACCAAAAACAAAAAGAGTTTTTCTATTCCAGATTTGCATGCCCGAGAAGAAGAATAAGTAGAGGACAAAGGAACACCAAAGGAGGCACCTAAGATAGAAACAGAAAAAATATATATTGTAATAGAGAGGGGTCGAGGGGAGGGGCATAATTTTTTCGTTGGATACTAAATGCAAACCAAGAAGGGTGCTACTCTAAGTGTATACAGCACCAACTGGAAAGCTACTACTGGTTCTAGAAAACATGGATTTTGTAAATAGAGAGTAGTTAGTTACATATAAGTCGGATTATATTCATGATCAAATGAATTGCTAACATCCTAATATAACAGTCACAGGGAACAGTACTTCATCTTTCAAGGTTTTACAATACAATGCTATGTGACGACTTAGGAGCCAAGTCTATGTTAGTAAAGGCCTAATTAAGGCTTAGATTACGCTTTTATTTCTTTTCTTAGGTATCTTGATTATGTTTATATTTCAGTTGATTTATTTCCCTTCTAGAATAGGTTTTCTATCTATCTAATGAGACTGGTCATTACTTAAAGGGGCGTATGAAAGAAGAAGAAAAAAAGGCTAAGCAGAATCTCTGTAATAATAATAAAAAAAAAAAACTAAAGAGATTTGGGTCTCTATCTAACAAGTCCTAAGATATCAGTCTCCATTTGAGGAGTTGAAAGGTTTCAGGCTCCCTTTGATGAGTTGAACTATCAATCTCAAACAGCGATCGTAATAATTTGGTATCATATCCAACGATCCTCAACAATGCCAAAATCAAGCAGGAGCGTTTACTATTACGTTGTTTTATTATTTGTATTATTTATTAATTATTAGACATATAGACATTAGACAGACATAAGTTTGTTAGTTATATTTAGGGTTTAAATCTAGGGCTAGGATTAGAACTTTATTTGTAACCCTAGAATAAAATGCCACAATTATTATTATTATTATTATTATTATTTAAGAGAAACTAGAGAATTTCTGTAATATTACGTTTTCTTGAGTTCCATCTTTCCTATTCATTCTACTGGTAAAAACAGTAAAATTATGACTGAAAAACAAATAGAAAAAAGATGGAACTCAAGAAATCGTAGGGTTATAGAAAATCTGTAGTTTTTCTTTAATAATTCAAGCATAATAATAATAATAATAATAAAGTTATGTCTGTAATTATTTTACAGCTTATTTATATTAGGGTTACAAATAAAGTGTTAATCCTAGCACTAGATTAAAACCCTAGATAACTAACAAGCAAAGCCTAAGAATATTCCTGCTCACTCCCAGTAGGTTTGCTAGATTTAGCTTTTGATGAGCCGGTTTCATAGAAAATCACAGCACTTAAAGTAGCTGTTACAGCAGCTGCATGTTATCTTCGACATCTGGTTGTCTACCCACCACACTCATGATCCACATCAATGTGCTTGGGGTTTCCAACCACTCATAAAGGCCACCTGGAGTCTTAAAAGTTGCCTCCTATTCATCAACACTTCTCAACCTATAATGGTGATAATTTCTCTTCAAATCAATCTTCGAGAACACGATAAAACCAGCCAATTGATCAAGTGCAACATTCAACTAAGATCTCCCCACAATAATTTGATCCACATCTATAGGAATATAGAACAATACTTCATCGTCTAGGTAAGGCCACTCCTTAAAGAATGTTTCCATCCCTTGAATTTGACATTGGGCATGGCAATGCTTCTTTTTGGAATGCTGGTTAGGATCCTGGTAACCACTCAAGAAAGCATCTATTTCAATACCAGATTTAGTCTTATCATCATTGCTTTTGATCTTCCCCATTAACTCAACTCATATATCTCATAGGTTTCGTACAGGTCCCTAACTCCTTCAAAACACTTGAGCAATCAACGCCTTTAGTAATGAAGATTGTCAGCTAAGTGCATCTACCACAACACTATACTTCTCTTCAACACTATACATCTTCTACAGCTTCTTTTGGATACTAGTCTTAAACAGGTTCTAATAGATCATACTCTTGCTCATCCACATGCATGCAACAATTCTCCAATTGCACATCGTATCATAGCCAATTCTGTTTTTTGACACTAATGTCTCTTCATTAAGCTTTAATGCATTCGACCTTCACTTAAAAGCAAACCCTAATATAAACCCTAGGATCTAATTAGACTTTGATGCCAAAATTAATGTGCTCTACGAGAAAATCAGCAGTAAAACAACAAAATTATAAAGGAGTATTAAACATACTCATTGCTCATTGAATTTCTTGGAACTATAATTATAGGAGTGTCAAGTGTGAGATCCAGCTTCAAAGCAGCAGCTCCATCGATTTCAGATTTCTGAATTAACCACTCAAAATCGCCAACTTTATCAACAAGTTTTATTACTTCTTCTGTATTTGGGGTGGCAAGCTCCATGAAATAAACTGTTATCTGCCAAACAAAGTTTCCAGTCATTTATAGATCAAAATATCAAACATAGTGATAAAAACAAGTTAAAGTAGAATAGCTTATGAATAACTGAACACCTAGACTAGTAGAAATAAAAAATTATAAATGTCGACTTTTTTGAACAAGTGAACTTTGATTGTGAAATATTAATGATTAACCATAATAGGATGATGGCAATGCTAAAACTGCATATAGTTCAAACTGTATCCCATTATACCTCTTGAACAAACCTATAGAGAAAAACAATTCGAACAGCAGAAAGACGCGCACACAAGTGGTAATTATACCCTTCATAATCATCATCTCCAGCACTGAAAGAATTGAATTTGAACTGGGAAAAGGAAAATGTGAAATAAGCAAACTGGCATACAATAAAAAATAACCAAAATGCCTCAAATGCTAATAAACATATATAAATATGCAAAACAATGTACCTTTATAAGAGATTCAACTCCTGGATTACGTATATCACATAGCCAACCCAACCAATTATCTATTCCAAGTGACATATCTCGGAGTCTCATATTTCCCAATGTGCCTTCAATAGAAAGGGATGTAGGATGGACCTTGATAGGAAAGTTTTAAAAGTGAGTATTGAAATATGGAACGAAATCCTAGCTCACACATGAAGAAAGTTAAAAATACAACTTGAACTGGATAGTGTTTATAAATGTACAAAATAAAATTAAATATTATAATAGAGCTCATATTGAAAAAAAGGAAATCAGAAGAGACAAAGCATTATTCAGTGATTAAAAGATGCTTCTCTTCACCTTAAAATCAAACAGGAAACTTTCTTGCACAAACATCGCCAGCTGAGATCCATCCTCCTTGTTAAGCAACACAGTGACACTATCAATATCCATGTTCAAATAAAATACAACACGAGCTTTATCATATCCCAGAAACCCTTCAATACAACCACTTTCTTCAGCCTTTTGTTTGTCCATCTCATCCTTCGAAGTTTCATTTACATCTGCAACACTTGTTGTATTACCCCCAGAACCTAGGTTGATGCCAAAACCAATCAAAGCAACAAGTGTGGGTCTGTTACAAAAAAATTCCAGCTTGGACATGCGAATGGTCATCTGAAATTTTCAATTGAACAAATTAGTTGACTAATTAACTCAATTTCAAACAATCAAATTCAATTGGATGTCCATGATGCTCATTCTATATACCTGTGTGTCTATACCATCATAAGCAGGAGAACTAGGACCCTTCTTTGAGAAGGTAACAGATACAAAATCCAAATGATCGCCGCCTTGAGCATCATAAAATATATCACCAGAAAGTCCCTTTCCTTGTATTAAATCTTGTTCATGAATTATCACTTCATCAGACTCAAATCCGGAGGCATCCATCATATCCACGTGTTGTGAAAGAGCATCAGAGTCAGTAGGAGAAATAAATTCGGGCAGAGCATCCTTAAAAGCATCATCATCATCATCATCATCTAGGTGTACCCCATCCTTAAAAGCATCATCATCATCTAGGTGCACCCCATCCTTCAAAGCATCATTATCATCATCTAGGTGCACCCCAGACGTCTCATTCCCATTCAAATCACAAGTTTTTTTAGATTCAAGTGAAATGTCATATTTCAGCACAGAGCAAGCCAAGTATTGTGAATTGCCAGACATACGACCCTGAAGTTCATCCTTAATTTGCAGTGAATGCAACTTTGTATTAACCGCAAGCTCGCTCGCCAAACTAATCATTTTCACCTGTTAAAAGATCGATAAATAGGTAATAGCAACACATAAACCAATTTGTAATGAGCTAACTGAATATAGATGTTTATAATTGAATTAAAAAATTGAAGATCCTAAATGCTCCACAAATTACAAAAGTGAAAAATCAACATAAAACTAAAGACTACCAAGTTGGCACTGCTGTGGATTCGAACAGGCATGCAGAGACTCTCAAGAAATAAAAAGCATAAAAATTGTGCATGCACAAATATTCTATTTGTTTGAGAATGTTGAAATATATTTATTTGTAGAACATAAAAAGTACATCGGTGGATTTATTTGAGAATGTTGAAAGACATAACAAGCTACCTGGCCATTTACTGAAGGTAAAGATATATTTTTAGGGCATACAGGAAATTAATGGTATTCAATTTACTGAAAACATCTAGTTTTAATGTTATTGTGCTTTCTGACCTGATTAGCTTTGTATACAAGAAATCATTTGAAAATATCTTTTTCTGATCCCATGAGGGGAATTTTACCATGCATATAAGCACCTCATTAAGGACAATTTTTAAAGAACCTTCGGCTTTTGTTTATTAATATTCAATCATTAAGAGGAGAAAAAAACACTGATGCCTAAGTGGGACTGAACCTGCAACCTCAACTAGAACTCTATCACAATGTCTTCCGCCTTGATAGGATGAGACAGAATTTACATTTTTTTTGCTTAAATAATCTCTATTCAAGAATATAAAAGGAACAGCCAGAAGAGCATATTCCAAACTAAAAATTAGCAGAGAAAAGAAAGATTAGAGCCCCTTTTCAAGTCCTCAGGTACAAACTTCATGTATGATGATGATAAGTCATAAATAGTCAATCAAGCATATAAAAAAATCTAAATCAAAGTTCAACTTGAAAAATAAATTAATAGAAATTGATCCACTGCAATTTCTACCACTGTTCGGAAACAGCAGCAGCATGACCGAGATGCTAATATTAAAAGGTGCAGATATAGATATCCTCGGAATAAGATATACAAACAGGATGACATGATGTTTACCGGTACTCTTTCCAACTTCAGATCACCAAAAGAAGGGTCTCATCAAAATTATTGTAAATTACTTTGCACTTTTGCAGGATATTTTACTCCATTCAGTTCCATGTATACCATATGTCAAGGTATAGTACAGTAGGCTGGGTTCTCTAATCAAGAGTACCATTGAAAGATGTAGAATGCAGGATAACAATCGAATAAACCTAATTTTCTAGGATATTTGATGCTACACATATATGACATAATCTAATGGAAAATGGATAAAAGAAAGCTGATTAAAATAAAGGAACAAATTCAAAAAGTTTGAGTTGGACTTCAGTTAAAATGTCTCAGCCATTGCTTCTATTAAAAATTCTACATTGGATTACCTAATACCACACCAAATAGCCAAAGACAGTCACAAACCTTTCCACCACTGGCAAGAACCTCAATAATCAGTCGTTCTTCTGGTTTCTCGGCAACACCCTCTTCCGTCTGCAATACAATTGCTCAATAAGTAGATATAATAACAGACATTAAAAAAAGACAACGGCTAAAGTTAGTTCTGGTTAGAAGTCATCAGTTAACCATCAGAGCATTTAAGAAATTGAACAACCACAGACCTTCCCATATATGCACAGCTTTGTCTCCACCACTGCCGCACTAATAACAATATCAGCAGCCTTTGAATTTCCTGTTTGAGGATCATCATATTCACTTATATCATCACTTGTTTCTTCTAGCACATCAACTGATGGAGGAGCCTACATGAATACAAAGTCCAAGCAATAAGCAGCTATTAGAAAAATGCAAACTAAAGGGAAAACTCTATCATCATCATACAGAAGCTTGGTATGTGGCTTGTACAAGTCCTCTCAACCAAGTGACCTTCTCTTCCTCCCCTTGGAATTCAATAACACAGGTACCCGAAGACTCCAAAGCCTGGAAAAGACAATCGTTTGTAATAATGAAAGAAAACAAAAATTCGAAGTCTATAAAGAAACAAGAACCTAAGGCATAGGCATAATAGAGTGCTTTAACATAATTCAAGTGTGGTGCCATTTGTGATTTTGTTTTACTTATTTTACCTATGAAGTTTTTATTAGAAAAATGCAAACTGAACTTTTCCTAAAAATAACAAAATACCCATTATATGCAGTTCGTAAAAGTGTAACTGTTAAGCATCAATTACATCATGAATAAAGTACTTTTACCTTACAGATGCAAATATTTAACACAAGAATCCCCTCCTATAATGAGATAAAAGAGTCCATATAATGTAGATTGCAGACTCTTTTTATGGAGCACAAACTAAATGCATAGTAATCTTATGTTACAGGCTGCCACTTCCTTTGGATTGCATTGTTTAATTTTTCTAAAATAGTGAACCTTGAATTTCTATTTTCTATAGTTACTGCTTATAAATTAATACTACTACCCAAACACATGCAAAATGTTAAAGAAACTGTTTTTCTGGTAACCAAAAGTAAAGAAATATACCTCAAGCTCTCAGGTTTTGTATGATGACAACAAACAATAAACTTCTTTCAAGAATAGACATTAGCATCAAACTCTAACCCCCCTTCTTTTCTTGTTCATATCATTTCAATCTCTTTTGATCACTCATTCTGAACTAGTTCTCGGTACGGCATTTTTTTTATCTTTAGTCTCATTATTAGGTTCAGTACTTAAGGTTTATGGTAATAATTAAAAAAGAGTAACAAATGGCCCAGCCCTATCCAGTTAATTTTCGGAAACTCTTCGCTAGGCCTGGCCATCAATCCCGATACAGCTGGAAACTTTCTAAAAGAATCTTTACAAATAATAATAGTTTGTATTTTGTATGCTTGAATTAAAATAAAATAAAGGGAATTATTCGTTAAATAATATTACTGGGCCAAAACTTCAAAAGACCTTGTCCAGGGCTCAGGCTGTGTGCAGGTCTAGAACTAACAAGTATTATTATATTAAAACTTCTGAATTTCATGAAAAATGGTAAAAGAAAGGGAGATAACGTGCAAAACTTTTCAGAACCTACTTACTATACTCCAAATCTGTGAGTTTAATAGTGACTAGTAACAAGAATGGTATTTATCTGAAAAGTAAAATATGGTAACCATGGACAAAGCAGCATACATTCACACAAGTGCCCTAATTAAAATATTTCAAGAATTAAAATAGAACGGATGCTTTGAGACAACCAACGAGAAAAGAAAGATGGAATTTTTCTGATTCAGTTTAATGAAAGATCAAGTGAAAAAACATTTCTTTGCTTACAAGCTCAAGTGACTCACTTTCTGAGTGTCCATCCCTCTTGGGCTCACAGAAATACAAAATGGAGACCCACCAATATTTGTTGGTGGAACCTCATGCACCTGTCTTCCAGCCAAGCTGCAGGATTCCAAAATTAAAGTTTAGAATAAAGCTGCCAAAACTGCCATTCCGTATCAAATAAAATGCAAAAAAAAAAAAAAGTTGAGGCTGCAAAACTACTATCCTTCAGAATAACAACCTAATAGCCAAGGAACAACAGAAAAGACAAAGAAAGCTCAAACCTCAAGTACCGCTGGTGATTCTTAGATTTTTCAGATTCCAAGACATAAAGATTTAATCCAGATAACACAACATAACAAGGCTGCCATGAAGCAATAGTGTTTCCAATACCCTGAACCAACAGAGTCAACAATGGATAAAATCAGATGCATATGGAAGGAAAGTAGTAACTATAGAACTAGCTTTTACAATGGAGTTAAAAGTCAACCCGCCAAACTAGGATTTTAGCATGAGTAGCAAGATCTGTAGCACTCCAAGAAGCCACTCCAGCTTGGAAATCAACAACACTAGGCTCAACACGGGTATCCATAGCAACATACAATATGTTCAGAAGTTCCATAAGTCTGCAGTATCTTGAAGGTGAAAGGTGAATGCCAAGGTTTGGCACTTGAACAGACACACGTGTGGATGGGAAACTTGGGTGAGGAATCTTGATCTGCAATATGATGCACAAGAACTTAAATGAGTTCTCTTTCTAGAAATTTAATATGAAACTCATTTAGATGCAAAAGAGAAAAAGAAAAACATACTTGATCAACAACTACTTCCATTCCACACCTATCAATAAGAGAATAGAAATTGTCAACCTTCTCCAACCTAGGAGACATCACCATTGATTGATCACTAGAATTTGGCTTCACCAAAGTGCAGTTCTGGCAATCAGAACCACAATCTGTGAAAAAAGCAGCAATATCCCTTCCCGATATGTAGAAATGAGAATAGATATCCTGCCTCTGTTCATCAGACTGACTCTCCTGCCATGATGATTGATAAAGTAAACAAAGAAAGGTAATTAATGAAAATTGGAGAGATCAATAGCTAACACATACCATGGTATGCAATGTAAAATGACCAAAATCCAAAAGAAAATGGCTTTCGCATTTGGAAGAGCCACGTGCCCTTAGAGGAATCCTAACTTTTGGAGCATCAAGATCAATGTCCAGAGCAAATCTGAGAAACCAAGCAGAAAAGTAAATAATCTTAGATAATATCATGCTTGTTGTCTTTAGTCAAAAGAGGATAAAAAAAATTAAAATTACAATCCAGTGTTGCAATAGTTACCCGAAGTTATTTCACAAGGTAATAATACCAATTCTAACATATATAAATTTTAAGCTCCACATAACACTGACTAGAAATCAAGGAAACACAATTTAGCAAACTAATAAAGCACGAATTGTTCTGAAATATAAATTCAGTAAGTTACTCTTCATGAATATAAATAATAAAAATTACTAAAAAGTGTTCCTACATCTCAAGTGTGAAGGAGAAATATATCAAACATTTATCCAGACTCGTCATGGAGTTAAAAACAGAAGGCAAAATACCTCTTATTCTTTTTTATTCAATGTTCAAATTTGTGGATATCAAAACATCATCCTGTTTTAGAATAATTTTTTAAATTTGAGAATGTATCTTTTAGATGAGTAAAGGGATCATTTTTGTCTATATAAATTAGGGTAATTATTCCGTGCACAGGCAGTGAAAACAAAAAGTTTCCACAAGCGCCTTAATTTTAGAGTTTAGGGACTCTTTTTAGGGGTTTAAGGGTAGGAATTTTGAATTTAGGGGTGTGGTTAGAATTTAGGGTTTATGGTTAAAATTTAGGATTTATTGGTTAAAACCTAAATTCCTAACCATATTAACCTAAGACCCAAACCCTAACCTCTAAACCCTAAAATTTAACCATAAACCATAAATTCTAACCATGAACCATAAATTCTAAACCCTAAACCAAGTCCCTAAACCCTGAAACTAAGAGTGTTTGTGGAAACCTTTTGTTTCCACCGCCAGTGTGTGGGATATTTTCCCTATAAATTATTGCACAAAAGTAATATTGAAATGAAATTTAGAATTTCAAACTATCCGGTATTAAATTTTATTACTATACAAACGCACAGGTTATTCTAAAAGGTATGTTCGTGCAATTTATCCTTATACCCCATGTAAAAGGATAATTTTAAAATTTGAAATAATTTCATATGTTTCATTTTTTTCAATTTAATCTTTTAAAATATCCTAAAAGTTCTTATATTTTTTTATATATCTGCTCTTTCTTTTAAATAAATAAAAGTTTAAATTAATTTTAATTATTTAGTTAATTATAGTTATGGTTTTAATTAAAAACATTGTTGATGTGTCAACATATTATGCTTCCACAGGATTTTTTGTCCTAATTTGTAGTGTACCTTATATATATATATATGGATTAGGATCTACTTACATTGTGTAAAACTCAATTACTTTTACACCTTTTCTGGACCGTTGGATGATGGTATAAATGGCTAAGATTATTTCCTTATTTTTTTCCAAGTGGTAATCTTTACATTTTCTACTGTTAATCTCATCCATCCATTTACATTCATCCAATGGTCCAAAAAAGTTGTAAAACTTTCAAGTTTTACATAATGTAAGAGGATCCCATCTTCACACATATATATATGATGCATTAATTGTCTTATGCCATTGTACATCATCCAACTGGCATGTCAAATGAGATACAAAGCATTACTGCTTAGGCATAATATATTATGATAAAAAATGGACAAATATTAAAATGATCAAACAAATGGAAATGAATAACACAATTAAAAACAAGTATTTAACCTGCTCTGCTCCTCAAGCACTGTCTGAATCTGCTCATGTGCTCGACGAGTCACTTTTTCGATCTTCGTCTGCAATTGGTTTTAAATAATGATCAGCATAAAGGATATAGAGGATATTGATATTCTCATTCTATTGATGTCATTACCTGCAATTTAGAAGCAGTTTCCAGTGTAACAGTAGGACTAACTGCATTACTCCTCTTCACAAACTCAGAAAAACGATCACAACTTTCCTTCAAAACCTACAAAAGCCATAAGAATTTATCAAACCATATCTGCTAACAGCTGCTAACACGAAGTAAAAGAGGATAGAGAAAGTAAATAAAGGTCCAACTGCCAAATGCATTTACAATTATAGTGCAGATAACGCATTATCTCAAAAAGCAACAAATTGTTTAATCACCCAGAAGAGACAAAATACCAGAATATAAACATCATACGGAGAAAACATAAAAAGACAAAACATTCATCAAACCAAGCTCATATCTTAAACTAAAAGAAATCAATCTCAAGTTTAAAGCTAGAAACAATGTTTCAACAGTGAGAATTTCATATATTAAGAAGTTAGCCAATCAATAGTATCCAGATTAATTCAATCTAATTCAGAAACTCAAACCAAATTGGGCAAAGAACTTTTACAACAAGAACATGATAGTTTTTCCATGAATTAGAATGGCATGTGTAATGGCTTAGAGCGTTAAGGGACTCCAGAAGGCCTCACAAGATCTAGTGGAGAAGCATTTCCTCTGTTACCTCAATAGGGATTTACAAACTATATCACTCCTAAGACAGCCGTCAGCTATACATTTGATGAGTCAGTAAAGGACTACCCTTTTGTTGCCACATTGTCTTTCCTTAAGCCAAGATGAGAGGTTTTATGAATCCATAAAGGATTGTCACTACCTCATATTAATCATCACCCTCCTCACTGAAGAGGCTTGGAGCCAATTCTGGAGATCATTACAACAGTATTGTCATAGTTAAAGGTCTACAGGATACTATCTATTGCACAAGACACAAAACACAAGTCAAGATGAGTAATGCAAGTAACTCTATTCATTTGTAAAATGATGCAAACCCAGAAATCCCCTTTTCCAACTAGGATCATAGAAATTACCGTAACATGGCAGGGGGAAATTGTAGCTGACAACCTCCAATCAACATTCTCTCCCACAGGTGACTGTACAAAGCTAGCAGTTAATGCATTCACCTTTTGCTCACTGCAGACACTCTGCAGAAAAAGACCAATATCAGGCAATACACACACACATATTCCATCTGGCAACACAAACCGTTTTGAATCTATTAAATAAAAAGAGAAGTTTTTAGGGGGGGGGGAGATGCACTTGACAATATCGGTTGAAAATAACTAGTTAAAACATGCTTGATACCTAAAATAGAAACAATAAACAGGTTGATATGATTATAAGATCCTCTCTGGTATTCATCTTAGTCGGATATCTTTAGTTATCCTTAACGTGGTTCTCAAACAAACCTCAGCAAGTGGACCTTCAGGGGCTGAGACACCATAGAATCTTAACGTTACATCACAATGGGTACTGCGATGTTTAAATTTTGCTGACACGTCAAGTTGTTCAAATCTACCACAGACAATCTCCATCTGGTTTATATTGATGATCCTCATAGCAGCTTGGTTAATAGATACAGTTACCAAAAATCGGATCATGTTCTGCATGTCCTTCCCTGAATATGACATCAATTCCTCATCTGGCTGGTAACTGAGTAACTTATTGACTGCTTGCCATTCTTCTTTACTCAGCCTTTCCTCCGTAAATTGTGATCCATCAAAAGCATCCCCGTCAGATGCATCTTCAGATTCTGCATGCCTGAGATTAAGTTGAATAGAATTTGCAAAAGGAAGTTAGTATTTGGGGGGGGGGGGGGGGGAATAATAATCATAGAACTGAATAACAAAGCGATCCTATTACATTTCCACCTACCAACTCAATGTAAACCAACTATTCTTATGAAGCCTTCTTTGTTCAGCTGCTTCCTTAGACTTCACAGATTCAACCTTTGCGTGTGCAAGTAACCTGAATGATACAAGTAGAAATGGAAAATGTTGAACAGAAGGGTCTAACTTGAAAAATTGTTAAACTATGACATGTACAATAATACCCTTGATCACTTCTAATAACATATTTACATATACAAACCTAGAGCAACCTATTCAACAAGTGAATGAAATTTCAATGTATTTATATATAAAAATGGAACAAACAAAGATAATGGTAATCCAACAATAACTAACCTGGTGAGTATTTGAACAAAAATTATGACAAAAGGCCAGACCAAGAGAAAACATTCATAATCGATGCATATCTGGAGGCATCTAACGCATGTATACCCATATCAAATGCATGTCCATATTACATCAGGACAATTTAATGGTACAGAAAGGGTGGAGCTATGCCCGTGCTTCACAGTGAAAAACAAGACTGCTGGTTTCACCATCATCTAATTTCTAAAAGTCGCTCAGACAAAAATCTTTCCAGTTTCGAAGAGATGTTGATGTATAAATACAAGCTAAATGGAAAGAATATTTGTGTAAAAAAAACAACTGCAGTTGGAGCTTTGACAATGTTTCTCCATTGGCAAGGACGGAGCTAGGACAAAACATTGGGAGGGGATAAATTGCTTTATATCAAAATTAAGTATTTAAATCTAAAAATTGGGAGGGGACAAGGCCTTATTTGACTAATATTTAAACTAAAAAGGACCTAAATGCCATTATTCGCAAAAAAAGGGGGGGGGGCACAGCCCCTCCCAATGCCTGAATGGCTCCGTCCCTACTCATTGTTTGTGGTAGTTACTACTTACACAATACAACAAACAGAAATAGACATCGATCCAGGACCTCAAAAACTAATTTACCTAGAAAAGCATAAAAGTTATCAGCCTGATAACTTAATCCAATAGTTGCCTATGCCATGCATGCTTACTATTGCTCACAGTAAGCTACCCTATATAATTTCCACTTGAGCTTAAATGAATTTTGTAGTAATTACTTAACAAATTTCTTAATGCAACATGGTTTTCCCATCAAATCAATGACCAATTTTGACTTCACTTCAGAAGGGGGAGCAGAGAGTTAAGCAACGCTAAATCTTGTTACCTCCATAGAAGAATAACTTTTGAGTCGAGATCTTTCTCAATGTCTCTAACTTCTAAGTTGTCAACACGTGATGACTGTTGTAGCAAACTGGCGTACAAGTGAATGTAACGCCGACGAAGCTGGCACATATGCCGAATTTGATCCCACGAGAACCGATAGCTGAAATAGTGATGCATTTTAAGGGAGGGGAAATTTTACTCACAAAGCAGATGATATATATATATATATAACCAATCTTGAAAATGTTTAATTCAAGTGTAATTTTCAGATTATCAAACAAGAGGCACTCTTATGAGTAATTATCAAATTGAAATATTTGCAAAAAGAGCAATGTATGTACCACAATTTCCTCTGATGCAATACCGCCAGAACTGCATACCGCCACCACAAAGCATAAGACACCTTCGAAACTGGCACCAGAGGTCTTAAATGGGAAATTTCAACATATGTCCTATATCTTGAAAAAACTTCTAAAAGTTTTATCCAATCACGATATTGTGCCTGTGAAAGGGCGAAACAGGCCAAATTCAAGACTTGAATAGAAGTCTTATTCTTTCTCTCTCTTTCTCATTCTTATTTGCAGGCGATCTACCAATAGTGAACTTTAAATCTATCTTAATCCACAGGAAACAAATAAAGTGGAGAAATTAAAAATATACATGAAAAAAAGTATATAAACCTCTGTAATAGTCAAGGAGACATCACTTAAGACAAGAGAAGCCTTCTCAAAAGGAATATCTGGGTTGCTTCTTTCTTTATTTCCAAGTCGATGATACTTAAGTACTCCGTTGATTGGTGACACCAAGTAATTGCGATTCATAGCCCACATAGATACCACTTCACTGTCAGCAGCAGGTTCGTTTATACCATCTTCGAATACCTGGATAAACAAAAAATTAGAAAGAATAAGTGACATAAAATTTATTGTAATGTTTCAGTTAACCTTCACCATCTACAATGAAAATTATGGAACTATGGAAGAAAATGAGATAACGATTCCACATATGAATCAAACCTCAATCCATTCTTTGGGACTAAGATCTTCCCATTTCTTATCTATCTTCCAAGGCAGTTTATCTGAATTATGATACATAGCAAGCCTCTCCAGTTGCAAAGACTGAAAACAAACTACACAAGCATTAGCATAATAATTTTTCTCATCATTCATAAACAAAAGACAGCAGTAGCAATCATGACAAACAATTTGCAAAGAGTAAGCCTAAAAGGAAAAGCGGGAAAAATCTAAAAGTCCAAGAGGAGAATGGGCCCGTCATCTTTTTTTCATTTAAATTTGACAAACATTGGTTGCAATTGATCTTCATTTCAGTTTTGGCATGCATAAGGACTTGTTTGGATTATGCCAGCCACTTTCAGAACCTAGTTTGACATTTTCTACTCTTCCAATATGGAATGATATCCAAACTATAGGTCATATTTTTTGAATTGGGTTGCAAGAATTCAATGCAAAGAAAATGTTGCCTAACCCATAATCTACTAATGAGATTCAGTTACGATTCAAGAAGTCTCATACCATTCTTGATGGTAGCTATATACTATGACATTGCGTAACCATAAAAATGCATTTAATCTCAGAACTTTAAGTAGCCCATATCATGGATTCAGACATCTGTTCCAATCCCTCAGAATTCGAAGTAACACACTAAGCAAACATACAACAGAAGGTGGAAACATCAGAACAGGAATCTCTGATCATTACAACTTGAAAAGAAGATCACCATTAATCAAACTGGATTTTTTTAATTCAAACACAACTGTCATCTTTTCTTGAGAAATTTCCAAAGTAAATTTATTAGCTTTAAGACAAGGAAAAACAATGCCAGCAAACAGAACAGTTACTCATCACCGTTCCCCAAGATTGTGATGTGTCTTGCTGTAGCACTCTATTTCGATTCAATACCCTCTATTTCTAAAGGACAGTAGCATGAGTTATATGACAAGAAAAAATAAAATAAAGAGCTGACCTTACGCAACTTATCGAGAGCGCCACTAGTATCAAAGGTCTCGTTCCCTTGCTCATCCATAGTAACAGCAGCAAGCTTAGCCAGGGTAACACCAGAAGAAAACGGATGAACGGGATTACTACAAGATTACAGTCCATTAATAGAAAAGTGAACTGGTCAGTAAAGGACAACAAAGACAAATATGTAAGTAATCAAGAGATTGAAAGGTTAGCCTAACTTAGTTTACAAAGCTTAATAAAAACTACAAAACTGAAAATGGTCATAAAAAACATCAAAAATAGCACACGACCACCACCTGATGCAGTCCTCATATCTGATATGTACATTACTGATGGTTATCTTCAGATTTCCAATAATTGTAGCAACCAGAGAACCAAACCACGAATTTCCAGGAGGAGGCTGCACATCAACTCAAACAGGAGGGAGAAAGAAAAGAGCTAGCAATGAGTCACTATAAATTCTAAAAAGAACCATATGTAGTGAGAACAAAAGCATTATTGAATTAATAAAACTAAAACAAACTGTGTAAACAAAATATGAAAGATATACATGTAAAACAGTTCACATACAAAGAGCCATTCATCAACATTTTACCAGGAAGAATATAAAAGTATATTAGTGAGAAGTGAAATACGTAATAGCCCGATAAAAATAAATAAATGGAGGTACCTTATTTAATCATAAAAGCAAAAGAAAGCAGTATTCATAGAAAGTAAAATGTGCCAATATCCAAAGACATACATTTTCCAGCTTTGACCCTTCAAGAGTTGCTGATTCTGCTTCCTACAGGCAATAAAAAAGTTTTAAAATAATTATGTGCAAATGCACGAGTATAGAACAAAAACTCAAATTGCAAGACTCTATTTACCCTCCTCCGTTCTTCCATATTAAAAAAGAAAAGAAAAGAAAGAAAAACAAGAACAAAGAAATAACAATCTATCAATATCATTATCTATCTTTAAAACATAAGGAATAACAATTGTTCAACTCAAAAACACAGAAAAAGTTCACAATGGCACATACCATATTATCAAAACTGTTGCATGCATAGTTGATATTAATAAATATTAAGCGCACTATAAATCTGAGTTCTAGTAACAGATCTCTATACAGCAATGTATAATTATAGAAATCAAATAAGGGAAAACGTTGCAAAGGGCACAGCATAAGAACAGAAAAATAACCAATGGTCCTCTCAAAAAGTTACTACCATTAATAAATAAGTAGAGGATAGATATGGAAAGGGTCAAAGGAGGAGGAGGAGCCTCTAATATCCAAGTTTCAACAAAATCTTGAAAACCTTTGGCATTAAAACATCAGTATATTAAGGATTCTTGTCAATGGTCACAAACCTGACATGGGAAAAATGTTATTGTCTTATTATTAAACTTTTGAACAAGATTATACTTGGAGGAAACAATGATATTATGTACACAATTTTTTAAGCAATATAAGTATTTGAACAAGAATATACTTGGAGGAAACACAATAATATGATGGACACAAGGTTATAAGCAATATATAAGTGTATTTTATTTATAAGAAAATATTTACCGCAATTTGTTGAATTTTAGCTTCAAAATGTTTTTCCCTGTCCTCCTCCTGTACAATAATGAAATAAGATTTCAAATGAAAATAAGAAAAAGATACAGCTCTGACAATAGGAAACTTAGATAAAATCCTTCCATCAAATAAAATATCATCCTACTTTAAGAGTCCGGCCATCAGGAGCTGGGTGAGCAAGAACAAATACGCGATCAATGAGAACAACTACAGGTTCGTTACCCAAACTTTTCCAAGGAACCTACAATATAAAAATTTCAGAAACGAATAAGAATGAAAATAATTAGAAGTCAGAACATAAAAATTATATGTCAAAACATATTAAAACTACAATTTTTAAGGGGGGAGGCAGGATTTCTTTCCAATGGCAGAAGTTCCAGAAGATAAACCTAACAGTAAATAAAACAAACACTAACGGTGAAAATAGCTACCCTTAGAGTTATAGTGCCCACTAAACCAGCTTTGACAGCAACCGGAAGATTTAAAGAGTTTAGTGCCTCTGCCTTCAAATTTAAATCTTTGAGGACAACATCACCTGTAGGAAGGGAGAATATTTGTAAAATGATGCCATCATGTTACACTTCCCAAGTTGCTTTCATAGGAAAGTGTCGTGTAACATATGGGGAAAAACAAGAAGTAAAGAAAAGTAAGCAAGAACAAACAGTATTTGTGAAGAAACCTTGCCAAACACTGATCCTTAATGTCTCTGATGAGAGATCATGAACATACTCTCCCAAGTACTTTCGAATCAAATGCAGAACCTGCAAATAAAGAACAATATGCACAAATTCAGAGACATTGAAAGAAAGCAAGAAACACCTTATACTATAACAAGTGCCGACTGTCATAAAGCACCAGTATAAGTAGTAACAGGTGCAAGTTTTACAACCAAAACAAAAAATGTCAGGCACGTATGATGATTGAATACATGAATACTGGCAACAAATGGAAATCATACCGCCAGATATAACTTAACTTATAAAAACTTGAACCTAATTGGTCATTTTGTCACTCCTCTTATCGTCTCTACACAACTCTTATGTCAGGCACGTATGATTGAATGATCACCTCGCAACTCATTTCCTATTCTACTTTAGGACAAATCATCTAATTAAAAACAACACAACCATAAATTAGGTTCCTCCAATCTCTAAATTCTTAACCTTAACATATACTTGGAAACGATAACAATTTAATTTCCAAATAATGAACAAGTAAAATCAAATTTTATAAGCTTCAAAGTTCCAATATCATTCTCGAGCTATATAAATTCAGTAAGGTACAACTACTCACGTTAAAATTATACATATACATATATATATATAAGGAGAATGAAAAAAAAAGGCTTACCTGAGCTTCAAACATGACGACGATCGCAATGCGATTCGTCTCCAGCTAGAAACAGGAAGGCGGACCTGATTATTGCGTTTGAGTTGTTGAAATTGAGAGTGGTGGAGGTCCAATAAAAGGAATCTCAGACAAATGATTTTGAAATCGGATGGAACCAGGGCTTTCGTCGAGAGGCGAAACCATTGATCGATTGCACTATACACCAGGAGAAGCGGACGGTTTGTTGCAATGAAGGAAATGGGGAAATAAACGGAAGAAATGAGAATAAAATTAGGAGCGTCAAAAAAAAAAACTGTTCTGCCGCCATTAACTTACATTGCACGTCCCGGACTTTTGCAAATTAAATAATAAATAGGGTAAACTACCTATTTAGTAACCCAACATGTTCGTATTATTGTTTTGGTACTTTAACTATTATTTTTGACAAAATAATATTTAATGTTACATTTTTGTTCAGTTTTGGTATTTCTGGCGTTAAAAATTAACGGAGATGATGGTGTGGTTGTGTATAATCATAGTTTTAGTCCAAAACAATTAAATATTATCAATTTAGTCCAAAAATTTGTCGATTTAAAATATCATCTTAATTTTTGGGGTAAAATTACAAATTACCCATTTTTCTTCTTCAGATGCACGTAACGATAGGTTCGACCTGTAAAATTTAAGTTTCGGCGGCCACCAGTAACAGTAGTCGGCATGACGATCAAATGTGCGTGCGTGCGTGTTTATCAAGCCACATCATCATCCTTGTTATTTTTTAATGGTCGGGGTACCAAAACAGAACAAAAATATAACGTTGAGTATTATTTTACCAAAAATAATAGTTGGAGTACCAAAATAATAAAATAAGTATAGTTATGGTACTAAATAGGTAGTTTACCCTATTAAATATCATTGTTTAATTGTATATTTTTTTGGGTCGATTTTTATTTTTAAAATTATACTAAAAATTAACCCTTAAACTATACATTTTATTTTTTTAGCCTTTAAATATTTTTTTGTTAAAATAAGTACCAAAATTATTATTTTCGGTCGCTTTAAGTCCAATAATTGTCTAAGTAAAAAAAGTATTTCGACCAATAAGATGCTGACATGTCACAAAGAATTTTTTATTATTAGATAGTTTAAGGACTAAAAAGCATAAAATGGCATAGTTTAGATATTTATTTTGACTAAAAAATAGTTTAAGGACCCAAAGTAATTATAAATAATAATTTAAGTACTTGCTTTGACCAAAGAATAGTTTAAGGGCTAAAAACAAACAAATAACATAATTTTAAGACTAATTTTTTTTATTTAAGTCTTTAAATTATGGGGACTTCTAGAGAATAACCTTTAAATACAAGCTAAAAAACGGAAGACCTATTTACCGGATAAAAAGCGGTACACAAATTGTTTCATGGAACGGTACATGAATTGGTACAATTTTGTAAGAGAAGAATGTACATACATTTTTTATTACACAGTTTCACCAATGTTCGAAATGGCTCATGTACTTGTAGGAAATGTGTACATACACAAATTTTTACCCAAAAGCATAATTTGGTACAATATTTATAAGGAACTGTGTATATAGCAAATGTATAGAAATTGGCACAAATTTGTAAGAGAAAAATGTATATACCTTTTTAGTACACAATTTCAGCAAGGTTCAATATGGCGCATGTACTTGTATAGAAATGTGTACATAGACAATTTCTTACCAAAAAGCATACTTTGGTACATGTTTTATAAGGATTTGTGTATATACACATATTAGTAGCAAATGTACACAAATTGGTACAAATTTGTAAGAGAAAACGACATATATCTTTTTGATTACATTGTTTCATGAAGGTTCAAAATGGCTCATGTAGTTGTAAGGAAATGTGTACATACACAAATTCTTACCCAAAAGCATACTTTGGTACAAGTTTTATAAATATTTGTGTATATACACATATTAGTAGCAAATGTACTCAAATTGGTACAAATTTGTAAGAGAAACCGGTATATACCTTTTTTAGTACATTGTTTGACAAAGGTTCAAAATTGCTCATATAGTTGTAAGGAAATGTGCACCTACACAATTTCTTACCCAAAAGCATACTTTGCTACAAGTTTTATACAGATTTGAGTATATACACATATTAGAACCAAATGTATACAAATTGGTACAAATTTATAAGAGCAAATGGTATATACCTTTTTATTACATTGTTTCACGAAGGTTCAAAATGGCTCTTGTACTTCTAAGGAAATGTGTACATACACAATATCCTACCTAAAAGCATACTTTGGTACAAGTTTTATTAGGATTTGTGTATATACACTTATTAGTAGCAAATATACACAAAATAGTACAACTTTGTAAGAGAAAATGATATATACTTTTTTTATTACACAATTTCTCCAAGGTTCAAAATGGCTCATGTACTTGTAAGGAAATGTGTACATACACAATTTCTTACCCAAAAACATACTTTCGTACAAGTTTTTATAAGGGACATCGAAACCTCGTATACGTGGTTTCGGTGCTGGTTTGGTAGAATGGCCAAAAGTAAAAGTCCTTTATGTGGCATCGAAACCACCTATATTGGGTTTCGGTGCTGGTTGAGCAGAAATGGGGCGTATGTATAATTTTGTTAGGGTGAGAATGGATCTTGTTGTAAGGAATTGTGTACATACACAATTTACTTACAAAATATACTTTGGTATAGGTAGTACAAGGATTTATGTATATACATAAATACAAAATGGGAAAAATTGATGACATTGAAGGCGGCATCGAAACCACCATTTTGTGGTTTTGGTGCCTGTTTGGCAGATATGAAAATATTTGAAGGACTTCAAGAAACCCCTTATTAGTTGAAAATTAACATTTGGAGTAAGACAGAAAGATCATATGAAAATTAAGGATGAAGTATATTTAGGAAATAAAAAAATAAATTCCAAAGTTCTTCAAATACATATTGAAATAAAAAAATGAAACTAAAAGAACGGTGCCTCCTCAATCCTCATCTCTGCCCAGGGAAACGACCTTCATGCCCTCTGCCACCCATGACACTTGGACCAGCCTTTTGTTGTGAACTGTGCTGACCAACCATATCTGCATAGGATCGCATCTCAAATTTGACCCTATAGTTTCCTAATGAACAAAACATGTATGCAAAAGTATGAGCAGAAATGCATCTTATATAAAAGAAGAAAATGATGATAGAGAAAACCTTGAGAATGGCGGTTGAAGTTGTCGATGTCTTCTTTGGCATCCATATAACCATAAAGTTGGCGTTGTTTGGCTGGACCATACAAGAAGTTGTGACAACGTTCCCAAGCCTCTCTATCGAAACCTTGGGCAGCAAACTGGGTATGCAGACGATGAGCATCGAAATAACCTCTTTGATATGCTCTCAAAATTTAGAAGGCTCATCCTACGATGGCCTTGAGGACCGTAAGAATGGCGAGCCTTAACAACAATATCATAGGAGATGAAATAGACAATAAGCTCTTGGTTTCCCATACCAAGCCACTGAAGCAGAAAATGCAAGACTTATAAGTTAAGGAATTGTAATATTCATGAAAACATAATTCAAAAGTTATATAACTACCTTCCTATTTGCATCTTGATGAAGCCTTGTGTTCATTACCATCACCATGGGTGGCCAGAGTATTTGGTGATCCTCTTCCTCATCGTTTGCAGGCGGGGGGGCAGACAATATCAGCTTCATTCTGATCATCTCTCAAACCACTCTATTCCTCATAAGCTTGACCATGAGGAACAGTCGAAGTACCCCTTCTACGCAATTCCTCGTCCAATAGCTGAGCAAGTTGGCGATGAAGTTTGAGCTTTGGTCCGCCTTTGGTTTTGGCATGTGTCACTAGAGACTGAATGCCAAGAAACCTGTCAGTGGCACCGGGACCTCCTTGACATGCTGGACACTACCATCGAGTAGAAGGGTCATTGATTATGTTCATTCTATCAAAGGTCTCGAAAAACTTCTTGAACCATCTGCTTGTTTTGAGTATCTCATGGCTTTGTTCCTCCTCTTCGTCAGAATCAAAATAGACATCATCATCGTTGTTTGATTCTGAGTCGAAATCAAGTTTCCCCTTTGCCAATGGTTGAGGATTGTGACTAGAAGCTCTGCTCGAACTTATTGTATCTGAAGATATTGAATAGAATATGGTGAAGGAGAACTGGTTTCAGAGCGAAGGGTTGAGTATATTGAGTAGAAGATGTTGTATAGAGTAAAGAGAATAGTTGTTAATATATAAGGAAATTCAGTTGGGAAGGAAAGTGAAAACTAATAAGGGAAAGTGAGAAGGAAGGCACAATGTCTGTTCATATTGAAGGTACATGAACATAAAATGGTTCATGTGATTCTAGTGAAAAGACAGGAAACTGAAAAGCCTGATTCGTGCTGGAGGTGTATCGAAACCAGCTTTATAACTGATGAACATGAAACGGTTCATGTGATTCTAGTGAAAAGACATGAAACTAAAAAGGTTGATTCGTTCTGGGGGGTTTGAAACTAGCTTTATACATGATGAACATGAAACGGTTCATGTGATTCTAGTAAAAAGACAGGAAACTGAAAAGGCTGATTCGTTCTGGTGGGTATCGAAACTAGTTTTATACATGATGAACATGAAACATTTCATGTGATTACAGTGAAAAGACAGAACACTGAAAAGGCATATTCCTTTTAGTGGGATCAAAACCATCTTAAGGGTTTCAGTACTGTATACACTTAGTAGTAGCAAATGTACACAAATTGGTACACCTTTGCAAGAGAAAAAAATATTATACATTATTTTATTACATAGTTCACGTTGGTTCAATTTTGGGACATTTACTTGTAAGGAAATGTGTACATATAGAAATTGTTAACCAAATGCATACTTTGGTACATGATTTAGAAGGGGGCATCGAAACCACCTATATGGGGTTTCAGTGCTTTTAGTTCCAGTTGGGGGCATCGAACATAGCTCTATGGGGTTTCGGTGCCAGTTTGACCTGCAGAAAAAATTTATAAGGTTTTGCTTATATACATAAATTAGTAGGAAGTGTACACAAATTGGTACAAATTTGTAAGAGAAAAAGGTATATACCTTTTTTAGTACACAATCTCACCAAGGTTCAATATCGCGCATGTACTTGTAAAGAAATGTGTACATACACAAATTCCTACCCAAAAGCATACTTTTATACTTGTTGTATTAGGGGCATCGAAACCACCTATATGGGGTTTCGATGCTTCTATTTCCAGTAGGCGGCATCGAATCCACCACTATTGGGTTTCGGTGCTGGTTTGACCTGCATAAAAAGTTTATACCTTTTGTATTACACCTATTTCAGCAAGGTTCAAAATGGCTCATGTACTTGTAAGGAAATGTGTAGATACACAATTTCATACCAAAAAAACTTGCTTTGGTCCCAGCTTTATAAGGTTTTGTGTATATACATAAATTAGTAGCAAATGTACACAAATTGGTACAAATTTGTAAGAGAAAACGGTATATACCGTTTTTAGTACACAATTTCACCAAGGTTCAATATCGCGCATGTACTTGTAAAGAAATGTGTACATACACAAATTCCTACCAAAAATCATACTTTTGTACTTGTTGTATAAGGGGCATCGAAACCACCTATATAGGGTTTCGGTGCTACTGTTTTCTAGTAGGGGACATCGAATCCACCTCTATGGGGTTTCGGTGCTGGTTTGACCTGCATAAAAAGTTTATAACTTTTGTAAAGATATGCGTACATACACAATTTGAACGAAAAAGCATACTTTTGTACAAGTTTTATTAGTGGCATCGAAACCACCTATATTGGGTTTCGGTGTTGGTTTGGCAGAATAGTCAAAAACTTAAAGTCCTTTTCGTGGCATCGAATCCACATTTATGGGGTTTCGGTGCTGGTTTGACCTGCATAAAAAGTTCATACCTTTTGTAAGGATATGTGTACATACACAATTTGAACGAAAAATCATACTTTTGTACAAGTTTTAATAGTGGCATCGAAACCACCTATATTAGGTTTCGGTGTTGGTTTGGCAGAATAGTCAAAAACTTAAAGTCCTTTTCATGGCATTGAATCCAACTCTATGGGGCTTCGGTGTTGGTTTGACCTGCATAAAAAGTTCATACCTTTTGTAAGGATATGTGTACATACAGAATTTGAACGAAAAAACATACTTTTGTACAAGTTTTATTAGTGGCATCGAAACCACCTATATTGAGTTTCAGTGCTGGTTTGGCAGAATAGTCAAAAACTTAAACTCCTTTTCGTGGCATTGAATCCACCTCTATGGGGTTTCGGTGCTGGTTTGACCTACATAAAAAGTTTATACCTTTTGTAAGGATATGCGTACATACACAATTTGAACGAAAAAGTATACTTTTGTACAAGTTTTATTAGTGGCATCGAAACCACCTATATTGGGTTTCGGTGTTGGTTTGGCAGAATAGTCAAAAACTTAAAGTCCTTTTCGTGGCATCGAATCCACATTTATGGGGTTTCGGTGCTGGTTTGACCTGCATAAAAAGTTTATACCTTTTGTAAGGATATGTGTACATGCACAATTTGAACGAAAAAGCATACTTTTGTACAAGTTTTATTAGTGGCATCGAAACCACCTATATTGGGTTTCGGTGTTGGTTTGGCAGAATTGTCAAAAACTTAAAGTCCTTTTCGGGGCATCGAAACCTCATAAGGTTGGTTTCGGTACTGGCTTGCAAGAATGACCGCAAATTTTAAGTCCTTTAGGTGGCATCGAAACAACCTATATAGTGGTTTTAGGGTTTTTTATAATTTTTGGAAATGTTTTTTGTTTGTGTACAAAACTCTAAAATGATCATATAATAAGGACAAAATTTTTACTATGAGATTTTTACATATTTAACATTGTATGTTGTATTTACACAATTACAAAAGACGAGCAAACATATAATACATATGAGATTATCAGAGAACAATAGGTGAACAATCGACGATCTCGTTGACCTGCAGTTAATCCAAAAATGGATGATGCTTCACATAGTCTTGAACATTAACTGCTGCAGCCAAGTTTTCTAAATATACCCAAATGGAACCACATTTTTCTTTGATCAAGTGCAAGTACAGAAATTACATAATTAGGTTTGAGTTGAAGAAAATGCTGAAGATATTGAATAGAATATGGTGAATGAGAACTGGTTTCAGAGCGAAGAGTTGAGTATATTGAGTAGAAGATGTTGTATAGAGTAAATAGAAGAGTTGTTAATATATAGGGAAATTCAGTTGGGAGGGAAAGTGAAAACTAATAAGGGAATGTGAGAAGGAAGGCACAATGTCTGTTCATATTGAAGGTACATGAACATGAAATGGTTCATGTGATTCTAGTGAAAAGACAGGAAACTGAAAAGCCCGATTCGTGCTGGGGGGTATCGAAACCAGCTTTATACCTGATGAACATGAAACGTTCATGTGATTCTAGTGAAAAGACACGAAACTAAAAAGGTTGATTCGTTCTGGGGGGTTTGAAACTAGCTTTATACATGATGAACATGAAACGATTCACGTGATTCTAGTAAAAAGACAGGAAACTGAAAAGGCTGATTCGGTCTTGCGGGTATCGAAACTAGATTTATACATGATGAACAAGAAACATTTCATGTGATTACAGTGAAAAGACAGAACACTGAAAAGGCAGATTCCTTTTAGTGGGATCAAAACCATATTAAGGGGTTTCAGTACTGTATACACTTAGTAGTAGCAAATGTACACAAATTGGTACACCTTTGCAAGAGAAAAAAATATTATACATTATTTTATTACATAGTTCACGTTGGTTCAATTTTGGGACATTTACTTGTAAGGAAATGTGTACATATAGAAATTGTTAACCAAAAGCATACTTTGGTACATGATTTAGAAGGGGGCATCGAAACCACCTATATGGGGTTTCGGTGCTTTTAGTTCCAGTTGGAGGCATCGAACCTAAGTCTATGGGGTTTCGGTGCCAGTTTGACCTGCAGAAAAAAAATTATAAGGTTTTGCTTATATACATAAATTAGTAGGAAGTGTACACAAATTGGTACAAATTTGTAAGAGAAAAAGGTATATACCTTCTTTAGTACACAATTTCACCAAGGTTCAATATCGCGCATGTACTTGTAAAGAAATGTGTACATACACAAATTCCTACCCAAAAGCATACTTTTTTACTTGTTGTATTAGGGGCATCGAAACCACCTATATGGGGTTTCGATGCTTCTGTTTCCAGTAGGCGGCATCGAATCCACCACTATTGGGTTTCGGTGCTGGTTTGACCTGCATAAAAAGTTTATACCTTTTGTATTATACATATTTCAGCAAGGTTCAAAATGGCTCATGTACTTGTAAGGAAATGTGTAGATACACAATTTCATACAAAAAAAAACTTACTTTGGTCCCAGCTTTATAAGGTTTTGTGTATATACATAAATTAGTAGCAAATGTACACAAATTGGTACAAATTTGTAAGAGAAAACGGTATATACCGTTTTTAGTACACAATTTCACCAAGGTTCAATATCGTGCATGTACTTGTAAAGAAATGTGTACATACACAAATTCCTACCCAAAATCATACTTTTGTACTTGTTGTATAAGGGGCATCGAAACCACCTATATGGGGTTTCGGTGCTACTATTTTCCAGTAGGGGACATCGAATCCACCTCTATGGGGTTTCGGTGATGGTTTGACCTGCATAAAAAGTGTATAACTTTTGTAAAGATATGTATACATACACAATTTGAACGAAAAAACATACTTTTGTACAAGTTTTATTAGGGGCATCGAAACCACCTATATTGGGTTCCGGTGCTGGTTTGGCAGAATTGTCAAAAACTTAAAGTCCTTTTCGTGGTATCAAATTCACCTCTATGGGGTTTCGGTGCTGGTTTGACCTGCATAAAAAGTTCATACCTTTTGTAAGGATATGTGTACATACACAATTTGAACGAAAAATCATACTTTTGTACAAGTTTTATTAGTGGCATCGAAACCACCTATATTAGGTTTCGGTGTTGGTTTGGCAAAATAGTCAAAAACTTAAAGTCCTTTTCATGGCATTGAATCCAACTCTATGGGGTTTCGGTGCTGGTTTGACCTGCATAAAAAGTTCATACCTTTTGTAAGGATATGTGTACATACACAATTTGAACGAAAAAGCATACTTTTGTACAAGTTTTATTAGTGGCATCGAATCCACCTATATTGGGTTTTGGTGCTGGTTTGGCAGAATAGTCAAAAACTTAAACTCCTTTTCGTGGCATCGAATCCACCTCTATGGGGTTTCGGTGCTAGTTTGACCTGCATAAAAACTTTATACCTTTTGTAAGGATATGCGTACATACACAATTTGAACGAAAAAGCATACTTTTGTACAAGTTTTATTAGTGGCATCGAAACCACCTATATTGGGTTTCGGTGTTGGTTTGGTAGAATAGTCAAAAACTTAAAGTCCTTTTCGTGGCATCGAATCCACATTTATGGGGTTTCGGTGCTGGTTTGACCTGCATAAAAAGTTTATACCTTTTGTAAGGATATGTGTACATACACAATTTGAACGAAAAAAACATACTTTTGTACAAGTTTTATTAGTGGCATCGAAACCACCTATATTGGGTTTTGGTGTTGGTTTGGCAGAATTGTCAAAAACTTAAAGTCCTTTTCGGGGCATCGAAACCTCCTAAGGTTGGTTTCGGTACTCGCTTGCGAGAATGACCTCAAATTTTAAGTCCTTTAGGTGGCATCGAAACAACCTATATAGCGGTTTTAGGGTTTTTTATAATTTTTGGAAATGTTTTTTGTTTGTGTACAAAACTCTAAAATGATCATATAATAAGGACAAAATTTTTACTATGAGATTTTTACATATTTAACAGTGTATGTTGTATTTACACAATTACAAAAGACGAGCAAACATATAATACATATGAGATTATCAGAGAACAATAGGTGAACAATCGATGATCTCGTTGACCTGCAGTTAATCCAAAAATGGATGATGCTTCACATAGTCTTGAACATTATCTGCTGCAGCCAAGTTTTCTAAATATACCCGAATGAAACCATATTTTTCTATGATCAAGTGCAAGTACAGAAATTACATAATTAGGTTTGAGTTGAAGAAAATGCTCCATCTTTATAATGAAGATGTTTGATTTCGGAAGTTTTACCTAATGCGTTATCAGTTATCTCATCTTGTAGCTTGTAAGATTTAGGACATATGTAGGTGTTCTCCTGAAACATGAACATAATCGAAAACATAATGAGTTTCTAAAGATTCATTGATTATATGGGTGAAAGTAATATCAAAATAGGTTGAGTTCTTTACAGACCGGATTATTAATCATTTTAGCTTCGGAGTCGTCAACCAACAGCGTGTTTCCTTCGTTATACTAAGGCATATTAGCCCACACGCGCCTCAGATTTTTGGTAAATATATTTGGTTCGGAGGGATGTTGTTCGCAGTGACTTTGATCCTGCATAATTGTAACGCCCGTGTTTTGGGCCTAGATGTTTTAGAGGTTGAATCGGGTCGGTCATGAACGGTTCGAATCCTTTAGGGGTGGTTTAGAGAACACCTAGTTCGGGATGCTTTAAAAATATTGAAAAATATCTAAAAATCCTCATTTATTATATAAATGGTTACGGTGAAAACAATTTTACAAAATGTGATTTGGAAATACTACATTTCGGTGTAGTGACCAAATTGCAGTTTTTGCAAAAGTTGACCAGTGACTGTTTTGTTAAGGATTGAAACTTTGAATCTTTAAGGAGCTAATTTTACCAAAATGTTTTTTATTAGATTTCTCTTTAATTTGGGAGTTTTAGTAAAGATTTAATTAAGGGAATTAAGATAGAAATTCCATTTTGACTTTTTATAACTACCTTACGATACTTTTTCCCTCTTTTCATTTTCTCTCAACTTCCACTCAGCCAAACACATTTCCCTCACCAAATAATCTCTGGTTTTCATCCCTTTTGCTGAGATTTTATTCTTCTAAGGATTTCCAACCTTTGCTTCACTATATCCTTTTGTTTTTACTTTGGATTTTCAAGAAATCTTGCCCAAATTGAGGAGAAATCAGCCATTAGAGGTAAGCTTCGTCATTCTCCTCTAATGATCAGTTCTTTACTGAAATTCCCAAGTTATCAATCCTTTGTTAATGATTTTTGAGTTGTTTTAATGTTAGAAGCAAGAAATTGTTGTAAAACTCAAGATTCTTAGTGAGATCTTGATGATTTTCGTAACTCTTGTAACACCCCAATTTTGGGCTTGGAAGTTTAGGGTCTGTACCGGACCGGTCTGTTTTTCGGTTCGAATATAAAAGGACGTTTTAGGAAAGCCTATTTCGGGATGCTTTAAAAATATGGAAAATATTTAAAAATTCTCTTTTAATATATATAAGAGAGTGGTGAAATCAATTTTACAAAATAAGGTTTGGAAATACTACATTTCGGTGTAGTGACTAAAATGCGATTTTTGAAAAGTTTAGTGGTGACTGTTTTGTAAGGATTGAAACTTTGAATCTTTAAGGAGCTAATTTACCCCAAAATGATTTCTCCAGATTTTTCCTTAATTTAGATGATTCAATTGATGTTTTAATTAATTAAAAGAAAAAAGGAAACCACTTTTTAGAATTTCATAACTAACTTTTCCTAAAATTTTCTCATTTCTTGTTCTCTCAAAATTCCATCATCCAAACACTTTTCTCCAGCAACTTTTTCATTGATTTCCACTTCAATTGATGAGATTTCTATCATCAATAAGTTCCTAATCAATCCTACATCAAATCCTTTTGATTTCCTCATTGAATTTTCAATGAAATTGGCTCAAATCAAGGAGAAATCACCATTTAGAGGTAAGATTGTTCTTCTCCTCTAAATACTAATTTCTTTACTGAAATTCTCAAGTTGTCAATCCTTAATTTAAGTTTTATAAATGGTTTTAATGGTAGAAACTTGATTTTGGCTTAAAACTCAAGATTTGGAAGAAATCTTGAAGAATTTCGTTGTGATTGTTTGGGCTCTGTTTTGAGATGATTCTTAAATGTAATTTGGTTGTCTAATGATGTGTAAATGAGGTTTTATCAATGCAATCCCGAATAGGTTGAATTTCCTAAGTTTTTGCTTATGAAAATGGTGGTTTTTTAGATGATCTTGGTGTTCTATTATAGCTGGAGGTATAAGGACAAGTTTAGGTTTATTTTGGATGTTGATTGATGTTTAGAAATGGTTAGAAGTGATGGATCTTGGTTGGGTTAAGTTTTGGAAGAGTTTGGAGGTGATTTCGGTTGTGTTTGGTAGCCGAAATGTTGGCTTTAGGTAAAGCAACGAGTTTAAGTGTGTTGGCTGAAGATTTCAATGCAAGGTGATGCATTAATCCTCTCCTTTGATGTGTTTAAAACAGGGGAGGCATCTTCGGACACCTTTGGAGTTGATCCGGAGGCTTGATCGGCGTTTCGGCAAGCTTGCGAAACGGAATTGATGAGTGGAGTTTGGTTTCCAGCTTTGGAACAAATGTTTGAAGGTTTTGGGAGCTTAGTTTAAGTCTAAGCAACTTAACTAAGCTCAAGAGTAAGTTTTCGGAGAAACTCTCTTGGATGAGCCATGAAGTGGTTCGATGCATTGGATATAATTTGCATGTATAAATTCTGTTTTGAAAGCAAGTTTTGGCATTGTTAATGCTGGTTTTGAAAGCCATATGTCGAAGGATACTCAAGGTAAGAGATCCTTGGTTTTTACATATTGTAAATGTGGATTTGATGCATAGTGATGCATGATGTTAAATGGCTTTGTTTAATGCTTTAAAACAGTGGATTGTTGATGTTATATGATGTATATTGGCAAGTGATGTTATGGTTTTAAAGTACTTGAATCGGATATAGTTAGCCGACTATAGGATTGGGTGCACCGTGAATAAAGTCGCCTTGGATGTTGAGGGGTTGTGATTGTACCGAAAACTCCATCCAAGTATCCTAACGAGAGAGGTAAGATCACAATGGTGGTTAAAAGTCCGTGTGTGGATCTTGTTAAGGTCACAACGGTGGTTAAAAGTCCGTGTGTGGACCTTGTGTTATGTGTCACGTACTCTCGTTAGGAAGTTATACAACTATCGATGAGTGATGTTGAGGGGTTGTGATTGTACCGTAAACTCCATCACGGGTGTTGAGGGGTTGTGATTGTACCGTAAACTCCACCTTATGTTGTTCGGTAGTGTGTATGAAGCGTGTGGGACAACGCTTGTAATCCGCATATCCGATTGTGTTTTGTGTTGTAAAATTTATGAATTATCACTTGAAAGCCAATATGTTGAATTGATGTAATGAAGCATGAGATGCTTGTAAAGTATGCAAGGTTGCATAAAAAGAGTTAAGCTTGTGTTTTTAAGCTTGTTGAAAGTGTTTTCTAAAAAGGCATTATTGTGTTGTTTTCTTTAGAGCTTGCCTCACTAAGCTATTGTGCTTACGCTCTCTCTTTTGTACCAATAATGTAGACAATTGAAGTGTTTGAGGGCAGCAAGGAAGCTAAGAGTCCAACGGAAACTAAGCTCATGTATGGTGATGTTTTCATACACTATTAGTTTTGGTAATTTGGCAATGGGAACCTAAGGTTGTGTTTTTGGGAGATGTTTTGGACTCCCTAGTTTGTGGCATGTTGCTTTTGATGTTTTGGATTTGTAACTGGCCTTTTGATGCTTATTTTGGAGTTTGGTTGGTTGTTTGGTTTTGGATATTAGGATGCATGCCTATAGACATGTGATGTTTAATGTTTGATGCCATGAATGTGTTTTGAAGTTGCAAACATGTACCTTATATGTATGATGACTTGTTGGCATGTGTAGGAAGTCAATAGGATGTGATTGAATGGATTTTTGTATGAAAAACCAGCAAAATCTACAGCTTCTGGGCAAATCGTATCGGAACGGGCATTAGCGTTTCGAAACGGGGGCCTGTAATGGCCTTCGTGTTTCGAAACGGCTGGAGGCTGTTTCGAAACGTTTTGGATACTGTCAAGCCTTGTTTCGATACAAGTCTCGAAACGAACCCGTGTTTCAGAACGGTCAACACTGTTTCGAAACGGGTGACCGTTGGGCACTGATTTGAATGGTGTAAAGGTTTGCAAGCTTTACGTTTTAGTCTTGAATGTTGTATTCACAATTATATGAGTTTGAGATCACCGATTAAGGTGAAATTTGACAGAGATGCATGTAATGTGACTAATTTAATATTGGTAACTTAAAAATCAGTTAAGACCTTCTAATTTCCAGAATTTACATTTTGGTCCCTAATATTTGTATTTTTGCGCAATTGAGTCCCTCATGTTGTTCGATTGATGTGCTTTTCACCTGTATGTTTCATGCGTGCTCACATAGGGTTAATTTGTATCTAGATAAGATTAAAAGGAAAAAAAGGTCGTTAATCAAGGTTGACTTTCGGGTTGACTTTGGTTTTCCCCGTGTAATCTTCGTAGTTCGGGTCAACCGTCTAGGCCGGGCTAAGGGGGTTACATTTGGTGGTATCAGAGCCAAGTTCTCGTGTAAATGGGAATGGTTATGTGGGTGATGTATGTGTATTTGCATGATATGCCTTTCGGATGAAAGAATGTTGTTTGAATTGTGATGTATGGTTGCAAATGTGATGCTATGCTATGTTGAAGCATGTTAGGGGGACCCATTGCCATATCAAAACTAATGAAAGGAATTGTTTTTGGAAAATGAGCTTGAGTTCTTGGATTACTTACCTTGTTGAGCCTAATTATGTTTGTTGCATTTGTGTCAGTGCATTGTTTTTTATAAATGGGGCCTCGTAGAAAGACGAGGATGAATACGAGAGCTATGGCTCAGAATGAGAATGAGGAAAACGCTGATAATGTTGTGGATTTACCTCCTCCCCTGGTGGTGGACCACCTGGCGGTGATGGTGCTGGGGGTGAAAATGCTGGTGTTGGTGCTGGGGTCGCTGGACCTGAAGGTGTGCAGGGGCAAGCTGCTCCTGACATGACTATTTTGATTCAGGCTATTGCGGGAGCCTTTTAGGCAGCAGTAGCTGGAGCTCAAGGAGCTGCGCATCGGGGTGATGCTAACTTGAGATTACCTTTGGAACGTCTTCGCAGTCTAGGAGGGACTGAGTTCAGAGGTTTATCTCCTGAAGGTTCTGAATCTTGGTTGGAAAGCAGCAAGAGGATTGTGGGGTAAATGAATTGCAACAATGTACAGAAGTTGGGTTGTGTGGTATCGCTGTTGCATGATGATGCGTATACGTGGTGGACGACCATTGTCTCCGGAATGGAGGAAAATGATGTGACTTGGACGTTCTTCTTGAACGCGTTCAAGTGAAAGTATCTAGGTGTGCGATACCTAGATGAAAAGAAAAGAGAATTCATGTCTCTTGTGCAAGGAAGCATGACGGTGGCTGAGTATGAGATCCAGTTTGTCCGCCTTAGCCAGTACGCACCTGAGCTAATCCTTGATGAGCGGGAGAGGTGTGAACGTTTCCGTTATGGTTTGGTGACGGACGTGAAGACTTTCATGCTTGCTGCTGAGTATACAGATTTTGATGTGCTGGTGAGTAGAGCGAAGGACATTGAGCAGAACTTGGGTCTGTCTCCCAGAGGTGTTAGTTCTAGCTCAGGCAAAAGAGCTGTTGATTATAGTTCCGGTGGTGAACAGAACAAGAGAGGACGTGATAAGAGGTATCAGTCTTCTGCTAGGCGTGGTGGTGGAGGACATGGTGCGCCTGTTCAGGGAGACAAGTTGAGAGCTGATCAGAACACGTGCTGGACGTGTGGATCTCGTGGCCATATGAGGCGAGATTGTCCTCGAGCAGCGAGGGAGGTTCAGGCTCCGGTAGCAGTGACCGGTAATTCATGCTGGAATTGTGGTTTGGCAGACCACATGAGGAGAAAGTGTCCTTTGTTGGCCGGTGGTGGTCAAGGACGTACTCCTGGGGTAGTTGCACCACAGAGAGGTCGTGGGCGCGGCCGTGGTAATTTCCAGCGTAGAGAGGATGGTGGGAGGAATGTGGCTCATGTGGTGGCTGTTTAACCTGAGGGTGGTGGCCAGGCTCGAGTGTATGCTCAGCATGAGGGGAGAAATGATACGGATGTGATCGCATGTACTTTTACTTTGCAATCCTTATCATTACTTTCCTTGATTGATTCTGGATCTACACACTCATACATATTGCGTGAACATGCTCAATTGCTTGGTTTACCTATTGAGTCCTTAGATGTTGGTATGCGTGTAACTAGTTCCTTTGGTGAGACCGTTGTGACACGGAAGTTGTATAGAAGATGTCCCTTGGAAGTGCAAAACCATATTTTTCTTGTTGATCTCATGGAATTGCCATTCTATGGTTTTGATGTAATCCTTGGTATGAATTGGCTTGTTGAGCATCGAGCTATAGTGGATTTTGAGAACAAGCGAGTTTTGTTGAAGCTTGCGGATGACTACGAGGTAGTGGTGGTTGGTGAGAATGTGAAGTTTCTTACCAATGTGGTGTCTTCATTGGAAGCGAGTCGAATGCTGAGGCAGGGTTGTGAGGCTTATCTGGCCTTTGTGATGAATCCTAGCTCTAAGGAGTTGCGGGTTCAAGATATCAGGACGGTGCGAGAGTTTCCTGGAGTGTTTCCGGAGGAGTTACCTGGATTGCCTCCTAGTCGAGAGGTGGAGTTTGGAATTGAGTTGTATGAAAACATAACTCCAGTGTCCATTACTCCTTACCGAATGGCACCTAAGGAGTTGAAGGAGCTGAAGACGCAACTTCAGGAGTTGCTTGATCGTGGTTTCATTCAGCCGAGTGTATCACCTTGGGGTGCACCGGTCTTGTTTGTGAAGAAGAAGGATGGCACTAGGAGAATGTGCATCGATTATCGTCAGCTGAACAAGTTGACTATCAAGAATCGGTATCCTTTGCCGAGGATTGATGATCTTTTTGATCAGTTTCGGGGAGCGGCTGTGTTCTCTAAGATTGACTTAAGGTCAGGTTATTATCAGCTTAAGGTGAAGGATGTGGATGTGCCAAAAACAGCCTTGAGAACGAGGTATGGACATTATGAGTTTCTTGTGATGCCGTTTGGCTTGATGAATGCTCCTGCAGCTTTTATGGACATGATGAATAGAGTGTTCCATGAATACTTGGACAATTTTGTTGTGGTGTTCATTGATGATATCCTTGTGTACTCTCGTACTGAGGGGGAGCATGAGGGGCATTTGCGGATTGTGTTGCATGCGCTGTTGGAGAATCAGCTTTATGCTAAGCTAAGCAAGTGCGAATTCTGGCTTAGGGAAGTTGTTTTCCTTGGTCATGTGGTTTCTGCTGAGGGGATCCGAGTTGATCCTCAGAAGATTGAGGCGGTGATGAATTGGAAGCCTCCTAAGTTTGTTCATGAAGTCTGTAGTTTCCTTGGATTGGCAGGGTACTATCGGAGGTTTGTGGGTGGATTTTCAAAGATTGCTGCACCTTTGATGAAGTTGTTGCAGAAGGATGTCAAGTACGAATGGACAAATGCAAGACAGCAGGCTTTTGAGAAGCTTAAGGCAGCTTTGACGCAAGCTCCTATCTTGGTTCAACCTGAATCAGGGAAATAGTTTGTAGTGTACAACGACGCATCCTATGTGGGTTTGGGATGTGTGTTGATGTAGGAGGGTAAGGTGGTGGCTTATGCATCGCGTCAGTTGAAGGTGCATGAGCGCAATTACCCTATGCGTGATATTGAGTTAGCTGCGGTGGTCTTTGCTTTGAAAATTTGGAGACATTACATGTATGGTGAGAAGTGTACTGTGTACACGGATCACAAAAGTTTGAAGTATTTGATGTCTCAGAAAGAGTTGAATCTTAGGCAACGACGTTGGGTGGAGTTTCTTAAAGATTACGATCTGACGATCGAGTACCATCATGGGAAAGCTAATGTTGTAGCGGATGCCTTAAGTAGAAAAGTGGCAGTGGAGTTGAGGGCTATGTTTGCCAGCTTGAGTATTTCGCGAGATGGGGGTCTTGTGGCTGAATTGCAAGTGAAACCATCTTTGGTTCAGTTGATAAAGGATAAGCAGTTGTTGGATGATTCTTTGGTACCACATGTCAGGATATTGTTGAGGATAGACCATCGGATTTCTGTTTTAATGATGATGGGGTTCTATGTTTTGGGAGTCGGATGGTAGTGCCGAATGATGCTGAGTTGAGGCGTACTATTCTGACTGAGGCTCATAGCAGTCCTTTTGCTATGCACCCTGGTAGTACTAAGATGTATCGTGATCTTAAGGATGAGTACTATTGGGTGGGTTTGAAGAAGGATGTTGCGGAGTACGTGAGTAAGTGCATGGTTTGTCAGCGGGTTAAGGCTGAACATCAGTTTCCTTCTGGGTTGTTGCAACCGTTGAGGATTCCTGAGTGGAAGTGGGAAAGGATTACCATGAACTTTGTGTCTGGTTTGCCTTTGTCGCCATCGAAAAAGAATTCGGTGTGGGTGATTGTGGATCGCCTTACGAAGTGTGCGCATTTCTTACCTGTGCATACTACGTATACCTTGGACAAGCTTGCAGAGTTGTACATTGCTGAGATTGTGCGGTTGCATGGTGTGCCAAAGTCTATAGTGTCGGATAGGGATCCGAGGTTTACATCGCGTTTTTTGGAGTGTTTGCATCAAGCTTTGGGTACACGGTTGAATTTCAGTACTTCTTATCATCCACAGTCGGATGGACAGTCTGAGCGTGTTATCCAAGTGCTGGAAGATATGTTGAGGTGCTGTGTGATTGAGTTTCGGGGTTCTTGGGAGAAGCATTTGCCTTTGGTGGAGTTTTCTTATAACAATAGCTACCAGACAAGTATTCAAATGGCACCTTATGAAGCCTTGTACGGGAGGAAGTGCAGAACTCCTCTTTGCTGGGCTGAAACAGGTCAGAAGTTGGTTTCGATGCCGGCTTTGTTAAAAGGAACCACTGAGAAGGTGAAGCTCATTTGTGAGCGTTTGAAGGCAGCTTCTGATAGACAGAAGTCTTACGCGGATTTGAAGCGTAAGGAGATTGAGTTTGCGGTTGGTGACCGTGTGTTCTTGAAGGTTTCGCCTTGGAAGAAGGTGATGAGGTTTGGTCGTAAGGGTAAGTTGAGCCCTAGGTATATTGGACCATACGAGGTGATTGAACGTGTGGGTCCTGTTGCGTACAAGCTGAGGTTACCGCAAGAGTTGGAAAAGATACATGATGTGTTTCATGTCTCTATGCTTCGGAGGTATAGATCTGATCCTTCGCATGTTATGCCTATGGAGGAAGTGGAGTTGAATCCAGACTTGACCTATGATGAGGAGCCGGTTGAAATTCTGGATTCGGACAGTAAAGTTCTCTGAGGAAAAACCATTGAATTGGTTAAGGTGTTGTGGAAGCATCGTGGTGTTGAGGAAGCCACGTGGGAAAGGAAGGATGACATGAAGAAGCAGTTTCCGTACCTCTTTCCTCCAGGTAAATTTCGAGGACGAAATTTCTTAAGGGGGGAGAGTTGTAACACCCCAATTTTGGGTTTGGAAGTTTAGGGTCTGTACCAGACCGATCTGTTTTTCGGTTCGAATATAAAAGGGCGTTTTAGGAAAGCCTAGTTCGGGATGCTTTAAAAATATGGAAAAAATTTAAAAATTCTCTTTTAATATATATAAGAGAGTGGTGAAATCAATTTTACAAAATAAGGTTTAGAAATACTACATTTCGGTGTAGTGACTAAAATGCGATTTTTGAAAAGTTTAGTGGTGACTGTTTTGTAAGGATCGAAACTTTGAATCTTTAAGGAGCTAATTTACCTAAAAATGATTTCTCCAGATTTTTCCTTAATTTAGATGATTCAATTGATGTTTTAATTAATTAAAAGAAAAAGGGAAACCACTTTTTAGAATTTCATAACTAACTTTTCCTAAAATTTTCTCATTTCTTTTTCTCTCAAAATTCCATCATCCAAACACTTTTCTCCAGCAACTTTTTCATTGATTTCCACTTCAATTGATGAGATTTCTATCATCAATAAGTTCCTAATCAATCCTACATCAAATCCTTTTGATTTCCTCATTAAATTTTCAAGGAAATTGGCTCAAATCAAGGAGAAATCACCATTTAGAGGTAAGATTGTTCTTCTCCTCTAAATAATAAGTTCTTTACTGAAATTCCCAAGTTGTCAATCCTTAATTTAAGTTTTATAAATGGTTTTAATGGTAGAAACTTGATTTTGGCTTAAAACTCAAGATTTGGAAGAAATCTTGAAGAATTTCGTTGTGATTGTTTGAGCTCTGTTTTGAGATGATTCTTAAATGTATTTTGGATGTCTAATGATGTGTAAATGAGGTTTTATCAATGCAATCCCGAATAGGTTGAATTTCCTAAGTTTTTGCTTATGAAAATGGTGGGTTTTTGAGATGATTTTGGTGTTCTGTTATAGCTGGAGGTATAAGGACGAGTTTAGGTTTATTTTGGATATTGATTGATGTTTAGAAATGGTTAGAAGTGATGGATCTTGGCTGGGTTAAGTTTTGGAAGAGTTTGGAGGTGATTTCGATTGTGTTTGGTAGCCGAAATGTTGGCTTTAGGTAGAGCAGCTAGTTTAAGTGTGTTAGCTGAAGATTTCAATGCATGATGATGCATTAATCCTCTGCTTTGATGTGTTTAAAACAGGGGAGGCATCTTCAGACACCTTTGGAGTTGATCCGGAGGCTTGATCGGCGTTTCGGCAAGCTTGCGAAACGGAATTGGTGAGTGGAGTTTGGTTTCCAGCTTTGGAACAAATGTTTGAAGGTTTTGGGAGCTTAGTTTAAGTCTAAGCAACTTAACTAAGCTCAAGAGTAAGTTTTCGGAGAAACTCTCTTGGATGAGCCATGAAGTGGTTCGATGCATTAGATATAATTTGCATGTTTAAATTCTGTTTTGAAATCATGTTTTGGCATTGTTAATGCTGGTTTTGAAAGCCATATGTCGAAGGATACTCAAGGTAAGAGATCATTGGTTTTTACATATTGTAAATGTGGATTTGATGCATAGTGATGCATGATGTTAAATGGCTTTGTTTAATGCTTTAAAACAGTGGATTGTTGATGTTATATGAAGTATATTGGCAAGTGATGTTATGGTTTTAAAGTACTTGAATCGGATTTAGTTAGCCGGCTATAGGATTGGGTGCACCGTGAATAAAGTCGCATTGGATGGTTAGGGGTTGTGATTGTACCGAAAACTCCATCCAAGTATCCTAACGAGAGAGGTAAGATCACAACGGTGGTTAAAAGTCCGTGTGTGGATCTTGTTAAGGTCACAACGGTGGTTAAAAGTCCGTGTGTAGACCTTGTGTTATGTGTCCCGTACTCTCGTTAGGAAGTTATACAACTACCGATGAGTGATGTTGAGGGGTTGTGATTGTACTGTAAACTCCATTACGGGTGTTGAGGGGTTGTGATTGTACCGTAAACTCCACCTTATGTTGTTCGGTAGTGTGTATGAAGCGTGTGGGATAACGCTTGTAATCCGCGTATCCGATTGTGTTTTGTGTTGTAAAAGTTATGAATTATCACTTGAAAGACAATATGTTGAATTGATGTAATGAAGCATGAGATGCTTGTAAAGTATGCAAGGTTGCATGAAAAGAGTTAAGCTTGTGTTTTTAAGCTTGTTGAAAGTGTTTTCTAAAAAGACATTATTGTGTTGTTTTCTTTAGAGCATGCCTCACTAAGCTATTGTGCTTACGCTCTCTCTTTTGTAGCAATAATGTAGACAATTGAAGTGTTTGATGGCAACAAGGAAGCTAAGAGTCCAAGGGAAACTAAGCTCATGTATGATGATGTTTTCATACACTATTAGTTTTGGTAATTTGGCAATGGGAACCTAAGGTTGTGTTTTTAGGAGATGTTTTGGACTCCCTAGTTTGTGGCATGTTGCTTTTGATGTTTTGGATTTGTAATTGGCCTTTTGATGCTTATTTTGGAGTTTGGTTGGTTGTTTGGTTTTGGATATTAGGATGCATGCCTATAGACATGTGATGTTTAATGTTTGATGCCATGAATGTGTTTTGAAGTTGCAAACATGAACCTTATATGTATGATGACTTGTTGGCATGTTTAGGAAGTCAATAGAATGTGATTGAATGGATTTGTGTATGAAAAACCAGCAAAATCTGCAGCTTCTGGGCAAACCGTATCGGAACGGGCACTAGCGTTTTGAAACGGGGGTCTGTAATGGTCTTCGTGTTTCGAAACAGCTGGAGGCTGTTCCGAAACGTTTTAGCTACTGTCAAGCCCTGTTTCGATACAAGTCTTGAAACGAACCCGTGTTTCGGAACGTTCAACGCTGTTTCGAAACGGGTGACCGTTGGGCACTGATTTGAATGGTGTAAAGGTTTGCAAGTTTTACGTTTTAGTCCCGAATGTTGTATTCGCAATTATATGAGTTTGAGATGTCCAATTAAGGTGAAATTTGACAGAGATGCATGTAATGTGACTAATTTAATATTAGTAACTTAAAAATCAGTTAAGACCTTCTAATTTCCAGAATTTACATTTTGGTCCTTAATATTTGTATTTTTGCGCAATTGAGTCCCTCATGTTGTTCGATCGATGTGCTTTTCATCTGTATGTTTCATGTGTGCTCACATAGGGTTAATTTGTATCTAGATAAGATTAAAAGGAAAAAAAGGGTCGTTAATCAAGGTTGACTTTGGTTTTCCCCGTGTAATCTTCGTAGTTCGGGTCAACCGTCTAGGCCGGGCTAAGGGGGTTACAAATCTAATTTAAGCTCTGTTTTGAGCTTGATTTCTAATGTGTTTTGGAAGATAATTGATGTTATGAATGAGGTTTTAACAAATGATTCCCTAATAGGTTTGTATAACTATGTTTTAGATGCTAGATTTGTGGTTTTTGGAGTGTTCTTGGTGTTCTGTTGTTGCTGGAGATATAAGGACGTGTTTGTGGTGATTTTTGTTGTTGATTGAGGTTTAGAAGGGTTTAGAATTGATAGATCTTGGCTGGGCTTTGATTTGAGAAAGTTTAGAGGTGATTTCGGTTGTTTCGGATAGCCGAAATGGTGCTTTTGAGTAGTGCAGCGAGTTTGAATGAGTGGTTGGTGATTTCAGTGCATGATGATGCATTAATCATATGCTCTTATGTGTAATAAACAGGGGAGACATCTTTAGATGCTTTTGGTGTTGATCCGGAGGTGCCGGTGTAACGGGGTTTTTTTTGGCAAATCAAGTTCCCGCTACTTTGAAAAATATTCAATTTAATTTGAAAAAGGGGAATTTTAAAATTGATTCAGGTTTTTGGAAAAACCTTTTAAAAAAATCTTTTTTCGGTTTGGAGTCGCCACCGGCCACTATGGTAGGCCAGGCATCGTAAAAAAACAAAATCCAGAGATTCGTTTGAAAGGGTTCGGGAGTTGGTTACGTGTGGGGAAGGGTTAGCACCCCCATCACGCCCGGAAATCGGTACCAAAACAATTGTTGCTTTTAATTGATGGAAATTATCTGAAATTTAAAATGAATTTAATTAGTGGTTCTAGATTGAAAATTAGGCTTTAACCACGAGCTTTTCAAACGGGTGGTATCGAATTAATTAAACATTTAATTAAAAAGGATGACGGTACACCGGACCAAAGACTAAACCGACATCATATAAGACTGACTGCCGTGTTAGTTTAGGGTTCGGATCTCGTACATCACCTTTATGCATGATGCAAGCAATTAAAGGATGATGCTATGGTCTTGTTCGTTTTAACCTCGAATTTACCTTTAGACGATTCGAATTAATCCGAATATTCGCGGGACATCCAATAAGTTAGGCTAGTCGACCCGAATACGCGAATTAATAAGTATCTCCGTTTTATAATTAAAATTAATTATCATGCAAATCAAGACATTAAAAATCACATGAATGACATTTAGAATGCATGTCACAAAATGCAAATTCAAACGACATTAAAAAGCATATAACAAATATATTCGAATGGCATGAAAACTAGTTAAGAAACACACATAAAAAAAAACAAGCATGCAAAATACTATATGGCAAAGCTACATTAAATGCATAAAATTAAATGTGCTAGACTTAAAACATATGACCACATAAACAAACATTAACCACATATCATATATTTACATCAAATGAACATAACAACATGGCAAAAATATATATTAGATACAAACATGTATTAAAAAGGTAAAACGCACGAATGACAACGTACAACATAGCTAAAATAAAATGCAAGGCAGACAAGTTAAAATGCTCCAAGTTAGAGCCCAAAAACTGTAATAAAACCATTTTAGAAACAAATTAAAACACGGAGAGGGGACTTAATTAAAAGGATGCAGCAAATATCAGGGACCAAAACAGAAATTTCCCCACTCGCAAATTGATTGAAACCAAACTTGGGACGAAATTGAAAAGACTGAAAAACGCATAAGGATCGTGGGCGTAATTTAAGAATGCGGAAACCCTCAAGATGTAATTAACGGGACGCGGAAGGTTTTAAACGGGATTATACCAATTAGAAGACATTGAAAAGCTATAAAAGGGGGATTAAAAATCAATTTCAGCCTTTTGTTCCTTTTTTACAAACCCTAAAAGATGAGAGACCCCCCTCTCTGTTTTCTCTCAGGCGCCGCAAGGGTTCCGGTCGCCGTTGCCGACGCCAGAACCCTAAAAAAAGTTTTTCCTTTCAAAACCAAAAATGCCCCTTTTTTACTATCCCCGAAACCCAAACCGAAATCCTCCGTTCGTGAAACCAAAAACCCAAAAACTTTTCTGTTTTTCGCCTTAGAAACCCAAATCAAAACCCAACACCCTATTCAAATCTGTCTTTTTCCGATTCACCACAGACGACCTCAAGGAGGTCGAAGGGTTTGTCACCCCCAAGAAAAGGGGGTGAAGACGCCGAAGCAGCGAAGGTAAAAACGAAAAAAAAACCTTAACTTACTGTTTTTTATTTTTACAATGCGAAACCGAAATGGACAAGAAATACCTCTGAAACTTCTCTTCGTATTGCTTTCTGGATATTTTTTATTACAATTGTTCTCTGAAAAAACCAAATGGAAAAATCCCCCTTTTTACATTGCATGAATCCGACTTTTATAAGCCCGGAAATTACATTTTTTCGATTTACATAAATCGGAAGGAAATCTGCTATTGGTTCTGCCCTCATTTGTTTGTATTCATGTGCGCCTCTGATTTTTGTTGATTTTGCCTCTAGAAATGTTTGTTGCGATTTGTTTCTTTGTCTGACATTTTATTTTCTCTTTTTGTTGCATGTGAGCCGTGGCTGCTGGAGAAGGGGACCAGAGGGGCATGGCTCGACGGATCGGCGTCGTGAAGCAATCCATGCCGTCGAAGATGGATCTGGACGGTCTGGAGGCATTCGGAAAGGCACGCAGTGCATCACACGCGCGCGTAGGAGTTGAGGAGACGCAGACGCGCGGGCGCGTGGAGGCTCCAGAAGCTTCTCCGTGTTGATCTCGGCCGTTCGATGAGCCCTTGATCCAATGGTGGAGATTGCGCGGCGCTGAGGCTTGAGGAGAGGCTCCTCTAGGGTTTCTTGTTCAGACATGATCTGGACCGTTAGATCTGTCCCAGATCTAACAGTTGGAATTAGGGGCGACTGCAAGACAAAGTTAGGAGTCATCAGATTAGGGATTTTCGTTGGGCCCGAATTGGGCCATGTAATTATTTTTGGGTTTTGATGGACTTTGAAATAAATAAACTGTGGGCTTTATTTATTTAATATACTGAGCTTGTTTATTTAATGTTTTTGTTTTTTCCAGATTTAATAATAATAATAAATATAATAATAATAGTATGATAATTAATAATTAATAACGTAATAAAGCTAATAGATAATAATAATAATAATAATAATAATAATAATAATAATAATAATAAATAAATAAATAAAATCAATATAATATGGTAGATAGTATTAATAATAATATAAGTAATAAATAATAGATATAATTGATAATAATCGGTAATAGTATTAATAACTATATAGTAATAATAGGTAATAATAATAATATAACAAATGTAATAATAATAATAATAAGATAATACTAATAAGAATTATAATAATAATGATAATAATAATAATAGGATAATAATAGATATAATAATAATAGGTAATAATAATAATATAATACTTATACTATGATAATAATAATAATAGGTAAAAATATGATTGGCAAGTATAATAATAGTAATAATAGATAATATATACTTTTTTTTTCTTTTTTCGCTTTTATTTTCAACTATTAGATATATGTAATGTAACCCCTCGTCCCGGTCCGGACGCTTGACCAGTCCGAGTGGGCCACACGGGGAAAACCGAAGCGAAACCCGTTAAGGTTCCCCCTCGGTTAACGACCCAGAAAATTTCTTTTATTTATCTTGTCTAAATGCATTACCCTTACCTATGTGAAACACGTCAGCGGAAACAAGAGCAATACAAAGATCGACCATTCAAGACATCATTCATAAAACAGCCCATTTTCTGTAATTAAGCAGGCCGTATCGATACACCTGTTAAGGGTATCGATACGCCTTGACCAAAGTCAACACTCAAGGGTCAACACAGGAAGACCGTATCGATACAGCCCTTGAGCGTATCGATACGCCCTTCCCAGTCAACATCTCGTGGTCAACGAGATAAACTCGTACCGATACGCTAACACACCGTACCGATACGGTAATAACTCACCAAAATCTCAGAATTCCAGTGAGCAAAAACCGTATCGATACACCCTCACGTATCGATACGCCCAACCAAACTTGAGTCCTGGAGGCAAGACCGTATCGATACGGCCCTTAGGCGTACCGATACGCCCTGCACTGCAAGACTCCCAAATTTAGCTAAAACATACAAGACTCGAACCTAGATGCAATTTAAGACTTCCTTGGACTCAAACAAGCATTCATACAACCTTTACAGTCCAATATTTAGCCATACAAGCACCCAACATGTACATACATCAAGGAAATCATGCAATTGATCAAAGATGACATTTAAGCATTCAAGGTCTCATACTTCAACATTCAAACACAAAGGCAACCTCAAAAGGCACATGGCCAACACACATGGTAAGCAATTAAGACATGGTTTTACAATCCAAACATGGCATCAACAAGCCACACAAAAACAACATAATTAAGGAGTCTAAACATGCTCCTAAACAACCAACAATAGCACAAATCCCATTGCTTAACTATTACATGTCCAAAGCATTAAAACCCATACTTGATAAACTCAAGGCCAACAACCACACTTGGAGGCCCTCCACTTGCGCAAGCAACCCACGAACTAAGGATCTGCATTGTCGAACAAAGAGAGAGCGTAAGCAATAAGCTTAGTGAGGGTAAGCTCTTTAAAAACAAACCTCGACAATGCAGGGTCCAAGCAAGATCTTAGCCAAGGTAAAAGCATAATTACCAAGAATCCTCAAGAGCCAAAAGTTAAAGATGCATGAACAATATTCAATTATATGCCATGCTCAACAAGCTCTATTTCACAACATATGTAAACACATATAAGTATCCAAGTAGAAGTCACATTCTACAACACATTGATACACATATCAATCAACATTGGCACCTAGCTATGACCCGAATACGCGGATAAACACGTTGGAACTCACATCCAACAACCACTTTACCTCACGGTGGGATTACACTCATCACCGGTCTCGCGGAGGGGATTCCACTCATCCTCACGCCCCGTCGATGAGATTCCACTCACCATCGACTAATATATAAAACAATTTCCGGGCGAACCTGCACTCCTCCTTGGTGACTCAACGCCACCAAGGCCACGCGCGAATTTAGACTTATGTGTGCACACTAACATCCTAATGATCGATCCTTTGTACTCAAGCATACTAGTGCCAACATTTACTCATTCCACATTATTCATCTCAATCAATTCCGTGCTTAGCACGTACCCACCATGATCACAATCATGAACCATTTCCATGCATGCCATAACCATTACAAATCATGCCTCATCTCACATGTATAACACAATATACATAAATCAATCATAACACAAATCATACAAGGCATAAACATCCAAATACAAGTTCATCCAATGGCTCTAGATCAAGTTTAGGATTAGGCTACCACCCTAATCCTAACTCTAGGTGGGTCTACCAAGCCCAACCTAGTCAACATACTCGAACCAACCATTTAAAAACCACTTTAAACATTTAACCACTCACATAAGCTTCCAAGCTCCAAGCCAAGCAAGCAACCACCCTCAAGTTCCCGAATTTCCTCTCGATGCTTCACCAACACAAGTTCCCGCTTCTTTCAAAAATGAGTTGAAATGGAGGAGCTTTTTGGATGGAATAGTGTTTGGGTAGAGAGCTCTCTCTTTTCCCGTTGAAGATGAGAGTGAATAGTGGAAGATGGTGAGAAATGGGTATTTTTAATTGTTTTGTTTAAATTTAAAGGCTAAAGACCACTTTGCCCTTAAAGAATTGGACTATTCACAAAGAAGGTGATCCATGGCTATTTGGGTTTAAATCAAAATATGTTCAACACCATTTATTTTGAAATTAAAACCCGAACATTATTTTAACCATAAAACCGAACCCGAAATAATATTAAAATATTATTTTCACCTAACCCCTGAACCCGAGTGTTACATGTAAAGTAATAAAGCCCATTATTAAATAGAAGAGAAATCGAGTTTAACATCCCGGACAAAATTAGTGATTACAGTTGCCCTCCTTTGCTTATACTTGTAGAACAAGGATAAATCAAAGACCATAAGCACAAATTTTGTCCGACTTTCCTGTTTGGATTCCGAGTCACCATGCACTTGAACTACTGGCGGTTCGAAAGTCGGTACGGGAAAATGCAACGGTCGCGAAGGCTTGAAGCTGTTTTTCTCATTTTAACACTCTTCAACCCTTCGAGGTCCGATCAAACAGATAATTAGCAGAAGCTCCATTCTCCAAGTGCCCGAACGGATAGGCGGGTTCCATTCTCCGAAAGCCCGAACAGATAGGCGGGTTCTATTCTCTGGAAGCCCGAACAGATAGGCGAGTTCCATTCTCCGAAAGCCCGAACAGATAGGCAGATTCCATTCTCCAAAAGCTCGAACAGATAGGCAGATTCCATTCTCCGAAAGCCCGAACAGATAGGCGAGTTCCATTCTCCGAAAGCCCGAACAGATAGGCAGGTTCCATTCTCCGAAAGTCCGAACAGATAGGCGAGTTCCATTCTTCGAAAGCCCGAACGGATAAGCAGATTCCATTCTCTGAAAGCCCAAATGGATAGGCAAATTCTATTCTCTGAAAGCCCGAACAGATAGGCAGATTCTATTCTCTGAAAGCCCGAACAGATAGGCAGGTTCTATTCTCTGAAAGCCCGAACAGATAGGCAGATTCCATTCTCTGAAAGCCCGAACGGATAGGCAGATTCTATTCTCCGAAAGCCCGAACAGATAGGTGGATTCCATTATCTGAAAGCCCGAACAGATAGGCAGATTCTATTCTCTGAAAGCCCGAACAGATAGGCAGGTTCCATTCTCCGAAAGCCCGAACAGATAGGTGGGTTCTATTCTCCGAAAGCCCGAACGAATAAGCAAATTTCCTTTTACGGGGAAAGCTTTAAAATACCTATCGAAAGTAGGTAAAAAATATATGATGATGTGAGTTAGCATGCCCCTAATCCTAGGGATGCCTAACTACAAATGATGTATGAATTAAGACATCAAAATTGCTCGGATGCTTTCTATCTCCGGATCGGTCAATCTCGACCTTCTTCTTCTTTTCTTCTCTTCAATCTCTTTTGGCTTTCTCATCTTTGCCAAATCTCGATCTCTTGGTCTCTTCTCGAAGACGACTACTGACTTTCACTTGTAAGACTGACGTAACCCTTCTCGTAGTGCACATACTCAAAGCATTACCCCCTATTTAAACTAGGTGATCAACCGTTCTCTTCGTCTTTACTGAATGTGACGAATTTTCTCTTTTCTTAACATCGGGGGAACACATGCCCCCAAGTCTCTAAACTTTTCTCTTAAGTTCATTAAGGAGTGCTCGGACGCTTCCACTCTTCTGATTGGTCAATCTCGACCTTCTTCTTATTTTCTTTTTTTTTCTCAATTTCTTCGGGCTTTCTCATCTTTGCCAGATATCAATCTTTTGGTCTCTTCTCAAAAGACGACTGCTGACTTTCACTGGTCAGACCGGTCATAACACTTCTCATAGTGCTTGCTCTCAAAACATTGCCCCCTACTCAATCTGGGTGCTCAACTATTCTCTTCGTCTTAACATGACGACTTTTCTCTTTTCTTAACAATAGGGGAAGCACATGCCCCCAAGTCTCTGAACTTTTTCTCTTGAGTTCATCAAGGTCCACTTCTCATCTTCTGAAGAAATCGAAGCATTCTGACAAAAATTCGCTTCAAGTCCTTGAACTGTAGTATGTAGGAATCTACTACCGTTTGTTGCGTGTAAAAGAGTCTATCGCAATTGTAGTGCAAGTATACACGACGCAAGTAGTAAAGTGATACGAAGTATCGGATATCGTCTCCACAGGGATTGGGCTAATAGCTTCACCTTAATTCACTGCACGAAAGTAAAGAAAATATTTGAGAAGTTGTCACGAGAATAATAAAGTAAACGTAAATAAAAGAGAAGAGAAATCAAGATAGAGAGAATGGGCTGGTATTGAATTGCTCAGTAGTGCAGGTATTGCTGAGTCTAGGAATTCCAGTGCTGTCGTCGTCCCCGTCGCGGCAGCACCTATCGCGGCAGCAGTCCGTTGCTTGTCGCGGCAGCGAACAATCAACTCAGTACTTCAAGTTTGGCAAGAATCCCAGATGTGCCTTGGCCTATCCCTAGGTCCAAGTCTGTCGATGATCACGTCTTTGATGATACCTCCCGGCGTGAATCGAAGGATGAACACCGATGTTGATGAATTCTTCTTTAGCCACTTAACCTCGTCCTATCCCTAGGCCCGAGATAGTTCAACTATAAACTAGAGAACTTGCTCTTATTTCTTTCGTATACTTAACTCTTCCGATGCTAAGTAAATAGATAACCTCACAATGCTCTCATGATGCTCTTGCAAGATATTAATAACCAAAATAAGAGAACTTGAAGTTTATTTTATTGAACTGAAAATTCCTAAAACAAAACAACCCTTGCAACTACTTTACAAATCAACCCGTGGCCCTAGGGGAATTTAGAACTTGTTGTGGGAAGGGAAACAGCTAGAGTTTTGGGAAGGAAGCTAGAGTAAATGGTCCTCCTCCTAGGTTAAGATATATGCCCTTATATAAGCCTTGGGCTCAAGTTATCTAATTTAGCAAGGATTACAACTTTAGATTAAAGTACAACTCTAATAAAGACTAAATCTTTAGAGAATCTCTCTTTAAGTCGTCCTCCTTCTTTCTTGGGATTATCTCTCCTTGAACTTTGGGCTTGGAATATCTTCTGATCTAGGGCTTGGAAAAATATGGTGATTTCACACGACAGACGGGCTGAATTTTCTCTATCTGTCGAGGTCCACTTTGCTTCTTCTCCTCAAAACTGCTGTCGTCCTCTGCTGTCACGGCGGCAACCATGGCAGCATCGTCCTCCTTGACTGCTCGTCTAGTTCCAGCTCTTCTGCTTCATTGCCCAGCGCCTGCCCTTTCCGTCTGCTACAGCAGCAACCTACAAAAATAGCCAATTTTAGTAGAAATTGTGCCTTTTAATATAATTGTGATGTTTAACTGTAAACTGACCTAAATGCAATAAATAATGCTTGAATGTAGCAGAAATATGGGTTAGATAGGGGGTAAATAATAGAAATTTTACACACTCAACACACCCCCAAACTCAAGTTTTTGCTTGCCCTCAAGCAACTGAGACCTAAAAGAAAAATGAAATATTTTTGTTTTGGCTTTCAAACAGTGAACTTTCCTTTACCCGTCGTTCGTTCCCTGTGACGGCAGCACCCTGTCGGATAATCTAGGATCTGTCCGAAATCTCTCTATAGTCCTCGTGCAATGTGTGCATGCTTGTGAACAGTTATATGCCAAGATCCTCTTAGTTTCACTAGAATATTATACTTTAGCTTGTTTAGAGTTTTTTTTCTTATGAGACTCATTTCTTTCTTTTTCTTTACTAGAGCCAGAATCGGGCACCTCTAGTTATTTCCTTTTTTTCTAATTTCTTCTCTTTTCTACTAGAGCCAGTATTTCAGGCACCTCTAGTTAACTGTCTAGAGCCGGTGATAGGTACCTCTAGAAGTTTTTCTCTGGTTGTCTGCCTAGAGCCAGTGATAGGCACCTCTAGGTTTCCTGAGATTCTAGTCTCTTTTCTACTCTAAGTGCTAAGCTTTCTATTCTAGTTTGGCTAAAAGAAGTCTAAGCAGTATAACAGTCACAATGGTGTTTAAGTTTTTCAGAACTATAGAAAGGCTCTAAACTTCTCCTAAAGACTATCCTAAAGGCACTGCCATGACAGAGCTGTCACGGCAGGTAAGTTCAGTTCACAGTTTTCCGCCAAAGTTTTCAATATTTTCATTTTTTTAACAAAAATAAACTAAGTAAAGACACAAAGTTTTAAACTAAGATGCACTCCATTAATGGAGGGATGCCACCCCCAAACTCAAGGGTTGCATTGCCCTCAATGCAAAATGACAGATAAAAAATAAGGCAGTACATCACAAAATATATAGCAGGCAGCAATAATAAGATAAGAAACTTAAATTTTAATCGCTGTCTTCGCTGCTGCTGCTGAGTCTGATCTGGCGGCGGGCTCTGGCTTTCGGAGCTGGTTGGGGCACGGGGGAGGCAGATGTGTTCTTTGCTTTGGCCTCCCGTGGTGGCTGGATCCTGGTCGGGGAGATGTGAGGCGGTTGCTCCACAACATGGATTTCAGAGCTGCTGTTGCTCTCACCGCTGCTGCTGCTGTCACCACTGGTGCTACCATCACCTCCGCTGCTGCTAGCTTTTGGCATGTTACCTTTGTCTGCCATCCGCTTTTGCCTCTTCATCGGTGAGAACTCTTTTGACAAATTCCTCTTGATCGAGGGTTCAGTGTCACTGGCGGCCCAAACAGAAGAGGAGGAGAACCCAGCAACATAGGCATCAAGATCCTCCGATGCCATTCGACGTTTCGTTCCTCGGGCAGATGGTTCGGCATGGGTGCTGCCCGCTGCTGTTGGGGCAAGTGTTGGCGTTGAAGCGGCAGAAGGTGTCCGTGGGGTGGCAGCAGGTGTAGGGGTGTGGGCAGGTGTGGGTACAGTAAAATAATGGGCAGGAAAAGTAGGGAATGCAGCATCAGGGAAATTTAAAGAATTTTGAATAAAAGTTACCGTAGAGGCAGCAAAATCCCTGATGAAAGTCATTAAGCCGAGCTGTCATTCCTCTAGTTTCTGAATGGCAGCTAATATCTGGGCGGAGGTGTCTGTCGGGGCAGCTGCTGCAGCAGTTGGTTCAGTATGAGGCTGTTCTGTTGTATCGGCTGTGGCGGCAGCAGGGTCGAATGACGACAGAGGGGTAGCAACAGTCAGCTCCATAAGGCTGAGGATATTCTTTTCATTCCAACCTCTTCCTTCTTCTATCAAATCCGTGCGCAGCTCTGGGACATTATGGCCTCGACAGAGCGAGGTGATGAGGTATGGAGGGTAGAGGGGACCCATTGGTCTATGCGCACACTCCAAAATACTTTCTCGAATAAAGCTGCCCACATTAATGGGTCGTTCATGTAGAATAGAGTGTATCAACGCTAACCTTGGTTGGTCGACGGTAGTGTTTTGGGATGACAGCATGATCCTCTTCTTTATGAAGGCATTCCACAACTTTGCCTCCAGCAGCAGCTGGGTCCTCCTTACTGTCCTTGGATTCTTCCTGCTAGTGTTCCATTGAGTTCACTCTTCTGTCAATTCTGCCATGACAGCGTCGTAGGCAGCAGTGTCTAATGCGTTCAGAAATTGCTGGTGGGCGTCGTCATTGATACCGATGTAGAAGCCATAGAGGTTATTAATGTATTCTGCTTCAAATGACACCTCCTTCCCTCGAACGAACACTGTTGTTGCTGTCCTACTGCTGATGGCAGCATAAAATTCTCGAACTAGCGTGACATTCATTTCCTCCGGCTGCTCTGCAAAGGTTTGCCACTGTAAAGCTCTGATCTTGCGGGCTATGAATGGTTTGAGGCCCAGATGTTCCTCCGTTGATGTGTAGATAAAGCCTCTTTCTTCCCACATGTCTCTGTTAGCAAAGGGACGTGGGGGAGTTGCTGCCGGTGTGGAACTGGAGGCAGCATTGCGTCGGGTTTTCCTGGAAGACATATTTGTGCAAGGGTTGTGAAAAGCAAATGAAAGTAAAAGAAACTAAAGAGGTAGAGTAAGTACGAAAAGCAGAAGTGAGTGAAAATGAAACGGGGTTATATAAAGAGGAATTTGCTGCCCGTTGAAGCTGTAACGGCCTGCGCGAATAACGGGGCCAGTTGTTGTACGCTAGCGTGTCGGACGCGTCTGACACACGTTTCCGCGTCTGTTGCGCGTCTGTGACGTGTTTCCGTGTCTGTCGTGACAGCGTGATGACAGCCTGTATTTTCCGCGTCTGCTGCGGCAGCTGTAACGACAGGCTTCAACATTTGGGCTTTGTTGGGCTGATGGATGGATGGTGGGCTGAGTTCACTTCTCCTGTTCTTCTTGACTCCTTTATTTCCTAAAAAAACAATAAAAATAAAAACATTATTCGAAAAAAATAAATCTTATTTCCTAATAAATAATAATAATAATAATAACAATAATAATAAATAAAATAAAATTTAGGTTAAGTTAGGGATGCCAGGTGGGGCATCTCCTAAGGTAACCACTTCCTGCATTCCTGGGGCTTCAGTCCCCTGATAATGCTTTAGGCGCTGTCCGTTGACTTTGAATTGGTGCCCGTCTTTTAATGATCGGATTGTTATGGCACCATGGGGGAAAACCTGTACGACTTGGAATGGGCCCGACCATCTAGACTTCAGTTTCCCTGGGAAAAGTTTCAGTCTAGAATTGAACAACAATACAAGCTGCCCTGGGCAGAACTGTCGTGGCAGCAGCTTCTTGTCATGCCACTTCTTAGTTTTATCCTTGTAGATTCTTGCATTGTCATAGGCCATTGTCTGGATTTCTTCAATTTCGTTCAGATCTAACAGACTTTTCTGCCCTGCCCTGTCCAAGTCCATATTTACTGCCTTGATCGCCCAGTATGCTCTGTGCTCTATCTCGACAGGCAGATGACATGTTTTCCCATAAATCAATCGGTACGGAGACATTCCCAATGGGGTTTTAAAAGCTGTCATATATGCCCATATCGCATCATTGAGGAGTAAAGACCAGTCTTTCCTAGTTGGCTTAACCATCTTCTCAAGAATGTTCTTAACTTCCCTATTAGATATTTCAGCTTGTCCATTGGTCTGTGGGTGATATGCTGTCGCGATCCGATGCTTGACACCATATTTCTTCAAGGCAGCAGCAATAACCCTGTTGTCAAAATGTCTCCCTTCATCACTAATAATCGCCTTAGGGATGCCAAACCTAGAAAATATGTTCTTGTGTAAAAATCTTTGAACAATCTTGGCATCATTCTTTTGAGTGGCGATAGCTTCAACCCACTTAGAGACATAATCTACTGCCAGGAGAATATATAAGTTCCCACATGAGGATGGAAAAGGTCCCATAAAATCGATCCCCCAAACGTCGAAGATTTCGACTTCAAGAATGTTCTGCAGCGGCATCTCGTTTCTCCTTGAGATGTTTCCTGTCCTTTGGCATCTGTCACAGTTCTTATAGAAGATTTGAGCATCTTTATACAGTGACGACCAATAAAACCCTGACTGCAGCACCTTGGCAGCAGTTTTGTTGCCTCCTAAGTGACCTCTATACTGTGAAGCATGGCAGTGATGAAGTATGTCTTCTTGCTCTTCTTGTGGTACACATCTTCTTATAACCTGATCTGCACAGATTTTGAAAAGAAGAGGTTCGTCCCAATAATAATGCTTAACATCATTTAGGAACCTCTTCCTGGCTTGATAATTAAGATCAGAAGGAATTATTCCGCTAACTAGGAAATTAACGAAATCTGCATACCAAGGAAGTTCAGAGAACTTACCTGCCGCCATGGCTATCGCGGCAGTGATTGCGGCAGCAAAGAGCTGCTCGTCTGGGAAGGTCTCCAGTATGTTTGTTTCATCTGTTGGTAGACTCTGTCCCTTCTCCAACCTTGACAAGTGATCTGCCACCTGGTTTTATGTCCCTTTTTGGTCTTTGATTTCAAGGTCGAATTCTTGCAATAGCAGGATCCACCGTATCAATCGAGGCTTTGCATCCTTTTTCGCAAACAAATACTTCAGGGCAGAATGGTCCGTGTGAACTATTACCTTCGTTCCAAGTATGTAAGAGCGAAACTTGTCAATGGAGAAAACCGCAGCTAATAACTCTTTTTCTGTGGTGGTGTAGTTCACTTGGGCGTCATTAAGTTTCTTGCTGGCATAGTATATGACATGAAAAAAATTTTCTCTTCGCTGCCCAAGTGCTGCCCCGACAGCATAGTCACTAGCATCACACATGATCTCAAATGGCTGTGTCCAGTCTGGTGGTTGTACTATTGGGGCTATTACCAGTTTTTCCTTCAGAACCTTGAATGCTTCAGTACATTCATCATTAAAGTCAAAGGGTCGATTCTGCTCTAGAAGATGGCATAGGGGCTTGGTGATTTTTGAGAAATTCGCAATAAATCGTCGATAAAAACCAGCATGTCCCAAGAAACTTCTAATACCCTTGACTGTGGTCAGCGGCGGCAACTTTTCGATTACTTCTATTTTGGCCCTGTCGACTTCTATGCCACGGTAGCTAATCTTATGGCCAAGGACTATCCCTTCATCCACCATGAAGTGGCATTTTTCCCAATTCAAGACTAGGTTTGCTTTTTCACATCTTTCAAGAACCTTTTGTAGATTGCCTAGGCAGCTTTTAAAATCTTCCCCAAAGACTGAAAAATCATCCATAAAAATTTCAAGGAAGTCCTCCACCATATCGAAGAATATGGCCATCGTGCACCTTTGGAAGGTGGCGGGTGCATTGCATAGTCCAAAAGGCATCCTCCTAAAAGCATACGTTCCGTAGGGGCATGTGAAAGTCGTCTTTTCTTGATCTTCCGGTGCGATGGCTATTTGATTATAACCTGAATAACCATCAAGAAAACAATAGTAAGGTTTACCCGCTAATCTATCAAGCATTTGATCAATAAAGGGTAAAGGAAAGTGGTCCTTTCGGGTAGCTTTGTTAAGCTTCCGATAGTCCATACAAACCCTCCAACCGGTCACAGTCCTGGTTGGGATTAACTCATTGTTTTCATTGGTCACCACGGTCATTCCACCTTTCTTGGGAACACATTGCACCGGGCTCACCCATTTGCTGTCGGAGATGGCGTAAATAATACCAGCATCTAACCATTTGATTATCTCTTTACGCACCACCTCTTTCATCGCATGGTTTAGCCGCCTTTGAGCATCTATAGTCGGCTTATGATCTTCCTCTAAAAGGATTTTATGCATGCATAACGCCGGACTAATGCCTTGAATATCAGCTATCGTCCATCCAATTTCCTTTTTGTGCTGCTGCAGCATCCCTATTAACTGCTGTTCCTGTTCCTGCATCAACTTGGAAGAGATGATTATGGGCAACGTATCATTTGAACCAAGAAAAGCATATTTTAGCTGCCCTGGCAGGGGCTTCAGTTCTAAAACAGGGGGCTCAACAGTTGATGGCTTTTGAATTGCATGGTTATCCGAAGTATAATTTAAAGGTTCGAATAACTTACCTGGACGATCGCCTATCCAGTTTACCTCCTCCTGATCTTCAGTATTAGATGTATCGGATTCAGAAGAGTTGTTGTCGTCGGTGCTGTCGTGACAGTCCTGTGAGTGGCTGCCGAGGCAGTGACCAATTTTGATGTCGTGACAGCCCGACCTGATGCAGGGTTGATCAAAGGTAACTTCAGTGATAGCTTTGCATTCCTCGTCTGCATCAGCATGCTTCATAGCTTGGAGAACATTCAACTTTATTTCTTGATCGTTTACTCTCATGGTGAGTTCTCCTTTTTCCACATCAATCAGTGATCTTCTCGTGGCTAAGAAGGGTCGCCCAAGGATGATTGGTGTGTTTTCATCTGCTTCACAATCTAAAACAAGAAAGTCAGTAGGAAATATAAATTTATCCACTCTTACCAGAATATCTTCGATTTTTCCTTCCGGATGAACATAAGAGCGGTCTGCTAGCTACAGAATTACTGTCGTGGGCCGAGCTTTTCCAATACCTAATTTCTGAAAAACGGATTTTGGCATTAAATTAATACTAGCACCAAGATCACAAAGTGCCTTACCCACATATTTATCTCCGATTACACAAGGTATGATGAAGCTCCCCAGATCCTTCTTTTTCTGGGGTGGCTGCCTATGATGAATACTCATGCATCCTTCTGTCATTTTAACCGTTTCAAATTCCCCAAGTTTAGATTTCTTCGACATAACATCCTTGAGAAATTTGGCGTAACCGGGCATCTCCCTCACGGCATCTAACAACGGAATATTAATATGAACCTGCTTAAAAATATCATAAATCTTTTTGAGCTGAGATTCTTGCTTCGCTTGCTGTAACCGTTGAGGAAAAGGAGGTGGGGGACGATAATCAGCAATACGTCCTTTCCATTGCATACGAATCTGATGAGGTTTGGGTTCATCATTTTTCTCCTCTGTCGCTTCTGCTGTCGTGACAGGCTCATCGGCAGCAGGCTGTTTGTTACCTGTCGGGGTAGCTTCCTCGGTAGGTGTCTTTAGGGCCGGTTTCTTTGTTGTTTCAGTTTCCTTCTCTGGCCCTGGTAATTGCTTCCCACTCCTAGTAGTGATGGCTTTACACTGCTCATGCGTGGGCTGCCTAGCATTTTCAGTATTGCTAGGAAATCCGCCATTCTGCCTTGGCTTGATATGCTGGGAAACCTGACCCATTTGTGTCTCCAAAGATTTCAGAGTAGCTTCATGATTCGTCATCCTCATCTCTGTTTTATCCATGAATGTCTCTGTTTTCTTGACAAACTGATTCATATTCTCAATATAAGTACCTGTCTGAGACATAAACGTAGCCAGAGTCTATTCCAGTATACTGTTTGTGGCAGCTGGTGGCTGTTGTTGCGACTGCAATTGCTGTCGAGTCAGCAATCTAGGTCCTCCCTGATTCTGATTATTGTGTGCTTGAGGATTCAGGGCATTATTAGGATTACTCCAAGAAAACTTGGGATCCTTTCTCCAGCTGGGATTATAGTTGTTGGAGTTGTAATTCGGCTTATTGTAATTTCCAACATACTTTCCCTCTTCTAACTGTATTGGACATTCCTCCGAACTGTGATTTCCCTCACAAATGTCACATACCTCCTCGACAGCATATCCATGTTGTGCATCACCGTTCAAGAGCTTTTTCATTGCCTTAGTAAGGTATGCCACCTGTGATTTCATCGTGTTGTCGGCCTCATAATCCTTAACAGCTAGTACCCGTTTACCCCCTCTTCTTGCTGTCGGAAACTGCTCTTTATTCTTATCCAGATTTTTCAATACTTGCATTGCCTCATCAGGGTCTTTGTCCAATAGTAATCCGTTTGCTGCTGAATCAATTCGAATACGAGTCTGTAAGTTGGCAGCATTATAAAACTTGGTTACCTGGTTCCAGACGGGGAATCCATGCATTGGGCAGTTCCGTAGAAGAGTGGTGAATCTGTCCCAGGCCTCGTGCATCGGCTCGTCATCTTCTTGTTGAAAAGTGGCAATTTCATTACGTAATCGCTCAGATAAATGTGAAGGGTTAAAACGAGATAAAAATTCACGAGACAAATCTGCCCAAGTTCTAATTGAACTCGGCGTAAGTTTATTCCACCAAGTCTTTGCTCTGTCCCTCAATGAATGGGGAAATAACCGAAGCCTCAGTATCTCCGGATTAACTTCTGGTAGTCTAAACGAACCACAGATTTCCTGGAATGTTTTAAGGTGCTCCCTAGCATCCTCTGTAGCAGCACCACTGAATTGACCGGCATTGTTGATCATGCTAAACATGACAGGTTTCAGTTCAAAGTTGTCAACTTCAATATTCGGCAGCGTGGTTTCTAGTTCTACATGATCGTTTAACATGTAGTCACGACATGACCGTCGTCCAACAGCGGCAGGCGGGTCGCCGACAGGCGGTATAACAGCTCCATCTCCAGCAGGAGGATTGTCTCCTCGGTATGCCATTGTCTCTAACTATTCCTCAAGGTATTCGTTCCTGGCTAGCACGTGACGAAGTCGGTTCCTAAGATTGAATGAACGTTCGATTTCTGGATCTAATGGATACTCAGGATCTTCACCTCGTTTCGATCTGCGCATAAACAGGGAACCTTGTGAAAAGCAAGAGTTGAACACACCAAAGAAACTTAGAAAAATAAAAACAAAAACAAAAAGTGCAGTAAAAGGAAAGGTAGAGTTATGTTGCCAATCCCCGGCAACGGCGCCAAAAACTTGTTGCGTGTAAAAGAGTCTATCGCAATTGTAGTGCAAGTATACACGACGGAAGTAGTAAAGTGATACGAAGTATTGGATATCGTCTCCACAGGGATTGGGCTAATAGCTTCACCTTAATTCACTGCACGAAAGTAAAGAAAATATTTGAGAAGTTGTCACGAGAATAATAAAGTAAACGCAAATAAAAGAGAAGAGAAATCAAGATAGAGAGAATGGGCTGGTATTGAATTGCTCAGTAGTGCAGGTATTGCTGAGTCTAGGAATTCCAGTGTTGTCGTCGTCCTCGTCGCGGCAGCACCTATCGCGGCAGCAGTCCGTTGCTTGTCGCGGCAGCGAACAATCAACTCAGTACTTCAAGTTTGGCAAGAATCCCAGATGTGCCTTGGCCTATCCCTAGGTCCAAGTCTGTTGATGATCACGTCTTTGATGATACCTCCCGGCGTGAATCGAAGGATGAACACCGATGTTGATGAATTCTTCTTTAGCCACTTAACCTCGTTCTATCCCTAGGTCCGAGATAGTTCAACTATAAACTAGAGAACTTGCTCTTATTTCTTTCGTATACTTAACTCTCCCGATGCTAAGTAAATAGATAACCTCACAATGCTCTCATGATGCTCTTGCAAGATATTAATAACCAAAATAAGAGAACTTGAAGTTTATTTTATTGAACTGAAAATTCCTAAAACAAAACAACCCTTGCAACTACTTTACAAATCAACCCGTGGCCCTAGGGGAATTTAGAACATGTTGTGGGAAGGGAAACGACTAGAGTTTTGGGAAGGAAGCTAGAGTAATCAGTCCTCCTCCTAGGTTAAGATATATGCCCTTATATAAGCCTTGGGCTCAAGTTATCTAATTTAGCAAGGATTACAACTTTAAATTAAAGTACAACTCTAATAAAGACTAAATCTTTAGAGAATCTCTCTTTAAGTCGTCCTCCTTCTTTCTTGGGATTATCTCTCCTTGAACTTTGGGCTTGGAATATCTTCTGATCTAGGGCTTGGAAAAATATGGTGATTTCACACGACAGACGGGCTGAATTTTCTCTATCTGTCGAGGTCCACTTTGCTTCTTCTCCTCAAAACTGCTGTCGTCCTCTACTGTCACGGCGGCAACCATGGTAGCATCGTCCTTCTTGACTGCTCATCCAGTTCCAGCTCTTCTGCTTCACTGCCCAGCGCCTGCCCTTTCCGTCTGCTACAACAGCAACCTGCAAAAACAACCAATTTTAGTAGAAACTGTGCCTTTTAATATAATTGTGATGTTTAAATGTAAACTGACCTAAATGCAATAAATAATGCTTGAATGTAGCAGAAATATGAGTTAGATAGGGGGTAAATAATAGAACTTTTACACACTCAACAGTCCTCACTATGGCCACTGATGACCTACCATTTGTATTCATGGCATTGCATTCTAAACTTTATCCCCGAAGCAATGGGAAATTAATTTGTGTTCAAAAAAGATTTAGATTGCATCTTCTAATTTCAACATGAGATTCATTTTCGAAAACTATACTTTCTTTTCAAATTAGGGATATATCAAGTCAAATTAAATACCCCGAATATCAAGTGCACGAACAACACTACTGTGGCTTACTAAGGATTGCCTCAAGCAACATGTGTCTAGGAGACCTCGAAAGCTAAGCTGATGTCTGAAAATGTGACATACTCTCCAAGTTATTTCTGCTTTTAATCAATTAGATTTATCTTCTGTAGGCTTTGCCTTTATCAATTCTTTATAATTTTGGGGAAGTCAACTCATCACATTCCTTTGGCTCGAAATAAATGATGGAGCAAACAAAAAAACCCCGAGCTACTCGGCATTGTCATGATTTGAAAATATTACCATCACTCATATAGCTAAAGTGTATGGTGCATAGCAACCTTATTGGTCTTTTGCTACAGCGGAGTGCCCCAAAAATTCCACACTCGTATCCGAAGATGTCTATTACCAGGCTTCGAACATTGGAGTGCTTTTGTTACGCTTTTATTGTTCTCTCTCTTTTGTCTTCTTTTTTCTTTTTTCTTTTTCTTTTTCTTTTTTTTCTTTTTTTCTTTTTTTCTTTTTCTTTTTTTCTTTTTTTCGTTTTCGTTTTCTTTTCTCTTTTCTTTTTCTCTTTTCTTCTTTTTTTCTTTTTCTTTTAGCACGGAAGATTTCTGGTTATTCTCCCGAAGGCCCTAATTCTATGTGTACTTATTTAGATGACCAAATTAACTTGGAGTGTAAGCCACATATTCATCATCTTCAATGCTTTCGATTTCCACTAGACAAAGGCGACTCGAAGTCAACCTTTGGGGCAAAGTCTATGTCCCTTGTGCAATTGATATAATGGGACTCAACAGACAAATATATACACACAAAATGAAAAGGCAATTGAAACATAATGCATCCTTTCATTGAAATTTTTTAAAACATGCAACCTGGGGCCCTTACAAAAAGATATTTGCTACCTTCGGGCAAAGGGTAGCAAAGTGGATTCCACACATCACTTCATGGAAAAAAAGTAGAATGCAATGAAGCAAACAAACTTGGATGCATTAGAACTCTTGACTAAGCTGGCCGTCCATCCCACCCCTTAAGCTTCTTCGAGGAACTCAACCTCCTTATTGTCCATCAATTCCTGAACCAATTGTTTGAATTCTGGATAGTTTTGAATCTCATGCCCCGCAGTCTGATGGTACTCGCAAAATGACTCATGGCTGTCACATGCCCCATCCGGACCCTTCTCAATTAAGCCCGCTGTGCATAGTTGTTCGTACACCCAAATCAGAGGGGACCTGATTTCTGACACCTCCATCCTCACCTTCTTCGTATCTACCACTTAGAGGGCATTCACGCCCCGACCTTCATGTTTCTAAAGTGGATTGGTCGTCACATTGGGCTCCTCTAACTCTAGGACCCCGGTGTTAATCATGTTTTGCACGAGCTTCTTGAATGGTGCACAATTTTCTATCGTGTGTCCCGATACTCCGCCATGATACTCACAGTGCGCCTTCTCATCGTACCATATAGGGTAAGGCGGCTGGAAGGGAGTAACATGATACGGGCGAACCAGATCGGCCTAGTATAAGTGCTTGTATACCTCCTTGTACGGTATAGGTAGAGGGGTGAAGGTCATTCTCTCTTGTTCCTTCTTGAGAGCCCTATTCTCTCTTCGGTTTGAGCCTTGCGCATTCCCGCTTGCGTCTTGAGGCGGTGAGATGGTGAGGTGCTTAGAAGCCTCGTAGGTACCAACGTTGTTCACCTCGTGATCTTTCTTCTTAAACTGCTTCCGGGCATTCTCTCCTCCATCAATCCTACCACTCTTGATGGCTGCCTCAATCCGCTCACCAGTCATAACCATATCTGAGAAGTTACTGATAGGGTTGCTTATCATGCGGTCATAGAGGGTCCCTTTCAAAGTGTCAACAAACATAGGGGAGATCTCATTCTCACGGAATGGGGGTTGGACCTGTGCCGCCACATCTCGCCAACGCTGGGCGTACTCACGGAGGCTCTCATTGTGCCTTTGCTCCAAACCTTGTAGCATGAGTCGGTTCGGAACCATGTCGGTTATGTGCCTATACTGATCGGTGAAAGCCTTGGCCAAATCCTTCCACGACCTAATCTGAGCACGAGTCAACTGATTGTACCACCTCACCGCGGGCCCCACTAAGCTGTCTTGGAAGCAGTGAATTAACAACTTCTCATTGTCGATGAAACCTGTCATCTTTCTACAAAACATGGTTATGTGAGCAGTAGGGCAAGTCGTCCCGTCGAATTTCTCAAACTCCGGCGTCTTGAACTTGGGCGGAATTGTCAGATCCGGAACCAAGCTGAGGTCTCTGGCATTCATCCCGTATCCCCCCTCTTCTCCTTCTTTTGTACGAAATTTCTCCTCGAGGTCTTTCCGGATCTCTTCTAATTGCTTCAAGAATTCCGCCTTCACTTTGTTCAGATTCTCAAGCTCATCCAAGTCTGGGACACTATCCCCAATATTTTCCACATTAAAAACCAGGCCCGATGGTGCATGGGTAGAGGCACCCGCCTGGTATGATGTTGCCCCATCCCCTTGGGTAGCCGCTCCTTGCGAGGGCTTAGGGGTATTGGTGACAAAACCCGGGGAATACGAAGGGTCACCCTTATCTTGACTAGGGTTTCCAACAGCACCCTTTCCTTTCAAATTGGCTTGCAGCAACTGAGATATCTCGTTCATCATATCTTTTTGGGACTTGATAATGGTGTCCCTCAACTCTTGTTGGGCTCGCTCTAACTGACCTCTCAAATCAGCTTCCAACTTAGCAAAACTTTCCTCCATTTGCCTCCTTTGGTGGCGAGTAAAGTGTGGGTGCGGAATCTTTGATAGTCACGAATGCTGCCATGACCTCGAACATATAATTCCAAGACTTAATGATGTAATGCATGAAATGTCGTATGCAAAACAGAAACATGTGATTAAAGGCAATAAATTGAAAACACAATCAAATGCAAGGAAATTCTGATTCGACGAACATCCTCATTAAACAACTTTTCATAATGGAGATCAAATCTTGTTACAACGAGGTAAGAAAACAGATACACAGGGTACGATTTTTTTTCTTTTTTTTTCATCCCTTTTCTTCGAATTAGGGTCCCGAAAACTCCGTTGCTATGGACTCTTTCTCCCATTGTGAAAGTTTTCAACTTTAGACTGTTCTCGAATCAACACTTCGTATGAAAATGCGATGAGTATGCAAAAATAATCAAAACAAGACAAAAAAGGCAACTGGGTTAGTAACACCAACAATGAATGCTTGAATATAATAAGCGAAAGGAAACACATCAAAGCAGATTAACAATGCAAGACCTAATAGCATGAATTCTAATGCTACGGTTATCCGCATGGCTCTAATCGGGGTAGGCTTCTTAAATTCTCACTCATGTGGTTCGGTTCTAACAAGGGTACCCGAACCTATCTTATTACCTACTAAGGTAACAAGAACCCCAATTCTAGCCCATTACAAGCTTGTGAATTGGTTTCGATTCGAGGGAAAGCACAACCTAGTGACGTGGAGGGCTGCTCACATGTCAAAGGCGTGGATTCCGGAAGTGAATTACCGACTCGTGGAGGGAGACTCACGTGGGTATGGGCGTTTCACTCCCACTTAAGGGACGAAGCTCGGGTATAGAGCTTAATGCGTGATGCAACACATGTCGGTGTTTCCTTTAAAATCAAATGAAAAATTAATTCAAGACCACCAATTATCGAAGCTCGTATAATTCAAGTTCTATTTTCGAGGAAGAACCATCTCGCTAAAGTCAAATTAAATTTCAAAAATTTCCATCATTAAAGGCAACAGTTATTTCTTTGGCCTAACTCTCTTTTTGTTTTGAAAAACAAAATTTGTCCCCAGCGGAGTCGCCATACTGTAACGGGGTTTTTTTTTTCGCAAATCAAGTTCCCGCTACTTTGAAAAATATTCAATTTAATTTGAAAAGGGGGAATTTTAAAATTGATTCGGGTTTTTGGAAAAACCTTTTTAAAAAATATTTTTTCGGTTTGGAGTCGCCACCGGCCACTATGGTAGGCCAGACACCGTAAAAAAAACCCAGAGATTCGTTTGAAAGGGTTCGGGAGTTGGTTACGTGTGGGGAAGGGTTAGCACCCCATCACGCCCGGAAATCGGTACCAAAACAATTGTTGCTTTTAATTGATGGAAATTATCTGAAATTTAAAATGAATTTAATTAGTGGTTCTAGATTGAAAATTAGGCTTTAACCACGAGCTTTTCAAACATGTGGTATCGAATTAATTAAACATTTAATTAAAAAGGATGACGGTACACCAGACCAAAGACTAAACTGACATCATATAAGACTGGATGCCGTGTTAGTTTAGGGTTCGGATCTCGTACGTCACCTTTATGCATGATGCAAGCAATTAAAGGATGATGTTATGGTCTTGTTCGTTTTAACCTCGAATTTACCTTTAGACGATTCGAATTAATCCGAATATTCGCGGGACATCCAATAAGTTAGGCTAGTCGACCCGAATACGTGAATTAATAAGTATCTCCGTTTTATAATTAAAATTAATTATAATGCAAATCAAGACATTAAAAATCACATGAATGACATTTAGAATGCACGTCACAAAATGCAAATTCAAATGACATTAAAAAGCATATAACAAATATATTCGAATGGCATGAAAACTAGTTAAAAACACACATAAAAAAACAAGCATGCAAAATACTATATGGCAAAGCTACATTAAATGCATAAAATTAAATGTGCTAGACTTAAAACATATGACCACATAAACAAACATTAACCACATATCATATATTTACATCAAATGAACATAACAACATGACAAAAATATATATTAGATACAAACATGTATTAAAAAGGTAAAACGCACGAATGACAACGTACAACATAGCTAAAATAAAATGCAAGGCAGGCAAATTAAAATGCTCCAAGTCAGAGCCCCAAAACTGTAATAAAACCATTTTAGAAACAAATTAAAACACAAAGAGGGGACTTAATTAAAAGGACGCAGCAAATATCAGGGACCAAAACAAAAATTTCCCCACTCACAAATTGATTGAAACCAAACTTGGGACGAAATTGAAAAGACTGAAAAACGCATAAGGATCACGGGCGTAATTTAAGAATGTGAAAACCCTCAAGATGTAATTAACGGGACGCGTAAGGTTTTAAACGGGATTATACCAATTAGAAGACATTGAAAAGCTATAAAAGGGGGATTAAAAAACAATTTCGGCCTTTTTTTCCTTTTTTACAAACCCTAAAAGATGAGAGACCCCCCTCTCTATTTTCTCTCCGGCGCCAGAACCCTAAAAAAAGTTTTTCCTTTCTTTTCAAAACCAAAAACGCCCCTCTTTTACTATCCCCAAAACCCAAACCGAAATCCTCCGTTCATGAAACCAAAAACCCAAAAACTTTTCTGTTTTTCGCCTTAGAAACCCAAATCAAAACCCAACACCCTATTCGAATCTGTCTTTTTCCGATTCACCACAGACGACCTCAAGGAGGTCGAAGGGTTTGTCACCGGCAAGCAAAGGGGGTGAAGACGCCGAAGCAGCGAAGGTAAAAACGAAAAAAAAACCTTAACTTACTGTTTTTTATTTTTACGATGCGAAGCCGAAATGGACAAGAAATACCTCTGAAACTTCTCTTCGTATTGCTTTTTGGATATTTTTTATTACAATTGTTCTCTGAAAAAACCGAATGGAAAAATCCCCCTTTTTACATTGCATGCATCCGGCTTTTATAAGCCCGAAAATTACATTTTTTCGATTTACATAAATCGGAAGGAAATCTGCTATTGGTTCTGCCCTCATTTGTTTGTATTCATGTGTGCCTCTGATTTTTGTTGATTTTGCCTCTGGAAATGTTTGTTGCGATTTGTTTCTTTGTTTGACATTTTGTTTTTTCTTTTTGTTGCATGTGAGCCGTGGCTGCTGGAGGAGGGGACCAGAGGGGCATGGCTCGACGGATCGGCGTCGTGGAGCAATCCATGCCGTCGAAGATGGATCTGGACGGTCTGGAGGCATTCGGAAAGGCACGCAGTGCATCACACGCGCGCATAGGAGTTGAGGAGACGCGGACGTACGGGCGTATGGAGGCTCCAGAAGCTTCTCCATGTTGATCTCGGCCGTTCGATGAGCCCTTGATCCAATGATGGAGATTGCGCGGCGCTGAGGCTTGAGGAGAGGCTCCTCTAGGGTTTCTTGTTGAGGCATGATCTGGACCGTTAGATCTGGGACAGATCTAACGGTTGGAATTAGGGGCGGCTGCAAGACAAAGTTAGGAGTCATCAGATTAGGGTTTTTCGTTGGGCCCGAATTGGGCCATGTAATTATTTTTGGGTTTTGATGGACTTTGAAATAAATAAACTGTGGGCTTTATTTATTTAATATATTGTGCTTGTTTATTTAATGTTTTTGTTTTTTCCAGATTTAATAATAATAATAATAATAAATATAATAATAATAGTATGATAATTAATAATTAATAACGTAATAAAGCTAATAGATAATAATAATAATAATAATAATAATAATAAATATAATATGGTAGATAGTATTAATAATAATATAAGTAATAAATAATAGATATAATTGATAATAATCGGTAATAGTATTAATAACTATATAGTAATAATACATAATAATAATAATATAACAAATGTAATAATAATAATAATAAGATAATACTAATAAGAATTATTATACTAATAATAATGATAATAATAATAATAGGATAATAATAGATATAATAATAATAGGTAATAATAATAATATAATACTTATAGTATGATAATAATAATAATAATAGGTAAAAATATGATTGGCAAGTATAATAATAGTAATAATAGATAATATATACTGTTTTTTTTCTTTTTTCGCTTTTATTTTCAACTATTCGATATATGTAAAGTAATAAAGCCCATTATTAAATAGAAGAGAAATGGGGCTTAACACCCCGGACAAAATTAGTGATTACAGCCGGAAGCCTAGATATCGTTTCGGCAAGCAAGTGAAACGTAATCGGTGAGTGCGAATGGTTTTAGAAGTCCTTGAGGGACAAGGAAACAAGGTTTGGAGATTTAGGATTGGTTTGAAACATCATCCTAAGTCTGGAAGTAAGTATGGCTAGATTGCTCTCAATATGTGGTTGATGCCCCTAAATGCTTTTAACATGCTCTTGTTTTGAGATAGACAAATTCCTAATGTTTTATGCATGATTTGAAGCATGAGATGATGCTATTTGTTGATTACATGAGTTAGCATGTTGTAGTAAAGAGTTTTAAGATTTTGATTTATTGCAAAGCATGAGTTATGGTTTTGAAATGAGATGAGAAAGGTTTGAGAAATGTTGCATCAAAACAGTAGGTGAGATGATGATTTTTATGAAATATATTGGCATAAATGATGAGATAATTACCGGATATAATTGGTCGACCAATAGGATGAAAGTGCACTATAAACTAAAAATTCATACGTGCTCTTTGGAGTCGGGCAATGGGTGTAGTGCCATCCCGATCCAAAGTGAGAATCTGATGATGAGAGATACCATCGAGGTAGGTCTTGGTGAAATACCCAAGCTTTGTGGCGAAGAGAGATACCGCCATGAGAGTCCGGTGATGTGAGATTCCATCAGGATAGGACTTGGCTTTAAGTCAAGCTAATCTGCATATCCGTGTAAAAATCTAATATGAAATGCCAATATATGAGATTGTATTTGATTCACATGTACCAAATGTTGAGATGTTTTATGCTATGAGAAATGCATATGAGATTTATGGTTTGTGAAATGCTTTTGTTTTCATTAAGCATGTGTATGGCTTTGCCATGAGATTTGCATTGGTTAATTGCATGAGCTAGATTGAAGGTACATGTGATATTCAAATGGAGAATTGCTTTGAAATGGTTTTTCAAGCATGCGATAGAAAGAGCATGTTGTAGAAAATGATTTTGAGATAGAGTTTTAAAGTTGCATTGTTGTGTTGGTTTTCTTAGAGCTTGCCTCACTAAGAAAATGTGCTTACGCTCTCTTTTACCAACAATGCAGATAATTGAGACATATTTGGGCAGCAATAAGGCTAAGGATATCCAAGGAAGTGAAAAGCTCAAGTATGGTGATGTTTACATATACTTTAGTAATGATAATTGACAATGGGGATCTATGGTTTGTTTCGGGAGATGTATTTTGAACTTCATGTGGTTGTTGCAAGTTTATTACAGCATATGTGGTTTGTAAATGTTATTTATTGTTTGTTTTGGGTCTTAAGGCTTTCATATGGTTTTTATGACTAGGGAGCATGCCTATAGTTCCGATGATTGCATGATTGATGTCATGCTTTGGTTTATGCTTCATAGTGATGATCTTTGATGCTTAAATGTATTGCTAGTATGTTGTGGTACGCTTTGGGACATTTTTGGATGTGTTTGATAGTGAAAAACCAGCTAAGTCTGCAGTTGCAGGGCTGGGCGTATCGAAACGCCCTTATCTGTTTCGAAACGGGGGCCTGAAATGGCCTTAATGTCTCGGAACGAGTAAGAGTGTTTCGGAACGCTTTGGCTACTAGAGAGCCATGTTTCGATACGGGTCTTAGAATGCACCCGAGTACCGAAACGGTCAACTCTGTTTCGATACAAGGCTCAGCGTTTCGAAACACCCGACCGTTGGTTTGGATTTTGAACTGTTTCAGGTTCTTGCTTCTTACATTTTAGTCCCTGATGGTTATGGATGCAATTGGTTGAGTTTGGAATTTCTGATTAAGTTGATATTTAACAATGTGGCATGAAAAAGGATTAATTGAATATTGGTAAACTTAAAATCTGCAAGGTCCTCGTATTTTGCAAAATTTACATTTTGGTCCCTAAAAGTCTAATTCTTACAATTAAACCCCTAAATGAAATCCGATCGATGTGCCTTTCCTTCCTATGATCTTGAGTGATCACATAGGATTAATATTGCATTTAGAAAAAGATAAAAAGGAAAATAAAAGGGTCGTTAATCAAGGTTGACTTTCGGGTTGACTTTGGTTTTCCCCGTGTAATCTTTGTAGTTCGGGTTAAGCGTCTAGGTCGGGTTAAGGGGGTTACATTTGTTGGTATCAGAGCCAGGTTTGCGAATATTTGGGGCTTGGTAAGTGGTTGATGGGTGTGAATATGAATGATTATGACTTTTTGGTGAAAGCATGATGTGTGATTGTTGATATTCTAGCTCTAATGAGATGTAATGCATGCAAGATGATAGATTGAGATGAATTTGTGATGCTATGCTATGTTTGGGATATAGTTGGGGATCCCATTGCCATATCATTACAATTGGAAAGAATTGTTTTGAAAAAAATGAGCTTGAGTACTTGGATTCCTCTTCTTACATTGCCTAATTGAAATTTATTGCATTTTGATAGTTGCATTGTTTTCAAATGGGGCCATGTAGAGAGCTTAGAATTAATGCTCGTGTTGCGGGTGAGAATGAGAATGATGAGCATGCTGAGAATCTACCGCCGCCTCCTCCTGGTAGACCACCCGGTGGTGGTGGAACGAGGGTTGGTGTTGCGGGAGCTGGAGTAGGGGTTGCTGGACCCGAGGGAGTACAAGGGCAAGCTGCCCCTGATATGTCAGTGTTAATAAAAAACTATTGCTGGAGCTTTTTCAGGCAGCAGTAGTTGGAGCTTATGGGGCTGCACCTCAGGTTGGTACTGGTGTGAGTCTGTCGTTGGAGCGACTCCGTAGTCATTGAGGGACCGAGTTTAGGGGGTTGACCACGGAAGGTTCTGAGTCTTTGTTAGAGAGCACCAAGAGAATCTCGGGCAGCTGAACTGTAAGAATGCTCAGAAATTGGGACGTATTGTATCCCTGCTGCACGGTGATGCGTATATGTGGTGGACAACCACAATAGCGGGGTTGGATGACGATGAGGTGACTTGGACGTTCTTCTTGAATGTGTTCAAGCGGAAGTACTTGGGAGTCCGTGTGAGAAAGGGGCCATGGTGGCCGGAGATGCAATAAATAATGGTGGTTTGCGTTTGATCGGTGGTTAGGGATTTGTTGTTTGAAGAAGATGAACAAGATATTTTCCAGAGAGAACAATGTGTTTCTCTATATTTTCTTATTACTCTTAATTATTCAAATGTATACAGAGTAAGCCTTTAAATAGGCTGATATAGAGTTCTAATATAACTAAAACTATACTTTTATCTTTAATTTAAATAGTACTTATTCCTAATTTAAATAAGACTTCTATTAAATCTAAACTACTGATTAGGAATAAACTCTAATTATACATTAAATAAAAACTCTAACACTCCTCGTCAACTTACACTCCCCCTCAAGCTCTAACACTTCTCGGATAACTTACACTCCCCCTCAAGCTGGTGAGCAAACGTAATAGAGCACCAGCTTGGGTCCTGGATGTGATGCCCTGCTCATATTTCTTCTGCTGAAAAAAATGCTCCCTATTTTCGGGAGTCTTTGATTTGAAGAGTGAGGACAGAACCATGATTTTCTTGCGCAACAATTGTTGATGGCATGCAGTTCCTAACTGAAAGGTCTGATGTGAATGATGTAAAAAGTGATCACATGAATCTACACTCCCCCTCAAGCTGGTAGTTACACAGACTAGAGTTCCAGCTTGGATCTTTGATGTAGAATCCCTTGAAAAAATATTAACTAGTTTTTAAGGTTAAACTAGAACCTCTTCTTCTATCTTTTAGGATGGATGGTTAAGATAGAACCAAATAGTTTTTAAGGCTAAACTATAACCTTTTCATCTATCTTTTTGATTGGCTAAGATTGAACCATTAAATAGATAAGAAAATAGCAAAATTAAACGAGTAGAAATTTCACTAGAGATGTAAAATTCCAACGAGGGAGAAGCCAAGGAACGAGTGTGGCCTAATGATAGCAGCGGAAAAGAAAAAACAATGTGCATCTGAAAAATCAGATCATGGTCAATCTGTTTCTGATTAGAGATGGCAGCAGTGGTAACGACATCAAGACCGTTGTTGGCTCTGATACCATGTGAGAAAGGGGCCATGGTGGCCGGAGATGCAATAAATAATGGTGGTTTACGTTTGATCGGTGGTTAGGGATTTGTTGTTTGAAGAAGATGAACATGATATTTTCTAGAGAGAACAATGTGTTTCTCTATATTTTCTTATTACTCTTAATTATTCAAATGTATACAGGGTAATCCTTTAAATAGGCTGATATAGAGTTCTAATATAACTAAAACTATACTTTTATCTTTAATTTAAATAGTACTTATTCCTAATTTAAATAAGACTTCTATTAAATCTAAACTACTGATTAGAAATAAACTCTAATTATACATTAAATAAAAACTCTAACACTCCTCGTCAACTTACACTCCCCCTCAAGCCCTAACACTTCTCGGATAACTTACAGTCCACTACCTGGATGAAAAAAGAGGGAGTTCATGTCCCTAGTGCAAGGTAGTATGTCAGTGGCGGAGTATGAGGTGCAATTTGTACGCTTTAATCAGTATGCACCCAAGTTGATCCCTAGTGAACGGGAGAGTTGTGAACGGTTCCGATATGGGTTGGTGGCTGATGTGAAAACATATATGCTCACAGCCGACTATACTGATTTTGATGTCTTGGTCACTCGAGCCAAGGATATTAAGCTGAACCTTAGCCTAGCCAGTCGGACAGGAGGGTCTAGCTCAGGGAAACGAGCTGCGGATTGTGATCTTTGTAGAGATCCGTTCAAGAGACCTAAGGATAGAAGGTCACATATGGATGCTAGACGTGGAGGGGGTAACCCGGTAAGAGGTCAGCAAGGACTGAATTCTTTCATACGGATACCTAAGTGTAATCGGTGCGGTAGGAGGTACACTGGTGAGTGCTAGGGCAACCTTGGTACGTGCTGGAATTGCGGTAATTGTGGGCACATGAAAAGGGATTGTCCGTAGCCGATGAGAGAGGGACATGCTCCGGTGAGAGCAGCTGAGCCACAGAGAGGCCGTGGGCACGACCGTGGCAATTTCCAGCGTATAGATGAAGGTGCAAGAAATGTGGCACATATGGTGGCTGTTCAGCCTGAAGGTGGTGGTCAGGCTAGAGTGTATGCCCATCGTGAAGGGAGGAATGACACGGACGTGATCACATGTACCTTTACTTTGCAGTCTTTGTCATTACTTTCTTTGATTGATTATGGATCTACACACTCGTACATATTGCGTGAACATGCTCAAATGCTTGGTTTGCCTATTGAGTCTTTGGATGTGGGTATGCATGTGACTAGTTATTTTGGTGAGACGATTGTAACAAGGAGATTTTATAGAAGATGTCCCTTAAAGGTGCAAGAGCATGTGTTTCTAGTTGATCTTATGGAATTTCCATTTTATGGATTCGATGTAATCCTTGGTATGGATTGACTTGTTGAGCATAGGGCTGTTGTGGATTTTGAGAATAAGCGAGTTTCACTGAAACTTGCGGATGATTATGAGGTTGTGGTGGTGGGAGAAAATGTGAAATTCCTATCTAATATGGTGTCGACGCTTGAAGCAAGCAGGATGTTACGTTAGGGATACGAAGCTTATCTGGCCTTTGTTATGAATCTTAGTACAAAGGAGGTTCGTGTACAGGATATAAAGACCGTGTGTGAATTCCCTGGAGTGTTTCCGGAGGAATTGTCGGGTTTGTCGCCTAGTCGAGAGGTTGAATTCGGAATTGAATTGTATGAGAACACAACTTCGATGTCCATTGCTCCCTATCGCATGGCACCCAAAGAGTTGAAGGAGTTAAAGACGCAACTTCAAGAGTTGCTTGACCGAGGCTTTATTCGGCCTAGTGTGTCACCTTGGGGTGTACCGGTATTGTTTGTTAAGAAGAAGGATGACACTATGAGAATGTGCATTGATTACCGTCAGCTGAATAAGTTGACTATCAAGAATAAGTATCCTTTAGCAAGGATTGATGATCTTTTCGATCAGTTTCGAGGAGCAGCTGTGTTTTCAAAGATAGATCTACGGTCAGGATATTATCAATTAAATGTAAAGGATGTAGATGTGCCGAAGACAACCTTCCGAACGAGATATGGGCATTATGAATTTCTAGTGATGCCGTTCGGATTGACGAATGCTCATGATGCTTTCATGGATATGATGAACAAAGTGTTTCATGAATTCTTAGATAAGTTCGTTGTGGTGTTCATCGATGATATCCTTGTGTACTCTCGTACCGAAGAGGAGCATGAAGAACATTTGAGGATCGTTTTGCAAGCGCTGTTAGAGAATCAGTTTTATGCTAAGCTGAGTAAATGCGAGTTTTGGCTGAAGAAGGTTGTTTTTCTTGGCCATGTGGTTTCGGCTGAGGGGATTCGCGTTGATCCTCAGAAGATTGAGGCGGTGGTGAATTGGAAGCCTCCTAGGTCTGTTCCTGAGCTTCGTAGTTTCCTTGGGTTGGCAGTTTACTATCGAAGGTTCGTGAATGGGTTTTCTAAAATTGTTGCCCCTTTGACGAAGTTGTTACAAAAGGATGTTAAGTTTGAGTGGACGGAAGTGAGACAACAGGCTTTTGAGAAGCTAAAGGAAGCTTTGACGCAAGCTCCTATCTTGGTTCAACCTGAGTCAGGAAAAGAGTTTGTGGTGTATAGTGACGCATCCTATGTTGGTTTGGGGTGTGTGTTGATGCAAGAGGGAAGGGTAGTGGCTTATGCATCGCGACAGTTGAAAGTGCATGAGAGTAATTACCCTACGCATGACATTGAGCTGGCAGCAGTGGTTTTTGCTTTAAAGATTTAGAGACATTATCTATATGGTGAGAAGTGTACTGTGTACACGGATCATAAGACTTTAAAGTACCTTATGTCTCAGAAGGAGTTAAATCTTAGGCAACGAAGTTGTGTTGAGTTGCTTAAGGATTACGATCTAACGATCGAGTATCATCCGGGGAAGGCCAATGTTGTGGCTGATGCTTTGAGCAGAAAAGTGGCGGTGGAGTTGAGGGCGATGTTTGCTAGCCTGAGCATATCGCGAGATGGTGGTCTTGTTGCTGAATTGCAAGTAAAGCCATCTTTGGTTCAGTTGATAAAGGATAAACAGTTTTTGGATGATTCTTTGGTACCACATGTTCAGGATATCGCAGAAGGTAGGCCTTCAGATTTTAGATTCAATGATGATGGTGTCCTATGTTTCGAGAGTCGGATAGTAGTGCCGAGTGATGTGGAGTTCAGGCGTATTATTCTGATTGAAGCTCATAGTAGTCCTTTTGCAATGCACCCTGGTAGTACAAAGATGTACCGTGATTTGAAGGATGAGTACTATTGGGTAGGATTGAAGAAAGATGTCGCTGAGTTTGTTAGCAAATGCATGGTTTGTCAGCGGGTTAAGGCTGAACATCAAGTTCCTTCTGGGTTGTTGCAGCCGTTGAGAATCCCAGAATGGAAATGGGAGAGGATCACTATGGATTTTGTGTCTGGTTTGCCATTATCGCCATCGAAGAAGAATTTTGTTTGGGTGATTGTGGATCGCCTTACGAAGTGTGCATATTTCTTGCTTGTGCATACTACGTATACCTTGGATAAGCTTGCGGAGTTGTACATTGCTGAGATTGTACGATTGCATGGAGTGCCAAAATCTATAGTGTCGGATAGAGATATGAGGTTCACCGCAAGGTTCTGGGAATGTTTACATCAAGCTTTGGGTACGCGGCTGAATTTCAGTACTTCTTATCATCTGCAGACAGATGAACAGTCAGAGCGTGTTATCCAAGTGCTTGAGGATATGTTGAGGTGTTGTGTTATTGAGTTTCAAGGCTCTAGGGAGAAGCACTTGCCTTTGGTTGAGTTTGCTTATAATAACAGTTACCAGACAAGTATTCAAATGGCACCTTATGAGGCTTTATACGGGAAGAAGAGCTTAACTCCTCTTTGTTGGGCTGAAACGGGACAAAAGTTGGTCTCGATGCCGGCTTTGTTGAAAGGAACCACTAAGAAGGTGAAGCTCATTTGTGAGCGTTTGAAGGCAGCATCGGACTGGCAAAAGTCTTATGCGGATTTGAAGCGTAAGGAGATAGAGTTTGCAGTGGGCAAGCGTGTGTTTTTGAAAGTTTCACCTTGGAAGAAGGTGATGAGATTTGGCCGGAAGGGCAAATTGAGTCCAAGGTTCATTAGACCATATGAGGTGATAGAACGTGTGGGTCATGTTGCCTACAAGATGAGACTGCCTCAAGAGTTGGAAAAGATACATAATGTGTTTCATGTATCCATGCTTCGGAGATATAGATCGGATCCATCGCATGTTATGCCTGTGGAGGAAGTTGAGTTGAACCCAGACTTGACGTATGATGAGGAGCCCATTGAGATTCTAGATTCGGATAGTAAGGTTCTTCGGGGTAAGACCATTGAGCTGGTCAAAGTCTTGTGGAGATAGCGTGGCGTTGAGAAAGCCATGTGGGAAAGGAAGGATGACATGAATAAGCAATTTCCTTACCTTTTTCCACAAGGTAAATTTTGAGGATGGAATTTCTTAAGTTGGGGAGAGTTGCAATGCTCGGTTTTGGGCCTAGATGTTTTAGAGGTTGAATTTGGCCGGTCGTGAACGGTTCGAATCCTTTAGGGGTGATTTAGGGAACACCTAGTTCGGGATGCTTAAAAAATATGGAAAAATATCTAAAAATCCTCATTTATTATATAAATTGTTATGGTGAAAACAATTTTACAAAATGTGATTTTGAAATACTACATTTTGGTGTAGTGACCAAATTGCAGTTTTTGCAAAAGTTGACCAGTGACTGTTTTGTAAAGGATTGAAACATTGAATCTTTAAGGAGCTAATTTTACCAAAATGTTTTTCATCAGATTTCTCTTTAATTTGGGATTTTTAATAAATATTTTGTAACACCCCGTTTTTCTTAATAAAATAATAAAAAAAGAAAAGGAAATGAATGTGAGGGTGTGAGGGCTCGAACCCACGACCTCATCTCTCACCATTCAGAGTGCGAGCCATTGAGCTAAAGGCTCACTTCTGATATTGCCTCCCTTTTATGCTTTTTAAGGTTAACGCATGGTCATTTAAACATGCATTTAATAAAAAAACGTGTCTGTTCACCTACCTTTTTATTTTTGGCCCATCTTTTCGAATTCCAGACCATCTCTCTCTCTCTCATTGAACCATCCTCTCCAGTTCCGGTGAACCCTCGTCCGGCTTCACCGCCGTTTTGTTCACTCCACCGCCACCGACGGTGTGTGCACCGTTCGCCCGTGAACCAACCGCCATCAACCACGCGCGACGACGGCCGTTAAATCACGACGAAAACCTGGATAAAGATCGAAGAGGTTCGGCCGCTGTCGTTTCTCTCATTTTTGGCCGATTCCGATGCCAACTCGTTTCACCGTGGGCACAGTCGAGCTCCTCGCGTCCCGATCTACAAAACCCATGTGAGTCACCTCCGCTTTGCCGCCGTTTTGCCCCTCGTCGGAGTAGCGCAACTTTCCGGCGAGATTTTGATTTTGGGGTAAGATTCGACCAAATTATGTCTTGTTTCGCTTAATTTTTCAGTTTTGTTTAAATGTGTGTCTCATGGGCTTCCGAAATCCGGCAGAATCGAGCGCTTCGGGGCTTCTGACGACATCACCGGCGACTTTCCGGCGAGGTTTCCGGAAAAATCCGTTAGGGTAAGTGAACCGGGTTCAAACCGGTCTAAACTGGTCTGAACCGATCTGAACTGGCCCAAACCCAAACCGAGCCCAAAACCCGACTCGTTGACCCGGCCCGTCTGCTCGACCCGAAAACCCGAACCGAGTCAGCCGAGTCAACTCGTCCGAGTCAACCGAGTCAACTCGTCCGAGTCAGTTGAGTCAACTCGTCCGAGTCAGCCTGAGTCAACTCAGTTGACCTTATCAGTTGCCTGCTGACGTCAGCATTGACTCTGACCCCGTTGACCGTTGACCTGCTGACGTCAGCGTTGACTTTGACCGTTGACCAAAAAGTCAAATTTTCAGAAAACTCATATTTTATGTTTTTCGACGTCCTGAGTCCATTTTTGAAGCCCGTTTCGCAAAATTCTGACCCGAAAGCCTCTGAATCTGATCTTGAACCTAAAAATGCTTATGCATTTCTTGTTCAGTTTAAAGGCAGTGTGATTAAGGATTAACTGTGGGTTTTGCTTAATTGAAGGCATCCGCACATCTTCATATCCGCGTGGTTGTGGGATGTTGAATTCGAGTTCGAGGGTATTCGAATGTCGTACCTTGAATCAACTGATGTAGCTCGGAGTTAAGGTAATACATTACTACCCTCTGCATGCTTTTGAAACATGTTGGTATTCAGCTATGTTTGCACGACCGTGTTTAAGCATATGATTATCTCTGCCTATATCGATCAGTTATGAAATAAGAATAATAATGGCCAAGGCAAAAATACTTGAATAAGTGGTTTGATAAATCGAAGAGACTTTCGAGTTTAGTACACGATTATTGAGACGATAAATTTTTAAGTCTGATTATCTTTTTTTATTAAAAGTATAAATGTCGGACATATCTGATTAACAAATGACAAAAATACCCCTAACTATAATCACAACCCAATAAGCTATACTTGATTCGATAAGACATCTGATACATTTGAAAACCTCAAACTATTAAAATGTCTAAAAAGGATTGGATATACTGATAAGGCTGAGATGGGTCACAATGACCCTAGAGACTGATATTTTTCTTCGGGCATCAATTATCATTCGACCGACATATGTGATATATCCTCGATGTTTGAAACGAATGAATAGATGGAAGAACCGAGAAACTCTGAATAATTAAAACATTTTCGAGCATCGTAATGTCTGAAATACCCTCGAATACTAGAATGTCGGAGAATACTTCTAAGACGTGGAATTAGAAATCTCAATAAAGACAAACAGATGTAATAAATCCAAAAGTGGTAAAATACGACTCATGTCAGTTGGTCGATTTAGACACTATGATGATAGAGGGAAAATACCGTGAGAATGCATGTGCAATTTATTTGGGGAAAGTACATAGTTAATAATGAAAGGGATCTGTTCTCCTAAGTCATATTTGATGTTTTAGGATGAGTTCAGGTACAATACACATGTTTGAACACTTGTAAAATACCACTCGAATATATGCTTGATTTCTGGTAATAAGTTCAGTGTACGATTGGTGAAGGCGAACTATTGTTGTTTTACTCGGTAGTCAGTTCTGAGAAATGAATGGTTGAGGTGTACCATTCGGTGAGATATTAAATACTGTGCTAATGGGTTTCAATTAGTCAAAGGGGCTCGGAAGCTTAACGAGCAATTAGAATTCCTAAATTCTGTACACCACCGTTTATACCTTGTTGGTTCAGTTTACCAAATTATCCTCCGAAGGCCGGGATGACCATCAATACCCTCGTAAGCTTTAGCGATCGAATCACTCTCGATATATCTGAAATCTCAATGTTTCTGATGCATCAACTTTCGATGTTAATTCGATCCGTCTCACCGAACTCCCCTATTCGTAGGGACCTCATCCTGAAATCAGTCTAAATTCGTCAAATGTCATCTTTCTAATATCTATCAAGTACCTCTAAGAAATGAATTAGGCCATAAAGCGCGTACCATGTATATGTAAATACTTTCTGTTCTAAACCGAGACATTATGCTTAAAATTTAAAAGTATGATACTGTAATACGAAAGGAAATCAATTCTCTGATTTCTGACCCCTGTTATGAAAAATATATCTGATATATGACATTGAATACGAAATAATAATAATGTTAATAAAATAAATTTGATACATGTCTTCTGGTATAAAAATAGTTTTGATATTTATCTTCTACAATATTGTCTTCTGAATATAAATTGAAATCATCTGTGGTATATTATCTGGATATGAATGATGATCTGTAGGCTCAGCGCTGGTAAGTCCTTCTGTACCTAAGCTCCTACGTCCAATGGGCCTAGGGTAAGCCTTTCTGTTAAGCTCCTACGCCCACGGGCCTAGGGTAAGTCTTTCTGGACCTAAGGTATCCCCTTAGGTAGGCTCCTACGCCTCAGGCCTAGGGTAAGACCTTCTGCATGCAGTTCATGTGAAATTGCCTTTTGGGGTTCGGTTGGAGGGTAGTTAAGTAAGTTAATAAAACTTTCTGACCTCTTCTTAAGATTCGAGCGATCTAATAAAGAATAACTCTGTTACCTTCTGGTTTAATGCTCCTCTAAAATCTCGAATCGTAATTTGAGCTTATCGTTACCTAGTTCTTCATGACAGTCTTAAGCTTGCCATACCTGCTTGTGTTTTTAGCATCCCTTGGTAGTTTGTATTACTGAGCTTTTCGAAGCTCACGTTGTTTTTACCATCACAGGTCAGAAGGTCGACCATGTCGCAGCTGTCAACACCGGTATGAGAGTTTCTTTGGCTTGCTTGCGGAGTATGGTATCTGTGTAATTAGGGGGTATGTATGTCACATCTTGATTTACATTCGAGTTTAAAACTTGTTTTAGCAATTTGTATCATAGTTTTTATTTTGTAGTCTGAATGTTTTCTGGAATTGTATTTTAATTCAAAATTTGATTTATGATTTTAAACGGTTAACAATTTGTTTATTTGAAATTTTAATGTGGGTCGCTCCGGTGACCCTAATGTAACTTCTTATGACCCGTGGTAATGCATAGGCGGGTCTAGGGGGTTACATATTTAATTAAGGGAATTAAGAGAGAAATTCCATTTTGACTTTTCATAACTATCTTACGATACCTTTTCCCTCTTTTTATTTTCCTTCAAATTCCACTCATCCAAACACATTTCCCTCACCAAATAATCTCTGGTTTTCATCCCTTTTGCTGAGATTTGATTCTTCTAAGGATTTCCAACCTTTGATTCACTAAATCCTTTTGTTTTATTTTGGATTTTCAAGAAATCTTGCCCAAATTGAGGAGAAATCAGCCATTAGAGGTAAGCTTCGTCCGTCTCCTCTAATGATCAGTTCTTTACTGAAATTCCCAAGTTATCAATCCTTTGTTAATGATTTTTGAGTTGCTTTAATGTTAGAAGCATTAAATTGTTGTAAAACTCAAGATTCTTGGTGAGATCTTGATGATTTTTGTAACTCTTTGTTAAGCTCTGTTTTAAGGTTGATTTCTAATGTGTTTTGGAAGATAATTGATTTTATGAATGAGGTTTTAACAAATAATTCCCGAATAGGTTTGTATTCCTATGTTTTAGATGCTAGATTTGTGGTTTTTGGAGTGTTCTTGGTGTTCTGTTGTTGCTGGAGATATAAGGACGTGTTTGTGGTGATTTTTGTTGTTGATTGAGGTTTAGAAGGGTTTAGAATTGATAGATCTTGGCTGGGCTTTGATTTGAGAAAGTTTGGAGGTGATTTCGGTTGTTTCGAATAGCCGAAATGGTGCTTTTGAGTAGTGCAGCGAGTTTGAATGAGTGGTTGGTGATTTCAATGCATGATGATGCATTAATCATCTGCTCTTATGTGTAATAAACAGGGGAGACATCTTTGGACGCTTTTGGTGTTGATCTGGAGGTGCCGGAAGCCTAGATATCGTTTCGGCAAGCAAGTGAAACGTAATCGGTGAGTGCGAATGGTTTTAGAAGTCCTTGAGGGACAAGGAAACAAGGTTTGGGGATTTAGGATTGGTTTGAAACACCATCCTAAGTCTGGAAGTAAGTATGGCTAGATTGCTCTCAATATGTGGTTGATGCCCCTAAATGCTTTTAACATGCTCTTGCTTTGAGATAGACAAATTCCTATTGTTTTATGCATGATTTGAAGCATGAGATGATGCTATGTGTTGATTACATGAGTTATCATGTTGTAGTAAAGAGTTTTAAGATTTTGATTTATTGCAAAGCATGAGTTATGGTTTTGAAATGAGATGAGAAAGATTTGAGAAATGTTGCATCAAAACAGTAGGTGAGATGATGATTTATATGAAATATATTGGCATAAATGATGAGATAATTACCGGATATAATTGGTCGACCAATAGGATGAAAGTGCACTATAAACTAAAAATTCGTATGTGATCTTTGGAGTCGGGCAATGGGGGTAGTGCCATCCCGATCCAAAGTGAGAATCCGATGATGAGAGATACCATCGGGGTAGGTCTTGGTGAAACACCCAAGCTTTGTGGCGAAGAGAGATACCGCCATGAGAGTCCGGTGTCGTGAGATTCCATCGGGGTAGGACTTGGCTTTAAGTCAAGCTAATCCGCATATCCGTGTAAAAATGTAATATGAAATGCCAATATATGAGATTGTATTTGATTCACATATACCAAATGTTGAGATGTTTTATGCTATGAGAAATGCACATGAGATTTGTGGTTTGTGAAATGCTTTTGTTTTCATTAAGCATGTGTATGGCTTTCCCATGAGATTTGCATTGGTTAAATGCATGAGCTAGATTGAAGGTACATGTGATTTTCAAATGGAGAATTGCTTTGAAATGGTTTTTCAAGCATGAGATAGAAAGAGCATGTTGTAGGAAATGATTTTTTGAGATAGAGTTTTAAAGTTGTATTGTTGTGTTGGTTTTCTTAGAGCTTGCCTCACTAGGCAAATGTGCTTACGCTCTCTTTTACCAACAATGCAGATAATTGAGACATATTTGGGCAGCAATGAGGCTAAGGATATCCAAGGAAGTGAAAAGCTCAAGTATGGTGATGTTTACATATACTTTAGTAATGATAATTGGCAATGGGGATCTATGGTTAGTTTTGGGAGATGTATTTTGAACTCCATGTGGTTGTTGCAAGTTTATTACAGCATATGTGGTTTGTAAATGTTCTTTATGGTTTGTTTTGGGGCTTAAGGCTTTCATATGGTTTTTATGACTAGGGAGCAGGCCTATGGTTCTGATGATTGCATGATTGATGTCATGCTTTGGTTTATGCTTCATAGTGATGATCTTTGATGCTTAAATGTATTGTTAGTATGTTGTGGTATTCTTTGGGACATTTTTGGATGTGTTTGATAGTGAAAAGCCAGCTAAGTCTGCAGTTGCAAGGCTGGGCGTATCGAAACGCTCTTATCAGTTTCGAAACGGGGGCCTGAAATGGCCTTAATGTTTCAGAACGGGTAAGAGTGTTTCTGAACGCTTTGGCTACTGGACAGCCTTATTTCGATACGGTTCTTGGAATACACACGAGTACCGAAACAGTCAACTCTGTTTCGATACGGCCATTTCGATACAACGCTCAACATTTCGAAACACCCGACCGTTGGTTTGGATTTTGAACTGTTTTAGGTTCTTGCTTCTTACATTTTAGTCCCTGATGGTTATGAATGCAATTGGTTGAGTTTGGAATGTCTGGTTAAGTTGATATTTAATAGTGTGGCATGAAAAAGGATTAATTGAATATTGGTAAACTTAAAATCTGCATGGTCCTCCTATTTTGCAAAATTTATGTTTTGGTCCCTAAAAGTCTAATTCTTACAATTAAACCCCTAAATGAAATCCGATCGTTGTGCCTTTCCTTCCTATGATCTTGAGTGATCACATAGGATTAATATTGCATTTAGAAAAGATAAAAAGGAAAATAAAAGAGTCGTTAATCAAGGTTGACTTTCAGGTTGACTTTGGTTTTCCTCGTGTAATCTTCGTAGTTCGGGTCAAGCATCTAGGCCGGGCTAAGGGGGTTACAATAATTCAAATGAATTCCATCAATTTTGTCAAAATTTTTAAAGATGCTTTAAAGAACAGCAGACCGAAGTTACCCAAATGAAGGCAAGTCTTGGTTTAAGATCGTTAATTCTCCAAATTGCCCAATCAAGGTTTTCTTTGCATTGATGAAAAGCTCGGGCACTAAAAAGTAAGAAGACCAATATTCTTAAAAGATCAGTTATTTCAATTGATTTAGGGTGGTGGCAGAGGTCCACATTACCTTCTTCTTGAAGACCAAATAGCAACATCATTGGCAGTAAAACAATAATACAGAAACTCTGCAGCACCATGTCTAAGTTGCACAGTTGCATACGTAAAAAACAATTTGGTAAACAAATTTGTAAACATTTTGAATAGAAGTGAGACAGAAAAGGAATATCGTCGCTTTTAACACTAGCAAGCACGCCATTGTAATCTAGAATAAGAAGCTTCTTATTCGTTGCGGCAGCTGGTACGTTCCGGTACCACTCGCTATACATTTGAGGAGGACGCCCGGGTCTCTGAATTTCAGAGCGTATTTGTAGAACTAAGTGTTTTGATATAATATTTGAAAAATGTTTTGGACTAAATTGAAAAGAATTTAAAATATGTTTTTTAGTCAAAAACAACTTGAAAATATGTTTAAGGGTTTTACAAGGCTTTGGAATGATTTAAAGTGCATTTAAAGTAGTCAAAACCAAGCATTTCAAGTGCCCGTACTGATACGGTCTGGTACCGTACCGATATGCCTTAGGGTTTCAACTACAGGAATTTTCCAGTAGCCAAAACCCGTACCGATACGCTTAGCAGTATCGATACGGTGTGTTTTGAAATAGCCCAATGGCTAGTCGCGTACCGATACGGTTGTATCGCGTACCGATACGCCTAACTACCCCAACGGTCTTTTAATTTACAGGGTCGTACCGATACGCTGGGTAAGCGTATCGATACACATCAGTTGAAGTGCACAACGGCTACTTCCTTATCGGGACCGTATCAATACGGTTTGAAGGGTATCGATACGCCAAGCTGCATAACTGCATTTATGGTGGGAAATAAAGGCTCCAACGGCTCTAATCCATCCTTAACGGTCCTCATCGACTACAAACTCAATTGGGAGTATAAAAGGGACCTCCAAGCATCTAGAGAAGGCTAATGCTTCAATTGTTACAACATTATGATGACAAATAGTGTCTAGAGCTTTAATTGTACATTCTTTGCTTAGACAACACTAGTGAGCTAAATATTGTTAAATTTGCTCAAGTGTTTAGGTTTTGGGTGAGAGCTTCATAATGCAAACAATTACCTATTAGAGGGATTTCTAGTTTGCTAAGTCTTTCTTGTGTAAGAGAGTGATTGATCAAGCTTTGGGTAGAAAGCTTGATCGTTGTAACGGTTTCCTCCTAATCCGAGAAAAAGGGACGAAATTCTTAGTGAATTTGTTTGGAAATCCTTAGTGGGAAGCTAAGGTAGTGGATGTAGACCTTAGTTAGAAGGTTGAACCACTATAAATTCTTGTGTAAATTATATATCTTTTCCTTCCCTCAATTACACCCAAATTATCCAACTTCTCCACACTTGGCGAGCAAGAACGGTTGAAGGAATCGAGAACCTTAAAACTCAACACTATTTCATTACTTGGCGTTATGCCTTGGTGATGAAGCTTCTTTCGCATGTAAGTGCGAGTCAATTGAGGCGTATAAGCATGCGCATGATCATGGCCTTCTACTGGAGCATATGCATGATCATGCCTTGCTGGTGCAGAATCTGTATCATAGTGCTCTTGTGCAGAAGTACCTGGGATAGATTCTGTATACAAACAATCGAATGTTACGTGCATGAACACAATCAACTTGTCAAGAAAAGTAAACACAATGCAACACCAAATGCAAGAGAGGTGTACAATTGTATAGTACAATATGAGTCCAACAATGTTCATGAAGCAGTCAAACAAAATCAACATAAGTACAACATGTAATACAACAATATCCTTATACTATGCATAATAGCCTAACCATCTTCAGGCTTCGGCGCATCCTGAAGCGATGTCGGTCAAAATACATGCTGAAGAAATTCAAGCTCCAATGATTTCACACGATCTTCTACTTTCCTAAGACATGATTGAGTCTGTGCATGACTACTGCGCATAAAAGCATCCAAGTTCTGAAAGCTCGTCGTGACAGCAACATAGATGGAGTCAAGTGTCAAGGGAGGTGAAGCATCATCTGCATCATCATTTCCTCCAGCAATTCTTGCTTCATTTTTATCTCTTTTATGGACACATTCACCCTGAATGAACGTCCACCCCGTCTTCTTAGTTATCATTTCATCAATTTTACTCGGCAACGGGATTTCAAGGTCCATGAAGGTGTCGATCCCTAAATATTCAAAGATGTGGCTAAGCATACATCCATAATTGAGGGAGCCTCTTGAAGGGTTGCTAATGATTTCCACAAGAGATTTGAAGATAATTATTGCTATATCGGGATTAGTTTCAGTTCGAAATTGGTGTAACCACCAATAATCGATATGACGCATGCGAGTGCATCGTCCACCGGAGGGTCGAAAAAACCAAGTTGTCATAAGATGCAGAAGCCTTTCATGGATATGAAGATGAGTGGGGTTGTTATCATCAAACTTCAAGGGGACACGCTCGAATTCTTGATGTTCACCAGTAGCTTCCACACCAAGGTGTTGGGCAATAATTGCCGGAGTGATTGTAAATTCAACTCCCATTAGATACGAGTCGATAGCTACAACCTTTGTTTGTGTTCTTCCATCATGCTCAAGGGTAGCATTGACATAGAAGATCTTCACGAGTTTGTGATAGACACGGGGTTTAATATCGAGATATCTCATCCAACCCCATTCCATAAATAAAGGCCAAAAGTTAAATTGATATTCCTGGGACATCAAAAAATCCAAGTCAATGATTCGCTCCTTCCTAATCTTTTTCGCCTAGTACACTTCATGGTATCGCTGAAGACAAGCGGGATCACGAAAACAATGGCTCAAAATATTTCGAGGTTGTGGAGCTTCATTTGAACGGATAGAACCACATGTTTCAAATCGACCTCGTTTACCTTTACCGGTTTTTTAGGAGCCATTGAGGTGTTATGGGTAGGAGAGGTGAAATTTTTTGTAACACACAAATTTACAGATCAGATTATCTTCCCTACAAAATTTTTTGCAGAATGAACCACAATGTTAAAAGGCATGTTTATATAAAACTAAACAAAATGTAAAATTAAGTGCATTGTTCATATAATTGTGAATAAGATGCAAAACTAGCTTGATGCGAATATATCCAAATGTAAACATATTCACAAAGTTAATTCTTTGAAGAACTTACGAAAATGGGATGGATTTGAAGCACCCAATGTAGAAATCGAAGAACAAACGAACGTAGTTTGTACTTCAACTTGGAATAGAGCTTATGTTGGATTTCGAAACTACGTTCGTAATTTTCTAGGGTTTAGGGTTAGAAACTTGTGTTTTCATAGATGAATGAGGGAATGGGGGTTTGTAATGGGCCAAGTTTTCATTTACGAAAATTATTTCACGCTATTTAGTATTTCAAACCAGTTTTGAATCTCCACATGGGGTTTGGATGCTAATTTCCAAAAGGCTAACAAAGTTGTATTGGTTTCTCAAGGGGGTATCAAAACATCTGATATGTGGTTTCGATGCTGGTTTGACAGAAATGCCCAATTTAAGTCTTTTTCATGGGGGATCGAAACCCAAAATAGGGTTTCATTGCTGGTTTGCTAGAGATGCCCAATTTGAGTCTTCTTCTTGGGGGATCGAAACCCAAAATGGGGTTTTGATGTTATTTTGCCAGAGACGCCCAATTTGAGTCTTCTTTATGGGGGATCGAAACCACAATATGGGGTTTCGATGCTGGTTTGGCATAAATGCCTACTTTTACTGGCTCTTGAATGGGGTATCGAAACCTCTGTATATTGGTATCGAAACCCCTTTGATCTTTTAGCATTTATTGTGTTACCTACTAAACCATCTGTCAAGTAATTACACCTAATGACCTGATGTAATTTAAAGTGGCAGCTGATAATAATGGTTTTTCACAACTACTTGTTCTTCTTTCATCCTCAGAGATAAGAAAGAAACGAATAAGGACACAATAGATCGGTGTAGGATTTTATACATCAAAAGGCATGGCTGGTATAAGAGTGGAAGATACTGAAATTTGTGTACCCGATGAGTGCACAACAAATCAATGTACTGCATCAGAAAATTTGGTTGGTATGGTGTTTAACTCTCGTGACGAGGCGTGGAACTTTTATCGGGGTTATGCGAAAAATAACGGGTTCAGTGTCAGTAGTGCAACAACTAGGCATGATGGGATGGGAAATGTACATACACAAGAGTTTTGTTTTTCACGGGGAGGACAACGCAAACCAAAAGTGAATGAGTCTGACCAGAAACGTGCGCAACGTGCTATAACACTAATTGGTTGTAAGGCAAAGGTTATTGTGAAGTGTACAGAAGAATCAAAGTGGGAGATATCAGTATGTCACACTGAACATAATCACCCGTTGTGCCCACCTATAATGCAACCGTTTCTTCAGTCCAGTAGAGAGGTTACAAATGAAGATGTACTTGAGGCACGGGCTTTGAAAAGTGTTGGCCTTAGAACGTCAGAAGTAATGAATTATTTCATGCAACAGTCGGGTGGTTTCCACAATGTTGGTTTCATCTGGAAAGACTTGTACAACTCCCTTCAAAAAGCGACGTCGGATGAATATCGTGACGGTGATGTCAATGCTCTTCTTGCTTACGTTGACTGCAAGAAAGAGCAAGATACATGATTGTACATTTAGTTCAACACTAACCAATCAGGGGGATTGCATAATATATTTTGGTTGGGTTCGACATCCAGGTCCGACTACGTATGCTTCGGTGATGTCATTGCATTTGACACAACGTACAAGGGTAACATGTATGGCAGGCCTCTAATGCATATTGTTGGTGTTAATCACCACTATCGAATCATTGTTTTCGGTGTGGTAATTTTAGCTGACGAGACTGCAGACACATTTGAGTGGGTACTTAAGGAGTTTTTGCAGGCAATGTCTAACAAAGCTCCTATGTCAGTCGTCACGGATGGTGATAGGGCCATGCATAGGGCTATAAAGACAGTGTTCTCATGTGCACAACATCGAATATGTTCGTGGAATCTTTCACAAAATGCCCAGGCAAACGTAGGTGATCCCAAATTTACATCCGCCTTTACACGGTGCATGTCCTCTTGGTGGACAATTGAGGAATTTGATTGCGAGTGGAGATCAGTTATGAAACATTTTAACTTAGAGTAGCATCTGTGGGTTGTCGAGAAGTATCAGACGGTTGGTATGTGGGCATAAGCATATCTTAATGGACATTTCTTCGCCAATGTTCGCTCCACACAACACTGCGAATCTATGAATTCCGCCCTCAACATTGTCCTTAAATATAGGAAGACATATCTAGAAGTTGTCGTGCCATTAACAATGGTATAAATGAGATGCGCATAACGGAGTTAAGGGAAGAATTCAAAAATTCTTACTCGAAGCCTTTCCTAATGACCAAATTGCATGACCTTGAAGGGAGTGCAGCTGACATCTTCACCCGGGCATCCTTTGAAATTGTTCAGGATGAACTGAAAAATGAGACACTGTATCGCGCTCTACATCCGATTCTTGAGCTTCAAGGCGCGCAGACATATCGTTTGAAAAAGTATAAGGATCCGAAAAAAAATCTATGAGGTTGTGCTTGATGTCACAACACATAACCTGGCATGCTCTTGTCAGAAATTTGAGACGGTCGGACTTCCATGTCACCATCAACTGCACGTTCTTAAGTTGGAAGACTTCTTCGAGCTCTCTAATTGTTTAATACTACCGCGCTGGACAAAAATGTAAAGCTCTCTACTCCATCTTATCTTCACAGCAACGTGCCTCCCGAATTAAAACAAATGTCTCGATTTGCTTCGCTACGCTCACTTTCATCGCGGTTGTGCTACCTTGCGTTTCAAACAGAAGAAAGATTTCAAAGCACAAAATTGAGTTACTCCGACTAACTGCTGAATTTGATCACTCCATAACCTTGAATGAGTCATCATCGCATAAGGTAAGCCAACACAGCATTTGAGACCCGCAAAAGAAGGAAGCAAAACAAAAGCAGAAAATATAACCTAATGCGTCCACAAAACGGAGGAATCACTGTTCATTTGCAAAATGGAGGGACACAATAAGAACACATGCCTGGGACTGAAGCTTCAACTTCCAACGGGTATTGTAGGGACAAGTTCAACGTTCTTCCACGACAATGAAGAATTTCCTCCTGACCTAGACATGTCTCAACCTGATGCAACTGTGAGTCCTTTCTACTTACGTATGTTCTATGGCAATACATGAAAAGTTAACACGAGATTGCTATTGACTTCCACGTAGGTCGGCCCATATTGTTGGAATGACGAGTAGAATGTTGATAACATATCTCCGACCACGACATAAAAGGTATTAATCAAGATTCCATCAAGTTCATTGACTTTTCATTTATACTTTACCTACAAATTCATCGTGTTTCCAAATGACGATTTATTATTTACTGTGATGCAGATTCCAAACGTGTACACAATAGATCCTCTTCAGACATACAAATTCATGTATATATGCTTCAAATAATTGTAAGTATAACCAAATGATTATCTCACTCCAATATGCTTCAAATACATGTACATACAACCAAATATATCCTCTGCAGACATACGAAATCATGTGCATATGCTAATTTTATCCACTGAAATATATCATATAATGCAAATTGTTGTACAAGCGTTCGGACACATTATGGCCCCAAAATTGCATAAGATACATTCAAAATGTTTTTATTTATACTTACATAACCTATTCATCCTTGCAGCACATTTCTACTGCATATACTTATGTACATATACATACAAACATAGTTACGACCCATAAAAAAGTGGGTTCCTTTACGTAATTCCACAAAAAACAGTCAACGATCTATTGCCATCCATTCACATATGCCTCCCCTGACATGTTCTTCACCAAACAAAATTGCATAAGATTACAATCATTAACTACACGTCGTAATGCATTCAATTACATAAGAAACAATGCATAGCTTCCTAAACCCTTACCATTCTGGACGCTGAAAGGTGTCATGTTTTGGAAATGGTTGTGCATTTGCCTTGAAGGTAACCCATTGACCTACAGCAACATTTATAGACATCCGCAAACAATTCTTATCATGACTGATAAGATCATACAAAATAAATATTTGATCTCATTTTCCAACGGTCTAGTAAGACAAGTATAAAAAATTAAGCATTAATTAAAGACCATTTTTTAGTATAGATGACCAAAGTAAGCAAAGTATAATGAAGATCATATGAACTTACCACTTCCCCTATAGGCTTATCATTCCAAAGCTGCATCCATTTGATGCAAAACATACCACAATCGTCTCTGTTTGAATACAAATCCGAGTTAACAAGATGCCACGACTAAGCAATTTGTTAAACAATAATAACACAAAGTATTATAATATAACAACTATGTACCCTTTATCCTGATGTTTGACTATATCCACCATCACGCGCAGATAGCTCAACGACCTTGATGGTGAGCCAAACACTTGGACAAACTTCTTATCTTTTAAACATTCTCCTAAACTATTCCTCTACATGCACAAGCATTTGTATGTTTTTACATACTATGTCACATCTTAAACGATGGCAAAATAAAAGTTCATAGTTCTCGCTTATTACCAGGTTATGGGACATAGCCACTCTTGCAGCATTGGCTCGGGTCGTTGACAAGATGTCGAGTAGCTTCACTTCACCAACATCAAGATCCACCACACACATAAACAAATGATTCATGTTGTCATTCACGAGGATAAAGAGCTGAAACAATCAACGATTTCCATTGTAATATACATATGACATGAAAGTGCATGGGATGTTTAATATATTAATGCTTCTTCGTACCACATTACAATCCATCAACCGGCCATACAGTTTGAAAATATGACGCCAATAATAAGCAATTGAACTAGCATCCATTATCCCTTCGACAAGATGGGACTACAAGACATCATTTATTATTAACCATGTATCCTTACAAAACCACATCCATTTCTTCATAATAGACATAAGATTCTTTAATATTAACCATACACTCAATGCACACGGGATGTACCCTCTCCTTGTTTTAGATTGCTTCATTTTATCTTCATCAACAATTGTAAACCCAATGGCATCCATAACCTAAACCATAAACAAAACATATAGCAACTATCGTACTAAATTTCTTCAAATATGCTGCAAAATACTTAAGGGGAATAGTCAAACCTACTAACCATTGAACCGACCCAACTTCCTGGTCGTAACGTATCTGCATCACTTACAGATAAATACATGTGGCCAAAATCTACAACGACTTCACTGCACCCATACAAAAACTTACAACTTATATTGAACAGAACAACATCATTGTAGCATACTTTCAGATTTAGATTGCTTACCCTGCACGCAAAGGCGTATTCCATATATAGTTGCACGTGTTTTTCGCTGACGCGCCTACTCTATTCGGTACTTGCACGTACGTTAGTATCTGCAATGCTTACACATTTGTTGTTCAATACTTAATGACACAAATAAGTACTGCATGTTCAACCAATTAATATTTATTACAAAACCTCAGTAATTATAGAACCCCTACAATGAGTTTGAATAACATACGAATTTCATTCATTATGCATAATCAAACACAACATATAATGTTCTAAACAAACCCTACTTAAACCAAACATTGTCCACATCACACTTCCTTCAATCGCTGACTTTATTCATGTTCCGAGTTCTCATTCCTACTCTTATCCCTTTGCCACTAACCTTTGCATTAGCTATTGCTCTTGTCTTGCCCTACAAGTTAACAACAATAATCTCATACCTTAACTTGATGAAACATTGATCAAAATAATTTATAATGCTTATACCTTTTTCTTTGTTTTCGGGACAGCAGCGGTTTCTTCCTTCAACCACTCGACATCGTCCATCAATGGGTCCTCGTCAATATCAAGTCCATGGTTCGGATCGGACTCTTTGACTTCCCCTTTCTCAACCACTTCTTCTTCTTCTTGAACAGCAACAACAAGTTCTCCATCAGCTTTCCTCAACGACTTCTGCAATTCTATCATGTTGGCATTTAAATTCTTGCATTCCTCTTTCAATTCCCTTAAACTCTCTTCTAATTCTTTTTCCTTCTCCACGCGGGCTTCCAGACTATGTTTTATTCCACCCAACTCTAATAGTACCGTGTGCAGCATCTCCATAACCACATCATTTGTTCCATTGAATCTTCCCCCTTCTTCCCCTTCCACATTTTCTTCACCATACCCAAGTACATGCAAACATCATCAGTAAATCATTTCATATAACCACAACATCCTATATAATACCAAATCGTTTAACCCAGTAACCTTGGGTTTTTTAGGAGGCCTTTCTTCATTGAGATTGTTTACAATCTTCTTTACTTCCTTATTGTTGCCCCAAGCATGTATGCGACCGCGACCATTAGCGGCAGCAACTCTTCTGCTCGCGATTCCACTCCAAAAATCAAATAAACTCGCCTAAATTTATTATTAATCAAAACATTATAATAAAACTCAATAAACTCAATCACATGAAACAACTACTACGTTCGAACAAAACATACTTTTAAACATAAATTACCTCTAATATTGCGATGCATCTGGTCATGTATGCCAACCCACCATGAACTTTCCACTTGGCTACTCCATCAAGTAACCTCTCATATGCATATTTGCACCAATAGAGTTTTCCGTTCAACCCCGCTAGGCACAAGAACCGCAAATGTTCTGAGGAAGGCATCAAGTTTGCATTTGGACTTATAAAAACACTGACAATGAAAAGAAGAACACGAGCTCTCAACTCGTCTCCCTCAAAAGCACCGCTAAGTATCTTCTGCTCAAGTTCCTTCACTGTGGTATTCCTCCTTATTCGGTGCTTCGATGCCATCTCTTTTGCATCAACATTTCTCGTGCCCATTTCAACATCCACTCCTTCATTCCTCAAACCCAATATAGCCTCCACATCTTCAACCAACACTGGAATTTTATGTCCATCAAATTCCATCATCGAGCTGTGGACATCAAAATTCTCTATTAAACTGCGGCATAGGTCGCGATGAATTGCTCTTGGTTTCATTTCCAATAACGGACCAAACCCTAACTCATTAACAATACCCTCAATCTTCAACTTCCTCATCTCTTCAAACACATCTGACAGCTTAATGAGGCTACATTTTAAAGATATCTCCTACAACATTACTTACTTAACTGTTAAACGAATATACATTATGTTAGGACATTTTCATCCCTTTCTCCATAAATAATTTTAAAAATTCACTTACCTTTTTGTATTTTTGAGAACGTACAATTTCCTTCACATTGCCTGTAGCTTTCCATTCAGCCTGAGCTTGCTTCTGCTCCTCGTACATTTGTACATAAGGCTTCTTCTCATCTTCACTCATCTACTTTCACCTCAAACACAATGCTTTTCTTTCATGTATCACTCCCACAATTAGTCAAATACAAATATCATGTACACTTAACAAACCATTACACAACACACTTACATTGTTGTTCATTTTCTTCTTCCCCCTTCAAACGTTTACATTCGCTTTTACTGTAAAACAAAATTTCACTGTTAGCTTATGCAACTCATATTTAATAAATTAAACAATTCTATATACATTCAACTTCAACTTACTAGAAATGAAAATATGGTGTACATGTCTTAGGTGCCTTAGGCTCCCCTTTATCGCACTTCTTCTCATGCTCTATTGTCTGCAACGTGTACCTAAAATAATCAAAGAGGGAACGTTAAAAGGCAAAAATGATGACACTTCTACAAAATTTGAACTTCACTAATAGGATTTTGCATATGAATTCCAATGACTTGTTCTATTTTACCTCTTTACATTAACATATGAATTCTACATTTCAGTTTTAGCAAAGTATAAATAGTTGCCAACTATTTATAAGAATATGTGTAACAAATCAAAACTTTGATGCAAATACTACCTATGGTTAAATTTTCCATTCAAATGTAATGATATTTGGAGGTTTCTGTTTCGTTCTCAAGTTCGACAAATAGTATCAACCAAGAAATATTGCTTTCAACCATGTGTAATGAAAACTCATTTCCTAAAATTACATACTACTTCAAATCACCTATTTGATCTTAAGAAACAACCACATCCTTCCAACACATTCAATACTAGAGTTGTAGAGCATATGCAAACCATTTTTTTAACCAAAAACCATAACCATCTCAACCAACAATCATAACCATTACATGGATATCAACACAATCCTTCTTACAATCCAATCTCCTCGACAATATTTCTTTCACATGTTCGTACCATATCAACTACAATTAAAAAGGGGGAAATTTGAAGAAACTAGCACTAACTAACCTAAACATTCCTTCTTCCAATTCAATCTACTCTACATTTCTAACATTCATCACTCCCAATTGAAACATCACTGAATTATTCAACCTAATTTCTTTTGTTATTCAAGAAAAAAGTCAACAAGTTATTCAAGGCTCTAATCCAGTTAATAAAGGTGTTCAACACTTCTTTTTAACTATTGTTATCTTTGTTCCTACTTTTTATTTCAATTTAATTGCTATTACTTGTTTATTGCACCAGAACCTTAAACTGCCAATAACCCTAAACTCTAATAATTCCTTCTTCCAATCCAATCTCCTCTAAAATATTCATTATAAAGTAAAAAGAAATTTTTATGGAAGAACATTCAAACGGTTTATACAAAATCCTTCATCAAGGAGAATGTGGTTTCGCTCAAATCATAAAAAAAATGAAAAAAGAAGAAGCAAGAACTAACCTCCAAATACGTGTTCAAACCTAATCTCCTCCACGAATTTTCTTCAGATTTTCTTCCTTGCTTGATGGATATAATGCCTTCGTCCTCTTGGTTTCGATGCCCTAACTTTTACAATTAATTTCTCGCTCCCTTTCAATATATGTAACTATATCATCATAAAAGGGTTATCGGTTCACCGGGTACCATATATCTTTTGTTTTGTTTTTTTAATCCAACGGCCACAATAAAACCGGCTTCATCCAATGGCCCTAATTTAGTGGTTTGTATTTAGTCGGCTTTTAAGCCGTTTGTTTTTAGAATTCCTCTTAAATTATATGCATTTAGTTTATGGATGAGTTAAGTGCTAAGGGATTATTTTGAGACTCACAACCGGTAGAGAGGAAACAAAATTGGAAGAATAGAATAATTTTTTTTCATTGATGTGCTTGGTTGAGAGGATAAAAAATTATAAGGAAAGTAAGTTTCTTTCCTCTCTATTGTTTGACGAAAAATTAAGCATTGAAAACTATAATATTTTTTTATAAATTAATCTAATATTTTTAATACGAATATTTTTATTCAATTTAGTTCCTAAAATATAACAGTTCATTGTGCTGAATCAACTAATGTTTGGTTATTTATCTTTCTTTATTATATCAGTATTTTTAACTAATAGCTTTTGTATTTTTATTATATTTGTTTCATTAAAAATATTATCTTTCTGAGATTCCTTAATTGACTTAATGGCCAATGATATTATACTTATATTGATGTATCTTGTATGAGTTCAACTATAATATTAACTTCTGAAAATGTAATTAAATCTCTACTTAATGAAAAAAATTATATTTCTTTTTTAAAATATTAAAATATGTTCGTTTGAATTTTTGATATAGTTAATAATTGATTGATTTCGTTTCTTTTATTTTTAGAAAAATTATTGTTTTCTAAAGAATATATTTTAAAATTTAAAATATTAAAATTTGATTTTTAATTTAATAAATTGATTGTCGATTGAATTCAAGTGTATAATAATTATAAGTATTGTTTTCAAATGATTTTTAAATATCAAATATTTAAATCGAATTCCAATCCTCATAAATATAAGATTTTATTTATTTTATTTCTCGTGTTTTCATCAAAAATATTTTTTTGATTTTGGAAAATACAAAATTTAATTTAATTTTAAAAATAGATATAAAAATAAAAATCAAAACAATATATATTTGAAATCAAAAGGAATTTAGTTTGTACGGATTGATAGGTATAATAAGCCTGCTTCAAATGTGTTTGGGCCGGATCAACAACAAAATATCCGGACTTTTTGAACACAAAAACTGTAAACAAATTAAGCAATAAATTGATATGAACAGAGAGATCTTTTAATTGATCCATTGGTTAAAGGTGTTTATTGATTTAATATTTTATGTGGGTTCGATTTTTAACATTTATATTAAAAATATGATAAATTGCATAAATGGTTACTGGACATTTAAGGCGCTTATATTTTATTCACTGGACTTTTAAAACTTGCAACACGGTCAATGAACTTTACTTCACTTTCATTACGGATCCTGTTATCAACTGCAGTTAAAAATGACATACCACGTTAGAGTCATATTTTTCTCAAAAAACCTTAAATTTCTCAAACCAATTACAGTCGCCGATCTTCTATCGCTTACGTCGTCGTCATCCAACATTATGAAAACACAATACCCACCATACTCAAGAGCTTCACTATTATTTCATATGAACTTAGGTTTAGTACCTTGGAAAATTTTGAAAAGTTATGAAAACATACCAAACATTTGAACAATGATTTTCAAACAAAATCAAATCAAGACTTAATGTATTCCTAACAACCATTAATGGATTGCATTCCTTGGTAACATAGTGTTTGGTCGGGAACTTTGGGAAATTTTTAGTGAAGCCCAGGAGAGTGTTTGGTCGGGTACTTTAGAAAAAATTAAGGGAAGCTTAGGAGAGATAAATGACAAAACTATTTGGTGTAATTCTTTTGAGTATGGTGGGTGGTGGTGATGATCGAAATAACATTCGACGGTGATAAATGTGATAGGAGGCCGACGATTATAATTGGTTTGAGAAATTTAAAATTTTTAAAAAAAATGATTCTACCATGCCACATCATTATTTCTTAACGACAGTTAATGATAGTGGCCGCAATAAAAATAAATTAAAATTTTAATGATTGCATTACAAATTTAAAAAAATTGATGACTAAAATATCAATATCCTAGATATTCAACTACCATAATTTATGCAGTTTATCATTAAAATATTAAATTTCCCTCTATTGTGCTAACAAATTCGTATGAACAGTAAAAACAGATAAAAAAGGAAAAGGCTTAATGACTCCATTGCTCCCTAAACTATGCATTTTTTTACTGAGTTGGCCTCTAAAGTATTTTTCGAGACATTTTGCCCCTTTAACTAAAAATTATGACCTTATATGCTCCCTTCGTTAACCTCCCATTAAAAAAATCTCACGGGCCGATTAGAACGCGCCATGTGTCATTTTATTAACAAAAAATAAGCTGACTTAAATAAAAAGGGTAAATTGCACATTAGGTATGCTAAAATTGTTTTGTTCATTTTAGTCCATTATATGAATTGTTCATCTTCTTGCTCAACATGTACGATTTTTAAGTCAGCTTGTTTTTGTTTCATCATGGTTCTTCACTCCCTTGGTGACTTGAGAGGCTGTAAATGAAGAGATGGGGTTATAAGCTTATAAAAATATACGAAACTCCTGAACAGATTAGAATATGTTTCCTTGTTTCTTTATCTCCCTGATTAAAAATGGTTAAAAATCAAACATAAATAACGTGAGATATTAGAGAGTCTGCAAAAGTTTTCCTTAATGCGGTTGGGGATTTTTAGTAATGAAGTGTGCCTATTCTTTAGCATCCATGCTGAAAGGTTAATGTTCCCATGGCTACCACGACAGATCGATTTCATTCTAATTCATCAACAACAACAAATCGTAGCTTGGCTTAACAACCTGATGGTTAAAAAAAACTAGACTTTAGTCGTTTTTTGGCTTTAAACATGCGTCCAAATTCGAATAAAAAAGAACAGAAAAAAATCATCCATATTGTTTGCTTTTGGAAGTTAGTGAGATCATTGACCATGGCAACGACCAGGCATAGCTTAGTTTGAACATGAATGGTTAGAGAATATCAAGATTTTGAGCAAATTGTTTCAATTCTCTCTTGCTTTTAGCCAACTTAAAAATCATACATATTGAGGAAGAAGATGGACAGTTCATATAAGGGACTAAAATGAAAAAAAAAAAATAGCATATCTAATGTGCAATTCACCCTTTTATTTAAGTTATTTTATTTTTTGTTGCTAAAATGACACGTGGTGCATTCTGATTGGCCCGTGATAATTTTTTTAATGGAGGTTAATGTAGAGGGCATATGAGATCACGCTTTTTAGTTAAGGGGTAAAATATCCCAAAAAATACTTTAGGAGTCAATCCGGAAAAAAAGTGAATAGTTTAAGGGGAAATGAAGTGATTAAGCCAAAAGGAAAACTACCTTGAAGATCAAAAAACTATTGGGGATATTCTATTTTAGCTGTTGAACTAAAAAAATTATCAATTAGATCATTAAACTGTGAAAATAATTTTAATCAAACTACACGTGGTTAATTGTTAACAAAACTATTGATGTAATAGTCAAACAAATTTATATAATTATATATTTTGGAGTTGGTTTAAGTATATTAATATTTTTTTTTAACTTAATAATAATTTAATGATCTACAAACTACAAAAGCTATTTACATTTGTCTCCTGTAGCTTTTGTCATGTTTACGTCAAAAGAAAAGCCCTTACAAAAGCAAAGCATTTAAAGAAATTTAATTAATCCCTCAATAGTCAGTTTCTGCACCCGTGACACACAGAAACTATAAACCCGTGAATTCTCGACTGACACGTGTTTCCTTTTCATCTCGCCACCTTACCAAATTCAAATCTTAGCAGATATCTGCATGTGAATTCTTGTTTATGTTGGAACATCAATACTAGAGCTTACTTACACGGATTGGTAGGGGTGTTCATGGTTAACCGTTGGTTAACCATTAAAAATGAGTATCTAATTTTTTATGCATTCTTAGATATATTCTCTATGCATTTCTCTCTAATTACATTAAGAACATATAATTTTTACACTAAGAACATAATTTATACGTTAACCGTTATAGTATTTTGGTTAACCGCGAACACCCCTACAAATTGGGGTACGTGGCCCTCCTACTAAAAGCACAGGCTTATATTATAATTTATAAGTAATAGCCTAAAATATGACAGCTTTTTTTATCTAGATACTTAAATTATTTTTTGGTCAAAATAAATATTTAAAATATATTGTTTTATTAAAATATATATTTAAAGTATTTTTTTTATCAAAATAGGTACTTAAATTAGTTTTTGGTCAAAATAGATATTTAAAGTATATATATGTATATATTTCATCTAGGTTCTTAAAAGTGGTCATGTGACAATGATTAAAAAATACATTAGGTATCTCATTTGCCCAAAAAAGTATACTTTAAGTATTTAATTTGACCAAAAATATACTTTACATATTTATTTTGACCAAAAAATACTTTAGTTACTTATATGAAAAAGTTAATATACTTTAGATACTTATTTGTGATATAAGCAAAAAAATATAATCAAACGTTTTATTTAGATATTTAATTTTAATTTATTTGAATTTGAATTTGAATTTTATTTTTATTATTAATTGTTTTTATCTCTAATTTTGATTTCGAACTTTACTACGGGAAACAATCTAAAAATACTAAAATCGCCTCTAGGAGTTTTTGATTCGTGTTATATAAGTTGTAAGGTGTAGTTTTAGATTTGAGTATGAGATTACAATATTTGGTTCATAAACATCATTAGCATACCGTAATCTAAAATTAAGGACAATTAATATAAAGTGTAATCTCGTAAGTCGTAAAACCTTATTCCATTTTCAATTAAATAAATTTTATAACAAGAACAATTTAATAGAATGTATATTTTCAAAGAAGTAGAATTACATTAATAATAAGAAAGATAAACAAAAAATATCGCATAATCATAAAGAGAACTTTAGGGATAATGCTAAAAAAAACTCATAAAAATGACAATTTTAAAACATTTAAACTCAAATGTGTGAAAAAAATAAAATAAAGGTCATGTTTTGTAAAGAGAGGTTTGAGCCAAAGTTAGAGGTTTGAACTAAAATTAAAAGTTTGACCGGTTAAATCTGTTAATTTGGATGTTTGGTAAAGAGCATATTGAAATAGCAGATAAAGGTAAAACCTCTAATTTTAAAAAAAGACACTAATAAAAGCTTTTTGATATTAGAGGTTTTGACATAAGAGTTAACCCTTTGATCATTAACAATTATCAAAAATCTCCAAATAACCTAAATTTAACATTTTCTATTTTAATTCTTCAACCTCGCGTATTTACATTGGGACATTAGTAAACTAATATTTTTTGTTTTTTTTATTCTCACACATTTCTATTTTATTTAAGTTTAATAATTAATTAAAATAATTATATAAATAATAAATTAATATATTGATCCTTCAAATATGCTTAGTATTTAGTAATGTTATATTAAAAATTATTTTTCATAATCTAATTAATATTAATTGATACAAAATATTGATAACTAATAAAATATTCAAATAAGTATCAAATATAATCATGTTCTTATATGTCATTTTGCTTGTTTAAATAATCAAACAATTATCAACTATTAGTTAATTTTATCAAACAATTTTATATAATCAACTAATACAATCTACTAGTCAAATAAGCTAATGCAATCAACTATCAGCTAATGCAATCAACTATCAGCTATCTGTTATCCGCTAATTGCTAAACAGGGCCAAAATCTTTCATTGAAAATGTCTTTCATCTTTCATAAAAAAACCAACAATCATCATCAAAATCTTCATGTCATTGTTTAACTAGACGTAAAAATATTGACATGAGAGGCGTTATTGAGAAAATTAATCTTGCAAGCTGCTCCACTAATGTCTTTCATCTTTCATAAAAAAACCAACAATCATCATTAAAATTTTCATGTCATTGTTTAACTAGACGTAAAAATATTGACATGAGAGGCGTTATTGAGAAAATTAATCTTACAAGCTGCTCCACTAATGCTTCTGGTTGCATCAGCAAACTACCACAAATAAGGATATAATTATACTAAACAGTTAAAATTTCTTAGTTAGATGATACGCGGTAATGATCACTACATAAACACTAATATACAATAAAATAAACAAAAATTATGTCACAAAATAGACCAAAATCATACTATAAAGATAGACAAACCGACTCAAAAATATATGTAAAAAGAACCCAAAACAGAAAATATACCTATAGGAAATCAAAAACAAAGAAAGTAGAGATAAAATTACGATGACATTCTACATGAAAGAGATTTAGAAAAATATTTTATTGAGAAAAAAATCTTACTAGAGTTTGCCGCTAATAAAATGTATTTTTTATATAATGTTACATTGTTATATTTTAATACATAATTTGTGTATAAAAATTTATATAATTTTTTTACACTTGAATTATAAAATTTAAATCTTTAACTCTAATAATCTAAATTTTAATCTCTAAATTTTAAACCTACAACCCAAATCCTTAAATAACTTCAACTTAAAAACTTAAAATTAAAAGGTTTAAGGGTCACTTTTGCCTTGTAGTAGTCACAATTTATCAATTTCGCTCTTATGATATTTTCGCATCAATTTAGCCCCTTAAGTAGTCGAATAGCATCACAATTTGCCCCATTGACTGACGGAAACCAACGTTTACCGTTACGATACTGACATGACAGTTCATGTGTGAAGATGATGTGGCAGAGGGGCAAAATTCATCTTTCAAACGAGTTCGAGGGCAAAATTAATATTCTGATTGAGTACAATGACAAAATTAATTTTCTGATTGAGTACAATAGCAAAATTGATTTTCATGCAAAAAAAATGAGTAAATAACATAAAACTTAATAAAAATTTTAAAAATATTTTATTGATATATGACTAAAAATAAAATAATTAAAAATATTTAAAAATAAGTAAAAAATTATAAAATTAAAATATCATAAGCTAGTAAATTATAAATTATTCAATAATTAAAATTTGAAATATTTATAAAGTATTAAAAATATAAAAACTTTCATAAAAAAATTTGGACAATTTTGATTTTCTTTCTCTCCAAAGAATGCAAGGAAGAAAGAATCCTAAAATATGGTTAATATGATTCTCTCAACCGAATAAAAATCTTTTACCTTTTTGGTGTCCCTATCTCTCAATATTAAAAAATTAAACTCTACACTCTAAGTCGAATTTTTAAATCACAAACCTTAAACCTTAAAATTTAAACTATTTACTTGATTAAATTTATACACATACTTTTATTATCCATAGTCACTTTATATTGATAAAATTTTTAATTATGGTTTATGGTTTAAGGGTTGCAATTTAGAGTTTGAGATTTTTAAGGTTTGAAATTTAGCAATTAGGATTAGAGTGTAGAATTTATTTTTAGGTTTTGATTTTTAAATAATTTATAATTTAATAGCTTATAATATCTCAATGGATGAGTCTACTACGCTCGACGAACACCGCTGGACATCACTAACGCTGAACATCATTAAATTAATTAATAAAGATTAAAAATTCCAAGGACTTAACATATAATTATAAATTATTTAAAATAAAATTTAAATTAAATTATTTTCCATATATATTATATTTTTAATCTTTTTAAAAAATAATTGGATCAAATACCAAACTTAGTCAATTTTAAAAAATAAAAACCCTAAACACAATATTCGACCAATAAATCTTAAACCCTAAATTCCTATAAAGGTTTACATCTGATTTTTCGACCAATGGCTTGGGTTTTTCTTTATCGACTAGGTTCTTCACCTTACAGTATCTTTCATGCTTCTCGTTCATGCATTGCAATAATGCATAAACTAGTACAACATTGTTATTATCTAAACATGCTACGATTAATGGGTTTGGTGGTGTAACAAGATGGGGTTTGTTTGTGTTTCTAATGGGCATTAGCCATTAATGTAATTGAGAATGTAGTAACTAGGACAAATCATGCTGGAAAAATAGAGATGATATTTTTGGGTTCTACGAAAAACTAGATGTAAAGCTTTATGAGAATTTAGGGTTTATTTGTGGAATATTGTATTTAGGGTTTAGGGCTAATCAATTCGGGTATATGCGAAGAGTTTTAATTTGGGAATTTGGGTTTTAATTTGAGAATTAGGGTTCTAATTTTGAAATTTAAGACCGACTATGGTTGATATTTGATCCAATTATTTGAAAATAAAGATTAAAAATATAATATATATGAAAAATAATTTAATTGAAATTTAATTTTAAATGATTATTAATTATATGTTGAGTCCTTGAGATTTTTAATCTTTATTAATTAATTTAATGATGTTCAGCGGTGTTCAACATTAGTGGTATTCAGCGGTGTTCGGCGCCCGTTGTAAAATTTTTCTATCTCATTTTTATAATTTTTACTTATTTTTAGATTTTTTTTTAACTTTTTTGATTTCTAGCTATATATTAATAAAACATTTTAAAATGTTTTATTAATTTTTACATCATTTTAGTATTTTAATATTTCTTAAATTCATATTTTTTTTACCTAAAAATTAATTTTGCCCTTGTACAAAACTAGAAAATTAATTTTGTTCTCAAACTAGGTCAGAAAATCAATTTTGCCCATTTTCTATATCATCTTCACACATGAACAGTCACGTCATCATACGTAGACTGTCACGTCAGCATTGTTAATCGCCACATCAATATCGTTGACCTTTACGTTTGCACTATAACAATTAACAAAAATTTTCGTCAGTTAAAGGACAAATAATAATATGATTCAACTACTTCAAAAGTTATATTAATGCGAAAATACCATAAGAGTTATAACCTTACAATTTACCAGTCGTAATCTTATGAACCAAACTCATCCTTATAATTCGTTTTTTCGCTTTTTTCCACCCAAAATAGAGGCCCCACGAGCTCCTAGCCATAAACCAAAGTGACCGGCCTGGCTGGTGAGGGGTGGCCCCATGCACCAACCGCAACAAGCAATGGCCCAATAACTCAAGCGCGTGCAATCTACGGCAATCCTATGTGTCATAACTCCCAGCCACAAACTCAGTCAGTAACCCTTGTAAACTTTTATTGAGGGTGATCACAAGTGAAATTATTTTTGAGGGTAGACATAAGTTAAAAAAAAATTAAAATTTTAGTTTGAGTATAAATCATAAAATTTAAAGACTAATTTATAAGAATTAAAAAAATTGAAACCAAATGTGTAAACTTTAAAAAATTCAAAGTGAGAACAATCGTATATGTGGCTCTGCCAGATGCAGGGCCGGCCCTGGGCAGGGGCAGCAAGGGCGCCCGCCCAGGGCCCATTGCTCAGGAAAATTAAATATTGTATATTTTTGAATTATAATTAAAGATTTAGTTTGTTTTAATATTTGTTATTAGGGCCTATTTTTTTAATATTTGTTAATAGGGATTAAGATTTTTCCAACATTTATTATTAAAGATCTACTCTTAATATTTTTTTCTAATACTTGTTATCAAGGGCCTATTTTTTATATTTTTTATTAGAGGCTGACTATTTTTCAATATTTATTAGTAGGGGTCTACTCTTAATATTGAATTTTTCCCCTAATACTTGTTATTAAGGGCCCATTTTTAATACTTGTTATTAGGGACTGAGTTTTTTTCCGATATTTATTATTAGGGATCTACTCTTAATATTCAAATTTTTTTTCTAGTACTTGTTACTAGGGCTCCAGTTTTTTCCAATATTTGTTATTATGGGCATAGTTTTAAGGTAAATTTTTTATATACACGCTGGTAAAACTAATTTTACACAAGCCTGCATATTTACATTATAAAACTCAAATCCTAAATTATAACCCTAACCTTAAAAAACTAAACCATAAACCTTAAACCCTATACCCTAAATTCTCAACAGTAATCTTAAATTCTAAACCCTACAACATAAACCCCTACACTTTAAACCCTAAATTAAAACCATAACCTCTAAAACTAAAAGGCACATGTAAACTAAAGTTTACACGGCATGTGTATCAAAGTTTTTTTAATAGTTTTAAAATTTAATTTTTTCAATACTTGTTATTAGGGGACTAATTTTTTCAATACTTGTTACGATGGACCAAGTCTTAAAATTTAATTTCTTTCATTACTTGCTATTAGGGACAAAGATTTAAATAGCGGCATGCAACCACAACAACGATCGTTATATGACGATAGTGGCATCATCTAAAACCGCGATATATGGAACCATTATGTCCACAATAGCATATGTTATTAAAAAAAATTCATAACCGCGATACTCGCAATAAAAAAATAAAATCTATTATATCCACAATCATGATAAACACAACACAACCAAAAATACGACTGTAACTATAATTACAATTTAAATGCTCAATTTAAGGCTCATTTTTTAAGTTCGCCCCGGGCCTCCAAAAACTCAAGACCGGCCCTGGCCAGATGATCCCCATCAATAAAAAATATTCAATTTATTATTTTGTCACGTCATCAACTCTGTAACCTCTCGTCCCGGTCTGGACGACTGAAATGTCCGAGTAGGCTACAAGGGGAAAACCGAAGTGAAACCCGCTAAGGCTCCCTTTCGGTTAGCAACCCTAGAAAATTTCTTTAATTATTATCTTGTCTAAATGGATTAAATTAAACCTATGTGAAAATACAACAACGAAAACAACAAGCGAGGCGATCAACCCAAACAACATACCAAAAACAGTTCATTTTAGCTTAAACTGTAGGCCGTATCAAAACGCCCATAGGGTGTATCGATACGCCTTGACTAGGTCAACTGACCAAAGTATACTCGAGGAGACCGTATCGAAACGGTTGTTGACTATATCGATACGCCCTCACCGGTCAATTTCTCGTGGTCAACGCTACGAAGACCGTTTCGGAACGCTTAGGACCGTTTTGATACTCTCAATTTCTCGTCAAAATCTCAGATTTTCAGTAGCAAAATCGTATCGAAACGCCCCCTTTATGTATCGAAACGCCTGGCCTGAAACAAGGGGTCATATCGAAACGGGACCAACCGTTTCGATACACCTGCTGCGAACAGACATGTTTTAGCTGGTTTATGGCACAATGCTACCTCAAACACCAACTAAAACCTCCCACAACCGAACATACATTAACTCTAGATGCTAGGCACCCTAAAACAACATGCTTAGCACTCATCATTCATATAAAAGCCATTCAAAGAGAAGCAACAATTCAACAAATGATTCATACACGACACTCAAGATAACATGCATTCATGGGGAATAGGTGTATGTCCTCAAACACCAGGTATTTAAGCATCAAGTAAATAGGGTCTACAATCCACAACATAAAGGCATAAACATGGCCAACATGACATCAACAATTCAACATGCTCATCCAAACACAAAACTAAACTAAGGAGTTTGACACCAATTCCAAACAAGTTTACACCCCCATCGTCTAAGCATTATTACAAACACGTAAATCATACTTGAGCTACTTGAGAACTCCAAAAGATCCTCCCTTGCCCACTTGCCTCCCGAACTCTAACGATCTGTATGTTGGAAATAAAGGAGAGCGTAAGCTAGCTAGCTTAGTGAGTGAAGCTCTAAAACTCAACAAACATGCAGTTTTCAAAATACTTTTCATAATTGAAAATTAAATCAAATGGATGTACGGATGATATCTCAACAAGACTACACGTGGTTTGCACATGCACAACCAACACACACGGTGGGACCACACATCACCGTTCGACTAGTAGTTTTCCGATAGGACCACTCATCACCTTACTCTACTACTAGTCACTACCGATGGGACCACTCATCACCGTAGTTATGATAACCATCACGTGAGGCTTGACTTCAATACGACTACACAACAACAACGAGTGTACAACAACTCAAGATGCACATGATACCACAACATATAGCCACTCATCAACACATAACAAAAAGGTGGGAGTAATAACTTACACTTGGGTTTAGGTGAACCCTCTAGGTCCCACCCAAACCCCCAAGGGTCCCATTTCGAAAGCAAAACAAAGTTTGACATTTCTACTCACCGTTGCTACCCAAACAGAAGCCGAATACCAAGCTCAAGTCTCCAAATTCTCCGGATTTGTCCCCGAGGCTTCACCAACACAATTCCTTGCTTCTAAACATCCCAACACAATCAAAACAACCATAATTCAGTCCACAATTCAATGTAGCCAACCCGGAACACAAACCAAGCACAAAACTCATGATTTCAAACTAAAGACAACCTCAAAATCCTCATTCCCGAGCAGCCCTAAAGCACAACCTAAAACCAATGATTCCAACACTTACATTACTCCCAAAAGCTTCCAAAAAAACCCTTATATATCAACCAAACATCAGCCAACAAATTCCCACATCAAACACCCCCAAAACTCAACATTTGAACTCTCTAAAACCTCCCTAAAACCTAATTTCAAAAAACATCATAAAACCATGTAAAAATCAAGTATGTTGGACCTTATAAGATGATTTTAACTTATCTAACATCATTACATCAAAAACTCATCTAAAGGTTATCAAATTTTGGATTTTTATCTTCAAAATTTAAAAACTCAAATTTCATTTTAATGGGTTTTATTGAAAACTAAAACCATGGGGAGGAAGAGGAAAGTGAGGACAAACTGAAAATCTAATTACCTTGTAAAAACCTTCAAGGATGAGGTTAGATGATGATGGAACAATGAAATGGAGGAGTAGAGGTTTTGGGTGTCGTTCAAAAACAAGATGAGGAAGAAGAAGGCTTTTTGGGTGTTTTTATTTTATTTGCTTTATTTCTCCAAAATCATATTTACCATATTGCCATTAATGAGATGGCTTAAATTCTCATCCCCTAAAACCCATGGGATTGGATTTAGAAGATAGGCCCAACATAGATTTAAAATATTTTGAAAATGAAACCGAAACCCGAATCATTATTTTAATATTATTTTCACCCGACCCCTAAACCCAGGTGTTACAACTCTCCCCCACTTAAGGAATTTCGTCCCCGAAATTACCTGACGGAAACAAGTACGGAAACTGCTCAAGCATATCAGCTTTCCTCTCCCACGTGGCCTCTTCCACACCTCTATGTCTCCATAACACCTTGACCAGCTCTATGGTCTTGCCACGCAACACCTTGCTATCAGAAGCAAGTATCTCAACTGGTTCTTCATTGTAAGACAAGTTCGGATTCAAATCAATCTCTTCTACGGGCATTACTTGGGACGGATCCGATCTATACTTTCGGAGCATCGACACGTGAAACACATCATGAATCTTCTCTAGTTCGGTCAGGAGTCTCAATCTATACGCAACAGGACCAATCCTCTCAACTACCTCATAAGGTCCAATGAATCTTGGGCTTAACTTACCCTTCCTACCAAACCTCATCACCTTCTTCCAAGGTGAGACTTTCAAAAACACTTTATCTCCCACGAAATGCTCTACCTCTTTCCTCTTTAAGTCGGCATAGGACTTCTGTCGATCTGAAGGTGCCTTCAAACGATCATATATCAACTTTACCTTCTCGGTGGTGTCCTTAAGCAAATCAGGCATCGGTACAAGTTTCTGTCCGGCTTCGGCCCAACAAATCGGAGTTCTACACTTCCTACCATACAAGGCCTCATAAAGAGCCATCTGAATACTCGACTGAAAACTGTTGTTATACGCAAACTCTACTAACGGTAGATGTTTCTCCCACGACCCTGAAAATCAATGATACAACATCTCAACATATCTTCCAGCACCTGAATCACTCTCTCAGACTGACCATCTGACTACGGATGATACGAAGTGCTGAAGTTCAACCAAGTACCCAAGGCTCGATGCAAACACTCCCAAAATCTAGCTGTAAATCTCGGATCTCAGTCTGACACAATTGATTTCGGTATCCCATGTAGTCTCAATATCTTACAAATATACAGATCGGCCAACTTATCTAAAGTATAGGTGGTATGAACTGGTATGAAATGAGCACACTTAGTAAACCTATCCACTATCACCCACACTGAATTCTTCCTCGAAGGAGTCAACGGTATCCCTGACACAAAGTCCATGGTAATACGTTCCCACTTCCATTTCAGAATCTTCAACGACTGTAACAATCTCGAGGGAAACTGATGCTCAGCCTTGACCCTCTGACAAACCATACACCTACTTACAAACTCGGCCACGTCCTTCTTCAAACCAACCCAATAGTACTCTTCTTTTAACCCTCGATACATCTTCGTGCTACCCGGATGCATAGCAAAAGGATTTGTTATGAGCTTCATTCAAGATCATACGCCTCAACTCGGCATCCTCCGGAACCACTATCCTATCCTTGTAACATAGGATCCCATTCTCACCAAAACAATACTCGGTAGGCCTATCTTCGGCTATGTCTTGCACGTGAGGTGCCAAAGACTCATCTCGCAACTGCTTCTCTCGAATTAACTGAACTAACGAAGGCTTAACCTGAAGCTCGACTATCAACCCACCATCATTGGATACGCTCAATCTCGCAAACATAGCTCGTAACTCAACGTCCACCTTTCTACTCAAGGCATCGGCCACTACGTTTGCCCTACCCGGATGGTACTCTATCGTGAGGTCATAATCCTTGAGAAGCTCTAACCACTTACGTTGCCTGAGGTTCAACTCCCTCTGAGACATCAAATACTTCAAACTCTTGTGCTCGGTATACACGGTGCACTTCTCACCATAAAGATGGTGTCTCCAAATCTTCAATGCGAACACCACTGCGGCTAGCTCTATGTCATGGGTGGGATAATTCTTCTCGTGAACTTTCAACTGTCGCGAAGCATATGCTACCACCTTACCCTCTTGCATAAGCACACAACCTAACCCTACGTAGGATGCATCACTATAAACCACAAATTCTCTTCCCGGTTTAGGCTGAATCAGGATAGGAGCTTCGGTCAAAGCTTTCTTCAATTTCTCAAACGCTTCTTGTCTTACATCTGACCACTCATACGGAACATTCTTCTGTAGCAACTTAGTCAAAGGAGCCGCTATTCTAGAAAACCCCTCAACAAACCTTCTATAGTATCCCACCAAACCTAGGAAACTACGGATTTCTGTCACTGACTTCGGTTGTTTCCAATTCACTATAGCTTCTATCTTTTTGGGATCCACACTAATCCCATTAGCCGAGATCACGTGACCTAGGAAGACTACCTCCCTAATCCAAAACTCACATTTGCTTAGCTTGACATACAACTGATTCTCTAGTAGGGATTGAAGTACTAACCGCAAATGCTCATCATGCTCCTCTTCTGTCCTAGAGTATAATAAGATGTCATCTATGAAAACTACCACAAACCTGTCCAAGAACTCATGAAACACACGGTTCATCATATCCATGAAAGCTTTCGGAGCGTTAGTCAACCCAAAAGGCATCACCAAAAACTCATAATACCCATAACATGTACGAAAGGCTGTCTTCGGTATGTCTACATCCTTTACCTTCAATTGATAGTACCCGGACCTCAAATCAATCTTCGAAAACACAGAAGCGCCTCTCAACTGGTCTAGCAAGTCATCTATCCTAGGCAAAGGGTATTTGTTCTTCACTGTTACCTTATTCAACTGCCTATAATCTATACACATCCTCATGCTACCATCTTTCTTCTTCACAAACAAGACCGGAGCACCCCACGAAGAAATACTAGGCCTAATGAAACCTCTATCGGTCAACTCCTGAAGCTGTGTCTTCAACTCTTTCAACTCTTTCGGTGCCATTCTATACGGAGCAATCGACACTGGTGCAGAATCAGAATACGTCTCAATAGTAAACTCAACTACTCTGTTTGGAGGCAAACCCGATAACTCTTCCGGAAAAACACTCGGAAAATCACATACTGTTCTGATGTCTTGAGGTCTCACCTCACTCATATTCGGATTCATTACATAAGCCAAGTAAGCCTGACACCCCGAACTCAACAACTTCTGAGCTTCTAAAGCCGAAATCACATTGGACAAGAACCTAACGTTCTCACCAACTACCACAACCTCAAAGTCATCGATAAGCCTCAAGGAGACTCTCTTGGTCTCGAAGTCAACCCTAGCCCTATGCTCTACGAGCCAATCCATGCCCAAAATCACGTCAAAACCGTAGAAGGGTAACTCCATCATATCGACCGGAAATACGTGGCCCTGAACCATCAAGGGACACCTCCTATACACCTTACTAACCACCACTGTATCACCAAAAGAGCTAGTGACATTTACACCTATCTCTAGCCATTCACATGGTAACCCTAATGACCTTGCGTGCTCACCCAAAATATACGAATGTGTCGACCCCGAATCTATCAAAGAAAGCAAACTCAAAGACTATAATGAGAAATTACCTGTAATGACATCCGTGTCATTCCCAGCCTCTCGCTGAGCATACACCCTAGCCGGTCCTCCTCCCTCAGGCTGGACTGCTACTATATGAGCCAAGTTCCTCTGACCCTCATTCCTTGGCTGAAAGTTTCCACGACCGCGCCCACAACCTCTCTGATGCTCAAAACCCCTAGCTGGAGTCGGTCCGCCCCTAGCCGGGTGTGAACAGTTACGCCTCATGTGGTCTCGGGATCCACAGTTCCAACACGGCCCAAAGGTACTCGCACACTCGCCATGATGGCGTCTCCCGCATCTATTGCACTCTAGTGTGTGCATAACAGCTCCTTGGCCCTGACCATAGTTACAACCCATATGTCTCGAATCGGGCTGGTACCTCATATCCCTATGCCTCTTGGCATGATCTCTATCCCAATTCGCGCGTCTCTTCCCAGAATCGGACCCACTATCATGTGTACTAGAGCTTAAGTTCTGCTCAATATCCTTGGCCCTAGAGACCAAAAGATCGAACTCAGTGTAGTCAGAGGCAAGCATGTAGGTCTTCACATCTCTAGTCAACCCAAACCGAAAGCGCTCACACCGCTCCCTCTCATTAGGGACCAACTCAGGCGCATATTGGCTCAATCTCACAAACTGGACCTCGTACTCAGTCACGGCCCTGTTACCCTAAACCAAGGCCATAAACTCCCTCTTCTTTTCATCCAAGTACCGAACTCCAAGATACTTCCTCTTGAAGGCATTTCTGAAGAACTCCCACGTGATATCCGCTTCGGCCATCCCCGAAGTAACAATGGTCCACCAAGTATAAGCGTCCCCCTGAAGCAAGGAGACAATGCAACCCAACTTACGGGCGTCTAAACACTCCATCTGACCCAAGATGCGAGTAGTACTCTCAAGCCACGCCTCCGAACCCTCGGGAGTCAACCCACGAAACTCGACAGCTCCCAAGTTACAAAGCCTCTCTAGGGGCAATCCTGTCCCCGCACTCTGATGTGGTGCTGTAGCTTGTGCACCGGCCAAAGCTGTCTGAAAACTCCCGGCTATAGTCTGAATAAGATGGGTCATGTCTGCGCCCGCTGGACCCTGACCCGCCTGAGCCCCTACACACTCCAACATTAGCACCGGCCTGAGGCCCATTACCATCACCTCCGACTTGCGCACCAGCCTGAGGCACGTCACCTTCACCACCCACTCCATTACCACCGGGAGCAGGAGGAACAGAAGGCTCACCTCCGGGTGCTTGGTCACCCGCTCTAGGTCACCCCCTTGGTCTCACCATAGCAAAATAGGATCTAAAACAGCAAACACACAACATACAAGAAAAACGTTAGGTTAGAAAAGGGCAAGGACTCCGGTTCTCAAGCTCGTTAAACCAAAACAATTTTCCTTTTTGACAGCAACACCTAAAAATGGGGACATTTGACTAGCCCTTAACCCAACCAGAAAAAGCCACTGAAACATGCTTTCAAACACCATACTAGCAAGCAAACTTCATGCAATACATGGTAAAAACACTCATCGAGGCATAGCAACACGTAACAACCCAAACTTACCTCACTTACCTACCCGAGGTCTCGGAAACCTCAGGCTCTGATACCACCAAATGTAACCCCCTCGTCCCAGTCTGGACGACTGACCGGTCCGAGTAGGCTACACGGGGAAAACTGAAGTGAAACCCGCTAATGCTCCATTTCGGTTAGCAAACCTTAAAAAATTTCTTTAATTATTATCTTGTCTAAATGGATTAAATTAAACCTATGTGAAAAGACAACAACGGAAGCAACAAGCGAGGCGATCAACCCAAACAGCATACCAAAAACAGTTCATTTTAGCTTAAACCGTAGGCCGTATCGAAACGCCCAGAGGGTGTATCGATACGCCTTGATTAGGTCAACTGGCCAAAGTCAACTCAAGATGCACATGATACCACAACATATAGCCACTCATCAACACATAACAAAAAGGTGGGAGTAATAACTTATACTTGGGTTTAGGTGAACCCTCTAGGTCCCACCCAAACCCCCAAGGGTCCCATTTCGAAAGCAAAACAAAGTTTGACATTTCTACTCACCGTTGCTACCCAAACGGAAGCCGAATACCAAGCTCAAGTCTCCAAATTCTCTGAATTTGTCCCCGAGGCTTCACCAATACAATTTCTTGCTTCTAAACATCCCAACACAATCAAAACAACCATAATTCAGTCCACAATTCAATGTAGCCAACCCGGAATACAAACCAAGCACAAAACACATGATTTCAAACTAAAGACAACCCCAAAATCCTCATTCCCGAGCAGCCCTAAAGCACAGCCTAAAACCAATGATTCCAACACTTATATTACTCCCAAAAGCTTCCAAAACAACCCTTATATATCAACCAAACATCAGCCAACAAATTCCCACATCAAACACCTCCAAAACTCAACATTTGAACTCTCTAAAACCTCCTTAAAACCCAATTTCGGGAAACATCATAAAACCATGTAAAAATCAAGTATGTTGGACCTTATAAGATGCTTTTAACTTATCTAACATCATTACATCAAAAACTCATCTAAAGGTTATCAAAGTTTGAATTTTTATCTTCAAAACTTAAAAACTCAAATTTCATTTTAATGGGTTTTATTGAAAACTAAAACCATGGGGAGGAAGAGGAAAGTGAGGAAAAACTAAAAATCTAATTACCTTGTAAAAACCTTCAAGGATGAGGTTAGATGATGATGGAACAGTGAAATGGAGGAGGAGAGGTTTTGGGTGTCGTTCAAAAACAAGATGAGGAAGAAGAAGACTTTTTGGGTGTTTTTATTTTATTTGCTTTATTTCTCCAAAATCATATTTACCATATTGCCATTAATGAGATGGCTTAAATTCTCATCCCCTAAAACCCATGAGATTGGATTTAGAAGATAGGCCCAACATAGATTTAAAATATTTTGAAAATGAAACCGAAACCCGAATCATTATTTTAATATTATTTTCACCCGACTCCCAAACTCGGGTGTTACAAACTCAATTTGTATGTAATAACTTTTTAAAAAATATTGTTCGAATGGCATGTAAAAAATTATGAAGAATTACTGGTTAGCAAAAAATGATGAAAGAAAAAATTGGTGAAATAAGTGATTTTTATTAGTTAGAACTGATGTGATAAACCAGACCAATAATACAAATTTTCTTGTTTTTTTGTCCATCAGAAAAAGGGGAAAAAAGGTAAAAATGTGCTTAGTAGAATTTAAAATTTCTTTAGGGAAAAATTAAATTTTATTTAAGAAGTTAATTTTTTTTTATTTTATATCTAAAAATTTAACTCAGCATTGACACCGAAAGTGCTTCTGTCATTTTTTAAATATATATTACTGAAATTTTAGGTTGTTTAAAGAATTTTGTATTTTTCTTAAATTTTTTAGCATAATTATAATTTCAAAATTAATTTTTTATAGTTTTTGAAAATGTTAAATTTCTTAGAATTTTTTATATTCTATAATTGTTAGGATTTTTTTTTTTTTTTTTTGCATTTTATGATTTGAAATTTTTTTCATATATGATTTTTATCATTGGTTGCTTAGTGTTAAGTAAATTTTCTTTAATGGTGACTAGTTAAGTACTATTGTGATGGTTGGAATGAAAATTCATGTATTAAACTAGAAAAAAAAATTAAAAGTACCAAAATCGAAATTTGGGTGTAGCTCAATAGTCAAATTAGTTATTAAATCATTTTTAATTAAAAATATTAATATAACAGTTGACAATGTTAATACTTTTCATCAAAATTTATTAACGATTAAGTACAAGTACCATGTTTACAATAATTTGTTTTTTAAAGTAAGTAGGATAAAATTCGTCTGCCCCTTTTCGGTGCCCCTACATATGCCCCAACACTAAAAAACACAACAAAATTAAATTACAAGCCCTAACCCTAAATTCTAAATCCTAAACCCTACACCCTATACCCTAAAAAATACACCCTACCCTAAATTCCCTAAACCCTAACCATAACCCCTAACCTAAAACCCTAAACCCTAAACCCTAAACCTAATTTTGAGTGTGGAGGCATAAGTAGGAGCACCGAAAAGGGGTAGAGGATTTCCATCCAAGTAAGTATGATTGTATGAATATTTCAATAATAAATTTTGACAGAAAATAATAACAATGTGGAGATTAAATTATATATTTTTTTACAGATCAATTTTAGAAGCTGTATTGAAAACAAAAATAAAATAATAACATAATCTATTAGAGGTTTTAAAACATTCAATAGACAACAACAACTACAAAATATTAAATCTAAAAAGATAAAATAAACGTTGTACCGGTCAAATTAGACACTTCCTCTTTCCACCAAAGAAAATCTATACGGTCCATTGTAAGAAGGGTCCCTGGGAGTTGTCAAAACACGAATTAAATGAAATTTTAAAATCGGCAACCACCTTTAGCACATATTTTCAAAGACGACGATTCACTATAGATTACATCAGCAAACAACTCAAAGGGGATCAAACTATCCATGACCACCGACAAACTCGAATAAAAAACAAGCGTCGTGAAGGTCACCATAAGAACACAAACCACTCACAAAAGTAGCCATAGAACATGCCATAAGGCAGAGATGTTCCCTAAAGACAGAGAAAACGTGTCATAGAGACCGAGAAAAGTGCATCAAATTCAAGATGTACGAAGAAAAAGATAATAAAACAAATAGAATCAAATATAATAAAACGAAAGAAAATATGAATCACCGACAACGACGACCAACATTAAGGTTACTACTACAGCTAACTAGACAAAAGAAAAAAAATAACCAGGATATATGTTTAAATCTTGGTGTTATAAATGAAGCACATTGTGTGAGAAGAGTCATTCCTATTATATAGCCTCTATAATACCCAATCTATATTAGTTGATCAATAAATCAAACATCAATTATTATAAAACAATTACTTTACAATAAGAAAATAAACGTGCACTATGCACTCTCGGTCTCACTAAATCCCCAACTCTTGAGCTCTTTAAACCACACCCGTGAACCCTCGCATGCATAATCCCATTCTCTTCATCAAAGACTAACCTCTATAAAAAAGCCTCTTCAAACTCACTCTTTACCTTAACCCAACCTACATTGCCACTCATTCTTCTAACACTTCCATATCCACATTTTTCTTCAACAAGTACCCTCGCATGAATGTTGCTGCTCGTCAACAACACTAGCGGCTTGATTCCTTGACCGTGTCAGGTAATTCATTTAACACTTGATTATGACTTTGGGACAATATAATTTCCTTTATTATTACGTTTTCTTGATGCGTCACCAAAATACGAATGTATTAATTCATTACTAATAAGTGTTGAGTACAATAGTAAGCACAATACATTGACAAGCACGAAATACCTACACATAATGGAGTCTTGGTCCTATTAGTTTAAATCCTAACCAATTTAGCCTTGTTCCCGAACCATTTTTGGGTTCAAGTACTTAACAGTTCACTGGTTGTTGAAGTCGGGGAATTTGAACCCTCCCAGACTAGTGTTCGATCTCGATTTCGTCTATGGTGGCAAGACACATTGCACTTCAGGAGAAATATGGATTCGAACCTAACATTGTTGCAGTGTATAACAATCATAAAAAAAATAAAAGGTAACTTGATTCCATTGGTTTATTGGAAGGGACCATACTGGATTCACCCGTGACTGGTTTAATTCTGTTGTCGTCCACTTAGTACAATGTTTCCTACTGCTCCACATATGGTCATAAAGAGCAAAACAACAACAGGGAGTCACGAGACTTGTTGCTTTTACATTAACCAAAAAGAACCCCCCCCCCCCCCCCCCATTTTCATCATCAGATTGCAATTGTTGTTTATTTATCATTTTTGTGTTTTCCAGTCCCACATTGGCCAAACCCAAACCAGGCACCAGCTAGCTCTTTAGAGATTTCTCAAAAGAGAAATGTAGGGTCATAAATGGATTCACATGTAAATCAATTCAAATAAAATTCTACAGGGAATTAGAGAGTGTATGTTTTGATCAGAGATTTAATTTGCAGTCACGAAATCAAGAATCAGTTAGTCTAGTGAGATGAGGCGTTGAGTCTCTTAATCAGTGTCAAAGACATTGTGAATGAAGAAAACTGGGTTGGGAGGTTGTCCCATGTAAATCCTCTACAAAACCTGGCCCGGGTTAGTCGACGAATGAATTAAATATCAATGATTAAACAAAAAAACGGATGCGTTTTCGAGTCGTGCTACCTTCTCAAGAAACAAAACAAGTAATTAAAAGCATTATTAATGTTAATTCCTCAACTGCATACCCCTGCTTGGAAAAGCTTGAAATATGAAGAAAACATAGGCCGAAAGGCAGTTCACAAGCCTACAGTAGCGTTGACCATGGGTCCAGGACACAGTCCACAACACAAGCCGAAAAAAACAGTAGGACATTAAGTCTGAAATATGAAGAAACATGAGACCCCTTGGTCAGAAACCATATATCACATGACATGTAAAAAGGTATAATGCGAGTTGGATTAGTTTTGGATCGAGTCAATTCGAGTTTGAAATAATCTCAAACCATTTTGATCTGAGACAAATTTGGTGTCTAGTCACTTCGGGTCATTGAAAGGTAAATGTTAAAAAGGAAAAACAAGTAAAATAAATAATGTATGTATGTATATATGTATACTTAGGAAAACATTGAAGCATGAAGCCTGTCCCTTCTTCCCCTTCAAAGATTATATTCCTAGAATCGATGATGTATCAACCAGCACTTGACATGTGTCTCAACTATCACAAAAGAACAACTTTTTCTATGGAACTATTTACTATTGTTAGAGTATAAATTAGAGGTAGGGCTGAGCGCTTCACCAAGTTAAGTTAAATTTTTTTGAGTCAATTGAGTTTACGATTCTTATTTTATGATTTAAATTTTATTATTTTTTTATTCAAATCAAGTTTTTGAGTTTTTGTAAAAAATTAATTGTAATTATTTATAATGTTATAATGCAGATTAATTGCAATTTAAACGATTTTCTATATCCATATACTATACACATATAAATTTCTTTATATTTTTACATGTGACATACATAATATATCGGGAATAACTGTGCGACTCGAACTTGAAAGTTAGTCAACTAATTACTAGAAATTTCAAGTTATTCGAATTTTCTATTTCTATAACTCAAACTTTATTTGATATTTATTCAAGTCGAGTCAAATTTATCAAATTACGAGCGAGTCAAAACGAGTCAATTTTTTTTTCCGACTGAGTCGAGTTTTGGGGCTCAGCCCCTGATCAGAAGTCCCTAACTCATTCTCTATCTCTATTATATGTATGTATGTATGTATGTATGTATGTATGTATGTATGTATGTATGTATGTTCTTTGAAAATTGTAACTTTGGAATTGTAATTATAGCTTTACTTCCAGTTTTCAAACTTTTGCATTTCAGAGCATTTTATTCTTCCTGCTCAACGTTGATACATTTCTCAGATTGGTTTGGCTTCAACTTATTGTGTATTGCTAATGGAACTTGCTCGTGCGTTATCATTCATTTATATTTTGGCAATTCTCTCCCTTCATCTCTGCTTAAGCAATGTGAGTGCAAGATATCATTACCACAAGCCGAAACACTCCAGTGGAAGGTCTCCTGTTAATCCCCCTGCTCCCAAACACCCTGACCCTCCACCTATTCCTTCAGACCCGTATCCCGACGATCCTGGCAACTCAACGGACTGCATTTTCGACGTCACATCATACGGTGCGGTTGGGGACGGTTGTTCGGACGACACTGCAGCGTTCAAGGAAGCATGGAAAGCTGCTTGTGCAGTAGAATCAGCCACTGTTTTAGTTCCTTCAGATAAAAGTTTCATCATAACTTCAACTATCTTCTCAGGGCCCTGCAAACCTGGACTTGTCTTTCAAGTGAGCATCTCATTTTTTGCCCCCTTCGTTTTAAGTATACTTGATTTTCATTTAGTTTCCTAATGATGGAGGGTTGTGTCATTGAATGTGAAAGGTTGATGGGGTCCTAATGCCACCGGATGGGCCGGATTGCTGGCCGAAATCAGATAGCCGTCAACAATGGCTAGTGTTTTATCGAATAAACGATATGAAACTCACCGGGAACGGAGTCATCGAAGGAAACGGGCAGAAGTGGTGGGATCTCCCTTGCAAACCTCATAGGGTATCCATTTTTCTAATCAAATCATTTTCATGTTTAAGTAAAATCATGCACATCTAACTTCTTGTGATGTGACTAAAATAGGGCCCAAATGGTTCAACTCCGCCGGGGCCATGTGACAGCCCTGCTGTAAGTATAATTTTAACTCAAGCTAGATTCAGTGACTCATGATGTACAAACCAGTTCATTTTTGTACTACTTATTGCCTTTTGCAGATGATCAGGTTCTTTATGAGCTACAATTTAGTAGTCAGTGGCATAAAGATCCAAAACAGTCCTCAGTTTCATATGAAATTCGATGGGTGCGAAGGGGTTTTGATCGACGAACTATTGATAGATACCCCTAAACTTAGCCCTAACACCGACGGGATCCACCTCGGAAACACGAAATCCGTTGGGATATACAATTCAATGATAAGCAACGGTAGGGAAAACGGAACTTGTGTCTGTTATACTCAATCGAGTATTGTTACTTGTAATGATCCGAGTCTCGTGATCTTAAATAGGAGACGATTGCATTTCGATTGGTCCAGGATGCTCAGATGTACACATTGAAGGTGTCACTTGTGGTCCTAGTCACGGAATCAGGTATACTAATCGGTTATAAGGTGTCACTTGTCGGTCTCATCTATCGTTTTCAAAACTTAACCGAGCCGAGTTTACTTCTGCAGCATCGGGAGCCTTGGGGTGCATAATTCGCAGGCATGTGTTTCGAACATAACCGTCCGCAACTCGATGATAAAAGAATCGGACAACGGGGTGAGGATCAAGACATGGCAAGGAGGGGCAGGTTCTGTATCAGGCATATCATTTGAGAACATCCAGATGGAGAATGTTAGAAACTGCATAAACATAGACCAATACTACTGTTTGACAAAGGCATGCCTGAACCAGACATCGGCCGTTTATGTGTCGGATGTGCAATATAGGAACATTAAAGGCAGCTACGACGTGAGAACGACTCCGATCCATTTCGCATGCAGCGACACGGTGGCTTGCACGAACATAACAATGGCGGATGTCGAGCTTATGCCGCACGAAGGTAAATTAATGGATGAACCATTTTGCTGGAATGCATATGGAATTGAAGAGACATTAAGTATACCCCCCATTGGTTGCTTACTCAAAGGGATGCCCCAAACTATAGGAGAGACTCAATATAGTTGCTGAGAAATGAGAATGGTAGATTCCAGTATATATATATATATATATATTGTTGATTAGTAGTATTAATATATTATTATTGAAATACTGTGTTGTTACTTTAGGCTTCATCCGTCCCTGTTAAGGTTTTTCCCCCCTGATAGTGTGTGATGAGATGAGTCTCTAATCTCTATAATGAGATGTACTAGTTTGTATACTAAATGGAAGGCCCAATTGGGTCTATTATTGCTTTTATCCTCTTATATTTATTTTTACTAATTTTCTTCAACATGTTGCACGTGTATATACATTACATGTCAATTTTTTCTTATTTTATAATTATTTTTTAACAAATTTTAATTTTAACCCTAATCAAGGGGAGAGGAGGATTTTAAGGAAAAGAAATGGTGCCCTTAAACTCTTAGTGGGTCTAAAACCTATAACTAAAGGAATATAAAAAAAAATTAAAGATGAGCAATTTGATCAATCGACTAAATATACATACATATTCATTTAATAATTATTTTTATGTATGCAAAGATAAATATATAAATATAAGATATTAAAAAAAGGAAGAATTTCAAATCATATTTTGTGTAATTGGTGTATGTCATTGAAAATAAAAAGGTACAATGTCAAAAAATCCTCATAATATTTGATTGAATAGTTATATTTGGTCAATATTCTTTTTCTGAAGTAATTTAACCCTCAACATTTTATTTTGGGTCAAAATGACCCCTATGCATAGAAATTGTTAGTCAACTGATAATAAACAATTTAAAATGACTTAACAGAATGACACGTCAGCAGAAATAATAATTTAATATTTCATAAAATTATTTTTTTGACTGATGTGATTTTCTTTCAAGTCAACACATTTGTCTATATGACACTCATGTAGGTTTGACACATCATTTCAAATTATTTATCGCTAGTTGACTAACAATTTTCATCCATTAAAAATTGTTTGGACCTAAAACGAAACGTTAAATGTTAAATTGCTTTTAAAAATGAACTAAAACAACTTTTCAATCAAACGTTAAAACATTTTTAAGCTTTCTATCAAATATATAAACCAAATTTGTTCATACCATGACTATTTGTTTATTTTCCCATGATTAATAACCTCAAAGAAAATTTTCTTCAAACGATTTCATAAGCTTTAACGCTAAATTTTTTACAAATAGTATTATATTATAATAAACAAACGTAATATCATAATATTATATTATTTTACTATCGATTAATATATTTTTCTATTTTTTCGGTGTCATTATCACTAGAATACAACTCAATACTTTAAAATTACATTTTTTTAGTATTTTAATTAATTATTTAGCAGTATTTAATTTTTTGCTCTTCGACTTTTAAAATGTACACTATGTAAATAAATTGTTCATATTCAGATCTCCTACGGATAATAATAAATTTTTTTCAATTGAGACTATTCAAAAAGTTTAAAATTGTGATAATTTAAGTTATAATTAATCTAAAACAACACTTTGTAATTTATTATTGATATGTTTTTATCTATCATAATAATGTTTAAATGTTGGGATAAACTGGAACCTAACAAGTGTTTTTAATGAAAAAATAGATGATGTTCATCTTAAGAGATCACTGTTCAAATCGCTTAGTTCACAAGTTGAATATTGTCAAATGATTAAGAATATGTATGAACAGATACTACATTATAATCACGGATAAAATTATGTTAATTCTTTTTTAACATAACCGTGTTAATTATTAACGTTATAAATGAGGTAAACTGGATTTTGAAACTCGTCCGCTATTGTACTTAATCTAAATTAGTCTATCAATAAAAGTTATTTTAAAAAATAGACTTAAGGGTTCAATAAGCCCCTAAACTTTTGCAAAAAAATCAATTAAAGCCTAATTTTTTTTGCACCCCATTAAGCCTCAAACTAAAGAAAAATACAATTTGGCCCTTTGACCAACATTGATCGTTAATCTTAATAGCTATTTTTTTTTGATTTTTTTGGCACGTGTCGCAACATGATAATGCCACTTGTTATTTTTAAGAATTTTTAAATTTTAATTTTTAAAAATATATAAAAATCAGAAAAAAACTAAAAAAACTTAAAAATTTCTGGAAAATTTTAAAAATTATTTTAATTTCAAAATTTATTTAAAAATAATAAATAATAATTTTTCAAAAGATTAATATATTTTTAATTTGGTTATTTTGGTTTTTTAAATAGCTTTTATTGTTTTATATATTTTTTTAAATAACTTATTGTTTTATATTTCAAAATAAAAATAATTTTTATTATTTCATATTTTGTCAATTTATTTTTATAATTTTATAATAATATTTAATATTTTAAAATTTTAAAATATTTTTTTTATTTTGAAAATTATTATTTATTATTTTGAATAAATATTGAAATTAAAAATATTTTTAGAATTTTCCATATATTTTTTTTTTAAAAAAAATAGAATTTTTCAGATTTTTATATATTTTTTAAAAAATTAAAATTTAAAAATTTCTAGAAATGACAAATGGTATAATCCTATTGCGACATGTGTCAAAAAATATTTAAAAATATTAAAATTAACGGTCAAGGGTCAAATTAATTTTTTGGCTTAATTAGGTGTGAAAAAGTTTAGGAGTTTAATTAATTTTTTATTATAAAAATTTAAAAGCTTTCTAAACTGTTAAGCCAAAAAAAAAGCTATTAAATGATGCAAAGGTCATTATTGGGCCAAATAATCCATTAATGAATACATGATATACTATTGATTGTATCGGGCCATTTGTTCATCTGAGTTTTAAAGTCTAACAGATAGAATAGAAACCAATATATAAGTATAAGGCCCAAGTATTAGTTCGTTTCGTTCCACTTCTTCCTTCGCCGGTTCGTCCAGTTTCCTGGTGCTAAGCTGCCGCACGAGGTTCGATCTTCCTATTCATCATCTCCATCGCTTCATTTTTCACCATTTCTTCACATTTTCCCTTTCAATTTTCGATTTTCTCTGTGCAATATTGATCTATTTCCATGCCTGTAAATTGTTTTATCAGATAAGAAGAAAATGCCGTCATTACAAACAGCGCTGCCCCCTGAGCTTGCTAACAATGCCATCCGAGTTAGTAGTCTTCCGTTACCTTGATTTTTTTTGTTATTTGAATTCGTAAATACACTGTAATGGGACTGATGGTTTTTAATCTTTTGTTGCGGTTTAATTCTTGGTTTCAGCTTTACCGTGAGTGTCTTCGGAGAGCTAAATATATAGGCCATAAGGTAATCTTCTGTTTTCTGTGCTCGAATGTGTTGTTCACTTTATGAGAGTATTAAAGTTTTACAATTTTGGGGTCATTTATTGTTTTACTTATTTACTTACTGTATAGTTAGCTGGATTCTCCTTGTTTCATGGTTTGATATCATAATTCGTGAGAGTTATTACAGAAGTGAATTGCAGGCTGATTTTCATGTTAGAGTTCAAACCGATTGTGGCCCTTTTAGTTATATTCTCATCTTTCTTGATATGCTGGCTGCAATAAAAAGTCCCTTGCATATTATAGATTCTACATCGCGATAAACAGTTCTTGGACTGGTTATTTTTTAAGATTCATTTGCTTGCCTAAGGAGATTTTACCTCTGAATTAAATACTTCCAGAAAAGAAAAGCAAGGATGATGGTGAATATGTTTAGATTGCCATTAACGGAACTGGGGAAGTGCTTTCAAATGATGATGAAAATTTGGTCAAAAGAATCATATTGTGCGTTAACCGCTCTTATGTTGCCTTTTGGTTGCTCATTCTATGGTTGCCACTTACAAATATTTCTGGGGGTTGATGTATGTTATAGGGGTCATCCATGGGACACCGGCTTTTAGTTGATCCACCCTGACATGGGTAGCTTTTCAAGGTCTTCTATTCGTCTTAGCTTCATAGCTACCAGCCAGGGACTACATTCCTGGTATTTAGCTCATAATTAACTTTGAGTAACCATTACGAGGTATGTAGGTATGTACTGGAGTCTGGAAATCTGCTTGTAACGGGTAGTGGGTTATTTTTATCAAGCGAATGTAGAGAGGATCTACAATATAGTAGAACACTTTTGATCATTGGTGCAAAAGATTTTGGATCAAGAACTTGTGCCTTGTAATTTTGACAAGCCTTCTATTTAGTTGAGGGTACCAGTAGTGTTGTTTGCATGCATACTTAATAGGCTACTAAACATCATGAAACAAAGTCATATTCTTTGATTTTATCTCTAATATATTGTGAACGTATGGAAATTAACTTGAGGCAATATTTAACTTACTGTGCAGCAACATAATACCGCACTGGTTGTTGATATGGTGAGACAGCAGTTCAAAAAGCATATGCACGAGACAGATCCAGAGAAGATTCAGAAGCTGAAGGACGAGTAAGTCTTAATTTGACTTGTTTCTTACATTTTCAAGCCATTTATTTGTGTTATCTTCTTGGACTGTTGTAGAAGAATGTAGTTAATATATTGGTGATATATTACAAGAGAACGATCTTTTTATCACTTAGCTAGAAATTTGAAGAAATACAACTTCATATCCTCATACTGGATTGAAGGAAATATGCTTGCATAGATGTTTATGCATCGTATTGAATTTCAACTCTTTCATAGCATTGTTTTAATTTTTGCTGTTTGCTTTTGCAGTGCTGCAAGGGGACTTATTAACCACATACTCTACGAGTCTGAGAAGCTGTCTGGAAGAAAGTTCAGCAATAGCTCTTGACAATGTTGCGGTTTTTATTTGATCTATCAGTGTCAGACAGTTTTCATGACTGTTCAACCAAGTAATAAAGAGAGGCTTGAATTTTGGGGTCCCTAATGATTTTCATGGTGCTATGCATCGTGCTTAATGAAACTTGCCTAAGTTATTTACTTAATATGTTGTATGATGCATTATACTGTAGTATTTCTAAGTTATGCGAGATGGAGACATTGCATCATCTCTTAAGGATGTCAGTGTTCTTTTTCCCTCTCTGTATAATGCTTTTGTATCATACATCATTCATTTACGTTTGCAATCCTCCACTGATGTACAAGTAACTCATGCTTGCAACAAGAATGCCATTCCTATAATGTACTTCCATAGCATTATAGTTTTTTTCTTTACTAACCAATAGAATTATTTTGCTGTCACCTGGTTTTGGTCGGTTGAAACAGATGAAAAGAATGTATTGAATAGAAAAAAAAGAATGGTAGATATGAGGGAAATGCATTCTAGATTTCCTGCATATTCATCAGTCTATTATCTGCCTATACTTTTCTTTTGGCAGCTTTGGTCCATTACTTGATTAATACCATATTCCTAACCACTTTTTCCTAGATTCGATAGCCTGGCTTCGTTTGTTCTTGGACTGAATGGACCTCGTGTAACATTCCTAGGACTTCTTCGCTCCGCTCCGTTTACTCGGGGGCTGTACCCCGGTTCCGAGAAACGTGGGCTCTCAATCTCAGTGCCATTAAATTCTTTGGATGGCGTTGCAGTGGTGCTTGTTTGCTTTACGCTGCACATGCGTCTGAATTCACCCTTGCTTCGTGTCATCATTCCATCTAAAATCTCTCCATCATCGGCAAAAGAAGACGTCCTAATCAGCTCTCCTTCCTGCAGTTGAAAACCAGGCATTAACTGAAAATGGTCTCAATGTCATTTGTGATAGGCCGTAGATCAGTCGAATTTCCTAGCAACAGGGCAATGATGTATATACACTATGTAGCATGCAAAGGCACCCTAATAATATGTTGCTTCAACTCTTCATATTCCTCGAAGTATCCATGCTGACGACATATTCCGACATGAGTATGAGGATATGACCCTCACCCTTATCTGACACTCACAATCGGGTTCGAGTTAGCTTATCAGGGTAAAATAATTATAACAACTTACAGTGACAAGGCTGAATGGCACAGCTGGTGACTCTTCATACTCTGCAGCATCTAAATCTTGAAGATGTGCCCCTTTGAAAAACTTGGGCAAAATGTATTGTCTCACAGGAACCAGAAGCATGATCATTAATGGGAAAAGAACCCCAGCAAGTGGGATCCAAGTAATCCCAAAACAAACTAACAAGTAAGCAGTTTGGAAAATTGTAAATACTGCAATTGTCTTGAAAGGCACAGTTTCCACAAAGGTTGCATGGTACTCCTCCAATACTCTAAAACAAATTTTCGAATATATAAGCCGGCTAAACAAAAGCGATTCAGTTAAAAAAATTAAGTACTCTTCAAGATCTTAAAGCAAATGGATTTAAGAGTTTACTTGTATCGTCTACTTGGTGCCGTGAAGAGCAACAATATCCGCTCCCAGAACTGGTTCCCCGGCAAGCTTTCAATGGCCATGAATGCAAAGTAGCCCCAAAGCACAGAGGTCGGGATCCTTTTAATGAAAGGCATTGCTGCAACACATCCTCCAACCATCAAAGCTTGAAGCAAGTTACTTAGCCGTTGTTCTTTTACCTCGATAGGCAGCAGATCATCGATTTCCTTCTCGATATCAAATACCGTCTCATCAACTGGGGCATCAATATTTCCCATGCTTGAAGCCATTTGAACCGTTGATGCTTTCAGTTCATTTAATCCCTGTTCAGAAAAGAAGCTTAGGCTGGGTTACTTGACAAACAACATAAAAGGAGTTTTAACAGTGCATTCGTTATAAAGTCGGTACCCGAGCAGAAGGTTCTTGGTAAACCAGTGGACTCTGCATTTGTTGATAGGCTTCTTGCATGCTGTCGTACACTTGTCCTAAGCTTGCATTATTATGCATACATTTGCGGGCTGTCTCTACTATTCTGTTCCGAAGCAACTGAAATCGGAAAAAAAATGTTTTAATCTATAGATGTTCATGGCCACGACATGATGAATAATGATGCTGAGGCACTCAACAACTAATTCGATATAATTACCTGGTGTTTCAATGTAGCTAAGCTTTTAGTGTGCATTGGAGATTGTGGAATGACACCATTTGCTGGAGGGATGCCGATAAGACCACACAATATCGTCTGCCATCAATCACCAAATTTATATGCTTAAGTTGAGCGAACTCGATACTAAACACGATATAAGTAGCAGAACACAAAGCACATATCGAAATGGATAAAGTATGGAACAGGAAGTCCATGTACCAAGAATCCCAGAAGAAGTAAATCATAATGGAAAGACGGTGGTTTCCTCAAATTGAATTCCTTCTGCTGAGCTAGTTGCGAAGCTACACTGTGATCAAAATAATACAGGACGGCGATCATTGTTGCTGGAATGAAAGCTCCGATTATATAGAGCACCGGAACATTTAGCATGTCCTGTTAGTTTTTGCCATTAATCACCATCATCAATATGTCTTTTCCTTTGTTTCAGAAAACAAACAAAAAGAAAAAAAATGTTTTCCATAAAAGTTGAAAAGGATGTCTCATTTACCTTCATGACAGTCCAATTTTCATATGCACCTGGAGACCATGGATTGGGACTGAAAAGGCGCCTCGGAATTCCTTTTGGAATACTTCCTGTCGGTATATACGAAACAGCCGTCCATGCCAGAACCATTAATGGCACACCGTAGTCTGCTATGAAGCCTCGCAATGATCCTTGAGAAGATAAAGATATTCAAGCAAATTTTCAGTAAGCTGACACTTAACTTAATCAACATGATAGAATGAAAAGCACAATTTCAGATTAAGTGAAATGAAGGTTTTAAGGACTTGTGGGATAATAGCCTATGATAGCTAATGAATTTTGGCTTCTCTTATATTTATGTCGGATACATGAACTTGGAGTAGTGGGACGAGAAGCATGTAAGGACACTAACAAAAACTCACCAGATCCGTATCTCCAAGATCGTGCTTTCCGGCTTCTTAATGCAGTAAACAGAAGGCCAAAGGAGAGAACCAAAGCAAACATTCCATTCGCAAATCTCCATGAAGGTTGAAACTCGAGCAGCTTTGGATTTTCTCTTTCAGGTACGCGAAACTCGTCAACAAGTCCCTGGTAAGCCCAATTCAACAGTTTATAGTTTGAAAATCATGACTGCTTGAGACACACAAGCTTCAAGAAACTGTAAAATTTTATTTGTTTGCTTGAATAAGGTGTGAGGATAGAATATATCAAGAGGTTTCTCACCTTAATAGCTTCCTGCATGAAGAGCATTGCGATAAGAAGGCCAAACAACTCGCCGGCAAGACGAGTAAATCTGTTGATAATGGAGCAGGCTCCTAAGATAGCCAGCAGGAACAGCAAGATTGCAGTCCACACACATACCCTGCAATTGTATGTCATAAATTTCCTAGAAAATCAATCATAATCACTATAATGCGAGGAGCACGAGTTGGGATATGTTAGCGAGAAGCAAAGAGGATACCATGCCGTCCATGCAAGAAAGAGCTTGGACCCCAAATCCGGTCTATTTTTGGCAAAATTGAACATAAATGTGTACATAATCACAGTTGGTTCAGCAACTCCAAGGATCAGCAAAGGCTGCCCCCCTATGATAGAGTGTATTATTCCACACAGTGCAGTGGAGGCCAATGTTTGAACTGCTGTGAGAATCCCATCTGTTAGCACAAAGGAACAATCAAAATCGGTCATTTTCGATCTAGTTTAGCCTCAATTTTCATCTCCACTCAATAAAATAAGTGGCAAAACTTGAACAAAAATGCACATTCTTGCCTGTTTCTCTTTCCAGTTGCTCTCCAAATGAAATAACTGGAATTGCAGATGCAAAAAATATGTATGTGGTGGGGGCTAAAATCCTACAAAGATTACAAGGCAAACATCAAAATTTCCACAATTGTGGTCTCAGGGCATCAAAATTTCTACAAGAAAAATGAGGTACCTGAAACCTGCCCTGAGACCACTGGTCCAGTCTTGCTTGTAGCACTTCAATCTCCCTCCAATGTCGTTTTTGATTCCGCGAAACGGTACAAAACTCTCTTCCATTGTCTATTCTGCAAACTAGGGCAACAAAGTTTTAATGGACTCAACTCTTCAACTCCTATGGTGAGTATAAGCTGGTCATTGGAGGTAGACAACCTTAAATCTGCCAAGAAAATAAATCCATATGACAAAATCAGCTCAAACCTTAGAAAGGTGCTAATATATATAAATATATATTGCTATAACCAAACTCAGACACTGATTTAAATTGTACATTAAAAACAAAACACAAAAAAGAGAGAATCTTGACAGCATTACATCAATTTCAGTGTCAAATTTAAAGTTCTGGGCAGCCTTCAAAACCCAGAATAAGAATGCTGAGCAAATTCAAAATTGATTCCAGCATTGGATGTTTGAGACTTTGAGTTGCAGAAAAGGCAACCCTTTTAGCTCATATTGAAGATTTAACTTCATAAAGAAAAAGTTAGTAGGTAGTAGCTTTAATGGAATATGCATAAAATGAAAATGCTCATTTGAAAGGGAAAAAAACAGGAGATTCAAAGTTAGTAGCTTTCAAGGAAACAAATGAACATAAATGGCAATGATGATCGTTTAGAGTACTCACCAGCAATTGAAATCCAAAGGCAAAATGATGGGCTTTCTTTGCTCTTGTTTTCTTTTCTTTTTCCCAGTTTTTAGAGATCATAAACTTATAGAGTAGAGAGTTTTTGTTTCGTTGTACATAATAGAGAGAGAGAGAGAGAGAGTGCCAGTTTATGACAACCTGTCTTGCAGAGAGGCATCCTATAAGATGTCTCTTTTCTAAATCTCCACAGTACACTTTCCTATAGTGAATTTTGTCTGGTATTTGAATAGCCTATTATATTATATCCTAGTTTTTCTGATAAGTATTGTTTTAATTTTGTTTGGTATTCGAACACATACAAAATGATAAATCTTATGAATTTTGGTGATGGATGTTGATGATAATTCATATGAAAGTGTAGAAAATCATTTACATTTGTTCGATGAATTTGAAAATAAATGGAAAGTGTGGACATGTAAAGTGATGTCTTAAAATCTTGCAGAAATATGCCCTTTTAGAATGCCTCTCCAATCAGATTTCAATGTGGTTTAACAATAATTCATGCTTTAAGCATGTAAGAGACAAGTGATAAATATATGATTAAATTATTATGAACATTTTGTTTATGTGAGAAGTATTTCTTTAAAGGTGTTCTATCTCGTCTATAAGACAACTGACATAACAAGATAACTTAAATAGAAATTACAATGAGGGTTTTATAATAGTAAACTAAACTCATTTTCTTATAATTCAAAAGAAATTATACACTTGATATCATAGAACAAAAGATAGATACAAATAGATCTAATTGTATCGGCAAACGAACTACATAAAAGGGATCAAACTACTGAAAGACCACCGGCATTTGTAAATTAAAGCCGAGCGTCGTGAGAAAACTATCCACGAACGTGAACTGCACAACTGAATTTAATTCGAGATCTAAAGCAGGGAAGATCAACATAATAACAAATTAACACTATCTTGATCAGTCGGAGAGACAACAAATTTAAACCTAAAACCCCGAAAAGAACGATCAAACGATCAACAAAGGAAAACGAAAACATGTCATAAAAACATAGCAAAACAGGTCATAAAGGAAGAATTATTCTTATAAAATTAGAAAAAAAGAAATAATCAAGCAAAGGAAAAATAAGGAGTATCAACGGTCGACTAGCACTAAAATTAGTGTTGCCGCCGGCCAAGTAAAATGTAAAACAGATTATGACAATAACTTCAAAATTTTGCAAGAAATTGTACGAGTAAAATTAGAAGATATAATTTATATGTTTGGAAGATTATCGAATCTAGTTCCTTTTAAAAAAAACAGATTATGATTTTAAACTGTATATTATTAGTTACATATTTTCTTTTAAAGGTAGTGCAAATTGCAATGTTTCAATAGTTAATATTTTAGTCATGTTTTATAGTTTTGAAATGATTTGTTTTTGGTAAAACTAAATTTATCAATTATGTTTATAATTTTAGAGATTTAATTAATTATTTGTTGTAATGCGTTAAATTTTGTTTATTTTTTGGGTACGAGAATTAACCGGAAACTGCGGGAATCCGTAAGGGATGTGTATGGAGACGAAAAAAATCTTCAAAACGTTTAATAAGGTTCCCTAAAACTGCACCCACAAGTGTTGGGGACGAAATGAGAAATACAAAACCGTCCCTGATCCGTCCCATTGCCACCCTTAGTTTTAGTACTCCTTGAAAAGTTTCGATACTAAGATTCTAGAGGGGTTTGAAGTTTTGGTACTTTTTTAAAAAATGAAACTTTGGAGAGAGTTCTGAAACTCTTGCTTAATACTTTGGGCTTTAATAGACAATTATTTATTTATCGCTCGAGAAGTTTCGATACTTTCTGAAAAGTTTTAAAGCTAATGCGCATGTGTGAACATTACATACACGAATTTATGGCTTCCAACGGCTCTAAAGTCTCTCCAACTAATTCAAACAGCTAAAAATCAATTAGAAAAAATAACTAAGGTGATAGATGTAGATTTTTTTTAAAAAATTGAACGACTCTAAATCATTTATGCAAAATTTTACAAGTTTCCTTTAGCTCGTTTGTCAATAAGTGACATTTCATTTATCGTATATTTACTTTTCTTTTATGTTTAGTAGTATTCTCATTTTTTGAATAGAATGTTGTGAATTTATTCATCCAAAAAAAAACATGCAAAAGCATAAAATACTTACAATAAATCTATCAAGGTATCCCAACTATACAAGGATTCCCCATTCCTCACACAATCTGGTATTTACCCTATCATTCATGTCTATACATTGTTTGTACAATAAATCTATCAAGAGATCCCAACCAGATGTTCAGCAGTCCTCCGCTTACCACGAAAATGCATGAAGTTCTTTTCTTCCCAAAGTACATAGATGCAGGCTGACCAAGCAAGTCTAAGGATTTGAAGTTTGAACAATTAGAGCCTTTCCCTTGAACTTAGTCACTGTCCAGTCTAGTTTTTTATCCCACGTGTGATTTTCTCTTTCCTAGTCAACCTTCCGTTAATATTTTAACGGCGGGGTACTAAAATAAAAACAAAACATAATTAAGTATTATTTTGCCAAAAAAAAAGTAGGGTACCAAAATAAGAAAACGGGTAAAGATGGAGTACTAAAAATATAGTTATCCCTTTATTAAAATGGTAGTGCGGGTGCCAACAATTAGGAAGAAGAAAGGATAAGGTGTCCAAGTTCAAGCATTGAGTGGTCAAAACAAACGTGCCAAATCCACCTAGACCAGCGGTGCGACGGTGGATCCAAATGTCACCTTTAAATACTCCTACATTATTACTAAAAAAAATCATTTAATAATCAAATTTCAGGTTAGGTCTGAAATCGATAGGTTTTGAAATAAATTTAGGAAAATAATGCAATCGAAAAAAATGGGAAATGAATTGTTTAGGTAACTCATCATATAGGCCAGACGAGTTTTAATTGTTTGTTTTTTTGTTGAAGCTGGGAAACTCGTCAAGAAATAATGACAAGTTTGCTTGAACTTAGGATGGAAGTAAAAAGAAGTCAAAGTCGGGGCTAAAGTACAAATTCCTGAAAATTATGATACCAGCCGCCTAATTTCTCCAGAATTTATACTCCACACCCAAACTTTGCCTTTCTTTTCACTCCAGCCATCAGCTTTGCCTTCATTTTCACTCTAGCCATCAACTTTGCCTTCCTTTCATTTTCATCCTAAGATCAAACAAATTTGTTATGATTTCTTGACGAGTTCCTTTGAAAAAAAATTAATCAATAAAACTCGTGAAGAACACACGACGAGTTTGTTTTATACTATAACAAAAGTCGTAGACCCCTAATAAAATTTCAAATGCTCTATTTCCTTAATTCTTTTTTTTTTCAATTGCATTATTTCCCTAAAGTTGTCGGATCTGGAATTGTTTCAACCCTATAAAAATACTTTTTTATTTTTGTTTTTGATAATCAAATTTCAGGTTAGGTTAGACATTTTATTTAAATTTTTGGAGACGGATTGTCCTAAAATGACACTACTTTAATTTTATATTTTTTTATTTTATTTTTAAATTATTATTTTTAATTTTACATATTTTTTGTATATGTTTTTGTTATATTTCCACAAGTTATATATATATATATATATATATATATATATTGTTATCTAATTTTATAAAAAATAATAATATAAAACTTTTGTAAATTTTAGATCTAGTTTAAATAGAGAAAATTGTTTCTGAGTTCATGTCATAGTTCATAGAGGTGGCAAAAGGGTCAATCGATTCAGGCTCGGTTCGAGTTATTTCGAGTCTGATTATATTTGATTTAAGTTCAGTTCGGATCGATTCAGGTCTTGTTCGATTTTAGTTCGTGTCTATGGTGATTTCGGGTCGGGTGTCGTGTCAGTTATTTTCGGGTCGGGTCAGTATTGGGTTAATAGAAGATCGACTGTTTTCAGGCCGAGTTAGGTTTTTACCCCTATACATGACTTTATATAGCATGTATATATTGATTTTTTGGTAAGTTGTACGATAGTTCACATCTCATTTTTTATTTATTTTAATATTTTTTCTTTATTTTAGGTTGCCTTCAGTTCATGTTGCTTTTGGTTCAGGTCCATTTGGCTTGGTTAAAAATCGGTTCGGGTCCATTTTCGATTCAACTAAAATTTAGGTCAATTTCGGTTTGATTCAGTTTATTTCGAGTTTAGGACCATCGTATTCGAGTCAACTTCAGATCTCAATTTGAGTCTCGAGTAAGTTTGTGAAATCTAATAGTGAAGTGCTAATGTATTGAATAAAGTTTTTGGTGGGAAAAAACATCCCAACTCAATCTCATTGTTACTCCTAATATTGATTATGTTTAAAATATTTGAAGTTTGTGAGTTTGAATGAGTGAATTTAATTGTGAGTTGAATTCGAATAGATATAAGTGTATAAAATCTTTACTCAAATGAGTAGAATTAGTTAAAAGAAAACATTTCATGCGCACCGCTAGTGAGAAATTTATTTTTTAAGTGGATTTAATTTAGAATTTAAGGGTTTAAAATATAATTTTTTTATTAAAATTTAGATTTTAAAATCTAAAGTTTATATTTTTAATTTTCTGTGGAGTATTTTTTTTCTTCTAAGATCAATGCATAGAAAAACTCATTCCTTAAGAGAATTGTTTAAGAAATACATAAAAATATTTAATGTTTATTATTATTCTTATTATTTTATTGCCATTAATATCACTAGTGTTTTCTCTTTTTCTTTTTAGGTATTATTTTCCTGCGATTCCTGCGTTTGGTTCCCAAGAAATTCCGACATAATTTATTTTTAATATATATTGACTGCTTGAGACTTAACACATGCCTCTGAAGAATCGGCTAAAACATCCTTACCCTGAACCATGGTTTTCTTTCAATATTAGTAATTAATTATTTATATTTTTTATAATAGTAACAATAATCATAATAAATTATAGTCTCGGTATCTTAAGAATCTAGAAAAATTAATTATATAAAAGCATTTTATATTTCCTTGTCAGGGAATCAAGGAAGCCCATGCCCAGCCCATCCAACACCAATAGCTAATTTAGAAATTTAAAAAATAGGATACAAAATTTTAATACTCCTTTTCCCCGATAAATGAGTATGCAAATTTACTTAATTTTCCCCTCCTTTTACATTAAACTAAATTGACTGAATCTCTGTTGGTATAATATATAATAATATGTGAGATTGAATATGTTTAAGCGCTCAGTATCCTTTTATTATAAAAACCAGATCAGATTACTTATTAAAAACATATTAGACTTATCATAAATGGAACTAAAACCAACAAAAAATTTGATAAAATTGATTTTATTGTTTATATAAAAATTACTGTTTTAGTATTTTTATTATTTTAAATTTAATTTTTTAAACTCAATTAAACCAAAAATAAAAACCCCATCAGATTCAATTTTGGATTTTTCCAACCATGAACCAAACATCATGTCATGACTCATCTATCTCCAACAAGGCCAACAATCAGCATGTTGCCTGCCTCCACTTCTTTGCATGTTTGGCCCCGGTTTATTTGATTAGCCAAGCCAGTACAAGACCTTCGGGAACGGTCGACCTGATATACATGTGTAACAAGATTATTATTCTTTTTTAAAAAGAAATGTCTGATAAGATGTACAATATCATCATTTTTATATTCTAAAACCTCTTTTCTTATGTGAGATTAATGCCACATACCTCTCTAAAGGGTAAGTGATGAACCTATTCATAGAAATAATTAAGATTACAAGTACATAGGATCAGACATCAACGTTAGCTGCGGCTGCTAGTACTGCCGCTCTTCCTTTGCATCATACTTCTAACACGTTGCAATACATGAACAATTCATTAAACATCGAGAAGTCGAAACCCGGCAGAGTATCTTCAGACCTCATGCAATTCATTAAATGATGATATTGCTGGTAGATTGTGTACATAGCCGAGAACGACCGAGTGTTCACGAATTCCTGTATCCATCATAAGGCAAGTTGACAACATTTCCATACAGAAAATAAGGTGCTTTTGCTAATGCTACCACCTTGTTCACAGTCTTGCATGAATTGGATTTGAAACAGAGCTAAGCCCAACCAAAACAAGTATAGGATGGGAGCTGGCAGCTGGCAGCTGGCAGCTAAGCTGTTGAAGTCGTTGGTTTGTTGAAACTGATTTAGGAGGGAAAGTATGAAGCTTCTAGACTGAGTCAGTTAGTAAAAATGTGATTATATAAGCTTCTTGTATTCATTTCTTATATACACGATTAATGATTCTTCATTCTTTATCTTCTCTTTGCTTTCTTTGTTGAAATATCCGCTTCCTTCTTTGCTTTCTTTGCTTCCATGGATCCTCATCCTACCCGAGCTTTTATGACCCATGTCAAGCGTCTCATTGTCAAGGTTTCTATTTTCTTTTATCCCTCAAGATCGTCTTCAACTCTATATTGATTTTCTTGATAATGTGGTTTTGAATTTGATTAAAAAAAAGGTGGGAACAGCCGTGGTGACTCGACATGATGGGAGATTAGCAGTGGGGAGGCTTGGAGCTTTATGTGAACAGGTACAATGGGAAACATGGGATTTTGATTTCGATGTTCTTTCTCTAGGAACTAATCAAATTGTTTTGAATGAACTGGTTGTTTGCAGCTCAAGGAACTAATTTCTCGCGACTATGAGGTTGTTTTAGTGACTTCAGGTGCTGTTGGTCTCGGCCGTCAAAGGCTTAGATACAGGGAATTGGTTAATAGCAGGTTCTATTCCTTCAAAACCCTTTTGAATAAATTATTGAAACTTTGAATTAAAAAAAGATTTGATCTTTGTGTTGTAGCTTGGTTGACTACCTTCAAAACCCACCAGCTGAACTGGATGGCAAGGCTTGTGCTGCTGTTGGCCAGAATAGCTTAATGGCTCTTTATGATACTTTGTTTAGCCAGGTGGAAAAGAATATGGTTTCTAGATTTATTTTGGAGTATTTCGTTTTTCTTTATGTTTCACTTGCTCAACTCAAATCTTTGTGCAGCTTGATGTTACTTCTTCACAACATCTTGTAACGGATACTGATTTTAAGAATGATAGCTTCAGAACTCAACTCTCTGAAACAGTGAATTCCTTATTAGCTTTGAAAGTTATTCCTGTTTTCAACGAGAATGACGCAGTCAGCACTCGAAGACTACCTTATGAGGTTCTTTGTTGTTCCAAGGCCTTCATCCTTTTTCTTCCCTTCAGTCTACTTATTTTGTTTCTCACAAATTGATTGCTTCAGGATTCTTCTGGTATATTCTGGGACAATGACAGTTTGGCTGGTCTCTTAGCTATGGAAGTAAAAGCCGATCTTCTTATTTTGTTGACTGATGTGGAGGGCCTCTACAGTGGACCACCAAGTGACCCGGGCTCAAAGCTGATCCATACATATATACAAGAAAAACATGAAGCAGAAATCTCATTTGGTGACAAGTCCAGGTTAGGTAGAGGGGGGATGACTGCAAAGGTTGATGCGGCTCTTTCTGCTGCTGCTTCTTGTATCCCTGTTGTTATTACCAGGTATGTCCCTGTTGGTGACAAATTTGGAAGTTCTTGTGATTGCAAAACCCTGTTTCATTTAAAGAGTTTCCTTGTTAACTGAATGGTATCCTCATTTTGTGTTTTACATCTTTTAAAGTGGCTATGCCACTGACAACATCATAAAGGTACTTCAAGGAAAGCCTGTCGGTACCCTATTTCATAAAGATGCACACCTATGGACTTCAGTTAAAGAAGTCAGTGCACGCGAAATGGCAGTTGCAGCAAGGGAATGTTCTAGACGGCTACAGGTAGGAAGCATCATTTCTTTCTTGTAGTCACCATAAATGACCTCTTTTAGTCTCCATGTTCATTGTTTGGATGCTTTTCTGAATGATCTTAATTCCAGACAATGAAATCTGAAGATAGGAGGAAACTTTTGCTGGGCATAGCCGATGCCCTCGAGGCCAATGAAGGTTCGATTATGGCTGAGAATGCAGCTGATGTTGCTGCTGCTGAGGCTGAGGGATACGACAAGGCACTGATATCTCGTCTGGCCCTAAAGCCTGGGAAGGCAAGCATCTGTTAACGCTGGATTTTTGTTCTGTTAATTCTTTTGCATAAGCGCATTCCTCGTAAATCATTTTGTTTTACAGATTGCTGCTCTTGCAAAATCTATCCGTGTTGTTGCTGACATGGAAGAGCCTATTGGCCGTATTCTAAAGAAAACAGAGGTTAGAAATCCTCAAGTAGGAATGTGCGGATTTTCTTTCCTCAACACCATATTGACCATTTACTTTGCCTGCCTCTGGTGCACAGCTTGCAGATGGACTCATCTTGGAGAAAACATCTTGTCCTCTGGGTGTCCTGCTGGTTATATTTGAGTCTAGACCTGATGCCCTTGTTCAGGTAACAGACCATTTAGGTTTCTTTTGTTCAGCACTGCTCTATTTGATTACTGCATGAAGAGTTCTTGTGTTCAACATGCTCTCTAACTTTGGTTACTTTTGTTCTTTTTATCTTTGGGTTATTTTTTTTTTCTTGATTATTTTACTACATTTCTTCTCTTTATGGTTCAACAGATAGCTTCACTTACCATTCGAACTGGGAACGGGCTACTTCTTAAAGGTGGCAAAGAAGCTAGCCGGTCAAATGCAATCTTGCACAAGGTTTGAATCTCTAGGTTCTTGCAAATGCTTATATTTGAGAAGATGTGCCCAGTTTCGTTTCTCTTGGCTATTTTCCCCCCTTTCAATAATTTTCTTTCTATATTATCAGATCATTACTTCGGTCATCCCAGAGAGCATTGGAGAAAAACTTATTGGACTTGTCGCTTCAAGAGAGGATATTCCTGATTTGCTTAAGGTGAGTGGTAGGATTTTGAGTTCATTACAGCTCTTTGGTTCGTGATGGTTTTTAAGTGATTCTATTTTTCCACAGCTTGACGATGTGATAGATCTTGTGATCCCCAGAGGCAGCAATAGTCTTGTTTCTCAAATTAAGAGTTCGACGAAAATTCCTGTTCTTGGTCATGCTGGTAAGAAAAATATTTTGCCTCTTTAACGCCCTACGAAGTAGAGCTTCAAACTGAACTCTCAACTTTACATTGCAGATGGTGTTTGTCATGTTTATGTTGACAAGTCAGCTAACGCGGATATGGCCAAAAAAATTGTTCTGGATGCAAAGATAGATTATCCTGCTGCATGCAACACTATGGTAATTTCATTTTTACATAAATTTGTGCTACTGTTCACATAGTTAGCACAGCATATTTCATGCATATGGCCATTTGTTTCATACTATAATTATATCCTACACACTTCTCTTATTTCTCAATGTAGTTTGTTTTTGAAGTTTCTTAACTATGCTGTCTTCAGGAAACGCTTCTAGTACACCAGGATTTGTCAAACACCGATTTGCTCAATGAGCTTCTTGCGGAACTCCGACGTGAAGGTATGCTTATATCTAGTGCATTCAAATTATACATCACTTTACAGTTTTTAAATATGCTAATTAGATTGGTTTGGTGGTTTTCATGGCATTGTTCTTACATGATCATGAAACTTATTCTGATAAATGTAGGTGTTACCCTTTACGGTGGGCCAAGAGCGAGTTCCTTGTTAGAACTTCCCAAGGCACAATCATTACATCATGAGTACAGTTCACTGGCTTGCACAGTTGAAATTGTGGATGATATGGAGTCTGCTATTGACCACATACACCAGCATGGAAGGCATGCCGTGTCTCTCGCATTTTTGTTTACTTTTCATTTATTCATGTTTGCCATTGAGTTGCCAGCTTCTGTTGAAATTGTGGATGATATGAAGTTTCTTATAACTTGCTTTTTCTGCAGTTCTCACACCGACTGCATTATCACTGAAGATTGCAAAGTTGCTGAAATGTTTTTGCACAGAGTAGACAGGTATGCTTACATATAGGCTGAAGTTATTCATAAAGTGATATCTCTTCTTCTTGTCATGTTTGAGTGCATAAATACAATTCGCCATCTGTTTTTTTACAGCGCGGCTGTATTTCATAACGCAAGCACGCGGTTTTGTGATGGAGCAAGATTCGGGCTTGGTGCTGAGGTAATCAATCTCCCAAAATTTCTTGCTTTGGACATCACCGTCGATTTTCTGAACTGGTTCTATTTTGATGCATGGATTTTTACAGGTTGGAGTAAGTACAAGCAGGATCCATGCCCGAGGTCCAGTCGGAGTTGAAGGATTGCTAACAGCTCGATGGTATTGATCTCGACTTCCACTAACTTGGTGTTCTTTATGATTAAAGTATGCTGTGTAAAGTGGATGTTCTAACAAGTACATGACGGTTAAAAATGTAGGATTTTGAGAGGGAGTGGGCAGGTGGTGAATGGTGACAAAGGGGTTGTTTACAGACACAAGGATCTTCCCCTGCAAACACAAATATAATCTGTTCCAACCTTGAGAGATGATAGGAAATGTTTCTGTTTCTTTTTCTTCATTCTCTCTATTAGTTTGTACTCCATATAGTACTACAGAAGCCATACTGTTATGTTTCTGGAATTTTTGTTGTCTGGATCATGCTTGACACAGAACACTGTACAATTCTCTCCTTTTAGATTGAATGGATATGTTGGGAATCCGATATTGCTTGCTAGGTTATTGGTTCTTTCAAATGTTTGTGTATGGATTCTTATTACACAAAAGGAAGGAGAAGAAATATAAAAAAGGGTGGATTGTGTCTACATGACTATATCCCAAGAATTTTCAATGGACATAGAAGAAAAAGTCTGAAAGTAGTAACGTCAGATTAAACACTTGCAGTATATGTTTACTCAGATTTCACCATCCCAGAGTTCTTCGAGTCCTATATGCACCATAGGTCACGTGCATGAACGATTCACCTTTTATTAGCTTCTCCTGAACCTCAGAACAACATAGGAATCATCAAAAGATTTGTTCAGTATTATTCAAGATGAAATGAAACAAGAGAAATGAAACTGTTACCTCTTGCCTGTTCAATAAGAGAAAACCTTGGGAGCAACTCTTGAGGACCCAACTCCTTCTTCCTCACATTCTCTCCGGCTTGAGAACCCAATGGTGAATACCCCTGACATCAAAGAAATTAGTAACTCTAGCTCAAACAAAAACGGAGTGAGACGAAAACGAAGTGGCGGCCGGTTTCGTACCGACAAGCGAATCCCATTGGAATGAAAAAATTCATGCAGTTTTGGCTGCTGCCATACAGGGTGAAGTTCCACTTGGTTGACTGCAGGAGTTACTCACTCCAATAGCCTTGGCCTTACCGGAATCATAGAGTGCCTCCATTGCTCTCCATGTTGCAGGGATGTCCGGTTGTGTAAGGTTTTCGCCCTTAACAACCATTGCTCCCCGTTTCGCACTCACTGGCCAATGTATCTTCAACTTTCATCACAATTAGCAACGAAAGTTTTACCACAAATTCTATATGCACAAAGTTAGGTGTTAGACATACTAGATAGAGATAAACAGAGTCGAGTTGCAAATCCTGCAGAGTTTTATTCAATGCCTTTGGTACATCTTCAGGCAAGTTATCACAACACCTGAAAGTCCGATGTAATGTCAAATGATGAAATTATAGTAGGACTATAGAAGAGAAACCTTTTATGGAATTTGAAAAATAAAAATGGCTTAAAACAAGGTCATAAACCAGAGTTTTGAGGTGACCCATACGTCCTGGCGTCTCACCATACCCTCATTAAACACTTTCTTGAGAGCAGAACCAATCTGAATTGAAACATAAAACAATTTGTTACTATGAAAAATTATATTATACTAACTCTTTGAAAACTTCATTTAACTCTTTAAAAATCTCATACCACAATAAATCGAGTCAATTGACCCCTAAACTATACATGGCTGATGGCTCTACCACTGGCTGCTAGCATTTTATTTTTCTCGTATACTTTATAACATTAATCCAAATCAACCTTTAACTTTTTGAAGAGTAATTAAAAGTAATTATTTTATGTTGTCTTGAACTTAATTTTTTTTAATATTTTGTGGGATCGTAGCCGGGCCTATTGGCTAAGACGTAGAACTTCCCTTTTGTAGCAACAACAGCGGGAACAACGTAGGAAGAGCAGTTCTCCACCCATGTTCAGGGTGATCGAACAATCTTGCTCTCCCTCGATTGACAATCTCGCTCTCGCATACCAAAGTGACTCCATTTACGGCGAGCTTTGCATACCCTAGTTTAAATACAAATACTCCACCATTTGAAATTGCAAGGCAAAATTTGCATATGATACTTATTCAGAGACAAGGAAAGAGTAAATAGAGGAAACAATTGTAATACTATGTAAAAAGCGAAAAGGGTACCAATAATTGAAATGCAAAATGAAAAAGATTACACTGTATTTGAGTATATAGATGGATTTGAAGCCAGCTTGGGTAATTAAATGGCTAAAAAAATCAGCAAGCAAAGCTGTGACCTGAACATGTATTTTTATAGATTAACCAGCCTATAACAATGAGCAATGATGATACACTCAGGTTTACAACAGTCAACAAGTATTTTTATAGATTAAACCAGGCTTCAGTATGTTCCAGCTGAAAATAAGACCCAGTTAATCATTAGCCTCAGCACGATTGCGTACCCTTTTTAGCTGAAATAACCCCTTCATCAAGCTGTAGGGTCTTGGGATTAAGAATACCAACAGTTAGAACACGTAAATCTATTTGCTTTTACCGTCACTATCCTACATCTACCACCTCAACAGCATCAGTTTTCATAGCTGTGTCTGCAGAGAATTTAGACTCATCCTGCTTTGGATTAATGCTGAGAAAGCTAAATCTTTAAATTTGATGCATCATCTTTAGCTTCAGCTGCAATTCGCTCTAAACTTTCATTCATGATCTTGCATTAGTCATCAAATCCAAAGGAACCTGCTGACTAGATGAAGTAACAATTATCCTCAACAGTTCAGGATCCCTTTGCTTGGTACTTCTCTCATTTTCATTTAGAAGCAGCTCAAAATGTGTTTAGCTTACTGGAAGGATCGAATGCACTCACAGGTGATAGGAGTGTGCTCTCCAAACTTTTAATTAGATGCATGGCTCTCTTCCTGCATGATTCTCTGACAATTTTCATAGTACATAAAGTCATCAAGCAGAGAGGTCTTCATCACACGATTTTTGGATACTTTTAGCACCTCCGTGCCTTGCTCGTACATTATCTGGCATTAGACATAACATTTTATAAGAAACAAAATAACATGATATCATCAAGATTCAAGATCATAATCCTGAGGTAAACAATTCAAACTCCAAAAGTCCACATAGGAATGTTAGGTCATAGGAGAAACAAAGTTTTTATGCGAACACTAAACCAAGTTCGATTTTTATTGTTTAACTTTTTATTAGAGAAAGCTAAAGCTCTGAACATACATACCTCTTGTGCATCCCTGCTATTAGTTACTGGTTTGTTTTCGTTGTTGATAATATTATGTGTCTAAAATGGCTGTTTGGCACATCTTTAAGGATGTGCCACTTGACAGGGAAGCTTCCGCTCCACTTATCTTGCTGCCAAAAATCCATATCCTTTTGGAAGTCAACTGGACCAATCATCTCCGCAACACCACAGAATTGTCCACTGGCATTAACCTGCATGGACGAAGTACAATATTGTAGTTAATGAATATCAGAAAATCACAGAGAGCACTTCTGATGAACACAAATCTAAAATGGGTCAAAATCAATACAAGTCCCTTAACAGCCAAACAGGTGCAGAACTCACAGAAAATAAGAGGAAGATTGGGCAGTTGCTAGGTTTCCCTGAAGCTATTTCTGTGCATATTCAAAAGCACTCTTCAGTTTCTTGTTCCCATGGGGTGTTGAAGACCAAAGATTGTATTTAATGCTCTTGCGTACATCATCCTCACTATATGATTTTATTACAAAAAACTTTGCGCGTCAACATAGTCAACTGGAAAATCATTCTTGTTATATTGGTCAGTATAGATAATGATGTTTCCTTCGGCGTCACTATTTCCTGCTTTACTTGGGTAGGCTTTAACCACAAGTTTGGTTTTTGATCTGTTGGTTCTAGGACCTCAATTCTGTTCAGCCCATGTATCTGGGAAGCCATGAGCATATGAAAACCCTGCCAACATGAATCTTGGGTCGAAGTTTATCCAGGGCACCACGTCCAGGTGCACTTACTCTGTAGTCAGAAATGGCATTACCAACTGGTAGGTCCATTTTTAACTGATTACAGTAAGATTAAAGTTTCCCACCAGGAATGTTGCCAATGGGCTGAATGGAACCAGAAGCAACTCTAACCTACAAAGGTAATTAGTAAGGAGAAACTTCAAATAGGGCATCCAGTGAAATGCCATAGCATTTCCATCAAAATTCAAGAAAATCCAATTCCATATAAATGTAAAATAGAAACTAAGCATATATACCTGATGAGCCTGTGCTGAAGCTGACCCAGAACTATTAGGAATGCTTCCCTGGATTGCATAATGCTTTACTTTGTCCATTTGTCACCCTGCTCCAGGAATCTGCCTGATTTGGAGCAGAATTTCTGGAAAGGGTTGCAAATTCTGAAGAAAGGTTAGATTTAGCTCCTAGCCCATCAGGTCTAGTACCAACCGATGCACGGGTATCTAACAAAGAGTCTGTTGAACTATTTGGAATGCCATCTGGTTGACTGAAAACAGGAACATAAGCAATCGGAGATACAAGGTTTTGATAAGGGGAATGGTGTAATATTGTTGCGCTCCTACGAATGGGCCGTCACCAATCACAGCACCAGGTATGTAAGGATTGTATGGGTTGTATGGAGACTGTACATATCCATAGCTAGGTGTGTAATATACATAAGACAAAGGTTCATTTTGAGAACCCTGAAGAAGAAAAAGTAGGCCTTAAGCAAATTTGAAACAATAAATCATCAATAAGCAACTGATCTTGGATGCACATCTGAGTCTGACTATGAAAATGTATCAATTATAGAGTTAAAAAGATTAGTTTTACCCACCGCATATTTGACTTCTGGACTGCAACTAAAATACTCTGGTGGTCCTCCCATTCAACGAGTGATTCAAAACCCATCTGATTGCAATCAACAGTGTACTTGAGATTCTAAAAGTAATTGCTTCACCATGTACAATACAATTGAAGCATTTATATTACCTGTACAATAATATCCATAGTTGGCGGCTGAAGGGTAGTGCAATCAATAACAAGCTCAGGGCTCCTTCCTGATACATTGCTTCTACTAGCTCAAGAAGTGGACTTTTCTTGTGGGTTTAGCAGAGAATTTCGAATCTGAAATCCAATACACCACAAATGTCATTGATAATACAATTACACCAACAAGAGAAAGTGAAAATGGACAAGCCTAGTATTAAGTAACAAATCTCAAGCAAAACACTTTTCCCTTCCCATATCCCTACATGGAAGGGGAGAAAACAACTCATAGTAAAGTCAGTAGCACATAATCAGAACAGCAATTCCTTTATTACAACAGCCAATTAAAAGGAGATGAGAAGATAATAATATAAATGCTTCAATTGTACTGTACATGGTGAGGCAATTACTTTTAGAATCTCAAGTACACTGTTGATTGCAATTGGATAGGTTTTGAATCACCCGTTGAATGGGAGCAGCAGCAGAATAAAATCCATGAGTTGGTGGCTGAAGGGTAGTACATTCCCTGATCAATAACAAGTTCAACCAAAGCACCACAAAACCGAGCCGCAAATCAAATCTTTAAAGAATACTTTCAGGTTTTCTGGTCTCCAATTACAGTGAAAAGGGGGTGAAAAAATCAATCAAAGCGAATCAAGTTAGAGGATAAAAGGTATAAAAAAAGGTGCATTAAGAAGAGAGAATTTTACCGGAAAATCAAAGAACTTAAGCCTCAGTTGACCTGGAAAGTTGCTCCAAAGAAAATTCCTTAAAACTATCCGAGACATTCCAATTCGATTAGAAACCCTAACCCTAAAAAAGAGTATATTTTTCTGAAATATATAGGGAAGGAAACGGGTGAGAGTTCAAAAGGCCGGTTCTGTTGGTGTGGTGGTTAAAAGAGCAAAACCAGAGAATTATTTGACGATATTGGATGCGAGTGGTTTCGTTAATATCGATATTGCCACTCACTTGAAACGTCGTCGCTCGTGAGTTGGCTTTAGCTTCTAGAGCAACGCGCTGTGACTGTTTGAGGATGACAGTCCAATCATGTAAAGGAAATAAAAATGCCAACAGAGTTTTATGAGAATGGGGTTTGTCTTAAAAAAAACCTTTAATTTAAGGCTAATATAAGACCAGCTATTTTAAACCGTTAGATTTAGATGGTAGAATAATAACAGTTGGATTAAAAAAGAAAAAAAAGGTGACCCGGTTAACCGGTCACCCAAAAATTAAAGGCACAAATTAAATGAGGTTGGTGATGTCGTGTAATAATTTAAGCACATACCGTTTTTATTATAGATTTTGTAAAAAATTACGTACAACATGTAATAATTTAAGTACATACTTAATTTTTCATACTTTTTGTAATAAATTAAGTTTCCGTGTAAGAAACTAGGTATGTACATAGTTTATTACCCTTGGTTGAGTTGGTTTACGTTTTGGTGATGTCGTGTAATAATGTAAGTACATACCGTTTTTATTACAGATTGTGTAACAAATAACGTACAAAGTGTAATAAATTAAGTATGTACTTAATTTCTTATGTTTTTGTAACAAAATATGTTTTCGTGTAAGAAACTTTGTATGTACATAGTTTATTACCTTTGGTTGAGTACTTTTGGGGTTTGTGATCTCGTGTAATAATTTTGGTACATACATTTTTAATTACAAATTATGTAACAAAGGATGAGTCTATCACGTGCGACGAACATTGCTGAACACCACTAACGATGAACACCGCTGAACACCATTAATTTTTTTTAAATTTTAAAAATCTAAAAGACTAAAATTATAATTAAAATTATCTCTTAAAAAAATAAAATCAAATTTAATAGCTACTTTATAATATTTTTTAATAGATTAGAATCAAATATACCCAACATTCCTAAACCCTAACAAAATCAATATCTTAAAAAAATAGAAATCAATTTATAATTTTTAATAGATTAGAATCAAATATACCCAACTCTCCTAAACCTAAACCCTAACAAATTTAAAATCAACACACTTTCCCTAAAAAAAATTTAACCCTAACAAATTTTTTAATAGATTAGAATCAAATAAGAGCTCAAATGGTCATATTTCAAAATCAAGAAACATAGCAATTTGAAATCAAGATCTAAGTTTAGCACATGATTGATTAATGCATATAGATGAAGTTACATGTAGCAATATCGATAAGATATATGTATAAGGTAAAAAATCATTTTGCATAAATGCAGAAAATGGATAATTTGAGGGGTTGAATTTGTTAGGGTTTAGGTTTAGGAGAGTTGGGTATATTTGATTCTAATCTATTAAAAAATTATAAACTGATTTCTATTTTTTTAAGAGATTGATTTTGTTAGGGTTTAGGAATGTTGGGTATATTTGATTTTAATCTATTAAAAAATATTATAAAGTACCTATTAAGTTTGATTTTTATTTTTTAAGAGATAATTTTAATTATAATTTTAGTCTTTTATATTTTTAAAATTAAAAAAAAATTAATGGTGTTCAGCGGTGTTCAACAATGTTCGTCGCACGTGGTAGAATTTTCCCTGTAACAAATTACGTGCAACGTGTAATAAATTAAGTAAATACTTAACTTATCATACTTTTTGTAACAAATTAGGTTTTCGTGTAAGAAACTATGTATGTACATAGTTTATTACCCTTGGTTGAGCTGGTTTAGGATTTGATGATGTCGTGTAATAATTTAAGTACATACCATTTTCATTATAGATTTTGCAACAAATAACGTACAACGTGTAATAAATTAAGTACATACTTATTTTTTCATACTTCTTGTAACAAATTAGGTTTTCGTGTAAGAAACTATGTATGTACATAGTTTATTACCATTGGTTGAGCTGGTTTAGGCTTTGGTGATGTCATGTAATAATTTAAGTACATACCGTTTTCATTACAAATTTTGTAACAAATTACGTATAACGTGTAATAAATTAAGTACATACTTAAATTTTCATATTTTTTGTAACAAATTAAGTTTTGTGTAAGAAACTATGTATGTACATAGTTTATTACCCTTGGTTGAGGTTTCTTGGTTTTTGTGATCTCATGTAATAATTTAAGTACATGCCATTTTTCGTTACAAATTGTGTAACAAATAACGCACAACGTGTAATAAATTAAGTACATACTTAATTTTTCATACTTTTTGTAACAAATTAGGTTTTCATGTAAGAAACTATGTATGTACATAGTTTATTACCTTTGGTTGAAGTTTCTTGGTTTTTGCGATCTCATGTAATAATTTAAGTACATACCGTTTTTATTACAGATTTTGTAACAAATTACGTACAACGTGTAATAAATTAAGTACATACTTAATTTAATATATTTTTTTATAAGAAATTAGGTTTTCGTGTAAGAAACTAGGTATATACATAGTTTATTACCATTGGTTGAGCTGGTTTAGGTTTTGATGTTATAACAAATTACGTATAACATGTAATAAATTAAGTACATACTTAATTTATCACACTTTCTGTAACAAATTAAGTTTTCGTGTAAGAAACTAGGTATGTACATAGTTTATTACCTTTGGTTGAGTTGGTTTAGGCTTTTGTGATGTCGTGTAATAATTTTACATACCGTTTTCATTATAGATTTTGTAACAAATTACGTACAACGTGTAATAAATTAAGTACACACTTAATTTAATATATTTTTTTGTAAGAAATTAGGTTTTCGTGTAAGAAACTAGGTATGTATATAGTTTATTACCCTTAGTTGAGGTAATTTAAGGGTTTTTGCTCCCATGTAATAATTTCGGTACATATCTTTTTCATTACAAAATCTATAACAAATTACGCACAAATTGTAATATATTAAGTACATACTTAGTTTCTCATACTTTTTCTAACAAAATACGTTTCCATGTAAGAAAGTATGTATGTACATAGTTTATTACCCTTGGTTGAGGTAATTTAAGGGTTTGTGCTCCCCTGTAATAATTTCGGTATATACTTTTTTATTACAAATTTTGTAACAAATTACGCACAATTTGTAATAAATTAAGTACATACTTAGTTTGTTATACTTTTTGTAATAAAATATGTTTCCATGCACGAAAGTATGTATGTACATAGTTTCTTACCCTTGGTTGAGGTAATTTAAGGGTTTGTGCTCCCTTGTAATAATTCCGGTATGTACGTTTTTTATTACAAATGCTGTAACAAATTATGCACAATTCGTAATAAATTAAGTACATACTTAGCTTATTATACTTTTTGTAACAAAATACGTTTCCATGTAAGAAAGTCTGTATGTACGTAGTTTATTATCCTTTGTTGAGGTAATTTTGGGTTTTGTGCTCCTCTATAATAATTTCGGTACATACGTTTTTATTACAAATTCTGTAACAAACTACGCACAACTTGTAATAAATTAAGTACTTACTTAGTTTGTCATACTTTTTGTAACAAAATACGTTTCCATGTAAGAAAGTATGTATGTACATAGTTTATTACCATTGGTTGAGGTAATTTTGGGGTTTGTGCTCTCCTGTAATAAATTCGGCACATACCTTTTCCGTTACAAATTCTGTAACATATAACGCACTTCGTGTAGTAAATTAAGTACATACTTAATTTTTCATATTTTTTTTAACAAAATGCGTTTTCCTGTAATAAAGTATGTATGTACATAGTTTATTACTCTTGCTTGAGGTGTTTTAGGTTTTGGTGAACTCGTGTAATAATTTAGGTACATACCCTTTTTATTACAAATTTCGTAACAAGTTACGTACAACGTGTAATATATTAAGTACGTACTTAATTTGTCATGCTTTTGTAACAAATTACGTTTTCATACTTTCAAACTATGTATGTACATAGTTTATTACCATTTGTTGAGGTTTCTTGGTTTTTGTGATCTCATGTAACCATATATGTATGCACCGTTTTAATTACACTTTCTATAATCAATTATGTACACACATTGTAATAAATTATGTACAAACTTGTAACCTGAACAACCCATCCGCTTTAAATTAGCCTCAAATTAGAGGTTTCACCTTAAAACTACCCATGAGAATGGGATTGATTGGTGACTGAATATTGAGAAGGAGAAAATCAGTTATTCCTATTTCGCAATTAGGCATTATCAAGTGTTACATTGATGAATCATTTTTTGTATTAGTAGTTAATATAATGCTTAATATTAAAATAAGTGTTTAAATTATCTCGTTTTTGTTATGAATATTTATTTATGTGGATGTCTATAATGATAAGAACTTTATCTAGGAGATTTGATTTACTTTATCATTAAGAATATTATCTCTATTAATTAGAGTTTAATGTATTATGTATTTCTTATGCCTATAAATAGATGAAGGCATTGTACACAAGTCTAGTTTGGATAATAATACGAATCTCTCTCTTTCTCTCATCTCTTTGTTATTTTATTCTTATCTGTTGTACTTTGTTATTTTATTCACAACACGTTATCAGCACGAGCTTCTAATCAACTGAGATGTTTGTTGTTCGAATCTAAAAAAATTATTGGAAAGAATTTGATTCCAGGGTAAACCAAAGATAAGTTTTTTTTCTTTCTCAATTTTCTTTTTGTTACTGATTACCTTTCTCTTTATATTTTAACTTGTTTTTTTAATTTTTTTTTGAAAAATCAAAGAGGGGCGTGTTCGATTGTATTTAAGCATTGGGTAAAGATGAATTTATGGGTTCTCAAAAATCAAATTGACGAATTAAAAGAGATGGGTATACCATGATTGGTTGTATTTTAATATCAGTATCAATCGATTATTATTTTTTATTTTGTTAGTGCTTTTCACTATTTCGATAAAAAAAATAGTTTCTTATGTTGTGTTTTGCATATGCGTAAACTTTAAGAGAAAAATGGTAAACTTCTGTCAAGTTCTTCATATTTTTCTGGTTTATTTACTTTAGTCCCTACATACTTGTTGTGATTTATTTATTAATATTTAGTTTATTTCATCTTATTGATGATATTTGATATTTTTAACCGTGTTTTGAGTTTTACATGATATGTTTGAATGGCGTGGTAAGAGACATGACAAAAAAGATTATGCGAAGCCATTTTGACGGTTTGATATGTCTTCATTGTCCTTAAGAAGAAAATCAACATCGGTAAATTCTAATTTTATTTTTATTCTTTAAATTGTTATTTTAAAGTCTGATAAATCATGGTGATTTTGCTCGAAAGTAATATTTATTCTACGTCAAAAAAAATCGACTATAGACTTCTCCCAAGTTCATATTACAAAAATTCATCTTGACAAGAATTTCCGTTTGAGACATTCCCTGAAGTGAATGCAAAGCATGATGTTTATTCCATATGATTATCAATGATGGCGCATTCCCTGAAGTGAATGCAAGCATGATGTTTATTCCGTGCGATTATTGGATCTGTTTCATTCCCTGAAGTGAATGCAAACATGGTAAATCATTATTCAATTAGAGACATAACTTCGATATAATCCAAGTATATTGGCTGGACATCCCGTTCTACGAGGCTACCGGTTTCAAAGGAGGTTTTTAAAGGACCTTGTGAACTGGTTTAACAATGTCGCATACGAGGATTAGATCTTTGTTCTATGTGATGAGGATATGTTAATAAAAACATACTCCACTTTTCAGGACAAATAATATTGTCCTCAAACACAATATCGTGAAAAAGATTTTAAAGCCCCACTGGCTCTACTCCATTCCCTGAAGTGAATGTGAGATTTTATAATGAAAAGAATAAATGCCACATTAGTAGTTGTGTTGAGTTGATCAAACAATTGCAAATGGCCAAGAGGGGGTGAATTGGCAATAAAAATTTTGGTGGGAAGAATGAGTGAAAAATAGAAATTGACACAAGTAGTTAGAGTGGTTCAAGTTCTCCAAATAAACTCTACATCCACTACCTTAGTTCCCACTAAGGATTTTCAACCAATTCACTACTTGAATTCTTCCCCTTTTCTTGGATGAGGAGGTAACCTTACAAATTCGATTAAGCTTTCTACCCAAAGCTTAATCCACTCAATTTACAAAGAGAAGTTTTGGTAAACTCAAATGATTCCTCACAAAGGATAAATGTCTACCCAATTACAATTTCAATCACCCCAAACTCACAATACAAAATGACAATTGAAAACACTAGAGTTGGGTACAAGAATTTGACTTTGAATAGCACAAGGGTTTGGATTTTTGCTTTGATGATACTTGTAGGTTGAATGGTTGTTGCTGACCTTCAAAGGACTTCAATTTATACCTCCTCTATTAATTCTAGCCGTTTGGGTGGTTGGGAACTTAAATAGAGCCGTTGGAACCATCTCTCACCACCATAAATGCACTTCTGCAGCTATCCGTATCGGTACACGGGGAGCCGTATCGATACCTGTCTCAGAAAAGAAAGAGCTGTTGTGCACAATAAATAGGGGGTATCGAAACGAACGTAGGCGTATCGATACGGGGCATCGAAACGGATAAGACCGTATCGATACATTTTTCTCGACTTAGCTCACTGTCAGTTTCCGTTTCGATACGAGGGTTTACCATATCGATACGGGTCAACTACCAATTTAAAATTTGGTTACCTAACAACTGACACCAACGGTCGAAATATTTAAAACGACTTGAATTTAAAATTCGTTAAAACCGTATCGATACGGGTGAAGTCGTATCGGTACGCCGTTCAAACTCTTTTAGACTTTTACAAAGGAGCGTATCGATACAGATTGAATCTGTTTCGATACGGTTAAGTGCGTATCGAAACGAGTTCCGGTAGTGGCCAACTTTATAAAAAAGGTATCGATACGACTGGAAGCGTATCGATACACCTGGACGGTTTTTAATAGTTTGGCCTTGGAACACTTAGAAAATATTTTGAGTTTGAGTTTTTCAAATCAGTTTTAAAGTGTTGGTGATTTAAAACTTATTAAGGGACTTGTAAAACAATTTTAAGTTTTTCAAATTGATCCTTAAAGATTTAATTATATCAAAATCAAACATAGGTTTCACAACCTCTCCCTTTTTGATATAACAAAACAAAAACTTAAAATTTTTGACACTTTGAAAAACTTTGCAAAATTAACTCCCCCTTAATATGAGCTAGGTAACTTTTAAGTTAAAAATCAAAATTTTTAAGTGTTGTGAGCTAGCTTCTCTCCCCTTTTTGTTAGATCAAAAATATTGAGACAAAGTAAAGTGCATAACATAGGCAAATGTATAAATAGGCAACATAAATCCAACAAAACATAAAATCAACATAAATATCATTAAGTTCAAAGATAAAGCATAACATCAACTTAAAAATCCAACAAAACATAAAATCAAAGCATAGGTTTAAAAATAAAACAAACTTAGTCCTAAGAGCATGAAACAAAGGTGCATAAATAGAAATATCCTAGATGATATGCATGAGATGCAAGGAGAAGCTACTAGGCATCATCATCGCCTTCTTCATCATCTTCCTCTTCATCGACAATTGGAGCATCATTCCTCATGCTATTACGCCACTCACCATGGAAGGCGGAGAGGGAAATATTCAAGGAGTGATGACCGCCTTCAAGGGAGGTTAGACGATTCTCCATGTTCGTCATCCTTGTGTCAAAGCTTGTTTCAAGAGCGGTAAGACGATTTCCCATATCCGTGCGCAACCCGGTGAATTGCTCATTAAGGAATGTCATAAGAGCATCCATGGAGGGTTGAGGAGGAGGTTGAGGAGCTTGATCACCTTGAGGTTCTTCAAAATGTGCCGCGGCCTCGGGTGGTAGCTCGGAAAGACGTAACCAATGACCATTAAAATAATGAAACTTACCCCGTGCAAGAGAGCGTTCATCAATAGGATCAGTGAGGGGAGTTGGGTAGTCAAACGAGCAATCAATATCCTTTTTCAAAAAGAAATAGCTTAAGGTCGTACCATAGGTGAAAGAGGTGACGAGAGAGGTGTGGCGATGTTGCACAAGATAGACAATCTCCGCAAACATGATTCGAGCAAGGTTCGGATGCTTTCTCTCACGGAAGCAACAAATCCAAAAATCATCCACTTGACGGATGATAGAGTACTTTCCTCCGGAAGGCCTAAACCACCAAGACACCATCAAATGGAGGATCCGATCTTGAGCATTGAGGGCGGTGACGGAGCCACTAAGAACATGGCCTAAAGCATTCTCATCATCAATGCCTTCATCCTCCAAATTAAAAACTTCACATATAGATTTTACATCAAGGAGAATTTTCTTGCCCATGAGATAAGAACTAATGTCGGTAACAACCCCATTACGATTAGAACAACATTTGGCATTAGTATAAAAGATCAAAACCAAAAGACGGTAATAAAACCCGGGAATGGAGAGAAAATCCATAAAATTCCAAAGTTGGAGCAAAGAAAGATATTCAAATTTGAATCGCTCCGAGTTAAGAAAAGGAATAGATATTACCCTTTCTGGACGAATCTTGTAGTTTTCGAATTGACGAAAAGATGTGAGAGATCCGGGGGATTCAAAGGAATGTTCATAGATTTGGGTGTAGTTTGGACGTGCAACCTCTCCGGGATTAGATGATTCACCGGTTTGAGAAACCCGAGATCTCTTCCTAGATTCCTTGGGTGTCATGAGCTAAAAAAGAATTATGCATTTAGATTCCTTCACTCAAGTCAAAGATCAAGGTAAAAAAAATTTAAAAAAAAATTGAAGAAGAATTTTGAAAAACAAAATTTTGTTAAGAAGATGAATATAAAAACAAAACAAAAACAGAAAAATTGAAAGAGAAAAAGAAAGTGTTTTACCTTGATAGGAATTAGAGAGGAATGAAGAAAAATCTAGCACCAAATTTGATGAGAAAGATCTTAGAGCTTTGCTTGATGGAAACCCTCTTTAAGATTTTTTGAGTTGTGGTGTGAAAATATGAGGGATGAAGAGCCTATTTATAGGCAAAAACGGCTAGGGTTTTTAGGGTTTGAAGAATTTTAGTTTTGGTAAAAGTTGAAGACTTTAAATGCCAAATTTAAAGATGTCTGCGCAATCGAGTATCGATACGCCTGAGGGTGTATCGATACGGGGGTAGGAACGTAATTTCCTTAAAAATGCCCGTTGAAGAATCGTATCGAAACGGATGAGATCTGTATCGAAACGATTGAAGCTCGTATCGATACGGTTTTAACCGTATCGATACCCGTTTGAGGCGAAATGAAGTTTGGGAAGCTTAATGAAGTACTCGTATCGATACGCATAGATCCGTATCGATACCCTATGCCCAGAAATACATCTTTAGGCCTAAAGAACAACCATATGCTCGATTTTAACATCTCCTAAAGGAATGCAAATGATGAATGAACAGTTCTAAACATATTTGAATAGAATTATACTCCCCCTAACTATAGGCATGGACATTTTCAAGAGTTACAACACACAAGCATGCAATTTCACAAGATCAAGCAATTTTAAGCACAAAGAGGTCCTAAAAGGTCAAGATAGGCTAGCTAGACCTAACTCTCTCCTAAAGGACCAAAAACGCTCTTTGTCTAAAGGTTTTGTAAATATATCCGCTAATTGGTTCAATGTGTCAACAAATTCAATAACAACATCTTTTTTCAAAACATGATCTCTAATAAAATGATGTCTAATTTCTATGTGTTTAGTTCTAGAGTGTTGGATGAGATTCTTAGTGAGACAAATGGCACTAGTGTTGTCACACTTAAGGGGTATGGTTTCTACTTCAACACCATAATCTAAGAGTTGTTGCTTCATCCAAATGACTTGAGCACAACAACTCCCTAAGGATATGTACTCCGCTTCGGTGGTAGATAAGGCTACGCTATTTTGTTTCTTAGAGAACCAAGATACGAGCATACTACATAAGAATTAGCATGTCCCGGAAGTACTTTTCCTATCTATCTTACATCCCCCATAATCCGCATCCGAATAAGCATGAAGGCTAAAGGAAGAATCTTTAGGATACCAAAGGCCTAAGGTAGGTGTGTCTCTAAGGTATCTAAAAATTCTCTTAATGGCAACTAAGTGTGATTCTCTAGGACTAGCTTGAAACCTAGCACATAAACAAACACTAAACATAATATCCGGTCTACTTGCGGTAAGGTAAAGCAAAGAACCTATCAAGGATCTATAAAGCTTAGAATCAACACACTTACCTCCTTCATCTTTGTCAAGCTTTATGGAAGAACTCATAGGTGTGGCTTGAGGTTTTGCATTCTCCAAGCCAAACTTTTTGAGCATGTCTTTCACGTACTTAGCTTGATTTATGAAGGTGCCATCTTTCCTTTGTTTGATTTGGAGCCCTAAAAAGAATGAGAGCTCCCCCATCATGCTCATCTCGAACTCACCTTGCATTAGCTTAGAAAATTCTTTACAATAACACTCATTAGTAGAACCAAAAATGATATCATCAACATAGATTTGTACTACTAAAATGTCATTGTTATATCTTTTTATGAAGAGTGTGGTATCCACCTTTCATTTTTCAAAACTTTTTTCAATTAAGAAATTTGAAAGTCTCTCATACCAAGCTCTAGGAGCTTGTTTTAAACCATAGAGAGCTTTTGTAAGTTTAAACACATGGTTTGGAAATTTTGAATCCTCAAAACCCGATGGTTGTTCAACATACACTTCTTCATTTATAAAACCATTTAAAAAGGCATTTTTCACATCCATTTGAAAAAGCTTGAAATTATGGTAACATGCAAATGCAAGCAACATCCTAATAGCTTCCATTCTAGCTACGGGTGCATAAGTCTCATCAAAATCAATTCCCTCTTCTTGGGTATAGCCTTGAGCAACAAGCCTAGCCTTGTTTCTCACTATATTACCACTTTCATCTAATTTATTCCTAAAAACCCATTTTGTTCCTATAGTAGATTGGTTATTAGGCCTTTCAACTAATGTTCAAACTTTACTTCTCTCAAATTGATTTAATTCCTCTTGCATGGCCAAAATCCAAAAATCATCTTTTAAAGCTTCTTTAATATTTTTAGGCTCAATGCATGAAAGAAATGCAACATGATTCATTAATTTGAGAGAGGATCTAGTAGTTACCCCCTTGGATGGATCACCCAAGATTTCACCACCTTTGACATAGTTGAACTCCCTTGGGTAAGACACCTCCTTTTCCTCAAGAGCCAAGTCCTTCAAGGCTTCAAGAGGTGGATCTTGTGTATCCTCATCTTTAGTTGGAACCTCATCCACCTTTGACGTTTGTCCTCCATCAATGGCATCAAGGATTCCTATATCATCATCATCACAAGATTCCTTCCTCGGAAGGAGGTTATCATCGAAAACAACATGTATTGACTCTTCAACTACTAGAGTTCTTTTATTAAATACACGATAGGCTTTAGAGTTTAAAGAGTACCCTAAGAAAATAGCTTCATCACTTTTAGCATCAAATTTACCTAAGTTTTCTTTACCATTATTCAAAATAAAACACTTGCAACCAAAAGGATAAAAATAGCTAATGTTAGGCTTCTTAGATTTTAAAATCTCATAAGGTGTTTTCTTCAAAATCGGCCTAATCATTACTCGGTTTATAATATAGCAAGCGGTATTTGTGGCTTCCGCCTAAAAATATTTAGGTAAATTATTTTCGCAAAGCATGGTTCTAGCCATTTCTTCTAAAGTTCGATTTTTCCTCTCAACTACCCCATTTTGTTGAGGAGTGCGAGGTGCGGAAAAATTGTGGCTAATCCCATTTTCATTTAAAAACTCATCGAAACCTAGATTTTGAAATTCGGTTCCGTGATCACTTCTAATGTGAGAAATTTTAAGTTCAAGATCATTTTGAGTTATTTTAGAAAATGTGATGAATTTTTCTAAAGCCTCATCCTTTGTACTTAAGAATAGAACCCAAGTAAACCTAGAATAGTCATCTACAAGCACAAAGGCATATGATTTTCCACCCAAGCTCATTGTTCTAATAGGTCCAAAAAGATCTATATGAATCAATTGCAAACATCTACTAGTAGAGACATCATTAATGGATTTAAAAGAAGTTCTATGTTGTTTACCCTTTGAACATGCATCACAAATTTTATCTTTAGAAAATTTAAGTTTGGGTAAACCTCTAACTAGATTAAGGGAAATTAATTTCTCTAAGGCACTCATGCTAGCATGTCCTAATTTTCTATGCCAAAGCCATGAGTCATGTTCATCATGTGCAACTAAGCATGTATGAGATGAATGAATGTCATCTAGATGCACCATGTATATGTTCCCTATGCGATGACCAATGAGCATTAGTTGATTTGTTTTAATGTTTACAATTTTGCAACCACTTTTATCAAATAAAACATTAAAACATTTGTCACATAATTGACTAATACTCAATAAGTTATGTTTAAGACCGTTGACATACAAAACATTTTCAATGAAAATAGAAGAGTGATTACCAATGGAGCCTATTCCTTCAATGTGGCCTTTGGAGTTGTCACTGAAAGTTATCACTCCACCACTCTTTGGCTTTAGTTCCACAAATCTACTCTTGTCACCGGTCATATGTCTTGAGCATCCACTATCAAGGTACCAAGAATTTTGGCTTGAAGCTTTAGCCTTGTAGCAATGCTCCCCCTACAAACAAATAAATTAGGCCTTGATTTTTGGTACCCAAATCATTTTGGGTCCATGAGTGTTAGCCTTCAAAATTTTGGTTCCCTTAGGAATCGAAGAAGCAATAGCATTCATATTATTAGAAATAATGAGTTCCTTAGGAACCCAAACACTCCTAACTCTTTGACCTCTAGATTGCTTATTAAAATTTCTTTGTTTAGGAATAAAGGTTTTTCTTTTTACATATTGGGATTTAGAATGATTTCCTTTTTCAAAATTGTTTTTCCCAACAACAATAGATGTTTTAAGATTATCCACTTCCTTTGTGTGATAATCTTGAAAATCGGAAAGAAGTTTTTCAAGTTCAAGATTTTTTATTTTAAGATCATTTGAAAGATTTACTAAAAACAAAACTTTCTTTTCCAATTCGGAGTTAGCTTTAGAAAATGTCTCATTTTGATTTTTCAAATCGGAAATGGTTTTCTTGTTTTTCAAAATGGATTCTTTGTACTCTCCCACTAACTCATCGTAAACCTCTTGCAATTCATCATAACCATCTTGAAGTTCATCAAAAGTAAAATCAAAATTGGATAAGTTAGAATTTACCTTTGGTTCATCATCAATGGCCATGAGACATAGATTGGCCACTTCCTCCTCTTCCTCGGATGACTCATCGTCACTCCAAGTTGCTATTTGAGCTTTGAGCTTGTTCTTCTTCCCAAAGCTCTTCCTCTTCAATTGAGGACATTCGGAACGGATGTGACCCGGCTTCTTGCATTCATAGCAAGTGATTTGGTCCTTCTCCTCTTCCTTACTCTTGCTCTTGAAGTCTCCCTTTCTAATAAATTTTCTTCCACGATTGGACTTCATGAACCGAGTAAACCGTTTTGCCAACATGGTCATCTCCTCATCTTCATCTTCACTTGAATCGCTTTCTTAATGTGAAGCTTTAAGAGCGATTCCCACTTTCTTCTTCTCAACATCTTTCTTCTCAACCATTTTCTTCTCTTCTTCTCTTGCCTTCCTCATGATCTCATGGGTGAGTAGAGATCCAACAAGAGCATCAAGCTTGAGAGTCTTCAAATCTATAGCTTCAATAATAGTCGTTCTCTTGCCATCCCATGACTCCGGAAGAGAGTACAACAATTTCCTCACTAGTTTGTCTTCTGGGATGATCTCTCCGAACCCCTTCAATCCGTTGACAATGACCGAGAATTGATCAAACATCTTGGAGACACTTTCATCAGGTTCATCTTGAAATTTTCATAGCTTAGATTGAGTAGCCCAATCTTTGTCTCCTTGACATCACTAGTTCCTTCATATGTTGTCTCGAGGGTATCTCAAACCTCCTTGGCATTTTCGATTGAAGACACCTTGGAGTAGATATCCGGACCAAGTGCACAAAATATCACATAGAGAGCTTTGTCATTCACTTGCATCCTTCTTCTTTCATCATCCGTCATCTCGGCTTTTACCTTTGGGACAAGTCTTTCTCCATCTCTCTTCATGGGAATGTATAGACCTTCTTCAACCACATCCCACACCATGTAGTCGGTAGATTTGATGAAGAGCCTCATCCTATTCTTCCAATATGGGTAGTTATCCCCATTGAAGAATGGTGGCTTGGTGGTAGATTGGGACTCATAGTTGGAGGTGGAAGCCATTGCTTGACTAGTTGTTGATCAAACTCTCATAGAATCGACTCAAGAGGGTTGTAATCCTTCCAATGAGTGTAGCTCTGATACCAATTGTTGAGTTGATCAAACAATTGCAAATGGCCAAGCGGGGGGTGAATTGGCAATAAAATTTTTGGTGGGAAGAATGAGTGAAAAATAGAAATTGACACAAGTAGTTAGAGTAGTTCAAGTTCTCCAAATGAACTCTACATCCACTACCTTAGTTCCCACTAAGGATTTTCAACCAATTCACTACTTGAATTCTTCCCCTTTTTCTTGGATGAGGAGGTAACCTTACAAATTCGATTAAGCTTTCTACCCAAAGCTTAATCCACTCAATTTACAAAGAGAAGTTTTGGTAAACTCAAATGATTCCTCACAAAGGATAAATGTCTACCCAATTACAATTTCAATCACCCCAAACTCACAATACAAAATGACAATTGAAAACACTAGAGTTGGGTACAAGAATTTGACTTTGAATACCCCAACCCCAATCCGGTTTTTGGGATGTGACAACTCTCCCCCCCTTATAAAAGAATTCGTCCTCGAATTCTTACCTGTAGCTTCGGATTGTTCATCCGAGCACTCTTCGGAATCAGAATCTTCTGGAGATGAAGAATTCACCTTTCCTAATTTTTTTTTTCGACATTGTCCTTCATGTCGTCGTTGACAAAAATTGTACTTAAAAATTCTCATGTCTTGATTTCTTTTCAGACTTATTAAATTTACTAACTTTCTGAGCTCTCTTCGCTACGTCTATAGCTTTGACTCTATTTACGAGATCTTGGAAATTTTTAATGTATAACGCTGTAAACATGGGTCGTAACTCATCGTTAAGCCCTACGATAAACATCTGACACTTATGTACTTATTATGGAACTCTTTCGAGAAAAATTCCCAACTCACGGTTTCCTCGGAGACGGTAAGGACAGTAGTCTCCCATCACTATAAGGCTTCAACGCAAGAGCCCATTCAAGCTTATGTTCATCCGAATATCTTAATTGTTTATCAAAAATCCTTAAAGTATTGTCTAACCAATACTCAGCTATTTCGGAATCATCTATGTCTCGACCAGTAAGCTTGGTATTGCAATAACTTATCGATTGGGGCTCGAAGAGGTTGCGCAACAGGTGGCGTAGGTTGCATGACTTGACTAGCCTTTAACACATAAATTGCTAAAACATATCAGCCATGTTCTAATAACATTCTTCCTGAGCTGTAGGAGCTTCAGGCTCTACACCTCGAACATGAGGGTTCTGAGGATTCGAAGGATTTCCTCATTGAACTTCCTCGCCATGAGTCGAGGAGTTAGCAACAGACTCATTATTACAAGTTTCGTTAGTTCGAGACACATATCTATATTATAAAAGAGATCGGATCAGTTGACAAGTCACAATACTTAACAGATTAACTCCTAGGTGGCAAAGTAACTTAACACATAATACAAACATACTTAAGTTTAGTCCAGAACCGACTAAACTCTAGCTCTGATACCACTTCTGTAACACCCCCTTCCCGGCCTGGTAGAGAACCGGGTCAGAGAGCGCTACCGAAAAACAATACGGAGATCGGAGACATAAATCTTTTAGTGACATAACATATTAGAGATCAGAACTTATTCCAAAGTTCAAAAATCATTTCGGCATATTTTATTAATCTCTTTTAAGACTTAACACTTAACTTATTAACAACTTATTTGAATTGGGGTCAATTTTAAACTTTTTCAAACTCAGGGACTAATTTGTAATTTTTACAAATTGGGGGTCCTTATCTGAAATTCGTGATATTATACTGAATTTAAACTTACTAGTTATTAGCCTGTAAAATCTCATTACTAACGGAGGTCATTTACCTATCTGATTAGACTAGGTAATGTTCAGTGACTATTTTGTAAAGTATTCAAATCTACTTCTTTTTGAATTATCTTACTAAAATTCTTTACATATTTAAATGAGCCTAACAACTCAAAAAAATCATAGAGTCATTTAATCAATGTTTTACTACCAATTATGTCAATTTATTACTAACTCAATAGTCTATATATAGCTTTAAAACTTTATATAAAACATAAGTAAAATTTCGCAATAGTAGGCCCACAAGATTAGTATAACTACTTTAATTACTTTAACTACTTTGCCACCATACTAGGAGTTCATAAGGACAAAACACATTACTCTTTAATTGTAGTGACTTGCCAACCTTCCAACTAATCTCGATCTCGATCTGTTACTTTCCTTAACCTGAAATGTTATGCAATGAATGCATTAGACTTACATAGTCTAAGTGAGGTAGCCAATGACAATGAATGATCATATTATGTCATGTAACATGCTTCCAAAAATGAATGTCATGATAATTATGCAATAACATGGCATACTTCATATTCATAACAAAACATAATATCATATCATGAGCATAACATAGCATAATGTATCAAACACATAATATATTGGTACCATTTCTTGATTTGTGCGTGTCATTCTTGCGCAGGGGTCATGCTAATCTTGTAACCATTTCAAGTAACCATTGATGCAACATAAACATCATACTTTTATATTCATTTATACAACAAGTATCGATCAAACATTATCATATACAACAACAAGCATCATTTAAAAGCATTAGCATATACAAGACAAGTAGGCATATCAATTTCATTTCATTGGTACTTATCATTTAAGTACTTATCCTTCAAGTAATGTAACTTTTAAATATTTTGCCTTGGATGATTAATGAACAAGGTAATCGAGTCTTCATGTAACATTAGATACTCAAAGTATCCATTTCTCATTTCAACATATAACAGGGGATGCATAGGCATCAATGGTGACTTACCACCATTCAATTATCAAGGTGACTAACCACCTTATCAGGTTTATAGGTGACTAACCACCATCCTGTAACAAAGATCAGGGGAGCTCAACGACTCTAAGGCATGCCCTTCTACCTATAGACACTAATCAAACCAAGGACTTTAATTATCTTTCTTTATTAACAAGTGCATTCACTTGTCGATCATTCATAATTTCAAAGGCATTTAACCATTTCAACAGGCACACACATAAAATCAATCAAGCATCATGGTAACGTAAAATTCCAACAAACATATAAGATCATTTTCATTTTATAATCATCAAAAACCAGTAGCAAAGCTTATCATTTAGTCTCATTTCACATAGCTCAAGCAATCAACACATCATAGCAACTAATCATATTTATGCTAAGCATGCTTATCTAACAAGCAATACACATTTAGGTCAATATTCTTGTCTTTAATCCTTCTTCCTTATCATTTTAAATTTTACCAATCATTATTAAATTCATTACATGTTCCATGATTTTCATATCATATCATATCAAATAATAAGATGAGCCGTAGCTCCATATCAGGTAACATTTCATATTATTTTCACATACATGTAGCATATCATAGTCATATTCGAACATATTAAAGTAATGCAAGGCACTTACCAAATTTGTCATTCGAACATAGTTGCTCTACGTGAGCCTTTAACAAATGCAATTATAATCATAAATAATGCAACGGAACGACACCGAGCCTATCCCTTGACACAACTACACTCACATATCATAACATAAAAACAAATATCGGAATGACACCGCGTCACCCGAGACAAATGCATCCACACTCACATATAAAAACAATGATCGGAATGACACCGCGTCACCCGAGACAAATGCATCAGAACATAAAAACAATGATCGGAATGACACCGCGTCACCCGAGACAAATGCATCTACACTCACATATCAGAACATACAAACAAATATCGGAATGACACCGCGTCACCCGAGACAAATGCATCCATACTCACATATCAGAACATAAAAACAATGATCGGAATGACACCGCGTCACCCGAGACAAATGCATCCACACTCACATATCAGAACATAAAAACAATTATCGGAATGACACCGCGTCACCCGAGACAAATGCATCCACACTCACCTCAATCCAAGCGTAGAGACATTTTCCTTATTCTCCAACTTTGTGGTTTCCTTCATTTCTACATCTTTTCTAACCAAACATTAAAGAAACATATCATTTATTACATTAGGCAGCTTGCATTGTCCTTAAAGAAATATTTATATAAAATGTTTTATAACTCAAAATCTGATTTCGTTTGCTTTAAACGAAACTAGACTTAATAAACTTTTAAACCATATAAATTATAGCTTTTAATTCCTCTTATACAATTTATAATGAATTTTTAAAGTCAATGTTGATGCAGATTTAGGGGTAAACTGTTACCCTGTTTTTATGACCTTTACTTACTCAAAAATTCATATCTTTTTACTCACAACTCCAAATAAGAAGTTCTTTACCATTCTAGAAATCTTATAAACACACCTTTACAACCATGTATGGCATATAATTTTATCATTTCCCTATTAATACAGTTTATTACTTGAACATAGGGCATTTTCAGAACCCTAATCTGTCTATGCTTAATTTGTGACTTTAGTGCATTTATAACTTATGTTCACTACACTATAAATCTTGAGCTTTTAACCACGTTTACATGAATCTTATAACATTATTTTTATAATCCAGCAACCTCAAAAATAGGACATGTAAGTCCTCAATTTATCAATTTCCACAAAACAGTCCCCTTTTATTCTTTAATAATCCTATATGTGATCTAAATGGATTTAACCTACCAATTGAGACTTAATTCAAGCTTGGCCATTTAATTTAATTCATTTCATGAATCCCCTGTTCTAATCATAAATTTTCAGAATTTATTAACACCATTTGACCCCCTAAACATTTCGAATTTCACAATTTAGCCCAGCAGATTCCAATTTTATTCAGTTTCAGTCCCGTAACTTCTAAGAACAATTCAGAGACTTATACTTAACATTTTTGAGCAAATAATACCTCTATTCCATATAAAATTTTGTCCTCTACAACTTTGTAGAAGAACATGTTTTCCAGAAATGACTCTAACATACTCAAAAATGCAGTTTTCTACAGGACCGTTTACAAATCCGAATTTCTTTATTCTTTCTACCCTTATCTTTTACCAACCTTTAATTAATCCAATTTCATGCTTAATATATATTCTAACATTAAATTAAAGGTAGTTGAGACTCTAATCTCAACTCTAATTTATTTCACTCACCTTGATAGACCGGTACTTTATTTTTATTTCTTGGGCTTGACGGTTGTTCCGAATCGACCTCGTATACCATGATAATTAATAAAAACCAATTAAAATCAATAAGACAGTATCGAATATATATAAAAAATATTAATCAACTCGATACTGAAACTTAAACTAACTAGAGATTTGAGCTTACCCCGACGTCGGTAGAGATTCGATATTACTATATCGAAAATATCGGACTACCAATCAAACATTGGATCGTAACCTATTTCTTTCTTTCTTTCTTTCTTTCTTTCTTTCTTTCTTTTCTTTCTCTGTCGTGTATTTCATCAAACCCTTCCCCTCCTATTTATACTAAATTGCCAAGCTTTACAATTCAATTCTCAGCCACAAAAATCCCACTTCACTTACTTTACCTAACTTAATTAGGTCTTCATTTCTTTTCTTTTCTTTTCTTTTCTTTTCTTTTTCAATTGCTTTTCATTCTTTAATTTCCTACCACATGTAGTGGCATTTGCCACTCAATTTGTTTTCTTTTCTTTAGTTGGCTATTTAGCCGTTCAATCACTTTGTCTTCTCTTTTTTTTTAATAATAATACTAATAATAAACTATTATAAATTACCCCGAATAATATTTATTGGTTCAGATAAGATCGAATAAATTAATCGATAAAAATATTCGGTCACCGGAACTTAATTCCGACTAGACCGGTTTTTGGGATGTGACAGTATCGATACGGCTAGAAGCGTATCGATACACCTGGACGGTTTTCAATAGTTTGGCCTTGGAACACTTAGAAAATATTTTGAGTTTGAGTTTTTCAAATCAGTTTTAAAGTGTTGGTGATTTAAAACTTATTAAGGGACTTATAAAACAATTTTAAGTTTTTCAAATTGATCCTTAAAGATTTAATTATATCAAAATCAAACATAGATTTCACAAGTTGTGGTCATGGTCGAGGCCATGAACATAGACATTATGGTCATTTTAAGAATACTTCTTGTACTTGTTTACAAAAAATGACGAAGATGATATTGGTCCAACTTATTTGGACATTGCTGGTCCAACTCATTTGGATGTTGTTGATTTTCTTATAAAAATCATCTTCTAATTATTCTCATAATTTTAAAGATAATTATTTATCTTTTTATTTATTTTGCTGTTTATTTACTTTACATATTACTTATTTACGTTTTATATTTATATATTATGATATTTATTTATTTTGTTTAACATGATTACTTATAAATATAATTTATGGTGACGATTCATGCTTAGCAGAAGCATAAGATATATATTTCTTATTTAATGCAAGGGAAAATGTGAGTACTATATCTCAAAGTACTGAAAATATTGATGCTTCAGAAGAACAATAAGTTTTTGAGAGAAAGCACATTATGAAAAGTGCAGAATTGTGAATATTGTAAAAATTACCATTGATGGTAATAATATTGTCACCATAGAAGTTGAAATTTTAAGAAAGCAATATGAGTTCGCAAAACAATCCTTCGAGAATTATAAATAACATATGTTATCAATTGACATTTGAAATAAACTAATGTGGATATAAGTTCTAGTAGTCAAAAGTCAGTGGAAAGTTCTAGAAGAGCTATATATTGTTACCAAAAATTTTTTCATTGAAAGCTCTGAAAGAGCTAAATATATTCCTATTCAAAGGAACAATTTTTATGGTTGTACTAGACATGCACGTGTGAAATTGAATCACATGTTATGGTAAACTAGAAGTTTACCAAATTCAGAAATATATATACACACATATATATAGTTGGTATGATTAGTTAGACCATCATGATCAATAATGATGCGAAAGCTATTGAGATTTATATGCACAATTATTAAAAGAATCTAAAGTTCTTGCGGTGCTTGTTCTCAAAGGAATTGATTAAATTTCACTTATTGAAAGAACACGAAATTTTTGTGTTGCTTGTTCTCAAAAGAAATGATTAAGATTTCACTTACCAAAAGAACCTAAAGTTCTTGTACTAAAGCTGAGACTGCATGTCTTGCACATCTGAATGAAATATGGGTCCATATATCCACAAATGTGAAAAGTTTTATATGATTTTAGTAGATGCATCTACATTGTTTTATCAACTTACATCTAGAAGTTTGTGAGATTGATTATAAAAAGATTCAGATTATGCAGTTAGACTATTCGTCTTGCAAAAGCTAAAGAGTTTATATTTTAGGCTATATCAGTTGATACGAAGCCCATTGATTATGAAAAATACAGTTTAGCAAAATTTCTATTGGATACCTCCTCTTTAATAGCTAAATTATGAGAACAAAATAATTATTACTTATATGGTATTTCCATATAGAAGCACTTATACGCATCAAGCCAACGAATTATAATAAACTCCACATTATGATTAGTTTTTTGTCAAAAGCCATACATTTCCCATTTTATAATTTTTGAATGTGCGATATATTGTTGAATTGCTCTACCACAACGCACAAAATGGGTAAATAAAAAGGGTTGAGAATATATATTAAGTATGAGTCTCCTTTTATGTTTAAATTCTTAAACATTAATTGGAGAATCATTTATGACATGATTTTTCTTAACATTAGGGGGGAGATAATAATCAGTTGGATACAGGAAAGTGAATTATCATTATTTAGATCCTCGTATATGAACTAGAAATTAATAAAATAATTCATGTTATTACATATCAACTGCCAGACATATTTACTGACCTAATGAGAGTAATTAAGTCTCATATACCAGCTGAAATGATCTAAGCCTAAATTACATGTTAGAGCGAGATGATGTAAATTATGCCTGAAGCATGATAGTTGAAATGATTCCAATGATCAAAATTCTCGTAAATAAAAAGTAATATAAGATGGTCATATATTGGAGGCGGGTGCTCCTGAAGAGACCCAATATATAACTAATAATAAAACTCTAGAAAAGTTTCAGGTACCTGAAATAAAGATTGAAATCTTGAAGAGATCTCGGTGAGTTATGTCACTACGAGAATGGAACAAAAATAGAAAAATTGTCGACAACGATTTTGCAAACAAATTTACATAGAATACTTCTATAGAAGTAAAGAAAGAAAACGATGATTTGTATATGATTCTATAGATGTTGAAATGATTAGCCAATATAAAAAGACGCTTTGAACTTCTAAAAGTGAAGTATTTAGACTAGCAGTCCAAACACCTAAAGGTGTAATGCAAGTGAGGCACAAATAAATAGTCGTAAATATGGCTTGATTTATGAAGAGTTTTAATTATTTCATGGTGGATGTAATTAATTTGACAGTTATGAAATATATTACATGCGACTAATTATTTATGGATCCCTATTTATCCTTAAAAGATTTAAAATGCTAGAAGCATTTGGAAATTTTTGAGAAAATTTATTTAAACATGTCTCTTTGAATATTTTGACGCATTTGGTATAATCGCCTTAGTGAGTACCAATTGAGGAAATATTGCAAGAATGATCAAATTTCTTTATGTATTTTATAAAAGAGTTTTGGATCAAGATTCATTATGATAATTTGAATTTCATTAAAACTCCTGAAGAGCTTCAAATTGGAAACTCAAGAAGAACTTTCAAAGCAATTGATGAAAGTATTTGAGAAAAAGAATCTTGAGATGTGATTTTGTATCGACCTAAAGATCGAACACTTAAATATACGTTTTTGTCTATGAATGGACATAAGCTAAAAGAATCTTAAAGAAAATTCAATATGGATAAAACATATCTATTGAGTATCCCAATAATTATAAGGTTGTTGGATGTGAATAAAGATAATAATATATTTTCTTGGTCTTGAAGCATCATATATTAGTTGGTCAAGAAATAGATGAAGACATTGTACATAAGTCTAGTTTGGATAAAAACTTTATCTAGGAGATTTGATTTACTTTATCATTAGGAATATTATCTCCATTAATTAGAGTTTAATGTATTATGTACTTCTTATGCCTATAAATAGATGAAGGCATTGTACACAAGTCTAGTTTGGATAATAATACGAATCTCCCTCTTTCTCTCATCTCTTTGTTATTTTATTCTTATTCATTGTTCTTCGTTATTTTATTCACAACAATTTTTTAGGTGTTTAATTTTTTTTGTCTTTTTAAGTGCTCAAACTATCATTTTTATTCCTTTTGAGATAATTTTAACACTTATTTTAGTATTAAGCCTTAATATAGTTATGTGAATGTACTCGATTAACATGATTTTGACTTTGATTTCGTGAAGCGAACAACTTGAACCTGCAAACTCAATTCCTAAAAATGAGTTAAGCCTTAATACATTCAATCCATTTGCAATATGAATAAAAGTAACAGAAGTACCTTTAAGGCTAGCGGGTTGTTGAGTTAAGACGGATTCTTTCTTCCCAACATTTTTTTTTTTTTGCATACAAAGTGAATTTTTTTTTTCATTTCTCACATACATACATACATGCTTGCGTTCAACATTCTGTTCGTTTGGCTTCGCATATCTGTCATAGTTCAACATTCTGTTCGTTTGGCTTCGCATATCTGTCATAGTTGAGGCTACGGCTTCAACTGCGGCGGCCATGGCTATGGCTTTGGCCTCGGCCTCGACCAGAACTATGTTTGTAGCTACGGGCATGCGGCTACAAGCACATGACCAGCTCCTGTTTCGTCTCCTGCTTCTCCTTCTGTTGTGGCACCATGTCCGAACCATGTGAGGACTTCGGCTATAGCCTATAGCTTCTGCCCTTATTCCTATCAGGAATGCCTTTTCTGTTATCAAAACTATTATATTGATCATGCAAGCTTCTTTCATTCCTACCCGCAACCAACTTGACCACCAAATCCACATCGAGAAGATGGAAACTAGCATCTCTGATACCACCACGGCCAGTAAAGCCCCCATCCCTCATACCACCTCGACCTCCATTGTTATAATGCCCGACTTCAATCAGGCAAGTTTTAATGAGGGAACAAGTAATCATTTCATTCAACCATAAATGCCAAACTATCATTATTGAATTTGTTAAGTGTTTTCTTCACAAATTTCATACGATAATACATGCTTTGGAGAGGGTAAAGGAGATTCAATTTATCCTCCATGGAACCATGAGGGGAAAACAGAGGCAGACACTGGATGTTATTAAAAACAACGTCAAGTTATATATAATTATGATGGGCAACTAAATTTTTGATAATTTTCATTATAATGTAACCTTAAAGCAACAAGTGCCATGTCAATGAGCTATAACTGTGTTTCCTTTTTGCCATGACTTGGCATTAATGATGTGAGGTTTTGTGCATGAGCCACGCATTCATTAGTTGTTTATTGCCACATCAATCATTTTCTTAACAGAAAAATAGGGTGACATGCATTACAGAATGAAAGTAAAGATATCGAATTGACCGAAAATAATCAATTCCCTAATATACAAGGGCTAATTTACATATTAAGTCATTTCTAATTCAAATACCAATCAAAAGTAGATGAGGGGAAACCATTTTTTTCTGAAAACCACCTTCACATTTGTCTAATCTTCTTCACATCCTTATTTTACGACGAATTCTCCGACACGAAACTCGATGTTTCTTTGGAAGCAAGGCTTGCTTCCATAAACAGATTATAAGATATATTCCAAAGTTCTTTTGCAAGTTTGGCATTGTGTGAAAGTACTGAAGAATCCACATACCTACCCCCTCCACCAAAAAAGTATACTCCAGATACTTCCTGAAATTAACAGAGTCGGAAATCAATAGATTCACTAGAGCACCAGATATGTATTCTTTTTTCTCAAGATATGATGCTGTGTTTCCATCAGACAACACTCGAACTAAGTTCAAACTTCAGCATGGGAGACTAACAATATAATTGAATTCATAGTTGATGATAAGACTTAAGACTTAAGAAAGAAGAAACTATGATCATATATCTCAAATATAACTTACAGGTGGGGCAAGGGCTGCATCAAGAATAGAGCTAACCCCATCCTCAGGTGATTGCAAAAGTCCCACAATTCTCAAAACTTGAAATGCCAAATTCGGAAGACACGAAGGGAATTCCCTCATGATGTTGGTTTTTACAAATCCAGGATCAGCAGCACTTCAAAAACAAAACAACCCATATTACATACCATAAACTGAAGCATAGAAGCACTAATTGGAACGGTATTCTAGCTAAAACATAGTAAAGATGTTATATAACTAAAGCATCATGAAACCCGTCAAAAGAGAAATGATAGTTCCAACTTTCAAATGATACTCTTTCTTTGAGAGAATAAGTTCAATAAAAATCGTTTAAAAATATACTTTACAGAGACATGACTAGGTTGATCCGTTAAGCCAAGTTGCTGGTGGAGCTCATAGGAGAAGAGAATCAGGAATACTGTTCAAAAAAAATCATGCATCAATTATAGAATGGACATGAAAGGAAATCACAATAATCTTCCATGATAAATTAATTACGTTTTGAATACTCGTAGATAGAAGCAAACGGATATTGTTCTGATCTCAAAAAACATATCCCAGAAACAGATTCCTTGTCAACCTGTACATCAAAAACTGAAGCAAAGTGCACTAATGCAGTTATTTGCGGGTTTTTCTTTCCCGTATTTTTTAAACACTATGCTTGTCAAGAGAATATTTCATACACAGCATTTAGAATGATACTCACCACTTCGATGCGTAAAGGATGTGACATTTACTATCCGAGAAGGAACAGGGCTTCTTTTCAGAAGAGGTAGTAGTACTTTAGTCAGACAGAATGCTCCTATGTAATTTGTACCCATCATCCTGAGGAAACATGAGCGGAATTATAAGGCATTCGAGGATGGAAAAGGGTCGTTGGAAGCAACATCAATTTGATGTACTAGGAAGTGCCAAGTGCTTTTAGCTTAGGTTAAATTTTACTTAGCATATTGGACCTTCTGTAATTTGGGAGATACAGGTTACACATTTACCGGCTGGTAAAGAAGCTTGTACCAATATGCATAATCAGAGATAGAGTGGTAAATTACTGATCATAGCCTTCAGGCGTGACTCGTGATACCGTTGCCAATATCCCAGCATTATTAATCAAGAGCTGCACAGAAGAATGCAATTTGCAATCCAAAAGCCACTGCTGAAGTGAGCTTTTGAATTCCAAAATTGATCCGAATGACGACAGGTCGACCACAAAAGCTTTGACACGGGCGTCCTTATTCTGGGTTTTTATCTCTGACATAATCTGTAAACAACAAGAAGTAAAAAGAAACGATAAAGAGCATTATCCCGTGAGAGGCCACATGCAAAAAACTTATTGCATATGCATCATATACCTTTGATAACAAATGGGACGATCGTCCAACTGCATAAACAAACATTAAAAAAATGTCAAAGCGAGATGTTCACTTTAAAAATGTCAAAATACGCCGTCAGTTCTGTTCTAGTACTCTGGGAAAGTTTGAAGTTTAACTATGTTCTTATAAGTTAAACCCTCTTACTTTTTCGATTTAAAAATTCTAATCTGATCATCGACACCATTAGTGTTTTGACTATAAGGTATGACTATTGTCCTATCAAGTTGTTATGTTTGCATGGGTGAATTGATGACAAGTTTTAACAACAATAGACTATCGGTGTCAAGCATTAAACTAAGACTTTTAAATCGAAAAAGTAAAAATACAAATACTAAAGCTCAAACTTCATTAAAAAACGGACTAATGACATAATCTGTCCTTCTACTTTTTCGATCTAAAAGTGTTAGTTTAATCGTTGACACCGATAGTCTATTGTTAAAATTTATCATCAATTCACCCATGAAAACATAACTTGATAGGACAATAGGCATACCTTATAGCCAAAATACTAATGACATAATCTGTCCTTTCAAAGACACAATTTGTCAAAAGAAAGACACAAGGTATTCACTGGCAATGACAATCAGCAAAACCCAGAATTTAACGAGATGCACCCAATTGAAGGCAAATTAAAAGTAAATGAAACAAGTTGTGGGCAGAGCAGGGTACCAAGAACGACATAGAAACCTTCCCGTGAAAGAGAGAACGCGGCAGCAGCTCCAAGTCCTGATGTAGCCTGCATCAACGAGAGAATGAAACAAAAAAGAAAAAAAAATAGCACTACAAACTATTAATTACCCAGGCAAGTGAAAACATATGGTGAAAAGAAACAAGACTTACGCCAGTAATGACGCAAACAGGGGTTAGAGACTCAGAGATTGGGGAATTACATCGTGGGTAGGATTGAGCTTGGCGAGAAAACATTCTCTTGGTGAGCAACTGGAAGTATGAAATCAAGAGTGAGACCGTCCAAAACACGGCCATTCTCCAAAAACTGACGGTCGCGGCAAAATGGAGAGCTTCTTTCAATTCTTTAATCATGCTTTGCAGCTTCAATAAATTCAGAAATAAGATACTAAAAATAGTAAGCACTGCAATAGAGAAGATAGAGCAAAGTCAGATAAGTAGACTGAGTTTCTTTGAGGCAAATTGTCGAACACTTTATACAACTGATTTGAGCTTGGTCGAAAAGGCACCCTACTTTTCTCAAAGTCAAGAGAAAGAGGGAAATAAATAAAATGCCTAATTCTAAATTTTAGTCCCTCTACTATGTTAAAGTTTAGTATTTAATTTATGATTTTTTTACTTTAGAATAATTTAATCACTTTATTTTTATAATGCTATTAATAGATTCATATGGATAATATCTTTAATTATTATAATTAGGATTAATATCCTATACACTGGCGGTGGAAATTTTTTATTTCCACAAGCGCCTCAATTATAGGGTTTAGGGTTAGGGGTTAGGGTTTAAAGTTTATGGGTTTTAGTGTAAAGGTTTAGAATTTAGGGTTTATGTTTAGTATTTAGGGTTAAAATTTAGGGTTTAGGGTTAGGGTTTGGTTTTAGGGTAATATGGGTAGGGATTTAGGTTTTAACCTATAAACCTTAAATTTTAACCCTAAACCCAAAATTCTATCAACAATCCCTAAATTCAAAACTACTACATTTATTCCCCTAAATTTTAAACCCTAAACAGAGTCCCTAACCCCTAAAACTAAGACGCTTGTGTAAAAAAATTTCCACAAGCGCTTGTGTATAGAACAATTACCCTTATAATTAAACTGATGACATTTATTTTTATACAATCGCAATTAATGTAATTCTGAAACTTCTAGTATTAGATTCTGATATGATTTCATATTTAAATAATATTAAATATTGTCAATAATCTCTAGAGCATGTGGTTAAAGCTCTTATGTTGACACTCTCTATTTCTTTTAGGTTGTGGGTTCAAGACCCAGTAGGTAAAAATTGTTAAAAAAAACATTATTAAATTCATGGTTTATTTTTGGACTAATGAAGTGGTATAGTTGGTTTGTAGTGAAGAAAATTTCAAAAGTGAACTTTGGGACTAGATTGCAAATTTTGTAAACTTAAGGGGTAAATAGTAATTTTTCCAAAAATAAGTATGATTATTAGCTTAATATATGATTTCAGATTATTTCATGATCAATTTGCAAATAATGAAAAGTTTAGAAACTGAATTGAAATTTAATAAAATGTGGGAACTAGTATAATCATAAGGAAAATTATTTCTGTGTAAAATGTTAGCTGTCAATATTTTTCTTTGACTATTTAAAAATAGTTTGGAGATTTTTTTAGTGGTGAAAATTGGATTATTAATAGATATGCTGATGACACGTCAAATTTTTTTTTATAAGTCGTTGACCGTCAGTTGATTGACATTTTACATACAACAGAGGCATATTTGGACTATGAATGAAACGTTGGGGGGCATATTTAGACTAAAAGAGAAAATAAGGGGCCAAATGACAAAACAAACAAACGTTGGAGGCATATTTGGACAAAAAAATAGGGAACCAAATGATAAAACATGCAAACGTTAAGAGCATCTTTTGTCATTTTTGCATTTTATTTATTAGACTTTTCCCTTATTTACATGAACAAAACAATAAGAATGAAAAAGAGAAAAATAATTTTTTTATTTTAAAATATTTAAATTTAAATAATTTTATTTATAAATGTCTATAATTTATCAAAAGGTTAAGGAATTAATAGTGGGTTTGAAGAGCTTTATTTGAAACTTTGAATTAAGATAAGGTTTGTTTAAAATATTGAATGGGAGAAATTTCATGACATTCAAGCATATTTCGTGTTATTCTAAATGTTTTGTTGACGTGTTATTAATATTTAGTAATAATTATTGTTTTATATCCACATAATGTTTAAAAAATGTTTTTTAACGTTTGACTGAATAATTACATCGACTCATATTTTTTATTTTAAAATAAATTAACTTTCAATGTTTTATTTTAAGTTAAAATGTCCATATGTGGATGAAAACTGTTAGTCAATTAACACTAAACAGCTTGAAATGACTTGACTGAATGACACGTTTTTCAGAAAGTAATTTTATATTTTATATAATTTTATGAAATTATTTTTTGACTGAGGTTTTATTCTTTCAAGTCAATGCCTTTATCTATATGACATTGTCATGCCAACATGCACTGTCATATAGGTTTGTCACGTCATTTACCGTTGACTAACAATTTCATCCGCAAATGAGTATTTTGATCCAAAATAAAACGTTCGGATTAAATTATTTAAAATAATAAGATCAAAGTGAATATTTAATCAAACGTTAAAGTTTTTTTAACTTTATGTCTTTTATATTTTCTATCGAGGCTTTCAAAGTTGACATCCAAGAGAATTCCTTCAAGAGTAGGAAACAGAACGAATTGGTGAAGCAACGTGGTTGAATCATTCTTTTTGTGTGAAGTAATAAGCTTAATCTTTAAGTAAGTACCATTTTATGTGTGCTTACTAGTTACTAACGTATATTTAATTAAGACTTAATACTTTAATCTTTTCTTACGGTATTGTGTATTATGTACATATATTAGGGTAAACAACATTTGTCATTAAACATTATGTTCTTTTTTTTTGTTTTTGGTCATTGATCATTAAAAAGTTAACGGTGATGTTTGCGTGAATTTTTAAAATATTTTTTATTTTCTCTCTCCCCCTTGTATTATTTTTTTTAATTTTTTACAACTAGTAAGGTGGTGATACGTGTCACCATGAAGAATGGAACAATGTTTATCGTATCTAATATACCAAATAAGACACCACAAAGCTGAAGGATTACAAGGGTAACAGATCGATGCAAGATGTTAAGAATTTTGTTTAAGGCATGGAGCAGTACTTTCGGGTTATGAGCTTAAAAGACAATACCAAAAAGGTAAACATTGCTTCTATGTATTTGATTGACGTCGCTCTTTTGTGGTGGCAATACAGAACTCTGAGAAGAATAGCAAAAACATTCCCACTAAGACATGGAAAGAGTTCAAAGAACAATACTATCCAACAAACGCTCAACATGAGGCTCGAGGGAAGCTGCGACAACATACACATGATAGTTCCATCTAAGACTATGTTAAGCGATTCATCGAGCTCAAGCTCCAAATGTTGAACTTGGGTGAAGAAGAAGGCTTCATTTTCTTCACGAATGGACTTCAACGATAAGCCAAAATAGAAATAGAGCACAAATGAGTCTAAAAACTTTTCAAAACAATGATTCCAACCGAATCCATTACAAAATTTAAAGTTGGGAGGTCCAAGTCTTTCAAGCCTTGTGACAAGGGAAAAGGTGGAGGAGACGAGGACGAGTATTATTCCACTAAAGGACTTACTTGAATTTTAAGTTACCACTTCTTAACTAATCAAGTTTCATACGTGTCAATTAAATTCCAACTCAAATTGATCATCATAACTCATATATTTGCAAGCACAAAGAAACAAGGACCACTCTACAAACTTTCCAAACCTTTAGCATAACAACTTACCAAATTTAACTGCCACCATACCGAAATAGTGAGAGCCCGTATTGGTACGGGTTCTCAAACAAAGGCGTACCTGTAGAAAAGTGGTATGTGCAAAGAAGAAAGATTATTTCTCTGTATTTCTTGATATCTTTTATTGATAAAGTAGTACCTATTTATAGGTTACAAAAAGAGACTAATCTAGGAAAATTACATAAAATCGGCAACTATATTATTGTTAAATCCCTAAATGTTAGCAGCTAAATATTTGAGAATATAATTTCCTAACTTTATGTAATCTACAATCTAATCTTTATTTTAAATGCCAATTATCTACACTCCCCCTCAAGCTGGTGAGTATATATTGTAGAGTCCCAGCTTGGATATGAATTCGTCAAAGGTAACTCTTGGTAGTGCCTTGGTGAGTACATCGGCTAGCTGCTTCTTTGTAGAGACAAAGTTAAGTTTAACCACTCCATTGTTGACCTTTTCTGAAATGAAGTGTCTATCGATCTCCACGTGCTTTGTCCTTTCATGTTGGACTGAATTTTTAGCAATACTAATAGCTGATTGGCTATCAGTTTGCAATTCAAATTGACTGCAACTATCAAGTCCCAGTTCTGCCAAAAGTCTCTTAAGCCATATTCCCTCGCAAATTCCCAAAGTAAGAGCTCTATATTCTGCCTCAGCACTGCTTCTTGACACAACTGACTGTTTTTTACTTCTCCATGTCACCAAATTTCCCCAAACAAAGGAGCAATATCCACTAGTTGACCTTCGGTCTGTTAACTCTCCAGACCAACTTGAATCAGTAAAGATTTTAACTGTTCTGTCTTCATTCTTTCTGAAAATCAAACCATGGCCAGGAGTCATTTTTAGATACCTTAAAATTCTGTAGACTGCATCAAGGTGCTCCTCTCTCGGGTCACACATGTATTGGCTTACAATGCTGACAGAAAATGCTATATCTGGTCGTGTAAGTGACAAATAAATTAATTTCCCCACAAGTCTTTGGTACTGTTCCTTGTTAACAGGAATTCCCAACTCATCTTTCCTTAACTTCAAGTTGATCTCCATAGGAGTTTCTGCTGGCTTACAACCCATCATTCCAGTTTCTTCAAGTAAATCTAAAACATATTTTCTCTGATTAATAACAATGCCCATCTTGGATCTTGCTACCTCCATTCCCAAGAAGTATTTGAGATTTCCAAGATCCTTGGTTTCGAATTCAAAGGCCAATATCTTCTTTAGTTGTTCTATCTCATAAACACCATCTCCTGTAATGATAATATCGTCTACATAAACAATTAGAATCACCTTTTTTCCACATGGAGTTGTTTTTACAAACAAAGTGTGATCAGTTTGACATTGCTTGTACCCATTTTTAAGAATGACTCTAGTAAATTTATCAAACCAGGCCCTTGGAGATTGTTTTAATCCATATAAAGATTTTTCCAATTTACAAACCTTTTGATCATTACGATGTAGTTTCATACCTGGAGGAATTTTCATGTAGACCTCTTCTTCCAGAATCCCATTCAAGAATGCATTCTTAATGTCCAGTTGATGAAGTTCCCAATCTTTATTTGCTGCCAAAGATAACAACACTCGAACTGAATTTAGTTTTGCAACAGGAGCAAAAGTTTCTTCATAATCTATTCCATAGGATTGTGTAAATCCTTTGGCCACAAGTCTAGCCTTAAATCTCTCCACACTACCATCAGAATTGTACTTCACTGTAAAAATCCATTTACAACCTACTGGTTTTTTACCTGGTGGTAAATTGACAAGAGTCCATGTTTTATTACCTTCAAGTGCACTAATCTCTTCATCAACTGCCCTCTTCCATTGAGGATCTTCTAAAGCTTCTTCTATTGTTTTAGGGACAAAGATTCTGTCAACATTTGCAGTAAAAGCCTTGAATGAAGGATTTAGTTTTCCATATGCTACAAACCTTTGAATTGGATGGTTAGTGCACTTTCTCACACCTTTCCTTTGAGCAATAGGCAAATCAACAGTATCAATAATAGGAATAGGAGCTGTATTTTGAGAAATTCTCATACCTTCCAAGTGTTCTGAGGCTGTAGGGCTGAGTTCCAATTCTCGGCAGTCTCCAGGTTGTATGTTGGTCTCTTTAATAGGCTTTTGTCTCCTTTTATAGACACTAAGTTCCCTCTTCTCAAATTGCTCAAGTTGGGTCTTTTGAGGAGTTTGTGGTGAGCTAGGAACTGGAGATTGTGTGGGTCCTGAAGATGGTATAGGTTCTGAAGGAGAAGTTATAGTTATGAAGGGTTGAACTGTAGGTTCTGAAGGAAGTATGGGTTTTGAAGGAGAAGGTATAGGTATGATAGGTTGAGCTATAAAAGGCTGAAAATCATCAATAAACTGAAACTCATCAAAAAGCTGAGGTTTTCTTACACTCTCCCCCTGAATTTCAGCCTTGGAGTAAAAAGGATTGTTTTCCAAGAAAATAACATCCATGGTGGTATAGGTTCTTTTAGTGACAGGTGAGTAACACTTGTAGCCCTTCTTAGTGGAAAAATATCCTAAGAAAATGCACTTAAGAGCTCGAGGATCAAGTTTAGACCGAGAATGAGGATAAATATGGACAAAAACAGTACACCCAAAGACTTTTAATGGCAGATTGGAAGAAAGTGGCTGAAAATTAGAAAAATGATGAAGAAAAACATCTCGAGGTACCTTAAATTGCAAGGGTTTACTAGGCAACCTATTTATAAGGTATGTGGCTGTAAGAATGGCTTCCCCAAAAAGAATTTAGGAATATTTGTGGAAAATAATAATGACCTTGCTACCTCTAAAAGGTGCCTATTTTTTCTCTCGGCAACCCCATTCTGTTGAGGAGAATCAACACACGAGCTAATATGAAGAATTCCTTTCTCTTGAAAATAGGATCCTAGAGTTCTAGTGAAATACTCACTGCCATTATCAGTGTGAAAATTTTGAATTTTTGTTTTAAATTGAGTCTCAATCAGGTTCTGAAATCTTCTAAACACACTCTCAGTTTCAGATTTTTCTTTCATTAAAAAAGTCCAAGTGAGTCTAGAGTGATCATCTATAAAAGTAATGAACCACCTAGAACCATCTATGGTTTTCACTCTCGAAGGGCCCCACTGTGAACAATGGAAAAGGGATGCGAGGATTTGTATTTGGATGGAGGGTATGTATTTTTTGTGTGTTTAGCAAGAGGACAGATTTCACAAGTAAAAAAATTTGGACTTGTATTTTGAAATAAATGAGAAAACATTTTGGCAAGGTACTGAAAATTAGGATGTCCTAGTCTGTAATGCCATAATAAAACATTTGGAGAAGAATTAGAACCATGATTAGGAAAAAAGTTTGGTTGAGAACAACTTGAGTTGGCTTGTCTATGTAGAGATGGTTGGCCTTGAAGAATGTAGAGGCCACCACACAACCTAGCACTTCCAATCACCTTCCCCGAGTCCATAGCCTGAAATTCACAAACATGTGGAGAAAATTTAATAGTGCAGCGGAAATCAGTAGAGAGTTTACTGACAGAGAGAAGATTGCAAGCTAAATTAGGCACATATAACACATTCAATAATTCAATGTTTTCAGAAACTCGAATTGAACCACTCCCTTCAGTGGGTGATAAAGAGCCATCTGCAGTCTTTATGTGAGAGGGAAAATTTAATTTCTGAAACTTCTGAAACAACGTCACATCTCTTGTCATGTGATCTGATGCCCCTGAATCCAAAATCCATGATGTGCAATTATTATCAGCCAAATTTGTAAAAATTGTACTACCTCTATGAGTCTTAGAAGTCACATTGGTTTGCTGAAAGGATGAATGTGGCTGTAGATTATCAGCATCAATGGGCTGCTGGAAGGTTGAAGATGGCTGGAAGTTATCAACAACATTGAGCTGCTGAAATCTGTTGTAAGGCTGGAAATTGCCAACAGCAGTGGGCTGCTGGAATTTTTTTAAAGGTTGAAATACATCATCTGAAATATTTTCTGAACTGATTGCAGAAGATGTATACATCTCGCAAATTTTAGGATCTAAAACCTAATCTGATACCATGTAGAAAAGTGGTATGTGCAGAGAAGAAAGATTATTTCTCTGTATTTCTTGATATCTTTTATTGATAAAGTAGTACCTATTTATAGGTTACAAAAGGAGACTAATCTAGGAAAATTACATAAAATCAGCAACTATATTATTGCTAAATCCCTAAATGTTAGCAGCTAAATATTTGAGAATATAATTTCCTAACTTTATGTAATCTACAATCTAATCTTTATTTTAAATGACAATTATCTACAGTACCGGTACGACTACGTACCTGTACCGATCCAATTTTCAGCATGCTTTATAAGAGATTTTAATAGCTCAAACTCATATCAGTATGATTGCCCATGTATCGAAACCCTTTGTAATTTTCAAGAGGGTGTACCAGTATGGTCTTAGGTGTACCGAAACCCTTGAGCAATTTTGCACAATTTTAAGCCTTCATATAGCCCGCGTACTGACACTCAGGTACCCATATCGGTACAACCAGACTTGTAATTGTCAGAGTATGCCCAAAGACCAATCATAAGATGATTGTAAATGATATTTGTGTTTACCTTTTTTTTTGAAAAGTAAGGCCTCGTTAAAAACCCCCTCTACACCTAAATAGGAGGAAAAGAGTGCCCGATTTTATTCATTATCGATCCTTACATACTTTTAAGTAGCATCAGTTTCAGATCAAAACTAATGCTTCACATTAACCGATACTGAAATACAAAATCAACCAATTCCTTCCTTGGCTAGGCCATCCGCCCTTGTGTTGCAGCATCAGGAAATCCATTTTAACATCCAATTATTCTCCCTTAATTGTTTACTAATTCCACCCACTACTTGTACCAAGTGCACTGGCGTAACTTGAACCTGCTGGATCATCTCCACAGCGACCTTACAATCAGATTCGATAATTAACCTACTCTTTTTGACCCACTCTGACTTCGACGCGAACAACATCCCTGTTTTTATAGCCCATAATTCGATCATCAGGGGAGGACCAGAAGGCCATGTTTTCGAAAATTGTCCGAGAGATAACCCAACATGATCCCTTAGAATTCCACCAACGCCACACTTTCCATTAATTTGATTAATAGCGTCGTCCACGTTCAATTTCATCCAACCACTCAGCGGTGATTGCCAAACGACGGTAGCATTCTTCTTCTTATGCTGCAGTAGGCCTGATTTTGCAATGAAAGGGTCCGAAACCAAGCTATTAAGAGGAATGCTACAATTGTCAAACTTGGCTTTTAACCACGTTGCCAATCTCAGTCGAGTTAAGAACAACAGTTGTCTCACATCCAGGATCGCATTTTTAAATACCATATCGTTCCGAAATAGCCAAATAGACCATACGATTGCAAAAGGAAGTAGAAGCCATACCTCTCGTACTTCGTGGCTCCCCAATGTTCCCCAAGCTTCCATGAAATCCATTGGTTCTCTCGGGAAGACAGTGGCAATGCCTATTTGTTCACAATAAAAACTCCACAGCTGCCAGCTTTGTAGAAAAATAAAGAAGAGTATTTTGAGTAGTGATCAATTTGATTCATTGTTTTACCTTGAATTGATATGAAGAGTATATACAAGCCAACTATATATAGATTTAGTACAAAGAGTTATAATAAAACTCAAACTAGTCTAGATAGAATTTAATCCTATAAAATATAAGAGATGAAGGTTATCTAAACTACTTAATAGATAAGAGTTATATGTTATCTAAACTACCTTAAGAGATTAGAGTTATAGTATATCTAAATTACTTAGATATTTACAAAGGAATTAACTCTATTTACATGATAATTATCTACAAGCTTACTAGACAATGAAAGAAGAGGTGATTCGAGGTTTTAGGACACATTTTGCATAAGGGGCAGTTAGAATCCTCTAGTAAGCCACCTCTTTTCACAAGTTCCAATTTCACCGGGGCTCTATTCCTCATTACCAACCATAAAAATAGCTCAACCTTTGGGGGCGCAAGTCCTAACCAAACGAATTGGTCCCAAAAAAATTTATCAAGGAGGGGGCCAATATAGATTTTTTTCAAGGACTTAACCGAGAAAGATCTGTCGCTCGATCCCATCCATCTAACCCAATCCCTCTCTAATCCACTGTCCTTGAAATTATTAAGGCAATTCATAAACTTCTCCCACATGGAGAGCTCTCTGTCAAATAAATTCCTCCTCAATTCTATGTTCTATACCCAACTCGCATTGTGTTTAACTCCATACTCACAAATCGCACCGACTTTGTTGACGGCTACTGCATAGATACGAGGAAATCTGCATTTTAAGGAACTTTCGCCGAGCCACGTATCCTCCCAAAAGAGGATATTTTCGCCATTTTCAACCTGTAGGGAAAGGTTTGATCGAAGGTTACCACCCAACCTTCCTTCTCTGTGAAAACACTTAAGAATATCTTTCCAAATCCAGGAGAATTTGCGATATTCAGGTTTCGGTAGCAGTTGAATTCCTCCTCCATCCGAACTTTTACAGTCCAGAACACTGCGCCAAAAGCTTCCTTTCTCATTGCCAAATCTAACTCCCCACTTACATAGTAACACCTTATTCGTATCAGATAAATTGGCTACACCGAGCCCTCCCACTTGTCGTGGCATGCATACTTGCTCCCACCTCACCCAATGGATTTTTTTCTTATCCGATGAACCACCCCATAAAAATCTTGCCATTAAAGAGTTTAGCCGATTTGAGACTGAAATATGCATTTTAAAGATAGCTAGGAAATACGAAGGCAAACTAGATAGGACTGATTTGATAAGAACAATCCTACCACCATACGATAAGAATTTGGTTTGCCATCCTTCTAAGATCTTCGTGAACTTGAGTATGATAGGTTCCCACAATGCTGCCGAGTTTCTTTTCGCCCCCAACGGAAGACCCAAATAGTTCATCGGAAATTTATCGATTGAACAACCAATTGAATCTGCCCAACCTTGTAGCAACCGATCTTCAATATTGATTCTCAATACCTTGCTCTTTTTTAGATTTACTTTGAGCCCTGATGCTAATTCAAATAACCTAAGTATTCTTTTCACATTGCGGACTTGAGTTTCTGAAGCACCACAAAAAATCAGCAGATCGTCCGCGAATTGAAGGTGTGACACAATGGTACTGTTCTCTCTACCACCCACTTTGAAACCAGAAAAAAGACCCAAGTTCTCTGCCTTCTTCAAGATTAAGTTTAGCGCTTCGCCTACAAAATTAAACAGCATTGGAGACAAGGGGCAACCTTGTCTGAGACCTTTTGAAATCGAGAAGGCTTTAGTTGTTGCCCCATTAACCAGCACTGAAATATGAGCTGTAGAAATACACTGAAAGATCCACCAACACCACTTCCTGCTAAATCCACACTTACTTAGTATTTGAATTAGAAACTCCCAACTTACGTTGTCGTACGCTTTTTTGAAATCAATCTTGAACGCGATCCCACTAACTCCCTCTTTAGAAATGAAGTTGATGGATTCGTTCGCAATCAGAACACAATCCAGGATCTGCCTTCCTTTGATGAAGGCGAATTGGGACTCGCATATTAAGTGATTCATAACCTCTCGGAGCCTATTAAAAAGCACTTTTGATAAGATTTTATAAATTCCACTCACCAAGCTAATAGGTCGGAACTCTTCAAGAGATTCTGCACTGTTTGTTTTAGGAATCAGCGTGATATAAGAATGATTTACTCCTTTCTCCCACTCTCGACCAGCTTCGAAGTCCGTCAGGCAGCGCATGGTTAGATCCTTCAACTGCGGCCAGAATTTTCTATAGAACCCAAGGTTGAACCCATCTGGACCCGAGGCACGATTGTCGTCTGCCTCTAATAGTACCGTCCAGACTTCACTTGTGGTAAATGGTCGATCGAGGCTTTTGGATTGATCTTCACTGATACACAAAAAGTTTAGTTTGAAGTCAAGTAACTCCAGTGCAGACACATTATTATAGGCATCCTTGAAGTATTCATACACATAATCTTTAATTTCCCTAGGATCATGAATTTTCGCCTCACCAACTTTTAACGTGTTTATCGAATTGATCCTACGTCTAGCTGATGCTTAGAGATGGAAGAAGTGGGTGTTGCGACTGCCTTCATTAAACCAGCACAATCGAGATTTCTGAAGCCATGTACTCTCCTCGATCTGATATTCCTTCCAGAGTTTAGCCTTTAGTAGCCCCAATTTTTTGCTTATGCCTATATCAAACTGACTCGTTTGCAACTGACCTTCCAGTTTGGAGATTTCCTCTTCCAACACTTTAATCGGTTTTTCGCCTCTGCTTGGCAGCTTTGCCGACCAGCCCTTCAATTTATTTTTGACTTTCCTGATAACTCCACCAATCCCAATTTGGTTGTTCGAATGAGTGGCAATTTGACAGGTAGAGAGAACTAGCTCATCGAAACCTTCTATCGAGCTCCAGAAATTGAAGAACCTAAAAGGTCTAGGTCCCTAGTTAACCTTCGGATCGGACAATATAATGGCATTATGGTCGGAAATTGACTTGTCCAAAAGCCTCTGTTGAACATCTGGGAATTTAAGTTTGAATTCAGCCGTAATCAGGAATCGATCAAGACGGACAAACGTGGGTTGATTCCTGTTGTTACTCCACGTAAATCTGCCCCCTTGTAACAGAAGATCCTTTAACCCTGCTTCGAAAATGAAATTCTTGAATGACTCCATCAAGCTATTGTTCATCGAATAACCGATCTTCTCCTCAGGATGCAGAAATAAGTTAAAATCTCCTCCTATGCACCAGGGGACTGACCAGCCATTCATCACCTCCAACAGATTTTCCAAAAAACCAGCTCGATCTGCTTCTATAGGAGGACCATATACATTAATCTCACCACACTGGAAATTCACCGGTTTGATATTACCAATTAAAACAATGAAATTGGCAGTGATTTTTTGATCTATTATTTCGAAAAAATCTGAATTCCAAACTGTTAGCAATCCCCCTAACGAACCTGTCGAGGGTGAACTCACATAACTGAGATTTGAAGCCGTCCAAAACCTCCTAATATGACGGTGACTTACTTCTTCAAGTTTGGTCTCTTGTATAAAAACCATTCTCGGATTATTCGTATGAATGATTCTTTTTACAACCATCAACTTTTCCCTCCCCCTAATACCTCTAATATTCCAACTAATTATTAATAGATTCATCATAAGGTTAAGATAGTATAAAAAACCTCAACCTCAATAACCCTCTTTAAGCTGCTTCTCCAGCTCGCATACCTTCGATATTACTGATTCTCTTCCCCCTTTGAATGAAATCTCGAGAAGTTTACTAATTTTCCAAACGGCTTCAGCTTCTTGCATCTCTGCCGATTCTTCTTCAACCATCTCCGGAATGTGAAAAGCACTTATCCTGTTGGAATAGTCATCATCAAGCAGACCTCTCACCTTTTGCCTAATAACCCTCCGAAATTTTGCCCGATAGAAACCTTTTGGCAAGAGCTTTCTTTGAATGGAAAACATTGAATCTTCGTTTCTAAAATTTCCATCGGGGCACTTGAGATTTCTCTACCTTCATAATTTTCCGGAACATAATCAATCGAGAGCCCACTCTTGGCCTTCGGAGAAACCGAGGTCAAAATAGAAACTTCGATAGCAGCACTGCCTGTCTGACGTATTTTCTCAGAAATTCTAACTTCTGCTTGACTTTGGGCTTGAAAGATAGTTGTCTCATTCTCCATTTGGTAGGCAGATACCAGGGGATTATTGTATATTGGATCACTATAATTACTTACCGATTTAGCCGGCCCAGTATTCAGGCCCACTGCCACATTGTGGTCCAAGCACTGATCAAAGACAAGATGTGAGGGACCCTGATCCAAAGACTTCACCTGCTGAACGTGCATGGGGACTTGAATTGGACTTGGGAAAGGGACCCCATTAACTTGATTCAACGAGGGGCCCGAAACGTCCTTGAACTGAGATGGAACCGCCACCCCATTACTCACCGGACTGACTTGGATCCCTTCTCTTTAGTCGTCTTCACCTTCAAAACGCGACTGGGTTTCATCCCCACCGTTTGGCACATGGATATCATTACTGCATTGGTCCTTATCTTCCTCATTAACTAGAAGATCATGAGGCTAAATATCGGCATAGTTTTCAACTCCATCTCCATAGCAATTTTCGACTGGTATATCCGAGACCCACCCCTGCTTAATCGAAACTCTAAAAAAAATCTCCAACGCAAGAATCTCAATATGCTCTGGAACATCATCAGGACTTACCAATCTAACGATCATTTTTGCTTTATCCAGACGAGTCTTCTTTACTGTACTTTCTTCAGTCAGAACATATATACCACAACGGTTTCCCATACATCTGAAAAACTCCTCGTGCTAGCAAGATAGAGGAACCCCAGACAATGTAACTTTATTGAATCCATAAGGAATACCATTGATCAGCAGGCAATCCAATTGCTCAAACCATAATTTTAGTTCATCTTTTTTTATTATTCCATGCATCATTAAGCTCCGAAACTGAATCAAACTTCACAATGTATACATTTTGGGTTTCATCCCATTTAATGATTCTCGCCTTTATAACGCCATGATTAATACCTTGTTGTACCAGGTTTTCATCGAACGCATCTTTTACTATCCCTACTAAGCAACATTTCATCCATTCAACATCATCGGCTTCGATTCTTATGTCAGAACCTTTATCTCCTTTATCTTCCTGAACAATAGTCGAATATGATTTCAGAGGATCAACCCCCTCCCCACCTAAAGGAATGTTTCTCATCAGCACTTCTCTGTACGAGACCCCTGGTCTTCTCAGATACTCAATACATTTACTACTTTTCCTGGTATCACCTTCCTCTCCGTTTGACTTGGTCGAGGCTGACATGGGTTGGAAGCCCCCCGGTACCTGTGGATTCCTAACTGGCTTCGCGTGAGCTTTTGGAAATTTCTCCCTTGAAACCCTGATGATTCTTCCATCTATAAGCGAGTTGTCTAGCTTCTGAATGACTTTATCCATAACCATTCGAATTCCCACCGACACAAAGGCAAACGTCGAACCCTTATACCTAGCTCTCCTGTTTACTATCGGGATGAAAATACGAACTACCTTGCCATGGTGACTGATAAGTTCCCTCAGCGCCTCCCTGGTTACTCTTCTACTTAAATTATCGATGAAGATGGTCCACTGGTTCTTTTTCTCAGCAAAATCATTACCGCTAAGTCTCTGGCCCAACGGGATAAATCTGTTGTTGACGCCTTCAGAACCCTCTTGATGATAAGGTCCTTGTGCAGCTTCATCCTTCTGATCTCCCTGTGAATTTGACGTTCCAGCTCCCGCTTCCCCCATGGATCCACACTAAACTATACCTATTTCCCCAAAAATAAAAATACAATTACTCTCCTTCTATTTGTTTTTACCTTGTTTATTCAAAAAGAGGCATTGTCATTATTATTTTCAGTTACAATTCTGCGTGCATAAATAAACTGAATTATAATAAACAAACAAATCAAGAATATCCTAGAAAAGATTATAAATCCTTTAAGGAAGAATTGGTCTTTGAGGTTAGATGAGGTTTTGTGGGCTTATAGGACCGCCTTCAAAATTTCGTGGGCACTTCACCTTATAAGCTTGTATATGATAAGCCATGCCACTTGCTGGTAGAGCTCGAGCACAAAGCCTATTAAGAAATTAAGACTTTAAATATGGCATAGGCAGCCGCGGGAGAAAAATAGATGTTGGACCTAAATGAAATTAAAAAAAATTAGGGCACGTGCTTATGAGAATGCCAGGTTATATAAAGAATGAACCAAGCGCTGGCATGACAAGAGGATTCTGCCACGAAACTTCGAGGTAAGTCAACAAGTCCTTTTGTTTAACTCACGCCTAAAATTGTTTTTAAGAAAGCTCAGGTCAAGATGGTCAAGCCCTTTCGAGGTTGTGAAACCCTATTAACTAGTGTTTAAATTATACATTATTTTATTAATAATCACTCATTGATTAGTTGTTTTAAGCTGCTTAGCTGGTGATTTTCTGTTCTTTTCGGTGCAGGACTTTGTGGTTGGAAAGTAGACTAAAAAAGACTGTATTTCACATGTTTTCTGGATTTATGGTTAGATTAGTGGACATAAATGAAAGTGTTGATTGGACGCAATACATTAGCTGTACAGAAGATGCTGTATATCAATGTATGTCATTCATTGTAAAATTTTCTTTTGAATAATGTAAATTATTCGCAATGACTTAAATTCGGATGTATTAGATAAATTAACCTTTTGATTTTTAATTGCCATAGTTCCTATAAGAAATGAAATTCAAAATTAAAAAAAACAGTAGTATATAAACCCGTAAAGTAATATAAACTTACGACAAAACCATGCACATACGATAGAAATATTTTATTTTCACAAGTGACTTTATTTTATAAATTAGAGTCAATTTAGGGTTCATAATTTAGAAATTTAAGTTCATGTGCTTAGAATTTAAAATTTGTGGTGTGAATTTAGAGTTTAAGGTTAGAATTTAAAGGTTATAGATAAAACCTTAAATCTCTAATATATTACCTTAAAACTTAAACCCTATCCTCTATATCCTATACTCAAAATCCAAAACACTAAATTCTAATTGCATACACTAAATTGTAAACCCCTAAAGTATAAACCCTAAATTAAATTCTTAACCCCTAAACTAGAGCATACGTAGAAACAAAATATTTTCCCATATATAAATCCCTAAAGTCTTATAAAATTAATCCAACTAAAAATTACGATCCTCATGCAAGAGGGGTAATATTTCATTAAGTGGAGAGAAGTGATAAACCTCCATACGCTTGGGCCTTGCAAGCTTCGCCAGCTCATCGGTCACTTTATTAAGCTTCCCGAGTTCATCATCAGTCACTTTATTACCATCCCAAAACGCATAGTAAAAAATCTTATAAAATTATCTTATTATAGATAATTTATTAGTTAGAGAGTTTTTACGTTCTTTTCGCAAATGCGAAGATTCAAATCTATATAAGATAGGCATTCTTGACCACTCGATCAATTAATAAATCTCAGATTAATTATTAATTTAATCTTTAGTATAGATATAGAAATCTTATAAATTATCTGTCTAAAACAGGGAATATAGATTAATTGTAAAGATATATAAGTGCGTGTGTGTATGTATGGTGCATAAAAGAAAACCACAATTGCAATCTGCATATATTCCACACTCGCAAGCCAATTAATTTCCTCTCAAATCACAATGACACAAACCAAACTCTAGCACACCCAAAATAACGAAATTAATGATTTAACAAATTACAAACATCATATAAGTAAAAGAAGCTTACATGTATTGGTGGAAGAAGGAATTAGAATCGGGGAAGGCATTAATGAAACTGGACACAAGCTGAGAAGACAAAGCTTGTCCTTTGATAAGAACCTGGTGGTATCTCCCTATCAACGATACCACCATTTTCTCTTCATCCACTTCTTCCAAATTACCTGTTGTCATACACAGTACTTTTACGAAACCAAATAAATAAATTCAATATAGCAATTTGATTTTCTTATGGTAATGGTTACCAAAATGCAAGTAATTAGACCTATCAACATGAAAGAGAAAGACCGAGTGGTTTTGGGACAGATCGTTTTGATCCAGGTCAGTTTTAGGTTTTAGCTGTTTTGAGTTGGAGTCATTTCGGTTTGAGGCTCAAGTTTTTCGAGTTGGGTCATTTCAGGTTCATGTTTGATTGAGTTTGAATTATTGACTTTTTTATAGTCAAATCAGGCTGGATCGGATTTCAAATTCGGGTTAGAATGGACAGATCTACAAGCAATCATTTATTTAGAACAACAGTTCATCAAAGGCTTACCTAATTCGATCTCGAGCTCTTGATCTTCTGCATCCCCTTCTTCAACAACACCATTCTCCAATGCTGAAGCTGCTTGCGCATACCTTTCCAGAAACTGTTCTTCAGTTTCTTCAAGTTCACTTTCAGATTCCTGTCCATCCCAAAAGAAAGAAAAAGAAAAAAAGAACATATTTGCTTTCAGATTCAAAGACTCAAAACTCTGGCCAGTGCACAATGCTAACTTCCTACAAATAATATGCAACTGCATGTTCTAAAAAAGGCTGGTGTATCTCAAGAATAGGACCTCATCGTCAATTTCGATTTCATCATCGTCCTCTTCAGATTCTTCACCATCTTCTTCCTCTTCCATTTCTTCATCCAGTTCCTTCAATTGTATAGATGTCTCGATCAGCGAATTAAAGCAATCTCGCAATAAGTCACCACTTGGATTACCTACTCCCAACAACCTTTCAATCATCTTTATCAGTGTCATCACTGCGAACGAAAAACCAAAAGAGTTTCTGTCAGTAATTTTACCAGGGGAAGGAGGATGAGCGGGAGGAGGGTGTCTGGTTGGGGCCAACAAATATATTTCTAATGGCATTATCAAATATAAGGCCTACCACTTCTCCATCACAATAAATTTAAGCAACAAATAGATGAAAGCAACTATAAAGATCATACTCATTAATGAGAATATAAAAATAAGCGTTTGATTTTTCCATGTTCTACAAGAGCCATAAAAGATATACTTACCCGCCAACTTTATCTCTGACTTTGCAGACAGGCCGACTTCAGAAGAACGAGTGCAAGCAAAAGCCAATGCAGATGCCCAGGTCACAAAGCCTCCATCGCCCTCCTTCTCCAGTACTGCCTCCACTGTATCGGGATGACATAAATAGCATGATGCAATAGCAAGCAAGAGAGGCTTCCACAACGAAGAAGGCTTGCTTCTTACTCCTTTGAAACGAGAAAATGCTGCCCTACAGAAGACAACTGCTAACGATAGCCGCACACCTTCTGTTTCACCTGAATAAGCTGGGACATGTAATAGTATGTGAACACATGAGCAAGCTCTCCAAGTTGCAGACGGGTATTGTAAAATGGCCTCACTGACAAATGCACTTATCGCTTCAATAATGGATCTCTGTGGCACAGGTGGAGCTGGAGCAGGCGGGGTCCGTCTAACAATAAAATTCTCCAGTCCATATTTACTGTGCAAACTAACTACTTCCTTGATGCAATCAAAGACGGACATATCTTCTGATTCTTCCCATGCATGCCAATCTGAAATCAAGTCAGCCCAAACTAGTAGTAATTCTGATAGTTTAAGCTCTCTGACGACATTGCTTCCGGTAACAGAGAGTATAATGGACCGAAGCAACGTTGATGAATGATCTATACATGATGGAGGGGGTGATGCCTCAGCTTCCTGATCATTGCAATAATTTAAGGAGAAAGTAAATATGCCATAAAAAAAGAAGTTAATCAGGTAACTTCTAATAGCAGGGTATTATCATCTGATGAATAAAAAAACACAAAGTAGAGCAACAAATAATGTAAATAATGAAGCTGATGAACAAAAAAATTTAATTCAATGCCAAGTTTGCAGCAGGTACATAGTAAGTAAAACCCAAAGCATAAAGATTACAAGATCTTTTCTGTTCTAAGAAAATTCTGAAATTGTATATGCTCTAGAATACAAATTTTACCATCAGCAGTTAAAAATGTTAATTCAACTAGCCAATAATAGACATGATATGCTTAACTGGTCAAGTACCAGAGAACTGTTAAAAACTCATATTACAAGGAGAAGAAAACTAACCAGCGGAACCGTGAGCCAAGCCTGTTGCAAGAGAGCTGATAAAGCTCTACCAATGGCAGCCTGACCAGATGCCTTTTTTTCATTCGAGTCATTCTGTTCAACGTCTTCGTCCATGAAGCTTTCCCAAGATTGAGCCATAACTGCTAATGCTTCAAAGCCCCGTACAACCACCTATAATAAATGCAAAGCTTTTCACTAATCAACCAAATCAGGAATGCTCAAACATAATTTACATTACAGTCCATTTTCAACCACAACCTGTCAGAGGTAATGTATTCAACATTCCATAATTAAAGCAAACACTTTTGGAATTTAATTTCCTGACAGAAACCCATGTTTGACACGACATGCTGCTTCTTCGTGATCATTCAAGCAAACACCAAACTTGCAGAAATTTAAATTTTAAAGAGAACAGAAGTGTGAGATGTACAGGAATTCATACTTACATGAGACCATGGCTCCAAGGTAGGCTGTATGGACTTTGAGATCACATCAACCAATGATGAAATAATATGAGGAATATGAATTGCTGTGTTCTCGTTTCCAGCCTCTACAATAGAATTGAGAAGCTGAAACAGAATGATGTTTTCTTCATCTTCATTACCAATCCTACTAATAACAACTTGAAGAAGAGGTAACCACTCAGGTGGAAGATACTCATTCTGAAAAGAACAGACAAAAGATAGGTTAGACATCATCACCAAAATGAGAATGCCTAGCAACACCAAGGATTAGTCAGGGGACCCTACTTCAAGAAGCCCAGCAATTGCTCCTGCAGCAGCTACTCGCACAGGGTAACAAGAAGTATCCTCTTTATCAGGCATTGCCAATGCCTTAAACAAGGAAGAATAGATGTCTGCACTCATCTCCTGAAAAAAATTACAAAGTAGGGAAATGAGATTTATTGACTCGATGCATTTTATACATAGTGTTGAAGCAAGTAAAAAATCAGCATACTGAAGCAAATCAGTACAATAATTGAATGCTTAAACTAATAAAAAACTTTCACCTAATGAAAGAACAAGTGATGAAATTAATACAAAAATGTCTCACTTCTGGAAGACATGGCGCAAGCTCCCCAAGGACCCAACTTGCAGCAGCAACCAAGTATGGTGGGCAGAAGGAAAGTGTGTACAATGGCAGCACCCGTGTTTGAACCAAAGTTATTGTATATGCAGGTTTTTGCTCCCTCAGAAACTGTTTTGTAGAATGGTCGATTACGGAAGTTAATGGTAGATTTTGTTACTAAAAGATTAAAGGTAAGATTTTTCAATAATGTAACAGAGAGGCTAGATTTGCTTACATCTTGCAGGCCACCATATGCCATTAGAACACCAAAATAACTGCCATGGTTGACAAACACAATAAAATAGAAGGAAAAGATTAAATTTATGCTAAGAACCACTGATGGGGAAGGAGGTGAAAAGTAGAAGAAAATTAAGGATGAAAAAGGGAAAAGATAAAAGATAAATACGAGAGAGAGAGAGAGAGAGAGAGAGAGAGATCATGAAGTTTTAAAGGGGAAAACAGCTGTTAACAATAAAAATACAAAATTAACAAGACAAATATGTAAAATATGTTTATTAACTCACTCTTTCAAAATTATAGGATCAGAAGCAGTAGAATCCGAAGGAATGGGAAATTTTGATAGACATGGAAGCACCAATAACTCCCCGACAGATCGGTGATTATTTTTCTTATTCTTTTCGCCTTTCTTGCGCTTCGATGAAGCTGAGGGTCCATTATTAGAACTCCCAGTTGGAGGCCCCTGTACGCATAAAACAAATAGTAATTCTATCAAGATAAAAGCATCTTGAAAACATTTATAAAGGACTATCTAGCACCAACCTTTGACATTGAAACAACACCAAGTAAGTTTATTGCACTTTTTCTGGCTGTAAATAAATCCTCTCTCCATCCAGAAATTTCTTCCTAGTTACAAATTAAAAGTGTTGATATAAAAGCCAATCAAATTGGTGAATACATCACTTGATATGGTCATGGCACATTTGCTCATGACCCAATATGAGCAGGAAAACAGAGGCAATAACAGAAAGAAAGAACTAATGTACACACAAGTTCAGATGGAAGATTCTTCCGAATGTACTCCTCTGGATCTTCTTCCCACTCTGATATATCCTACTTGATAGAAATCAAACACCAAAAATCCATCAATTAACTAAACTTCTATTCAATTTTTAAACTGTTGATGACGACGGTTTTCCTTAAATTTTTCAAAAATACCTTCTCATTCAACATCAATGCTGGTAAGATTGAAGATTCCAACAAAAATGAAAAATGAGGTGAAACTAATCTCCATCCCTATTTCCAAAGAAAACAAAAAGGTTAAAGAAATAAATTGTTGGATATAAAGTTCAAAGCACCTAGCGGTTTACTTACAGGGCCTGTCTCCAGGATGTGTGAAATCACATCGAAAGCTTGAGAAACAATCCTCTCAGCTAGAAAATCAAGATTCTATAAAAGGCAAATGGAATCTTTTAGTTTTAACATGGTCATTCAAGCATCAAAATATATAGCAGAAGAAATTCATGTAAACAAAGCACAGTCATGGAGCTATGGTAATGTATAACTCTACAGCATCTTGATTATATGTTACCACAAGAATGGTACCCAAACAGCCAAGGAAATGATAGCTGATGAATTACATGTCTAACTTACACTGACATTTGAGCTAAATTTGACAATATTCAGAACGCAGTTTATAATGTCGGGCATTAACCTGAAAAATAAGGGCATGGCATGAAAGAATGCAAGATACATTAACATTAGAAAATCAGACAAGAAAGATATGATTATTACTTATCACAATACTTGCGGTGACGTGTTGTCAAAGAACAGAAAATTTGCAAAGCCCTCTTTCCGGTCTTTAACGTTAGCAAGTACACATCTTCTGAAGTATCACCACGATCCAAACTCAATGAACCCAGAATGCGAATTAGATCATGACAGAAGGAAGACAAAAGTGGAGCAACAGCAGACGGCATATATGACCTCACCTATAAATCCAGTCATAATTTCAAAAGAGATTCCAGTAGAAAGAGGAAAATAACATAACATGCAAAATATACTCACGGGGCCTTTTCAATTAAGTAGCAACCAAAAATAACTGCTACCATTTGGGGGCTTACAGATTCTTAATCAGGTCAATAAACTTCTGAAGTCTGTACGGCTACATAGTGATGAAACTAATTTTTTAAAAGACTAAGAGATTCATCCAATGCTGCCTGAGTTAGAGGGATAAAGGATATGATGACTCACCGCAAAATATAGGCATTTGCATATGAGGAGAAGGATCTTCTCTGTTTCCAGGTCTTTTCTACTATGGGTAGCTATAGCCTGTATTACAGAGAAGATATCTTTTATGATGGAGATTCAAATATCTTTCCTTGAACAGATAAGAGAGAATTAGGTTGGAAAGAAAAGAGAGGTTGAAGACAACAACCTTTTCAACGAGATGATGGAACACAGTCAGCAAAGGTGCAAGAATTTCTTTTGCAATTAGTTCCAGCTGTGGCGGTACTGGCTCCTTAGCAACTTTAGGATTCAAAAAGTACTGCCATTAAAAAGAAACAAAAATAACTTAAACTACAATTTTTCATGTTACTTCAATCTATCTTTGAGCTTAGAAACCTAAAGCATTAAATCATGTTTGTACTAAATTTTCATAGTGTTGAGAAAAATAAAAGGCAACAAAAAAGGTACCTGGAAAGGTCTAACAAGGGCATGGAGAACCGTAAGGGCATTGATGGTACTCCATTCACTATTTGCACCATTGCTTATGGCATTAGTGCTTTGAATAGCAGATCGCAGTTCAGGCACAAGTTCCGGCCAAGAATTCTGCTTAACAAACTCAGCAACGACAATGATTCGGAACTGCCGATAGGGAGACAACGGCGTTCACATGTTAGTATAATTAATTTTAACGTTAAGTGTAATATCATATATAACAGTATAAAGATTGCAGAAAATTGATACCGCTTCCACTAGAACTTTTAGAACTGACGCTTCGGCTTGAAGCAAAGTTCGCACCAGCTGGGCCTTGAACTCCTTGCTGACTTTTGAAGACGATCCATCACGGATCTCAATGTTCCGCCTAGCGAAGTTTTTAAGATAAGTTGAAGCAGCGACTCTTTGACCTTGGCTTTGACCTCCTATAAAAATCATTCAAAAAGAAATACAATTTTACAAGCAATGTGAAATGATTCAAAAAAATGAAATTCAGTTGAGAGTGAGATAATTCGGAATGAAATCAAAGGAACGCTGATTGGAAGCAGAATAAGAACAGCGGATTTAGTTTACCGGCGGCGATGGAGAGGAGAGCGAAAGGGAATTGAGGATGCGAAGAGAGGCCATCGAGAGCGTCGCTTGATGCACAGACAACGTCGCCATCGGGGTTGAGCGTTTGGTCGAGCAGTTGAGCAATCTGAGTGAGGTCCATGGTTGCTTCGATTTCTTTTTTCTTTTTTTGGTGTTCAAAACCCTAAAATGTTGGTAGAGAGGTGCGGGAAAGAAGAAGGCGGGAAAACTTTAGTTTTGGGGTTAGATAAGGGTAATCTATAAAGCTGCTTTTACTTCACTGTCTCAACTCTCTAGTCTCTACTCAAGTAGGCTCTAATAAAAATGGAGAGGTAAAATTATGTCATTAGTCCTTGTTTTATCTGTAAATTGTAATTTAATTTATGTTGTTTAATTTAATTAATTTTAATATTATATTTTTGACTTTTAATTTTTCAATACTAGCTTAAATTTTATCATTAATCTTTGCGTTCCAAAAGAGTCGAATGAATTGTATATTATGAACTTAACTAAATTAATAAGAGGTACATCAACTCTCACTATTCAACCATTGATAATTTTTAGGCGAAAAAATATCTTTAATATTGGTTGAATATTCGTCTTAGCTTCTATTTTCTTAAAACATTTTATTTTGGGTCAAAATGACCCATTAGTATATGAAAATTATTAGTTAAGCAGTGATAAACAATTTGAAATGACTTCACAAAATGACAAGTCATCAAAAAAAATTATATTTTATATAATTTTATAAAATTATTTTTTGACTGATGTCATTTTGAGTCTTTACATTTGTCTATATGACAATACTATGTCAACATGTATTGCTATCTAGGTTTATCACTTCATTTTAAGCTATTTAATGCAATTCACTAACAATTTTTATGGAGGAATGAATCATAACCTAAAATGAAACGTTGAAGGTTAAAATGCTTAAAATAAAGATCAAAATAATCATTCAATCAAACATTAAAGACATTTTTTTTTTCAGATTATGCCTTATCAAGGATTTGAAAAGCGATTTGATAATGACCGCATTATCTAAATGATCTTCAGTAACTCAACTAGTTTAAATTTTATCTCTTTCGCCTAAACTATTAACTCTTTCTGCGAAAAAAAAAAAGTATTGGTTTACGAAGCATCAGAATATAAAAGCGTGAGACGAACATTGTGAGAGATGATTCGACAAAACTGAATATTTCGACTTACATTTCCATAGCGATTCATGATCCGGCTCTCGTGATTTTTCAAAATATTATCGAGAGAGAGAGAGAACTCTGGAAGGCTTCAAAGCATCAGAATATATTACTGTTTATACCATTCTCTATGAACTGCAATGTTCACACATGATATTTGTATTACTCCTTGCATAATACAAGTATGAGAGACACATCTTCAAACGACAGACAAATTCGGCCTCCGAACACGACAGTGAGGTAATGCGATTCAGAGAAGTGATAGTACCTTGTGGAAAAGAAGGTCGGGAAATGTATTTTCTCGATCTTGATACTTGAAAGGTTATTCTCCTGTATTCATGTATAAATATGTGTGTCAAATATTTGGCCTAACTTGTGCTTTCATGCTTATCGATACGAACACGGAACACTCTCAACAACTTATCATCTACAAAGAATTGTGTTGAAACATTCCACTATAAAATTTCATGTCAACTTCAATTGACATGGTACTATCACTTCCTTAAATTATATCACTAGAGATAGAACTACCGATGCAAGGGGCCTCGGTGGAGTTGACAAAGGTTGTTTACTCCTTTTTAGTATCAATTATCAATCTATGTGCTCAGACCCTATGTACCACATCAGTTTATCATCCTATGCCTACATTAAAAGAAATATCCTTTTCGAACTTCTATCTCTTTCGGTTCGAACCAAAGATCTCTACTTTACGCCTTATGAATCGAGTCTTGGTCAAGACCTTTCACCTACACGAGTACCGATCGAACTACCATCAGGGCCAAATGACTGAAAGCAATAAAAACTGCTCTTAAGTGGTTCAATTATTACACATGTTCATAAACATGTTATGGGCAGATTAAATTCGAATAAGCTCAGGGCACCGCAGAAAACAAAAGCCTGCTACAATCAGGTACATCAAAAAAGAATTGCACAAACGGTTTAACCTCGTTCTCGTCACGTCCACTTTATTCCTTAGCCTTGGGTTCCTTTTAAAATAAAGGCTTATCAGCCAAACCGGTTCCGAGTTTTAGCCACTGGAGTTTTTTTGAGTAGAAGATTTTCTCACCTTGGTACAAACATAGATGTAATGGACTTCGGGGTTCTTTCCGAGTACATCTTCCACTGAGCTTCCATTCTCGTCCAACGGAATCGGGTCTGTCAATCCCCTCATTGGCTGTTCAGAACTTCCTTCCGGTCCAAATTTCGCTGCATGATAATGAACTAGATTAAAAGCACATCATACATGCCAGGCTTACTATATGTGGAGGATGAAACTCATTTTACAGGCTTCAAGGATCGAGTTAATCTAACGGATCCTGTTCTAATTCTGGAGTGATTTATGCTGTAAGGTAAGAGAACTTCGAAACATTTGCTGTTCTAAACCTAGCTTCTGTCTCTAGTCTTCCACAACATGTGGCAGTGGCTGTTCTTTCTTTAACAACATACATTTCATAGGAAGGATGAGAAAATGTGTGGTTATATGCATCTTAAATGTTAACTACATAATTCGAATTTCACCCTTTTCATTCAGATCAACTAAATAACTGTATGTTCACCCTTTTCAATTTGAGGTATCGAGTTCAAATCTTGGGAAGAGCGGTGAATCTTATGGGATGGGACACGGTCACCTACCATTGAGAAACGGGTTGCAGGTGCTCTATGGTATATAACTGATTGTTAGAAAGCATTATAAATTCTAGTCAAGATTGATCATTCTGCTGTCACTAGGACGACCACGGCAAACATGCAAAGTGTTCGAAATCAAAGCAAAGCGACAACAACATAATAACCAGAATGGGGGATTCAATCAACCTATCACATGCAGTTTTATGCTCCACGCGCACGATTCTTTCAGCAAGCCGAGACGATATACCGGAGATCCATACGTAATCTGCAGCACTTGCAAGAACAGTTAGGGAAGCAGAAAATTAACTGCACATTGCACACACACGGAGACACGGATATCGCAAGAACAGATAATTTTATGCAAAAAAGGAATAAAAGACGAGTAAAGTTACCAGAATATAGACTCCTTTATCCTTGAGGACCCTATAGTTTGTATTCAACTGCTTCAATATATGGTGAACGGATCAAGAATACCCATAAAAGGAAAAATTGTAATGCAGACTAGTAACTTCTGTTAAGGATTATTATATACCTCGAGACTTCGTCGAGCATTTGAGCCGCATTCTGCCTCGAATTATTCCCACACTGCAACACAAGATTTTCCCATCAGTTTATTACAATCGAAACCGGATCTCAACAAACCCAGACAATCAACAATTGACGAAACTCACCAGGATAGAATCAAGGGTCCCTGGAAAATCACCAATTTCAAATGGAAATCAGTAATTAAAGGCCAACAATCATTGGATTAACAGAAATTTAAACAAAATTAACACCTTTATCGATAACAGCATCAAAGGAACCAGATTGGAAAGGACTCATATCTCGGACATCCAATTTAATATCTGCAAAAAATCATTAGACATAACAAGAACATGTCGAAAAACATATTTATATCTATTGTAAGAAAATTTTGAATAACTGAAACCGTGGATACATTTTAGCTGCTGCCTGTTGGAGTACTTGGCTTGCATAGCTTCGATGACCACAGTGGATATATCGACATTGACAACATCCTCGTACCAATCGTTCACCATATCTTCACTAAACACTGCAACAAAAATGTGGGGATTTGTTACAGAAAAAGGATAGATCCTAGCTGGGATTCAAATAGCGGTGGTGGCACCGTCTGAAACTGTTACTGTATAAAATAGCTGTCCGCGACGACCATAATAGCATCAATTATGTCCGCGTCCGCAACCGCGATAAAATACCGAAAACATGGCCTCAAACGCAATTTAAAACACCAAAAACATAATTTAAATCCCTGAATTCAAGAAAGGGTATGGGTTGATATCGGCTTTGTGGGGTACCTGAGTTACCGCAGCCGACGACGAGAACGCGCTGGTGGTGGTGGGGGACATAAAATCGAATAAGGGGAGCTAAGGCAGAGTACTTTTGGTACCAATCAAAGGGAGCTGGTTCATGGGCGTAGCGGTTGTCCCAATACCACGGCTCACCGTATGCTTGAGATGATGGTGGTGTCCCCAATGTCATCGTTTTTGTCTGCAACAAGTTCTGATGAAATCTGAGTTTTGTTTCCGAGTTAAAAGAGTTTTGGGTGAAAATTGATCAGGTTTGTCGCAGGAACACCGTGGAGCCTTTGTTGCCATTGGACCATGTTTAATGTTTTGTCATCGTCGACATCAAGTACAATGTATCTACCCCAACACGTGGACTTGTCTTAACAAAAGGAAAACCACGTGTACTTGTTTCAATCCACATGATTTGGAACTAGTTTGATACAATAATGTACGTAACAAACTCAATTTCAGTTTCACGATGTCTTTGAACTATTGTGTTTTGTAAGAAATAACGTGGAATAACATTTTCTACTCTCCCATATGTATCCAAAAAATGACAATGGTTAACTCGGTCTACATAAACCCAGAGCCGGCATGTATACTTTTGTCCATGTGATCTATATTGTTCGGACTCTTTATCTACCGTGACCGACATTTTTACTCGTGTTCGAGTAATATAGCTTCCAATTGCAATTGTCTGGTTTTGTGTTTTCATTGGATTTTGGCTCATATTCACCAACTATTCTATTTCTCATTGCAGATCAAGTTGCAAGATCTATATCAGAAGCAGCACCCCAGACATTACATACTAAAGATAATGTCGTTTTCTTTTCTCGCAAAGATGGCATCGAGAAATACGAATCCAGAGAGTTTGAAGCTGGTGGATGCAAATGGTGCTGCAGCCACTTGAAAACAAGAGCAGAAATGTGAAAGAGCACCTTTCTCTCTGCTTGGTTTTCGAGGATGTTGCTTCTCTAATCTGTTTAGATTCGGAAGTCCATGCGGTTTTTCTTGTTCGATCAAACCAAGGACAATTACTTGATTGTTCATGGTATTATGGTTTCAAAGCATTTCTTTTAGAATGCATACATATATGAGATGAGATGCTTTAAAATGATGTTTGAATCTTCCGGCTTTTTGATGCCTGGATGCTACGGGAAAAGACAGGTGGTTCCGTAGACCGAAGCATCAATGGCTATTTGATCGGTTGATACCAATTAGAACTTTTAATGATGTTGGCAATGGATACCTACCGGATGTTGTGTGTTTGGAGATGAAGTGTTTGTTACCCAGGAAATGAGCTCAGGGAAAGGTGAATGCTTATCGATGATTAGAGATTTTCTTGTGACTTGTTGACCGGTAAGATACAGCCACTTCCTTGTGTCGCATTGCGCCGGCAGCCTGAGCACAAGCACATGTTCTCGGGCATTCCATGTCTTTCAAGCCTTAAGGGACCTGTGGGGGTGCTCAAAGTGGATGTACCAGCTTGTGCAATGCAACCTAGGGGAAGTGGTAGCAACTTGTCTGTCGGCAGGTCGTGACATATTTAGGTCTTCAAGGGGCCTTTTCTTCACCTTCATGATGCGGGAAAATAAAACCTTTTCCCATAGGAAGACGGCATGGATCAGGCTAGTGAATGATATGTGCATGGTGGAAGCAGATGTATCTGTCCACGCCGTTGTAACCAGTGTTGCTAAGACTATTCGTTCTTCTTGAAGTACTTGTGTCCTAGTGACTAGACTCATCATCTAGTAAGTGAATTGAGATGCAAAAGAATTTTGATTTTCTTTTAAATCAATGATATCTATCTTGTTCCGAATCTTCGTCTTGCTTGAAATGCCGGTAGATGACATTCTGTTCAATGCACATTTAGACATGAATACAAGAATATGATCCTCCAACTATAAAAAAGGAAACATACACATACAATCACAAATCATGTACACATTGTTTATTCAAATACAGTTACATCATTTTACAGATCAATAGGTTGAATTGAGCTATAAACAGTCGAAACAATGCATACATACATACATACATACATATATATATATATATATATATATTTGGCAATGTTAACATTGAAGTTTAAAGATAGAGATGGGAGTTTTAGCCAAAAGTTTTCTCAGTGCTGTAACACATGTAGAGAAACCCATCTTCATCTTTGAAAGAATTATAGACAGACCCCATGAGACTTGCTGCAGATATTTAGTTGTTGATACCATAAAGGGTCAGCGAGTTCTCGTTAATTGATCAACAAGAAAGAATCATCCATAAATGCAGATGTTTTCTTACCTGTTTGAGGTAATGTGTTGTTCACAAGAACAAAGAGAGCTTTTCCAGGACTCAACTCTAGCCTGCGGATTAGGATGTGAATGAACTGACCCACCGACATGTCTCGAGGAACCAGGAACCTTGAGAGTCAAGAAAGCAGGATAGTTAAAAGAAATCAATTCATGATATTTACCAAGTTTTTTGTTGAAACTCAATTAATAGTGAAAAGAAAATACTTATTCTTCTCTATATCTGGGAGGTCTGTCCTTGAAAATCTTTCAATGATCACCTGGAATATAAACAAACATATGATAGGCAGGCACAAAAGTGATAAATAATCATCTTTTATGGATCATACTGACGAACAAAAAAAATGCTAAATCAGACCCTTGATTTACATATATTGCAGAGCCCTAGCACGAATTAAGACAATATATAGATAAAATAACAATTAAAAAAGCAAAGAAATTAGAGATGGTTATTAAACTTACAGGAATTCGATCTGGGTATTTGGTTAATATAGTTCTTGATTCTTCCTGTCGTTGTTCTGCAAATGTAAACAAAAAAAAAAAACCCCAAAATTCATGTTTAAATAATTAATCTATCAGAAATCAGAGAATAGTGTTGGAATATTTACCAAGTGAATTTTCCTTTAGAAAAGGCTGACTCTTCCCCATTGGTTGATGAGTTTGCAGAAAAATATGAAGTAATAATCTCTCAGAGTTTTGTAAGAAGAAAACAAACAACCAGAGGAGAGAATGTCGCCTTTTCAGCTTGACATTTCTAGGAAAAATGACCTGTTTCATTCAGTTACGAGACCTCTTTCAAGTTTCAACGAAACTAAAAGGACATCAGTTTTGAGGACAAAAAAGGTCTAATTGTGATCTTATGTCCCTTTACTATTCTGGAATTTTAATCTAATCTTTTAACTTTAAGTTTAATATAATTTTTGAAATAATCACATATATTTGACTCAATCATGGACTAATACGGATGACATGAGTTAAAGAGAATGTTGTATCTATTTAATGCAAGACCCATCGATAAGCTAAGGCTACGACTTGAAGGAAGGCCAGAACAACTATAAAATCTCGCCCACTGAGCAACGGCGGAGTCAAGATTTTGATATAGTGTACTTAGAGTGGAGTATGAGTTATGAGAGAATCTTATATCTAGGGCTATAAATGAGACGAAACAGATCGCGAGCTACTTGAGTTCGAATTGGTCAAAGCTCGGTCAACACTCAACTCGATTAGACTCGAGCTCAAATCGAGCTACTTAATACTTGACTCGAAAATCTAGCGAGGTACTCAAAAAATATACTAATTTTTCTTTTATTTTTTAAAATTTAAAATCTAAATTCCTAAACCTAAACCCTGAAACATAACTCCTAAACACTAAAATCTAAATCTTAAATTTTAAATACAACAACCTAAATCTCTAAACCCTAAACCCTAAAATTAAAAAATTTATGTAAACCAATTTGTGTATCAATGTTTTTTTTTCTTAATAGGGGTTTAAATGAGACGAGACATATCACGAGCTACTCGCTCAGTCAAAGCTCGACCAATACTCGAACTCGGCTCGAGTTTTTAACGAGCCGAGTCGAGCTCAGATTATTCAGGCTCGTTTAAAAACTACTCAAGTTTGAACTCAACTCAAATTCTTAACGAGCTGAGTCAAACTCGGCTCGTTTACTCATATAATAAAAATAAATATTGTTGACCATATACCCCCAATAAATCAAGTGTGATTAATTCTAATATTTCATATGAAAAATTCTAAATTATTTCATTAAAAACTTCATACCCAATAAATCAAGTGGGGTGAATTGCACCTATTATTTCCATATACATCCGCCTATGCCACCAAGCTAAAGAGAGGCCGAAAGGACTTGCGGAAAAAACCCTGAAAGATAGGTTGTTCGTATGATGAAAAATGGTAAAGATATATTTCTTAAAATTGAAAGCAATCAAGGCCATCCACACAACGACCGACGGACTCATTAAATGAGAAGGTAGTTGACTGACAGACCTTTAAACGTCAACTCTTTCAATTCAATTTATTTCATTTACAATGTAATTATTTAAATTTTTAATCTCGCTTAAGAGATTTAATGTTTCACCCACCAAGTCAATTGATAGTTGGTATAAAAAAAATTAGTTACAAATTTAGCATAATTTGATTCCTAGATCAATAACACTTTTCCTTTACTATCGGTGAGGCATACTTTGTTTTTGTTTATTAAACAAAATTTAAACTTTTAATTGACATGATTCCACGTAAACTCTAAAAAGTGTGATCGAAAATCAATTTAAAATTTTATATAATCAATTTAACAAAAGATGTATGTTGTTGATTTGAATCTACTAATGATATTATAAAAACAAAGGATCAAATTATGCTAAATTAAAACAAAGGAATTAAATTTTAAATTTCAACATAATAAAAAGACTAAATCCAAAATTAAACCAAAATGAATAGTAAATAAATAGAAGTTATTCGATCAAATAAGTTGTTAGACCAAATCATTTGCATATTCCTCGTGGCCTCCTTAATCTATAATAAAGAAAACATAAACAAAGCCAGTTAGGTGTTAATTTTATTTTATTCTTTTTGGTACATAACGGTTAGGTAATGCTGAGGTGATGATTGCAATGTTTTCTCTAACTATGAAACCAAGGTAGAATTAGAGGTCGCAATCAGGTTCGGATCAAGTTATTTCGGGTTGGGTTATTTTTTCACTCGTTTTGCTTTTGGTTTATGTTCAATTTTAGGTCTGGTTGAGTCTCATTCAGATTAAGTTCGTGTCTTTGTTATTTTAGATCGGATCAGATTAATATCGGATCAAATGAGTTTCAGGCTAGGTCAATATCGAATTGATTATCTTTTCTTGTCAAGTCACGATCGGATCGGTTGATTAGGTTCAGGTCAATATCAAATCATTTTTTTGGTCGGGTCAATATCAGACTGACCACTTTTTGATTTGAGTTAATATATAAAGATAATCTTTTTAAAGGAGAAAAAAATGATATTAAACCATTAAATTATTACTAAAGGTAGTTGTTAATTAGTAATATAATGCAAAATGAGAATAAAACATTATTTGAGCAAATTAAATTCGAGTTGATTTCGGTTCGAATTACTTTTGGTTCGTGTTTTTTTCGATTTTGATTACTTTCGGTTTCGGTTAGTTCCAGTTTCAATTGATTTCGGTTTAACTAAATTCGGGAGATTTTGGTTTGGATCGATTTTGATTTGGATTTAGATTCGGGTCAAGTTTAGACCATCATGTTCGGGTCCATATCAGGTCTCGGGTTGAGTAAGTTGGTTTGGGTCTCGGGTCTCGGGTCAAGTTTGTCATGTCTAGGTAGAATTCTTTTATTAATGGCTTATATACAAATAAGTACCTAAAGCATATCAATTTTTTTTCATTTAGGCATCTAAAGTATTTTTTGTCACAATGAGTATATAAAGTATATTTTTGGTCAAAATAGGTACTTAATATATTTTTATCCTAAAGTATACATATTTTTTCATCTAGGTTCCTAAAAGTTGACATGTTGCATTGATTAAAGAATACATTAGATACCTATTTTGGAAATAATATACTTTAAGTACCTATTTTCACTAAAAAAATATACTTTAGATACCTAAAATAAAAAAATGATATATTTTAGGCATTTATTTATTGGTAAAGTACACCAATAGTCACCAAACTTTTAGGGATTGTTCATTTTGGTCACCGAATTTTTAGAGCACGTTTATTTTGGTCATCGAACTTTTAGAGCACATTCATTTTGGTCACCAAACTTTTAAAACTTTCATTGGAGTCATCCAATCTTTAGTCTACTTTCATTTTGGTCTCTCCCATTAACATCGATTAGAAAATACTGTGGTGGCCGTTAGTTTTTCTTTTCCTCAATAAAATAATATATTTTGATTAAATAACGTGAACTTTCTCTTTCTTATTTTTCTCGGAATCTCTGCAACTTTTTATATTTCTATTTTCTCAGGAAAGTCATACCCTTCGGGCAATTTTGGGTGAAAAACCCCTTTTAAATTATTATCTTTAAAAATGGCTCCCAAAAACATTTATTTGGCAAAATGACCCCCTTTCTTGCCAGGTCGGCAGACCTCGCGTTGTGTAGGACGCGAGGTACGTTATCGCGTTCTGCATAACGCGATTTCAGTCGACGTGGCGTTGCAGTTCGGCTTAACGGTTTAACAGTACCTCGCGTTCTGCAGAACGCGAGGTCCACGAGAAATTGAAAAGGCGGCTGGATTATATCGGACTGACCTCGCGTTCTGTAGGACGCGAGGTCTGTGCATTTCCAACCAGATCCACAAGAAAAAACATGCGTAAGTAGGCATGTTCGAACCCAATTTCGAGCGTGTAAATGGTATATTTTTAGCGATCATCGAGTTTGGGGTCGTAGTACTGTAAATTTTCTATCGTATGATACCAACATGGTTAATTTCCGTCCATTCTACAATGATTTAAAATGGCTTCGAAAACCCTATGCTAGCATACTTTTTTTTATTGCAGTTTTATTTCAACTAATGTCGATTTTCTATTTTTTAATCCTATTAAATTTAGTAAAAACAAAAATTAAATAAACATTATAAAGTTTAATTATAATATGCAAACAAAATTAGAATTTATAAACAAAATTAGAATACGACATTATAAAATTTAAAAGTGTTTTACATAAACATTAAAAACATAAGTAGAAAACAACAAAAAAAACTAAAAATGTCTATGTCCACCCGTTCCGCAGTCGGGTGGATGACGCTCACGATCCGGATACCTCCTCTGTCCATCGTGTGGTGGTCCCTGAACCCTATCATCCTGACCATCGTGCGCGATCTGCGGATCTGTGCTGGGCCTAGGCGGGGAGTAAAACAAACTACCTATCGGCGTATTCGCCACCATCGGAAACTCATACTGAGGTGGATAATTGATAAGTAGAAGGTCAGTCGTGGGCGTATGGGGGCGATAGGCATCAGTGGAGCCGAACTGGGGTGGAGGCATCGTCTGCTCGAAAGTCGATGGACCGCTATGCAATGGTGGGGCAGAAGATGATGCCCCTGGAGTGTCATATCGTGGTCTCGGACCTCGATGCGTCGACTGCCTCTGGGTCTGCCTCTGGGTCTGGGTCTGGCTCGCTCGCCCGCTCCCGCGTGGGCGGTTTTGGGGTCGCTGGGGAAGCCCTGCTTCGAGCTCGGCCGGAGTAAGGATATGTGGCATCCCATTGTCCCTATACCACTGTTCATAATTGAAAGTGATCAAAGGACCCCCTGGCATAATTGGTTGGAGAAACTCTGGGCGTCTGAGGAATCGTTGACCCCAAAGTGCTATCCAGCTAGCGTGGTGCTCGGCCCAGTCAACCTCTGTCTTCCCTTGACGCGTAAGATTATGGAACTCGTCCATATTTTGCGGAGGGCGTGGAACATCTTGGACGTACCCGAACTGTCGGAGTACCCGATCCGCAGAATGCCACACACAAATTTCGTAGTTCAGCAGCGGAACTACAGAAATCCAGAGGTCTCGCTCTTGCAGAATATCTGCTGGAGTAATGCGGCGAATCTGCTCTGAATCGTAGGGCGTCCACACGAACTAAAAAGAATGAAAAAAGTTAGTAAAATTTCTATATGAAATATTATTGGAAAAAATAGTATGGAAAAAATCAAAATAATTGTTGAATTACCTCGTCCTCCGTCAATGCATCGAATCTATATCTGTATGCTTTCTGGGTGTCCGGCAGGCCGGTGTGGGATAGGTTGGCGGTCCACCTTTAAATAATGAAAAAGATCGTTAAATAAAATAATTTAATAAAAAAATATAGTAAATTATGTAGTACCTCCGTAGAAGCGGAAATGACAGAGGACTGGGAATCCTAAGATGTGGTGCCAAAGAAGGGATCCGAAGCCAAACCCAAGCCTGCAAGAATAAACAGCATCCTCCCATCGATGATTTGGAGGCGTCAACGTTTCTGCAGAGGTCTCTGATAAGAAACGCCAAGACAGCTGACCCCCAAGATTTTCGTCCAGACTCGTCTAAATTTGTGAGATGATGAAGCCACATAACGTGCACTTTGTTGCGAGTTTTGTCGGGCATTAATATCCCGCCAATAATGCGCAAGATGTGGGCTCGCGCATACCGCTGTGAAAATATAAATTAATAAAGGCATCCTAATTAAAAAAATTGTAAGTTCATCCTAAAAAATAAAATTGTAAGTATCCTAAATATTTAATGTAGGCAACCTAAATATTAAATAAAGTATACTAAATAGTTACTAAATTCATCCTAAAAATTTATCCTACATATTTATAATTCATCCTAAATATTTATTAAAAAGATCCTAAATATTGTCCCTATTCATCATAAAAAATTCACTAAACGCTAATGTGCAAATAAATAATTTTAATTTAATAATAAATGTAATAAAAGCATACTAAATATAATAAAAAAATACCTCAAGTGTAACATCATCCGCATCGGGGGGAGGGGTTCCAAAGTTGTCCTCCAAGTACGGTAGAGAAATTTTCCCTCCGTCCTACGCTGTATCAGGGGCCATAACGCCAATTTGTTCAGCAAATAGGAGTGGCCAATGTCCCATCGCTACACCAGTAATAACACTGCCATTTATAGGCAACCCGAGAATGTAGGCAACATCCTGCAACGTAATTGTTGCCTCGCCAAATGGAAGATGGAATGTATGCGTCTCGGGTCTCCACCGTTCTATCAGCGCGCTGATCAACGACGGTCTAACCTTCACCCCCCAATATAGCGACCTATGTGCCCAAAACCAGCCCGCGTAATCAAACGCATAACGGCATCAACGGGTTCGACGGTGATACGGTTAACGTAACATTGTAAGTTACGTTCGTATCCCTGAAAAAAATAAAGTAAAATAGTTAGTAAAAATAAAAGAATAAAATTTAATTAAATAAATTTTTTTAGAAATTAATAGGGAAAAAAATAATACCTCTCGACTGTTTCTCCAATATTCACTGCAGTGATTCGCTCGGTTCCGTAGCATGGGCTCCATATGATCAAACGATATATAAAAATTACTGACAAATTTTTGTGAAACTTCTATAGAAATCGCGTTCTGTGGAGGTTTTTAGGAAAAAAACCTCCAATTTATAGAGGACCTCGCGGCGTTTGGGAAGCGAGGTTAATGAACCTCGCGTTCTATAGACCGCGATATTAGGGTACCTCGCGTCCTATAGAACGCGAGGTTCACTGAAAAGGCGCGTCATTGATCAGACGCGTGAACTGAGCGGTCAGAAAGGACATCGCGTCCTATAGAACGCGAGGTTCTAAAGAACTCGCGTTCTACAGAACGCGAGGTCGTGGGGTTTTTTAATTTTGTGTTTTTAAAGCGGGAAACTCATTTAATATACAATAATAACAAATTTTATTTACAAAAACAATAAAAATTAAAATTAAAATAATAATAATATTAATAATAATAATACCAACAATAATATTAATAACAATAATATTAGAGTTTTTAAAGCGGGAAACTCATTAAATAATTTTTAATTTTACAATTTTGATTTATAATAATAACAATAAAAATTAAAATAAAAAATATATAATTAAATTAATAATAATAATAATAATAATAATAACAATAATAATAAATGATACTAATAATAAAAATTATTAGTGTGATAGTAATAATAATAACAATAATAATAAGAACAATAATAATAATAACAACAATTAATCATACTAAATACGCGTTATATTTTCAGTAGTAACTAAAAATAACGACATAGCGCAATATTTTGGAAGTTAAATTAAAACAAAACTTCCAAAATATGTGCTATGTTGCCATTAGTAGCTTCAAGCGAAAACTGCGTACGTGAATACAAAAAAAAATCTATCTCGGTGCTCCTTGCCACTCCAAGAGTTTGCTATTTATAGAGGTGAATATGATGACGTGGCAACCTCGCGTTCTGTAGGACGCGAGGTCACTATTACATCGCGTTGTACAGAACGCGAGGTCTATGAGATGTTTGTATATATATATATGCAATTTTTGTAAGCAGTTCTGTTTAGTTTAGGTGAGTTGAATATGAGTTCGTGTAATGCTGCGTTTTTTCACGTTGCAATTTTTATGTCCGAAATATTGTTTATTTATGATAGTTGGAGTTCACTTAAAGATTTGTGTGCCGCGGGGGTACATACCTTAATATTTACCGACATATCGCAATATTTTGGAGTTTGTATGCTGCAGTAGTGGCTTCAATGGCAGCTTCTGTAGCCGCCGTCGAGAGGATCCCCGGCTACAGTGTGAATCAAAGCTGCTACCATTTACTCATTTCAGATGTGGCGTGGCAGTCAACATTTACATCTGGATTTCGCTCTCTGCTTCTTTTAGTCGGGACCTCCGATCAAATTTGCCCGCTGGAGCTAATGAATTTATTGTTTCGAATACAATACTATAATTTATGTAGTTGTCTCAATTTACTTATTAAAGAATACATGTTGAAAGTTTTGTTAAATGAAATTCGACTTAAATTTATTTATGTGGTGTTTTTCATTTCCTATAAATACCCACGAATTCTACCATCATTTACTCATTCCAAATTCTCTATAAACACCCAATCCTTGCTCACCTTATGGCAAAATTTAAGGCAACATTTTATTTTCTCGATACTTATTGTGAAACATATGCTTTAATTTTGATATAACTAAAAACCTAAGGACTAAAATGAAAATATCAAAACAAATTTTAAAGTCCTTAAAATTTCCTATATCTTGTTAAAGATCACTTCATAGCTAAAACCAAAGACTTACAAAATATTTTTTAAGTATTTCAAAGTCAAAACAGGGATTTTTCAAGCCCCGTTTCGAAACGGCCCAAGGCGTTTCGAAACACTTTCAGTTCGATGTGCACCTGTTCCGAAACACGTATCGGAACGGGTCAAGGCGTTTCGAAACGACATGACTCGTTTCGAAACTGTTCTTCATTTAAACGAACAAGGGCAACGGTCTTTAAACTGAAATTTGAAAATAAACAGGGCGTTCCGAAACGGGCTAAGGCCGTTTCGAAACACCCCTTTGACAGTGGCAAACATGTTCCGAAACGGGCTAAGGCCGTTTCGAAACACCCCTTTGGCAGTGGCAAAACCGTTCCGAAACGGCCCCTAGGCGTTTCGAAACGGGCTCTCGTAGACGCTCCAACGGCTATATTATTTGAAATCCGTTCCGAAACAGGTGACCCCGTTCCGAAACGGTAGGCGTCTGGGAGCTGAAAAGTTGTGAGAAAAACACCCCAACGGCTCTAATCTTTAGCCCATCACCCACAACGGTTGGAAATCATCAAGAGGCTATAAATAGACCCCAAGAAGCTCCAGCAATCAATAATTAAGCTTCAAATATACATCTTATCATCAAATACAAGCATTTGTGTTCAAATCCCATTTTTATCTAGAAACCCCAATTGTATCCTTCATTTACATTTTGTTCAATTGGGTTGAGTGCTTGATATTGGGCTATCATTTGTATTGAGAGATACTTTATTAGCCACCAAATTTCTTTGTTCTATTGTGTGAGGATTGGGTTAATTTTTGGGTAGAAAAATTAACCGAAATTGTAAAGGTTGCCTCCTTGTCCTGGAAAAAGGGGACGAACAATTTAGTGGAAATTGTTGGAAATCCTTGGTGAGACTAAGGTAGTGGATGTAGAGTTCGGTTGGTGAACTTGAACCACTCTAAATTCCCGTGTCAATATTTTTAAGTTGCAATTTCCGTTACAAAATCGTTAAAATTCCAATTCACCCCCCTCTTGGTTATTATCATTCGTGTGATCCACTCAACAATTGGCATCAGAGCTTAACTCTTTGAGGATTAACAACCACAAGAGGAGATCCTTGGAAGAAGTGTGATCATCATCAAAATATCAAGAGATGGCATCAACCTCCGCTCCCGGCATGTACGACTCACAATCCACCACAAAGCCTCCTTTCTTCAATGGTGAGAACTACTCATTTTGGAAAAATAAAATGCGTCTATTTATTAAATCAAGTGACTACCTTGTGTGGGATGTCATTGAGGATGGACCATATATTCCATTGAAGCAAGATGTTGATGGCAAGATGGTGCTTAAAAGAAGAACGGAAATGAGTGAAGAGGAAATGAAAAAGATCCAAGTAAATGATAAAGCTCTTCACATGCTATTTTGTGCTTTCGGTCCGGATATCTACTCAAAGGTCTCATCAATTGAAAGTGCCAAAGAAGTGTGGGATACTCTTGAAACCACCTATGAAGGCACCAACGATGTCAAAGAAACTAAGATTGGAATTCTCAATCTTAGTTATGAAAATTTCAAAATGGAATTTGATGAGACGGTGTCAAAGATGTTTGATCGATTCTCCACAATTGTAAATGGTCTAAAGGGCTATGGAGAAGTTATACCGGAAGACAAGCTTGTCCGAAAGTTACTCTATTCACTTCCCGAATCTTGGGATGGGAAGAGAACCGCAATCATCGAAGCAAAGAATTTAAAAACTCTAAAGCTTGATGAACTTGTAGGCTCTCTCCTTACTCACGAGATCATGAAGCAAGGAAGAGAAGATGAAAGAAAGAAAGAAGAAAAAAAATGGAGAAGCTTGAAGGGGAGAAAAAGAAAAAAATGGGAATAGCTCTCAAGGCTAAAACATCCCAACTTGATGAAAGTTCATCTAGTGATGAGGATGAGCTTGAAGAATTGGCTATGATAGCCAAACGATTCTCACGCCTTATGAGGTCCAACCGAGGAAGAAAAATCCAAAGAAAAATGGACTTTAAAAACAAGAACAAAGAAGAAGGAAGGGATCCAATCACTTGCTTCGAGTGCGGACAACCCGGCCACATACGTTCGGAGTGCCCTCAACTCAAGAAGAAGGGCTTTGAGAAGAAGAAAAAGCTCAAAGCCAAGCTTGCTACTTGGAGTGATGAGGAGTCATCGGAGGATGACGAACAAGAAGTGGCGAACCTCTGCCTCATGGCACTTGAGGAAGATTCCTCCTTGGTAACCTCTAACTCATCTACTTTAGATTTTTCATATGAAGAATTAAATGATGCTTATGATGAGTTACAAGAGGTATATGATGAATTAGTTGAGAAGTATAGGGAGTCGGTTATTAGGAATAGAAAAATTATTATAGAATTAAAAGAGAAAAATGACTCACTTACTCAAACTAATTCTAAAATTGAGAAAAAGATATTAGGATTAGAAGATGAACTTAAATTCTTTCAAAAAGAAAATATTGATCTTAATAATCTTTTATCTCAAAATAATTGTGAACACCAAAAGGTGTTAAGTGAGCTAAATGAGCTCAAAAAGTCTTTAAAAATTAATTGTAGTGTTAAACATGACATAGGAGAATCCTCTAGAACACACCAATATAAGAAAAAGACTAACTACTACAAACAAAATAACTATCCTAGACATAGTAAAGTTAAAAGAATTAGAAATGTATGGGTTCCTAAGGAACTTGTTAAATCTAATGATATTATTGCTATGTCACCTTGGATTCCTAAGGGAACCAAAGTTTTAGGAACTAACACACATGGACCCAAAATGATTTGGGTACCAAAAACAAAAGTTTAAATATCTTTGTTTGTAGGGGGAGCATTGCTACAAGGCCAAAGCACAAAGTCAAAACTCATGGTACCTTGATAGTGGATGCTCGAGACACATGACCGGAGACAAGAGTCGACTCATGGATTTAAAGCCAAAAAGTGGAGGAGTAGTAACATTTGGTGACAACTCCAAAGGCCACATTGAAGGTATTGGCTCCATTGGTAATCACTCTACTACTCTCATTGAAAATGTTTTATATGTCAATGGTCTTAAACATAATTTATTGAGCATAAGTCAACTATGTGATAAAGGTTTTAATGTTATATTTGATAAAACCGGTTGTAAAATTGTAGACATTAAAACTAATAATATTATGCTCATAGGTCATCGCATAGGGAATATATACATGGTGCATCTAGATGACATACATACATCTCATGCATGCTTAGTTGCTCAAAACGAAAATGATGCATGGTTGTGGCATAGGAAGCTAGGACATGCTAGCACAAGTGTTTTAGAAAAACTAGTCTCTCTAAACCTAGTTAAAGGTTTACCCAAGATAAAATTTTCGAACGATAAAATTTGTGATGCATGCTCAAAGGGTAAACAACATAGATCTTCCTTTAAATCCATTAATGACATTTCTACTAGTAGATGTTTACAACTAATCCACATGGATTTATTTGGGCCAATTAGGACTATGAGCTTGGGTGGCAAATCATATGCTTTTGTATTAGTTGATGATTTTTCTAGATTCACTTGGGTTTTCTTTTTAAGTACTAAGGATGAGGCTTTGGAAAAATTCATCACATTTTCAAAATTAATTCAAAATGATCTTGAACTTAAAATTTCACATATTAGAAGTGATCATGGAACCGAATTTCAAAATTTAGGATTTGAAGATTTTTCAAATGAAAATGGTATTAGCCATAATTTTTCAGCTCCTCGAACTCCTCAACAAAATGGGGTAGTTGAAAGGAAAAATAGAACTTTACAAGAAATGGCTAGAACTATGCTTTGCGAAAATAATTTACCAAAATATTTTTGGGCGGAAGCAACAAACACGGCTTGTTATATTATAAATCGTGTAACCATTAGGCCGATTTTAAAGAAAACACCTTATGAGATTTTAAAATCTAAAAAGCCTAATATTAGCTACTTCCACCCTTTTGGATGTAAATGCTTTGTTTTAAATAATGGAAAAGATAATTTAGGTAAATTTGATGCAAAAAGTGATGAAGCTATTTTTATAGGTTACTCTTTAACCTCTAAAGCCTATCGAGTATTTAACAAAAGAACTTTAGTTGTAGAAGAATCTATTCATGTTGTATTCGATGATAATCCCCTTCCTAGGAAGGATTCTTGTGATGATGATAATGTAGGAATCATAAATACCTTTGATGGAGGTCAAACTTCAAAGAAGGATGAGATTCAACCAAAAGAAGAAGACACACAAGATCCACCTCTTGAAGCCTTGAAGGACTTGGCTATTGAGGAAAAGGAAGTTAGCTATCCAAGGGAGTTGAACTATGTCAAAGATGGTGAAATCTTGGGTGATCCATCCAAGGGGGTAACCACTCGTTCTTCTCTTAGATTAATGAATCATATTGCATTTATCTCATGCATAGAGCCTAAAAATATCAAAGAAGCATTGAAAGATGATTTTTGGATTATGGCTATGCAAGAAGAGTTAAATCAATTTGAGAGAAGTAATGTTTGGACATTAGTTGATAGGCCTAGTAATCAATCTACAATAGGAACTAAATGGGTATTTAGGAACAAACTAGATGAGAGTGGTAACATTGTGAGAAATAAAGCTAGACTTGTAGCACAAGGTTACACTCAAGAGGAGGGAATAGATTTTGATGAAACCTATGCACCCGTAGCTAGAATGGAAGCCATTAGGATGTTGCTTGCATATGCATGTTATCATAATTTCAAGCTTTTTCAAATGGACGTTAAAAGTGCATTTTTAAATGGTTTTATAAATGAAGAAGTGTATGTAGAACAACCACCGGGTTTTGAAGACTCAAAATTTCCAAATCATGTTTTCAAACTTACAAAAGCACTTTATGGTTTAAAACAAGCTCCGAGAGCTTGGTATGAAAGGCTTTCAAATTTTTTGATTGAAAAAGGATTTGAAAAAGGTAAGGTGGACACTACACTCTTTATAAAAATGTATAAAAATGACATTTTAGTAGTTCAAATTTATGTTGATGATATTATATTTGGATCTACTAATGAATGTTATTGTCAAGAGTTTGCTAAGTTAATGCAAGGTGAATTTGAGATGAGCATGATGGGGGAGCTCTCATTCTTTTTGGGACTTCAAATAAAACAAATGAAGGATGGCACCTTCATAAATCAAGCAAAATACATAAAGGATATGCTCAACAAGTTTGGCTTGGAGAACACAAAGCCTCAAGCCACTCCTATGAGCTCATCTACAAAGCTTGACAAAGATGAAGAAGGTAAGTGTGTTGACTCTAAGCTTTATCGTTCTATGATTGGATCTTTGCTTTACCTTACCGCAAGTAGACCGGATATACTGTTTAGTGTTTGCTTGTGTGCTAGGTTTCAAGCTAGTCCTAGAGAGTCTCACCTTATAGCCGTTAAGAGAATCTTTAGATACCTTAGAGACACTCCTTGTTTAGGCCTTTGGTATCCTAGAGTCTCTACCTTCAACCTACATGCTTACTCGGATGCGGATTATGGGGGTTGCAAAATCGATAGGAAAAGTACTTCGGGAACTTGTCAATTCCTAGGTAGTATGCTCATATCTTGGTTCTCTAAGAAACAAAATAGTGTAGCCTTATCTACCACCGAAGCCGAGTACATATCCTTAGGGAGTTGTTGTGCTCAAGTCCTTTGGATGAAGCAACAACTCTTAGATTATGGTGTAAAAATAGAAACCATACCCCTTAAATGTGATAATACAAGTGCAATATGTTTAACGAAAAATCCCATCCAACACTCTAGAACCAAACATATAGAAATAAGGCATCATTTCATTAGAGATCATGTCCTTAAGAAAGATGTGGCTATAGAGTATGTAGACACCTTAAATCAATTAGCGGACATTTTCACAAAACCATTAGATAAAGAGCGTTTTTGGTCCCTTAGGAGAGAATTGGGCCTAACTAGCCTATCTTGACCTTTAGGACCTCTTTTCAAACTTAAATATGCTTGATTTTGTGAAATATCATGTTTATATGTTTAGACTCCCAATTTCTTCCATGCATATAGTTAGGGGGAGTATGTTTATGCCTAAATATGTTTTGCCTGCTCATTCATATCATATATGCATGTTTGGCCTCTTAGAAAATCATTTTTTTTGCATTTTAGAGCCTCATCTACACTTCCAGGCCCATGTGTATCGAAACGGGTTAACCCGTTCCGATACGGATGCCTTAAAATTTGTCCTGAGAGAAGGGCGTTTCGAAACGGCCCCAGGCGTTTCGAAACGTTTTCGGTTCGATGTAAGGGTGTATCGGAACTCGTTCCGATACGGGTCAAACGTGTTTCGAAACGGTCATCCCCGTTCCGAAACGATCTGTCGAAGGTTTTAAGAAGGGTCAAACCCTAGCCGCCCCGTTCCGAAACGGTCATGACCGTTCCGAAACGGACTCGCGGACAGCCCTATTTAGGGCTTCTAAAAGTTCAAAAACTTAATTTTTATCAAACCCTTAAAACCCTAAAAACCCTAACCGACCCCCTTCTATAAATACCCTCATAAACTCTTTATTTTTCACAAATTTGTGAGGGATTCTACTCTAAAACACAAAGTCTAAGCAAGCTTCATCAATTTTGTGCAAAGATTTCACTCAAATCATCCATAATCCCAAACTAAGGTAATTTATCTTATTTTCTCTTTTTCAATATTTATTTCGAATCTTAGGCTAGAAAATTATAATTTTGTATAAATTATATGTTTTTAGTTATGGGTTTCTCATATCTTGTAAATTTTTTTTCAAAATCTCAAATTTTTTATTCGAATATAAAATTTTTTTAACCGTATTTTTATTTTTTTTTAATTTTGTTTTTCAAAAACCTAAGTGGGATTTCCTATTGGATTGATTTTAATTATCAATGCATACACTCAATTTTAAAAATCTTGCTTAATATTTTAGATGGCGGATCAAGCGAACAAAAAGCGCAAAGCCGTTCAAACCGGAGAATCAAGCATTCGTCCAAATATTACTCAACTCTTTCAGAAAACTCTAAAAAATCCGCAGCAGCGTGCTCGCTTCTCCTACGTCAAAAATCTCGCTGTTCGTAAAGAAAGAGTTATTGATGTCGAATTCCTTAATTCCGAGCGATTTCTCTTTCGCTATCTTGATCGTTTGGATGAGTGGGATCTTCTTTTCTTCTTGAGCATTGAGGATGTTTGCTACAAAAACTTGGTACTTCTCTTCTACTCTAATGCTCGTTTCCTATACGATGAAACCAAAACAGAGATTGTAGGAATTGAGTCATCTTTACTAGGGCAAAAGTTTGTTATTAATATTGCTCTTTTGGAGTCGGCCCTTAAACTCAAGAATGAGGGTATTGAAGAAGAACGCCACTTTGGCACCTTTACCGGAAAAGCTCTTCATTTAGATGTGCACGATCGTGTGCTTCATTTGATGGTTTCTTGGTTCATTCGACCATCCGGAGGAAAATACTCCCACATCCGGGAAAAAGATCACTTTTGGCTCGAATGTTTCCGAAGAGGTGAGCGCCCAAATGTGCCCAAAATCATCTTTGCCGAGATCGTCAATAATGTCAAACTTATTGACACCAATGAGTTGACTTCATTCACCTACGGCATTGTCTTGAGTTTTCTCTTCGATCATCTTGGTATTGATTGTACCTATGATTCCCCGGAACCTAGCAAGACCAAAATTGGTGAGTCCTTGTAGAACTAAGGTTTTGATATAATATTTGAAAAATGTTTTGGACTAAAATAAAAAGATTTTAAAATATGTTTTTAGTCAAAACAACTTGAAAATATGTTCAAGGGATTTTAAAGCTCTGGAATGGACTTAAAAGTACATTTAAAGTAGTCAAAACCGTGTATTTTAAGTGACCGTACCGATACGGTAAGAACCGTACCGATACGCCTGATGGTTTTCAAACTACCAGAATTCCAGTAGCTAAAACCCGTACCGATACGCTTAGTCGTATCGAAGCGGTGTGCTTTGAAATAGCCAAAATACATGATTTTAAAGGAAAGTTTCGAAACCTTAAACAAGGTATCGAAACTTATCTGGGCAGTAGCCTCTGTTTTTTTGAAACCTAAGCAAAGGTTTCGAAACCTTTATAAGGTTTCGAAACTTTGGCTCAAAGGTTTCGAAACCTTATAAAGGTTTCGAAACTTTAGCCCTGTAACGGCTACAAACGGCTATAAAACGGCTAGTTTTTCTAAACCCCTCTTAAGGTTTCGAAACCTCTTCAAAGTTTCGAAACTATTGTGCAGGTGAGCATTTAATGCTCAACCTAAACGGCTATAAACGGCTCCAAAACATCCCCAACGGCCATAAACGGCTACAAACTCAATTTGGAGTATAAAATGGACCTCCAAGCATCAAGATCAACAAGAGCTTCAATTGTTACAACATTATGAGTGAAAAACCTTGTCTAGTGCTTAATTGTTCATTCTTTGCTTAGACAACACTTGTGAGCTTACATTGTTAAATTTGCTCAAGTGTTTAGGTTTTTGGGTGAGAGCTTAATTGTGCAAACAAACGCCTATTGAGAGGTTTTAAGTTTGTTTTGTTTATCTCTTGTAAGAGAGGGGTTCCTTCAAGCTTTGGGTAGAAAGCTTCGAGGGTTTTGATCAAGGCTTTGGGTAGAAGCTTGATCGTTGTAAAGGGTTTCCTCCTGAGCCTAGAAAAGGGGACGAATCAATTAGTGAATTGGTTGTGAAATCCTTAGTAGGAAGCTAAGGTAGTGGATGTAGACTCGGTTGAGGAGTTGAACCACTATAAATCATCGTGTCTTTATTCTTTCTAGCTTCCTAAACCCTTCCACCCAAAAATTCACCTCTCCACCACTTGGCGAGCAAGAACGGTTGATTGATTCGAGCACCGAAAAACCCAACAATTGGTATCAGAGCTTGGCTCAATTGAAGGGGATTCACATCCTATTGAGAAGATCCGGCAAGCTCGATCAACATTTCACCAACCGGCTCAAATGGCGCAATCCATCAACATACCGCCTTTTTTCGACGGAGATCACTATGCCCACTGGAAGACAAAGATGAAACTCTTCTTGAAGTCAAGAGATTACAAGCTATGGGACATAGTTGAAGATGGTCCGTTCGTGCCTCAAGGAAGCAAAGCGGAATGGAGTGCCAACGATCGCAAGAAGATGGAGCTTAATTGTAGAGCCTTGCACATGCTCTTTTGTGCTTTTGGCCCAACCATCTATGAGAAGATGTCTTCTTGTGAAAGTGCCAAGGAGGTATGGGACAAGCTTGAAGTCACATACGAGGGGACTAATGAAGTCAAGGAAACCAAGATTGGGCTCCTAACCTTAGAGTATGAGAACTTCAAAATGGATCCGGAGGAAAACATCGAGAAGATGTTTGATAGATTCTCCACAATCATCAATGGTCTTAAAGGATATGGAGAAATCATTCCGGAAGAAAAGCTTGTTCGAAAGCTCATCTACTCACTTCCCGAGTCTTGGGACTCAAAGAGGACCGCCATCATCGAAGCCAAAAATTTGAAGACTTTGAAGCTTGATGAACTCATGGGGTCACTCCTTACTCATCAAATCATGAAGAAGAACAAAGAAGATGAGAAGAAGAGGGAAGAAATTAGAGCTATGGGAGAGAAGAAGCTCAAGAGCATTGGCATCAATGTAAATGCCATGGCTCTCAAATCCTCCACAAGTCATCACGTAGATTCAAGTGAGGAGGATAGTGAAGATGAAGAGATGAACTATCTCTTCAACAAGCTCGCACGATTCATGAAGAGCAAAATGGAAAAATCCAAGCATGAATCGATGAAGAAGATGAAGGATTCCCACAAATCCAAAAAGAAGGGATCATCTTCTAAACAAGCATACGTGGCCACATGGAGTGATGAAGACTCCACCAAAGATGAAGTAGCCCACCTATGCATGAATGGCCCTCAATAAGAGGGAGGTGTGATGGAGAGTGATCAACAAGTCAAACATTGAGGGGGAGCTCCATGCACACAAGAAGGAACACTTGAAGAAGGAAGGCTTCACATCCTCCCTTGGGTTCAAGTGTTGGTAAAAATCTAGTTGTTTTTGATTTTATTTGATTTATTTTTTTAATTCAACTAGATACGCTTATATGTTGGACTAACAATTTGATGATGCTTTGAGTAAGGGGGAGCCAATTTTTAAAACCAAAATTTTAAGTGTGTCAAAATTTTTTTTACCTCCTATGTTATCTTGAACTTAAATGTCATTTTTAAATTCTTTTTGATATAACAAAAAGGGGGAGAAATGGTTTTGAAAAATTGATTTTTCAAATGAATAAGGGGGAGTTTTATTTTGATTTCATATCTTTAATCTCTTATTCACAATTTTAAAATTAAAGGGGGAGAATCCCAAATAATTTTTCAAGTTGGTTTTATTATATCAAAAAGGGGGAGATTGTAGAACTAAGGTTTTGATATAATATTTGAAAAATGTTTTGGACTAAAATAAAAAGATTTTAAAATATGTTTTTAGTCAAAACAACTTGAAAATATGTTCAAGGGATTTTAAAGCTCTGGAATGGACTTAAAAGTACATTTAAAGTAGTCAAAACCGTGTATTTTAAGTGACCGTACCGATACGGTAAGAACCGTACCGATACGCCTGATGGTTTTCAAACTACCAGAATTCCAGTAGCTAAAACCCGTACCGATATGCTTAGTCGTATCGAAGCGGTGTGCTTTGAAATAGCCAAAATACATGATTTTAAAGGAAAGTTTCGAAACCTTAAACAAGGTATCGAAACTTATCTGGGCAGTAGCCTCTGTTTTTTTGAAACCTAAGCAAAGGTTTCGAAACCTTTATAAGGTTTCGAAACTTTGGCTCAAAGGTTTCGAAACCTTATAAAGGTTTCGAAACTTTAGCCCTGTAACGGCTACAAACGGCTATAAAACGGCTAGTTTTTCTAAACCCCTCTTAAGGTTTCGAAACCTCTTCAAAGTTTCGAAACTATTGTGCAGGTGAGCATTTAATGCTCAACCTAAACGGCTATAAACGGCTCCAAAACATCCCCAACGGCCATAAACGGCTACAAACTCAATTTGGAGTATAAAATGGACCTCCAAGCATCAAGATCAACAAGAGCTTCAATTGTTACAACATTATGAGTGAAAAACCTTGTCTAGTGCTTAATTGTTCATTCTTTGCTTAGACAACACTTGTGAGCTTACATTGTTAAATTTGCTCAAGTGTTTAGGTTTTTGGGTGAGAGCTTAATTGTGCAAACAAACGCCTATTGAGAGGTTTTAAGTTTGTTTTGTTTATCTCTTGTAAGAGAGGGGTTCCTTCAAGCTTTGGGTAGAAAGCTTCGAGGGTTTTGATCAAGGCTTTGGGTAGAAGCTTGATCGTTGTAAAGGGTTTCCTCCTGAGCCTAGAAAAGGGGACGAATCAATTAGTGAATTGGTTGTGAAATCCTTAGTAGGAAGCTAAGGTAGTGGATGTAGACTCGGTTGAGGAGTTGAACCACTATAAATCATCGTGTCTTTATTCTTTCTAGCTTCCTAAACCCTTCCACCCAAAAATTCACCTCTCCACCACTTGGCGAGCAAGAACGGTTGATTGATTCGAGCACCGAAAAACCCAACAGTCCTCTCTTCGAAAATCCGGATTCACATATTTGGATGGTTATTGGCAAAGAATTGATCGAGAAGCGATTCCTCCTCCCGTTGCTCCTCCACCTCAAGTTCAAATGGAAAATCAAGATGCTCTCACGGTTTTTCTTACCGAGCGTTTCAATGCCTTGAATTCTCGTTTTGACACTATGGATACTCGTATTTCTTCGGGCTTTGAAACTATGGGAAATCGATTGAAGAACGTCGAGGATCGTCTTCAATCCCTTGAGACTTCCAATGCCAACCTTGATCTTTCATTTTCTACTCTTTATGGAGAATGGACAAAATATCACCGTTCTCAAGCCAAGAACGATGATGATGATGAGGATGATGATGACGAGGCCTAGGATACTCATATCATATCATATTATATTATCTATGCATTTAGGATTGAGTTTGCTTCTTTATGTTTTCTCATGTTTTAGGAACCTATGCTTATGATCTTTTATTTTGGGATTTAATTATGAACTTATTGTTTATGCTTTGAATATTTTGATGATATTAATTATGATTACTTATTGGTACTAATCTTCTTCATGAGCTTTCTTTGTTTCTTTTTGATATAACTAAAAGGGGGAGAAGAAATTTAAGAGAATTGCCATGCCATGCCATGCCACCAAAAATTTTCAAATTTTTAAATTTGTCTTAAGGTTTTGATCCTTGATTTCAAAAGTCACAAGTTTTAAATTTCAAAACCTATCTTAAATTAAGGGGGAGTTAGAATATCTTCAAAACTTTCAAAATGCTTAAAAATTCTAACTTTGGTTTTGTTATATCAAAAAGGGGGAGATTGTGAAACATATGCTTTAATTTTGATATAACTAAAAACCTAAGGACTAAAATGAAAATATCAAAACAAATTTTAAAGTCCTTAAAATTTCCTATATCTTGTTAAAGATCACTTCATAGCTAAAACCAAAGACTTACAAAATATTTTTTAAGTATTTCAAAGTCAAAACAGGGATTTTTCAAGCCCCGTTTCGAAACGGCCCAAGGCGTTTCGAAACACTTTCAGTTCGATGTGCACCTGTTCCGAAACACGTATCGGAACGGGTCAAGGCGTTTCGAAACGACATGACTCGTTTCGAAACTGTTCTTCATTTAAACGAACAAGGGCAACGGTCTTTAAACTGAAATTTGAAAATAAACAGGGCGTTCCGAAACGGGCTAAGGCCGTTTCGAAACACCCCTTTGACAGTGGCAAACATGTTCCGAAACGGGCTAAGGCCGTTTCGAAACACCCCTTTGGCAGTGGCAAAACCGTTCCGAAACGGCCCCTAGGCGTTTCGAAACGGGCTCTCGTAGACGCTCCAACGGCTATATTATTTGAAATCCGTTCCGAAACAGGTGACCCCGTTCCGAAACGGTAGGCGTCTGGGAGCTGAAAAGTTGTGAGAAAAACACCCCAACGGCTCTAATCTTTAGCCCATCACCCACAACGGTTGGAAATCATCAAGAGGCTATAAATAGACCCCAAGAAGCTCCAGCAATCAATAATTAAGCTTCAAATATACATCTTATCATCAAATACAAGCATTTGTGTTCAAATCCCATTTTTATCTAGAAACCCCAATTGTATCCTTCATTTACATTTTGTTCAATTGGGTTGAGTGCTTGATATTGGGCTATCATTTGTATTGAGAGATACTTTATTAGCCACCAAATTTCTTTGTTCTATTGTGTGAGGATTGGGTTAATTTTTTGGTAGAAAAATTAACCGAAATTGTAAAGGTTGCCTCCTTGTCCTGGAAAAAGGGGACGAACAATTTAGTGGAAATTGTTGGAAATCCTTGGTGAGACTAAGGTAGTGGATGTAGAGTTCGGTTGGTGAACTTGAACCACTCTAAATTCCCGTGTCAATATTTTTAAGTTGCAATTTCCGTTACAAAATCGTTAAAATTCCAATTCACCCCCCCTCTTGGTTATTATCATTCGTGTGATCCACTCAACAATTATTTTGAGTCAACAATCACCGGCAAAATGTCACTGAAAGATTTAATACAGTTGACAACAATCGAGGTTAGTAAAAATACCGACAAACAAATTGCGGCCATGGAATGTCGAATCCCATCACCGTCAGCTAATGAAACGCACTACGTTATGAAGCTTACGAACGAAACAGACGTTCGTAACATGTATGACCGGCTCAATGCCGTCGGAGCTAGAGACGTCGATTTCAATGTTAAGTTTGTCAACGCCGGTGAAGGTAGTATGTCTGCACCCGTAGAACATGCTCCGAACACTGAACACGCACCGTCTTCACCAGATGTTGATGCGGCTGTGGAGGAGCTGCAACTTTTTATGTACAGGCGTAGACAAAGAAAACAACAGATGATCGAAGAACTAAACCTAAGTTCAGACGTGTCCACTAACTACGATGATTCAGATTAACCATTAACTTATGAAATGATCTTCCAATTATGTTATATGATGTCTTATTTCATCATTTACGAATGTTAAACGGACTTCAAGTTATGGAAAATTACTAGTACTCATTTACATTATAGGCACCAGTAGTATTCAATTACAATACTACAATTGTCTCAAATTCTCGAACATGTTCTCAATTACACAAACAAACAAATTGTGAATAGTACGGTTATTATAACTTCTGACGGAGTGTTTAAAAAAAAGCGTTTAAAGTGACATCGCGTTCTATAGCACGCGATATCTCTAGAACATCGCGTTCTATAGAACGCGAGGTACGTATATCGCGTTCTATAGAACGCGAGGTACTGGTTCTCCCATCAAATCTATCCCTTACTTGTCGAAAGTAAGGGGACTGCCTCCCAGGCACACACACGCCATTCCTGCCTCCCATCAAATCTATCCCTTACCTGCTTATCGGTTTTAGGTAATGGACAAGCAAAGTAACGTCTCTGAACCATTAATTGCCTTACACAACCAGATTCTCCTGGATTGCAAGGGCCAATAATTTTGCCTATATATGAACCCTAACCATAAAACGAAAATATAAGTTTCAATTGGCAATCAATTCCTAGAATTTTCTAAGTATCAAAATTTCAAAAGTCTTTCAAAATATTCAAATGGCCGGACGAGGCGTTACTACGAAAGTTTACTACGATGGGCAGATATTCGAGGGTACCGAACTCGGCGTCCTTTTTTACTGCGAAGATCCGGTAACGATAAAGCTTCCGAGGATATTATCGTTCAAGAAGTTGGTCAACGAACTGGAGGCAAAAGTTCCTCATTTCAATAATCATCGTTTGTCCGACGTGAAGTATCGGGTGCCAATATCTATAGACCATTTACGGTACACTGTATGCCAAATTGCGGCAAATGCTGATGTGCAAATGATGATGGAAGCCCACTTCGAGTATTCAATCGGGGGGCCCCTCGAGCTGTATGTATCGTTCTCCGAGTCTCATCCAGTTGTCGAAATACCAAGCTGGGGCCGGGCGAATTTCGACTTCGATCCGAATGCCAACGTTGATAGCCCGACCGCAGGTCTACGACGTGATTTTGGCCTACTCTGTCGAGACAACGAAGTTGGTGCATCGTCATCTGCTCCTCCAATGTAGTCCTGCGTAGCTAGTATCGGGTTCGACCTCAACCAACCCCCAAACGATGAATTCGATGCACCAACAAATGCATCGTACAGTCCATACGATCCATACAATCCATACAATCCATACAATCCTTATAGTTTTGGGGGGGAAGGAACGTCGGCTCCTTACGTTACGCACGACCATGAAGCATCATATGGTCGGCACTCAATGTATGTCTCTGGCACCGACTACGGTCAACCATCTATGGGGAGACATTCTTCTTTTGGGGGTGAGGGAGCGTCGTCATCTTACGCTATGCACGACCATGATTCATCATATGGACGACACTCAACGTATGTCCCTAGCACGGAGTACGTTCAACCATCAATGGGAATACATTCTTCTTATGGTGATCTTGATTTTGGTCTTGGAAATGAGGTTCCTGAGCGATCTCGTGAGAGGTCTCCCGCTCCTCGACCCCAATCCTCGCCTCAAAGGGTAGTGATTCCAGAAGCTCTACTATTCCAGCTCCCGGAGGATGCTTCTGACGAAGAACCGATTAGAGAACCCGGGCCAGACGGAGACGAGCTGAGGCCATTCTATCCCGAACCAGAAGACTTGACAGAGTTACCAGAAGACCCAGAAGACAATGTCGTTCCACCACCAGATTTGGACGAAGAACCGACTGCCACCAACTTTCCTGTAGACGCAAGACCAATTTCTATGTTCCAGCCACCATCCCACTTCACAACGGTTGATATGGATGCAATGGACGTCCCTGATTTTCCCCATGACGACACAATAGATGGCCGAGTCCACCGTTCTGATGGTGAACTAAGAATTGGTATGGCGTTCGCGAACAAGGAAATTGCGGTGGCGGCAGTTAAGCAGTACAACCTTCGTCATAATGTTGAGACGACGGTGAAGAAAACCCAAGCCAAATACTACAAGGCTCAGTGCGTCCAAAAGGATCAAGGCTGTAAATGGAAAATCCGTATATCAGACTTGAAGAGGGCAGGCAACCGTTGGAAAATAACAAAACTTGAGGGGCCTCATACATGCACCGTTGCTAGCCTCAACCAGGATCACAAGAACCTGGATGCAAAGTACCTCGCGGACATCTTTTCCACACTGGTGAAAACAAATCCCACTGTGTCGGTCCCCACATGTCAGGCTGCAGCTCTAGCTGTCACCGGCTTCCGTCCAGGTTATTTGAAAGCATGGTATGCAAAGAAAAAGGCCAAAGAGGAATTGTATGGCCGATGGGAGGAATCTTACATAGAGTTGCGCCCGTGGCTTAATCTCCTGCAGAAACACATCCCCAGAATGGTTGTCAAACTTGATACGGTTCTGGCATACGAAAATGATCGTGTCGTCCGAGGTGTTTGTCAATTCCACCGGTTATTTTGGACTTTCCCCCAGTGCATCAACGCATTCAAGCACTGCAAACCGATGGTCCAAATCGACGGCACATGGTTGTACGGAAAATATACACAGATCCTACTTCTAGCTATAGCACAGGACGACAATCGCAAATGCGTTCCTGTTGCATTCGCAATCGTCCCGAAGGAGGATTTGGAGTCTTGGACGTTCTTCCTTACGAACCTACGAAAATATGTCCTTGATCCTGTAATACGAAGAAGAAGGGATGAAGGGGTGTGTGTTATTTCTGACAGAGGCACAGCGCTGCTGTGGGTGATACAAAATTTGGGTGATTATTGGAAGCCTCCATACATTCACCACCGTTTTTTCTTGCGGCACATAGCCGCAAACTACCTACTGAAATACAAGAATCGTGATGAACGTCAAATGGTGCTCGATATGGGTACGTCATTTATGTTATTTTCATTTACTATATTACTTGTTACTCGCTTCAATTTACGACTTTTTTTCATGTGTTTTTCGACCATAACTATTCAACTGTCATCCCGTAGGCAACTCGCACAACAAACAAGAGGTGGCTGAACTGCTCGAGGAACTGAGAGCGAGAAACAAAAAGGGCGCTGAATATCTTGAAAATATCCCAAAGGAAAAATGGCTTCGATCGTATGACGAGGGTAAACGTTATGGTCACATGACAACGAACTTGGCTGAGGCAGTGAACTCATCACTGAAGGGAGTTCGGCAGTTGCCTATCACTTCCATTGTCAAAGCGACCTATTATCGTTTAGCTACCCTTTTTGCAACCTTGGGCAAGCAAGCAACTGAGTACATGGCAGGTGGACACATAGTCCATCCAGATTTCCGCTCAAGACTGCATATTCAAGTGGCCCAATCAAGACAGGTGCAAGCAACTCTTTTCTCGCGAGAAGGACACTTGTTTCGTGTTGCGGAATTTTCCAGGCGGTTAGAAGGCATTCAACACAACGCTTACGTTGTAGATCTGAGGGAAAAAACCTGCGAGTGCAGAATATTCCAAACTTTCAAATACCCGTGCGCACACGCCATTGCTGCTTGCACTAACCAACGAATAGAATACATGCGTATGGTTGATCCGGTATACTTACTCAAAACGGTGCTTAAAGTTTACGAAAAAGAGTTTCCTCCAATCGGAAATGAGGTTGATCCAAATGCTGTGGACACTGAACCGATCATACGCCCAGATCCAGCACTACTACGAGCCAAAGGACGTCCACCTTCTACAAGAATATATTGTGCCGAGGATTTGGTCGAACATCGAGAGAAAACCGGACAAAAGAAGCATTGTTCTATATGTCGAAATCTTGGGCACACAGCTCCTAAGTGTCCTAATCGCTCAGCCCCTCGTATTAATTAATTATTTTTAATTTGTATATGCGAGTTCGCACATGACAATCTAATCAATAAAGTCAATTTACATCTATTTATACAGTTCGCCATCTTATATTTTCAATCATTCAAAAAAATATGTTATGATACTGTTTTCAAAGCAACTATAAGTCAGTGTACAATGGACGAAAATTGACCGTGTCAGTGTCATACGATACAGAATTTCCAGTACTACAACCTCATACTCGATGTTACCTAAAAATTTAAAATTTATACGTATGAAATTCTGCTCGAACAATAGAAAATCGACATTAGTTGAAATAAAACTTCAATCAAAAAAAGTATGCTAGCATAGGGTTTTCGAAGCCATTTTAAACCATTGTAGAATGGACGGAAATTAACCATGTTGGTATCATACGATAGAAAATTTACAGTACTACAACCCCAAACTCGATGATCGCTAAAAATATACCATTTACACGCTCGAAATTGGGTTCGAACAGGCCTACTTACGCATGTTTTTTCTTGTGGATATGGTTGGAAATGCACAGACCTCGCGTCCTACAGAACGCGAGGTCAGTCCGATATAGTCTAGCCGCCTTTTCAATTTCTCGTGGACCTCGCGTTCTGCAGAACGCGAGGTACTGTTAAACCGTTAAGCCGAACTGCAACACCACATCGACTGAAATCGCGTTATGCAGAACGCGATAACGTACCTCGCGTCCTACACAACGCGAGGTCTGCCGACCTGGCAAGAAAGGGGGTCATTTTGCCAAATAAATGTTTTTGGGAGCCATTTTTAAAGATAATAATTTAAAAGGGGTTTTCACCCAAAATTGCCTACCCTTCGGCCTTTACCAAAGTGGCTCAACCATGGTAACTTAGAGCTCTGTTGTCAGTTTGTGATGGTGGGCATAAGTTGTTCATGAGAAAGGAGAATAGCAGCTGCGTGGGAGAGTGAAAAAGGCCAGACTATCAAATTCCATCCATTTATGAAGAAAGGAGCGGTGAATTTTGCAGTAGTGGTCCAATGCCATTGCAGACTGCAGTGAGCACCAATGATATTTGAAGTTGAGGGTTCAAACACAAATTGCACCATCTTTCTTTCATGCAGAAATATCTTTACTTTAGCTTTTCCTGCTCCCCATTCGTTCTATGACTGCCTGCAAAATGTAACAAGACTAACCTGAGTGTTATAGATTCCAAGCCATCAAACATTGACATTGTGTTTAGTACCCTAAGAGCTTCAAGCAAAAAGCAAAAAAGTTTGCATTTTTCTCTAGACCTTTAAATCTTTAATTACTATTCATGCTGATGGTTTATGTGGGTGATATTTATTAGAGATGTAGCTCTCTCTTTCTTCCCAATTCATTATCTTGTTTCTTTTTATGTTTGGTCATTTTTTTTATCATCATTATCCTTTGATTTTTTTAAGATTATTGGCCTTGGAATTTTCATAGTTTTGCAGTAATTTAACAAAATGCCCTCAATCGTGATAGAAGAAATGTACAAAGAGGAGTTTGCAGATTCTCCACAAGACTTCATTAGCTAGAAGTTGCATGGGAAGGAAAGGTGTCATTATATATGTATTCTCCTTTCTCATGAACAACTCATGCCCACAATCAGAAAATGATTACTATGGGGTCTGAGAACACAGCTCCAAGTTACCATGGTTAAGCCGCTTTGGTAAAAGCTGAAGGTATGGTTTTTCTGAGAAAATAGCGAGAAAAGGATAAAAAAAAGTTACAGAGATTTGGGGAAGAAGGAGAAGAAAGAGAAGGCTCACGTGGTTTAATCAGTAGTGGGACCTATAAAGTCTATTATTTATTGAAAAATATTAACGGGCCAAGTCAGTATTATCTGCCATAAAATAACGGGAATGATTAAAATGAAAGCGGACTAAAAGTTAGATGACCCCAATAAAATTTTTAAGAGTTCGGTGACCAAAATAAATGTGCTTTAAAAGTTCGCGGACCATTGGTGTACTTTACCCTTATTTATTATACAAGTTTTTATTAATCTATGTATTTATGAAAGTTAAGTATTTAGTTTTTGTATTTTAAGTCGATACTTTAGAGTTTTATATTTTTTTCAAATTCTAAAAAAATTCGGTTCTTAATCAAATGGAACTTGTTAAATATGTTAAGTTCTGCTATTAGTTCCTGTAAAATGCGTAAACTGTAGGTTGTGTTATTGTTGTCTGATTCGATCATTTTAAATACTCATGATTCAGTCATATCGTCCTAGTATTGTTTAAGTCGGAGAAAAATCTTAAATTCAAAAAGGTAAAGTACACCAATGGTCATCGATTTTTTAGGGCGGGTTCATTTTAGTCACTGAACTTTTAAAAATTTTATTGGGGTCACTCAACTTTTATATTTTTTTCATTTTGTTCCCTTAACTTTTACTTCGGTTTCATTTTGGTCCCTCCCGTTACCTTCCATTAGAAAATGCTGACGTGGCCCATTAGTTTTCATTTTCTTCAAGGATAAACTATATAAATGGTCACCGAACTTTTAAAATGCTTTTATTTTGGTCACCAAAATTTTAAGGGTCAACTACTGGAATAGTCACTTATGTTTCTGTAGAACTAATGTTTTGATATAATAATTGAAAAATGTTTTGGACTAAGTTGAAAAGAATTTAAAACTTGTCTTTAAGTCCAACAACTTGAATTTATGTTTGAGGCATCTTAAAAGGTTTTTGACAAAGTTTTCCATGCTTTAAAATAGCCAAACTTGAATTCTCAGGTTGCCCGTACCGATACGGTGTAATCCGTATCAATACCTTTTTTGCCCAGGTTTGGTTACTGCCAAAACCCGTATCGAAATAGGCTTTGCCGTTTCGATACGGCGAGGGATCGTTTCGAAAAGCCTGTTTTGATACGGTGAGGGATCGTTTCGATACGCCTGGTAAGCGTGCTGATCCCCATTTTAACAACCCCAACGGCTACTTTCCCAACGGTCTTTTAAATATCACACCGTACCGATACGCCCTCAAGCGTATCGATGCGCTTAGGCTGGCAAGAGCCCAACGGCTAGTTTCTGATGAAGGTCGTACCGATACGGGTCCACGCGTATCGATACAGAAGGCTGCAGAACAACATTAAAGATGGGAAATAAAGTCTCCAACGGCTCCAATTCAACCCCAACGGCTACAAACTCAAAGAGGAGTATAATAGGGACCTCCAAGCATCTAGTAACGGTTAATGCTTCAATTGTAACACAACATATGATCAAGAAATTGTCTTAGTGCTTAAGTGTCAATTTATTGTATAGACAAACACTAGTGAGCCAAAATTGTTAGATTTGCTCAAGTGTTTTAGGATTGGGTGAGAGCTTTATTGTGCAAACAAATACCTATTAGAGGAATTTGAGTTTGCGTATTTTTATCTCTTGTAAAGAGGGTTTGATCAAGGCTTTGGGTAGAAAGCTTGATCGGTTTGTAAGGGTTTCCTCCTAAGCCTAGAAAAGGGGACGAATCAATAGTGGATTGATTGGAAATCCTTAGTGGGAAGCTAAGGTAGTGGATGTAGACCTTGGTTAGAAGGTTGAACCACTATAAATTATCTTGTCTTTATCAATTTTAGCTTCCACACCTCTTACACCCAAAATTCCACTTTTCCACCTCTTTGCGAGCAAGAACGGTTGAAGGAATCGAGCACCGAAAAACCCAACAATTGGTATCAGAGCTTGGCTCAATTGAAGAGGATTAACATCCTATTGAGAAGATCCGGCAAGCTCGATCATCATTTCAATCAACTGGCTCAATGGCGTAATCCATCGACAAACCGCCCTTCTTCGACGGAACTCATTATGCCCATTGGAAGACAAGGATGAAATTTTTCATAAAGTCCAAGAACTACAAGCTTTGGAATATAGTAGAAGATGGTCCGTTCGTGCCACAAGGAAGCAAGGCGGAGTGGAGTGCCGAAGATCGCAAGAAGATGGAGCTTAATTGCAAAGCCTTGCACATCCTCTTTTGTACATTTGGCCCAAACATCTATGAGAAGATGTCTTCTTGTGAGAGTGCTAAGGAGGTATGGGACAAGCTTGAAGTCACATACGGAGAAACTGACGAAGTAAAGGAGACCAAGATCGGCCTCCCCAACCTAGCGTATGAAAACTTCAAGATGGATCTGGAAGAGAACATCGAGAAGATGTTTGATAGGTTCTCCACTATCACCAATGGTCTCAAAGGTTATGGAGAAGCCATCCCAGAAGAGAAACTTGTCCGAAAGCTCGTCTACTCACTTCCTGAGTCATGGGACTCAAAGAGGACCACCATCATCGAAGCTAAGAATTTGAAGACCTTGAAGCTTGATGAACTCATGGGGTCACTTCTCACTCATCAAATAATGAAGAAAAACAAAGAAGATGAGAAGAAGAGGGAAGAAATTAGAGCTTTGGGGGAGAAGAAGCTCAAAGGGCTTGACATCAACACAAATGTCATTGCTCTCAAATCCTCCACTTGCCACCATGTAGATTCAAGTGAAGAGGAGGATGAAGAATAAGAGATAGTTCATCTCTTCAAGAAGTGTGCCCCTTTCATGAAGAAAGCCTTTAAAGAGCTTGAATGAGAATCCATGAAAAAGAAGAGGGCAAGCACTTCAAGCCATAAAAAGAAGGCATATGTGGCTACTTGGAGTGATGAAGACTCCACCGACGATGAACAAGCCAACCTTTTCCTTATGGTCATCGAAGAAGATTCAAGGGTAACTTCTAATTCATCTACTTCATGTTCATATTCTTTTGATGAATTACAAGATGCCTATGATGATTTGGTTTTAGAGTTTAAAAATCACATTTTGAAAAACAATAAAATGATTTCAAAGTTGAAAACTCAAAATGATTTGATTTCTAAAACCAAACTTGAACTTGAAGCAAAACTCGAAGAGTTTGAACAAAAATGTTTTGATTTACAAAATTTGCTTCATAAAGTTCAAGAAGAAAAAGATTTGATTTCCAAAGAGCTTGAAAAGAAAAATAATTTTGGAAAATCAAACTTTTATGTAAGACAATCTAGTCACCCTAGATTTATAAATGGTAAATGTTTTAGAAGTATTTGGGTCCCAAAAGAACTAATTACTTCAACTACAAAGGATGAAATTGAAAAATGGATTCCTAAGGGGACTAAATTTTGTGCCACTAACGTCTATGGATCCAAAGCAAATTGGATACCAAAAATTACTTAATTGTCTTTTGCTAGGTGTGATGGAGAGTGATCAACAAGTCAAACATTGATGGGGAGCTCCATGCACACAAGGAAGAACACTTGAAGAAGGAAGGCTTCACATCCTCCCTTGGATTCAAGTGTGGTAAAAAAATCTAGTTGCCTTTTGCTTTTACTTGATTTATTGTTTATTAATTTCAACCAGATGATCATATATGTTGGACTAACATTTTGAAGATGCTTTGAGTAAGGGGGAGCCATTTTAAAACCAAAATTCTTAATTTTGTCATTTTTAACCTCTATTGTTATTTTGAGCTTAAAAGTATTTTAAATTCTTTTTGATATAACAAAAAAAAGGGAGAAATGGTTTGAAAAATTAAATTTTCAAATGAATAAGGGGGAGCTTTAATTGATTTCAAATCTTAATTCTCTTATTCCAAATTTATTTCACAAAGGGGAAAAATCTCAAACAATTTTTCAAGTTAGTTTTATTATATCCAAAAGGGGGAGATTGTAGAACTAATGTTTTGATATAATAATTGAAAAATGTTTTGGACTAAGTTGAACAGAATTTAAAACTTGTCTTTAAGTCAAAACAACTTGAGTTTATGTTTGAGGCATCTTAAAAGGTTTTTAGCAAAGTTTTTCATGCTTTAAAATAGCCAAACTTGAATTTTCAGGTTGCCCGTATCGATACGGTGTAACCTGCATCGATACCTTTTTGCCCAGGTTTGGTTACTGTCAAAACCCGTATCGAAATAGGCTTTGCTGTTTCGATACGATGAGGGATCGTTTCAAAAAGCCTATTTCGATACGGTGAGGGATCGTTTCGATACGCCTGGTAAGCGTACCGATCCCCATTTTAACAACCCCAACGGCTACTTTCCCAACGGTCTTTTAAATATCACATCGTACCGATACGCCCTCAAGCGTATCGATACGCTTAGGCTGGCAAGAGCCCAACGGCTAGTTTCTGATGAAGGTCGTACCGATACGGGTCCGCGCGTATCGATACGGAAAGCTGCAGAACAACATTAAAGATGGGAAATAAAGTCTCTAACGGATCCAATTCAACCCCAACGGCTAGTAACAGCTACAAACTCAAAGAGGAGTATAAAAGGGACCTTCAAGCATCTAGTAATGGTTAATGCTTCAATTGTAACATAACATATGATCAAGAAATTGTCTTAGTGCTTAAGTGTCAATTTATTGTATAGACAAACACTAGTGAGCCAAAATTGTTAGATTTGCTCAAGTGTTTTAGGATTGGGTGAGAGCTTTATTGTGCAAACAAATACCTATTAGAGGAATTTGAGTATGCGTATTTTTATCTCTTGTAAAGAGGGTTTGATCAAGGCTTTGGGTAGAAAGCTTGATCGGTTTGTAAGGGTTTCCTCCTAAGCCTAGAAAAGGGGACGAATCAATAGTGGATTGATTGGAAATCCTTAGTGGGAAGCTAAGGTAGTGGATATAGACCTTGGTTAGAAGGTTAAACCACTATAAATCATCTTGTCCTTATCAATTTTAGCTTCCACACCTCTTACACCCAAAATTCCACTTCTCCACCTCTTGGCGAGCAAGAACGGTTGAAGGAATCGAGCACCGAAAAATCCAACAGTTTCTTCCCAGTACAGAGTTGGTCACCGATTTTGAAAAACGACCAATAAGGTCACTTACATTTTCGAGGCGTAAACTTTTGGTCACTCAGTCGTTTGTTGCCGTTAAACATTGACGAATTGCTAACCTGGCAGCGAAAAAATAAGGGTGAACTACTGCAATAGCCACTAAAGTTTATCCCATGTACATTTCTGCTCCTCAATTTTTAAAAAAATAAACATTATGGTCATTACTGAAAAGGTTTCTTTAAAATTTCACCCTTGAATTTTTAAAAATTCATTTTCAACCCTAAAACTTTACAATCAATTAGTACAATAATATTATAAAGGCTTAAATGAAAAATAGACGCCTAAAGAGTACCCTTTTTAAATTTTAGGTGCCCAAATTGCTCCTATTTAATAACTAAACTTTCAAATTGCTCATATTTTTTTCACTCCGAGTTATTTTATTATAATTATAACATGACATGTCATTTTATTATTATTGTTAAATAAAAAATAATTTAAAAATAAAACAAAACCATTTTTATTATTATTAAATTTAAAATATTTTAAAAATATTACTTTTTAAAATAATTTAGGTGTCTAAAGTATTTCTTTTGTAAAAATAGGTTCCAAAAGTTTCGATAGTTAAAATTTTAGGTGCCCGACTATTAAATGGGTGTTAAAAAAAAATTGTCAACCAATCGGTGCTTGACACGTGGCATTAATTTTTTAATGGAGAATACTCAAATTTTTATAAAATCTCTAAATTTTACAATGTAACCCCCTCGTCCCGGTCTAGCCGACAGACCGGTCTGAACGGGTTACACGGGGAAAACTGAAGCGAAACCCGCTAAGGCCTCACTCCGATTAGCAACCCTATTTTTTATTCCTTTACTTATCTTTTCTAGATGCCTTTATTAAATCCTTTGTGACAGGACACACAACGAACATACACAGATACAAATCCCACAAGACATGCAATTTAAACAGCCTATTTTAACTTTTATAACAGGCTGTATCGATACGCTAGATGACCGTATCGATACGCCTGGACCTGATCAACGCCCTAAAGTCAACCCAGGGAGACCGTATCGGTAGATAGCAAGACCGTACCGATACGCCCTCAACGGTCAACTTCTCTCGGTCAAACTACAAGGACCGTATCGATACCCTTAGGACTCGTACCGATATGCCAAAATCTCGCCAATTTCTCAGATTTCCAGAGAGCCTTTGGTGTATCGATACACCCTCGTGTATCGGCACGCTCTGCCCAAAATGAGCTCCAAACCAAGGACCGTATCAGTACAACCCTTGAGCATACCGATACGCCCTGCACTGCAAGTCTCATTTTAGCAGCTAAAAACACAAGGACTCAACTCTAGATGCATTTATCGACTCGACTAGCAACCTACCAACTCACATACATCACTAAGCAACTATAGATAAACATATGGAGCGGTCTAAACATACAACGAAGCAACAAACACCAATTAAGCATACATAGAGGAAACTAGCAAACAAACATGCTTAACAAACCAACAAAAGAGTTAAAGGCCATAACAAACATACTCTCAAACCACAAGAAACATGAAACAACAAACATACACATAACCTAGAGGCATTTCAACCTACCACAAGCATGATCAACCATAGAGCATACATATGATTCAAGGCAAGCAAAAGACATACATTTAGATCCTTCCAACACATGCCAAAACATCAAACCATCAACCATGATATATATATAAGGCAATAAAGCATGCTTAACAAAACCCTTTAGCTAAAAGAAACATACGTTCACCTAAGCAATGCACAATCAAGGTTTACATGCCTTCAACAAAAATATAAGCATTCATAAGACATGGTTAAAAACCTTCAAATACAAAATACTTAGGCATCAACATAAACATGGTTTACAAATCCATCAACACATAGCATTAACAACATAAAGCCAACACAAAGGAGTCTAGATACACGCTCCTAAAACACGTAGCATTTCCCATTGCTAAACTACTACATTATTTACTAAACCATACTTGAGCAACTACCACACGCTTGGACGCCCTTTCCATGCTCCTTGCTAACTTCCCGCTAATGATCTGCATTGTCAAAAAAGGAGAGCGTAAGCATAAAGCTTAGTGAGCAGAGCTCTAAAAACACATCAACAATGCAGTTTTCAAAACATAAATCTTAGTTGAAAAGCAAACCATTTTAAAGTACGAAAGGAGACACAATCATCACAATTACATGGTATGCACATGCATAACCAAAACATGGTGGGACCACACATCACCGTTCGACTAGTAGTTTTCCGATGGGACCACACATCACCGTACTCTTCTACTAGTCACTATCGGTGAGACCACACATCACCGTAGTCTTCTACTAGTCACTACTGGCGGGACCACACATCACCGTAGTAACGACAACCATCACGTGAGGTTCGACACCAACAAGACTACACAACAACATTAAACATAGAGTAAAAGCAACCCACACTTCACGCCATATCAAAACAATCACACACACATTAACACTTAATGAACAAGGTGAAATAACAACTTACACTTGGGTTTAGACTAGCCCCTTAAGGCTCCACCCAAACCCCCAAGAAACCTCTTTGAACATATTTAAACCTCAAAACAGTTTCCACTCAGCATTCGCACACCAATGCAAACTACAGAGTCGTTTCAAGCTTCCGAACTTCCCGCGACCGCGTCCGAAGCACCCAAGGCCAAATCCGCTATTTCTAACCAATAAAAAACAATGTATTAACCTCTTAATCAACCACAAATTTGCTGTTATACATCAACTCACAATTTCATAATATTTTCTCAACAATTCAAAGTCGAAATCCTCCCAAATATTCTCATTTTCGTAATCAAACAAAACCCAACCATTACCCCTCAATTTAAACACTTAAACACTCCAAAACATGTCCAAAACATCACCCGAAGGCTGTACAACCATCAGCCATTCATTCCCCCATATAAACACCTTAAAAACTCTTATTTTCCACTTGTAGAAATCACCTACAATAGTAGTTTCGGGAATCCAATCAAACCAGCACTATCACCACTCAAAAATCATCAAATAACAACTAGAAACACCTATCCAAGGTCCACATACCTCCATCCCTCTTTTTACCACAAAATCAAGCCAAAATCACTTATTTCACTTCTAAAATCCACCCCTAAGACTAGTTTTAGGTGTACTATAATTAAGCAACCTTTTAACATGTTATGACTTCAAAATAAACTTTAAAAACACCCCAAAACACTGCCCTAAAAGACCCATGCGGGATTTCACCCAAAATCCCCACTTTTCATAAATCTTGAAATTTCAAGGTTGAGAATTAATGGGCTTTGCAAAACCAACTTTAATTTAAGTAAAAACAAGGAAAAGAAAAAAAAGGATTTACCTTCAAAAGTCTTCAATGGAGGAAAGGAGATGAAAATGAGAGAATAAGGTTTTTGGAAGAAGATGTGTGGTTTTGATTTTCAAAACCCTCTTAAAATTTCCATTAATGGCGTTATCGTAAACAATGAGAATTTTTATAAAAATCAGCTCTTTAATTTAAATTTAACCCGAAACTAATCCTAGATCAACACCAATAACTCCCGGGACCTAAAACCGGGGTGTTACAACTCTCCCCCACTTAAGGAATTCCGTCCTCGAAATTACCTGACGGAAAGTGATATGGAAACCGTTTCTCTATATCTTCCTTTCTCTACCCCAAGTGGCTTCTTCCACACCTCTGTGTCGCTACTTAACCCTGACAAGCTCGATAGTTCTCCCACGCAATACTGAAGGTCAATAATGCACATCTCAACATGTCCTCTAATATTTGAATATCTCTCTCCGACTGATCATAGGACTGATGACGATACGATGTACTGAAATTCAGACGGGTACCCAAAGAACTATGCAGACATTCCCAAAATCTAGATGTAACCCTCGAATTTCTACCTGACACAATCGACTTCGACACACCACGCAATCTCACAATCTCACTGATGTACAAATCGGCCAACTTATCTAGAGTGTAGGTCGTATGAACGGCTATGAAATGAGCATACTTTGTGAAACGGCCAACAATCACCCAAACTGAATTCTTCTTAGAAGAAGTCAAAGGCAAACCTGATACGAAGTCCATCGTAATACTTTCTCACTTTCATCCTGAAATTCTCAACGGTTGTAACAAACCAGACGAAAACTGATGTTCTGCCTTAACACACTGACAAACCATGCACTTGCTCACAAAATCGGCAACATCTCCTTTCAGACCAACCCAATAGTACTCATCTTTCAACCCACGATACATCTTTGTACTACCGGGATGCATAGCAAACGGGCTGTTGTGTGCTTCGGTTAAGATCGTACATCTCAAATCACTGTCATCTGGCACAACTATTCTATCTCTAAAACACAAGACCCCATCAACACTGAAACTGTAGTCCGATGGTCTACCCTCGGCTAAATCTTGCACGTGAGGTGCCAAAGATCTATCTAACAACTGCTTCTCTCTAATCAACTGACCTAAAGTAGGTCTAACCTGAAGCTCGGCCACTAGATCGCCATCACTGGACAAACTCAAACTAGAAAACATGGCTCTCAACTCAACGACTACCTTCCTACTCAAAGCATCTGCCACTACATTGGCTTTACCCGGATGGTACACAATCGTGAGGTCGTAGTCTTTAAGCAACTCTAGTCACCTACGCTGTCTAAGGTTCAACTCTCGTCGTGTCATTATATACTTCAGGCTCTTGTGATCCGTATACACTATGCATTTCTCACCATACAAATATTGTCTCCAATCTTCAAAGCAAACACAACTGCGGCTAGTTCTATGTCGTGTGTCGGATAATTTCGCTCGTGAGTCTTCAACTGTCTCGAGGCATAAGCCACAACTCTCCCATCTTGCATGAGTACACAACCTAATCCTACATATGAAGCATCACTGTAGATCACATAGTCCTTCCCCGACTCTGGCTGAATCAAAATCGGTGCATTGGTCAAGGCTTCTTTTAATTTCTCAAAGGCTTGCTGTCTCGCATCTGACCACTCAAACTGAACATTCTTCTGAAGTAACTTTGTCAAAGGAGCGACTATCTTCGAGAAACCATTCACAAACCTCCTATAGTATCCGGCTAGCCTAGAAAACTACGAATCTCTGTCACAGACTTCAGTTGCTTTCTCTCAACAATGGCTTCTATCTTCTTCGGATCAAATCTAATCCCATCGGCTGACACTACATGTCCTAGGAAGACTACTTCTCGGATCTAATCCCATCGCACTTACTCAACTTTGCATACTCACTCAAAATATACGAATGCGTAGATCCATAATTAATTAGAGAAAACAAACTCAATGTCTGTATCGAGAAATTACCTGCTATAACATCGATATCAATCTGAAGCCAACTCCTAGGTCTTCACTTCTTTTACCAACTCATATTAGGATCAGTCACATTGTTCTTTCTCAACAGGAACCAACTCATATGCACGCTGACCCAAACAGACAAACTGTACCTCAAACTCCGGTACGGCCATACTGCCCTAACCTAGAGCGATGAACTCTCTCATCATTCACATCTTCTAAAATCTTAGATTCATGATTACCAGCTCCAGGCCCACGCCTCGGTCTCATACTTGCCAAAAGCAATAATACAACAACAAACAAAACACGCAAACAAAAATATATGGGGTTAGCAAAGAGCAAGGGTCCAAGGTGCTCAAGTACTCGTCTACTCAAAATCTTTTTAAATAAGTAATTGTAGCAATAGGAACTCGACACTACACCTCAACACAACCATCATGCTAACACATGCTTTCAAACACCGTACTAGCAAGCAAACATCAAGCATACATGGCAAAACATTCACCGAGACATAGCAACAACATAACACATCAAACTTACCTCACTTACCTACCCGAGGTCTCAGAAACCTCAGGCTCTGATACCACCAAATGTAACCCCCTTGTCTTGGTCTAGCCGATAGACCGGTCCGAACGGGTTACACGGGGAAAACCGAAGTGAAACACGCTAAGGCCTCACTCCGATTAGCAACCCTATTTTTTATTACTTTACTTATCTTTTCTAGATGCCTTTATTAAATCCTATGTGATAGGACACGTAGAGAACATACACGGATACAAATCCCACAAGACATGCAATTTAAACAGCCTATTTTAACTTTTATAACAGGTCGTATAAATACGCTAGATGACCGTATCGATACGCCTGGACCTGATCAACGCCCTAAAGTCAACCCAGAGAGACCGTATTGGTACACAACAAGACCGTACCGATACACCCTCAACGGTCAACTTCTCTCAGTCAAACTACAAGAATCGTATCGATACCCTTATGACCCGTACCAATACGCCAAAATCTCACCAATTTCTCAGATTTCCAGTGAGCCTTTGGCGTATCGATACGCCCCCGTGTATCGGTACGCTCTGCCCAAAATGAGCCCCAAAGCAAGGACCGTATCGGTACAGCCCTTGAGAGTGCCGATACGCCCTGCACTGCAAGTCTCATTTTAGCAGCTAAAAACACAAGGACTCAACTCTAGATTCATTTATCGACTCGACTAGCAACATACCAACTCACATACATCACTAAGCAACTATAGATAAGCATATAAAACGGTCTAAACATACAACGAAGCAACAAACACCAATTAAGCATACATAGAGGAAACTAGCAAACAAACATGCTTAGCAAACCAACAAAAGGGTTAAAGGCCATAACAAACATACTCCCAAACCACAAGAAACATGAAACAACAAACATACACATAACCTAGAGGCATTCCAACCTACCACAAGTATGATCAACCATAGAGCATACATATGATTCAAGGCAAGCAAAAGACATACATTTAGATCTTTCCAACACATGCCAAAACATCAAACCATCAAACATGATATATATATAAGGCAATAAAGCATGCTTAAAAAAACCCTTTAGCCAAATGAAACATACGTTCACCTAAGCAATGCAAAATCAAGGTTTACATGCCTTCAACAAAAACATAAGCATTCATAAGACATGGTTAAAAACCTTCAAATACAAAACACTTAGGCATAAACATAAACATAGTTTACAAATCCATCAACACAAAGCATTAATAACATAAAGCCAACACAAAGGAGTCTAGATACACGCTCCTAAAACACGTAGCATTTCCCATTGCTAAACTACTACATTATTTATAAAACCATACTTGAGCAACTACCACACGCTTGGACGCCCTTTCCTTGCTCCTTGATTACTCCCCGCTAATGATCTGCATTGTCGAAAAAGAATAGCGTAAGCATAAAGCTTAGTGAGCGGAGCTCTAAAAACACATCAACAATGCAGTTTTCAAAACATAAATCTTAGTTGAAAAGAAAACCATTTTAAAGTATGAAAGGAGACACAATCATCACAATTACATGGTATGCACATGCATAACCAAAACACGGTGGGACCACACATCACCGTTCGACTAGTAGTTTTCCGATGGGACCACACATCACCGTACTCTTCTACTAGTCACTACCGGTGAGACCACACATCACCGTAGTCTTCTACTAGTCACTACCGGCGGGACCACACATCACCGTAGTAACGACAACCATCACGTGAGGTTCGACACCAACAAGACTACACAACAACATTAAACATAGAGTAAAATCAAGCCACACTTCACGCCATATCAAAACAATCACACCCACATTAACACTTAATGAACAAGGTGAAATAACAACTTACACTTGGGTTTAGACTAGCCCCTTAAGGCTCCACCCAAACCTCCAAGAAACCTCTTTGAACATATTTAAACCTCAAAACAGTTTCCACTCACCATTCGCACACCAATGCAAACTACAGAGTCGTTTCAAGCTTCCGAACTTCCCGGGACCGCGTCCGAAGCACCCAAGGCCAAATCCGCTATTTCTAACCAATCAAAAACAATGTATTAACCTCTTAATGAACCACAAATTTGCTGTTATACATCAGCTCACAATTTCATAATATTTTCTCAACAATTCAAAGTCGAAATCCTCCCAAATATTCTCATTTTCGTAATCCAACAAAACCCAACCATTACCCCTCAATTTAAACACTTAAACACTCCAAAACATGTCCAAAACATCACTCGAAGGCTGTACAACCATCAGCCCTTCATTTCCCCACATAAACACCTTAAAAACTCTTATTTTCCACTTCTAAAAATCACCTACATCAATGGTTTCGGGAATCCAATCAAATCAGCACTATCACCACTTAAAAATCATCAAATAACATCTAGAAACACCTATCCAAGGTCCACATACCTCCAGCCCTCTTTTTACCACAAAATCAAGCCAAAAACTCACTTATTTCACTTCTAAAATCTACCCTAAGACTAGTTTCAGGTATACTATAATTAAGCAACCTTTTTAACATGTTATGACTTCAAAATAAACTTTAAAAACACCCTAAAACACTACCCTAAAAGACCCATACGGGATTTCATCCAAAATCCCCACTTTTCATAAATCTTGAAATTTCAAGGTTGAGAATTAATGGACTTTGCAAAACCAACTTTAATTTAAGTTAAATTTAAGTAAAACAAGGAAAAGAAAAAAGAGGATTTACCTTCAAAAGTCTTAAATGGAGGAAAGTAGATGAAAATGAGAGAATAAGGTTTTTGGAAGAAGATGTGTGGTTTTGATTTTCAAAACCCTCTTAAAATTTTTATTAATGGCGTTATCGTAAATAATGAGAACTTTTATAAAAATCAGCTCTTTAATTTAAATTTAATCTGAAACTAATCCTAGATCAACACCGATAACTCTCGGGCCCTAAAACCGGGGTGTTACATACAAGCTTCACAAAACATTCCCTAAATCTCTAAAAATTCCCAAACTTACATCGTTGATTGCCATCGCTTTAGCCGCCGGTCACCGTCGTTGACCACACCCACTCTGTCTTCGGACCAATGCGACCATTTCCCCTAACACGGCATCGCCGGAAACGCCTAACGACGTGCATCCAAACATCGAACACAAAATCGACGTTCGTGTTTGACGTCCGGCTGCACGCTATTGGGCGTTTCCGGTGACGCCGTGTTAGGGGAAATAGTGGCCTTGGCTCGGCGACCAAGTGGGTGTGGTCAGCGACGACGACCGTCGGCTGAAGCGGCGGCAATCGATGGCGGAATTTTGGGAATTTTTAGGGATTTAGGGCTATTTTGTGACGCTTGTAAAATTTTGAGATTTTATAATAAAATTTGAAAAATCTGTATATTTTCCATTAAATTTTTTTTAAATAAAAATAAAATTAATGACACATGTCAAGCACCGATTGGTTGGCAATTTTTTTAGCACTCATTTAACTGCTAGGCACCTACAATTGTAAGTATGGAAACTTTGGGCACCTATTTTTACAAAAAAAAATACTTTAGACACCTAAATTATTCTAAGAAGTAATATTTTTAAAAGATTTTAAATTTAATAATAAAAAATTATTTTATTTTATTTTTAAATTATTTTTAATTTAACAATAATAAAAAATGTCATGTTATAATAATAATCTAGAGTGAAAAAAATGGGAGCAATTTAGGCACCTAAAATTTAAAAAGGGTATACTTTGAGCACCTAATTTTCATTTAAGCCTTTATAATATTATTGTACCAATTGATCGTAAAGTTTTAGGGTTGAAAAATGAATTTTTAAAAATTCAAGGGTGAAATTATAAAGAAACATTTTCAGTAGTGACCATAATGTTTATTTTTTTTTAAAATTGGGGAGCAGAAATGTACATGTGATAAAATTTAATGGCCATTGTAGTAGTTTACCCTTATTTTTTCGCTGTCAGGTCAGCAAGCCGTCAATGTTTAACGGCAACAAACGACTGAGTGACCAAAAGTTTACGCCCTGAAAACGTAAGTGACCTTACTAGTTGCTTTTCAAAATCGGTGACCAACTCTGTACTGGAGTGAAACATAAGTAACTATTCCAGTAGTTAACCCAAATTTTAAAACTTTTATTGGAGTCGCCAACTTTTTTTTTACTTTAAAGCAACCCCATTGGTTTAAGAAAAAACTCTTTCAATGTATTAAACAAAAGTAAGAAGTAGATTTTACCTTATGATTATTATGGGTGTTAAAAAAATACCCGACCCGGGTGACCCGGCTCGCCAACTCGAACATTTAAAAACCGGGTAATTCTTTTAAAAAATGTCCGACCCAAATTTTTTCCGGGTAGTTAGGTCGGGTATGGGCCAAAAATTTTGTGTAGCAGGGTACTTGACTCGGCACTTTTAATATATTTATTTTTTAATTTTAAATTATATTTTTATTTTAAGTTCCTTAATATTTTTACCCTCGAACTAAATTTAAATTTTTCTAAGTTTGAATTATGTATTATGAAATTTTTAAATTTTTATGTTTGGTAATTAGTTTAGAAACATAATAAATCAAGTTGCTGTAAGAAAATATAGTTAAATTATTGAATAATAAGGATGACTTTTTATTGGTTTCTCTACTGAAATTAATAAAATAAGCAAGTATCAAAAGCATTCAAATTCAAACCAACGAGGTTAGTCCAAGTGGTAAGCAGTAGGGGTGTTCAAATCCGGGTACCCGGGTAGTCGGGTACCCGAAGTACCGGGTACCCGGATCGTCGGGTATTTATATATTCGGCCCGTGTCCCGACCCGGAAGTTGCGGGTACCCGTTAGTCGGGTACCCGAAAATTGCGGGTACCCGGAAAATCGGGTATCGGGTACCCGGATTTTTACTATTTTTAAATAATTAAATTAAAAAAAAACATACACAAATTTAAAAGTTCGAAATACATAATTTAACGTTACAATATCATTGTGAAATCTTTATTTTCTCTTGTTTGCAATTAATTTGGAACTAATTAATTTTTATCTAATAAATTTACTTATTCACGTAACAGTTGAAAAAAAATTAAAATCTTTAAAAAAGAGCAGTATAAAATCCTAAAACATATTCGAAAGGAATCTTTTGACTCAAGCATAAACATAAAAAAAAAAATTTAATTGAACCTCACTTTTCCTTTCCAATTTCCATGGTTCACGTAACAGTAGGCACTAGGCAGTAGCAAATTTTTGCTTTTCAATTTCCATGTTTTTCAATTTCCATGGTTCACAGTTCACACTTCACACTTCACATAACAGTTTCAATTTCCATGCTTTTCAATTGCACCTCACTTTTCCTTTCTAATTTCCATGGTTTACGTATGACGTAACAGTAGGCAGTAACAAATTTTTGCTTTTCAATTTCCATGTTTTTCAATTTCTATGCGGGTAGTCGGGTATCCGGATTTTTTTGATTTTGTGACCCGGGCCCGTCCCGAAAAATGACGGGCCGGGTACCCGACCCGGGACATAATTTTTTTAAAAAAAAATTACCCGAATTTTTATGGTCGGGTCGGCGGGTCGGCGGGTCGGGTAGTTTTGAACACCCCTAGTAAGCAGCTTGGTTCTGCTTAAGCAGGTCTTGTCTACAGAAAGTTCTCGCTGGGAGACTCGCCCACCAAAATCAGGTGTGCAACAAGGGTCAATCCGGATTAGTCAAGGTGAAGCCTAAAAGCCGGAAGGGCAACAAAAAAAAATTAAATCCACTTGTACTGGAAACAAAAATTAAAGCAAACCAATTACAAAACTAGTTACATTTTTAAAAAAAATGTCAATCTAAGCATTGGTTTATGTACCGAGTAAAAATTTGGAGAATTTAAATTTAGTTTGAGGGTAAAAATATTAAGGAACCTAAAAAATAAAATATAATTTAAAACTAAAAAATAATTATATTAAAAATACCGGGTTGGGTACCCGACTACACAAAATTTTCAGCCTAGACCCAACCCAACTACTTTGAAAAAATATCGGGTCGAGTGATTTTTTAAAAGAATTACCCAGTTTTTAAAAATTCAGGTCGGCAGATCGACAGGTCAGGTCAATCGGGTCAAGTATTTTTTTCTTAATCATAAGGTAAAATCTACTTCTTACTTTTGTTTTTAATACATTGAAAGAGTTTTTTTCTTAAACCAATGAGGTTGCTTTAAAGAAAAAAAAAGTTGGGTGACTCCAATGAAAGTTTTAAAATTTCGATGACCAAAATGAAAGCATTTTAAAAGTTCGGTGACCATTTATATAGTTTACCCTTGAAGAAAATGAAAAATAACGGGTCACGTTAGTATTTTCTAACGGAAGGTAACGGGAGGGACCAAAATGAAAGTGAAGTAAAAGTTGAGGGACCAAAATGAAAACAAAATAAAAGTTCAGTGACCCCAATAAAACTTTTAAAAGTTCGGTGACCAAAATGAATGCGCCCTAAAAGTTCGGTGACCATTGGTGTACTTTACCCATTCAAATATATATATATATATGTGTGTTAAAATTAAATTATAAATCATAGAAGAGAAATTATATCATGGGTCATTCCCGCCACGTCATCTATGAGATCGACTAATAAAAATTATTCATCTCATTGTTTTTTCTTTTTTTTGACAATGACAACTGGATTTTATTAATAACCATGAAAAATATCTCAAATACAAAGCATCCAAAATTAAAAAAAATGAGATCTAGTACACTAAAATTTCAAACAACCCAAAGATGCAAAGAAAATAAATATTTTCATAGATATTAGCATACCGACAAAATTCAGAAGTCTTCATGAATCTCCTTGTCTCTATCCAAACGAGACGCTTTACGATGTGAAAAAGGAGTGGTGAGCGAACCAAACTATCGGGCAAATTGCTTCGCTACCCAGGTCTGATTACATCGGCAAACAACCATCAACCGAGAGGGGATCTATCTTTCTATGAACACCGACAGAATCAAAATCAGAAACTAGCGCCGCAAAGATCTCTGTAAGATCACCGAACGAACGCTAAGGTATGCTGAAATCATGCCAAAAAACGACAGATGAAACGAACCACAAAAATAACAAAAAAGCGTGTCACAAGGACAGAGAAGCACGTGCCACAAAGACAGAAAATTTTATTAAAAATATAAAAAAAACAAAAAAATAAAAGCATGAAAATAATGAATCCGGTGATCGACAACCAGTATTAAAACCAGTTGCCGATCACCGGCTAAGAAATAAAAGAGGAAGAGGCGGCTATCAAATTGAAAGTGTTGAGCGGCGCTAGGGTTTTGCAAAAAATAGTTTGTAAAATAATTTTCCGAATCAATGTAATCTATCTCATTGTTTTTTCATGTCATATTTTTATCAAGTGAATCCTCATTCATATTTATCGTAAATTAATTTTAAAAACAGATTTACCAAGTGAAGATACACTTAATAAAAATATGACATAAAAATAACGAGATAAGTAATTTTTATTAGTTGGTCTTATAAATGACATGACGATAATTACTATGATATAATTTCTCGTTTATGTGTAATACAGAAACTAATAAAGAAATCAACCAAAGGAAATTTACCTTCGTCTTTTCAATCGGTTATAATTCCATCAAGTGCAGTGCACCACAAACGGTGACATTAATTGCGATAAAATTAATGGTTTTAGTAATTTGTGAAATATTCTATTTTAAATGTTTGTCCAGAGGGTTAAAAACACCTAGTTGACCATGGAAATTCAGCCACGCGCCCCTAATTTTTCTCCCTAACTGGAATTCCCGAGCCTCGAATGGAGGAGTGATTGCCGGACCCGGTGTTAGTGATCTGTGCGGTGAGAGTGCGGCGGTGCCCCTCGAATGACGATCGTGCTCCGGTGACGCAGGCTTCGTCCCCGATCGGTGGTTTGCTCGCGGCGTCTTTTCAGTGCCGGTGAAGGAAGCTGGGTGCAGGCGGTCTCTTTCCGAAGCGTCGACGGGTTTTTCCCTTGCCGGTTCCCTCCCTGGTTGTTTGAACATCTTGACTGAGGTTGATCTTCCAGTGGCCGCTCGGTGTTGGCCGGCTCTTAGTCTTCAGCTCAACAGTGCACTGTAAGGTTTCTTTCTCTTTTCGTCGTCTGGCTGTCTTTGCTTCCCGCTTCTGGTGGCTTGCTCCCCTTTCTCCCCGCTGACCATCCCCGTTTTCTGGTGATTTCTCCCGTTCTTCCCCCCATTTTGCCCCGTTATCTGGTGGACTTCCCTATTCTTGGTTGTCTGTTTTATCCTTTATGTGGTGGTTTTGAATGTGGAATGTTGTTGTGCTATGTGGTTCTATGGTCTGGTTTTGTTGTTCTTATTGATTGAACTATCTCTATTTCTGAATTGCTCTGCTTGTGACTGCTGGAGTACCGTGGGTACTGAGATTCTCTAGGCACTGCCTGTCCTGTGCCGTTTTTCTTGTGGGGTTTTGCTTCTTCGGGTCTGGTTCCGGTCCCTCTCGAAGGCTGGTGTTTTTCGTGTGTCTCCTTCGGTGCAGCGGGAGGTTGTTTTGATTGGTTACTCCATGTCAATCCTAGCCTGGAATTGCCGAGGATTGGGCACTAGGAAAACAGTGAGAGCTCTTCAAAACATTATCTTCAAAATCAAACCAAACGTCATCTTTCTCAGTGAAACAAAGCAGAAGAAGAGGTACTTGGAAAAAATTAAAATGAAGATGAAAATGGATCACTCCTTCTATGTGGATCCGATAGGCCTTTCAGGGGGTCTTGCCTTATGGTGGAAGTCAGACTCAGACATTACAATTCTGAGTTATGACCACAACCACATTGATACGAAGATCACTCTCCCGGAGGGGTGTGCTTGGTACAACACCTTTATCTATGGTCCCCCTAAAAAAGAAGATCGGAAGGACTTCTGGGGAGGGCTCTCAAAGCTTCGGGATTCTTCTCAGGGTAAATGGCTGTTAATTGGGGATTCCAATATGGTGACGAGTCAGGAAGAAAAGGAGGGTGGTAATCCCTTCAATCCAGCGGAGGCGAGATGGTATGAGGATTTTATTAACTCCTCCGGGTTGGTGGAAGTTGCGATCAAAGGAGATAAATTCTCCTGGTACAATCAAAGGGGAGGAGATAACGCCATCCTCGAAAAACTTGATCGGATTCTATGCTCTCCGGAATGGAGCTTTGTTTTTCCGAAGGCTCTGGGAGTTATGGAAATGGCTTTAGCCTCTGATCACTCCCCTATTGTCCTTCTGACAAAAGGGCTGCCGAGGAAATACAAGAAGGATTTCAAATTCGAATCTAAATGGCTCCTGGAGGTAGATTGCCCTCAGACGGTGGAAAAAGGGTGGAATATTACACCAGGAGAAAGAGTGGTCCCTAGATTCCGCAGGAAAATTTGTAACACCAGGACAACTCTTGTAAAATGGAACAAAGAGAAACTGAAGAAGAAAAACGAAAAAAGCAGTTTTTGATGGATAGATTCTCCAAGCTCCAGGGGAAGAAACTATCTAACCAGGAATTGGAAGAATTCAATGAACTGAAACAAGAAATAGATGCTGAATGGGAAAGCGAGGAAAGGTTCTGGCACCAGAGATCTCGAGTGAATTGGTTGAAATGGGGAGATAAAAACACTAAGTTCTTCCACGCCACAACAATTCAACACCGGAACTCCAATTCTATAGTCAAAATTAAAGATGGGAATGGAGTATGGCTGGAGGAGCCGGATGATATTGCCAATCATTTGCTCAGTCATTTTAAGCAAGTTTTCTCCAAATACAGATCTGTTGAATTCAGTTGTCTCAGAGAATATATTCCCAAGGTTATCACACGAGAAATGAACAATTCTCTATGTAAGCCGATTAGCGAAGAAGAGATCAAGAAGGCCGTGTTCGAGATGGGTGCAACGAAAGCTCCGGGTCCCGACGGATTTCCAGGATATTTTTATCAGAACTTTTGGGATACGGTTAAAGATGATCTCATTGGGATGGTTACAGCTTTTTTCAGAGAAGGTGCCTTGGATCCCTCAATCAACCATACTAATATTGTGCTCATTCCCAAAAGACCCAATCCCACGAATGTATCTCACTTAAGGCCTATTAGTTTGTGCAACTTTTCTCAAAAAGTGATTACCAAGATACTTGCTTCAAGACTGAAAATCTTCCTCCCCAACATCATTCCCCAAGCTCAATCTGCTTTTGTGAAAGGTAGATCTATTCATGACAATATTATCCTGGCTAATGAGGCTTTTCACGCGATTAAGCGAACAAAGAAAGGAAAAAAAGGGCTTATGGCTCTGGAGATAGATCTGGAAAAAGCTTATGACAAAGTGGATTGGAACCTATTGCATTTTGTGATGGAAAAAATGGGTTTTGATGATTGGTGGATTAACAGAGTGATGAGCTGTGTCTCGACGGTCTCATTTTCTCTTGTGGTTAATGGTGAACGTAAGGGAGAGTTCCGAGCTGATAGAGGGCTGAGACAGGGGGACCCTCTTTCCCCCTTTCTTTTCACCTTCATTTCGAGCATCCTTTCCTGGATTATTGAAAAAGAAATTGGAAGAGATCTTTTTGCTGGACTAAGAATTAAAAGAAGATGCCCCATTTTGAGTCATCTTCTGTTCGCGGATGATTGCCTTGTCTTCACAGAGGCAAATGAGAAAGATTGTTCCAAACTGCTGCAAATTCTCCAGACTTTCCAGTTGTCTACAGGCCAGACAGTGTGCCATATGAAATCCTCTGTCTTCTTCTCACCGAATGTCAGCACCAGGCTCAAAGCCCATCTTCACAATGTTCTGGGATTTAAAGCAATGGAGGAAGACACCAAATATCTAGGTCTGCCCTTCTTTTGGGGCCGAAGCAAAAAGGAAGCCTTGGCTTTTATTAGAGAAAGGGTCCAAAATAGACTCCGAGGATGGAAAACCAAATTTCTTACTTGTGCGGGGAAAGAGATTCTCATAAAAGCAGTTGCTCAAGCTATTCCCACCTATGTTATGCAGTGCTTCCTGCTTCCGGTCACCTTCTGTGATGAGATCACCTCTATTGTGGCAAGATTCTGGTGGAATAACTGTGCAGAGAAAGAGAAAGGCATTCACTGGATAAACTGGAGGGATCTGTGCACGCCCAAGGAAAAAGGTGGAATGGGGTTTAAGAATCTCAGATTGTTCAATAAGGCATTGGTTTCCAAAGTCTCCTGGAAACTAGTAAGGAATCCAGATTCCCTTCTTGCTCAGACCCTCAAAGGCATCTACTTCCCAAATGGAAACATTTTCGACGCTCCAAAATGCTCAAACCCTTCTTGGGCTTGGTCGGGCATAAGGGAAGGAATCAAGGTCATCAAAAAAGGCTCTCTCTGGAGAGTTGGGAACGGAAAGAATATCTCAACTTGGTTTGACAACTGGATTCCTAAAATTCAGGGCTACAAGCTCACGACGCAGCCGCCGATGGGCTTTCCTGCTCCCTCAGTGAGTTCCCTCATTAATCCTAACTGGACCTGGAATGAAGCAAAAATCAAAGAGCTGTGTTCTCCCCTGGAAGCAAATGCTATCTTGACTATCCTGATAGGAGGCCCAAACGTCAAGGATATTCTTATTTGGGCTGGTAACACTAACGGTGAGTATTCGGCCAAATCAGGGTATCGCTTTATGGAGGAGGAACCTAGGGCCTCTCCCAGTCCTTCATCAAGCGAAAGCACTCTATCTCAAAAGGAATTATGGAACTCTATTTGGTCTTTGAAAGTTCCCTCAAAGATTCGCTCCTTCTTGTGGAGACTGTGCCATAATATCATCCCTACTAAAAACTCACTGAGAGCACGGTTGCATGGAAACTTTAAGGACCCTGATGTGTGTCACCACTGTGAGACCCCAGGGGAAACAGCGGAACATATTCTGTTTTTCTGTCCCTTCGCACAGGCTATCTGGAGGGCTTCGGTTTTTAGCTACTCTCCGGCTATCGTTGGTTTTCCGGGCTTTCCCAAATGGTGGTGCAAAGTTGTTCAGGACCACAACCTTGGCCTCGCAGGTGAAGGGCGTGCTCACATTGCTTTCATTCTCTGGAACATTTGGAAAGCAAGGAATGCCAGGATCTTTGAAGGGCGTCGAGACTCTCCTTGGGATGTTTGGTTAAAGGCGAACGGCGATTTCATGGAATTCCAATCCGCAAGTCGAATGGACACATATGGTAATCCTGTAAATGATTGTATCAATCACAAGTGGAGTCCACCTCCTCCTGGGATTATCAAGATCAACTGCGACGCTGCGTTTGACCGCGTTTTAGGAAAAGCCTCTATTGCTGCTGTTTTCAGAGATTGCTCAAGCTCTTGTATGTTCGGAGTTTCTTCTTCGTGCATGGCACCTTCAGCTGCCGCAACAGAAGCCAACGCAATCAAGTTAGGATTGTCAATGGCGATTCTCAAAGGTTTTTCAGATATTATCATTGAGTCTGATAACAAAGCTGTCATTGATCGGCTGCGATCGGGGTGTTGTTCTGATTGGGTCTCCTCTGCTATTGAGGAAGATATCCTTTGTGTTGCCAAGTCCTTTGAGACTATCTCTTTTTCTTTTGTCCGTCGTGATTGTAATCTGGCAGCCGACTGGCTTGCCAAGGTCGCGAAAACCGAGCAGAACCAAGTTGTTTGGAACCCTGCTGTCTTCCCCTCACACCTTATGTACTCTTGATTTTGGTGCTATGAAAGTTCTTTGGATCAAAAAAAAAAAGAAATATTCTATTTTAACATTATAAAGATAAAGTACAAGAGTATAATTAAGAAGAAACTTGATGTAAATAAGAGACGAATGTGGAATAGCAAATGACTTTCTTTAGAAAAACGTTAATCCGAGAATTATAATAAATAGAAAAATATGGATATTATATTAAAATATTAAATCGAACAAAATAAAAATTAAATATAAGAATATCCGAAATAGAAATTGATCATGGTTGTCGAAACCACCAGAAATAAGTACATGTTTAAACTCATATTTGTAGTAGTGATAAGCAAGGTCGAATCGACAGATATTAAGTTAAATAAAAAATAAACCAGGAAAATAAGAAAAGAGGTTTTGTGTCTTACTTGAATTAAAAAAAACTTAATAATAAAAAACAATTAAAATTAAAGACGAGTTTTATTTGGGGATGGACTCTAGTTATGTAGATCTCGGTGTATTAATCCACCCTAAAGATCATCAATCTTTATAAAGGATAAACCTACATTAATCTCAAATAATTCGGTTATGAGTTGCCAGAGAAATGTATATGTATAACTCTAATTTCTCTGACTTAGTTGACAATCACTAAAAAATGCATGAATGAATGATTAAAATACTAAAAAAATGCACATAAGATTTAAAATCAATCACATTAGTTTTACCGAAATAGAGACTCAAATGCATAATCATGAATAAACCAAAGAATAACGATGATTACGAATAAAAAATCCTTCAACTGGTTGAAACATATAACGATGAATAAATCGAAGAAATGCATACAAATTTATAATACGTTAAATATTTAGTAAGCATAGGCACAGAAGATATAAAAATACGTAAACCGAATAGAAAAGATAAACGAATAAGAAAAAAATTATTAAATATTTAAATTAATAGCCTTAAAAAAACTTCAACCGAAAAGGATTGTTTAGCAACTCCGGGAAGATTTTTTTTTAATAAAATACAACCACTCAAATAAAGTATCAACCAAGGTGTCAGCAAAGGAAGAGTTGAGAGTTAATTTTAATCTATAGTTGTGTGTGTATATTTTAGGTGGTGAGTTCGATAATGCAAGTGATTAGGTGGTTGAAAATTTCAGGTATTAGAAATTGACTACATTGCTTGAGAAAGTTGAAGTGGTGTCATTATCTCACCAACCCACCATGATACGGACATGATTTTGTCCGTCTTCGATGTTATTTTTTATACTAAATACTAAAAAATTTAAATTCTAAATTTTAAATTTTAAATTATAAATTCTAAAAATACATTATATCCTAAATTATTTAAATTCTAATTTTAAACTTTAATTTTAAACCCTAAATTTAAAATTTTAATATGGAACATAAATAAAAACACTAAAAGAACAAATAATTTTTATTCTCATGACATACCCAAACCAAACTATTATTTGCCCCAAAGAAAATATGCAAAATAAAAATTTATAATGGTTGACATCATTATTAATTAATTTAATTTTGAAAATTTGCCTGAACTTAATTCTAGTCTACATAATTAGGAATTCTTCTCCAATAAAGTGTTACACATTATTACGATAATATGAGTGACATATATCATCCACAACTTTCTTGATCGTCCTTTTACGAAGTAAAACATATAACTAACAAAAGTACGAGGTTGAGCTTGAATTCCAAGTGGGTTGATAATTGATCGAACGATAATAATAATAATTTAATGGATTTATATTAAATACAACCATGGTAAAAATAAAAAAAAGTTTTTACATGAGTTTAGTTTTAGGGTTTATAATTTTAGTTTAAATTTAAGAATTTATAATTTAGGGTATGTAGTTAGAATTTAAAGGTTAGTGTTTAAGTTTAGGGTAATATGGTTAGAGATTTATGTTTTAATCTATAAAACTTAAATTACATCCACAACTCATAAATCTTAAATTAAATCTCTAAACCCTAAAACTAGAACAGTTGCAAATTTTTTTTATTTACAGCGCTGATATACCGAATAATTACTCCTAAATTATTATTACATATTTATAATTATTTGAGAGTAAAAAGTCAAAGGAAATATACATCAAAGGACAGGCTGGATTTATCGTGTGGGATTTGCATCTGGGAATTGATATTTACAACTAGGATTTGGACTTTGAAGGCCATAACCCCAAAGTTATAAACGCGTTGGTGGTTCATCTCTATTAGGAATTTAGGTTGGGGCGAACTTATAAATTTTTAAGGCGTAAACTTATAAATTTTTATGGGGCGAAAATAGATTTTCAATAGAAAATACATTGAAATTTTTTTAAATTTTTTTTAAGATATATAAGAATTTTAAGTTTTTATGGGGCGACCGCCCCCGCCAGCCCCTCAGTCCATCCATAATCCATCTCACGTAGAATGATGGATGCAGTGAAAGCTTTACAAATGATATAAACAATGAGCACAGAAAGCATGAATTACTCATTAGCAGAGAAGAGTTTATAAACCCATGCAAGGACGTTCTAGAGATTTTGCCACATCAGCAAAATCCGTTACAACAATATAACAACCCTAGCCATGCACAGAAAGTTTACAGCTGGATAACAAGCATGGAAAAATCTAGAGATGTTAGCTGATTTTTCATGCTATCATCTTCCCTACTTCTTCTTTCTCGTTCTGAAAAACTTCAGAGAGGGAGACCACATTGATCTTCTGTCGAAACAACGTAAAGAACAAAGTAGTAAGAGGTTTGGTGAAGCCATCAGCAACCTGAAAAGGAGCTGGAACATAGTTGACGAGAAGGGTTTTAGCAGAAACTTTCTCGCGAACAAAATGAGCATTGAGATCAACATGCTTGGACTGAGCGTGGAAGACGAGATTCATACTCATGGCAACGACACTTGTACTGTCACTCCAGATGACAGGAATGTTTGATTGAGAAATTCCCATGTCAGTAAGTAAAGCTTGCAACCAAACAACTTCAGAAGTGGTGTCAACAATACTCATGTATTCAGCCTCCATAGTTGAACGAGATACCACCTTTTGCTTCTTAGACGACCAAGTAACCAGATGTTTGCCAAGAAAGACACAATTGCCAGTGGTAGACCGGCGATCATCCGGACAGCTTCCCCAGTCAGCATCAGCAAAGGCAATCAGACTAAAATTCAGACCCGTCGAGGGAAAGAGCAGACCATAGTGTAGTGTAGCATTGAGGTAACGCAAAATCCTTTTCACAACAGACAAATGAGCCTCACATGGCCTATGCGTGTATTGAGCAACTTTATGTACACTATAAGTAATATCTGGTCGAGTATGACACAGATAAAGCAACGCTCCAACAATACTCCGATAACCAGTGACATCTTCAATGAGACTGTCACTATTGAGAGTAAGTTTCTCAGATGGAACCATGGGGGTAGAGGCACCATTTGCTTTGTCCATATGAGTGCGTATCAACAACTCATGTATATATTTGCGTTGACTTAGAAATATCATAGAACCACAGCGTTGGATCTCGATGCCCAGAAAGTAGTTCAAGTTGCCAAGATCTTTAAGAGAGAATCGAGCTCCAAGCAGACGAACCACCTCAGATATGTGTGAGTTACAGCAGTCTGTGATGACTATGTCATCAACATATATAAGAATATATGTAGATACTTTGTCTTGGAGATAAACAAACAAAGACGAATCTGCTGCACTGCTACGAAAGCCAAGACTAAGAAAAAACTGTTGAAGCTGGGAATGCCAGTTGCGGGGAACTTGGCGTAAGCCATACAAGGCCCTCTCCAATTTGCAAACCAATATAGAGCCATCATCACCAAGAATCTCAAAACCTGGTGGCTGACGCATGTAGACCTCTTCCTCTAATGCACCATTGAGAAATGCGTTGTTTATGTCAACTTGTCGCAAGGTCTAGTGATTCGATGTAGCAATAGAAAGAACAATATTGACAGTAGCAAATTTCACCACCGGACTGAAAGTATCAGTGAAGTCTCGACCTGGAATTTGAGAAAAACCTTGCGCGACCAGTCGAGCTTTATACCGAGAAACGGAGCCATCAGCATTCTGCTTGACTCGAAAGATCCACTTGCAACCAATAGGAACACGACCAGAAGGTAGTTTAACAAGGGACCAGGTGTGATTCTTGATTAAGGCTTCATACTCAGCCATTGTAGCTTGACGCCACTCAGGAGAAGCAAGGGCATCAGTAATGGTATGGGGCACAGCATGAGTATCGGTAGACATATCAGAAAGAAAAGCTTTTGGTTTGAAAATTTCAGCTTTGCTTCGAGTTACCATTGGATGAAGATTACCAAGAGGAGGTGGAAGGTGATCATCAAAAGGCATGGACGATGGAACTGAGATATCAAATGTAGTTTCAATTGGTGTCTCAATAGGGAACTCATGGGTGGTAGATGTGGGAATAGTGGATTCAGTTGTTGTTTCAATAGGAGACACATGAGTTGGAGATGATAAAGGGCTAAGAGGGATGCTCTCAAGGGCAAGGTTAGATAAGGATATATCAGACTCGGGTACAACTGGAGTGGGTGTCACAAGCATAGATGGAGGTGATGTGGTAGGAAATACAGGTTCGATGGGACTGTGAGTGGAGGGAGGTGAGGCACACAGTGTATCAACTTGTAAGGGAGGGGACATAAGAGGATCAATAGGTGGTGAAGTAATGACAGTAGGAGTATCATGCATAGAAGACAAAGTACTAGCAGGCTGACCAGGAGAAACATGGCTAGCTCGAAACAAATGTTCAACACCAGGGACCAATGGCAAAGTGGAACTTATAACATTAGTAGGCGAGGATGCAGAGGCCTGTGTAGAACCAGCAAATAGAAAAACCTGCTCATCAAAGACAACATGCCGGGAAATATAAACTTTACCATCTGGGGCAAGGCACTGATAACCTCTGTGGGAGGGACTGTACCCTAAAAAGGTGGACGGAAGAGATCGAAAATCCAACTTGTGAGCATGAAATGGCCGCAGATAGGGAAAACAACGACATCCAAAAACACGAAGAAGATCATATTTAGGTTTGCTACCAAACATAGATTCAAACGGTGAAGGACCCTGGAGAACCTTTGTAGGAAGTCGGTTGATAAAATGTACAGATGAAATAACAACAAACGACAAAAAACGAAGGGGAAGAGAAGCCTGTGCAAGGAGAGTCAAGGCAAGTTCAATAATGTGGCGGTGTTTACACTCAACGACACCGTTCTGCTGTGAAGTGTGAGGACAAGTGATGCGATGAATAATCCCAACATGACGCAAGACCGGAGTTAAGCTACGATATTCTCCACCCCAGTCACTCTGAACTGCCTTGACAGTGGCACTGAACTGGGTGTGAATAAGCTTAAGAAAATCCTGGAATGCTGCAAGAGCCTGAGACTTACGTTTCAGTAAATAGAGCCAACAATGGCGTGTATGTGCATCCACGAAAGAGACATAGTAAAGATATCCTTGAGAAGCAACATGGGCAGTGCCCCAAAGGTCAGTGAAAATCAACTGAAATGGTGTATCATAGGAAGTATCAGATGGAACAAATGGTAACTTGTGACTCTTTCCCATTTGGCAAGCAGAACAAATATGTGAAAATGTATTAGCATCACTCGAAACTGGAATATTACAAGATTTGCATACTGTAAGTAGTGTTTCATGAGATGGATGCCCTAAACGGCGATGTTACAATTCATACAAAAAGGAAGAACTATGAGCAAAATGGACCTCAGGAGTGGATCAATTATTACATGAAGGAACACTGGAATGAAACCTATAAAGACCACCATCTTCTTCACCCGTCAAGACCACAGCACCAGTGGATTCATCACGAACAACACATGATCGAGCATGAAACTCCAAGTACACATCATTATCCCTAGCAAGCTTGGACACCGAAACCAAGTTCTTTGTTATACTAGGTACGTGCAAAACATTGGTTAACTTTAACGTTCGAGAAGAGGAAAATAAAGCAGACTGGCCTAAGTTGGAGATACCAAGAGATACACCATTGCCAATAGTAAGCTTACCAGGGCCTGAATATTGAACACTGTCAAGGAGAACATTCGAATCAGAGGAGACGTGGTGAGAGGCACCAGAATCAGCAAACCAATGGCCTTTGTTTGCGGTGACAGTGTTGGCTTGCGCAGAGGGAATATTGGGCGAACTAGAAGATGGTTTGGAGGTTGTTACATCTGCATGGTTGCAATCACAGCTGAAGGAAGGAGCATCAAGAGCACAAAGATTGGCATCACCAGATTCATCACGAGCCATTTCTTTGTTACGGGCAGTAACACCAACAAAATTCTCATCAAAACGATGCCAACACCTATCAACCAAGTGACCCAATTTGCCACAGAGTTGGCACTGAAACCTCAGCCGTACAAATCCGCCACGACCACGAGAAGCTGACGGTGAGCGATATGAACGAGAAAAGTTGGAAGGAGAGTCCCTATTAGCAGGAAAATGAGAAGATGCCTGCACCATATTAACACTGGAAGAGAGATCAGATAAAGGATTAAAGCTCAAAAGCTGCGTTTCAGCATCAAACAAAACTGAAATAGCAGCATCAAGGGTAAACGGCTGTTGACTAGCCGTGATAACTGCCACAAAAGGTTGGTATTCCATGGGCAAACCATTTAAAATGGTGGCAATTTTCTCGAGATCCGAGATTGGACTGCCACAGGGAGAAAGGGCATTGCAGATCTCTTTAACTTGCGAGACATAAGTACGCATGCTTGAATCACCCTTCTTAACAGATCGGAGCTTATAATGAAGGCTCATGACTGTAGTGGTGGATCGACTGGAGAAGTAACGAAGGACGGTGGACCAAATTGCTGCAGCAGTGTCAGCGCCAACAAACTCAGAGAGCAGATGAGAGCTGATAGTCGAAAGGAGCCAGGAGGCTAACGCACTGTCCTGAGCCACGAAAACTTCATAGGCTTCATTATCAACCGGAGAGCCATCAGAACCAGGGACGGTGGCCGGTGGAGGTTTAAGATCTCCAGTGAGCAGCTTCTCGAGACGCAAACTTCGAACTGCTAACAGAACCTGCTGCTTCCACATCAAAAAATTGAATTCATCAAGAACAATGGTCACACGTTTATTTGTGAACGTCTTGCTCATCTTTGTCAGGCCAGCAGACGAATCAACATCAGGGTTAGAAGCAGCGGTAGTGCCATCAGGTTGCGTCATCAGAACAGAACAACTGAGGAAGAAAAATTAAAGAACGCAGCAGAAGGAGATCCCAGATCTTGTGGCGAAAGATACCATGATGGATGCAGTGAAAGCTTTACAAATGATATAAACAGTGAGCACAGAAAGCATGAATTACTCATTAGCAGAGAAGGGTTTATAAACCCATGCAAGGACGTTCTAGAGATTTTGCCATATCAGCAAAATCTGTTACAACAATATAACAACCTTAGCCATGCACAGAAAGTTTACAGCTGGATAACAAGCATGGAAAAATCTAGAGATGTTAGCTGATTTTTCAGGCTATCATAGAACAACAATTTTTTAATGAAAAACATATTATCATGTGTCTTGTTAAAAATCTTCTAAACATAGTAAAAAAAAGAATGCAAATTATAATAATTACATAGCAATAAACGAAAACATATCCATCAACATAAGTATTCCTGACATTGAATCACTTACAATGTGAACCGAACTCATACAAACTAGATGCGAATAAGAACTTCATTTCAACAATAAAAAAATTGTCAATAAATCACTTACCTCGTTAAAAACCCTTTACACATAATAAAAAATAGAATACATAGTATAATAATTACATAGCAACAAACGAAAACAGACCCATCAACATAAATATTCTTGACATTAAATCACTCACTATGTGAACCGAACTCATACAAACCAGATGTGAATAAGAACTTCATTTCAACAGAAAAAAAATATATCATTAAATCACGAGCTTGATTTTTATTTGATCCAAGAAAAACATACATTCATTAAATAAAAGGAAAGACGTTACACGAAAAAAAGTATGGAGAACCATACAAACAACCATGCAAAAAGCAAAGACCTACAGACAAGGCCATCAACCATAAAGGAAAAGGCAAAACAATAGACAACAACACAACAACACCACGGTGTGCGCGACAAGACCATGCTTCCAGTGGCAAAGCCCTTGATAGCATCTTAACTTCTGCAAAGTCCGGTAGCAAGGACGGAAGCTCCAAAACCATCCATCGTATTTTTTTACTAACACGAACATAACTAACTATGCCGGAGAGCTCTCTCCTGAGGCAGACTTTCACACCATCGAATGTGATCCTTGTCACGACATTAGTAGAAATGAACTTTGAAAGGTAACTTGGGAACACGATACTAGGAACTTCACCCTTCCAGAACCATAACGCAGTAGAACAGACACCGAAGCCACAAGAAACAATAACAAAGCAAGAGAACCTAGGAGCAAAAATAAACCTAGACAACCTACGAAAGACCCCAACACAAACGAAACCAAAGCTTCTCGGGGAAGGACTTAAAATCACCGTCACCAACCGCTCATTCCATATGTCGATAGCGGGAGACAAAAGCTTCATGCTTGAGGCGGATAACTCCCCCAAAGTTATCCGCAATCGCAAAGACGACACCGAAAAAACTGAGAGTATCAACCAGATAGCAGTAGGGGTGATAATCTGAATAATCAGAAATCCAAGTTATAGGCAGAGATTGCAAAAGATATCATTTCCCCCAATAGTAGTTGTTAGCATGCATGAATTTCTTAAGAGAGAAAGAAAAGCAACCAAAAAAACCAATTAAGGTAAAGTCAAGCTCCTTTATATATCTAAAAAATGAAGGATGCCAGCCAATCCCACCAAATCTGGTGGACAGTTTCTAAAAGGGGTAGACACAATGAGCTGGAAATTGATAATCGTGCATGGAAAAACTCATCCACACAGCAAAAGTTCAAATTACCCCTGAAGAGCCTTCCCCGTTTCTGGTTTTACCAGTCGCCGGCCTTGCATATATCCCTGAATCGAAGCTTATCGAAAAGCTCCCGCCGGCGTTACCCGCAAACGAAGAGACAACCCAGAGGTCCAACGAAGCACCATTTGAATAGAAAGAAGGATTCAAAACTGGAAACTCAACTTTGTCAAACTATGGTAGGGGTTGAAATAGGTTTCCGGTGCTCTCAAAGATGGAACTTATAAAACGGGTATTACAGCAGTGAGCGATTTGTGGCGGCGTTAGCAAACCTGAGCCTCGCCTATGGACAACCCCCCTTGATGCGAACCAAACTAGGCTCGCTCCATAACGCTGGGTCAAATCACCCGTTGAAATCGTCTTTCGTAACGCAGACAACCGACGACATATGGAGGGGGAACTCTACCCTCACGCAGCGCCGAGCAAGATGACCGGAACGAAAAGATAAAAAAATCCACTAAGGAGCGAGAGTTGCGGAGAGGGGGGTATTTTGGATGGCGAGTGGGGCGCGTTGGAATCCATTCGTTTTTAGGATTTTTGTGGAAGTCCCAACAATGTCTTGTTTTATGTGTATTCCCAAATTGATCCAATGACAAAGAAGGCCATGAAATTTGAATTTTCCATTTCTGAAGAATGGTGTTTTTTTTGGTTGAAACAGAAACTTAAATCACGAGCTTGATTGACAAATAAATTTTTATTTAAAAAAAATGATTTTTGTTAATGTCATTATGAAATAACTTTTTTAATTTATAATTATTTTGTTATAATATTAAAATTCGAATATATGATTCTGTGGAAGGTGAGTGGTGCCTAGTATCAATAATTATAAGTGTAAGACACCGATGAAGATTAATTTCTGTAGTTCCATGACACCGAGGAAGATTTATATTTATCTCGGTAACAGATGGATATTTATATTTTCCAGAAATAAGATCAAATCTCACCCACCTCGACACCGACCCTTTCCCGCAATCCACACCACGTGCTTCATTCTCATATACGCTTTCACAGGCTTCATTCCCGCCGTTGGATTGAAATCCATCAAGTCGAGAATTTTTTTTTGAGTTAATTATTTAAATATTTATACTTATTTTATAATTCAAATTTTATTTGAAATATTTTCAAGTAGCATAAAGTTGAGTTAATGGAGTTTTTGTTCAAGTTTAATGGGTAAATATTTATAATATTATGGTATCAATCAATTTCATTTTAAATTGTTTTTTATAACTATATATACATTGAGATATTAGACTCGAACTTGAAAATTAATTTATTAATTACAAAAAATTTTGAGTTATTTGAATTTTCATTTTATAACTTAAATTTTATTTGAAATTTCTTCGAGTCTAAATATAAAATTTTTCGAATGGAGTTTTCAATTCCTACCCAACACACCACAATGAATCTAGTATAAATTTGGTTTCTTGGGGGCTGGCTGCTTCCTGGTAACTTGGTTTCTCTTACATTCTCCCCTATATTTATATATACTCCGTTTTCCCCACCATTTCAACTCGCCTCAAACCCCAGCCCCTCTCATCTCTTTAGCTCAGTTTCAAGGTTTACATCAGAGCGTACCCCACTCTTCTCTTTTCTTTTATGTTCAGGAAAACTCATTGCTTTTGGTTTTGATTTCATCTTTTTTTCTTTCATATGGAATACTATGAATCTTTGTTGTTTCTGGTTTGGGGTTTTGTCCCCTTTTCATCTGGGATTTGGAGATGTTTTTTAAGTTGCAGATCTGATTGTTTCGGATTGTCTTAGCATATTTGTTTAGTTAACATGTTGATTTGGATTTTGTTTGCAGAATTTAAGGAATGGAGACCTTCCTATTTACCTCGGAGTCTGTCAACGAGGGACATCCAGACAAGCTCTGTGATCAGGTCTCCGATGCGGTCCTCGACGCCTGCTTGGCGCAGGATCCCGACAGCAAGGTCGCTTGCGAGACCTGCACCAAGACCAACATGGTGATGGTCTTTGGCGAGATCACCACAAAAGCCGATGTGGACTACGAGAAGATCGTCCGGGACACCTGCCGGAACATCGGTTTCATCTCCGACGATGTCGGTCTCGATGCCGACAACTGCAGAGTGTTGGTTAATATCGAGCAACAGAGTCCCGATATTGCTCAGGGTGTCCATGGTCATCTCAGTAAGCGTCCCGAGGAGATCGGTGCCGGTGACCAGGGCCACATGTTTGGCTACGCCACCGACGAGACTCCTGAATTGATGCCCCTGAGCCACGTTTTGGCCACCAAGCTCGGTGCTCGCCTCACCGAAGTCCGCAAAAACGGAACTTGCCCTTGGCTCAGACCCGACGGCAAGACACAAGTCACCGTCGAGTATTACAACGAAAACGGCGCCATGGTTCCCGTTAGTGTCCACACCGTCCTCATATCCACTCAGCACGACGAGACGGTGACCAACGACGAGATCGCCGCCGATTTGAAGGAGCATGTAATCAAGCCCGTTATCCCCGAGAAGTACCTCGACGAGAAAACCATCTTCCACCTCAACCCTTCTGGCCGTTTCGTCATCGGAGGCCCCCACGGTGATGCCGGTCTCACCGGTCGAAAGATCATCATCGATACCTACGGAGGGTGGGGCGCTCACGGTGGTGGCGCGTTCTCCGGTAAAGACCCAACGAAAGTGGATAGAAGCGGTGCATACATCGTGAGGCAGGCTGCGAAGAGCATTGTTGCTAATGGACTCGCTCGGAGGTGCATCGTCCAGGTTTCGTATGCCATTGGTGTGCCGGAGCCGTTATCGGTATTCGTGGACACTTACGGTACCGGAAAGATTCCAGACAAGGAAATTCTGGAGATTGTGAAGGAGAGCTTCGATTTCAGACCGGGAATGATTGCTATCAACCTTGATCTGAAGAGAGGGGGGAATGGCAGGTTCTTGAAGACGGCTGCGTATGGACATTTCGGTCGGGATGATGCGGATTTCACTTGGGAGGTGGTCAAGCCACTCAAGTGGGACAAGGTACAGGCATGAGTGGAGCTTTCGGCTGTTCAGTTTAGTTACAATATGACTCCTTTGAATTTGCTTAATTTGTTTTTTTGGGGTGGAATTTAATTAAATTTATATTATAATATCACGATTCTACAATAAATGTTATGTATCGCTATGTATCACTAATTAAATGTACTGTACACCGTTAACTACCCTTAAAAAGGGTGATATGGTACTTAAAATATTTAGCCCCATATTTTGCATATTAAAACAATTTTGTCTTAATTCGAAAAAAATAATTTAGTTTATTTAACTCCATATAATGTCAATTATAAAGTTTTCACCAAATTATGAAAACGGGTTGTGAGAAAATTTTAAGGTGTATTTACTTCTTCACATTTTGATTGATAATAAATTACAACCAAAGAATTTCTATTAAGTTTTGTAATAACCGATTGATTTTATTGGATATTATTTGGGGCCTACTTTTTCATATTAACTATTGAGTGCAAGGATCAGTGCCAAAGTATTCTAGGTTTATGTTATTGTGGTGCGGGATGCGATTTGGTTCCATGTTCTTTTATACAAATTTGAATGCTATTGAGGTTCTCATTTTTCTCGCTGCGGTGAGGTAATCTTTTAGTCGGTTCAATGAGAAATTGAGTTTCGTGTTATATTTGTGGATCATCTCACTTTCGATGTTGATTTTTTGTTGGTCATGATAATTTTTTCAACAAATTTTGTCCACGTTAATTTAGTTTATGAGTTTAGAAGTTAGGGTTTAATGTTTAAGTTTTAGGATTTTGGTTTTAGAGTTAAATTATTTTTAATTAAAATAATCCCAATTTGAAAAAAAATGTGTAAATAATGAGGGTTAAATTTATTATTTTTTCGAAAGGATAAAATTATTTGAATGCGCAAACGTGGATGACTAAATGTGTTATTATTCAAAATATTTTAATTGCCACATCACTCTTTTAACGGTTGTTAATGGGTGAGTGACCCATTTAGAGGAAAACTAAAAATTTTGATGGTAACATTGAAACAATTGAAAGTTTGGTTGTCAAATTGAATAATTAACAAAAATTCAGTTACCGTTTGTGTATTTTACCCAAAAAGAAAAAAAAATCTAAAAAAGGTAATATAAAATTTGTTTTTTTAATTTTTATTCTAAAAAGAGATAATAAACCTTTCAGTCCCTATAATTTCAAAAATAATTAAAATAGTTAATAGTATATAGCAATACACATAATTAGTAGTATATAGTGGTACTGTAACCCCCTCGTCCCGGTCCGGACGTTTAACCGGTCCGAGTAGGCTACACGGAGAAAACCGATGTGAAACCCGTTAAGGTCCCACCTCGGTTAGCAACCCTAGAAAAAATTCTTTTATTTATATCTTGTCTAAAGGCATATTATTTCCTAAGTGATCACGACAGCGGAAAACATCAAGGAAGATGCACAAGCGGACCCCAAAAAACATGTTAACAATCCATTTTATACTTACAGAGCAGGCCGTATCGATACACCAATCAAGGGTATCGATACGCCTTGACCAAGGTCAACATCCTTCAGTCAACACAGGAAGACCGTATCGATACAGCCCTTGAGCGTATCGATACGCCCATCTCGGTCAACATCTCGTGCTCAACGAGATAAACCCGTACCGATACACTAAAGCTTCACCAATTTCTCGGATTTCCAGTGAGCTTTGAGCGTACCGATACGCCCCCGTGTATCGATACACCAAGCCAAAACTGAGTCCTGGAGGGCAAACCGTATCGATACGACCCTCAGGCGTATCGATACGCCTTGCACTGCAAGACCTCCAAATTCAGCAAAACAACACAAAACTCGACTCTAGATGCGATTTACAACTCCCCTAGCCACAAACAACATACAAACAACCTTTAACCACCAAAACATCAACATACATGGCATTCAAAACGAACAAGGATCATGCATTGAAAGGATCCATACATTTACCAAAAAGAGGACATACTTAGCACTTAAAGGTTCATGCCTTAGAAACAAATATATAGGCATTCATGACATGCAACATAAGCAAGATTTACAATTCAAACAAAGCATCCAAAATCCAAACCAACATCACACACATCCAAGCTCAATTTAACAACACCTATCCCATTGCTTGACTATTACAATCTACAATTTAAAGTTCATACTTGAGCTAACCAAAAGCGACACTTGGAGGCCTTTCCTTGCCCTTGCCACCCACAAGCTACTGATCTGCATTGTCGAACAAAAAGAAGCGTAAGCATAAAAGCTTAGTGAGGGTAAGCTCATAAAACAAACCTTCGACAATGCAGGGTCCAAGCACGAGCAACAAACAAAATAGAATGCATGATCTTACCTTTGATCCACATAAGCCAATCTACACATGATGCATGAACATATATTCAATATTATGCCATGCTCAACATGTTTAAATCCACAACATATGTAATCACATATATTAAACCATGTTAGCAACACATCCTAAATCATATTGGCTCACAAATAATCACATATTGGCAACATAAACCACAATCCGTATTGGCACCTAGCTATGACTCGAATACACGGATAACCGTTGGAATTCACATCCAACAACACAACCATTACCTTACGGTGGGATTACACTCATCACCGTTTTACGCGGAGGGGATTCCACTCATCCTCACGCCCGTCGATGAGATTCCACTCATCACCGACTAACATATATATGAAGATTTTCGGGAGAACCCGTACTCCATCTTGATGCCGACCATCATCAAGACCACGCACGCATTTGACTCACGTGTGCACACTAACATCCTAATGATCGATCATTGTACCCAAGCATACTAGTGCCAATACTACACATTTCATTAATCTTTCACAATATCATTTCATAACAACTTCCGTGCTTAGCACGTACTCACCATGACTCACCGTCATGCACAAACCACATTCCCATGCCTAGCATGTACTCACCATGATCCTCGGATCACACAACCACCTCATAATATTGGTTGTCGACCACCGAATCTATTAGTTTTTTTATTTTTATTTTAATAAAAATTTCTTTTTATGTCCTTGTGACACGTTTTTTCCTCTGTCCTTGTGACATGTCTTTGTTTTTGTTTTTTTGGTTTGGTTCATATGTCTCTATGGCATGTTTCAGCATAAACCTAGCGATCAATTGTTGTTCGCACAGAGATTCAATCGGCGCTAATTTCTTATTTATGTTTTTGTCGGTGGTCACTTGAAAAGTTATATCATCATTCGGTTGATAGTTGTTTGCCGATGAAATCAGTCCTGGGTAGCGGTACTTTTTGCTTGACAGTTTCGATCGCGCACCACTCTTTCTTTATGCATCTCGTTTGAACATAGACAAGGAGATTCAGAAGGCTGCTAAATTTTGTTGGTATGGTTATCTCCATAGAAGTTTTCATTTTCTTTATTTTTGAGTTGTAAGGATTTTTTTGGGTTGTTTAATCTAAAATTTATTCTTCTTGGATGCATTGTAATTTTGTTTTTTTCTATGGATTTAATAAAAAATTAGTGACTTTTATCAAAAAAAATATATATATATATATATAATTTTGTTTAGTGTGTAAAGGAATTTGTTTTACATATTCGTTTAAAATATATATATATATATATTAGACGAATAATTTTTTTATCTCTTTTCGGTACTTATTTTCTATGTCACACACTAAAAAAATAGATTTATAGTTTAGGTTTAAGGTTTAAAGCTAGGATTTAAGTTTCAGGGCTTATAATTTAATTTTTTAGTGATGAGACACAAAAAAACACCGAAAAAAAACATATGATTTTTGTTATTTTTAGACCTGTTCTTAAATTTGTAAATCCGTATACTAAAAGATAAACATTTTTTTCACCCACCAAAAGTTCTCCGCATAACAACTTACTAACTAGCGAAAAATTATATTATGGGTGAATCCTACCACGTCATTCATGGGACCAACCAATGGAAACCACCCACTTCACCATGATTTTTCCATGTCATTTTTTCCAACCAATGAATCTTCACTAAAATTTTTTCATGTCATTTTAAAAACTGTTTTTTTAAAAGTTATTCTATTATTAGATTAATGACATGAAAAATAATGATGAAGTGGGTGATTTCTAGTAATTGGTCCCATAAATGACGTGGTGAAAATCACCCATGATATAATTTCTCCTAACTAGCGGTTGTGTGATCCTCCGTGTCATTCTCCATCCAATTTTCTCATCAACAAATCCTTGTTTTTGGGGTTGCGTTTTATTGGCATTGTAAGTTGTAACATTATATAAGAAGTCACCTTCCCCTCCCTGTCCAGCTACTGGCCAAAGGTTAAAAACGAGGGAAAAACTAATTAAGGTAGGGGAAACAATGCTTACTTTTACATGAAATTTTTTGAACAAGTCTTACTTTGGGGGAAGCTAAAAAGAATTTTTTTTTTTCATATTAGGTCTAAAATCGATAATTTAAAAGAAATGAAAGTGTCAACTGAAAGATTTTAACTACTTGTTCTAGAAATTGTTGATATTTTCGCGTAAAAAAATTTAGTACCGATTACAATCCATAGTATAAATTTGTGTTCACAACTTATGATTACATATAATATTGCAGTTGCAGACGCGGACTTTACAATAATTTTTAAAACGGTAAACTACATAAATAACCACCATATTATTAGAAAAGTCACGATTTGACCACTTTATTTTTTTTTCGAAGTAATTAAACCACCATACTATTAAATTGGATGCAATTTGACCACCAGCCGTTGGAGGTTAGCGGAAGGGTGACGTGGTAGTTAAAAAATTAAGGGTATAATTACACATTTGGTTCTCATTACTTATATACTTTATTAATTTGATCTTAATTTTAAATTTTAATTTAATAAATAAGGTGGTGACACGTGTCACCAAATAATTAAATAACTTATTTATTTTATTAAATTAAAATTAGGATCAAATTAATAGAGTGTATAAGTAACGAGGACCAAATGTGTAATTATACCCTTAATTTTTTAACTGCCACGTCACCCTTCCGTTAACCTCTAACGGATGGTGGTCAAATTGCATCCAATTTAATAATATGGTGATTTAATTGCTTCGAAAAAAAGTAAAATGATTAAATCGCGACTTTTCTAATAATATGGTGGTCATTTATGTAGTTTACTCTTTTTAAAATTATTATGATGTGATGGTTGGAATTGTATTTAATATTATACGTTGTACCATACCCTTCCTCATTCCGGGACGAAAGTTGTAGTAGATACGTGGACATGGACATCTAACTCGGCCCACTCCATCACCCAACGGCCAACGCTAACAAGAAAAGTAAAATTCTTGCCACGATCATTACTAATCTCAGCCATTCAACGGTAGATCCTCGTAATATAAAAAATATTAAATAATATAATCAATTTAATCTCAAAATCAAATAAATTTTAAATCTAAATCTAAATTTGAATTGTGAATTGAGTTTAACTTAATTGTATATTTTTAGTACAATATATATGACAATATCAGATCGAGCATGTTTAAGCATAATATCCTCTGATCTATGGGTGAGGAGGGGCATAGATAATAAAGAAATTGTATCAAGCTATATATTCAAGAAAATTTAAATTTGGATTAAAAAGTAGAAAAATGATTCTTATACGTTAAAAAGCAATATCTTTGTAAGACTCACTAATTGGCCTAGTGGCTGTGAATGATCATTTTATCTCATTTTGTATGGGTTGAAATCCTGACATGAGAAAGTATATCTCCCTATATAATAAAAAATATGGTAAACTATACTAATGACCACCGAACTATGGGGTTGGTGTCGATTTGACCACTATATTTTCAATTGTGTTAATATACCACATAACTATTTAATTGGTTCCAATATAGCCACCTGCCGTTAAAAAAACGAAAAAGTTAACGGGACTGTTAAAATAATTGGTATAATTACACATTTAGTCCCCTTTATTTATACAATCATTCAATTTAGTCCTAATTTTAATCTAATAAAATAAATTAATTATTCAATTAGGTGGTGACATGTGTCACCACCAATGGAGTAAGAAAAAGGGAAAACTACACCAGTGACCACCGAAGATATTGAGGATACCTATTTGAACCACCGAACTAAAAAAAATGTCAATCACACCACCAAACTTATTAAATCGACCTATTTGAACCACCCTCCGTTAAAAACCTAACGGCAAGGCTGAGTTGGCTGTTAAAAAGTTAACGACAAGGCTGACTGGGCTTTATTTTATATTTTTTTTCCACGTCTGAAAAACAAACATTTATTAAATTAAAAAACATTAGAACAAATATATTGGAAACTTAAAAGTCGATTAATTAACCCAAAACACAATCATCTGTTTCATTAGAGAATTTGTTTCGACATTTTGTTTCGACTTTCAGAGAGAAGAGGGAAAATCCTAGTGTTTCGACGTTTGAAAGAGAAGAGGGGAAAATCCTGTGTGTTTCGACGTTTCAAAGAGAAGAGGCATTGCGAGAAGGAAGAAACTGACATCGAAATGGGTTGGGTTAATCGCGAACGAGAGAAAGAACATGTGCAATACGGTAAGTTTATCTTTTGTTTTACTTTTTGAAAAAATATTTTCAATATTAAGGTTAGGGTTATTTAGGGTTAGAGGTTTTTTGTTTGTATTCGGGGTTAGGGGTTTTTGTTTGTAAACATGTCAGTGACAGTAAAATTAGGGTTAATATATCAGTCACAGTAAAAAAAAATCGAAATACTATTAAAATTTTAGATCGATTAGGGGTTTTGTTGGTAAATATGCAGATTTCGTATACCAATTAGGGTTTAAAATAAGATTAGGGGTTTTTCGAAATACTATTAAAATAAGATTAGGGGTTAATTGGTTAGTTAAAATGAGGGGTTGTGATAGAACTGATTTAGGGTTGAAATTAAGGGGTTAGTTAAAATGAGATTATTGGAATTGTTGTGACAGTAAGTTAAATTTAGGGTTAATTGTTTTCTTTTTAAAAAGGGTTCACTGGTTTAGGGTTTAAAATAAGATTAGGGGTTTAAAATAAGATTAAAATCTGTTGCTTTTTGACTTTTTGTTATGTTGTGAACATGCAGGACCACTTTTTGATTATTATATGAAAAGTAGAGTTGAATTTCATGCATATGTGGTGTTGAATTTCATATTATATGTGGTGTTGAATTTCATATTATATGTTGTGGGGTCCTTTTGTCATATGTGCATGTGTTGTAGTGTTAGCATGTTGGTATATGTGCATTCATTTTTAGTGGTCCTGCATATTGGATTGGTATATGTGCATTCATTTAGTGGTTATGCATAGGGTATATTTTAGTGGTCCTGCATGTTGGTATATGTATATTTTAGTGGTCCTGCATGTTGGATGATAAAAGTAGTTGTTTTGTAGTGTTGTAGTTGCTGGTAATAATTAGGGTTTCATATATATATGTTCACCCTAGTTGGTATATTCATTTAGTGGGATTGGTATATGTATATTTTAGTGGTTCTGCTTGGTTGTTTTTGTTGCTTTGTTTATATGTAATTAGTTTATTTTCTAATATTGTTTTTTATATATTGACAGAACAAACTTTATCCATGTTCACCCTAGTTGTTCACTATGGTGGTTACTTTCTACAAACTCGAAAGCTGATATATAGTGGTCAGTTTTTAGATTATTTTAATAATTGTAATGTGGATGAAATGAGCATCTTTGAGATTATTGCTATAATTGGAAGATTAGGATTAACTTCACCAATGAAGATGTATTGGCAAGTTTCTGAAAATCCATTTGAGGTTAAAGCTTTAGCTAGTGATAATGATGTTCTAGAGATGCTTAGCAAATTACCTAGAAACCATTATGTTCACATCTACTTGGAGGAGGTTAGACCCTATCAAAGTAATGCTGCTAGTGTAGAACCTGAAATGAATGCTGACTCTAATTCTGAAGTTAGGGTAGACTTTTCTGAGAAGCCCAGTGATGATCATAATGTGGATGAAAACATTGGTGAACCAGAAACAAATGATAATCTTTCTGTGTCTTCTGAGATTAGGGTAGACTCTAATTCTGACTCAGAAGACATTGACTATGAAGTTGAGAAATCAACTACCTATGAATCTGGTTTTAGTGATAGTGAGGATGACCTTGAAGATGATATTGTTTCTAAGGGTGTGGGTGATAATATGACTCAAGAAGGATCACATAAACCTAATGTGGAGGGCAGTGATGAAGTTAGGGTTGATAGTGAACCTGATAGTGTAAATTCTGAATCATTTCACAGTTTAGATGAGTCTGATTCAGATGGTCAACATAAGAAGCCTAGATATCATGAATTCAATACCACTGTAGACATTTCCAATCCAATTTTTAAGGTGGGCTTACTGTTTGCAACAAAACAAGTGTTGAGGGAGTCTATTAAGATGTATAGCATCAAAAATAGATACACTGTTAAGCTGAAAAGAAATGATAATAGGAGAATTCAAGCAGTTTGTAAGGCAGGGTGTCCATGGAATTTGTGGGCTTCTCCAATTAACTTTAAAGAGCCTAATGAAACTTGGCAAATTAAGTCACTTATTGGTGAACATAGATGTCTTAAGGAGTATAAGAACTCAAACATGACTGCTAAGTTTATAGCAAACCAGTACTTGGACAAATTTCACACTGATCCAAATTACTCCTCTAAGTCCCTTAAGCAAGATGTATTCAGAGATTACAACATTTCTGTCCATTTAAGTAAGTGTATTAGGGCAAAAAATTTGGCCCTTGAGAAGTTACATGGTGATATAAAGGGACAGTACACAAGACTCTATGATTACCTAGGTGAGCTTAGGTCCTCAAACCCTGGGACAACTACAGTCTTGAAATTGGATGAAGGTGTATTTGAAAGACTGTATATTTGTATGCAAGCTATGAAGGATGGCTTCAAAGGTGGTTGTAGGCCAATTATATGTCTAGATGGGTGTCACTTGAAGGGCCATTATGGGGGTCAACTTCTGTCAGCTGTTGGAATGGATGCTGAAGACAATCTTTATCCCATTTCATTTACAATTGTGGAGGCTGAGACTGAGTCATCTTGGTGCTGGTTTATGGAAATATTAAAGACTGATTTGGAGTTGAACAATTCTCATCACCTGACATTTATGACTGATAAACAGAAGGTAAACTTACACTATTTTTTAAATATTTACTGTTTTTCTTAATTTATTTCCACTAATAACATAGAACTTGTTTTGTTTTGTAGGGATTGATGGAGTCTGTGGCAGAACTGTTTCCCCATGTAGACCATAGAACATGTGTAAGGCACCTTTACAATAATTTCAAGTTACATGAGCAGCATAAAGGAAAAGCTTTGAAAGACCAACTTTGGAGAGCTGCTAGGGCAACATATGTGAGAGAGTTTGAAGCTGCCATGGAAACTTTAAAGGTATAATTAAACAAAATTTTTAATTTATTTTGCATTTAATTTGTAGGGTTCAATAACCTTATTTGTATGTTAATGTGCAGGGTTTATCAAGTGCTGGGCATACATGGTTATCAGGAAAAGACCCTACAATGTGGTCAAAATCTCACTTTTCCTTCAAAGCTAAATCAGACATCCTTCTAAACAATCATTGTGAATGTTTCAATAAGGTTAATTCTTTAATTTTTTCTTATAATTTTATATACTTAACTTACAATATTAACACTTACTGTTTTGTTTTGTAGATGATAATTGAAGCTAGGGACAAACCAATTATTACTTTGGTGGAGTCAATCAGGTCCAAATTGATGCAAAGAATTGCAAAAAAGAGGGATGAAGCTGAGAAGTTAACTGGTCCTTTGTGCCCTAAAATTCAGAAAAAGCTTGACAATGCATTCTTACTATCACAAAGGTTTGTTTCTAACTTTGGTGGTTTATTTAAAGTTTGGTTCTAAACTTTGGTGGTCTAATTAGGTTTGTTTCTAAACTTTGGTGGTCTAATTAGGTTTGTGCCCTAACTTTGGTGGTTTATTTAAGTTTGTTTATGCAATGTTTTAAGTATAACTTTGGTTCTGATTTTGGTAGTTTGTTTATGGTTTGTTAGGATTTTGGTGGTTTGTTTATGTTTGTTAGGATGTTGGTTCTGATTTTGGTTTGGTTTGGTTCATTACATGTTTATTTATGTTTGTTATGATGTTGGTTCTGATTTTGGTTTGGTTTGGTTCATTACATGTTTGTTTATGTTTGTTAGGATGTTGGTTCTGATTTTGGTTTGCTTTGGTGGTCTTTACATGTTTGTTTATGTTTGTTAGGATTTTGGTTCTGATTTTGGTTTGTTTATGACATAGATGTTGGCCTGTGAGGGCTGGTGGAGCAATGTACCAAGTTTCATGTGGTCCTCAAGACCAACACTCTATTAACATGCAAACAGAAACATGCTCATGTAGAAGATGGCAACTAACAGGTTAAAATTTTATTTTTAACAATTTATTTCTTTAATGATCTATTTGTTTATACACACTAATCATTGAATTTTTTTTGCAGGAATTCCATGCATTCATGCCATTTCTGTTATATTAATGCTTGAAGACAGACCCGAAAAGTTTGTGGCACCATGCTACTCAGTTTCTACCCAAATGTCCATATATTCACATTTTATCAATCCAGTGAGGGGTGAGAACCAGTGGAGTTCTGAAGAAACACAATTAAGTGTCTTACCTCCTATTTTGAGAAGGCCACCAGGAAGACCACATAAGAACCACAGAAGAAGGGAGTAAGATGAAGCACCTCAATCTGCTAAGGTGTCCAAGAAAGGTGCGAAGATGACTTGTACAAAGTGTGGAGGGTCTGGTCATAATACAAGGACATGCAAGGGCCCTCTTCGTGCCAATACTAGACCATATAAACGAGCATCCACTTATACTAGAGCTCCTAAAAGATCAAAACTGCCAGTAAGTTTTTTTGTACAAATATGTGTTAATTTTTTTATTCTATTTAATTTGTTGTTTAAAGTTCACTAACACATTTATTTTTGGTGTACAGGTTCGAAGAAGTTCTGGAACAAATGTGCAGCAGGATCCTGTTGCAACATCAAATCAGTCTGGAGTGCAACATCAAAGAAACACTTCAAGCCAACCAAGCCAACCTCTACCACCAGCCTATACAGTTAGATGGATGCCCACCCCCACCACTCATGAGAGCAATGTAGAAGAACCTGGTAGGCAGCATCAAGGTAACAGTCCAAGGGCAAGCCAACCCCCACCACCAACCCATACTGTTAGATGGATGCCCACCCCCACCACTCAAGAGAGTGCTGTCACTCAATCATCTCCAAGGCCATTCTAAACATTTCAAGGCTTATTTTTAGGGTTTCTTTTTGTGTAATGCATGCAGTTGACAATTAGGAAGTAACTTTATGTTCTGATTTTGTTGTGATTATAGGTATCACATGCTTGTGTGTAATGCATGCAATTGACCATTAGGATTTAACTTTTGTGTATACATGTTTTATACATGTTCAAGGAATGGCCATGATTTACATTTTGTTGTTGAATTGGTCAAAAACAGTTGATGTATTTATGGATAACTTATGAAATGAAATGAAGATGATGATGTTTCTGATTAATTTGTGTATATACTTTCTATTTTTAAGGCACTCATTACTAACAACAAATCTAACATAAACATACATTTCATTAGACACTTAATCATAAACAACTTAACATAACAACTCCAACAATCACAAGCCATTACACTAAACACCAGAACATAACAACTCCATCATACCTAAAAAACAGCATAGCTGAAAAACAACCTTGAAAAACACCTTAACATGACCACAAATTAGGTCATCCTTTTTCCTAACCCTAAACCTAAAAGAAACACAACACATAGAAGCAAAACCCTAATAAACCTCTCATTTCTTCTTTCACGTTCCATAGCTGAAATCTTTCTTAGAAGACCTACAATCACAATCCTTGATTGATTATATAGCGGTGGATCGTACCAAACAAAAAAATTGCAAGTTTGGGTGCCTTTTCCATAATTTCCACAGCCCCAAAATCTTCTACCCGGATTACTATCTTTCCATCCAATCTTTAATGGAGAACGCGCTCCACAGAAGCATTCCTGATCGAAGTTCTCACTCTCCATTTTTCTTCCTTCCTTGCTTCCCTTTGCTGCAATTTCTTCTTCTGCCGTTGGAGTTTTGGAAGATTGGTTGAAAGAAAAAAACATTACATTCTAAACAATTAGGGTTCTATTAAATAAAACAATCAGTTTAAGGAAATTACCCAAATGTCCTAGGCTTATGTGGCAATATGCCTCCAACAAGGCATTAAAAAAATTGAAGTGGTATGCCAACTCAGCCTTGCCGTTAGGTTTTTAACGGAGGGTGGTTCAAATAGGTCGATTTAATAAGTTTGGTGGTGTGATTGACGTTTTTTTTAGTTCGGTGGTTCAAATAGGTATCCCCAATATCTTCGGTGGTCACTGGTGTAGTTTTCCCTAAGAAAAATGAAAATGTGGAAGTTAGCCCCAAAGAGAATCAAACTCAGGTCACTAGGGAAAGAAAGCAATGCCCTTGCCACTGGGCTACGCGTGTTTTTAGCATATGAAATACTAAATATTCTATATGTGGTATATGTGTTATCCGTTTGAAGATATAGAATCTGCAAACAAAATAATACCCAGATGCTAAAGTACAAAACAAATTCATTGTACTTAAGCTAATTAAAACAAATATTCTAGTTCTTATGAGCTCCTGTCCCCCGGTGAACTTCTTCATTAAATCAAGCATCGATACATTTTTGTATAGAAACTTGGATAATGTTTGTGCTTGCAATATGCATCGGTTTACCCAATCTACCCAGAAAATTCTTCCAATATTAGATTCAAACATTGAGAAGCACAAGGAGATACAAAAATGGTTCCAAAATTCTGCAAGATATGGTTCGAAATACCAGTGTGGTTGAAACTACTATCCATGATGATTTGCACAACATTTTTCGGGCCAATATCTTGAATAACCGAATCAAATAAATCAGCAAGGCACTTTGTAGTCTTAAAATACGAGGATGCATCTACAGACTTGTGGAAAAAGGTCCTCGAAGGCGATGAAATTAAGAAGTTGATTAAAGCTTTAGATTTGTTGTCTGTCTATGTGTCTGCAATGATTGTACATCCGGTAGTAGCCCATTCTTTCTCCGCATCTTTAAATTGCAAACTTACCTCAAACTTGATCATTTTCAACCACGTCGTCGTCAAGGTTTTCACAGATGGAGCTATCAAACCAGGACCAAACTTTCCAACAGCATCAATCATTGCTTGATACGAGGAAGAACGAGCTACACTAAAATCCAACTTATTCTCGAAAAAGAACAAAGCAATGCTTCTCTCCACGTTTTCTTGGTCGCTCAATGTCGAAGCAGCAATCGATAAGGGGGCAGGGAAAACTTTTGACACGGGAGAGGGTGTCTCTAAAGTACTAATTTTACTACTGGCAGACATATTTCCCGGAGCCCTAACTTCAGCAATCTTCTGCTTCTTAACACTAGAAGTTTCTTTAACATCCTTTTTCGATGAAATTGTTAAGAGAATTCTAGAATATTAGCTGTATTGGAATATTAGCTGTTAAGTTGTTATAGGTTGTTGGGCCATTTGTAACAGACTAAGTGAGTCAGCAGGTTAGTTAGCCATTTGGGCTATAAGACTTGTATTGGGCTGTATTTTGTAATCAATCAGTTTTTCCATCATTTGAATAAAACAGAAAACTCTCGTCCTCTCTTCTCTTTTCAAATCCCTAATTCCCAATTCTATTTACCAAGATTGTTCATAGATTCACATGGTATCATTCGCTTTGGTTTCTTGATCCGGCGTTCTTTGTGTTGCCATTCTGCGATCATGCCAGAAGCTTCGATGGATTCGGCGGCTGAGCATTCCATGTCCTTCTCTAACGATGATGGTGTCTCCGCTCATACGTTCGCCAATAAACAGATCAGTGTTCGTCTCGACGACGACAACTTTCTTCTGTGGCAGCAGCAAGTCAAATTGATGGTTCGTGGTCTCGGTCTAGAGCATTTCCTCGACGAAGAGACTCCGATTCCGGCAAAACTTGTTACGAGCAGTGATGGCGAGCGCACCGTTAATCCGCTCTATTTGAAGTTTATTAAGCAAGACAGTTCGCTTGCTTCATGGTTGTTATCCACAATCAGTCCTCGAATCCTTTCGCGTCTGGTTCGATCGGAGACTTCTGCGGCGATTTGGAGTTCTGTTGTTCGAAGGTATTCTAAGCTATCTACCACTCGTCTGATGCGTCTCCATTGTCGGCTTAGGTCAATGAAGAAAGGTAATCTCTCCATGCTCGATTTTACCTCACAAGTTCAAGATATTTGTGATATGCTCACTACTTGTGGTAATCCTGTGTCTGAGCTTGAGCAAGTGGCGTCCGTTCTCAATGGTCTTCCCGTCGAATATGAACCGACTGTGGCGGTGATTTCTGCGAGTGAGAAGCCTTATTCATTCGATGCGGCTGTTTCTCTCCTGATTGATGCTGAGACGCGTCTCAATGATCCAATCCGACTTCCGATTGGGATCCACAACACTGCGTTTCAGTAACCTGAGGAGTCCGGTGAGGAAGTCACTGATCTGTCGCGTCGGTCTCATGCTCCTCCTTGTGGTGGTGGCCGTCCTCCTGTTTCAAATTTCTCTGGTGGCCGGTTTAAGGGGCGCTCTCGTCCGCAGTGTCAGCTCTGCGGCAAGATCGGTCATCTGGTTGACCGTTGCTGGTACCGGTTTGACCACAGTTTCAAGGGTGGTGGTTCAGCTAAGTCCTCTGATGCTCAGGCTCACACATGTTGTTGTCTTCATGATTCATATGAGGAGCAGTATACTCATTTTATTTCTACTGAATCCCCTGTTACTAATTCTTCTGCTCCGATTGACAGTCCTCAAGTCAATTTCCTTCGTGCTGCTCCTTCTGCTACATGGTTTCCTGATTCGGGAGCAACTCATCACGTCACTAGTGATGCTAGCTGTGTTCAAGCGGGTCATTCCTACAGTGGCCATGGCAAGGTGCATATATGTGATGGATCTTCTCTTGACATTACTAAGATTGGTAATTCTTCCTTGCTTACTGAATCTAGAGATCTTGTGCTTGATCAATTACTTTGTGTACCTAGAATCACCAGAAATTTGTTGTCAGTATCAAAGTTCACTGCTGATAATTCCGTATATTTTGAATTTCATGCCAATTGTTGTTATGTGAAGGATGAGACAACTGGGAATGTTTTACTTGAGGGCTCTCAGGAACAAGGATTGTATCAGTTTCATGCTTCTTTTGGTTCGAGTTCAGCTTTTGCCTACACAGCTTCGAGGCAGGACTACTCTGGTTTCTGGCTTTGGCACAGGAGGTTGGGGCATCCTGCATCTGGTGTTGTGAGTTTTGTTCTTAATAAACAAGTCTCTGTAGATAGAAATACAGTTTGTAATGCATGTCAACTTGGTAAATGTCATGCTCTGCCATTTAAGGATTCTACTACTGTTTACACTCAGCCTTTTCAGTTGGTAGAAGTAGATGTTTGGGGACCTTCTTCTGTGTCTTCTGATGGTTATAGATTTTACATCTCTTTTGTTGATTTGTTCAGTAGAAACACTTGGATATACTTGTTGAAGCATAAGTCAGATGCCTCTGTAGCTTTCAATCTATTCTATAAACTTGTGCAAACTCAGTTTTCTACCTCGTTACTTGCTGTTCAAACAGATGGTGGGGGAGAGTTTAGGTTTCTTGAAAATGATCTAAAAGTGCTAGGTATACAACATAGGGTTACATGTCCTAGAACCTCCCAACAGAATGTGGTCGTTGAAAGAAAACACAGACACATAATTGAAACTGCCTTATCCTTGCTTGCACAAGCATCCCTTCCTCTAAAATTTTGGTCATTTGCTGTTCTTAGTGCAGTGTATCTCATAAATAGGATGCCTTCTAAAACACTTAACAACAAATCTCCATTTCAAATTCTATTTCATAAAACACCTAATTACAATTTTCTTAAAGCGTTTGGTTGTTTATGTTATCACTCTTTGAGATCTTATAATCATCATAAAATGGACTTTAGATCAAAACCTTGCCTTTTCCTAGGATATTCACCTAAACACCATGGATACAATTGCCTAGATCCATCTACTGGTCGTTTATATATCTCTAGGCATGTGGTCTTTGATGAGGGAGTGTTTCCTGGTTTTAAGGATGGTACCTCAGACTCTCCCACTAATCTAAATACCTTCCGATCCCCTGAGTTGATTGTTGATGATGACTTGGCAAATATCAATAATGAAACTGGTCCCTCATCTACCTCTAGTAATCAGTCTGTTAGGCATCAGGATGATGCACATTCTGCTGAGCATCAGAATGTTGAGAGTACACCAGTGGAGACTGCAACAACACCTGTTTCTCAATCTCATCAGGACACTGAAATACCTACTGTAGGTGAGGATGAGTGTGTGACTGTTCAAGGTACTTCAGATCAGAATGTTGAGGATAATGGAGTGAATGACACTGTTTTTGTTGAGGAAGGAACTCCTACTCAGTCACCTCTAGTTGAAGAAAACACTCCTGTTGTTCAGATTGAGGAGGATAATTCTGGTCATGTTGGTACTGATGATGTTGATCAAATTCCACCACAAAGTTTTCCTAGCCCCAGTCCCATATCTCATCCTATGGTAATAAGGAGTAAACTTGGTATTTTTAAATCAAAAATTTACAATCTCCACCTTGATGAAATCCCACAAGATGTTCACATTGCCTTGCAACATCCAGAGTGGAAAACTGCTGTAATGGCAGAATACAATGCTTTGTTGCAGAATGATACATGGGAGCTTGTATCTTTGCCTCTGAATAGGAAAGCCATAGGATGTAAATGGATATTTAAGGTGAAAAGAAAGTCAGATGGATCAGTGGAAAGGTTTAAGGCTCGACTAGTTGCAAAAGGGTACTCTCAAATGGCTGGACATGACTTTACTGATACTTTTAGTCCAGTAGTCAAATCTTTTACTGTAAATGTATTATTTTCAGTTGCTGTTACAAATGGGTGGCTTGTTAGGCAAGTTGATGTCAACAATGCCTTTCTTAAAGGGGATCTTGATGAGGATGTATTCATGCAACAGCCTGAAGGTTTTCATTATACTAATGCCAATGGTATGCCTTTAGTATGCAAGCTAAAAAAGGCATTATATGGTCTTAGACAGGCCCCTAGAAATTGGTATACAAAACTCAAGGATTTCTTAGTCTTTTTGGGTTTCAAAGTTTCCAGAGCAGATGTTTCATTGTTTGTGTATAAATCTGCATCTCTCACTACTTATGTTGTAGTTTATGTAGATGACATACTGCTTACTGGATCTTGTTCTGAGCATGTTAACAGTGTGATTCTTCAGTTGAATTCTCAGTTTTCTGTTAAAGATTTGGGTACTCTTCAATATTTTCTTGGCATTGAAGTTATATCTCTTCATGGTGGTTTATTCTTGTCTCAAAGAAAGTATATAACTGAGCTCCTCATTCAGACTGAATCTCAAGATCTCAATTCTGCTGCAACTCCTTTAGCTTTAACACCAAAGCTGAGTAAGACTGATGGAGAACCACTTGCTGATCCACATCAATACAGAAGTGTTGTAGGTGCCTTGCAGTACATCTGTCACACTCGGCCTGATATTTGTTTTGCTGTAAACAAAATTGCTCAGTTCATGCAACATCCCACTGATATACACTGGTTGGCTGTGAAGCGTGTTCTCAGATATCTGAAGGGAACACTAGATTTTGGTCTTTGGTTTTCTTCTCTCTCAACTGGTCTTCCATTAGTTTCTTTTTCGGATGCTGACTGGGGTAGTGACCCTGATGACAGAAGATCAGTTTCTGGTTACTGTGTTTTTCTGGGTACTCATTTGATTTCTTGGAGCTCTCGCAAGCAAAGATCTGTGTCTCGTTCAACAGCTGAAGCAGAGTTTCACAGTCTTGCTGATGCTACTTTAGAACTTATGTGGTTGAAAGCTCTTTTACATGATATGGACATTGCCTCTACTGATATTCCTGTGTTGTGGAGTGACAACACAAGTGCTGTGGCCATGGCTGCCAATCCAGTCATGCACACAAAGACGAAGCACGTTGAACTAGATTTGTTCTTTGTTCGTGAAAAGGTTCTCTCAAGGGAAGTTCAGGTTAACTATGTCCCTGCTTGTGATCAGGTTGCTGACATTTTTACAAAGGCTATTACCACTGGCAAATTTGAAGAATTCAGATTCAAGCTCAATGTTCGAAGTTCCTCAGAATTGAAGAAGCATGGGAAATGTTAAGAGAATTCTAGAATATTAGCTGTATTGGAATATTAGCTGTTAAGTTGTTATAGGTTGTTGGGCCATTTGTAACAGACTAAGTGAGTCAGCAGGTTAGTTAGCCATTTGGGCTATAAGACTTGTATTGGGCTGTATTTTGTAATCAATCAGTTTTTCCATCATTTGAATAAAACAGAAAACTCTCGTCCTCTCTTCTCTTTTCAAATCCCTAATTCCCAATTCTATTTACCAAGATTGTTCATAGATTCATAGAAATAATAGCTCGAACCCGATTAGTAACATCATCTCTAACTTTATTACAAGGGTTTACACCTTTACTTGGAGGACGAGATAGACGATGCTTTAACCTACTGATTCCACCATTCAAAACCCTAAGACAAAATTGGATAAAGATATTATTCTGTTTTGTACAACGAATTTGTTTTGTACTTAAGCATCTGGGTACTATTTTGTTTGCAGATTCTATATCTCCAAACGGATAACACATATACCACATATAGAATATTTGGTATTTCATATGCTAAAAACACGCTTAGCCCAATGGCAAGGGCATTGCTTTCTTTCACTAGTGACTCAAGTTTAATTCTCCTTGGGGCCAACTTCTACAATTTTATTTTTCTTACTCCATTGGTGGTGACACGTGTCACCACCTAATTAGGAAAGAAAAATAAATTTAATAAAAATAGATAAATCCCTCAAATAAGTGTCACCACCTAATTGAATAATTAATTTATTTTATTAGATTAAAATTAGGACTAAATTGAATGATTGTATAAATAAAGGGGATTAAATGTGTAATTATACTAATTATTTTAACAGTCCCGTTAACTTTTTCGTTTTTTTTAATGGCATGTGGCTACATTGGAACCAATTAAATAGTTATGTGGTATATTTAATACAATTGAAAATATAGTGGTCAAATCGACACCAACCCTATAGTTCGATGGTCATTCGTATAGTTTACCCTAAAAAATAATATCTTTGTCACTTTGTGCACATATCCAGTAATACATCAAGAAATCTTACATTTTTGTGAACGAGTAGAAATCCTCTACTCATTTTTTGGTGCTCCTATTTATGTCTAACACTAAAAAAAAATTAAATTTAGGGTTTAGAGTATTTGGTGTATGGTGTATTTTTAAGGTTTCGGATTTAGAATCTATAGTTGGGGCTAAAGTTTGATTTTTTAGTGTTGGGATATAAAAAAAACATTCTGATTGAACCGAAAGCATTCAGAGTACAAGTGGATCTTATCGCCTATATACACATTTGTGGACTGCATTAGGCAACCCCGAAACTAAGCGAAGACAAGGTGAAGCAGTGTGTTGCTGGTTAGAGTAAATGAACAATTCCCTCCCAAAGCACTAGCAAAGGCTAATTGTTGAATTTTATATAGACAACGGAGCTTTGCTTCCAAGCATTGGCCTTTACTGGTATTTGTTTTGTCGACAACAGCTACCTTCTGTCGCTGTGTCATGCATTTGGCCACTTTTGAACACAGTCGCTCCGCAACTTCCCGCGCCCACGGTGGAAGGCGATGCTTGTTATGAAAGACGAGCTACAGCGTTGAGACTAGTTGCAGTCCGAAAAAATCTGTCATTATGATTTGTTTTTGTAGATAGGTTCTGTGCAGAATCTATAGGGAATTTCATAGCAATTCATAAGTGCAGGCCAAAAAGTGTTTTCAACATATTGTCCGTCTGTATTTCTACGTTGGATCTTCCTTTCATTCCAAAGAATAAGATTGTGACATTTGAGGAAAGTGTTGCAGATTGGACAAGTTTGGAAACTGTGGTGTCATTGTCATTGGACCAAAAACCATGTGTAAAGATGCCGATGCGACCCGACGTGGTGGCGGTGGGCACACCCCCTCCTCGGCACATGGATTGCGATGCTAAAATTGACATTACCTGCCTGTTAAGCTGTTCACCCAAGGGTCGAAAGCTGGCAGATTTACCAGACAGCAGATAAGCTTTAGGTTTGGATCAGATGATGTCGGTCCAACATATGGTTCCATAGGCACCACCATGGTCGTAATTTTCAGCTTCAATTATTGCTATCTCAGGGCAGTACACATTACACATTGCTTACTCTTTTCATTTTTCTTCATCCCAGTAACAAAAAATCATAATTTCTAACTAAAACACCTAATCCGAACAACAGGGCAAAATTACATAGAATCCATATAGACGGACATGTACACAAAATCTAGTGGCAAATTCCTTTCCGGACACAAACTAATCTTCTCTACAATGTAGATGTAGACACGTATTTCGAAGCTCCACAAAAGAAAAAAAATCCCTCCAGTTTCCTGCATGTGCTTGAAATCTCAACTATAGGGGCATCTGAAGGTATCGGAATAGATACGAACGTAATGGAGGTGGCTTCCCTTGTTCTCGGCTTCTAAAACCCATTTTGTCCCCGAGTCTAGGGGTGTTCATGCATTCTGCTTTCCAACCTCGAATCTGGATCATCACTCCGATCGGCATCAGAGTTTTTCCTCTGTGTATCAGCATCCGAATTAACTGACTGATTCCTTCTGCGTCTTCTGTCCTGAAAATTCCGTCCATGATTCATATTAGGGACGAGTCAAGCTATAGTTACAAGTCACAACTGCAAACTAGGCATTTTCCTGTAAGACAGTTTATCTAAAAGCAAGCTAGCCTGGTACGAAAATGCAACTTTCACGATTTTCTTCGGTATACAATACAGTTGAAGTGACAAAACTAAGTAATTATGATGAACTGATTAGTGTAAAGTATCAGAATCAAACCTCTCGAGGAATAGGATACTCCTCCGCTTCGAGCATGCGAGCAACCTGACTCATCTTTGGCCTTTTCGCGGCATCAGGATCAACACATCTCAAAGCAGTCAAAAGAGCCCGTTTAAGAGCACTAGTTGATGGTCTAGTCTCAATGTTAGGGTCAACTACTTCCTCGGAACGTCTGAGTTGAACCATCATCTTCAACCACTCAACCATATTTACCTGAGATTTCACAGTTCAATTGATCATGTAAAAAGAATAAAACACCATACCAAGGCTGATAACAAAGTGTCATTAAGCACCTCAGGCTGAGGGCGACCATAATCTACTGGGTATCTTCCAGTAATCGCTTCTAAGATCACAACACCAAAGCTATAAACATCACTTTTCTCATTTAGGAGGCCTGAGTTAGCATATTCCGGAGCAACATAACTGAAAGACAATGCAAACAAGAGACAAAGATGACATTAACCAACGACTTCTTTTAGCTTCTCAAATGATATAGCTCCTTACTCGGAGTAAAAACAAAAAAGAAGTGAAAAACAATGCTAAAATAAAATGGAGAATGAATGATTTAGTAACAGTTGATTGTAAAGGAAGGGCATTATTCTCACCCAAAGGTACCCATAACTCTCGTCGTGATATAACTTTTCCCATCACCTAGCAATTTGGCCAGACCAAAATCAGATATCTTCGCATCAAAGTTGTCATCAATCAGTATATTACTTGATTTTATGTCTCTATGCACGACTTTTGGTTCGATAGCCTCGTGCAAATATGCCAGCCTGCAGCATTCAGTTCGGATAACAATCAAGGTTAAGACCAAGGTGAGCATTAACAACCGAGATTTTAGTTAAAGGAAGACTTACGCCTTGGCAGTGCCGAGAAGAATCTTTATGCGAGCCTCCCAGGTAAGATATCCCTTGTGAGACATATCTCCACGGAGCCATTGCTCTAAATTGCCGTTATTGACATATTCATAAACCAACATCCTGGATTTATGACAGAACATTTACAAAACAATAGTAAAAATCCCTGTTCTTTCCGTTCCACATATTAAAATAACAATGACAATAGACATAACAATAACATGGTACCTTTGCGTGCCCTCAATGCAGTAACCAAGAAGTCGAACTAGGTTTTTATGCCGCACGTGACCAATTGCTTCAACTTCCACCCGGAAATCCTTGTCAGCTTGTCCCCTAAAGAAAACATATTAACATTATCGGCCAACGTTAACAAGCTAAGGACAGCATAACATGAACAAAAGGATTAATCTTCCATATAAATAAACTTCGCTGCAACATACGGATTGTTAAGAAGCTTTTTGACAGCTACAGGGGTCCCGTTAATTAGATTGCCTCTATAAACAACTCCATATCCACCATCACCGATAATATTATCCTTTGAAAACCGGTTAGTCGCGAGGTGTAGGTCTCTCAGAGTGAACCAATGACCCCATCCCAGGCGTGAAATTTCAGGCAGGCCAGACAAAGGTGAAGGAGCAGTCATCGGATGCGAAGAAGGCTTGTATATGGATACTGCCCCGGCACCTCCCTCTTCTCCTTGTTGAGATCCATTGTCTTTCTCCACATGATTAAATGAACCCGACCGGCCGCTATCATTTCCATTATCTACATTAATCGAAACCTTCTCCAAATCTGTGTCACTGAATTTGTCATTAAGGGTGCTCAGACCACCATTGTTCGCCGAAGCTTGATCAACTCTTATCTCTTTAATTTCCTCCGACACATAAGGCGCTTGGCTTAGAGGAAGCATGACATCCGCCCTTCTGGATTTCTTCCGAAAACTAAGCCACAGGGAGATGCTAAGGATGACTAAAAACACCACTCCTAAGCCAATTACAATAAGAACCCACAATTGCAGACCAATGTATACTTTCGACAGAGTTTTGTTCAGATCAGAGGCCATGTTTCACCCCACACCAAGATGTCTGAAACATGTTCAACAAACATAACTTAAAACCAAAACCAACATCTAATAATCAGAATTCATACATATTTGCATTTATTCAATGTAACAATTGGTTTATGACATAAACTATACCAATCAAATCTACTTCACAGTAAACAAGTACAGAGTGAAAGCAACAATAGAAATATGAATCAGAAAAAACAGACCTTGAAACACAATCAAGTTTCCAGAAAAGAACCCCAAAAGCTAGAAGGAAAGCAAAGAGTTTCCCTTTAAATCAAAGTCCACCGACTAACAAAGAAAACCCCCTTTCTTTTTCAAATAATAAACAAATAGACAATCACATTTCCAACATACAGCCTACATTTGACAAATCATCACACATAAGCCTGAAACCAGATAATAATTTCCCAACAAAAAAGATAACAATTTCAGGCAATATTTGACAAAAACCAATCTAAAAGATGACAACTTGGAGCATTAATAAACGCAATGAAGAGCAAATGAAACACAACAGACCTCGTTGAGACAGTACTTGTTAGAGGGGAAAAGGCAAACAAAAATGAAAAAAAAAGTTGCAAAATTTAGGAGTGGGTGTTTATAAAGATGAAAGGGGTAAACCCCAGAGGAAAAGCATATTGAGAGGCGAGAAAAGGGGTGATGGACTAACAAAAAAGAAGGGATTTTTGTAGGGTTTCCATGTGAGAAAATGGGAATGTTGACTGTGTGTAACAAGAAGAAGATGTGGAGTTGTCAGAGGTAGGTAATGAGGAAAGACATGCCTTACATTAACAGTGAAATGGAAGCAGCTTACACAACACAACAAAACAAAGCCTTTTTTTCTTTCTTTCTTTGCTGTTTCTTCACTTTTCTTTTTCCATTGTCACAAAAGCACTGGAAAACAAATTTTAAATTGAGTCCACTTGTAAACTAAAACTTCTCCCAGAATAAAAAGAACAAAAGGGTATGATTAGGATCAAACAGGATGGAGAATGATCCAAAAGAAGAGAAGAGAAACTTGATGCTCTTTCGTTATGACCATGTATTTTAAATCCTTGATATTTTGTGTTCCGTAGATGTTAATTTTACAGTGTTTTGGAAATAAAGGTAGAAATTTTTATATGGGAAATGTTAGATCTGCATGCAATGCAATAGTCAAAGAAACAGACTGGACGCCAATACCACCAGGCTTTTGATTGACCTTGTCGTTGTGAGTCTAGGATGTAAAAACAGGTAATCGGATGGGTTTCAGGTCGGGTACTGTCAGGTCGGGTAAAATCGGGTACAAGTCATTTCAGGTCATTTTTTTATTTTGACTCGACTCAGGTCGGGTGCGGGTCCGTTTCAGGTCGGGTCCATTTCAGGTCGGGTCCATTTCAGATCGGGTCCATTTCAGGTCGGGTTCATTTCAGGTCGGGTCTAAACGGGTCGGGTCCGAAGCAGATAATTGACAGGTTAATTCGGGTTCGGATACACTTCAGGTCGGGTCCATTTCAGGTCGGTTGCATTTCAGGCCGGGTGCATTTCAGGTCGGGTAATTTTAGGTCGGGTAGTTTCAGGTCGGGTAATTCAGGTCGAGGTATTTTTAGGATTGGAATTCATATTGAGTTTGAGTTCGGTACAACCGTATAAGTAGTCGATAGACTTTAGGTTGACCTTCGTCAATCGTCATTAATTTGGAGTTAATTATTTAAAGTCATATCAAATTAAAATTATAAAACATTGGAGTAATTAAAAATAATGAAAATGATTCAATTTGGACTGAAAATGGGTCAATTTGGAGTAAAAATAAAGTTTCACGAATTATAATGAACAAAAATATTAAATTAAAATTATAAAACATTAGACAAATTTAAAAGAAAACAATGAAAATGGGTCAATTTGGAATAAAAATAAAATTTTGGGGACTGTAATGAACAAAAATATCAAATTAAAAGTATAAAAATTAGAGTAATTAAAAAAACAATAAGTAGATGTCAATTTAGAATAAAAATAAAATTTTAGGATCTAGAATGAACAAAATTTCAAATTAAAATTATAAAACATGATGAATTAAAATATATATATGGGTCAATATAAAATTAAAATAAAGTTAAGGGACTAGAATGAAGAAACTATCAAATTAAAATAATAAAACATTGGACAAATTAAAAAAATAAATGTGGGTCAATTTGAAATAATAAATGTGGACAAATTAAAATAAAGTTAAGGGACTAGAATGAAGAAAATACTAAAACACACATGTATACATACATACTAAAACACATATATATGCATGTATTTAAGTTTTAGTGTATATATATACATGTATGTATGTATGTATGTAAGTTTTAGTATATATATATATATATTGTTATAATTATATATATATATATATGTATGTATGTAAGTTTTAGTATGCGTATATTGTTATATATATATATATATATATATATATATATATATATATATATATATATATATGGGTTAGGATCAAGTTACACTATGTAAAACTCAACTAGTTTTACACTAATTTATGGCCATTAGATTGGTTAAATGAATGGATGAGATTAACTCCTTACTTTTTTTCCCAAGTGATAATCTTTCCATATCCTACTTTTAATCTCATCCATTCATTTCACTCATCCAATGGCTATGGATTAGTGTAAAACTAGTTGAGTTTTACATAGTGTAACTTGATCCCATCCCCATATATATATATACTAGAACATACATATTTGTATGTATATATGTATACCCCTAAACAATACCCATAAACCTCAACCCTTAAATCTTATAATAACTAATAATTAGAGTACAAGCCTAATCCTCTAATCCTTAAACTAATCTCATAACCTCAAATAATTAAGTTGACACATTTACCCCTAAACCCCAAACATGAATATCTAAATCTTACAGACACTATTCACTAATAATTAGAGTGCAAGTCTAATCACATAATCCCTAAACTAATCTCATAACCCCAAACAATCAACTTGACACACTTACCCTTAAACCCTAAACATAAACTCATAAATCTAACAAACAAACAAAATTGAAACATAAAAAGGACAAATCTAAAAATAAATTATTAATTAGAGCCCAAATCACATATGAATAAAATTATTAAACCTAATTACTTACCAAATCTTTATATGAGAACCAAATCAAATTTAAAGCAAACCAAAAAGCTTAATAATTAATTAATTTATGAAACATGGCCTAATTAAATAAAATTTAAAGAAACTAAACCAAAAGTTAAGACTAAAAAAATAAACTAAAACCTAAAAGACTTAAACCCTAACTATGTAATTAGTGAAGGACCTAAAAGATAATTAACCCCTAAATAAATAAAAATCACACCTCCACTCTTAATTTGATTCATATGGCGCCAAAATTCCCCCCTCACCCCAATTTCTTTGACTGGCGGCAAATCCCCCCCCCCCCCCGCCCCACCCCACCCCCCAATTTTGTTTTTGTTTGATATGGTGCAAAAATCTCTCCCATTTTGTTTGATAGGGAGCCAAAATCCCCCCATAATTTCCTATCAATCAAAAAAACTTTCCCCCCATTAATTCAAAAAAACTTCCCCTAAACTAAAACATATATTTTTTATTATTTTAATAGTTATAATTAAAATTTTAATAAAATATTTCTTAAATTTAATGATCACAATTAATAAATTAATTTAAATTTTAAATAATTTGTTTTAAATTCATCCATCACAACTTATTAATTTAATAAATTTTTTAAATTTTGAATAAAATAAATTTAAGTATGTTAATTCTTATTAAACTTCACAAATAATTTATATTGAATGAGTTAGTATTAAATGAATTTAATAAATTAATACTTTATATTTATCAACACTTTAAATTTATCAAATCGTAGACTTCTTCAACTATATATCAGTTAAATATCAAGTCAGATCAATATCAGTTTAAGTTAAAAATAGGTCAGGTTCAAAGCAGGTCGGGTCAATTAACAGGTCGGGTTCAAAACAGGTCGGGTCCAAAAACAGGTCGGGTTCAAAACAGGTCGGGTCCAAAACAGGTCGGGTTCAAAACAAGTCGGGTAATATCGGATCTCGGGTCAATTCAGTCGGGTAAAATCGATTATCTGCCAGGTCGGCTTCGGGTTCGGGTTCGTTTCAGTCGGGTGCAGGTCGGGTTTCAGGTCCACAGTAACAGGTCCAATTCGGGTTCGGGTCGTTTTCAGTCGGACGCAGGTCGGGTTCGGTCACTACAGTAACAGGTCGAATTCAGGTTCGGGTCAACAACAGTCGGTTACAGATCGGGTTCGGGTCATTAAATTTTCAAGTCAAATCAAGTTCTGACTCGAGTAGGTTTCAGTCGGGTTTTCAGGTCGGGTCAGCTTTTTACATCCCTAGTTGTGACCCCCAAAACACCCTTGCTTTAGCTTCAAAATAATTTAAACTAATAATGTAATTTAAGATTTAGCAACTCCTTTAATTTTTTTTGGTTGTCATGTGCAGCATGTTTAAGTTGCGGTTGAAAAACAATAAATTTCAAAATTTATTCAAGATTCAATTAAAAATTTAGAGGGTTAGATTTTCTGATAACATTTTAGGTTAATTTTTTCGTAAATTTTAACAAGTTTTGAAACTCTGTCTTTGTCCAATAACATAAAATATTATATAAAAAAATCAAGTTTCGAAACTTGTCAAAAATTACGGAAAAAAATCAACCACAAACGTTATCAAAAACTCTAATATTTTATGTTTTTGGGCGAGACCTAGATAAATTTTTAAACTTACCGTTTTTAATTGCACTTTAGACATACTGTAATTTTTGGACTCTCAGATAAAGAGACCATATTCATATTCATGGTGATGGATGGTCAAGTATGCATGTATGGTTGTGGAATCAAGCATAGTCCCCACAAACACAGATAAAAGTAACAAAAAGTGGGGTTTGGGAATTACAAAGTTTGCAGAAGCATTCATTCCAAGGCAAAATCCCAAATGATGATAGGAAATACAGGGGCATAATTGTTGTAATAATGAAACCTTGGACGAGTGAAAGATGAGTAATGGTTGTTTCTGATGTAAATGTAAGAAGCAAGAAAAAACTTTCATGATGTCATGGTTGTCATAACTAATTGGTCAAATGGGATGAGGTATTGAATTTTTTAAACAAAATTAAATATTCAAATTCTGGCATTGTAAATATAACAATTGAGTTAGGAGAGTTGTTAAAAATTAGAATCGGGTCAAAACACTGGTAGTTTAATTTGTTGTTTTATATAACAATCGATTAATTAAGATTGAGTATTATAGAGGTATTATGAGGACGACTATTACAACTCATTTTATCCATTTATAATATTAAATTTTAAAGCTTAATTTTATTTATGAAATCTAACGTTTCATATCACTAAATAAACCTATAGTTAGATATCCATATGTGAAACTGATGATCATTTTATTCCCACTTTTTTCATGCTTTGTGTACAAACAAACTAAAGACATCTTATCTATAAGTACGCATTGTCATGTTTTTTAATTCACATGAGCGCCATTTGCACCTCACATAAAATCTAAAAGCAAAAGAGAAATGGGTATTCATCAATGAGCTATGAGAGGGTTCCAGCTTTATGCATATGTGGTCGTTAACAGGAACGTATGCACAATTTTATGTCAAGAGATGTGAATTGTTAAGGGGTTATATCAATTTTTTAAGATATACGAAATTACAAATTTTTAAGAGTACAAATTTAAATTATTGATAATATATATATATATATATATATATTATATAAAATTTTGAAATTTTCATAGGATGTGACTGTCCTTCCAATACCCTCGATCCATCCCTGGATGTGAAGATGAAGAAACATGCATTATCACGTTATGATCAGCACACCACTGACCACCACCAGATAATAAAGATATGTTTTTATAGGGTCAAATTATACTTAAAATTTGGGATTTAGTACATATAATTTACTTTGGTATATTTTGATTCTTTAGTTTTATAATGTCAATGATCGGTCTAAATAGTTCATGGTTGCCTATTTTTAGTTAAAATGTAAACACGATTTTTCTTAAAAATACCCCTTCCAACACAAGTTATCATAATTAGTATGAGTGTTTTCAAGAAAAAATAATGCAGGCATTTTGATCCAAATAAATAACAGTATTAACTATTTGGCCTAACTAATGATATTACAAACGTAAAAGACTAATCTGTGACAAATTAAAATGTAAAAACCGATTGAATCAATGATGAAGTGACAAAAGACTTGTTATCAAGTCTTCAGTTGATATCAGTTCAGAGTTTAATCTCTAAACAATCTCGCCCTTTTTTTATAAAATACAAAGACTAAATCTTGAATTCGCATAGTAGTTGAGCGAAAATCGTAATTTGAGAAAAATTAAAATTTTTGTTTGCCACCTTTATTTTGTTAGATTTGGCATTGGAAGCCTCTTGATTTTTCAAACAAAATTAATCAATTAGACATTGTTTTTGAAAGTGCAGTGAGAAAGTACTTTTGAAAAGCATTGCTTGCTTCTTCAAGAGTTGTGTTGTGTACCTCGTTGATCATTCATTTGTTTCTTCCTACACAAATAATGTATTATGTGTTTTGTAGCTCGGAGGGTTAAGATTTAGTGTTTATGATTTAAGGTTTAGGGTTCCAAATTTTATATTTTGGGTTTTATGGCTCACTATTTAGGGTTTATGGTTTATATTTAAGGTTAAAGTTTAATATTTGTTTTTAGGACAATTGAATATTAATTATATCTATAATTAAGCATTGTAGTAAATTTCATTAAAAAAGAAAATATATATTATTTATAGGAATCGAGTAGTTTTTAAAGTCCCCACTTTGTACATTAACACCTGCAAAACAAAAAACACCAAAATCAATGAAACAAATGGAAAGAAAAAAACAAAGAGAACACATAAAAAAATGCCATTATCAAAATACTTAAATAAAGTTAACCAAACGTTCCATTCTCGATCTTTCGACCAAGCTTGAATTTTCTACCAATAATATGTTCCATGCTCTAACCTTAATCAATATGTTCCCCCAATAATATGTTCCCGATCTTTCGACCAAGCTTGAATTTTCCACCAATAAAGTGAAAGAAAAACACCTGACCCTCTTATTTCACTTTGCTAATATTGACAAAATGACTTAATACCCTTCTCTACAAAGTCCATGTTTGGCAATTAACGGATAGCGAATTACATTAGTTAATAGCCGGTTGCATTAGCTGATTTGACTAGCGGGTTGTATTAGTTGATTGTATAAAAGTATTTGGTAAAATTAACTGATAGCTGATAGCTGTTAGATTATTTAAACAAGCAAAATGACATATAAGAACATGATTATATTCAATACTTGTTTGAATAGTTTATTAGTTATCAATATTTTGTATCTAATTACTATTAATTATATCTATAAAAAAATTTAATATAACTTTTCTCAACATATTCGAATGATTTATATATTAATTTATTATTTATATAATTATTTTAATATATTTAATTAATTAATTAATTTAAATCCACATATAAATATGTGATAATAAAAAAAGTAAATAGGATTGACTTATAAATAGGATGAGAAAATATTTAATTTTGGTTATTTTGAGATTTTTGGTAACTGGTAAGGGTAAAAGAGTCTTTACAACTCTAATATCAAACCTCTAATCTCCAAAAGCTCATGTTATGAGCTTTTTCAAAATTAGCGGTTTCACCACAATCCGCTCTTTCAATCCGCTATTCACCAAACAACAATATTAACGGATTTGACTGGTCAAACTTCTAATTATGCCTCAAACCTCTTATTTTTGCTCAAACTTCTCTTTACCAAACATAGCCAAAGTAACTATTAGATCCATTAAAATTCTAAACTATTAATTCCAAAAAACAAAACCCAGTTTTAAAATCCTTACAAAACCTCCCTTTTTAGAAAGAGAAAAAAAATCATTTTCTTTAGCGACTAAAGGGGTGAACAAATGGAGAAAACTTGATTGAGAAACTACATAATACATATTATTCAGTGAACCAAAACAAACATTTTGGGACCATAAAGCTTCATTTTATAGGTAGGATAAAAGTAAAGAGAAATTTTTAGGAGATCAAAGTTTAGGAATATAAAAGATGGGAAAAATAAAAAAAAAGATATATTTTTTTGAATAGAAAAAAGAGAGTATATTTTGATTACCCCGGTAAAAAGTAGTATGGACAAGAGAATCTAAAAGGAACGAATTTATGGTAAGAATTTTGGGGGATGAATGATGATCCTTAGATCTGGGTTATAAGACAATGATTTAATTTTATCGGGAAATTCTTTTGAACGAACAAAAAGAAAAATATTTTTTTATTGGGGTAAACTATTTGATTAGTACTTAACTAAGGGGACATTCTAATTTGATCACTGATAAATTAATTTATCAATTGAGTCATTCAATTATTTCAATAGTTAACTGTTAAGGGAGAAACTGTCATGGCAGTTTAAAATTAGTATAATTATACGTTTGGTTCTTATTGCTTATATATCCTATCAATTTAGTCTTATAATTAAATTAAAATTAAAACTAAATTGATAGAATATGTAAATGATGATGACTAAATGTGTAACTACACCAATTTTTTAACACGTAAGTGTTAGCGAAAGATAGCTTAATTGATATCACTTAAATATATAAATTAAAATATAATATTATAAAATATGTTGAGATGTGTGGCGCTCGATTCGATCAACCAATGTTGCTCACCAAGTGGTGGAGAGGTGGAATTTTGGGTGTTAGGGTTTAGGAAGCTAGAATAGAAATGGACACAATGATTTATAGTGGTTCAACCTTCTAACCAAGGTCTACATCCACTACCTTAGCTCCCCACTAAGGATTTCTCAATCAATCCACTATTAATTCGTCCCCTTTTCTAGGCTTAGGAGGTAACCCTTACACACAATCAAGCTTTCTACCCAAAGCCTTGATTGAAACCCTCTCTTACAAAGAGATAAACAAAGCAAACTTAAAACCCTCTAATAGGTGTTTGTTTACACAATTAAGCACTCACCCAAAACCTAAAACACTTGAGAAAATTTGACAATTTTGGCTCACTAGTGTTTGTGGCGCTCGATTCGATCAACCAATGTTGCTCACCAAGTGGTGGAGAGGTGAAATTTTGGGTGTTAGGGTTTAGGAAGCTAGAATAGAAATGGACACAATGATTTATAGTGGTTCAACCTTCTAACCAAGGTCTACATCCACTACCTTAGCTCCCCACTAAGGATTTCTCAATCAATCCACTATTGATTCGTCCCCTTTTCTAGGCTTAGAAGGTAACCCTTACACACAATCAAGCTTTCTACCCAAATCCTTGATTGAAACCCTCTCTTACAAAGAGATAAACAAAGCAAACTTAAAACCCTCTAATAGGTGTTTATTTGTACAATTAAGCACTCACCCAAAACCTAAAACACTTGAGCAAATTTGACAATTTTGGCTCACTAGTGTTTGTCTATACAAGAATTGACAATTTAGGCACTAAGACAATATTTGATCATTTGATGTTTGACAATATGAGCATTAGCCTTCTCTTGATGCTTGGAGGTCCCTTTTATACTCCCAAATGAGTTTGTAGCCGTTACTAGCCGTTGGGGATGAATTGGAGCCGTTGAGGACTTTATTTCCCTTCATAAATGTTGTTCTGCAGCTATCCGTATCAATACGCGTGGAACCGTATCGGTACAGCCTTCATAAGGAACTAGCCGTTGGGCTCTTGCCAGCCTAGGCGTATCGATACGCTTGAGGGCGTATCGGTATGTGTTCACATTTGAATGGCCGTTGGGAAATAGCCATTGGGGTTGGTTGAAAGGGGATCGGTACGCTTACCCGGCGTATCGAAACGACCCCGATCCGTATCGAAACGGCAAGGGCCTGTATCGATACGGGTTTTGACAGTGGCCAAACTGGGGCAAAAAGGTATCGATACGGGTAAGACCGTATCGGTACGGGTACTTTGAAAACACAAGTTTGGCTGTTAAAAACATGAAAAATCTTTGCCAAAAACCTCTTAAAATACCTCAAACATAATTTCAAGTTGTTTAGACTTAAAACAAGTTTTAAATTCTTTTCAAATTAGTCCAAAACATTTTTCAATTATTATATCAAAATATTAGTTCTACAATCTCCCCCTTTTTGATATAATAAAACTAACTTGAAAAATTGTTTGGGATTCTCCCCCTTTAACTTTAAAAATGTGAATAAGAGATTAAGGATATGAAGTCAATTAAAGCTCCCCCTTATTCATTTGAAAATTCAATTTTTCAAACTATTTCTCCCCCTTTTTGTTATATCAAAAAGAATTGAAAACATTAAGTTCAAAATAACAATAGAGGTAAAAATTTGACAAAAGTAAAAATTTGGTTTAAAAATGGCTCCCCCTTACTCAAAGCATCATCAAAATGTTAGTCCATCATTAATGATCATCTAGTTGAATGAAATAAAAATTAAAACAAATGAATGCAAAAACAACTAGATTTTTACCAACACTTGAACCCAAGGGAGGATGTGAAGCCTTCCTTCTTCAAGTGTTCTTCCTTGTGTGCATGGAGCTCCCCCTCAATGTTTGACTTGTTGAACATCTCCATCACACCTAGCAAAAGACAATCAAGTGACTTTTGGTATCCAAATTGCTTTGGATCCATAAACGTTAGTAGCACAAAATTTAGTCCCCTTAGGAATCCATTTTTCAATTTCATCCTTTTTAGTTGAAGTGGTTAGTCCTTTTGGGACCCAAACACTTCTAAAACATTTACCTTTTATGAATCTAGGGGCACTAGATTGTCTAACATAAAAATTTGATTTTCCAAAATTGTTTTTCTTTTCAAGCTCTTTGGAAATCAAATCCTTTTCTTCTTGAACTTTTTGAAGCAATTTTTGTAAATCAAAACATTTTAATTCAAACTCTTCAAGTTTTGCTTCAAGTTCAAGTTTGGTTTTAGAAAGCAAATCATTTTGAATTTTTAACTTTGAAATCAATTTATTATTTTTCAAAATGTGGCTTTTAAAATCTAAAACCAAATCATCACAGGCATCTTGTAATTCATCAAAGGAATAAGAACATGAAGTAGATGAATTAGAAGTTACCCTTGAATCTTCTTCGATGGCCATAAGGCGAAGGTTGACTTGTTCATCGTCGGTGGAGTCCTCATCACTACAAGTAGCCACATGTGCCTTCTTCTTATGGCTAGAAGTGCTTGCCCTCTCCTTTCTCTTAGGTTCTCGTTCAAGCTCTCTCAAGGCTTTCTTCATGAACGGGGCACACTTCTTGAAGAGATGAACTATCTTTTCATCTTCATCCTCCTTTTCACTTGAGTAGACATTGTGGCAAGTGGAGGACTTGAGAGCCATGGCACTTGCATTGATGCCAGGCCCTTTGATTTTCTTCTCTCCCATAGCTCTAATTTCTTTCCTCTTCTTCTCATCCTTTTTGTTCTTCTTCATGATTTGATGAGTAAGGAGTGACCCAATGAGTTCATCAAACTTCAAAGTCTTCAAATTTTTGGCTTCGATGATGGTGGTCCTCTTTGAGTCCCATGACTCGGGAAGTGAGTAGATGAGCTTTCGGACAAGCTTTTCTTCCGGGACGGCTTATCCATAACCTTTAAGACCATTGGTGATGGTGGAGAATCTATCAAACATCTTCTCGATGTTCTCTTCCGGATCCATCTTGAAGTTCTCATACTCTAAGGTTAGGAGCCCAATTTTGGTATCCTTGACTTCATCGGTCCCCTCGTATGTGACTTCAAGCTTGTCCCATACCTTATTGGCACTCTCACAAGAAGACATTTTCTCATAGATGGTTGGGCCAAAAGCACAAAACAAGATGTGCAAGGCCTTGCAATTTAGCTCCATCTTCTTGCGATCGTCGGCACTCCACTCCGCTTTGCTTCTTTGAGGCACGAACGGACCATCTTCAACTACATCCCATAGCTTGTAATCTCTTGATTTGATGAAGAACTTCATCTTTGTCTTCCAATGGGCATAGTGAGTTCCATCAAAGAAATGCGGTTTGTCGATTGAATGTGCCATTGAGCCGGTTGATGAACTAGTGATCGAGCTTGCCGGATCTTCTCAATAGGATGTGAATCCCCTTCGATTGAGCCAAGCTCTGATACCAATTGTTGAGATGTGTGGCGCTCGATTCGATCAACCAATGTTGCTCACCAAGTGGTGGAGAGGTGGAATTTTGGGTATTAGGGTTTAGGAAGCTAAAATAGAAATGGACACAATGATTTATAGTGGTTCAACCTTCTAACCAAGGTCTACATCCACTACCTTAGCTCCCCACTAAGGATTTCTCAATCAATCCACTATTGATTCGTCCCCTTTTCTAGGCTTAGAAGGTAACCCTTACACACAATCAAGCTTTCTACCCAAAGCCTTGATTGAAACCCTCTCTTACAAAGAGATAAACAAAGCAAACTTAAAGCCCTCTAATAGGTGTTTGTTTGCACAATTAAGCACTCACCCAAAACCTAAAACACTTGAGCAAATTTGACAATTTTGGCTCACTAGTGTTTGTCTATACAAGAATTGACAATTTATGCACTAAGACAATATTTGATCATTTGATGTTTGACAATATGAGCATTAGCCTTCTCTTGATGCTTGGAGATCCCTTTTATACTCCCAAATGAGTTTGTAGCCATTACTAGCCGTTGGGATGAATTGGAGCTGTTGAGGACTTTATTTCCCTTCATAAATGTTGTTCTGCAGCTATCCGTATCGATACGCGTGGAACCGTATCGGTACGGCCTTCATGAGGAACTAGCTGTTGGGCTCTTGCCAGCCTAGGCGTATCGATACGCTTGAGGGCGTATCGGTACGAGTTCACATTTGAATGGCCGTTGGGAAATAGCCGTTGGGGTTGGTTGAAAGGGGATCGGTACGCTTACCTGGCGTATCAAAACGACCCCGATCTGTATCGAAACGGTAAGGGCCTGTATCGATACGGGTTTTGACAGTGGCCAAACTAGGGCAAAAAGGTATCGGTACGGGTAAGACCGTATCGGTACGAGTACTTTGAAAACACAAGTTTGGCTATTAAAAACATGAAAAATCTTTGCCAAAAACCTCTTAAAATACCTCAAACATAATTTCAAGTTGTTTGGACTTAAAACAAGTTTTAAATTCTTTTCAAATTAGTCCAAAACATTTTTCAATTATTATATCAAAACATTAGTTCTACAAAATATAAATTGATAATTTTAATAAAATATAAATGGGTAATTATTTCATGCACAGGCGATTAAAGGTTAAGATTTAGGGATTTCATTTTGGGTCTAGTGTTTAGGGGTTTTACTGGACGAGTTTTGAATTTAGTGGATGTAGTTAGAATTTAAAGTTTGGGGTTAAAATTTAGGTTTACGAGATTCAACTTAAATCCCTAACCATATTACCCTAAAAGCTAAACCATAATATTTAACCCCTAAATTATAACCCTAAATTCTAAACTCCATACACTTAAACTATTAAACCTTAAACCCTAAATCAACTCACTAAACCCTAAACTAAGACATTTGTGAAAACTTTTCGTTTCCACTGCTAGTACATAAGATATTTTCCCAATATAAATGTTTTAAACTTATATATAACACGAATTATTAATTTATTAATATTTATGTAATAGAATATTAAATTTGTCTTATGATTATAAGATGATATCATGGTAGGTTTAGAGAAAAAAAAGATTGTCAAGGGGCCAAAACCTCTCATCAGCTCCCTTCCCTTAAGTCACAAGTTCTAGAATCAACAAGAATATTTTTCCCCTTTAAAGTCTTCATTTATGTATAAGTAAGATATGTTAATAAAAATTATAAGAATTATTATCCTATACATGGGCGGTGGAAACTTTTTGTTTCCAACCAGAGACAGAGTACTCGTTTGGCTTCCTTTGGCCATGTTGAGTCTCATATTAGTCCTCGCAATCTTTGATTTTGTAAGGAAAGGATTGGCTCGATCTTCTAACGAGTATCTTATGCAGTTGTGCGTATCGTTTTTTTTTTTGTTATGTCGGATTTCTCCAAACATTTTATTAGTCATGAATCCTCTTTTGTTTCACCCATTTCCCTCATGCCCCTCGTCAGTAGTATCTTGTTATTTGGGCTGCAAATATTTAGACCTATGCGAACACACCTTCGGTGTCGATGTGTGCGATATTCGTTGCTTGATTTTTCGACGTCGTGGGAGTACGACAGAGATGAGATACGGTTCATTTATGTTTTGACTTGTGGTTGTCCGCCATAGCCACCGTCGGAGGATCGACCGCAGACATAGGGGATCGACCGCGAACACTGGAGGAGCGACTGTCGGCACATGCACAGGACGATCGACCGCTGGCACAGGACAAGCGACCGCAGGCACTAGGGGAGCGACTGTCGGCACATGCACAGGATGAGCGGTCGCTGCCACTGGAGGAGAAAGAAAAACATTTTACACTTTACTATAACAAAAAAAGGGAAAGAAAAACACCCTAGCCCTTTTATTTCACTTTGCTAATATTCACAAATTGACTTAATACCCTTCTCTGTAAAGTAATTACCACATGGCTAGCGTTTCGACCTAGCTAACCGTGCGGCCTTAGTCGAGAACAAAGAAAGAAAACCAAGAACGCTCAAGAATAATACAGAGTTTTAGAGTGAATGCCTTGATTACTCGGAAGATGAATGATTTACAAGTGAGGTGAGGAGCCTCTATTTATAGTTGAGTTTCCTTACATCCGACGATCCCTACTAATTTACATCGACGACTACAATTAAAGCCTACCAACCACAATGGTATAATACCGGAATATTCCCTAGAAACAATATGCTATCTATGGAAACGAATCTTATGCTCACATGGAAAGTTTACATAGGTCAAAATTGTTATGTCTTCTAAAATTTACCACGGATCGGGCCAGGCTAGTGGTCTTTTCAAGCCTAGAGTTTACCTTTGAACTTCTTAGGCAGCTTGCTGCGCATGTGACTCGAACCTCAGCTCGCAGTTCATGACAATATGTATATACATGAATTAATGAAATATTCTTACACTCTCCAAAAGCAACTGCATGATCTAAAGTACTAGCCATCCAAATGAAACACAAAGAAATATATCATAACATCAAACACAAGAGCAACAAGCTCGGCTAAAACATCGAAATTTCATATTTACTGATCAATCAATACAATCTAAAAAAATAAGAAAAACGCCACCAAATTCAACCATTACCTGTTTAACAGCCACTTCCTTTTTAGTTTAAACATAACCTTAAGAGCTGTGTATAGTAAAATCCTTTAATTTTTCAAGACGGTCGTCAATTATTTTTACCAAATAAATGTGACATATGGGCTTGAGTCATCTTTTTCTTTTTGACCCAAAAATACTTTTCAAAAGCATCGAAGAATGCTTCTTCAAGAGATGTGCTTTGTAACTTATTGATCATTCACAAATAATGTATTATGTGGTTGTTAATCTGAAAGGGTATGTTCAAACTTCGAATTTTCAAAATATTTATTTCATTTTAAACACCAATGATGGCATGCCCATTGCCCAGCACATGATACAAGTCAAGGAAACTCTACGATCAATATATAGGGATGGGTATGGACCCGAACTCAACGAGTTTTGATATGATTATATAGAGTCAGATTTAAAAAAATTATATTCGGGTCAGTAAAAATTTATTAAACGTTAGGTCAAATTATTTTCAAGTTTTGAGTGAAAAAAGAAAATCTGACTTGGCCCAAAATATTTATATAAGCTCCACTTGACCCGTTACCAACCGTAGATATAACCTATAGGTGTTGTCATTAAGTCTTAACAACAACAATAATATATTTTGTGAGTTAACAATAATATTTTTTTATTAGTGTTGAAACAAGTGTGTTAAATGGGGGGATTCATAATCTTTTATAATGTTGAATGATTTAAGGAGTTTTAGGTAAAAACTTGACATTTGACCTACCTTTACCTTAGCTGCTTGCTTGCAGACCGGGACACTTGATATATTTAAGAGTTCAAAAGGATTATAGTCAATGATTTAATAAAATTGAGGCTCTCAAATATTAATTAAGGAGGAACCTAATATGTTCAATCCATGTTCCTTTCCAGTTTCAATTAATGTTATTGCCTATAAAATAGTGTTTATTATAAAATAAATGTCGAAATTATATATTTTTTTTATTTTGGGTTTTATTATATGTAACCTCGAATGATATGTTTAAAAACTATTAGATTTTTATAATTAATAATTATTTTTTTCAATAGAATTTACTAAGATGCTTCACTGTAGATGTAATTAAGGGTTTTGCTATATGCAGTTCAGATGGCTAAGATTTAGTGATTATGGTATAGGGTTTATGGTTCATGGTTTATAGTTTTGGATTTTAATTTTTATGGTTTATTGTTTAGGGTTTATGATTTATAATTTAGGATTTAAAGTTTGATGTTTGTTTATAGGATAATTGAATATTAATTATATTTACAATTAAATATTATAGTAGATTCCATTGAAAAAAAAATATGTATTAATTATAAAAATCTAATAATTTTTAAACATAACTCTAAGAGTTGTGTATAGCAAAACTCTTTATTTTTTTTCGCTCAATATTTTTTTACCAAATAAATGTGACATGTGGCCTTGAGTCATTTTTTTTCTTTTTCACTCTTGATTTTCTAGAAGAACAAGCAGAAAAAGAAAGGTAAACTTAAAAAACGGTTATTCTTTAGAAATTAAATAATTTTCTCACACACATTGATTTTGAGAACCATTTATTCTTAAATTTTGGTGTATCAATTTTGATCAATAAATCTTCATTCTCTCTTTTTTGCGAAATGAAAAATCCTAAGCCCCAAAGATTTATCACATAACATTTTAATTGTAAAAAATCATCTATGCAAAAGTAAAATCAAGACTCAAAGTCTAACAAATTCAACGGTTTGGACGAAGTATCCGTTATAAAATTTCTTCATTCATAATTTTGGTCACTGGCAAAGAGTAGTTTTCATTGCAATGGTTTCAGTGAAAACATTTATATAATATATAAGGGATTCAATATATTAACAGTAAAAATTAAAAAATTTACAATTGTTTTCATTTTAAGATTTAGGGATTTAAAATTTAAGAGTAATGGTTAGAACTTAAGGTTTATGGTTAGAATTTAGGGTTTAAAGGTTAGAGTTTAATTTTTAAGGTGATACGCTAAGGATATAAGTTTTAAACTACAAACCCTAAATTCTATGTGTAAACTATAAATTCTAACCACTACCCCTAAATTCTAAACCTCTAAACTTAAACCCCTACGCCCATGCCCTAAAATGATTTCTTAAACCCTAAAACTAAAATATTTATAATTTTCACCGTCAGTGTATTGAATAATTACCCATACATAATACCAATCCATTATAATTTTTTGGGGAATAATTGTTACCAATCCATTATAGTTTAAACTAAACCGTTACATTTAACGGATATAAAACCGATAGGATTAATACAACTGTTTGAATTGAGTTATGGTGAATCAGGTAAACATGTCACATTATTTAAAAATGTTATAATACGACGTTATTCGAAAATATTATGATTCGACCAATAAATGTGGGATGTAATGAGAAGGCACATTGTTCTCTTAAGGAGAAAATTTGAGTTCAAATCTTAGAGACGACATTACTAGGAGGGAGAGCCACGAATCTTGAACATGAATCATAAAATGGACATGTACTATAACAAAAATATTACGATTCGATTAATATCACGTTATTTAATTAAGTATAACAAAAATATTCATCCTAAGAGACACGAGTTCAAATCGCTTTGTCTACAAAGTGTATGTGCATTGCCAAAATATTAAAAATATGCATGAGCAGATACTACCTTATAATTATCTTTAGACAATTAAAAATAATTTTTCAACTATTATAAAAGCAATTATTTTACTTATGACTGAACTTGTTTGCAATATATATGGGATAAAATCTACTCACAATGTAAAAATTAAAATGTTCTACATTCATTTTGAACCATCGGATGAGATTATCGATTTTTTATTCTCCTTAAAATCTTCTCATTTTTTACTTTTAGTCCTAACTATCAAATTTCATTCATCCAATTGTTCAAAATTAATATTAAACTAAAAAAATTATATAGTTTAATTGAATCCTCTCTATATATATGCAATACCTTTAAATGCTCTTTACATTTATGACATCATTGTCTTTTTATTGCTTCCTTAAGTGTGTTTGCATCCTTTTTGGTAAGGACTAGGTTAGTGTTTTTTAGGCTTAATAGGTAAAAAATTTGCTCGAACTACATATTTTTTTAGACAAGTGTTTAAAGTATTTTTCAGCTCAAGTAGGAGTTTAACGTTTTCACAGTTACTATTTTAGGTGTTTTATCATTAACGATCGTTTAAAAAGTTCCATTAACCAATAAAAACATAATACATGGCATGCTTTGTTTTATTTTCTTTTATTTTTAAATAAAAATTTTCAAATATACCCTAAAATTCTTAAAATAGTCTCCATATCACTAATTCCAGTCGTCAATCGTCGGGGCGTGTCCACCACTTTCATCAACGGCGGTTAACGGCTAGACACCTAAAATAGTAACAGTAAAAACGTTAAGCACCTACTTAAGCCGAAAAATACTTTAGGCACCTATCTAAAAAAATTTGTATAATTTAGACACTTTTTTGCCTATTTGCATCCTTTTTGGTGATGGACTAGGTTAGTGAGAGTTCTCTTAATTTAGAGTGTTTGAGGCATAATAAGGAATAAAATCATCTAACAAACTTAGTAAATATTTAATTCAAAATTTAAGAGGTACAAGATTTGATTTGATAAGTATTCAAATTAACAGAGACTAAAATTATCAGTTAGACAAAATTTAGGGTAAAACACGAGCCTCTTCCATTCCCTTAATAGGAGAGGTAGGAGATATTAGAGCTTGTGCATATGCTTAAATCTTTTTGCAGTTTGGCATTTCATTTTGTGCCATGAAGCTTACTTGGGATGGAAGTTTCATTGATACAGTTAAATTACTGGATCTTCTTCTCCGATTCTCTTTGTGCTTTGCCTCTGAACTCGTCGGATTTATAGTAATTTAGTACAAACTCGGAATCAAGCTCAACATAGTCCGTTACGCAATTGGAACTTCACTAAGAATCAAGCCATTGCATTCCCCTTTTGGGAACTTAATTTAATGCAAACTTGATTCGTTCTAGCGGACAACAATGTCACAGATGGTTACAGTATGTATGGATTATTATGATATGTTCATCAAGTAGGTGGATAAACACTACTATTATGATGAGTTCTAATTCTAAGCTGACCCTGTCAAGATACCATTTACGGTCGATATGAGCTTGGCCACAAAATTCATACATGTATATTCTAAAAATACAACAATATATATATCAAGGACATGAAAAATTATGTGGAATTCACTTCAGAGACGACTTCTTAATTCCTAACCCTACAACAATCTTCAAAGTTAAATCTTTCAAATAATTCAACACCTGCTCCCATCAAATTTACACAAGACAACAAACAACACCATCCGAATATGCACATCTCGGGCAAGAATCAATCATATAAAATAGAAAAGCAAAAAAAAGCATTAGATCCCTCAAACACCAACTTCCCAATGCTCCCACTCCAATCTATTCAAGCATAAGCAGAACAAACCACTAATTTTTTTGAAATGATCACCTTTTATTGTGGGTCCCTTAGATATAACAATCTCCTTGAAGGTGCTGGAGGCGCCAATCCTGGAATATCTCTGATATCTTTGTTGTTCGGGTTCACAATCTGAAAATTTCCACATTGCAATTAGAAAATGGAAATTTTGCACATTACAAAGCCAATCATTGTTTAAGAAAGTGTCTGAATCTATCTCTTTTTTTCACATAGCAATCAGAAAATGGAAATTTTGCACAGTACAAAGCCAATCATCGTTAAGAATATGTCTGAACCTATGTGTTTAGCATTGCTTTTGGCTGTCCAAAAACAACTTTTCGACAGCAAAAACAATGGTAAACAAAGACCTTTTACCATCCAAATCACTTCCTTAAAGTTCTATTGGAGTCGAACCAAGAGACTGATTGTTAGGTACTTTTCACAAGCACTTTTCAACTGCAACAACAATGCTAAACAAGCCTTTAATGTACTTAAAATAACACAGTTACTACATGACTAAGTTTGCTGCAAGTATTTAATCGTAACTAGTAGCGACAAACATTTGTCACATTCAACACTTTGATCTTTACAAAAGCAGTTGAACATGTTTAGGGCAAACAACCCTGAAGTGATGGCCATGCCCTCACAAATATTTATTTACAAAAGCTTAATTTTCAAAATATACACCATAACATAACTCGCTTTTCCACGTAATAAGTCAGAAAGTTTAACAGGCTACCAAAACGAAATCAATAAGGGAAAAGAATACCTTCACAACTATGATGGCTATCACACCGCATACGATAAGAAAAAGAAATAGCATGATGCATTTATCAGTGGCCACCTGGAGGAAGAAGAAAGATATTTAATATGGCATGGAAAAAAATAGTCAAATTAAACCAAGGTTGTATCTAGAGTGCTAAAAGTTAACCAACCTGCCTACCAATCTCCTTTACCAGCTGGGATGCCTTCTTAATAGAAAACTGGATTGTATCCAGCTCATTTACAATACGGCCCATTTGATCAGTCTGCATAACTTTCTATCAGTATATGCATGCAACACAACAGCTTGAAGAAAAATAATAATAGAAGACCGCTTATTCCGACTTACTTGGCCTTTTAGAGTAGTAGCAGTTTGAGTTCCTACTTCAATTGTTTGTTCAACAACCTGTGAATCTATAAGTTAAGAAAAGAAGATGGCAACAACTAAGCTAAGGGCCACACCTAGGAACAAAAATCTGTTTATGTTTACCTTTTTTGATCGTTCAATGGCCTGATCAGTCTCATCCATTGTCTTCATCCCATGATCAACAAGCTCTTGATTTGACATTGCTGCGGAGAAAGTCAAGCAGTAGTAAGATGGTTTAATAAAAAAAAACAGCTAACCTCTAAGCTTAGTAGCTTTGTTCCCAAACTGTCCAACATTCTAAGAAGACTTCACACACCGGTCTCTAGGCAATATTTGAATAAAAATGCATATAGCATGACAAAATCCAAAATCATAACTGATACAAGATACAGGGGTATTAAAATGTATTTATGTATATCAAATTAAAAGAAAAAACCAATAGCAGGTAATAAAAGCATACCCATCATTTTCATAACTCTTGTCCATGATCCCAAGTACATGTTCTAAATAAATCAAAATACAATGGAGGGTTAAAAGAAGTATGATCTTACATGATGCCACTTTAACATTTTCATCGGCTGTAGGTTCACTGACTCCAGCTCCCATATCAAAGAGTTCAATTTTCTTGTTACCAAGGGTATTCATGTATCTGCAGTTACACACATAAAGACATGAAAACTACAAGGGAAAAAAGGGCAGTCTCATTGGACAATATGGGCTGAATTCTACTACTCAGAAATTGGCTACATCCTACATTTAGGTCAAGTTTCAGACTTGTCTGATCCCCAAACTTCACAACTCAACTCAAATACTGTAAATAAAAAAATGAACTTCGGATGGAAACTAAAATCGCCACTATCCCCTTTAAAATAGCCAAACTTACGTTTTCCTCAATGCCACATACGAATTCAGTTCTTTGATCTGCAACAGAAAAAAAAAACCAAAGATTAGAAGCTATAATATAAAAAAGAAAGTATATTAGGGAGATCTCATTTCGTCAATTAAACCATTTTAAGATGTAATAAATTCGATTACTTCCAGGCTACCAGATAGAACACACTATCATGAGTACACCTTTTGATGCCAATAGTAAGGATATTCGAGGTTCAAAAACAAACTTACCATAGACTGCTTCTCATCATTGAGTTGCTTATTCACTTCAGGAGGATTTTTGGTTTCCTCATCTTTAATTTCACGGTCAAACTCCTTGATTAATCTGCAAACAATTCATCAAAATTAAGAATTAAAAAAAGAGGTAAAAATGAGAAATCAAAAATCTCATATACTAAAATTATGGCCTACCTTTTACATTCCCTCATCTTGCCAGTAAGCTCTTCCAGCTGTTTGCTTTGCCTATTTGAATCTTTCATCTTATCCAGCCTTTGAAACCCATTTCTGAAAAGCAATGCATCGTAGTTTTTAAAAAGCAGTTTTCAGATTTAGAAGCTTGAAGAACAACTCAAAACAACAAAGTTGAAATCTAGTCCAAACAAAAAATATTGAAGTCAAAACACTTGAATGTTGAGAAAAGAGCTGAGATTCCAGATTGCAAAACAAGCCTAATTCGTTTGAGTAGTAAACAAGCCAAAGAGAAAGTAGAAGATGACATACGACAGAGCACGGAAAAGATCGCGGATTTCGCCATGGATCTGCTCCAACTGAGGACTCATCTGCAACTCCGTGGTGGCCATGAAGTCAGCCGATTCTTCAATTTCGATTTTACAAAAGTATTTATGTTCTCCTCATTCAAATCCCCACAGTACAAAATTCCAAAAAATAAATGGAAAAAAAAAACCCTAACCACTATGTTCAAGCAGTGATTTTTTCCCTTCAAAAGTAAACTAAAAATAGAAATTTCGAAAGATTACGAATTTAAATTTTTAAGAGTTTTCGACCAAAAATGGATTTTGAAGGGTTGCAGAGAGAGAAAACAAAAGTTAGGAACAAAGCAACAAAGCGTGGTATAGGATGAAACTGTAACAGAAGAGAGAGAAAAAGATAGATTCGCTGTTTTCTTCGGTTGTTTTTATGTTATTATTATACGAAAAAACTTATTTAAAAAAAATAACCTTAAATTTTTTAAGTAGAGTGAACTCGCTTTTTGAATCTCATTTTTTTTTACAAAAAGTGAGTTTCGCATTGAGTACGTTGGTAAAAAAAATAAAATAATAATAATAATAATTTTTCGTGTCTTTTAACATGAAACTCGCTTCTTACAGAAATCAAATTAAAAACTCGATTTCTGTTGAACGTGAGTTCACTTTACATAGATGATTTAAGATATTTTTTTAAATAACATTGTTTAGAGTTATTCACGTAAATAATTATTTAAAAAGAGTTTTTTTATAAAACAATGTCTGTTTTTATTGTCTATTCTTTTTTACATATTATATATTAAATCTTTAATTAAATTAATGTTATCCTTTAATTGAGTATTAATTTAGAAAATATAATTTTTTAAATAGTATAAAAATGATTTATAAAGTAATATTTGTTTATACATATTTAACTTTTTAACAATGTATATAGTAGATGAATATCATCCGTTTTTTACGGGGACACTTGTTGGTTTCATTCAAAAAATATAATTGAATACAAAACTAATAAATCAATATAATTTTTATACTCATATTTATCAGTTGAATAAGTTTTTATAAAATTTATTTTTATTATCACATTTAATTATTAAATATTCACAATTTACAAATTTAATTTTATTTGCTATTATGATATAATATATGTACATGTATTTTGAATATAAATAAATATATTAGTATTTAGGTATGGTAATGTACATTATTAAAAGTAAATAATAACGATAATAATAATAAGATTGAATTGATTTTTTATCAAAATTTATGAATTCTAATTTATAATGTTAAGAACTGAATTTTTTATTTTATTTAAAGAGTTTAGCCTTTTATCTATCTAGACCAACTTATAATTAATAAATAAAGTGATTTGATTAGGTAATAATTAAATGTGATTTGATTATGTAGCATACACCTTTGATATTTTGTAAAATCAAGATTTATACACATTTTTAAAATATTAAGAAATATAATATTTATTTAATTGTGAATGGATCAAACTGGATTAAGAAAGTTGACATTATAATGAACTTCTGTAATATTCAATCTGAAATAATCGGTATGACAAATTTAAGGAGTATTAGGAGGACAAATATTATACCAAGTTTTATTCAACTCCAAAAGAAGACAGCAAAAGAGGATGACAAATTTAAGGAGGCATTAGGAGGACAATTGTCTTTGAAATATGCTAAACCACATACTAATATATAGGATATTCTTTTTATTTATTTATTCATTAGTCTGAGCTGGTTGGAATATACAATATTATATCTATATGAACATGGATTATAAATATATTATATTCTGACTACCAAATATTGGTTGGAATGTGCTGTCATAGACTCTAACATCCAACAACAATCATGCCTAATAGATTATTACATCATATTCTAAAGTTCTTTGTAATTATAATCCAACAAGAACAAATCAAAAAGCCAATGCAAAGAGTTGAAAACACTTCTCTAATTGCAGAAACTGTTGGTAACTAGTAAAGTAGTAATCTAGATTCCTCAGAACCCCTTCCCATTTTTGTCTAAATAGCTCTCCACTATCAATCAAAATGCTAAAATATCTAGAATCAAGAATCAATAATGGAGTCCCAACGAGTCTCGTAGTTTTAACCTGAAAAAAGCCATCGATATACCTTAAAACAACTCCGCCGTTCAACTTGTTTCTTGGGACATTTGACACATAAAATTCCTTTCTAGTACTAGGGTCAAAATTTCAAGGCAGCATATAGCATGGAAAAAGTTAATGCCTTCGCTGCTTTGCCCGCTTGTACGTTTGACGTCCTTTTATCTTCCACTTCTCATTACCGGTTGGTCGATTGCGCTCTTCAATCTCCCGAACCTTACGCTTCCTGTAAGAAGTTTGATAGACAATGATCACTATTGTGCAAAAGCATTATTGCCAAAGGAATAATGGTAATGATAAAATGATGGTCAAACTATGCTTAGTACCTATACTATGAGTAAGTTATGGGTTTAATCAATTTATTCTGAGTGAAATTTAGGTCTTGAATCAAACAATAACCATTAAATCTGTCAAGTCAAATGTTATTAGTTTTTGTACTATGTCTATGCATGAGTTGTAAATTTAGGTTTTGTTCTCCAATTTGATTACTTTTACTCCTTATAATTTAATCATATTGTTCTTGTACTATTTGGGTTAAGACTGAAATTTTAAAATCCAAAAATTATAGGGCAAAACTGACCGAATCAGAGTATAGGGACTAAATCCACAAACTTACACGTAATATGGAGACTAATGATAGAATTTGACCTAACATGATAGCAGCAATGTTCGACTATGAAGAAATTGAAGGTATTCTACTTCTGATTGCAGATTATCCTGGTCACTTATTTAAGGCATCCCACATGCTAACCAATTCACACATTATGAGTTGTGAGCTGTGACATAGTGTATTCTTATTTTTTTTCTTTTTTTCTGCAACAGGGGAATCGGATAGTGTTTATGTGCCACACCCTTATTTGATCATGGAAGTAGGTATTATCACATTTAACTGGAAATAAATGACTTCAGAAGTAACTTATCAATACAATATCTCACCTATATTGCCTAACAGCGGGATCAGAGAGCAGCTCATCTGCTAGGGTCGCCTTCCTCTCATTCTTTGTCATTCTACCTGAGTAGTAGTCTGTCACGGATTCTACCACAGTTCCCACCTGCTTGCATGTCAAAAGTGTTAAATATTTTCAGATCAACCAATTAGGATGAACATAAAAAAGGAAAACAAACATGCACTATGCTATAGACTATAGTAGTGAACTTACCTGGAAGTACTTGGGCAGTGCTTTGGATTTTGAATCCTTTTTATAGTGTCTCTTGGGATCAATGGCTCCCCTCAACTGTATCACAAATAAACACCAGTATCCAATGTCAAGACTCAAGAATATTCAAACAATAAACCCCTAGGTAAAAACATTATAGTGATGTCAAATTCAAACTAAAAAATCAAATCAATAATCTTGATAGGTTCATTAGTTTCGAACATGAATGGAAGATATGACAAATTCCTAAAACAATAAACAAAAAAGGGGCAGAGCACCTTGAGTAATTGAAGATCTTTCTTCAACTCTGGGGTGAGAGTTGGGGCAGGCATATCAAACCTGTTGAAGTGAGAATTGTGAGAAACATATGGGCAGGAAGGAAGGGGAGTTAAAACCTAAAGGAAAAAGTGGGAAACATGGAGAATACCAGGCGGAGCCAGCGGTGTCTTTGACTTGCTTTCTGAGCAATTTATTAACCTTCGAAGGATCATTGGGCGGTACAAAGAGGCCATCCACGAGTTGTTGGTTGGGTTTCCAAAGGGAAGTGCTTTCCAATTCATTCTGGGATTTAGAAACAGTCCTAGAACCAGAACCGGAAATAGAGGAGGTTGTAGATGGAAAAGGCAAACCAGGAAGCTTGGGCTCCCATTTCAGACCAATCACCGCCTTGCCTTCTGGCATTGGAACCCCTGTTGCTAAAAGTCGAAGAAATTAGAATTGACGAAACGAAGCAATGTTTCCAGGGTTTCAAAGACCGCTGTCCACCGCCGCACAATAACAGTGCGCAATTTCCGCTAAACCGATAGTTTTTTAAGAAAATTCAGGCAGTAGAACAGGAAACAGAAAATCAAATATAACAGAGTGAAGCAGACGCATAGAACTGATAACTCAAAATCTCTCTCGTTACTCTTAAGTAGAAATCAATATTCAAATTAAGTTTAGGGTTTACCTTGTTTAATTTCCTGTTATGTGAAGAGAGGGATTGTCTTGGCGGCCGGATGCGTGAAGAGAGTTGAGAGTAGGTCGGAAGTTTCGTTTGAAATTTTAGAAAATCCTTTTTTATTTAGATAAATTATGTAAATTATCGCTGAATTTTATTTTTAAACCTATTTAGTTATTTAAGTTTCAAAACGTTCAATTCACTCATTAAAGTTTATACATTGAACTTTTTTTGTCATTTGTCCATTTATTTTTTAAAAACATCCACTTACTGACAAACAAATAAACTTCTTCAAAATTTGGACGATAAAAAAATAATATCGGCGCAAAAGAAGTAATATATTGAGAAACGGGCTCCATCCGATAGTGGAGGAGGAAGAACGATGAGATAAAAATCAGAAATTTATGATTAATTTGTGAATGACGTATCACTTTCCGGCAAAATGAAGATCGGTTTTAAACTCTAGGGACCGAGACAAGTGTGGTAAATTTTGAGACCGAACGACCATCATCTATGAGTGAAAAAAAAAACGTTTAGTGCCTAAACTTTAGTGACAGAAAATGTTCAGTGTCTAAACTTTAGTGACATAAAATATTCAATATCTAAACTTTAGTGACAGAAAACGTTTAATGTCTAAACTTCAATGAGTAAATTGAGCGCTTAAAAATTTAGTGACCAAAATAGGTCTAAGAGTAAAGTCAATTATGATTTATGTAATTTACCTTTTTTATTTAGGTAAACTACATTCAAGTCACTTAACTACGAGTTTAGTATCAACTAAGTCATTATCTTTTAAAAGTTATAAACATGTTACTTAATTAAAAAATTGGGTTAAGAGAGTCGTTCTCGTAATATATTTTTACAGTATCCAATTCAAATAAGTCAATTAATGAGTTGGATGCCGTTGATTATACCAAAAGAAAAAAGAATTGATTAATGGAGAATTATATATATCCAATCCTTAAATAATTTTAAAAAATGGTTTGCTTGAATATAATTAAAAGATTTTTGTTTGGATACCAATTGAAGGTGAAGGGCTTAATAGGATGAGAAAAACAAGTATAAATGCTTATTATAAAATGACAAAGCTCAAGATTTGGGAACCAATGGCTTATTTAAATAGAATGGTAAAGTTCACATGCTTATTTAATATATATATATATATATATATATATATATATATATATATATATATATTTGAAAGCTTATTTAATATATTATCCAAATGACATATGAACGACTATCTCCAATATATAATAAACATTTACCCTTAATTTTAATCGATTCCAAAAATTATAAAATTTGACATATGAGGAGAATTCTTCTCACATACCTCATTTATTATAGAGATTAACATTTCAAACGGGCACACAAATGTTTGTGCAAGGGTGTTCGATTAAAGTCGAATTAACCAACTGAATCGATATTTAATTATTTGGTTCAAACTTCTTTTTTCCCTTTCTAAATGCTCTCCCACAAACAAGAAAATCTTCAAGAATTTAAAATCTATACAACTGTTTAGTACATGAATTGTAGGAAAATACAAAAATGTATATCTTATGTTTTACGGTATATGTTCAAAATTCGTGTTTATTTCTCAGCAATATCGCCTCAAAGATTCTTGAAGAGGAAGAGAACAAGCAGTGTTTTCGATGTTTGCCGCATAGACAAGGGCACATTGGCATTAGATAAAAAAACGCAGTGTGTTGTGTGGTAAACTTTGAGCTTTCAGATTTACATGGTTTGGTGTTAATGAGCAAGTAATGGCACGACCATGCTCTTGGACGTGGGCTGTTAGCTTCAACTTTCAACAATATAAGCAAACAGATGGAATGCTGCCAAGCTCCGCTGCACCTTTCTTCGACTTCTGGAATTAAACTGAAAGGGTTAACTCTTTTCGCTCCGTGCAATGATATCGAAGATTGAATGTTAACCTCAATCCAACCAAATAAACATTGCAATCAATAAATGGGGGTGCCACTGCCACAGGTAGGCCATCGAACCCTTTGAAACATTTGCTGTTATAGTAGTAGTTGCCATACCAAGCAAATATCACTTTTGAAAGCAGAAATTCATTGAAACAGCAGCAGTTAGCTGAATAAATTGATACAAACTAGTCACATATTCTCCTCAACATCCAAATTCCGAAGCATTTCCCAACACAACTAGGCCGTCCCTTATACGCTTTAAGTATTGCACCAATCCATGCATTGTAACTTTGAAAAGCAAACTAAGTTCCACCTAGGCCTCCGAACGTGACCATTCGACAGATGGTGACCCTCATCCTCATACTAATGCCATAAGCCCTAACAATTTATTAAACTCAGCATGTCCCTGGGTATGGCCTTGGTCCATTATCAGAGATTTTACAAAAGCAACAAAACCAAAGTCCCAAAGAACCTTTACTCCATCAGGCAATATATAATCCTATGGAATCAGCACTCGTTCTACACAGTCACTGATTTGTTCTTCACCAATTACCGCTAAAACAACCATCACTATACATATATTTGTCCATAAAACATCATGCAACGTTGTATTAAGAATGAGCGATATACAAAACATTGCACAAAGAAAAGTTCGGAATGGGGTGGAGGAATTCCTCGTCCTCCTTATCTAAAAAACCTAGGAAAAGGATAACACCAAACTTTCTGATTAGAAGTAGATGCCTTTCTAACCAAGCTTGAAAACCACAATCAACATACTGCAATAAAATTTGAAAAACATTTACGATATATTACAAGTTAACAATCAAAGGTCAAGCCCTGATCAACTTATTCCAGGACTAATATAGCACTTGCATAGTGGGAAGCATAGCCTGCTTCACTCAGAAAATACAGCAAGAACAGCATCTAAAGTGAGATAAACCCAGATATGCTATCAGGATGCATTAATTAATGGAAATATCGAGGATGCAAAGCATCCGACTGGGACTGAACTACTTGTCAAACAACTCAAATGGCCAGATAAGCTTAATACGAGCAGCAATCCAGAAAGTTTGGTTTCGTGGGCATACGAAGGGTTCAAAATGAAAATACATAGGCAAGGAAGCACATAAACATAAACAATGAACTTCTTGAAAATACATACAGGGCAGAAGAGAAAGCTACAATCGAATGTAAACAAAAGGCTGAGTACAAATAAACAGGTTAATCGCTTCCTAAATCATCTCTACAAAGATTTAACATATGGTTCCATAAACATCAGCCTAAAAATACCAACAAAAACAAACAGTTTACTTAGATTGCTGGAATCACTAATGGATCAATTAGGCATACCATGAGCGCTATGTTGACGCTGCAACTTGGGAACATTAGCAGCAGAAACAGGAAACGACCCATTATTTCCCTTTTCAGGAATATGAGATGGAAGTGGTAAAGAGTTGGTTTTGGTGGCAGTGGTGGCAGCAGCAACGGCAGCGTCGGCTCTAGATTTGGGAGTGCTTAAAAGTGACGACTTATGTCTATCATTGTCCTTACGGGCTAACAAGGCCAGTCTCTCGAGGGCCTCTTTGGCTCTCTTCTTTGCCAAAGTGGCCTCTTTGACTCTCCGTTCAGCCTCCACTTTAGCAACGGCGGCAGCTTTGGTCATAGAGACGGCGGCAATCTTAGCAGCAGCTAGAAGCGCTTTAGCAGCCTCCTTGTCGATAGCCCTCGTTTTCGTCGGCGTCTTATCGTCGTTGTTTCCGCCGCCGTCGTCGTCGGGGGTAGATCCTTGGGGGTGATCGGGAGTTGACTTGGGTTTCTTATCGGCGAGATTGAAAAAGGAGAAATTAGGGTTGGAGCAAGGGGGGCAAGTGAAGGATTGGGAGAGGGGAGAGGAGGAGCAGGAGAGGTGTGAAATGGAAGGGCATTTGAGGCAGATGAGGCGTTGGTGAGGCGGAGGGGGCTCGTTGAAGACTTCGAGGCAAATGGCGCAGAAAAGACCCTGGTGGTTCTTGAGGACGCAGTTGGTGCAGAAGCGTCGGTAGCTGGCCCTGCGGCGGAGGTTGTGGAGGAGGAACCGCTCCGGGGCGCCACAACCGCCGCATTCAGAGAGCTGATCCCGCTTCATGCCCGGCTATGGGAGATTGGACTGAAGAGTGAAGAGTGTGTGTATGGTGGCGAACTCCTTGACTGGCTAGGCTGCGCTACGGTGGTGGCCGGTGGGGGGTTCAAAATAGAAGATGAGTGGTTTGCATTTGGGTGTGTGTCTGGTTGTCGGAGAAGACCCGACTGGCTTGTGTTGTCACTGTATATAATACAGAGAGGAGAGAGAATACCGATTTGGTTTGGTAACGGAAACAAAGGCCCAATGGCCTTAAATATTAGAATACACTACATTTGCTTGCTTGTGATCATCCAATCAGTTAATCAAGCTAACGAGTCTTATTTTATAATTTAAATTGTTTCAAGTTGAACCCAATATATGAAATTCAGTCGAGTGGTTCGAGTTTTTACTGAAGTTAAATTTATAGTGTTATGCTACTAATTGGTTCTAATTTAAACGACCTTCTATAACTATATACAATATACATGTTGTCACACATGAGAGAGACGAGAAACATTAATCTTACATTATAAAAAAAATTAGGATGTCTTGAGATATAAAAAATTGGCGATGCACATTCTATTATGTCTTTTGGGAGGAATGTAATGACTCGGTGACAAGATATGTTTATTTATATTTTTCATATATGGTATACATATATCAAATAATTTTGGAAGACTCGACTCAAACTTAAAAATCGATCTACTAATTACTAAAAATTTTGAGTTATTCGAAGTTTTATTTTCTAATTCAACTTTTATTTAAAATTTTTCGAATCAAGTCAAATTTCTAAAATTACAATGAGTCGAGTCAAAAAAATTTCGCATCAGGTAAAAAAAACCAATGATTTCGAGTCATGTTTTAATCATCTACGATAAAATTATATTCTCACAAATCACAATACAAGTCTCGGTTAAATTTAGTTTGATTAACATTATAATCAATGAAATCAAACATATTTAAATGTTAAATATACTTCGATTTATTAATAGAAAAAGTCCAGATAATGTCATAGTGTAGAGTGTAATTTCATTTCTCCTTATTCACAGGCAATCTGTGATAACGAGTGTAATCTAAATGCCTTATGTCTGTTCTCGCAAGCAAAAAAAAAATCACGTTTCCTTCCATTTATTTAAAACAACTCCATTCCTGTTACAGAGAAATCAATGGTCAAATTGCTTAAAAAATTCATACATCAATATTCAACTCTATTAACCATAATCTCGTATTACATTCCATCCTCGTACCAAATAACCAGGAGACAAAACTAACAACTTCTTACGATTCCGTAAGTTAACCGGCCGGAAAATAAATCTGCCACCCCACAACCAACTCAAACTCAGCTCCTCCTCAATCTGCTACCATAAATGGATCTACCTCTCCAAGATCAGCAACCAGGGGTTCTATATTAGTTTCATCCTCATCTTCTGCGGCAAAATACGTTGGGAACGGAAGCGTTGAAACATCGGGTTTCTTGTAAAAAGAATCCTTAATGAAGACAAAGTTGCCTTCAGCACCTGGGACCTGTAAACAATAACCGACTCCCTAAACCATACTGCTGATAAAAAAAGACATACAGAATGCAAAACAGACTAGATGTTAAGACTTCTGATTCGATGTAATTTGTTCCCATCCTTTCGGACAAACAAATAATATGAAAACGGCATCAAAGCAGGCCCAAGTTACTTTTGAAGGGGTTGGTCCTATATTTTTAAGAGAAACATCGGAAGCTTGCAACCGTTTTGCAAAGGCCACCTGATTTTTTTCAATTCAAAACGTTTAAGCGCTTGAAATAAGAAAACCGTACCTGACCTCTCACCCACATCAAATTCCTTGCAGGATCTATCTTGTATACCCACACATTTTTAACCGTTCTCGTCTTGCCACCCATGCGCCCAGGCATCTTTTTTCCCTTAAAGACCTACATAACAATAATTGCTTGTCAACTATTACTCAAGGCACTCCACATGGTAAAGACTGATAATCACAAGATTGAATCAATCGTATCAACATGGATAAAAATAGAATCCCGCAAGAAAAGCTGTAATATGACAATGATTTTTTTTCAACGATAATGTTATCAGTTCAGATAAACATAACTGCTTCGGCGTGTTTGAAAAAAATCACTGAAGTGCCAACCAAGTGATCCTCAGAATAGTAAGAGGTGTAGGGAAAAATCAAATCATCTTACAAGAATGAATCAATCAGATGAACACAATTGATTGAAGTGTTCACAAAGGCAAAAGTTTAAACAATAAGAAGGAACCCATACATGCATAGGAAATAAGTAATTACTTATCCATATCTTTGCATTTATTCTTATCATGCTTAAACATCTAAAAAGATGCTCTACTAGCAATTTCTATGATGACCAAAAATGTCATCTAGAATTCAAAATATTTGTCTCATTAAAGCTTATGTTGTATCACCATCATCCAACCACATCAACTCAATGCATATACAAGGCAAAACAATTTGGGGTATATATATACCCGAAAAAGCATCTTAACAGTTTGTATTTGGGGTATATATACCCAAAGGGGGGGGGGGGGGGGGCAATTAACATTAAAATAATGCTCAAATACAAATGCAACACATTCCCTAGAATTATCAAGTATTCCAGAATACGTTCAAAGTATTGCAAATTGAAAACTAGCTATACAAACCTTTCCAGGAGCATCCCTCTGGCCAGTAGAACCAATACTCCGATGTGATAATGATGCACCATGAGATGCCGGCATTCCTTTAAATCCCCACCTTTTCATTCCACCCTGGGCAAGTAAAAGAAACATAAGACATTCCATTGTTTAAGTGTTGTATGATTACCAACTTCATTATGCCCAAGTATTGGGAGGGGGGGGGGGATCATGAACCACAAAACCTCAATGTTGTTATTTATTTTTATTTCAGTAGAACATGCAAAAAATTAGCATGCACATGCTTGGTGCCTAAATCAACATCACTGGATTTAAAAGTGACAAGCAAATCATGTATCAATAGTAGATTTCCAATTCTTTCTGCACAATCACAATTCAAAATTTTCATACTGTAAATAGTCCTCAAAGCAGCTGAACTGTCATTGCTAGCTCTATTGGTCTCCCTCTAAACAAATGGTTCAACAATTGAATACCCGATAGAGCTAAAAACAACTGGAACAGAATATATTCATCACTGGGAGCTAAAAACACTAAGAATGAATTCATCGATGAAAGCATAACAGAAGTAAAATCGATCGAAATAATTAATTAAATCACCTGAAAACCTTTCCCTCTAGATGTTCCAGTGACATCTACATATTGGCCAGGAACAAAATGGCGAATACCGAGGGACGTACCAACAGGAAGAAGAGCATCTTCAGTGACGGGGAACTCCTTCAACTTCCTCTTCAAAGGAACACCTTGAGCTCTGAAATGACCCACTTCAGGCTTCGTCAAATGTTTCGGCTTTTTGTGGCCGCATCCAATCTAAAGTATAACACCGCAAATCAAAACATTTGAACTTACTGTTTAGCCATGATTCCATTAACATCCTAAAAGACAGTAGCTGACCAGAATAACTAAAGATGGAATGAATTACCTGAAGGGCAAAGATTCCTTCTTTCTCAACAGTCTTGACCTGAGAGACGATATTGTCATCGACCCAAAGAATAGTAATGGGTAACCTCTCACCCCATTTGTCCCAAAGAGCAGTCATGCCGCACTTGACGGCGATGATCCCAGTTCGCTTGGAGCTCGGAGTCATGATCGATGGGGTAGCCGTGATGATGCGGGTGGGTTGTTGATGGAGGATTTGGGAGCCATCCATTAAGGCATCGGAGCTGAAGAATCTTCTAGTTAAGGAGTGAAAAGGGAGGTGCGTTGGGGTTGCGGCGGATGGCGTTGACAGAGAGCGGAGGAGGTGGTGGTGGAGACGTGAAACGAGGCCTCTGGTCGATAAGGCCGCCATGCCTGTGAATTCAACACACTGAGATAAGACTAACTAATGATCATTGAAGCATTGGGTAAAGGCCGAAGAGAAAGAAAAGAGATCACAGTTTCTCAGCAACTAAAACAAAGTAGGAGCAAAAGAAATGTAGGGTTTTTTCTATTCGGGGATAGGGTTTTTGATTTTTGAACAGATCACAGTTTCTCAGCAACTAAAGCTTTGAGCTTTGTTTGTTTGTATTTCCAGTTCTAGGGTTTAAGTGGTGAGGGTATTTGGGCTCCATTTGAGTCCGACCATTTTTTTTATAGTATAATGTAAAAGATGTTCATACCATGTTAAGTCAGCTGTATCAACGTATACTATTAAGTAGGTTTGTTATGTTATTTCAAGTTAAAGTAAAATATAGATTTAATCACTCGATTATTAGTTCAACTATAAATAAATCTTTATATAAAAATATAAATATATTTTCATTTTTAAAACTATAATTTACACTTAATTAAAGTATTATTACAAACATATTACCTTTCCTTTAAAAATGAAACAAAAGTCTAACAGAATTGGTATAATAATAAATTCAGTCCCAAATTTCATTCATTTCATCAGTATGGTCTTAATTCGAAATAACTCAATAAATTTAACTAATAATATTTAAAATTTCATCAATTTAATTCATTTTGTGATTATCAAATCAAGTAAATCTATCTGATCAATGTAATAATTAGATAATTACATTTTATCGTAAAATAAGTTACCGATAAAAGCCTTCCCTCAATGAATATTAACCAATTATAAGGTCGAGCAACTCGGCTTAGAGTGTAACGGCCCGAAAACTCAAGTCAATTGACTAGCGTTGACACGGGGATGTGAACTCCTTGTTAGTTAATTGATAAGTGAGCTTTTAGGGCCTATGATTGTGTTTTTGGGCTTGGGGTTGACCATGTGGGCATAGGAAATGGCAAGAGTGTAATAAGGGAGAATGTGGGAGGACTTATGAGGTAAATAACCTAAATTTTGAAAGAAATGCTGAATTCCCTTTAATTCTAGGGTAAACTACTACAGGGGTCACTTACGTTTAGCGTCTGTACAGAGTTAGTCACCACTTTTGAAAAGTGCCTATTAGTAGCCCTCTACGTTTTCGATGGGTAAATACTTAGTCACTCCGACGTTAACTCCGTTAGTCCCCTAATAGATTGCTGATGTGGCGAAAGTAAAATAAGGATAAATTACTGCAATAGCCATTAAAATTTATCTCATGTACATTTTTTCTCCTCAATTTAAAAAAGTAAACATTATAGTCACTAATAAAAATGTTTCTTTATAATTTCACCCTTAAATTTTTAAAAATTCTTTTTTCAATCCTAAAACTTTACAATCAATTAACACAATAATATTATAAATGCTTAGATGAAAAATAGGTGCCCAAAGTATACCCTTTGAAACTTAGGTGCCCAAATTGCTCCTATTTAATAACTCAAACTTAAAAATTTAGTCCACTAACTACTAAAAAATTTGAGTTATTGGAATTTCTATTTTATAATTCAAACTTTATTTTGAATTTTTGAGTCGAGTTTATGAAATTATGAGTCGAGTATTTTCACATCAAACCTAAAAATTTAATTTTTTCGAGTCAAGTCGAGTTATTGGAATTTCTATTTTATAATTCAAACTTTATTTTGAATTTTTGAGTCGAGTTTATGAAATTATGAGTCGAGTATTTTCACATCAAACCAAAAAATTTAATTTTTTCGAGTCAAGTCGAGTTATTGGAATTTCTATTTTATAATTCAAACTTTATTTTGAATTTTTGAGTCGAGTTTATGAAATTATGAGTCGAGTATTTTCACATCAAACCAAAAAATTTAATTTTTTCGAGTCAAGTCGAGTTATTGGAATTTCTATTTTATAATTCAAACTTTATTTTGAATTTTTGAGTCGAGTTTATGAAATTATGAGTCGAGTATTTTCACATCAAACCAAAAAATTTAATTTTTTCGAGTCAAGTCGAGTTATTGGAATTTCTATTTTATAATTCAAACTTTATTTTGAATTTTTGAGTCGAGATTATGAAATTATGATCCGAGTATTTTCACATCAAACCTAAAAATTTAATTTTTTCGAATCAAGTCGAGTTATTGGAATTTCTATTTTATAATTCAAACTTTATTTTGAATTTTTGAGTCGAGATTATGAAATTATGAGTCGAGTATTTTCACATCAAACCTAAAAATTTAATTTGAATTATAAAATAGAAATTCCAATAACTCGAATTATAAAACTTGAGAGTTGCAGGCTTATGCCGTGACCAGAACAACCATTTCTGGGCCTGGGTATTAGTACGCAGGAAGCAGTAACGAATACTCTCTTAATTTTGCTGTTGAACAAAGACAACATGTACTCGAAAATTTTCCAAATCCCAATAGCAAATGTTAGTATCGATTCGGTATAGACTGTATCGGTACCTCAGCTCGTGTATCGATACTGACGGCTTAATATTAGTACGAGCAAATTTTTTCAGGTTTCAGTAACGAATTTTAGTATCGGTGCGCCCTGATCTGTACCGATACCCACTGTTGAAACTGCCCAACTTCAGCAAATTAATAGTAAATGACGTAATACGGTTGGAATAGGGCTATATGGACATGAAATCGAATATAATAAACCCTATTTTAAACATTTGGTTGAACTATAACATTGGATGCCCTTATTGTATGACCTTCATGACTTGTATTAAATATGGGCCTACGAGCACCAGTTTGATTATGATTGATTGATTACGGGATCCGAATATCCGAAGTAAGTACTGCAGTACATATCAATAGAGATGCACTCGATGTCCCGAATAGTAATAACTACCCGATGTTAAGTAGTCCCGGGAGTGTAGTGCGGCAAGTTATTCGATGTCTATGTGGTCCCAAATGTCGAATGTGGCACTCGATGTCTAAGTGGTCTCGAGTGCATTTGTGACTAACTTGATGTCTTAGTAGTCCCGGGCTATCAGGTTTGATTACGGCAATGGTGGTAATTGGTGTTGGGTTTTTGCTCATTCGTGCCTTATATTTATTGTTTACTCATGCATGCTTACTTTTATGATTTTCATAAAGTTTTGTAGAGTAAACGTGTGCCACTGAACTTGTTAGTTTAATGTGCGGATGTGTTGTTTATCTGTGCGTAGGTTGACAGGTCAGTCACGTGGAAAGAAGTACATCTACGAAGATTTTTCAGCACTGAATCAACTCGAATACAGTACCTTGATTTTTAGTTGTAGGGCTATGTATCCATAGGGCCTTACTATAGTTGGTCTGTAACTCTATTTATACTTGTTTGATTTACGGTATTTAAAACATACGAAGCTCCATTTATATTTTGGATTTGAAATGATTATGAAGCTTTGTTTAAATGGTTTGTTTTAACGTTATTTTGGCTAAATTTGAAAGTTTTAAATAAAACAAAATTTTATGGGCCAGATTAGAGGTAACTCAAATGTAGCGTCTTTGATCCAGTGAAATTGGGATGATACATAAAGTCTTACAAAGCACACATCAACAATAGGGGTGGAGCCGCACGAACCAACTTGACTCAGTGGTTAAGGGAACGGTTGTTGTTCCTAGAGGTTACGGGTTCGAGCACCAGTAGCTGCAGCAGGGTGGGCGGAGCCATTATAAAGCCTGTGGAGGCCATGGTTCCGCCTAAAATTTAGTAAATTAATTTTTAAATCTTTTAAAAATCTTAAAAATTTTAATTTGGCCTTTTTAAAATTTTAAATATATTATTATATTTCAAAAAAATGAAAATTTTCAATTAAATTTTTTCCTAAATTTTTAAAATTCCTAATGCAATCTCAAAATTTTTAAAAATTTTAAATTAAACTTTTATTTAAAAAAAATTAAATAGAACTTATCAACTTTAGTTTTCAAGATCCGCCCCTATCAAAATAATAATGACCCGAAAATGAAATTGGTAGACGACTGGTATAACTTGCACTTGGTGCTTCGAAAAGCAATTAAACATGAAAAGATGATATCCTCTAACTGTATAAAAAGATAGATTCGAGATGGCTGATTGGCATGGTAAAAATTATCAAACAGCTGCTATTGTAGGTAACCTGCTGGGCAGATCAGTAAAACATTGATTGATAAGGTAGGCGACACCGTTTGTGGTTAATAAAGAGACATATTTATGAAGAGGGGGACTTTTTTGAGCAAATGTTTTTTTAGGGAAATATGATGCACGGCGGTATAAAGTTTAGGGGTTTAAGTATAAAGGTTTAGAATTTAAGATTTAGGGTTTAGAGTTTAGGGTTTAGGGTAATATAGTTAGAGATTTAAGTTTTAACTCATAAACTTTAAATTTTAACCATATACTCTAAATTCTAATAACACCCCCTAAATTCAAAACTCATCCACTAAAACTCCTTAAATACTAAACTCTAAACGGAAGCTATAACCCTAAAATTAAAATGCTTGTGAAAACAAACTTGTGCATGGTATAATTACTTTTTTTTGAACCATGCCAAAAGGAGTAGTGTCCATGAAAATTAATTCTCTTTTATTTCTTCTAACAATATTTTCTTTTTAAATTTTAAATTTAATTTCTTTTATTAAAATCAAGATGCGAATATGTTACAATATATCTAAAATTTATTCACAAAATTTATTTAATTTTTGTTTGAAGGGTAGTTTACATTACGGTTGTACAGTAGTTGAAGCAGTTAGAATTTGTTAGTGAGTTAGTTAGTCTGTTAGCCAGTTAAGTAGTGTTGTATATAAAATGTAATCATTCTTGTAAATTAATTTTGATATACGAAATGAAGAAGTATTTTCTCAGTTATTTTCTCTTCTTTTAACATGGCATTAGAGCCATGTTTTCAAGAAATATTTTCTTATTTTTTCCTTTTTGGGCTTCTAACTGTTGCTTGGGCCTTGCGTGAATAGGCCTGTTAACCCAAGTGGTTAATTTTTCGTTAGGCTTTGTTCACCCTATTGCTATAAGGGCTTTCAGAAATTCCTCTTCGCAATGCCGCCGGCATCAGATGCCTCGGTGATTGACTTCAACCATCATCTTTTTCTTCATCCGTCTGATACGTCTGGAGGCATTCTCATTTCACATCGACTCATTAGAATCGAAAATTATAATTTGTGGAGCCGGTCGATGCAGATTGCCCTGTTAGCAAAGAAAAAACTAGGGTTTGTTGATAGAAGCTGTAAGCGAGAAAATTATGAAGCAAATCCGCACTCGCAGTGGGATCGATGCAATGCCTTCGTGTTATCTTGGATTCTCAATACTGTGAGCATCAAATTATCGATCGAATTCGTGTTTTCGTCAAGCGCGGCGCATGTTTGAAAGTATCTCAAAGAACGATTCGATAAAGTGAATGTGTCTCGAGTGTTTTTCCTTCACGTGAAATTGCAACCATGAGTCAGGGAGATTCTACCATCTCAACATATTTCACGTAATTAAAGTTACTATGGGTTGAGTATAATGCCTTGTGTCAATTTCGACTTGTAATTGTGAGGTACCCCAGCATAATTTTAAAAAACTAGCATAGAAAAAACTTTCTTTAATTTCTCATGGGGTTGAACGAGACATATGCATCACTCAGAAGCCAGATCTTGTTGATGCAACCTCTCCTATCGGTGAACCAAACTTGTTTAATGATCGCATAAGAAGAATCACAGCGTGCACAATTATCTGGTGTTTCTCCGATTACTGATGTAACTGCAATGTGCTCTAATACTTCAGGAGCTTCTAATCAAAGAAGGTTTGATGGCATTTGCAATAATTGCAAGATTTAAGGCTATAAGCGTAAAAATGATTACCGGCTTCATAATTTTCCACCAGACTTCAAGTTCACCAAGAAGAATGGGTCTCAGGCAGCTGTTGCAGCAGCTACATTGGTTGGTAACCCTAGTCTTGATCCTGATTCTAGGTCTCAGTTCAACCATGTAGCTGCTCTAGTCTTTACTCGAGAGCAGTATTCGCAACTTCTTGGACTCTTGAACAAAGCATAGCCAGTTGAGTCAGCTGTCAATTTAGTAGGTACGATGGCTAGAAATATATCTGCTAATCGTGATTCAGTGCATTGAATATTACATACAAGGGACACTGATCATATGTTATTTGACCTCTAAAGTCTTGATTTCCATGTTTCGTGTGCTTCTGAACCCACCTTGTCCACCTGCCAAATGGTAAAGTCGGTCCTATTATATAAATAGGATCATTTTCTTTTGATGTTACCAATAAACTCATGAATATTTTACATGTCCCAAATTCCACTCATAAATTGTTATCTATTTTCAAACTCACTCGTGATCTAAAATGCTTCATTGAATTTATCCTGACTTTTGTGTTTTACAGAATTTTACGATGGGAAGATGAGGTGGATTGGTAAGGGGTCACTTTGCTTGTACCATTTTGATTCTAAGAGTTGTGTCTGGAGGGTCAACTGGTAAACATTGTTCTTTTTCTTTAAATTCTATTTTTACAGTTTCTACTTCTTCGAAATGTATGTCCACATCTTTTGTTAATAAAACTTTAGTTTGGCATGCTAGGTTGGGTTATGCTTCTCTAAATGTTCTACATAAGAAACTATTTTTACATACTGTTACATTACATTCTGATAGTGTTCAAAAGTATATTGTGTGCTCCTTGGCAAAATATGTAGATTGCCCTTCTCTTTTAAGTACAACCAAAACAACTAAGCCTTTTGAATTAGTTCATTTGGACTTATGGGTCCCTATAGAATTTCAACTCATAGCGGGCATAGATTCTTCTTGACAGTTGTGGATGACTATACTAGGATGACTTGGGTCTACTTGTTAAAATTAGAAAGTGATATTGTTCTCTACCTTAAACACTTCTGTTTTTTGTTGCAAATCAATATTCTGCTAATGTTAAAATTGTTAGGAGTGATAATGGGACAAAATTCTTCAATACTTTTTGTTTAGATTTTTTTTTCTTGTCCCTTGGCATGGTCTGTCAAAGTTATTGTGTTAAGACACCTCAGCAAAACGAGATAGCAGAGAAAAAATATAAACATTTGTTAGAAGTAGCTCGTGTCCTTCTCTTTCACTCAAATGTACCCATTAAGTTCTGAGGAGAGTGTGTAAACACTGCCCGTTACATTATTAACAGACTCTCTTCCTCAGTCTTAAATTGGAAAAAATCCTTTTGAAGCCTTTCATAATAAACCTCATAATCCAAGTCATATAAAAGTGTTTATTGTCTATTTTATACTACTCAATTACATTAGACTGACAAATTTTCTCTTAGAGCTCTCATTTTTATCTTCATGGGATATTATTTCACCAAAAAGGGATATATTTTGGTTAACCCAGAGACCAAGACTTCAGCCGCGGTGTTATCTTTTATGAAGACATATTCCCTTTCACTCTTCCAGCTTCTAATCCTTCTATATTTTTTCTATTTCTTCACAGTCTTCATGTTCTGATATCTTGAGTCCTGATGTTCCGGGTACTACTCCTTTAGTGTCAGCAACAAGTAAACTTAAATCTTACCAATACAAACCACTCTTCCTTTACTTTCTCTACATATTTCTCTTTCCTCTCTTTGCCTTCTAGTTCTTCACCATCACATACCACTCTTTCTTTACTTTCTCCACAAGCCTCAACAAGTAAACCTACTGCTCAATCTTTAGTAAAGGATTATGAACCTTTTATAGTATGTCTTTTCTTATGTTCTTTATGGTCTTCCAGTTGTGGTACTAAAATGGTCTACTAGAACAGTAAGGGCACCTTTTTGGTTAAATGACTATGTCGGTTATTGCCAATCCTCTTCAACTTCTAGTAGGTATTCAATTTTTTCTCATATTTCTTATACTCTCCTGCCTTTACGTACTCAAATTTTTCCTTTCATGTACTTCTCACTTGGATGAACCTAAATCTTACCAATAAGCCATCACTAATCCACTTTGAATTCAAGCCATGAATGAAATCACTACTTGAGAGACAAATGATACTTGGTTAGTGGTCACTTTACTTTTAGAAAAGGTCTATATTGGATGCAAGCGGTTGTACAAGATTAAGTATAAGGCTAATGGAGATGTGAAACACTTTAAGGCGAGTTTGTGGCTAATGGGTACACTCAAAGAGAGGGTGTAGATTATGTGGATACTTTCTCTCCTGTTGTTAAAATGGTCATTGTTAGGACCATTCTTGCACTTGCATCTTTGTTTCACTAGCCTCTACATCAACTGGATGTTTACAATATTTTCTTGCAAGGGGACTTGGTTGAAGAAGTGTACATGACCTTACTTGAGAGTTTTTGCATTCAATGGGAGACCACGGTGTGTAGGCTGCAAAAATCTCTCTATGGGTTGAAACATGCATCTCGTCAATGAAACCTTAAGCTCACAGAGGTACTAATAACATCATGTTACCAACACAGTAAGTTTGATTACTCTATGTTCACTAAGCAGCAAGGAGACATCATGCTCATCTATGTAGATGACCTTTTGATAACTGGAAGTGATGAATCACTAATCGTGGAACCTAAGGAAATTTTGAATACAATATTCCAAATGAAGGACCTTGGTAGTTTGAAATATTTTTTGGGAATTGAAATACTGAGGTCAAAGAAAGGGATACTCATGAGTCACACAAATATGCCCTAGAACTAAATGGGAATACAGGGATATGAGGAGCAAAGCCAGCTATGACTCCATTAAAACAGAACAAGAAATTTAATTCTTTGGAATATGATGAAGGATTCGATTCTGAAGAAGAATTACTGCTAGATAAGTCAACGTTTCAAAGGCTCATTGGTAGACTGATTTATCTTACACACACCACGCCAGATGTCTCATCTGTTTTTCATACACTAAGTCAATTCATGCAACAACCCAAAAAATTCTCATCTTGATACCGCCTTAAGGGTTGTGAGGTATGTAAAAAGGAATCGTGGTCATGGTATTTTGTTGAGTTCTTTAGGAGAATGTCAATTACATACATTTTGTGATTCAGATTAAGTATCATGTTCGGTAATTAAGAGGTTAGTGACTAGTTTTTGCATTAAACTGAAAAATTCTTTAATTTTTTGAAAATAAAAAAAACAGAACACAATTGTCAGATTTTCAACTGAAGCTGAATATTAGAGTATGGCAGTGACTGCTACAGAAATTGTCTGGTTAGAAGGGTTATTGGCAGAATTAAGAATTAAAGAGAAAGGCTTAGTAAAACTGATGTGTGATAGCAAGAAATCACTTCAAACTGCTGCCAACCACATGTGTTTCATGAAAGGATTAAGCACATAGAGATATGTTATGTTGTCATTTTGTTAGAGAGAAGATTCAGCAAGGTCTTATTCAAACTGAGCATGTTCAATCAGAAGAACAACTTGATGATATAATGACAAAAGCGTTAGGAGTAAAACAACAAGAATATCTTATTTTCAAGTTGAGGTTTAAAGATTTTTTCTACCACCATTTAAAAGAGGATTGTTAGAAGGGTAGTTTACATTACGATTATACAGTAGTTGAAGCATCTAGAATTTGTTAGTGAGTTAATTAGTTTGTTAGCTAGCCAAGTAGTGTTATATATAAACATGTAATCATTCCTGTAAAACAATTATGATATACGAAATGAAGAAGCATTTTCCCAACCATTTTCTCTCTTTTTTTAAGACTTTTTAATGACTTAATATATAAATTGACTCTAAATTTTTATCAAAAAAATTGTCTAAATTATAATGTTAAACTTTACTCTCTTTTTTTTATCAAAAGTGATTAACTCTTTTCATTTTGTAACTATTTTTGAATTGTATGTATAAGTTCATTAAATCGTTTATGTTAGAAATATAATAACGAATAACAAATAACAAGAACAAAAGAACAAAGATATGAGAGAAATTCGTATTATTCTCAAAATCAGAATTGTGTACAATGCCTTCAGCTATTTATAGGCATAAGTACATTAAACTCTAATTAATAGAGATAATATTCCTAATAATAAATAAATCAAATTTCCTTGATAAAGTTCTTATCATGATAGACGGATACATAGATAAATATTCATAACACTTCTCCTTGGATGTCTATGAAGATAATGTGCTTCGTTAAAACCTTACTAAGATAAAAACCCAGTGAAAAAAAAATCCATTAGTGAAGGAAAAAAAGTACACACATCTTTGATGTGCATAACATGTTGCCTCATTAAAAACCTTATCAGGAAAACTCATTGGGACAAAACTTCAGTTAAGGGAAAAGAGTGCAACGCGTATTTACTCTCTCTCATGAAAACATCACAGAAGATCTTTGAATCTTCATAATTCAAACTTGAATATTATTTTTCTAAAGTTCGCGAGGGATGAAATTTTAGAGTAATATGTTCCATTCTGTCATCTTTGATGTATCCACCTTTTGATTGAGATATACATCTTGCATTATCTCTACACAAGATATTTTATATCATATATTATGGAAGTAAATCCATATATCTTTTGGATATGTTGGGTCAATGGTCTTAGCCAAACACATTTTTGGCCATGCATAACAATTACTTCTACAAGATTTGAGGAGGCATCGACGAATATTTAAAGATCTAAATGTAATGCTCTTTGTATATCCATAGATATTTCTTGACCAACTAATATATGGTGCTTCAAGACCAAAAAAAGATATAATTATCTTTATCCGCATCCAACAATCTTACAATCATTGGGATACTCAATAGATATGATTCATCCATATTGAATCTTCTTTAAGATTCTTTCAGCTTGTGTCCATTCATAGACAAAAACACATATTTGAGTGCTCGATCTTTAGGTTGAGACAAAATTACATCTCAAGATTCTTTTTCTCAAATACTTTCATTAAATACTTTGAAAGCTCTACATGAGTTTCCAATTTGAAACTCTTCAAGAGTTCTAATGATATATTGAATCTTGATCTAAACTCCTTTAATAAAAGCATAAGGAAATATGATCATTCTTATAATATTTTCTCAATTAGTACTCATTAAGGAGATTATACCAAATGAGCCAAAATATTCAATGAGACATGTTTAAATAATTTTTCTCAGAAATTTTTAAATGCTTCTAGCTTTTTAAATTCGTCAAGGATAACTTTCTTTTTATAAGGATCTAAAAAATAATTAGACGCGTATAAAATATTTCATAACTGCCAAAGTAATTTCATCCACCATGAAGTATTTAGAATTCTTCCCAAAGAATAATTTTGTCGTATTTACGACTACTTATATGTGCCTCACTTGTATCACACCTTTAGGTGTCCGGACTGTTGGTCCAAATACTTCTCTTTTAGAAGTTCAAAGTGCCTTTCTACATTAGCTAATTCAATGTTTATACTTCTGGATAGTCTTCTATACAAGGCCATCATTTTCTTTCTTTACTTCTATAGAAGTATTCTATGCAAAATTGTTTGCAAAATAGTTGTCGACTACTTTTCTATTTTTGATTCCATTCTCGTAGTGACATAACTCGTCGAGATCTCTTCAAGATTTCAATTTTTATTTCAGGTACCTGAAACTCTTCTAGAGTTTTATTATTAGTTATGTCTTGGATCTCTTCAGGAGCACCCGCCTCCAATATATGATCATCTCATACTATTTTTCATTTACGAGAATTTTGATCATTGGAACCAATTATCATGCTTCATGCATGATTTACATCCATTCAATCTAACATGTAATTTAAATTTAGAGCATTTCAGCTGATATATGAGACTTAGTTACTCTCGTTGGGTCAATAGATATGTCTGGCAGTTGACATGTAATAATATGAATTATCTTATGAACTTCTAGTTTATATACGAGGATCTAAATAACGATAATTCATTTTCTTTTATCCAGATGAATATTATCTCCCTTGATATTGAGAAAAAGCATGTTATAAATGATTCTCCAATTAATGTTTAAGAATTTAAACATAAAAGGAGACTCATACTCAATATATATTCTCAACCATTTTTATTTACTTATTTTGTGCATTGTGGTGGAGCAATTCATATCGCACATTCAAAAATTATAAAATGGAAATGTATGGCTTCTGACCAAAAATCAATTATAACGGGAAGTTTATTATAACTCGTTGGCTTGATGCGTATAAGTGTTGCTATATGAAAATATCATATAAATAATAATTATCTTGTTCTTATAGTTTAGATATCAAAGAGGGGACATCCAATTAAAATTTTGCTAAACCATATTTTTCTTAACCAATAGGTTTTGTAACAACTGATATAGCCTAAAATATAAACTCACTTGCTTTTGCAAGACGAATAGTCTAACTGCATAATCTAAATCCTTTTATAATCATTCTCACAAACTTCTGGTTGCAAGTTGATAAAACAATGTAGATGCATCTACTAAAATCATATAAAATTTTCCACATTAGTTGTAACACCCGGGTTTGGGGGTCGGGTGGAAATAATATTTAAATAATATTTTGGGTCTCGGTTTATGATTAAATAATATTATATATTATTTGGACTTTGTGTCTTTCTTTATTTTCAAAATAAACATTTTATGTTTGGACTAATTTGAAATGAAACTAAAATGTCATGGATTTTAAAGTAAGGGAGAGTTGCCATCTCATTAATGGCACTATTGTAATTTCAAGCCCTTGGAAATTAAAAACCCCTTTTTAATTTAAAACACAAAATTTTCTCTTCTTCCCTCTTCCTTCTTCATTTCTCACGACAAAGAGGGGGAAGCTTCTTCAAGTTCTATCCAACCTTCTTTTCTCCTTCATTTTGGCTCGAATTTGAAAGGTAAATACATCCCCATCTTGCTCTCATCTTTCTCTACTTGAAAGTACAAATAGATTTCATTTTCATCAATGTTTTAGAATTTGGGTTTTTGAAAGATTTGAATAAAAATGATATCTTTATTGTTTTTAACTTAAGGTTTTGATGTAATATTGTTAGATATGGTGTTTATGAACCAAATGGACCAGCATATATAATTTTTGAAGTGTTTTATAAAAATTCCCGAAATTGGGTTTTGGTGGGGTTTTAGGATGGTTTTTAGTTGAGTTTTGGGTATGGTTTGTGTTGGAAATTGAAGGTTGATGTTAGGGTAATAGTTGAGGGTTGTTTTGGAAGCATTTGGAAGTGTTAAATGTGTTGAAATCACAAGTTTTGGGCTGGATATAAGGGCTGCTCGGGTTTGGGGATTGTTCATGGCTTGAATTCATGTGTTTATTGCTTGATTAGTGTTCCGGGTTGTTACATTGTTGTGTGGACTGATTTGAGGCTATTTTGGTTGTGTTGAGGTGATTAGAAGCGAGATTATGTGTTGGTGAAGCCTTGGGAACAAATCCGGAAACTTGAAGGTGTTGCTTGCTTGGTAGTTGAGCTTGGAGGTGGAGGTGAGTGGTTAAAATGTTTTTAAATGGTTTTTGAGTAATCGGTCCAAGTATGTGAACCTAGGTTGGGATTGGTAGACCCACCTAGAGTTGGGATTAGAGTGGTAGCCTAATCCCAAGCTTTAATTAGAGACTTTGGTTGCACTCTTTAATGGTTGTTTATGCCTCTTGATTAATTGTGATTGTGGTGTTATGTATACGTTGTTATACATGTATGTTGAGGCATGGCTTGATGCATTGTTATATGCATGTTGATGATAAATATGATATGGATATACATATGTGTGAAATATGATGGGATAATTGTGTTAATAATATACATAAAGTGTTGACATGCGAAATGATGATATGGGGTGGTTGCATGATCCAAGGATCATGGTGAGTACATGCTAGGCATGGAAATGTGGTTCGTGTATGACGGTAAGTCATGGTGAGTACGTGCTAAGCACGGAAGTTGTTATGAAATGATATTGTGAAAGATTAATGAAATGTGTAGTATTGGCACTAGTATGCTTGGGTACAAATGATCGATCATTAGGATGTTTAGTGTGCACACGTGAGTCAAAATGCGCGCGTGGTCTTGATGATGGTAGTCATCAAGATGGAGTACGGGTTCGCCCGGAAATCTTCTTATATATTTTCGTCGGTGATGAGTGGAATCCCATCGACGGGCGTGAGGATGAGTGGAATCCCCTCCGCGTGAAATGAGGCGTGAGGATGAGTGGAATCCCCTCCGCGTGAACGGTGATGAGTGTAATCCCACCGTCAGGTAATGGTTGTGTTGTTGGATGTGAGTTCCAACGGTTATCCGCGTATTCGAGTCATAGCTAGGTACCAATACAGATTGTGGATTATGTTTCTCATATGTGGTTATATGTGTTTCTATATGTGTGGTTATGGACTCGTTGAGCATGACATGACATTGATACTATGATCATGCATCATTTATATTCTTGGCTCTTGCGGTTCGAAGGTAAGAACTCATGCATTCTACCTTGGTTGTATGCTCGTGCTTGGACCCTGCATTGTCGAGGTTTGTTTTATGAGCTACCCTCACTAAGCTTTTATGCTTACGCTCATTTTTGTTCGACAATGCAGATCAGTAGCTTGTGGGTGGCAAGGGCAAGGAAAGGTCTCCAAGGGTCGCTTTTGGTTAGCTCAAGTATGAACTTTAAATTGTGGATTGTAATAGTCAAGCAATGGGATAGGTGTTGTTGATGTGAATGCTTTGTTGTATGTTAATGTTGGTTTGGCTTTTGGATGCCTTGTTTGATTTGCAAACCTCGTTTTCGTTGCATGTCTTGAATGCTTATATGTTTTGTTGGCTAAGGCATGTAACCTTAAAAGCTATGTGTGCTCCCTTGTGGTGAATGTATGACCTTGTGTTGGATGCCTATCTTTAATGCTCAAGTGTTTGCCTTGTGAAGCATGAACCTTCAATGCTATGTATGATTCACATGTTGTTGATGTTGGTTCCTTTAATGTTCGGTTCTTATATGCTTGATGTGTGTTAAACATGTTTGTAGAAGTGTAGTCTTGCCTTAGGTTTGTGCCTGTGTGTTGTGAGAGGCTTTAGTGGGGTTTGGGGGCATCCTTGTGCATTAAAACCAGCTAAAACCAGTCTGCAGACAGAGGGCGTTTCGAAACGGTCTACCCTGTTTCGATATTGTCCCTTTGTTTTTGGCCGGGCGTTTCGAAACGCGTAGAGGCCGTTTCGGTACATTTTCGCTACTGGAATTCTGAGAAAATGACGAGATGAAAGTGTTCCGAAACGGGTCTAAGGGTTTCGAAACGGTTAAAATCTCGTTGACCACGAAAAGTTGACCGTGGAGGGTGTTTCGGAACGGTTGACCTCCGTTCTGATACGGCCTCTTCGTGTAGGCTTAGAACCGTTGACCAGGTCAAGGCGTTTCGATACACCTTGAGGGTGTTTCGAAACGGCCTGCTTAATCACTTAAAAATAGACTGTTTTGCATAGGTTGTTCGAGTTATTGTTTTATGAATGCTTGTCTTTCCGCTGTTATGATCACATAGGATTTGAATGAGCCTTTAGAAAAGATTAAATTAAAAAGAAATTTTCTGGGTCGTTAACCGAGGAAGAACCTTAACAGGTTTCGCTTCGGTTTTCCCCGTGTGACCCACTCGGACCGGTCAAGCGTCCGGACCGGGATGAGGGGGTTACATTAGTGGATAAATGGGCCCATATTTCATTCAGCTATGTAAGACACGCAGTCTCAACTTTAGTACAAGAACTTCAAGTTCTTTTGGTAAATGAGATCTTAATCATTTTCTTTGAGAACAAGCAAAACAAAAATTTTGTGTTCTTTTAGTAAGTGGAATTTAATCAATTCCTTTGAGAACAAGCACCATAAGAAATTCAGGTTCTTTTAATAAATATACATATAAATCTCAATAGTTTTCGCATCATTATTGATTAGGATGGTCTAACCGATCATGTCAACTATATACAAGTGTGTATATACATTTCTGAATTTGGTAAATTTCTGTTTTATCATAACATGTGATTCAATCTCACTCGTACATATCTAGTACGACCATTAAAATTGTTCCTTTGAATAAGAAATATATTTAGGTCTTTTGGAGCTTTCAATGAAAATTATTCTTTTTTTGTAGCAATATATAACTCTTTTAGAGATTTCAACTGACTTATTGACTATCATAACTTATATTCGCATTGGCTTGTTTCAAATGCCAATATATAACCCGAAGGATTATTCTGCGAACTCATACTGCTCTCTTAAAATTTTCACTTCTAGTGGTGATGATATCAATACCATTAGCGGTAATTATTACAATATTTACAATACTGCACTTTTCAAAATGTGTTTTCTCTCAAGAAATTATTGCTCTTCTGGAGCATCAATATTTTTAGTACTTTGAGATATAGTACTCACATTATCCCTTACTATTGTGGCTTGGAAGGTCACATTTAGTGCTGGAAGCCGTGTAATTGATCCTTATAGATCATCATTAAGTCCTGAAATCGTACAAATGTTAATTTGCTTAGTAGATTGGTGTCGATCTCTCCATGGATTGAAGAGAAAGAACAAAGTAAGAATTTGTTATGTATGTGTACACTTTTTTTAGTTTTTTAGAACTTATTTTTAGCTAATGGCTTTATGATATATTTTTACAAAAAATTAATGAAGATAAGGAAATCATTTTGCCGGCTCTTTAGGTTTGTTAATAAAATTTTATGATGCTTTACAATTTATTTTTGCATAATAATAAGTTACAGTTGTAGCCATTAGATTTGAATTTGTCAAGTTTTGTTTAGTAAAAATGAGAGTATGATTAGATTAATCGAATAAAATCTATTTCAATTGTATTTAAATTTTAATTTAATTAATATTTTATATTTTAATGATAATTGGAAGGCTTTTATTCTGCTACTTTTGACCATGAAGTATTATATTATTTCTCACTTTTCTGCAGGAAATAGAAATGGAGTAGGTAATTTATTTTCAAAAGGCTATTATGTTGTCTAAAATTTTAATAATAAAAGGCATTAAAAAGAAGCAATTTTATAGTACTTTTAAAACATTGATTGGTTTTTAAATGGACGTTGATATTTTTTAATGACTCTATAACCAGAAGAAAAACAAAGAATAAAGTGTTTGGAGCCTTGGACTAGGATAATGGAAGGCAGAAGTAACTAATGGATTGTTGTTGGAGATTGTTTTGTTTTATGAAGACCGATGCATGTTTGTGGTTTTATTTTCTTAGTTGGTTGTTGTTTGATTCTGTATTTTCTTTGATTATCTGTTTATATTGTAAGAATATTTATCGGTTATTTGAATTAATCTATTTTGGGCACTCTTTTCCCCTTTCCTGAAATTGAATTTCGTTCAATGTTGGTTATGAAAGGGGTTTTTAACGAGGCATCATCTCTTATAAAAAAATTATAGTAAAATTATCCGAGCTGACCTGAGCCTGACGAGCTTCGATCTCGAGCCCGAGCCAAGCATGCCAGGCTCGGGCTCGGCTCGTTATCACCCTAATCATGTTTGCACTCTCTTCAGGGAATGAAACGAATCCAATAATTGCATGGAATAAACATCAAGCTTGCATTCACTCTAGGGAATGCCTCATCATTGATAATCGCATGAAATAAACATCATGCTTGCATTCACTTCAAGGAATGCCTCCCACAAAATTATTGTCAAGATGAATTTTTGTAATCTGACATTGAGAGAAGTCTATAGTTGAGTTTTCAGTGTAGAAGAAATATTACTTTCAAGCAAAATCATCATAATTTGTCACACTTTAAAATAATAATTTAAAAAATAAAAATAAAATCAGAATTTACCGATATTGATTTTCTTCTCGATGACAATGGAGGCATAACAAATGACTAAAACAACTTCTCATAACTCTTTATGTCATGTCTCTTCTGAAGTCATTCAAACATATCATGTAAAAGCTCAAAATTTAGTTAAAATATCAATATTCACTAATAGAATAACGTAAATAATAAACTCTTTAGAATAAAATATAATTAAAAAAACATATAGTGACTAAAATAAATAGATAAGAAATTATAGAGAATATGGTATTATACTTTTTCTCTTTTATGTGCACAATTTACAGATTATAAAGCCTTTATTGGAGTTGGGAATTAGTTGTGCACAATGGGACTTTTAATTGCTCTTGGAGGCTGCAACATCTCCCTCTTTCAATTGGAAATTATATTACCCTCAATCATGACATATTTTTCTGCCATGACAATCCCAATTAAATTTGGCATCGAAACTTCAATTGTTCCGAATACATATAAAATATAGTTGCAAGTCAAAAAAATATTAAACATTAAGTAAAGGAATATTAGAACCAAATAATAATTATAATAACTAAACAATAGATCAAATATTGATCTTAATTTGAGAGTGATTAATTAACCACTATATCAATATATAAATAAGAAAAACATACCACCTTTTAATATACGGTAAATGTAGTCACATAAGTTTGTGAGAACAGTAAATCATTGACTCATCTGATGTTTAACTATACCGATTCATTCATAAAGTTATTAGATTAAAATTTTATGATAGTTAAAAAAAATTATAGATCTCATATAGTTTTAGTCTTTGAATTAAAAAAAATGAAAAACATAGATCAATGTAAATATATTGGTAATATATGAATTCTTGCTTCTCTAACGATCTCTAGAAATTTGGGAGGAAAAGGGGAAAAGAAAGAAAGACGAATGAATATCATATATCACGCATATGTTGAACAATTTTTATAAGGGATAATCTGAAAATAATATTAGAGAATTTATTTACAAAAATATTTGATTATTTGTGGAAAAAATTAATTCTGTCGTTAGCCCATTTTTTAAGGGTAATTGTTCTATACACAAGCGCTTGTGGAAACTTTTGTACACAAGCGTCTTAAAACGGGGTTAGAGACTTCGTTTAGGGTTTAAAATTTAGGGGTATAAGTGTAATAGTTTTGAATTTAGGGATTGTTGATAGAATTTTGGGGTTAGGGTTAAAATTTAGGGTTTATAGATTAAAACCTAAATCCCTACCCATATTACCCTAAAACTAAACCCTAACCCTAAATTCTAACCATAAATCATAAATTCTAAATATGAACCCTAAATTCTAAATCTTTGCCCTAAACTTTAAATCCTAAACTCTAACCCTAAACCATATAATTGAGGCGTTTGTGGAAACAAAAAATTTCCACCGCTAGTGTATAGGATATTAATCCTTTTTTTAATAGTACTTTTTATTTTTAATATTTTTAATGATGGAAGAGAAGGTTAAACAATTGTTCTAACCCAACAAAACTCCAGACGCCTAAAATAAAAACAAAATAAAATTTGAATATTTATTTTAGACAATATTTTTGACCCTTTTTACAAAGGACGTTAAAATCATCTGCAACACTTTGAGCCATTACCAAGTTGGAAACAAACGTCATTGATAAGTATGCAAAAAGAAAAAATCAATCTTTTACCAAGCTTGAAAAAATATCGAATATTTGGATATCGAACAACTCCATTCTCTTGAGAGAAATATTCAAGAGAACACAAATGTGAATTTTACTCTCATTTACACTCTACTTGAGAGTTGAGAGTAGGATGATGCTTCTACTTCCTCATATGCCATATGGTAGAGGTCTTTCTGATAAGAGGACGAATCTTTTCTGTATGTGTTATAAGTTTCAAAACTATAACTTTAGATTCTAAAATCTAAAGCCTCTAATTTCCCATTAAAGTTTAATTTTAATCCCTTAATATGGAAAAGTAAAGGTTTAAACCAATTTTTTTAATATAAAAAAGAAGATATCTATTCGGGAGGCATCATGAATTGTAAACAAACACCAAAGTCAAGTTTGATAAATAAAGCATATTTATACAACAAACAAGCAACCAAACAAAGTATTAATCTCATCTAAATCTCCCACCTTAAAGTTGAAAACAAAACAAAAACACACGAGTTCATTGCCAGCCAACTCAGAGCTCCTCATCACGCTCACGCCCTCGCCCCCCACCATGCACATAACTATCTTTCATTTCCTGTGACTTCTGCTTTGCGGATTCATAACTCGAAGCTATCGTGTCCTTCGCCGACTCCACCGTCTCTCCAGCTTTGCTTTTCACCGCATCATACCCTTCTCTAGCTTTCCATGTCGCCGCATCGTACCCTTCTCTAGCCTTCTCCTTTGCCCAGCTCAGGCTCTCCTCCCTTTGCACCTTCCTCTTCTCGGCCTCATCCCCCGCCTTCTCCCTCGCTTCTTCCGCCTTCCGAGCGGCCCTTTCCCGGGCTTCGTTCGACACCTCGCTAGTTGTATCCGCCATGTCCTTCGCTTTCTCCTTTGCCGTCTTCATACCGTCTTTAGCTTTACCTGTTGCTGCGTTCGCATTGTCCTTTGCCATGTTCATACCGTCTTTAGCTTTATCGGTTGCCGCGTTCGCATTGTCCTTTGCCATGTTCATACCGTCTTTAGCTTTACCGGTTGCCGCGTTCGCATTGTCCTTCGCCGCGTTTGTTAATTCACTGGCCTTCTGTGTCGCTGCGTTGGCATTTTCTTTTGCTGAATTTGTTAATTCACTGGCCTTCTGTGAGGTCGCTTGTGTTAAGTCACCGGCTTTTCCCTTCGCCGCATTCGCGGTGTCCTTGGTCGTCTTGTAGACCGTATCTTTCATGTCCTTCGCCTTCCCCGCACTGTATTCACCAGCTCCTGCCCAATGTCGAACAAATTAGTATAACAAGTAGTAACATTAACATATGTAAGATGTAATATGATGTATGGTAATCAACTATTTCGTATAGCATTAAATTGCGATTTAGTACTATGTTATGTTATTTAGTGAACTGAACCTGAGGCCATGTCTTGGAACTTGTCCTTGGTTTTGGTAGCAGTGTCTGCAACCGAATCTGATACTTTCTTAACAGGACCCTTACTGTCGTCTTGCTTGAACCCGAGACCTTCGGATATCTTGTCTTTAGCCCATTCGGTCCACGACTCGGTAGACTCCTTAGCTTCTTTCCCGACATCCGAGGCCGTGTCGGTCGCCTTTTGCGTCTTCCTCTTCAGCTCATCCTTGGCTTGTTGTGCTTGCCTGTTGAGCTCATCTGTAGCCTCTTCCGTCTTCAAAAAGTCTCTAGCTTCCTCATCCGTTGCCGGTGTGTGGCCGACGCTCGTGCACCTCGCAACACCGGCAGCCGTTAGAAATATGAACGCAATGAAATAACAAACTCGAACTCCCCTGGAAGCCATTGCTGTATGTGTACAGTGTTCTTTTTTTCTGAAGGAAAACTTGGTTTTAGAGATAGCAGAAGAAGATGAAGGAATTGGACCTTGAGGGTGTTGAATTTAAAGGGGGAAGGGAAGGAGGTGTGTCATGCCACGTGGCGAACTGGGACATGTTTGAGGTAGCTAGGTGTCGAATTTTGGCATTCCACGTGTGAGTTGCGTAGGTGTTGAGTGTGGGAAGTGGTACGTGTTTCCAACCCCAATGGTCCATGTTGATATTTACGGTGGTTATCAATCAGGAATGACAAGTGTAGAAACTCCAGAAGGCACTATGTGAAGAAGGGTCGGGTAATAAGTTACAAGTTTCCCTTAAAATTTTCATATCCGCGGATACCATTTTTAAATACACATCTAATTCATATTTGTCAAATCTGTCGATCAAAAAGTCACAAATATTAAATATAACAAAAAAAAATATTTTTTAAATTAAATTAATTGAATAGAAAATTTATGGTCGCAATTAGCGGATAGCTGATAGCGGATTGCATTAGCTGATTTGACTAGCGGATTGTATTAGCTGATTGTATAAAAGTGTTTGGTAAAATTAACTGATAGCTGATAGCTGTTTGATTATTTAAACAAACAAAATGACATATAAGGACATGATTATATTTAATACTTGTTTAAATAATTTATCAGTTATTAATATTTTGTATCTAATAAATATTAATTAGATTTGTAAAAATTATTTTTTAATATAAATTTCCTAAACATATTTGAAAGATTTATTTATTAATTTATTATTTATATAATTATTAAATTTTGTATATGCATATATAAATATGTGATAATAAAAAATAGAATTAACTTACAAATGTCACCATATAAATTAGTAGTAACAACAAATAAGTCCAATATTTAATATGTTATTATTTATATTAAAAAATATTATTATTTAATTTATGTTATTTGGAGATTTTTGGTAATTGTTAAGGGTAAAAGAGTCATTACAACTCTAATATCAAACATCTAATCTCAAAAAGTTCATATTAGGAGCTTTTTCAAAATTAGCTTTTTCACCCCAATCCACTCTTTCAATCCGCTATTTACCAAACATCAATATTAGTAGATTTGACTAGTTAAACCTCTAATTATACCTCAAACCTCTAATTTTTGCCCAAACCGTTATTTACCAAACATGGCCTATATCTCTTTAGAATCTTAAGGCTTACAGAAAAATTCGAGGTTATAATGGTCGAGAATTCAGATGGTATATAGTGGACGGACCGATACAAGGAGAGGATATGCAACGAGCAAGCTCTTAAATCTATCGCTTACCTATTAAGTATTAACCATGCCTTATATAACTTTTGACATCGATTCTTACTTACTACTCATTAATCTCATACACACCCAAATTTTAATACTCGAATTTTTTAATTTTAATGAATCTTTGTGTGAGAAAAAAATATTATTTTTTTTAAAACCAAAAATATACAACTATAAAATTGAATTTTAAAAAATGAACTAATTTATGACGACATTTGATTTGACAACAATGTCATTCAACAAGGTTCACTGATTGATAGAGTGATAAAAAATATTTATTTGTTTCATTTTATATAAATTTAGATCTCAATATTTATCTTGAAAATGTGATAATTATTTTTACGTGATTCAAAATTTGAGCATACATACAAAAACTACAACTTTGTTTCTACCAACCTACATAGAATAAAGTAGAAGTTGTAGACCTAGTCGGATTGCTTGCATTTCCTTTTGTTGTGCACTTACAACGTCTAAGGGTGGAACAGGGTTTATGCATTTGTTGTGGCTTGTAAGTAGGGGTATTTCCTGGAGGCAGTCGCTGGTATTGATCCCACTGGATCATAAGGGAGATATAGAACCTGTTGATTAATTAGAGCAAAAATTGGACAGCGTTGATTCGGAAGACAATTACATCAAGAACAGGAAGCACTGGATCATGATTTGGGGATTTTAATTTTTCATGTTACATTCACTCCTACGTTAGAGAGTTAGATGAGTTTTCATTGGACTAAAAACTCTTTCAGTTGATGAGTCTTATTTATAAGTTAAATTTTATTTGAATTTTTTTAAATTAAATCGAGTTATTTGACTTTTATTTAAATTTAATTATAAATATTTAAATTGTTTGATTTTTATAATTATATACGCTATACATGTATATTTCTTCATATTATTAAAATTTATACAAGCTTGTGTATCAAAGTATTTTTTTATAGTGGGTTCGTTTCATCTGTCATTTTCACATGATTTCAGCATATCTTAGCGGTCGTTTGACACTCATACAGAGATTTTCACGACGCCAATTTCTTATTATGATTATGTCGATGGTTATAAAAAGATAGATTCTCACTCGGTTGATGGTTGTTTGTCGATGTAATCAGACCTGGATAGCGGAGCAATAGTTTGGTTTACTCACCGCTCCGTTTTCACCCGGTAAAGCATCTCATTTGAATAGAGACAATGAGGTTCAAGAAGGCTTCTGAATTTCGACGATATGCTATCTCTATAAAAGTATTCACTTTTCTTTGCACGTTTAGGTTTTTGTATGAAATTTTGGTGGATTAATCCCCATTATTCTCTTTTCTAGATGCGTTATATTTGTGATATCTTTTATAATTTTTTAATATAAATTCAGTTGTCATTTGTCAAAAATATAATTTTTCTAGTAAGTTATATTTTGATACACAAATTATGTAAAAAAACTTTTACACAACTACTCATTAGTTATAAAATCTAAAAACTTAAATCTTTGGTTCTAACACCTAAAAACCCTAAATCCACAGTTTAATTAAATATAATTTCACAAAACGGTTATTTTATATTCAAATATTGATGTGACTAGGCCATAATTTAGCACCTAAAATATATTTTGGGTCAAATTAAGTATTTAAAGTATATTTTTTTGTCAAAATAAGTACTTAAAATATTTTTCGTCAAAGTAGGTATTTAAAATATTTTTTATTATCAAAATATGCACTTAATGTATTTTTAATCAATGTCACATGACAACTTTAAGAGCCTAGATGGAAAATATATATACTTTAAGTATCTATTTTGATGAAAAAAATATTTTAGGTATCTATTTTGATAAAAAAATATATTATAAATATCTATTTTAACTAAAAATATACTTTAAATATTTATTTTAACTAAAAATACTCTAAATATCTAACAAAAAATTAAGGGTAATTGTTCTATACACAAGCGCTTGTGGAAACTTTTTTACACAAGCGTCTTAGTTTTAGAGGTTAGAGACTCTGTTTAGGGTTTAAAATTTAGGGGTATAAGTGTAGTAGTTTTGAATTTAGGGATTGTTGATAGAATTTTGTGTTTAGGGTTTATAGGTTAAAACTTAAATCCCTACCCATATTACCCTAAAACTAAACCCTAACCCTAAACTTTAAATTCTAACCCTAAATCCTAAATTCTAAACATGAACCCTAAATTCTAAGCCTTTACACTAAAACCCCTAAAATTTAAACCTTAAACCCTAACCCTAAACCCTATAATTGAGGCGCTTGTGGAAACAAAAAATTTCTACCGCCAGTGTATAAGATATTAATCCAAAAATTAATATACTTTAATTACTTATTTATAATATACGCCTATTTGTGTATCTATTTTAGAAGTATAGAGATCAAAATGCTCCCTAGAGTAAATCACAATTCACGAAGACAAAAGGGATTAGCTAAAACGGCGGCGTAGGAGATCGTGTATCCGAGTTCTATTTTATCAAGATTAAGAAGAGCTTGACGGAAGGAGAGAGATATGGGGAGTGTGGCAGCAGCTTTAGGCCTTTCTTCTCCTCTATTTACCAACGCCCATCTTTCTTCTCCAAACAATTCTACTTCTCTATCTGTATGTAACTCAAAGCTTTCATCTTTTTTTTTCTTTTAGCTTCTGCATAAATAAAGCAAACCCATTTCTTCTTTCTTGTTTGTAATTGTAGGTAGAAGATGCTAACGACTTGGCAATGGCGAAACCCAGTAGCAGTGCTGTTGGTCTCCCCAACTACAAATGGCGTTTGCTTATAGCTTATGACGGCACCCGCTATGCTGGTTTGCTTTCACCTCTTATCTGTGTATGTATGCATGTATTTCATTATCCGAATGAGGGGTGCTGGAAGGGTCAGTCGCATCCCTAAAAATTTTAAATTCTCATATTTACTTTGTATTTTCTATTGACAATATAATTTTGCACCCGTACAACCCCTTATATTAGAAATGTAGCTTACTAATAGTTCACATCACTTACATAAAATTCGGTGTCTGTCCTCCTCATTCATCACCCGAGGCTCTGCTCAAATACATATATAATGATAATTGCTTTTTTTTTTCTTCTTAAAAGTAGTTAATAGTCCTAATCCTTCCTAGGGATAGTTTTCTTTTTAAGTTGAGGTCAGCTTTGGTGGAAGTTCATATAGCGGCATTAGCAATGGCTTCATCCTTGTTGTTCTCATTACAGTTTAGTTATAATTGTGGGTGAGTTTGCTCTATAAGTGAAGCATCTTCCTCAGCCCTTATTATTGGCATTTTCTGCTTATTATCATGTTTCGTGGACTGACTTGTTTTAATCTCAAGAGCAAGAGCCAAGTTGTTTCATGTCTAGGGTAATTAGTGTTAGTATGCTCTATTAATTTTAGGATTAGCATCTTATGCCTCAACACCTGAAAGAAGAAACTTTTTGAAAGGCAGGAGCTCGTTGCAAATGCTGAATATTCGAAATTCTAGCTGGAATTGAAGAAGATGATGAAACTGAAAAGGTTGGCTTTTGAGCTATTATAACAGTAGGGGACTTCCTGATCAGTGTCATACCTCCTTTGTTTGGAATCAAGTTAGGCATAAACAAAGTAGGGTGGATTGGCATTGGTTGGTTTGGTGCAACCTTTCCATTCCAAGCACTCGGTTATCTCCTGGATTGCTTTACTGATAGATTACCAGCTAAAAATAAAATGATATCATGGGGCTATGGCTTGCTTAAGAATTGCTTTCTGTGTAGTAAAGAAGATGAGACTAAGGACTGTTTTTTGGTTGTCAATACACAAAGTATATCTGGGGGGAAATTATTTCAGCTTGTAGTTTCAATAGAGCAATGGGGTAATTGGCAAACTGAGCTAGCTTGAGCTGTTTGGCTTAGGGGGAAGCGGCTGGTTTCTGTGATTTTATGATTAAACATTTCCATCTGATGCTATGCATGACTCTTGGTTTCTACAGCAGTTGGAAAATTTTTGGTTTTTAAAATGTCACATTTTCGAGGATGTTAATGAACTGCGATCCTTCTTTATTAAATTCAAGGGGCTTAAAACATGCTTGACACCTTGATTGATGGCAAGTATTTAGTGTCTTTGATCTCAAATATTGAACATCGCTATCTATTTCAGGTTGGCAATTTCAAGTGTCACCACCAACTATACAGTGCATTTTAGAAAAGGCTTTAGTTCAAATAACAAAGCTCGAGCGAGAGCATCTCCTCTTTGTTGGTGCAAGTAGGACAGATACGGGCGTCCATGCTTGGGGTCAGGTCTGATTTTCTTTGTAAGGAACTGAGGATTTCACAAGCATGCATCACTAGCTTCCAAACTTACAGTCAATTAATATTTTCAGGTTGCACACTTCATTACACCTTTCAATTATGATAGCTTGGACAGCATTCATGCTGCTCTAAATGGGCTTCTTCCTTCTGACATCCGAGTTAGAGAGATCAGTGCTGCAACACCTGAATTCCATGCTCGGTTTTCAGTAAAAAGCAAGGTTTACTGCTACAAGATTTATAATGACAGCATCATGGATCCATTTCAGCGTCATTATGCTTACCATAGTACTTATAAACTCAATGCCACAGCCATGAGAGAAGCAGCAAAACTGTTTATTGGAAAGCATGATTTCTCAGCTTTTGTTAATGCATCACGAAACGATCGAGTGCGAGATCCTGTGAAGACAATATTCCGTTTTGATGTCATCGAAATGGTAATTGTTGGTCCTAAGAATACTTTATGTTTCTTCAAAAAATGGTTCATTGTCAAAACTTTAGCTTCCAGCTATCATGGATTTACTAGTTCATTCAAACCAATTCGTCTCCATACTATGAGGCTTTGAAACCGACTCTTTTACTGGTTTGTTGTGCAGGGTCCTCTTATACAGCTAGAGGTTGAAGGTTCTGGATTTTTGTACAGACAAGTTCGAAACATGGTAATTTGTTGCAAATAAAATGTCACTATTTGTTGAGTTGTTTTCAGACTTGAATTTATGTTAATTAGGACTAACTTGCATTCAATTTAAATTCTATTGGTTGAAGATTACTTGGTAACTAAGTTCATTAATGAAGTAAATATTCTTAATTGATGATAAATTGAATACGATTTCTTTGTGATCGAGTTATGAAGGGTTTAGCCTTTAGAACTAAGAAGAGGATAGAAATCACACAAAACATCGTCTCTTGAATATGGTTAGTTTATGTTCATCTTGTGTTGATTATACTTCCGAACACAAATTCCGCGGTAAGATATGGTAGTATAAAGATTTCTTGGTTATAACTTTGTAAATTTTGTAGGTTGCTTTGTTGATTCAAATTGGAAAGGAAGCAATTCCTACAGACATTGTAACAAAGATATTGGCAACTCGTGATCGCAGAGAGCTGGCTAAATATGCATTGCCCGCCCCACCGCATGGACTTTGTCTTGTGTCTGTCAAATACAACGATGAGCACCTACGACTTCCATCGGAATGCCCCACGACTAGCTTAGGTAGGTATCATACTATCAGCAAATGTAAGCTTCCCTTTTATTAATTTCGACTTCCAAACCCGAAATTTTGGAAATATCTGAATTAGTCAGCAAAGAAATGGATTGAGATTTTCTGAGTTGTTTATGGGTTATGTAATTTAAGGTTGGTTCCTTCTACTGAAACCCTGGAATATCTTGCCATCCGCACAAAATGTCCCAAAGAACTTCATTAGCATGCCTACTAAACAATTTTATACTAGAATCTGATGACAACAACATACCGGAAATCATACAAGAATAATCGATCAAACCGATTAACAACTTCAACATCATACAATTGTTAACCAATCAACTAAAAGCAACAACTAAGGACAGGGATTCAAGCTAAAAAGAATATAATGGTCCACAAACGCTAGACGCCCATTTGTGGCCGTGGTCTGCTTCAAAACTACAGAATACAGATGCTGCATGAAATAGCCTATCTACAACACCAGTCTTGAGAAGGGTAAAGGTAAGAAATGATCTGATTCGATGATAGCGCCTTCGTCTGGATGCCAGCTTCAATTGTCTCTTCATTTCAAAATGTCTCGCAACAATTTACAGAAAGAATATCAACAGAACTTGACAAAGCTAGCAACACAGTTTAAGTTTCAGTATGGGCGAACGTCCACCAGCCAGCTAGTGTTGGTCCTGAATTTTGAGGGCGACCAATTCATTCTGTTGCTGTTGGTTTCTGTGTTTTGTACTGTTAGGGAACCATCTCTGGAGCCTCTCTGGCCAAAACCTGGTAAAGGATGCAAGCACTCATTATTTCCAATGAAAATAACAATTGCAAAAGCAGCAATACCAAAAACAAATAAAAAGAAACTACCATCGAAAAAAGGTTTGAAGATTTCTCTCATATTTCCTAGCAGATATCCAATGTTTTAGGACCCAGAGGAGATGCCACTATCATTTCAATATTTAAAGTTGATCTCACATTTCTTTATCATAATTTATTTGAAAACCAACAAGATTTTCTGTCGCGAATTCTAGCACTACAATGCTACTAGACTTGTCTATGGACTCGGTTATACTCTCAGCTGACTTTTTAATCACATAATATTCGAGCTGCTCAGGCTTGAAAAACCGTGTCCAAGACCCAACCCAACCAGTAACTTGGTCATTGGACATGCCTACTTATTCCTTCAAAAGTAAAAAAAAAAAAAATTGAGATAATTGCACAAAATTTCAAATGTGATTAGTTCGGTGTATCGAGTGGTCTGATATTATATATGGAAAAGTCCTGTCAGATCCTATTGAGGAATGTATAATTTCTGAAGAAAATATAAGAAATTCAGAATTGCTACTTACAGTTCCAGTCTTTCATAAATTGCTCGCCTGACTGAAGCATTCAAACCATAAGCTATTGAGTTGAAAAGGCCCTAAAATTTATAGACAACAATAGCAAAACCAAATTCTCAGAGAAGCTTAAAAAGAAGAACAAGCACTTCATTCTTTATGCAACACTAAATTAATTGCACTTAATGACGAAAAAGTAATAATAATAATAATAACAACAACAACAACAACAACAACAACAACAACAACAACAACAATAATAATAATAATAATAATTGCACTTCAGAGGATCAAACGAGCTACAGATAACAAAAATTGATTTCCACTTCCAAACAACCTACAATCATCCATTGGAGCCTGGCTATGGCAACATATCCATAGAAAATAGATAATAACCAAGGAAAATTTTCACCAAAAATGTTACTTGGAAAGTTGGGTTAGTTTCCAAAGTGGAACAAAAACAATCCGTTCTAAATTGACCGTACACAATTTTTCTCATAATATGTAGTAGAAGAAACTTGTTTTGCAAGTGAGATTTAATTCCCATACTAACAAACAAAATAACAGATACATACATAATTACATATGCAAATACATATGTGTAGTTTCAGAAGCCATTACCATGAGTCCAGCAGTGCCAACATCAAGAAATGAGAGCCAAAAAATCTTGTGGCCCGGCTCAATAAAATCGTGGATGCGGTTGATTGTGCCAAATGCCCATGATCCAATTAGGATTAGTGGGTAGTAACCCCACCGGTTCAGAGCCTATGGGAAACGAAAATCAATGACAAATAGCCTAAATTTGAATTAACAATGCTTAAAGGCAACATAGGAAAGAAACAGAAACAAGCTTATTCCAATGGTTAACTACAATCCTATTGCTTTCATAGGGAAATCTCAAAGAAAGTAGAAAAAGATGTAATTAACCATGAAAGCAGGAAACAATTAAGTCTGACTCTATATCAAACTAGGGCAGAAGCCTGAAAAAGTAGAACTGTACTTACATAGCAGTCTGAAATGAAGACATGTAATCATCAGATTCATAGCAACAAATAATGATTACAATGGATAATAAAGGTAGTGAACAGCATAAATGCATGAATGACGAGGTATTTGCATTCAAGCAGTAAAAGCAACAAAAATAGAAAAGCTCATTTCATATCTTTAATTTCAAATCTATCATATGCTCTGATAAAAGTAGAATTACCTTTGTGTCTGTCCTTGAATCAACCTGGGATGCACGATCTGATATGCCAACTGCCATCTAAAATTTGCAAAGATAGAACACACATGACCTCGAAATTGCACAAGTTCATATCAGATCAAATCTATGAAAATAGATAAAGATATAGCAAACATACACGAGTCGCATTGTTCAGCATGCGTATCACTTGAAAGTATGTAAAACCGTTGTAAAGAATCGCACCCCATAGTGGGACATAAAAAGTTATAAAGTGAACTGCCTGCATAGATATGCCAAATATGTCAGATAATTCTAGAATGCTAAGAAATCATGCTACACCTATCATAGGATAATTACAGGTCAAAGTTTTTTGTTAACCTCGTTGTCCCATGCCCAATTAATGTGTATAAAAGAATATAGGAAACATGATTGTCGAGATACAGCAACTCAAAAGCAACATCCAAAAAGATAAAAGATTAAATAAAAACAGGGTAAGGAAACATGAAAGCCTTATGAAAACCAAGTGGTTGAAGAATAAGTTGAATCTAGTAACATAAAGATTAGATCTAAGTGGGCAATCTGCCAGAGAGTGCTAATTTTCACTTGCCTTTCCCGTGCGACCTGCTTGTCCCCAACACCATGCCCCAAAATGTGTGTGGTCATTACCAATAGAATGTATGACAGTCACGACGAGTGAAGTTCCTGCAGGAAGTATTAAAGTCCCATATAAAAAGCTGGTTAACAGCATTTAAGGAGGGAGGAAGAATGATGTAAGCAAGGAAGAAGAAAAGAAAATGGCAAGTGTGAAGCACGATTGTAGATACGTTTGAAGCAGTAACAACAGAGTAGAAACAGAAACAGGAAGACATGAACGTTGCAAGGCTAAACAGAGTCGTAAGATACAGAAGATGAAAATAAAAATTGTGAGTGAAACAAATATATATATATATATATATATATATATTATCATACCCCAAACATACAAGTGAAAGATTGCCTCCAAATCTTCAACATCAGTTTTGTGTCTAACAACAGTGCGATGAAGAGTAAAAGCAATAGTTGTTGTCCAAAGGAAGGAAGCAACACAGAAGAAATGCGTGGTGTAGCCCTGAGCATAACAAAAGAAACCTTTCGACGGATCTCTGCATTACAAAAACATAATCATATTATGCATACATAATTTCGTTTTAGTACATGGGTAAATCCCAAATTCCCAGAAAATAATAGAACAGAATAGGTGCAATGCAATTGGAAATTGATAGCATGGTGGATGTATAACATACCCGACCATGTTAAAGAAGCTGCAAAGCATGTCCTGCACCGACCCAGAAAAGGAAATGAAGGGAGAAATGAGTAAAATTATCAGATCAGATTCAGAGGTAGGTATTAGAGAAATGCATAGCAAAGTAAAGTAAAACTGTAATAACGAAACAACCCAAGTTTCCTTTTCTTAAATTCCTGCATTGTACACATAAATTGGATCTTCAATAGCCATCTACAAGTTTAACGAAATTCCTAATCCTATACACTATATGGTTCTTTAACAATGAACAAAACAACTAATTGAAAGTTGTATCTACTTCAGTACCAGTAAAAAAGTATTGAATTTGAGGGAGAAAAAAAGGGGGAAGATTACAGAGAGAGAAAGGTAGAAGACGAGCTTGAAGGAGAACTTGCGGAGTTCCTTGAAGAGGGAGTAGCAGAGCACGATGAAGCCGGATCCGACGAACGAAAGACTCGATGCTCCACTGTTCACAGCCGTCAATAATCGGCGATCGTGAACGGAGAGCACCGTCGCCATTTCTTCTTCTGTAAGTAAATTCTAATTCTAATTATGTGTATCTTTCGGGGAATTCCATCCAAAAATCAAAACTAATAAACGTGTACTGAACAGTAAAACATCAACATTGAGAATTAAATGAATCGAAAATCTGAATAATAAATGGGAAATTCTAAAGAAAGCGGACTAATATACCGTTAAAAAAAATAGTGTTATTGGAAACATTATAAGATAAATAATAAAATAGGTAAAGAAAAAAATTAGTAACCGACAAACTTAAGTTATCGGTAGGTATCGACACAAACATAACAAAATAAGTAAAATTACTTATTTTGTTGATAAGAGTAGGGGTGGGAGAAAATACCCGACTCGAACTACCCGACCCGACTACCCGAATACAAATAACCGGGTAATTACCCGGAAATTTTTTTTTACCCGGGTCGGGTACCCGGCCCGCCATTTCCCGGGTCGGGCCCGGGTCACAAAAGTAGAAAATTTCGGGTACCCGGTTCCTAATTTTTTTTATTTTTTATTTTAAATATAATTATATTTTTTAAACAAAATATCCTTATATTCACTATATTTTCAAATCAAACAACCTAATTTTTAAATCTCGATCCCTCAAATGTTCTCCCTTCACAATTCGTACTAGTCTTCTCTCTCAATTTCACCGCACTCCATATATATATAATTCGAATATTATATATATTACAGTATATGTATATACAATATATTTAATTTTATGTTGGAATATAAATTGTAATTATTGACTCTAATGTTATTTGGGTTTGATATTTCGAATATTAAACTTTATGTTGGATTATATAATTCAAATTTTTCTTTTTTTTAGGTATATTTAAATCATTCGAATTAAAAAAAAAAAACCTGGCGGGTACCCGGTACCCGATTAGACGGGTACCCGGGTGTGTCGGGTACCCGAATCTCGGGTACCCGGAAAAGGCGGGCCGGGACACGGGCCTTTATTTGAGGTACCCGGATGAACCGGGTACCCGAAAAACCGGGTACCCGAAACCCGGGTACCCGACAATTCCCACCCCTAGATAAGAGTATCATATTAGGTAACGTCTATTATGTTATTAAAGTTTAAGCTGATGGGGCATTGGAAATCTCACGATAACAAAATCAGTAAAATTAATTATTTTGTTGATAAGAGTATCAACATATTCGGTAGCGCTTTATCTATTTTGTTATCAAAGTTTAGCTGATGGTAGGGGTGTTCATAAAAAACCGAACCGATGTACCGTACCGAAAATCCTGAAAATCGGACTAAATGGTAAGTAACCGAACCAGAAAATTTTAGTTGAAATGGTACGATAACCATACCGGTAAAATTAATGGTTAAACGGTACGGTAATGGTTATATTTTTTTAAGAAACGGTTAACCGAAAAAACCGTCAATATTTAAAAAAATATTATAAAATTTTAGACCTTTAGCCCATTCAATTAGCCAAAAAAAAAAAACTTTGTTAATTTTACTAAAATTTTGCCCCCTTTAATAAGCCCAAAAAAAAATAAAAAACTCATTAGTGATTTTAGGGTTTATTAATTTAATAATTTACTCATACACTCATATTCCTAATCTCTCTGACAACTCTTTTATAATTATTTTCTATCATTAAAGAGTGAAGACAGAAGAACGAACATTTTTATAATTATTTTAGATTTATTAATTCAACATTTTTAGGTTTTATTTTTCTTTATAAAACCGTGAATAAAGGGAAATAAATAGATATTTTTCTATTACATTTTTAATTCACTGGCAATATTATTTGCTTGACACTTTTAGTTTGCTATTTTATAAAGAAAAATTCAATTTATTTTTGGAGTTGTTGATTTAATTGTTGATGTAAAACGGTTCATGGTTAACCGAGTAACCGTACCGAGTAAACCGGTTAACCGCTTAAGCGGTAACTGACCTAAACGAGACGGTAACAGTTCATCAAAATGTCGAACCGAGAATTTCGGTAACCGTACCGAAAAGCTATGGCGGTACGGTTAACCGTCCATGAACACCCCTAGCTAATGGGGCCTTGAAAATCCGACGATAACAAAATCGGTAAAATTACTTATTTTGTTGATAAGAGTATCAACATATTCGGTAGCGCCTAATTTGTTATTAAAGTTTAAGCTGATGTGGCCTTGAAAATCCGACGATAAAAAATAGGTAAAATTACCTATTTTGTTGATAAGAGTATCAACATATCCAGTAAATTCCTTATTTTAAGTTGATGGACCTCAGATTCTGATTTCGCTGGGTGCCAAGATAGTAAAAAATCTACATCATGCTATATTTATTTATTAGCTGGAGGAGCTATATCCTGGAAAAGTGCTAAACAAACACTTGTAGCTTCTTCCATTATGACAACAGAGTTTGTATCATGCTACGAGGCATCTAATCATGGAATATGGTTGCGAAACTTTGTCACTGAACTGCGTATTTTGGAGAACATAGAAAGACCGCTTAAATTGTTTTGTGACAATAAGTCAACAGTACTATATTCCAATAACAATAGGAGCTCGTCCAAGTCAAAGCATATAGACATAAAGTTCCTAGTTGTAAAAGAAAGAGTGTAAAGTGGACAAATATTCATAAAACACATTGGGACAAACTCTATGATAGCGGATCCGCTCACAAAAGGTTTACCACCTAAGGTATTTCATGAGCACACTGCTCACATGGGTGTTGTATAATTTGAGGATATTATTGTTTGAGTGTGAGTTTGTTATTTGTTTGCTTTATGTTTAATTTTGGACATTTATGTATTCGATTATTTTTCTGATCAGAAATGAAGTATTCAGTTTATTCACTCTTTTCTTATTTTGATAAGGACCTCACTTAAGTTTAAAGAGGACCAATTGGAAATAGGCATGTTCGGTTTATATTTACATGTAATTTCCATGCTACGTATCTATGATTGATCTATGTCATTTGATTGTGTTTGTATACGTGACCATTAATGGGTCCAGTCATGATTGATATGGCGAAGACCGCTTTGATCCTATATAGATATAGTTGATGGACGAGATTGTTAAAGAATACCTATTGTATGATAGCAAATTTTTGAGCTCATAAGGTTATACATTTGTCAGGAAACATATGTTGCCCAAGTGGGAGATTGTTGGGTTATCCAATAATAATGGGCACATATGTATAATGTATGTTGCTATTATAAAGTTTAACACGAAATTAAGTGACCAATTATGTTACACGTGTTATAGGTATTAAATTGTCATGGAATTAAAAGTGTAGATACCGTAATTTATATTTATAACTCAATGAGGGGCATAGTTGTAAATATTAATAAATTGATTTTTAATTCAGTTTATATAAAGGGTAGTCGTCCCCGAGATCTAGGTTAACTTGCATATCTCTCCTTCCACGTCAGAGAGTTGTGTGACAAAAGGTAACATATCATCTTGGAAGATCAAGCCCTTTCTGAAAAATCTCCGTCAATGGATTCAGGTACGCTTCCGCAAATCTAGCCTTTGTTCTTAATGATTTGGCATGTATGGATCTTGAGATTATTATTCGTATGAATAATTTTTGGTTCTAACATCATGAACATTGATTACCAATGTTCGATATGAAGTCGTGCTTTATTTTCACAATATTAATCTTCTCTGATCATAGATAAAACATTACCGGTGTAATTTGATACGAAGTTATAATTCAGTTGATTACATCTATCATTTGACAGATCCATCTTGCATTTGGCATGACTTTTGTCGATATTAGTTGTCATAATCGTCCAGCATAAATAAAGAGAGCCTCAATCTTGACTCTCCTGTTACCCTCATCAAAAGCAAGAGTTTTGTAGGTGAATGGTGCTCGAGGCATATACAAAGCAATTGTGCACAAAAGCAAGATGTTGATTTTCGGTATGTTAATATCTTCAAGCATGCAGCTGATAAAGATGTGATAGAAAGAACTGTGATGTATAAGAAGGATGCGAGTATGAACGAATGCAAAAATTTATATTAGGAGATATGAATTTTTGTGACGTTAGATTATTAATATAAAATAATTTTTTTAAATATATACGAATTTAAAACTTTCAGCGGGTGTAATTGTCCATCCTAACATTCATGCGTGAAGCCACTCTTGCTAAAGGGGTGTCATGACAGTCCTATGGTGTCACATAACACCTAATTTTTTTTAAAAAATAAATATTTTCTTTATAAAATTATGTTAAAAAATAAAATTAACACGACTTTAAAATAGAATATTGACACACTTAAAAGAAAATTGACACTCCCTCCACAAGCATAACTCATTATTTAGACTTTCATAAGAAAAAGAAAATCGTCAATGACACCATCACAAATAGAACATTACTGATCTATCCGATGCAGTGATGGATCTAAAGTTAAAAAAATGATATTTCAAAATAATTTTTTCATGTAAATATGTAAATTTCTTTCTTTCTTTCTTTTTCTCTTTACATACTAAATTATTTTTTTGAGAATACACACTAAATTAGACCCGTTTCTCTAAAAAATGAGGATGCAACTTGTGGTAGAGCATAAGGGTTATTGGGGCGTGAGCTCCTGCCAACTTTTCTTCTTCTTCTTCCAATTATAATAGAATAACTTTTTTGAAAAGAGATCAACAAAATTTTATAACACTTTTAATCTTTTTAAAATCTTATTATGTTCCATTAGAAATTTTTATTCTCATCATGACCCTCTTTTATAAATTTTTAGTTTTGCCCTTCATACAACTGCCCCTTAAAGAGCTTTATAGATCCGCCCATGCTCTCATGTAAGAAAATAAAATATATTTTTTATGATTAAAGTGAATTTCATTTTGATGGATCAAGACCAGTCATTACAGATTTAACAATTGCATGACTAAAACTATAAATTTCTTCGATGACGAAGACAAAATTATAATTTCTTTGGTGACAAGAAATAAAAATGATCTGATAATTAGATGACCAACTGGGTAATTTACCCTTTTTATTTTATTAATTTTGACCGCACATTTTCCCTTGTAAGTTGTAAGCATGTTTTTCCTATCTCCTTATCAAACGTTAATATAGTTAACGAAAGATTAGGTACAGAAAAGGAAATCAAACAAAAAACCCTAAAATGCTCCCGTTGTTGTTGACTTGACCCTAATTATTTTACATACAGAGCGAAAACGATGGATTGAGCTTGACCAAATATTATCCATTGTGTCTGTCTGGAATCGGAGAATCACCGCGAGCACTGGGTCTCTCCGGCTCTGAGTTTTGAGTCCGAGAGACACATAATTTAACTATTTTCACTTTGCCCAAATCTGCACTTTCTAGCAATGGTTACTGCCAATCTTCAGTATCTCCAAAACCCATTCCCAAGACCCAGTTTTTCTCCTCAACGTTTAGTGGCGAGAGATCCAAAAGCGGTGTTCAGGTGTGGTTGTGGCAATAGCAGTAACACCAGTGTAGGGCAGGATGTTTTCTCCCTCACTTCTTCCACCGAATGTGATGTTGATTATCTGGGGCAAAGCACCAAAGGCGATTTGAACGTCAATCTGCAACATCTTGAGACTTTCGGTATTCTTCTCTGCGCTTTTTACCTCAAATTTGGTTGCTTTTTTTTTTCTCGTTTGTGACTTGGCTTTGAATGTAGAACAAATGGTATATTTCGAAATGTTTTGTTTCTCTAGTTTAAACAATGATGATGATCATAATTTATACTGTATCTTTCTGGGTTTTGGTTTTTACCAATGTAGGACTTGATGGCCAGGACACTTTAGAAGGTCCAATTGAACATGTAGCTTGGTTGGAGGCTGAGGAGGCTGGGGGTTTACTCAGAGAGTTGGGTATTACGGTGCTGTAAATCCATCCTTTTTTGTTAACTTAATGTCTTATTGAACTCCTGGTTTCGTATGCCTCGCATGTGACACTTCATGAACTATGATATTAATTTTTTTTTCTAAGGTGGCTCAATTTCTTCTTAGCTGCTAGAAATTGGTTGAATTTACTTCGGAAGCAGGTATGCTGTTTTTTTGTCAATCTCACCAGTGTCATTTTTTATCTACAGAGTCCCTCAGCAGCAAGGCTCTCTTCTCGTGGTATATTTTGCAGCCGGACTCTGAATCTTAGGTCGATAAGTGCAATAGGATATGACATGGACTACACTTTGATACACTATAATGTGACGGTGAATATCAGTTGACATTCACACAGATTGGAAATCACTCTAGATTCAGTTGCTGCTTTCATTAACATAAATGGATTCATCTCACTTTGGTTACTTTAGATTTTATGATGTGGATTGATTCTTTTGCAGGCTTGGGAAGGGCGGGCTTATGATTACTGCATGGAGAATTTGAAGAATATGGGCTTCCCAGTTGAGGGGCTTGCCTTTGACCCTGATTTGGTAATGTCTTCATTTCTGACTGATCATACTCATGGCTTCTTATTGAATTGTTTTCTCATAATTTCATGGCCCCAAACATGCTTTTCCTCTTTGTTTTCTGTAGGTAATTAGGGGTCTTGTTATTGACAAACAAAGAGGAAATTTGGTTAAGGCCGACCGGTTTGGCTATGTGAAAAGGGCCATGCATGGCACTAAAATGCTATCTACTCAAGATGTTAGGTATGAATTTGAGCTGTGTAACTTTCCTTTAGCTATTGGTAACTATTATGTGGGATCTGTAATGCGTTGCTACAAATTCAAGGGTACAAACCATCTTGTAGGGAACTTATGATCTAGACGAATGGGATTAGATCAATTTGCCTTGATATCACTACTGTGCTTTCATATACTAATTACTAACTTGTGTGTGCATTACATTTTCTTCTCTGATGGATGGCTCTCTTGTCAATCTATTCGATTTCTTAGTCGTGTCTTCTCGCCTCGGTATTTCATGTTCCCTTGCATTATTTGCGGCATATTTTCTATAGTGGTGATTAACTTTCTATGCTTGGAAGCGAGATCTATGGGAGAGAACCGGTGGACCTACGGAAGGAGAGTCAATGGGAGTTCCTCAATACGTTATTTTCTGTTTCAGAAGCTGTTGCATATATGCAGGTACTTTCTCCCCGTTTAAGCTACAAACAACTATCTAGATTTCCATAGAAACTTTTATTTAGGTCACTTGCACTTCCTAGTGAAATTTTAACAACCGAGTTCCCTTCCTTCTTGATGTAATTAGCAATTATGGCATACCTGCTGCAATTTTACGACTTCTTCATGTTCCTTGTGTACATAATAAATTTGTGTCCCATGTCTCTGCATTGGCACTTGCGCGGTGCTTGTAAGATCTCATAATCTTCAGAGACAAAAATCTTTAATTGCTACATTAGTATCCCTTTATTTCGACTTGCATTGTTGCTAAGTATTTGCTCAACTAGACAGTTATCTCCTAAATAATTTGAACCTTATTCCAGATGGTGGACAGATTAGATGATGGAGCGATTCCTGCAGATCTTGTTCCACTGGACTATAAAGGACTTTACAAGGTAAATTATTGCTGCATATGTGGTATTTAATCTGTCTCTCAGATGAATATGTGCTTATTATGTGACTCTTTGCTCGGTTTTAAGGCTGTTGGAAAGGCTTTATTCAGGGCACATGTAGAAGGTCAACTTAAGGTAAATAGAACAAGGAAAGTTTGACCATTAAGCATTGTGGTCCATGAGTTCATACTGATGGGTCACATTATGCAGAGTGAGATAATGTCCAAACCTGAATTATTTGTGGAGCCTGATCCTGAGCTACCTTTAGCACTTTTGGATCAAAAGGAGGTATTTCTTTTACAGTTTTACCTTCTCATCTGGCTCGTCATGGTAATTTACTATTTTTTTTATTTACGGGTACATTTGATGCACCAGGCAGGTAAAAAGTTGCTTCTTATTACAAACTCAGATTACCAGTACACAGACAAAATGATGCGGCATTCTTTTAACAGATTCTTGCCTAATGACATGGGTTGGCGAGATCTTTTTGACATAGTAAGTGTTGCTACATGCTCAGTATTCTTCCCAGTCCATCCATGAGTTTAGAGTTAGACATCGATAATAATATCTCACAAACAGGTTCTTCGTGAGGAGAAAACCAATTAACCAATTACTGAAACAAACCAACATATATATCGAGGAATCCTGACAAATACATTCTAGGATGATTTTAACTCGGACCTAATGGTTGGGCCTCTGCCTTACCATTGAGTAAGGTCCAGTTGGCTTCCTTTTGTTGATGTTTTTAGCAGAATACTAATTTTTAGATTTGTTTCTTCAAATCATATTAAGAAAACTGATAATTTGGGATCTCACGACCTTGAAATTATCGAATGATAATATGTAATATGAGAAAAAATAGCTCCAGTATAGTCTTCTCCTTGCACAACTTTTGTGATTGGTCTTCTCGTAAGTATGAAATTGCTCTAAAGAAGGAAATGTTGATGTTTTTTATTTGATTTGATGGCATTCAAACATATTGATGCAGTTATGTTTTCTTGCTGTTCTGTATGTGTATAGGTAATAGTCTCAGCAAGGAAGCCAGAGTTCTTTCAAATGTCACACCCATTGTATGAGGTGGTGACCGGTGAGGGCTTAATGCGCCCGTGCTTCAAGGCTCGTGCAGGTGATCTATGTCTGTACCATATGTTTTGATCTTTTTTATTATTTACAATGGAGCATTTTATATAGGAGAAGCTATGAGAGTAAAAAAAAACGTTTTTCCTTAGCTGTTTTGATTCTGTTTCTTGGTTGTATATGGGCGAAATTTTGGGGTTGAGAGATAAAACCACTGGGCACTGAGTGTATTTGAAAGCTATGTAATAGCTGCAGCATTTTCCATAGCTAAAAATTTAACCAAATAATTCATATTGTTCTAAATATCTTATCAACCAGAATTGAGGATACTGAGAAAATACTCCTCGTGACATATGCGCTTTTTAGCTTTTGATGACAGTGCACTTTTGGCACCCTGAACCAATGATTTAATCATAGTCTGTCTTACAGTGTGTGCCAAAAAGAAATCATAGTTTGCTTGATTTGACATCCTTATTTATTCATCTTTTGTTTCTTATGCAGGAAGTTTGTACTCTGGGGGAAGTGCTCAGATGGTTGAGAATTCCCTAAATATCCATGGAGATGAGATTCTTTATGTTGGTGATCATATTTACACTGATGTAAGTCAATCCAAAGTCCATTTACGATGGCGAACAGCATTGATTTGCCGAGAATTGGAGGAAGAGGTATGAAGATGTTCCTTTAATATGCTTTTCTATTTCCTAGATCAAAGCAGAATTGTTTATCAAAGCTTCAGTTCTATTTTATGCCAATATTTTATTGTAATGATTTGCTTACTAATCATTGAGGATGAATTTAATCAGAACTATTTTTTTTTTGCGTAAGAATTTAATCAGAACTATAATGTGAAGTAAAAGGGTTACCATTGAACTTGAAGTAGTAATTACTGAACCGTTGTTGAAAATAAGATTCATTTTGAGATCAGTAAGTTTTGACTATTGATAAAACTAAGTGGTAATGCATTCTTTTAAATCCTCGACTGCTGAGTGCTGAAAAGGGTCTTTATTTCGTGAAACAACAGTATAATGCTTTAATACTAAGCCGGGGTCATCGTGCAAATGTGATAGAGCTTATTAATCAAAAGGAGGTTTTAGGGGGTGTATTTAACCAACTACGGCTGGCTCTGCAACGTCGAAGCAAAGGACGTCCAGCTCAGGTAACTTTATCCTATTATATGATGCCCCTTGTAATCCGTAGGATTTTAGATCCCTGCTTCTTCTTCATGCTACAATGTAATCACTATCTAGTTTAATTTACTTAATGAAACATTTAATTAAAATACATTTTTGTTTTTCTATCTGCAGTCTCATTGCTATAATTTTATACTTGTTTTCTTATCATCAGTAATCTTCGTAAGGGGCAACAACATTCACATTCTCTATGGTTTCGTGCAGTATAAATTTCTTTTATTTATTCTGAAATCATGCTCATATTTGGCTTATGCTTACCTTGGAACTAAAGAAAATTATATTATTCATAGATAAGGAGTTTACTTTGTTGGTGAAATAACAAAGTTCTTGTTTCCTTCTCCATGGTTTTAGACACTTGCTGCAACTAACTTGGATGACCGAGAACTGACAGAGAGCATGCAGAAGCTTCTTATTGTCATGCAAAGACTTGATGAGGAGATTGCGCCGTTGCTAGAAGCAGATGGAGAGTTGTTTAATAAACGGTAAAACAAGGACAGAGAATTTACATCTTTTGAGATTATTAGATTCAGCTTATTTGAATATTACAAAATGAGGTAATGTTGAATATATGAATTCTCATATCTGTGAAGTCCACTGGTTAAAAGATTGTGATTAGTTGATCATATATGTTTCATTGTGGGTGGTTTGCATGGATTGGACTCCATTAAAAACATGTAATTGAGATAGTATGGAACGTTTTGGTTTAGGTGGGGCTTTCTTTCACGTGCGGGTCTGTGGGACAAAAGCCATTTGATGCGACAAATAGAGAAGTAAGTGGTCATGGCCTTTTGACTTGATATTCATTATTCTGAAATAGAAAGTTGGGAAGTGATTAGTCAGATATATAATTAATCAGTTTGTAATTTGCAGGTATGCTGATATATATACATCTAGAGTATCGAATTTTCTGAATTATACTCCTTTCATGTATTTCCGGTCACAAGAGCAGGTAATGCGGAGTGTTGAATGATACATAAATATAATATAGTGAATGGAATTAGTGGAACTGACATTGAGATGGTGTTGTTTGTGATTGTGATTGTGATTGCAGACACTTGCTCATGATTCATATTCACATTACTGTTCAGAACAAAATGAGATTTTGACAAACATGGAGTGAAATTCGGAGTTGTCTTCTGGTGGCGGTGATGACGACAACAATGATGTTTTCAAAGATAAGTGTATTCTAAAACAACTATCTAAATAATAATCATGTACTAATATACTTGGGAGTAAACCGCAAATGGATAAGCTGAGCTGAGCAAGAAGTTTAGACTGTTTTGTGTTTTTAGCCTAGCTGTTTATAGTATGGTGTGGCCATGGATTGTGGACCATTCAAGCTAGGAATCAATTTGATTATTGTCGCCATATTGTCCATACTGGTAATCTCCTCTACAAATTTATTGAATAACATGTAGTCAATGTATATTTGTCATTTTGTATACATACATCATATCAAATCATGGCAAGGTGATTCATGTTGAAAAGGGTTTTGTGTTTTGGGTTGGTGTGCATAGGGGCATAGGTAAGTAAGGCTAAACAAAAGAAAAGACATTATAATTGATGCAGCCACTAGCACTAGCACTAGCACTAGCAAGGGAAGTTGCACCAACCAGCCCCAAGAAGAGGGCTAATGAGCAGGTTTGCACTAACGTAGCTTTGAACCAATCATTACATTGGTAGATTGTGATGAGACAACTTGAACCGAAATCTATATTGGAGTATGATTAGGGTCTACGCATACATGATACATGCATCAAATTGCCATTTTCACCATCAGATTGTGGTTTAGTCACTGTCCATCTCATTCTCATTAAATGAAATAATTAAAGGATTACCTCCCAGGAAAGGTACGTGGCAATAGAATCAAGAACACGAGCACCATGAGCTTGTAATTCTGCTATTATCAGTAATAAATGAAAAGATTAGGCTGCAGACAGTTGGAAAATGATTTCACATAAATGCTAATGCTGCATTATTACTGGTGCATATAGATTCCTGTAAATTAATCTGTTGGGTGCATGATATATGTTAGAAGGCGTAATTAAGCAAACAACTCTTTTCCCATCAAACTACTCACCTTGGATAAATTTTCAAGTGTTCATGCTCATCATATTGTAGTTTAGTTTTTTGGGTTAAAATTGTAAGTCTAAATTTACTTACGAGACTTAAAAAAAAAATTAAGATGTCAAATTTGAGCTCTACCATGAGTAAAAGATCATATGTAAATTTAAATTATAAAATATGCAACATATTATCAAAGATATTCGTCTTATAATGGTTGGAAAGAAAATTAAATATAAGGCTTAAATATAAAATAGGTGTTCAAAGTATCTTGTTTTTTAATTTAGGTATTTAAGTTATTTTTTTTAAAATAAGTGTTTAAAATTTTTATTTTTGTCAAAATAGGTGCACAACTTAAAAAATTGACACGTGGTCAAAAAACTCAAATTCACAAAAGATCTGACACTTGTTTAGAAAAAATAAAACTTTAGACACATATTTAGATCAAAATAAAAACTATCCTAAATGAAAAACGGGATATTTTGGATATTTAAGCATAAACAAAATGGTAAAAATTCATAGATGATCACTAAACTATGACTCAATGTTCGTTTTAATCACTAAATTTTTAATTGTTACAAAATAATCATTAAATTATTGATTTGTTACAAAATAGTCACCAAATATTGATTTTGTTGAAAAATGTTGCCATATACCACAAACTAATGGCTTCGAGCCTTCAACCTAATGGTTTGGGCGAGCCTCTGCCTCATCTCCCCCTTCTGATTCAGGCTTGAGTACCCCAATGTCATTTTTCTTCTGTTTTTTTTCCCAATTAGATGGTTATACAACACCAAAAACATTGGTGACCATTTCTGAACTTTACTTTAAATAAAAAGATAGTTTTGGGTGGGTTGGTCCCAAAGGTCCTCCAGCACCTGGCCAGCGAAGAGCGTTCCTTATCCCACAGGTGTCAAAATATGGTCGACATACACAGTGCAGACAGGAACAGGATATAATGAAAATAAATGAAATGAAAGGTTTGTTTTTTCTGGGCAGCCAGTTGACAGTGACAACCCTCCCCCCACGGGTCTCCCATAAAGCACAACAACAACAATCTCACACAAAAGAGATAATCATCACAATATCTATCTTTTACAATACTTGTACCAGCACTCTACCCTTTCCTTTCTTGCATTTCCAGTCACACGGCCACCACCTGCCTCTTTTCCCTTCAGAAACAAGCCAAATGCTAACACTGTTGAACTTGAAATTTTGATCCCCCACAATGAAGCAACATGGACCAACTCTAAAACCACCACATTGCAAGCTCATTACACCCATTCCCATGTCTCAGCACCCTCGGAGCACTCCCCCATCCAGCTTCAAGGCCAAGGACCAGTCTTCAAGGCCCAAAAGTGTGCCCCCTGACAGCACCAAGAACAGCAGGAGGAGTTTGGTGATGAACAACAAGCCTAAATCTGGGGACCATGTGCAAGTTGGTGGGTGCTATCAAAAGGCTAGAGTTGTGGAACAGTTTGGAAGGCCTAGGCGTCCTAATGTTGCTAAAGAAAACACGAGTTCAACAGAGAAGAATGGTGTTGATGGACTCAGGGAGAAGCTGAGTTGTAGTGAGGGTTTGGTTAAAGATTTGCAGGCTCAGATGATGGGTTTGAGGGCAGAGTTGGATGGGGCAAGGAGCTTGAATATGGAGCTGGAGTTTATTAATAGAAAGCTCAGGGAGGATCTTGCTGCTGCTGAAGCCAAGTTAGCTGCTCTTTCAAGCCCTCACCGCCCTGACCCTGTCTCGGACCAGGTGCAGTTGCAGGTTAGATTCTTGATTTTGCATATGAACCCCAAGATTGCTTTTGGTAAATAGTATGGTTATGGTAAAGACTCCAACTTTTTGGAACGAATTTCATTCAAGTTTCAAACTTATTTGAGATATTAATCAGAAAGTTTGTCTTTTTGAGTTTTTTTTATTTTATTGAAAATGTAAGATTTCTAACAAATATACGCATGCATTTATTGAAAGAAGGAGTCAAATGGAGAGTACCAAAGCCCCAAATTCAAGGACATACAGAAACTCATTGCCAACAAGTTGGAACACCCCAAAGTTATAAGGGAGACAAAAACAGTTAAAGCTCCATTAAGGGCATCTGCTTGTTTGGCTTCAAAAGATGCCGGTTCACTGACAGGTTCACCAATAATTTACTCTCTGCCACCACCACCTCCACCACCACCACTTCCGCCACCGCCACCGCCTCCTCGGTTCCCTGCTAAAGGAGCCATCACTCCAAAGGCTCATTCCCTTATGGTGGACTTGTTAGCAAGGCAAGAAAAGAAAAAAGATCCCCCAGCAGGAGCAGCAGCATGGAATCAGAAAAAAGTCACTGTTGTTAGCGTGCATAGTAGCATAGTTGATGAAATTCAGAACCGTTCGGCTCATCTGCTAGCTGTAAGCATATAGTATTTTGAGTTAGAGATATAGAACTGGTTCTTTTGTTTTCGTTGGTTCTCTTTGAGATTTGGCTGTTAAAAAATCGACGACCATTTTGCTAGATAAAAGCGGATGTCGAAACAAAGGGAGAATTCATCAACAGCCTCATCAACAGGGTGTTGGCTGCAGCCTATACAGATATAGAAGATGTTGTGAAATTTGTAGATTGGCTCGACAAAGAACTTTCATCCTTGGTAAGTCTCAAAGCTCTCTATGTTATCTGCTTTGATATTGATCTTAATTTTAGTCTAGTCTTAACTGCATTAACTGGTCTTAACGCTTCTCGAGTCATGTGTAACTCATTAATCACCCGGAATCTGCAAAAGGAAATTGGTTTGTCGAATTAGGAGATATCTCTTTTTGGTGATGGACAAGTTCTCGATGATATTAAGAAGTTTAAGCAAAGGTCTATGCTAATGAGGCAGTTGTAATATTTTGGTGATGCACATTTGAGTTATTTGCATTGCCTGCATCCTGTTTCTACAGGCCGATGAGCGTGCTGTGTTGAAGCATTTTAAGTGGCCAGAGAGAAAAGCTGATGCCATGCGAGAAGCTGCTATCGAATATCGTGATCTAAAATTGTTGGAAACAGAGATTTCTTCCTACGAGGATGACACTAGCATTCCCTGTGGAGTTGCCTTGAAGAGGATGGCTGGCCTACTGGACAAGTAAGGGCTGCGTAAACTGCACTCTAGTTTATAGTCTTAATTCTTACTTATTTGTGATTTAGTCTGGAAACTGAATGATTCTGTCACCTTTGTAATCATGCTAGGTCGGAAAAGTGCATACAAAGGCTTATAAAACTGAGAAATTCAGTAATGCGTTCTTATCAGGAGTGTAAGATTCCAGTCGATTGGATGCTTGATTCAGGAACGGTGTATAAAGTAAGCTCTTTATTCTTACATGTTTACAACTTTCCCTTTTTCTTATCCACATCTTCTCCTCCTTTTCCTTCCCCATTTCATCTTACTATACCGATGCTGTGAAAATTTCTTCAAGTGTGAACAAAAGAAAAATGTTTACAATGACTTGCACCCTCAGCTCTAATTGAACCGATCTTCCTCTTTGACCATGTCACACAAAAGCCGTCATCACTTGTCAGTGAAGAATTTGTAATTTTGTAGATAAAGCAGGCGTCGATGAAGCTGGTCACAATGTACATAAAGAGAGTGGGAACGGAGCTTCAATCAGTACGCAGTTTAGACAAGGAATCTGCACAAGAGGCGCTGCTTCTTCAAGGCATGCATTTTGCAAATAGGGCTCATCAGGTAATCCTTGAGTTGGCTCCCCTTTCCTATAAACACAGATCCCTGCCTTGGAAATACAATTCTATTCTTCTTTTTCGTGTCACTATTTTTAAGTATGAGTTGGAGGGTTTGTTTGTTATGAAAACTAAGCAATGGAATTCTTTAGTTCCTGCCTACGCTCAAGAAAACTTGTGGCTTATGCTTATGAAAATATTCCTTATATAGCTTCTGCTGTATGTGCAGTTTGCCGGAGATCTTGATTCGGAAACTCTGTGTGCTTTCGAAGAGATTAGGCAGTGCATTCCAGGACACCTGGTAGGTTCTAAAGGATTGTTGGCGGGAATATCATCAGCATGAGTGGTACATAGATTTCATTTATCAGTACTTGTTTTTCCATTGTGTCCTCTGCAGAAGTAGTGCTAGTTGTGGAAATATATATACATACATACATACACACATGGGTGGAGGGAGACTGTATATAACACATACGTGTATTTATGTATGCATATATGTGGGAGAAGGGAGACTGTCCGGCGAACACAGGCTAAATCCGGAGAATGTAGAACAATAATTACTCTGCAGCGAATTTGGTATTCAGAATATGGAGCATATGTTGTTGGGATCATCATAGCTCATACCTACATACATGCATCTGCTTCTCTTTGTGCTTATGTGGTTTTTGCAGTAATAGTTATGACTTCAAGATGTGTACTTATGAAAGTACTGCAAAAGATTAATAACGTGACTATAAAGACAAGCTCGACCTATTCCGGTAATGAATTCGAGATAATTCACGACTGAATCGGCACTCGAGTGATGTTAAAGAAATGGTTGATAGCACACAATAGCAGTTATCAGTTATGGTGGCAATTGTTGATTATACTTGTGTTTTTTGTTTCGCTCTAGTGACTATGGTGATTATATACTTAGCCTTACTGACGTTCGTACTATGTATGATTATAATGAGCCTATGTATTTTCGTTGTGATAGACTAATAGTCATATGTGATTGTGGTTACCTCCAAATTGTAAGTAAGCTTGAGAATGAACACAAAATAAGTTAAAATATGTATGTGTTGACCAGAAATTTAAATTGCGGTTACACCACTGTATAACAGTATAAGGACCGCTATTTAAATATCTGATCGGTACCCTGAATAAGACCATGATGTGCTATGTAACATTTCAAAAATTACGTTCAAATTAATTTAGAAATTTAAAATTTTAATTTATAAATCTTAAATTCAAAAAATCTTTAATTTAGAAATTTAATTTTAAAATCTCTAATTAAAAACCTTAACAATTAAGAATTTTTAATTCAGAACCTTAATTTTGAGGACAAAATATCTTTTAAGGATAGGAGAGTTGTAACACCCAAAAATTATGCTCAAATTGTAATTCCTACATTCGAAAAACCCTTATTTAAAAACTTAATTTTGAAATCCCTAATTAAAAACCCTAACAATTGAGAATTTTTAATTTTGAAATTTTATCAAATTTAAAAGTTAATATAAAATTTCTTGAAAGTTTAAAGGTTAAATCCATAAATAACCCTTTTACCAAATTAAATTCTCTTTATTTTTAATTTATTTAATTTATTTTTTTCGACCTTTTAAATTCATTTTGAATTTTAATTCTCCTTTTCTCAGCTGAATTGACTCTCATTTTTCAACTTAAATTATTATTATTATTATTATTACTATTATTATTATTATTATTATTATTCTAAACCTAATTTATTTAGATTACCACCGCTCAACTATATATATATAGTCATAGTTATTACATACAAAAATAAACCCAAGCCTTAAGTTTTAAAGTGTTGTCGCTCTTAGCTGTTCCCATGCTTTATGAATTTTTTTTTCCGAGTGACGATGCCATCACCTTACATCGAAGCCGCAACCGCCCTTTTTTCGTCGTTAGAGCTTTATTGTTGCGAGGTGTGTTTCTTCCGGTGCTATAAATAAATAATTTCATTTGTGTATTTTCTTACTGTGCCATATAATAATGATTTTTATCGTGTGACATTGTTTTATATCATATGGATATTTTTTTACATGTGATGTGGCATGATGAATTTTCCATGCATTCATACTTGATTTTTTATTTAACTAAACATCAGATTTATCGAATTGTGTTCATCGGATTCATCGAACTATGAAATATCGGATTTATCGGACTATGTTTTGAGACTATTACAAATGTGATTTTACATCATTGTCTGCATGGGTTGGGATTGTACGGTTGAAGCACTAGTTTTTACCACACATCGATTGGTGGATGTAGAGAGTGGTTCTGGAGAACCTTACTCTTCGGACGGTGATATAATTGGGATTCATTGAATTGTTTTTATAAGTTAAGTCATTTGTGAATTTAAAGATTTTATTAAAATATATATGATTTTGAGATTGAAATTTTTCTTGCACTTTAGAGGCACACTAAGCTCTTTAGCTTACTTTCACTTAGTTCTTCTTTTAGATATACACAGAGATCAACCAAAGGGAGAAGTGAAAGTAAGCTCACGAAATTATTAGTGTACCCGAAGGGAGAAGTGCCTCGTTTTGGTTTAATTTATTTGTCGATTAATTAGAATTAAATGTTGTATAATTGTTATTAGGGCGACTTTTTCAATCTAATTATTCCACTTACAACGTCAAAATTGAAATTCCTGACATTAATTAAGCTAACTAGACTAAGTGATTGTTGGTCTCACGCTGGTTATTTAATTTGTAGCCCAGTCTCCGTAGAAAGTTAAAATGAGCATCCTCCGGGCTCCGAGTCAATATTGTTTGAAATACCTGATTGCGCCACAAGAACTTTCGTGGACAGTTCCAAAACACAAAGACACAGAGGGGATTTGCCTTTGTCTGTACCCGTTCTCTCCACTTAAGACAAAACTATTTACTTGTCTATTGCCATTGCAATTGCCAAGTCTTTTTCTTTGCTATTGCATTCTCCTTTTACTCCTTCCTTCTTCCTCCTGAACCTTGATATCAATGTTTATTGGTCCTCTAAATCCAATATATTTAGTTTGGTTTCCGGCATGCACTCTTATGCCGTCTCATTCATTGCTTTAATGGGTATGTGAACTGTGAATGAGATAGCTTTTATGAAATATTATTGCTTCCTCCTCAAATAGGTTAGGGGCTGCTGCTAGAATTATAGAGGGATAAATTCTAATATGCACGGTTTCTTGTTTTACAAGCTATCTTACAAGATTGTCGAACTAGAATCAACGATGCTATTGGAGATAAAGGAATTGCAAGCCTGGAATGCAAAAAAAGAGAGATACACGACGACACCGAAGTCAGGCACGAAGCACAAGTAATCGAATATGTTAATAAGGTCCTCTTCCTAATCCCTCTGCCCCCTCCATTAGTACTCACAAGAAACTCTGCTTCAGACTAACAGATTTTAATTAACTCTCTGCTGTAGTTGTGTCTTGTGTGATACCCTACCAAATCCAACAACACAACTAGTTGTAAGATTGTGCCAAAATACCAACCACGCCTACTGTTTCATTCGTCCTCGGTCCGGAACAGGTACCGTACCTTCAGAAATGCCGTTTGTAATCAGTTGGACTGCGAAACAGAACTTCCCTGCTGATTATTGTCTTGATTTTTGTGACTGAATCAGTACATCCTTAAAGTGGAACAAGATTATGTTACCTTCTGCATCAGTGGTTTTATCGCATTGGATGTTACGGTGATCGATTTCGGTAATCTACGAGTAGGATTTGCAGAAGCTGCTTAGGGTTGTTAATCTTAAGGACCTATTTTATCAACTTTAATGCCATATTGATTACCTTGGCTACTTTCTATTTCAACCTCCATTCACTTGCAGTTGAGTTTTTTCGTGAAACTCCGCGATTTGCTTCGCTGCTTGTCGCACAACACCTGTGTGCGGGCAGCTACCGCAGTTGGCTCGTCGAGCAAAACAGCAGCTCAGGGCGAAGAGTAATCATCAAGAGTATCGAGTACAAGTTACATAGACAAAATTTAAAATTACCTATATTATGATAACATAAATAAGTTGACTTCTTATTCAACAAAGCTTCCAAATCCTTCAAATCATCCTCTTCGGTCCTCTGTCTCTGCGCCGTCAAAAGACCACTGTTTGGTGCCATCGGCGGCCTACCCATCATCCCCATTCCCCGACCTCTCGGGCCACCCGGCGGATACATCATGCCAGGGTCTCCCCCTCCCATCCACATTTCACTCATGGGTCTCGGTGCTAGCCACTCTTTATTACTATGAATTTTCAAGTTCTCACTTTCGTTAGCGTTGTTTATCCTCTCTCTCTTTGGATGATTTTGAGGTTCTTCGGGTAGTTCTCTAACTAACCGGGTTCGATCGATGCTAAGTATCATGATCCTGCTTTTGCCGCCGACGACAAACTCTTCGATCTCGAGGCCGCCGTTATCCTCTGCCATTGACCTCAAAGCCATCTCCACAGCGATAATGGCCCCAGAATCGCCACCCACTTCACGCATCGCAGCCTTCTCCGCCGCGGTTATATTCTCGTCGTTCTCTAACTTCCTCAAAACCGTAGACGAATCTATCGCTTTGAACGGTACTCTTTGAAGTAAACACTCCGCCACCATCGCCCTCACCACCGAAAATGGGTTGCCGCTATCGTCAGCGTTCATGTCGCCCCGTTCAGGTTTGACGAGGGCGACCTGTTTCGGGTCGGGTACGGAGTGGGTCGGCGCGTTCTGGGGTGGGTAGGAGATCTTTTTAGGCGTGGGGAGTGGAGGAGTGGGAGAGAAGGGGCGGCGGTTGAAGGCGGAGACGAGGCGGAGGGAGAGATCGAGGGTGGGAACGATGTTAGGATCCCGACTCGACCCGTCAGCCCGACCCGTCCGACCCATCTGACCCGACCCGTCCGCCCGACCCGACCCGTCCGACCCGACCCGACCCGTCAACCTGAGTCAACTCGTCCGAGTCAGCCCGAGTCGACTCAGTTGACTTTCTGTTGATCGCTGACGTCAGCATGATGTCAGCATTGACCTGTTTCCCGTTGACTTTGACTTGCTGACGTCAGCGTTGACCTGCTGACGTCAGCGTTGACCGTTGAATTTGAACAAAAAGTCAACTTTTTCCGAGAAGCCCTATTTTATGTTTTTCGACGTCCTGAGTCCGATTTTGAAACCTGTTTTGTAAAATTCTGACCCGAAGGCCTCCGAATCTGACCTTGAACCCGAAAGTGTTTAATTCTGTTAAGAGCTCTATGGATAAGAACTGAAATGTTAATTTGTGTATTTGAAGGTATGATAATATCTCGGTATTTGAAATGTCATGAGACATCCAATCCGGATTCGAATGCGATCGAATGTAGTATCGGGAGTCAACCGGTATAACTCGGAATTGAGGTAATACCTTACTACCCCTTGTATGCTTTATGCACATGTTGATATCCGGTTAAAGCATGCATGATTGTGATGAAGTGTATCTGTGAACTCTGTTTAAGCCGAATTCGATACGAAAATTTAATATCAGAATCAGTAAGATCAAAGTATTCAGATAAGATTTTATATAAAATTCAGTTAAGAATATTAATAGACCGGGAGTATCGAAAGTGCTAATAGTAATAAATAATACATTTAAATCTGAAACTCTATCAATGATGTCTAAGAGCCAATGTTCAGAATGTCGAGTACGAGATGTTGTGTATGAAATTACGGAAATACCCTTAAAGCATAAGTTTGACTAAACTAATCATATGATAAAGGAAATGACCTAAAATCTGCTTTCGGCATCATTATGCAATACGTGTGATATAAACTTGGATAATCCCTCAACCTCTGTATAGCACATGAATAAGAATTTTCTGGAAATATTGTTGAAATCCTAAGTCGACCCTTTTGACAGTAATACGTGAATTTGATAAGAGTGATCGCAATGACCGAAAAGATGGTAATGCCTCGAGCACCGAAATGTCTGATTAATTGGAACGGAGATATACCCTCAATTTCTGTAATAAATGAATCGTCTGTAAAGGGGCCGGAGAGTTAGGATGACTTAATCTCGTTTGAGTACGTGGGTGTTGGAGGTACCAATTGATAGATTTATCTCAGACTAAAATAACTGAAAGGTCGTGATAGCCTAAATAAACGGAACATCACTGAAAATATCCGATAACTTAAAAAGTCGTTAATTTAGAAATTCTTGAATGTCTGGATAGAAAACTAATGAGCAAATATGATAACCGAGTTCTGTGAACCATTGCTTTCAATGTTGGTATAATTACCAGAATGTCTATGAACGTCGAAATGACCATAATACCCTTGTATGCTTAAAGGACTAAAGTACCCATAATATATCTGAACTTTCTAAGATCTTGAAGTATCACCTTCTGAATATCTGGGTTATACGGAACCCCTTTTTAAGAGGAGCCACGTTTCAGAAATCCATTTAAGTTGTCAAGGTTTTAATATGTCTTATTCCGTGAATGCCAAACATCTCCAAGAAATGATCTGTTCCACCTAGTGTGTTCCATGTGTGATATATTCTGTTGAATGAACTGTATAATTAATTAGCCATGAAAAATATTATGTTTGATGACGTTCTCTGCCTACCTGATATATATATATCTGATCAATCTGTATATTTGTTATGTGATTGTTTGATCTGTAATAGTTTTGTCTGATTGCCTGATAAACTCAATAGTATGATCTGTTAGTTTTACCTATGATGGTACAACCTGTTTGCATGAGTAATACTGAAATGTCTGTTCTGCTCAATAGTATGCCCATTTATCTGTCAAAAGCATGAATTCTTCTGTTTCTGATAATCTGAATAAAATGTCTGTCACATATATTCTGTTAACCATGTCTGGAAATCTAAACACTGATTCTGTCTGGGGTATACTGTTGGGATATGATATGAAGTCTCTTCGGCTCAGCCCTGATCCAGCTGGTAAGACCGTCCTGTTTACAGATCCTGTGCTTCGGCCAGGTCCGCCCGTTTTTACAGATCCTGTGCTTCGGCCAGGTCCGCCCGTTTTTACAGATCCTGTGCTTCGGCCAGGTCCGCCCGTTTTTACAGATCCTAGGCTTCGGCCAGGTCCGCCCGTTTTTTTTTAGGTTCCTATGCTTCGGCAAGGGCCGCCCGTATTCTAAGGTATTCCTTAGGATGGTACCCCGCCCAATGGGCTTGGGTTAATGCCAGTTTATGATACAGTTCTGGGGGACTACATATTGGTGTGCTGGTTGGAGGGTAGTCATTAGTAAACGCATACATGCATCCGAGCATTTGCATATAATCTGTTATGTGTTCATATGATATGATGTTAAGTACTTATGTATGTTGATCTGTACTTATGCATGTTGATCTGTACTTATTAAAACACACTAGGCTTCATGGTTTAACTTCTCCAATCTGCCACTCTGTTGACTCTCTGAACAATAAGCTCTCTCTTTTAATACTCAGTAACATAGAAAGAACAAAACTTGTAGTCCTCAAGATTAGTGCTTCACTAAATCAGCGAAACATAAATGGAGACAAGTATTGCCTGGAACATCATAACAATGTTATGCCTACCATATGTTTGCATGAGCTTATAGTATCTTTTGGTAGTTTTGTATTACTGAGCTTTCCCAAGCTCATGTTGTTTTTACCATCTCAGGATAAAAGATCAGACAAGTTGCACCTATCAACATAGGTATGAGAGTTTCTTCGGCTCGTCAGGGAGTATGGTATCTGTGTAACTAGGGGGCATGTGTGTCGTGTTATACAAATGAGTCTGAAACTTATTTCCGCAACTTATATCACAAATGTTTTATCGTTTTGAATGATTTTCTGAAATTTCGTTTTTAAATCATATATTTGCCTTATGATTTTTAAAGGTTTAACCATATGTTTATTTGAAATAATTCTGTGGGTCGCTCTTGTGACCCTAATGTGACTTCCTAGAATCCGTGAAACGCATAGGCGGGTCTAGGGGGTTACAGAGATACACGACGACACCGAAGTCAGGCACGAAGCACAAGTAATCGAATATGTTAATAAGGTCCTCTTCCTAATCCCTCTGCCCCCCTCCATTAGTACTCACAAGAAACTCTGCTTCAGACTAACAGATTTTAATTAACTCTCTGCTGTAGTTGTGTCTTGTGTGATACCCTACCAAATCCAACAACACAACTAGTTGTAAGATTGTGCCAAAATACCAACCACGCCTACTGTTTCATTCGTCCTCGGTCCGGAACAGGTACCGTACCTTCAGAAATGCCGTTTGTAATCAGTTGGACTGCGAAACAGAACTTCCCTGCTGATTATTGTCTTGATTTTTGTGACTGAATCAGTACATCCTTAAAGTGGAACAAGATTATGTTACCTTCTGCATCAGTGGTTTTATCGCATTGGATGTTACGGTGATCGATTTCGGTAATCTACGAGTAGGATTTGCAGAAGCTGCTTAGGGTTGTTAATCTTAAGGACCTATTTTATCAACTTTAATGCCATATTGATTACCTTGGCTACTTTCTATTTCAACCTCCATTCACTTGCAGTTGAGTTTTTTCGTGAAACTCCGCGATTTGCTTCGCTGCTTGTCGCACAACACCTGTGTGCGGGCAGCTACCGCAGTTGGCTCGTCGAGCAAAACAGCAGCTCAGGGCGAAGAGTAATCATCAAGAGTATCGAGTACAAGTTACATAGACAAAATTTAAAATTACCTATATTATGATAACATAAATAAGTTGACTTCTTATTCAACAAAGCTTCCAAATCCTTCAAATCATCCTCTTCGGTCCTCTGTCTCTGCGCCGTCAAAAGACCACTGTTTGGTGCCATCGGCGGCCTACCCATCATCCCCATTCCCCGACCTCTCGGGCCACCCGGCGGATACATCATGCCAGGGTCTCCCCCTCCCATCCACATTTCACTCATGGGTCTCGGTGCTAGCCACTCTTTATTACTATGAATTTTCAAGTTCTCACTTTCGTTAGCGTTGTTTATCCTCTCTCTCTTTGGATGATTTTGAGGTTCTTCGGGTAGTTCTCTAACTAACCGGGTTCGATCGATGCTAAGTATCATGATCCTGCTTTTGCCGCCGACGACAAACTCTTCGATCTCGAGGCCGCCGTTATCCTCTGCCATTGACCTCAAAGCCATCTCCACAGCGATAATGGCCCCAGAATCGCCACCCACTTCACGCATCGCAGCCTTCTCCGCCGCGGTTATATTCTCGTCGTTCTCTAACTTCCTCAAAACCGTAGACGAATCTATCGCTTTGAACGGTACTCTTTGAAGTAAACACTCCGCCACCATCGCCCTCACCACCGAAAATGGGTTGCCGCTATCGTCAGCGTTCATGTCGCCCCGTTCAGGTTTGACGAGGGCGACCTGTTTCGGGTCGGGTACGGAGTGGGTCGGCGCGTTCTGGGGTGGGTAGGAGATCTTTTTAGGCGTGGGGAGTGGAGGAGTGGGAGAGAAGGGGCGGCGGTTGAAGGCGGAGACGAGGCGGAGGGAGAGATCGAGGGTGGGAACGATGTTAGGATCCCGACTCGACCCGTCAGCCCGACCCGTCCGACCCATCTGACCCGACCCGTCCGCCCGACCCGACCCGTCCGACCCGACCCGACCCGTCAACCTGAGTCAACTCGTCCGAGTCAGCCCGAGTCGACTCAGTTGACTTTCTGTTGATCGCTGACGTCAGCATGATGTCAGCATTGACCTGTTTCCCGTTGACTTTGACTTGCTGACGTCAGCGTTGACCTGCTGACGTCAGCGTTGACCGTTGAATTTGAACAAAAAGTCAACTTTTTCCGAGAAGCCCTATTTTATGTTTTTCGACGTCCTGAGTCCGATTTTGAAACCTGTTTTGTAAAATTCTGACCCGAAGGCCTCCGAATCTGACCTTGAACCCGAAAGTGTTTAATTCTGTTAAGAGCTCTATGGATAAGAACTGAAATGTTAATTTGTGTATTTGAAGGTATGATAATATCTCGGTATTTGAAATGTCATGAGACATCCAATCCGGATTCGAATGCGATCGAATGTAGTATCGGGAGTCAACCGGTATAACTCGGAATTGAGGTAATACCTTACTACCCCTTGTATGCTTTATGCACATGTTGATATCCGGTTAAAGCATGCATGATTGTGATGAAGTGTATCTGTGAACTCTGTTTAAGCCGAATTCGATACGAAAATTTAATATCAGAATCAGTAAGATCAAAGTATTCAGATAAGATTTTATATAAAATTCAGTTAAGAATATTAATAGACCGGGAGTATCGAAAGTGCTAATAGTAATAAATAATACATTTAAATCTGAAACTCTATCAATGATGTCTAAGAGCCAATGTTCAGAATGTCGAGTACGAGATGTTGTGTATGAAATTACGGAAATACCCTTAAAGCATAAGTTTGACTAAACTAATCATATGATAAAGGAAATGACCTAAAATCTGCTTTCGGCATCATTATGCAATACGTGTGATATAAACTTGGATAATCCCTCAACCTCTGTATAGCACATGAATAAGAATTTTCTGGAAATATTGTTGAAATCCTAAGTCGACCCTTTTGACAGTAATACGTGAATTTGATAAGAGTGATCGCAATGACCGAAAAGATGGTAATGCCTCGAGCACCGAAATGTCTGATTAATTGTAACGGAGATATACCCTCAATTTCTGTAATAAATGAATCGTCTGTAAAGGGGCCGGAGAGTTAGGATGACTTAATCTCGTTTGAGTACGTGGGTGTTGGAGGTACCAATTGATAGATTTATCTCAGACTAAAATAACTGAAAGGTCGTGATAGCCTAAATAAACGGAACATCACTGAAAATATCCGATAACTTAAAAAGTCGTTAATTTAGAAATTCTTGAATGTCTGGATAGAAAACTAATGAGCAAATATGATAACCGAGTTCTGTGAACCATTGCTTTCAATGTTGGTATAATTACCAGAATGTCTATGAACGTCGAAATGACCATAATACCCTTGTATGCTTAAAGGACTAAAGTACCCATAATATATCTGAACTTTCTAAGATCTTGAAGTATCACCTTCTGAATATCTGGGTTATACGGAACCCCTTTTTAAGAGGAGCCACGTTTCAGAAATCCATTTAAGTTGTCAAGGTTTTAATATGTCTTATTCCGTGAATGCCAAACATCTCCAAGAAATGATCTGTTCCACCTAGTGTGTTCCATGTGTGATATATTCTGTTGAATGAACTGTATAATTAATTAGCCATGAAAAATATTATGTTTGATGACGTTCTCTGCCTACCTGATATATATATATCTGATCAATCTGTATATTTGTTATGTGATTGTTTGATCTGTAATAGTTTTGTCTGATTGCCTGATAAACTCAATAGTATGATCTGTTAGTTTTACCTATGATGGTACAACCTGTTTGCATGAGTAATACTGAAATGTCTGTTCTGCTCAATAGTATGCCCATTTATCTGTCAAAAGCATGAATTCTTCTGTTTCTGATAATCTGAATAAAATGTCTGTCACATATATTCTGTTAACCATGTCTGGAAATCTAAACACTGATTCTGTCTGGGGTATACTGTTGGGATATGATATGAAGTCTCTTCGGCTCAGCCCTGATCCAGCTGGTAAGACCGTCCTGTTTACAGATCCTGTGCTTCGGCCAGGTCCGCCCGTTTTTACAGATCCTGTGCTTCGGCCAGGTCCGCCCGTTTTTACAGATCCTAGGCTTCGGCCAGGTCCGCCCGTTTTTTTTTAGGTTCCTATGCTTCGGCAAGGGCCGCCCGTATTCTAAGGTATTCCTTAAGATGGTACCCCGCCCAATGGGCTTGGGTTAATGCCAGTTTATGATACAGTTCTGGGGGACTACATATTGGTGTGCTGGTTGGAGGGTAGTCATTAGTAAACGCATACATGCATCCGAGCATTTGCATATAATCTGTTATGTGTTCATATGATATGATGTTAAGTACTTATGTATGTTGATCTGTACTTATGCATGTTGATCTGTACTTATTAAAACACACTAGGCTTCATGGTTTAACTTCTCCAATCTGCCACTCTGTTGACTCTCTGAACAATAAGCTCTCTCTTTTAATACTCAGTAACATAGAAAGAACAAAACTTGTAGTCCTCAAGATTAGTGCTTCACTAAATCAGCGAAACATAAATGGAGACAAGTATTGCCTGGAACATCATAACAATGTTATGCCTACCATATGTTTGCATGAGCTTATAGTATCTTTTGGTAGTTTTGTATTACTGAGCTTTCCCAAGCTCATGTTGTTTTTACCATCTCAGGATAAAAGATCAGACAAGTTGCACCTATCAACATAGGTATGAGAGTTTCTTCGGCTCGTCAGGGAGTATGGTATCTGTGTAACTAGGGGGCATGTGTGTCGTGTTATACAAATGAGTCTGAAACTTATTTCCGCAACTTATATCACAAATGTTTTATCGTTTTGAATGATTTTCTGAAATTTCGTTTTTAAATCATATATTTGCCTTATGATTTTTAAAGGTTTAACCATATGTTTATTTGAAATAATTCTGTGGGTCGCTCTTGTGACCCTAATGTGACTTCCTAGAATCCGTGAAACGCATAGGCGGGTCTAGGGGGTTACAGAGATACACGACGACACCGAAGTCAGGCACGAAGCACAAGTAATCGAATATGTTAATAAGGTCCTCTTCCTAATCCCTCTGCCCCCCTCCATTAGTACTCACAAGAAACTCTGCTTCAGACTAACAGATTTTAATTAACTCTCTGCTGTAGTTGTGTCTTGTGTGATACCCTACCAAATCCAACAACACAACTAGTTGTAAGATTGTGCCAAAATACCAACCACGCCTACTGTTTCATTCGTCCTCGGTCCGGAACAGGTACCGTACCTTCAGAAATGCCGTTTGTAATCAGTTGGACTGCGAAACAGAACTTCCCTGCTGATTATTGTCTTGATTTTTGTGACTGAATCAGTACATCCTTAAAGTGGAACAAGATTATGTTACCTTCTGCATCAGTGGTTTTATCGCATTGGATGTTACGGTGATCGATTTCGGTAATCTACGAGTAGGATTTGCAGAAGCTGCTTAGGGTTGTTAATCTTAAGGACCTATTTTATCAACTTTAATGCCATATTGATTACCTTGGCTACTTTCTATTTCAACCTCCATTCACTTGCAGTTGAGTTTTTTCGTGAAACTCCGCGATTTGCTTCGCTGCTTGTCGCACAACACCTGTGTGCGGGCAGCTACCGCAGTTGGCTCGTCGAGCAAAACAGCAGCTCAGGCGAAGAGTAATCATCAAGAGTATCGAGTACAAGTTACGACGCCCGTTGTTTTATTTAAGCACCAAAACGTGCCTCACAGTATAAACTCTGATCTCCGTACAGTCTTCTTTGGCTAGGAGATCATTACCTACAATGAGATTGAATAAAGAAATTGACAAAATTAAAAATCGATTCAAACCGTAGTGTTTGATTTAATTAATTATATTTAATACTACATAAATGTATTTCGGTTAGATTTTCAGTTAACAAGTAAAAAAATGGCTTCATTGAAAAAAAATGTTTAAATTATACCAATTTAGGTGTTTGGCCGTTAAAAATATTTTAGCCTATTAGAATGCGATTAGTTTCTTATTTCTTTTTAAAAACATAAAATCCTTAATTTAAAAAATCCAAGAATGTCAAAAAAAAAATTTAATTCTCAAAAAATCATAACCTAAATGGCTAAATCGACAAATTCTTAAATTCATTTGTTGTCGTCATCGAACGAACTGCTACCACTCACATTTTCTGTTGTGGGACTACACTATCAAATACCTCATTCTTTCGCCATCAGAAATCAAGAAGGGACGGGTCAATAAAACGCCAAAGTTGAACCTTGAAAGCTTCCAATCAAGTGACGAACAAAAATGACATGATAAAACAACATTTTTTAAAGGAGACTTCATTACAACGATAATAGAGTTTAAATTTTACAATAATACGCTAGAGATTTATGTTGTAATTTATAAACTTAAATTCACACCATAATCCTTAAATTTAAGCATATAAACTTAAACCCTAAAGCATGAACTATAAACTGAATCTCTAATCTTAAAATTATGGTGCTTATAGAAACATTTTATTTCTGGTGCTGGTGCATAGTACAATTACTTTTTTTTTCCCAATAAATCCTAAGAAATCACAAAGTTCCATCAGCAAAGTTTGTTCAAAATAGACTGCATGTTACTCTGCTTAAACCTGATTTCTATTAAGCAACAAAAATTAATATCGTTTTCTCCATTTTCTTTTACAATCTTCCAAAAACTCACACAGATCTTCACAGTCCAAACTTTTTGGAACTGCTAATTAGCATTAGAGAGTCGCAAATTCGTAGAAGTTGCTAGTTAATGACATTAACCAACACACTGTATTCTTAAACAATCAACCCCAATTGGAAAAACACAGAGAAAAATGAAAATCTGGGTAGAGGACAATCAAATCCCTGTCATGGTTATTAACTTAAGCAAGATCAACACAATCAATCAAGCTTCAACTTTAAAACAGACCCCTTTGCTCCCGCATGTTGCTTCACCCTGTGGTTGGAAACTACCTGGTAGCTTCGCGGGAAATAGTAAGAGTGATCGTTGATGAGAAACTAAAGCTGAAAACTGCAGGAAATCGAAAACCCATCATCCATCAATGTGCAGCAACACCCTTTGAAGTACCTTACAGTGGCTCAAAATCTCATCTTTTCCCAAGCTACTTAAACATGAAGCAACAACACCAGCAACCCCATAACAAACCTTGGGTTTCTCTTCACTTTACTCCAAGATCAATCACAGGTATGTAATGTTATGTAATGTATGAACTTGTTGAATACTTCTCCTTGTTATGTAAGTAATACTCATCTTTCATTTCTCCTTGTTTATTAAGAATGGGGATTAAGTTTCTTTTGCCTGCAATCTGTGTATGCACTTGGATAACATCATGGGTTCTCACTGAGTCATCTGATGGGCTAACTCGGATCACTCTTAAGAAGCAGCCTCTAGATCTTAAAAGATTGAATGCTGCGAGGATAACCCGAGTAGGGCTTGATGGCAATGTGAATGACCAGGAAGCTGGTGTTATATATTTAAAGAATTATCTTGATATCCAATATTATGGAGAGATTGGGATTGGTTCACCTTCTCAGAGATTTTCTGTTGTGTTCGACACCGCTAGCTCTAATCTTTGGGTGCCTTCTTCGAAATGCATTTTCTCTGTAAGTCTCCTCAAAGCACTTGAATTCGAATTCAGAGTGATAAACATTGTGGAAGCCATGGGAACTACATTGTGAATATGCAGATTCCTTGTCATTTCCATTCGAGGTTCCGAGCAGCGTCGTCGAGTACTTATACCAAGATTGGTAATTTTGTTGCCTGCATTGTGTTTGATGCAGTTTTTGAATGAATGTATTTTCTTATCATCTTTTCCCAACATTCTTTGAATTCTTCTAGGGATACCTTGCGCAATCAGCTATGGGACCGGAGCTATTTCTGGCTTCTTTAGCCTGGATCATGTTAAAGTTGGAGATATTGTTGTTGAAGATCAAGTGAGTTTTTATTTTTATTTATGGAATATTATGCTTTACAGAATTGTGTTTCACAAAAGTTTATGTTATGGCAACTACAATCCTTCAGGAGTTCATAGAGATTACAAAGGAAGCTTTTCTACCATTCCTAATTGCGAAATATGATGGGATTCTTGGACTCGGGTTCCAGGAGATTTCTGTGGAAAGAGCTAATCCTCTGTGGTATAATTTTTTCTAATGATCTTAAAGTATATATGCATACATGTACATATACTTCTTTCTTGGTCAAGTGTTAGCAATAGATTTTCCATAGCTCATAGCACTATACTCAGGATGAATATGGTGAACCAAGGTCACATTGACCACAAACTTTTCTCCCTCTGGCTAAGTCGAGATTTCTCATCGGAGTTTGGAGGTGAAATTGTGTTTGGAGGTCTTGACTGGAGGCACTTCAGAGGTGATCACACTTATGTCCCGGTTGCAGGAACCGGTTATTGGGAGGTCTGCTCTTAATTTGTTTTTATACTCTTCTACTCTGTGCTTCTTCCCATGAATAAGGTTGATATTTAACCAACATTTCATTCGTCATTCCAGATTTTGGTGGGGGATGTATTTGTGGAGGACTACTCAACAGGTATCCTTTCATCTTCTTTGTCTTAGAAGATTAAACATCTTTGGCTAAGTTTGTGAACCATAAATCATTGTAGTATCATTTATCTTAATATACCATTTTCGGGAGTTTGTTCGAGTTCATTTATGTAGTTCATTAATTTGCTTACTAGTCCTTCCTTCCCTTGGTCCTCAAAACCTTTAGGTTCTTTCATATTGATGCTTTGCTCAATGTACCTACTAAAATTTGATGTATGTACCTTAATCAATCTTTGAACATTAAAGATACAAGACTTTAACCTCGGGGCTCGAGTGAGATGATAAAGGGTCTCTCATACCTTAACTTGTGGTCGAGGGTTCGGTCCTTGCCCTGGGCATGGAGCAGCTTTAAAGCATTACATGAGTTATAGCTGGATCTGAAAAACTGCTGCAGCCTTAACATCAATACTTGTATTGTTCAGGACTATGCAAGTTTGGCTGTGCAGCCATTCTGGATTCAGGGACACCCTTGATTGCTGGACCAACTGTATGTGTTTATACCATTTGCGTTCTAATTAACTCTAATTTGAGTGCAACGGATTTGTGTAAGTTTTTTCTCGGTTGTTTCCACTGCTACCGCCTTTAAAAGTCTCACTAGCAGTCATTTCCAGGCAATTGTGGATAAGATCAACCGTGCAATCGGAGCAGAAGGAATTGTAAGCTTGGAATGCAAAAGTGTTATTTCCAAGTATGGAAATGCCTTATGGGACAACTTGATATCTGGGGTCAGTTTTCTTCTTCCATTTATTTACAATTAGTCTGGTAGAATACCAACTCTTGATTGCCATAAAGACATTCGTTGCTCTTCAGATACGCCCCGAAATTCTGTGTGTTGATGTCGGATTATGTTCATACAATGGATCGCAGCGAGTGAGGTAACAACACTGATATTAATACTATTAACATTACTTGGGGGAAGTTGGTTCTGGTTTTATGTTGAGTTGGTTCAAGGAGGAGCGCTCAACCTGGATCAATCCTTGCAGACGCGTGCTGAAGACGGTGGTAGAAAATGGAACCATGGAAGGATCAGCACTCGGTGAGACTCCGATGTGTACTTTCTGTGAGATGATTGTTTTCTGGATTCAAGTTCAGCTCAAACAACAGAAGACAAAGGATATAGTATTCCAACATATTAATCAGGTGATTCTTTTTGCAGAGAGAATATATAAAATTTGTCAACCATAAATACATGCATACATACATAGATGTGGGCATGGACTAACAGAAATCTTTTCTATCATGTCAAAGCTATGTGAAACTCTTCCAAACCCCATCGGAAAACTATTCGTCAACTGCGAGTACCTTGAACTTCTGCCAGACATTACGTTCACCATCGGAAACAAATCTTTCCCGCTTACTCCACACCACGTATGAACATTCATTCCGGTCTGAATTCATTACTGCAAATATGCATACCGTTTTATACACATTACATTAACAGTCTGCATTTTTCCCATTGGCATATATAGTACATTCTTAAAGTTGAAGAAGGCTGTGCTACGGTGTGTGTTAGCGGCTTTGTCAGTCTGGACGTGCTTCCGCCGCGAGGTCCACTCTGGTACGATGACATAAAAAAAGAAACTTACCCTTTGTCGTGTAACGTGTGTCAAGTGTGATTCGAACATGAACTCACTGGTTTATATCTGCAGGGTACTTGGAGATAGGTTTTTGAGTGCTTACCACACAGTGTTTGACTTTGGAAATATGAGGGTGGGATTTGCAAAATCTGCAAACTAAATGCTGCCAAACTGGATGATGGTTAAATATTTTTCACCTTATTAATAAACTGGAATCCCACCCTAAGCTTATGACCACCTCTTCTTGTGGTTCCAACTTCCATGTGTTCTTTTGTTTTGATCTTATTCTTCTATGCTACAATGATCTTGTATACCTCATTTGGTTGCTAGAGGAATAATATAAAAAAAAAATTTGGTATAATTTTTTTAACCGAATTCATGTCACGAATTATTTTGGTTTTCCAAGGTGTCCACTAGTATAAGGGGCAGACGCTGACAACATGTTTTAAAATTGCTCTATATTCAGGGCAAGAATCAAACAATCTCACCTAAAGTATGTGGTTAAAGATAATTATTTTTAAATAACAATAAATATTATGATTTTTGATTTTATATTTTTATATAATTTTTAAATAAAAAGAATATGAAAAAATTACTTGAGAATTGAACACAGTTAATGAATTTGACAACAAATCTTTTTCCGCCTCATCTATATTCAATTGTTGTGTAAATTTTTATGGAAATATTTTTAGGTAAAATGTTTTCATTTACTTACGTCGTGGACGTGATAAAATCTAATAAATGAATTATAATAAAAAAAACAATTATGAAGATGTTTATTTTATCTTTGGTTAATGTATTGGAGATAGTATTTTATGAAATATATTTAGAGTGTATTTGTATTTTTTTTTATACATAAACATGTATAGTTGACAAAATACAAGTATAAAGAATCTAATGGAACTGTTATTTAAAATGATAAAATATTTAAGAGTTATTATGACCAATTTTGTGTGTAATCCATCAATTTCTTGATATTATTACAATAATTTAAAAGTGTAATTGAATTGTTCCAATTAAACTCCATTAATTGCAATTTTCTCCGGACATATAAAAATGTAAAAGGCTCCATTCATGAACAAATTTGGTACTAGTTTTTGGTTGTCAATGAAAAATTATACCGAACAATACGATATTTATTATTTTTTATATTTTCAACTAATTTATCATTGGTTAATTATTTTTCTCTGCTCTTTGTGGCACGTTTTTTACTCTGCTCGTTGTGGCACGCTTTTGTCTTTTTCTTTCCTTTTGTCTCCGTTTGTTTTGGAGTTTTGCTTATGGCGGACGTGGAAAGTGACTTGGCTGGTCTGTCGTTAAACACTGGTGAGGATGAGGTTTTGTTGGATGATGTTACCGATCCAGAGCCGGAAATCTCTTACGACTTATGCTTCGTGGGCTCGTTTCTTACATCGAGTGTGATTCATTTCGTCTCAATGAGATCCACACTTGCAAACGTTTGGCACCCTCTGGGAGGCATCTCGATATCTGATCTGGGGGATGGCAGGTTCTTGTTTCGACTGTATTTACAGATTGATGCAGATAGGATTGAAGCAGGGGGTCCCTGGAATTTTAACAACCATCTGTTAGTCCTACATCGGCTCCAGGTGGGGGAGAATCCTAATCTAGTCCCGTTGACAAAAGTAGCTTTTTGGGTTTTAGTCCATGATGTCCCCCATGGATCGGTTTCGGAAAGGTTCGCTGTGGCTATTGGGAACTTTGTTGGAACCTTTTTGGAGTATGATGCTTTGGCCATTTCTCTTGGCTAAAAGGGCGTCATGAGAATCCGTATATGTCTTGATATCCGTCTCCCTCTAAAGCGCATGAAAAAAATTCGAGCGGCGAATGGCAGTGAACACTATGTTCGATTTGAGTACGAAAAACTCACGTTGTTTTGTTTTATATGCGGAAAATTGGGTCATGGAGAGAGCTTCTGCCCTTTGCGTGTTTCGATAGAGCCTAGTGATATTACGATGGAGTGGGATAGTTATTTGAGAGCTCCGTCGAGAAGAGCCAGGGCAGCAAGGAGTATCTGGTTGCGGGATGCAGATCCGGTGGCGGCACAGCCGAGAGTAATCGGTGGGGCTGTGAAAGATGGAAAGACTTTTAATCAGGGCAACAATTCAGGGTTATCCATATCTGCTGGTTTTTCGGGAAGGAATCGTGTCATTAACCCTGGTGCTAAATTAGGGGGCTTAAATCCGGGTCCTCTATTTTGGCAATCTCCATCAACCGCAGTTAGTGCCTCTGACACGATAATGACAGCTGTGGAGGAAGAAAATCCCATTGAACACGTCGAGGGGCTAAAATGAGCCCGAGTCCTTGCTACGGCGTCTGTTGTTTCTAAGCACCCGGATTCAATAGATGGTCATCCTTCATCATTGGCCGACTTGTCCGCTCAGGTCCGCCGCTCATCATGAAGCTCATAAGCTGGAATGTCCGAGGTTTGGGCAAACCTCGGACGGTGGGACGCCTCAACCAGAAGTTGAGGGAGGAGAACCCAAGTATTTTCTTTTTAGTCGAAACAAAGTTGTCAGCAAATAGGATGGAAAAAGTTCGGCAGAAGTGTGGTTTCCCTAATGGTATTGATGTGGAGGCAGTAGGACGTAGTGGAGGGTTGTCTTTGGGGTGGAAGAGCTCTTGTGTCGTTTCTTTGCGGTCCTACTCAGCTAGGCATATAGACGTCATTATTGAAGATGACTCCGAAGGCTTCCGATGGCGATGCACCGGCTTTTATGGGGCCCCAGAAGTGCATAGAAGACAGGAAGCTTGGGATCTTCTTCGTAGCCTCGATAACTGCCCGGAGATGCCTTGGCTAGTCATAGGTGATTTCAATGAAATCCTCCTCTCTTCTAAAAAAGAGGGGGGTTTGGTTCGCAGTCAAAGACAAATGGATCTTTTTAGATCGGCGCTGGAAGATTGTTCGTTGGATGATATTGGCTACTCTGGCCAATGGTTCACATGGGAGAAAGGGAAACGGGAGGCTTCAAACATGAGGGTAAGATTGGATAGAGGAGTAGCTAACAGTGCGTGGTGGGCCTTGTTTCCGGATTATAAGCTACAGCACTTACAGCATTCGTTTTCGGACCATTGTCCGCTGCTTCTGTATACCAATGGGAGGACAAATGCAACCAACAAGGTGTGGCATTTCAGATTCGAAGCTTCTTGGCTCCTCGAAGAGTCATGCGAAGCAACGGTGGCGAACATTTGGCACTCCTCAGAGGCGAACCTGTTGGTTAAGCTGGAGGCAGTTTCAAAAGGTTTGGAGGTGTGGTTTAAAAAAATACGGAAAGACAAGAACATCACTGTAGCAGACTTGAACAAAAAATTGGAACGTCTGAATGATTTATCACCTACTGATGATGTGCTGGGGGATATTGTAGAAACGTGTTTGTCTCTTAATCTAGAGCTTGATAAAAAAGAGCTCTATTGGGAACAGCGTGCTCGGTCCAATTGGCTCGAACATGGGGATCGCAATACCTCATTTTTCCACAGGACGGCTACGGTGAAGAGGAAAAGGAACAAGGTAAATAAATTGAGGGACGCAGATGATATGGAGGTTACGGATGAAGTGTTGATGGGAGCTGTGGCGAGAAATTATTTCTCCTCGCTCTTTACGTCTCAAGGGGTGAGGAATTGTGAAAGGATTCTGAATGGGATTAGAAGCTGCATCACGGAACAGATGAACGTCGATTTAAACAGGGGGTATACTCCTGAGGAGGTTTATGCGGCTGTTAGATCTATGAGCCCTTTAAAGGCGGCTGGTGAGGATGGATTGGGGGCACTGTTCTATCAGCGATTCTGGAGCATTGTGGGCAAGGATGTGGCCTCTTTTTGCATCCAAGCCTTAAACGGTAATATTCCCATGGACCCAATCAATCACACAAGACTAGTGTTGATTCCAAAAATTGATGATCCAACGTGTATGGCCCATTTCCGACCGATTAGCTTGTGTAACGTGCTCTACAAAATAATCTCGAAGGTGCTGGTTAACCGTCTGCAGTCCGTACTCCCGCTGTGCATTGACGAAGCACAGAGTGCCTTTGTTCCGGGACGACTCATTACAGACAATATTTTAGCTGCGTTCGAGATTGTTCATTCTCTTCGAAACAAAAGACATAGGAAAGAAGGTTACTTTGCTCTCAAGTTAGACATGAGCAAAGTATATGATATGGTGGAATGGGGATTTATTGAGAAAGTGTTGCAAAGGATGGGTTTCGCAAATAATTGGATTAACCTCATTATCCATTGTATCTCCTCGGTTTCCTACTCGGTAGTGATGAATGGCTCGGTGGGAGAGAGATTTAACCCTTCAAGAGGCTTACGGCAAGGGGATCCGTTGAGCCCCTACCTCTTTCTGATTTGCAGTGAGGGTCTTAGTTCCCTTCTTAGACAAGCAGAGGATGGTGTGGGAGTGCGAATTGCTCGAAGTGCTCCTAAAGTGAGTCATCTGTTTTTTGCAGATGATAGCTTGATTTTTGGAAAGGCTTCATCGAGAGGGGCTGCAGTCCTACACGAGCTGCTCTCGGTCTACGCGGGTTGCTCTGGACAACTCATTAACTTTGAGAAGTCGGGTATTTTTTTCAGCAGTAACACGGAGGAAGGGTGCAAAGAAGATGTTCGAAGAATCCTGGGCATTAATCAGGGTTTTAACCCTGAAAAATACTTGGGCCTGCCCATTTGTGTTGGTCGGAATAAAAGGCAGGTTTTTATGGGTTTACGAGATAAGACAGTGAGCTGGATATCGAATTGGAGTACTCGGTTTTTGTCCCAAGGCGGAAAGGAGGTTATGATCAAGGCCGTTCTACAGGCTATCCCGGTATATGCCATGAGCTGCTTTCTTCTCCCTAAAACGCTTTGCAAGGAGTTGGAGGGGCTACTAGCTAGCTTCTGGTGGCGTAATTCGAAGGAAAAAAGGGGTATTCATTGGTGTGTTTGGAAAGATCTCTGCTCCTTAAAGGATTTCGGAGGGCTTGGTTTTAGGGACTTATGCAAGTTTAATGTGGCCCTTCTTGCGAAGCAAGGTTGGAGAATGGTCACGAATGCATCTTCATTAGTAAGTAGACTTTTCCGGGTAAAGTATTTTTCGTCATCCGATTTCTTACATGCCAATCTTGGCTCGAGTCCCTCTTTGATCTGGAGGAGTGTATGGAGTGCCAGGGGTTTGTTAGAAAAGGGGTTGAAGTGGAAGGTGGGCTCTGGGAATCTGATTTCGGTGTGGAATGACTTTTGGCTGCCGGGTCCGATCCGTAGGTTGGTGTCCTCTCCGCAAGTGGACGGTATAAATCGGGTTGCAGATTTAATTGATAATCAATCTGGCTTCTGGGATATAAAGAAGGTTCAGAGTGTCTTTTCGGATGGGGAAGCAAAGGAGATTCTAAGTATCCCTCTTCCTACTGAGCACCAGTTGGATTCGTTAGTGTGGAGTGGTGAGCACACAGGAAACTATTCTACTCGTAGCGGCTACAGAATGTTATTGGATCCAATTCAAAGTACTCCTAATGATAGTTCTTTGTTTTGGAAAATTTTTTAGTTCAAAATGTCCAGCTAAAATGAACATTCAGTGCTGGAAGTTCCTAAGAAATTTCGTTCCTACGAAGACAAATTTATGCATTAAGAAAGTAGCTACTGACTCTTTGTGTCGCAGGTGTAATCAAGCTCACGAAGATATTATCCATGTGTTATGTGATTGTCTATTCGCAAAGCAAGTATGGGCTATTCTATCCCTAAAGGAGCCGGTTAACGCAGATCAGTTAAGTTTTCCAGAGTGGTTAGAGGTAATGTTTAACATAAACGACAATAAAAAAAACCAGGAGATTATCATTACACTATATGCCCTCTGGCATGCCCGTAATAAGTTTGTTTTTGAGGGTTTTGATACGAAGCCAGAGGAGATTATCACTTACGTTCATAGCTACTGCCTGGATCTGTCGGCTTTGCGGACACGCTTGGAGTCAGTGACATGCCGTCCTCCCGTCCGATGGTGCCCGCCGCTTCCCACGATGGTGAAAGTCAATGTGGATGCCTATTTTCAAAAAGGTCCAAATTCAGCATATATCGGAATCGTTATTCGAGATAATGAAGGATTTGTGCTGGGTGCTAAATGTGGTAGAATTGATTTTACCTCCACGAGCTTTGCAGCAGAGGCATCGGCGGTGGTTCAGGGGCTACAGTTCGCCTATGAGCTGGGTTTTCGACGCATCACGCTTGAAAGCGATTCGCTCACCACCGTCAGAAAGTTGCAAACAAACGAAGAAGACAGATCGGAAATTAGTTGGATAATCAGCAATGCAAAGAATTTGGGGAAAAACTTTCAGATCTGTGACTTCTCCTTTATCTCACAAAATGAGAATAAACCCGCACATGCAATGGCACGGGTAGGGCTTACCTCTTCATCGGAGAGAGTCTGGGTGGAGGAGGCACCAGATTCAGTCGAACGGCTCGCGGCTGAAGACAGGCGTTGGATCGATCCACCGTGAAGGTTTCCTTCTTTAGATTTTGCTATTTTGAAGGGCTTGGTCGCTGCGGTTTCATCACCGACCCTTTTCCCCTCCATTGTGCTCACATGCAAAGCTTTGTTTTTCGCCGGAAATGGTGGAGTATGGAGGTTGCTGGACTAGCTGGGGTTCTTTTAGCGTCTCTTTGTGTTTCTTTTTTGTTTTATTTGGAGTGTTGTTTTTAATTATGTTGTGGTGTCGGTTGGGTTCTTACACCGCCCACTTTATTACCTTCATTTATTTTGGTTGAGTTTTCAATATAGGCTAGCTGACACGTTTTCAGTCAAAAAAAAATTATACCGAACAATTTAAAAATCACGTCGTTTCAACTAGCTTTTTTACCTAATTTAGTCTCCAAACTAAACTTTTAAAATCCTAAGAATTTCAACTTTTTCTAAACCACCATTCTTACTAATTTTCACTTAAAATTTCGTTCCAAAAATCATTTCGGAAAAGAGCCTAAGAATTACACTCGTATCCAATTATTGGATAGGTTTTCAAACACACCCGAAACAATATCATACTTCTGTCATTTCATAAAAAAATATCATACTTCAAAAAAAAGTTATAGGGTAATAAGTATATACTTTATCATTCGACTACATGTTTGGTTACAAATAAGATATTTTTTAAAATTATAATTTAGTTATTTAAATAAAATTTTATTACAAACATGTCATTTTGTTGTTAAAATTAAAATATGGTATAGTATAATAATTGTTTTAGTCCAAAAACTTATAAATTATATCATTTCGATCCAAATTAAAAATAGTTTAATAATTTAACCATTCATATTTTAAAATTCTGACATAGCACTCTCCTAATACATCTTTCAACCGTTTGTCACACTCTTTGATATTATCCGTTAGCTCGATAATCGATATTGAATAATTCGACAGACACATTCACTTCGTCAATAAAATTTTAAAATATGAAAAGTTAATATCATTTAATTTTAACAACGAAGTGACTTGTTTATAACAAAATTTTGATTAGATGCTAAAATTATAACTTCTAAAAAATAGACGTGTCTAGTTTATAACCAAACACATAATTAAGTGACGCAATATGTATTTTACCCAACTTTATATTACTAACTTTAGTTATACCCATAACCAAACACATAATTAAGTGACGCAATATGTATTCTAAAAATACTTAAAAATTAAATCTTGCCCCATAACCCTAATTTTCATATCCTAAACCCTAAACCCTAAAAAATACACCCTACCCCTAATTCCCTATACCCTAACCCTAAGCCCCAACCTTAAACCCCAAACTCTAAACCCTAAACCCACTATTTTAAAGTGGGGGCACAAATGGGGGCATACTTTGGGGGCAGATGATTTCCATCCATACATTGTGTAATGAAAACAAACAAGATAATTGAACTGATTGTGGCTCATGTAGCATCTGTGCTCTGTTTTGCTACTTGCCTGCTGCCAATCAGTTTCTTCAACCAGATACATTTAGAGCCTTCTCGTATATTTTTGAGTCCCAAGAGAAAACACAAAAATAGGTCATATAGAACGAAATATATCATATTACTTAAAAAATTAATTTAATATTTCGTTAATAAAACATTATTTTCATTATTTTGTTTAAAAAAACATCTTAAATATCTCTATTTTGCTTAACTGATGGCGGCAACTAGTCTTAGTATTGGTTGTCGACTACCGATGTTCATTATTTTTCTTACTCTTTTATGTTTTGTTTTTTCAATTTTAATAAAATCTCTATTCTTGTAGCACGTGTTTCCTCTGCCTTTGTAGTACGCTTTTCAATAGATTTTATGGTTTGTTTCATATGTCGTTTGACACGATTTCAACGTACCTTAGCGGTCGTTTGGTGCTCGTATAGAGATCCTCACAACGCTAGCTTTCTGATTTGATTTTGTCAGTGGTCATAAAAAAGATTAATCCCCGCTCGTTTGATGGTTTGTTAGCCGATATAATCAAAATTGTGTGGCGGAGCAATCTGCCTGATAGTTTGATTCGCTCACCACTCTTTTTTATCGCATAAAGCGTTTCGTTTGGCTAGAGACAAAAAAATGCATGAAGATTTCCGAGTTCTGATGGTATGCTAATCTTCATGGAAGAGTATATTTTTTTATGCACATTTGTATGAGAATTTTGGTGGGCTAAGGCTTAATTTGTCATTGAGGTTGGAAATCAACTTGGGGGGGGGGGGGGCGTCCGTTCTGAAAAGTTAAAAATTTTAACTTCTACGAACATCCGTTTGAAGGGCTAATTTTGAACTGCAATCGCCCATTGGAGATCAACCCTAAGGAGTCGTTTGTCATTATTTTTGCTTAAAAAGTGTGCTTGGGTCGGTAGAAGTAACCAAAAATAAGTTCTAATCTTTTTTTTAATGCATTGTATATGTAATATCTTTCATGATGTTTAATAAAATTCAAATGTTATTGTTTAAAAAATTATTTTAAATATAATTAAAACAACAAAAAAAATAAATTTTAACTTATAAAATTACCTACGATATAATTAAAATTATAAAGATGGAAGATGAAATCTTGAACGGACGATCATGTTACTCGCCATCGGAGACTATTTTGATTAAGATAAGAAAAGTACAAGTGACCCTTCCGTTGTTAAACTTATTACAGCAAATATAGAAATACTCATAGCTTGGCATACTTCTTCAGATTGTCACCGGCGCCCTTAGCATGCTCCGGCACCGGCAAGTTGCACATAAGAGTAACCCTCGACGATGATACCAACGATCTGCTTCTGCTCTCCGAGCTTGGATTCGAAGCCTCTGTTTTCCATAGTTTCACCTCCCACACCTGTCATTCAGCACCGCCGGTGAATTCACCGGTTCACGAGTTAAAAAAAACTGGTTAAAACGGTTACCTGAATGGTCTTGCCGAGATTGACGGGGGTGGCTTCGGCGAAGATAAGGTCACCAAGCTCGGCGCGCTTTAAGTGGTTGATGCTAAGGTGGATCCCGGCCACCCTTTGGAAACCGCTGGCGATGTGCGCCCCCATGCTAGCCAGCGACTCCGCTATCATAGCCGATACTCCGCCGTGCAACACCTTGAACGGCTGCTCTCCCAATACAATTCACAAGATCATTAATTCAAAACAAAAACGAAAAAGGGAACCCAAAAAAAACGATTCTTGTAACTGAAACCTGGCAACACTTTTGAGTGACATGGAGGAGACCGGTGACTTTGGTCGGGGACAAATCCTGTATCTGAAACCCGAACAAATGGAGCGCCGTATCCAGAAGCGCCGTCTTGTCCGACGAAGAAGATGACGACGATGATTCGTCCATTCAGCAACAAGTAAAACGAGAAGTGAGTCAATGGTTCGTCAACAAAGTTTAGACCTTTGATTTTTTTTAAAGAGAACAACGTATGGTGAGAAACAGGGACACAAGTATTTGTTTGTCTTTGTCGGAACGGAGACGGCTAGACAGAGCGAGGGTATTTCGGGACATTGGCTGAAGCAATGCTGGCGTGGTTTCCGGTTTTGTGGTAGGTAAGGTAAGGTAGGACTCCACAAACATGAGGATTAGGTTTTGTTTTTTTTACTTATCCTTTCTGGCTTGTACGTCGGATTATTTTATTACGTTATTTTCCAATGTTAGGTATAACCGATGGATTCCATACCTAAAATTAACAGATGAGAGTTCGATTGAGTCGAATTAAAATTTTTTAAGTTATTCTAGTTGACGACACAACTTAAATTTTATTTAAAATTTTTTCGATTCAAGTCGAGTCGAGTTTTTGAGTTTCTATACAAATTTAATTCTAATTATTTATCAATGTTGTGGTATAATTTGATTCTAATTTAACGACTTTCTCTAATTATATAAGATATGTATGTATATTTCATCATATTTTTTATATGTGACATATATATATATATATATATATATATATATCATTAACATTTTAGGGACTCGACTGGAACTTAAAAATCAACTAACCTAGTTACTAAGAATCTCGAGTTATTCGAATTTTCATTTTACAACTCAAACTTTATTTGAATTTTTTTTAGTCGAGTTGAGTTTATGTAATTTCGAGTCAAGTTAGAACGAGTCAGGTTTTTTTCCTCAAGTCCAGTTGAAAAATTCGATTTTTTAGTCAAGTCGAGTTTTGCTCACCCCCTACGTAAAATAGAAATCATCTTTCTAGTGTCCCTATTTATGTCTCACATTAAAAATATTAAGTTTAGAGTTTAGAATTTATGTTAGTAGAAAATTAAGAGTAAAATGTATTTTTTTGGTTTTATGGTTTAAAATTTGGCATTAAGTTAAAAATAACCCCAAACGTTTGACCTTTTGATCACTTTAATTTATATTTATTTTTTTCGTTTAAAATTCACTTTGGTAGCGTCCTTCGATGACGTGACAATGCTGACATGACATTATCTAATTGGTTCAAAAAGTTTAAGAGAAAAATATAACTTGAGACCTGAGGGTGCTTGGAATTGAACTCAAGCCTAGTGGGTGGAAGGCATGACACCTAACTACCAAACCCCGTCATTCTTTCCAATCTCTCCACACAAACTCTATTCTCAAAAACATGTCTGTTAACATGAATTAAAGATTTAATATGAATTGTAAAAATATCTATAATAAAATTTGAAGGCTTTACAAGTTTATTTGGCATTCTCTCTGGTGTTTCATGAAAATATAAAATAAACAATTTCACTGAAATTGAATGTTCCGATATACATCTAAACCCAAGCGTTGTAACGTGCCTCCTTAAAAAAGAGAAACCATACTAATCTTGTTCAACTGGTACAGAAAGTAGTGAAATCAGGGAGGTTAAAGACTTAGTATCAAGTGTAAAAAAAACATCTCTGAAATTTTATCATTTCATAAGAAACGGTGTAAAAAATAGCTGAGATGTTTTCGAAAAGAATAGAGTTTGAGGGGAAGAATTGGAAAGAATGCCAAGGTTTAATTAAAATTTCAAATTTTCAAAATCTTTAAATTATTTTTAATAATTTAAGAAAATTAACATGTTTTTGATAAAATGTTGTCACGTGTCAAAATAATTAAAAAAAGTGAGAAAAATTATAACATCAATATTTTAAACCAAAAACATCTATGGCAGACAGTAGTGAAAGAGCTAAGAAGATAATGGGAGCCGGAGGGACCACTTCCCTTCCAAAATTTTCGTCCAATGACATTTTAACTCCTTCCAAATTTAAGAATTATTCAAATTAAACTTTATTCTTTAAAATTTGAAGTTAAATAACTAACTAGCCTCTATTTTATGAAATTTGTTAATTTTATCACTTTCAATGTTTGATCTTAATTTCGTCTCTACAATCATCAAAGTCTTGATGAATCTTTCAAGCATCATTGGAATGTTGAACTTGTAACGGATTCGAATAACTAAAAAATAAACTTTTCAATTATTTTAAATTCCGAAAGAACTATCGTATAAGTATAAAATTCTACAGCTACAACACTGGATGTGTCGAGAGACGAGAGAAAAATATATCGTCTCAAAATGCCTAATATACTATGGTGAAAAACCTCAATTCTAACATCATCTGAAGAGTCGACATCACATTCTTAAACCAGCACCTTTTCCCATAAGGATGCAATGTTCTGAAATACATATTTTGCTTCATAAAAGGAAAGGGATCCCAATGCACGCCACAGCCCACGTGTCTATTATTGTAATGAAATTTTGCGAGCATCAGATTATCTCCACCAACCATTGATTCAGCCACTTTCAATCCTCATCCTCCATTGTTTTCTTAATGTTCTCATCATCGTTATCGCCGTAATCGTCATTATTTATGTTGTACTGTTATAAATATATATATAGGTATGAAGATGGAAAGGAGAACGAAAAATAAAAAAAAATTATAATTACAAAGTATGAATACGATAAAGATATGACAAATATAAAAATAAAAAATAAAAAAAATCATGTAAACATAATATCACATATAGTTATATATTTATAGTTGAATTATGAGACCAAGAAAAAGTCGGAAAAAAATTGAGAGAATATAAGAAGAAGAAAAAATAAATAAGAAGAAATACTTACATGTATTTAAGTTGTATATCCAATACATCTCTAATATAAGGATGTATCAATTATGTGGTATGACTTTAGATTGAAATATATGTGCTTCATAGATTGTCATCATCACTAAATTAAGCCTTTAGGGAAAAAAATGCCAAGTGTCATCATTTAAGAGCATCCCTTGGCTGGTATAACTAATTTTATATTTTATTTTACCAACGATAAACCTTCGGTCTTGAAACAACAAATTACAGTACAAATTTTACTTTTTCAAAAATAAATTCAAAGTTATAATAAGAGTGAAAAAGATGAAGAAAGTTCTTAACAAGTCAGTCAACAACTTTGTTACAACATCTTTTAATAGAGGAAAAAAAAGATAAATTCAGTAAAAAAAACTTAATTGATTTTCAATTTTAAGGACTTTATAGAACCTTTAGCCATCATTTTCCCAAGGGCTTAATTGGTTATTTACAATTTGCAATTTATAATTTTTAGGGTAAATTAAACTTGAGGTCACTTAGTTATAGGTTTAGTATCAAACAAGTCATTCTTCTTCTAAAGGTAACAATTTAGTCACTAAATTATAGGTTTAGTACCAAATAAGTCACTCTTCTTCTAAAAGTAATAATTCAATCACTCAAATATATAGGTTTATGAACAAAAACGTCACTCAATTAAAGTTTTATGGCAAACAAGTCACAATGTCATTAAAATTTAAATAAGGGCTTGGTATAATAACAATTTTAGTCCACAAACTTATGCATTCTATTAATTTGGTCATAATTTGAAATAATTCAATAAACTTAATCCTTCATATTAAAAATTTCCATTAGTGAAGTGATTGTGTCTGATAGATTGCTAGCAGACGACGGTAAGGTCATAACGTGTCTATTCTATTGTATGTCAATTGTCTAGTAGTGAAGTGAATATGTCTATTGAGCTATAATATTTATTGATTATTGGACTGATGGACAATATCATGATAAGTGGTGGAAAGGTGTATCAGGATGGTGTAGTGTCGAAATTTTTAAATATAAAAGGTTAAGTATATTGAATCATTTTGAATTAGGACCAAATTAATAGAATGCATAAGTTTTGGGGACTAAAATTGTTAATATACCATGCCCTTGTTTCAATTTTAACGACATTGTAACTTGTTTGTCACAAACTTTAATTGAGTGACATGTTTGTTCTTAAACCTATAATTAAGTGATTGAATTGTTACTTTTAAAAAAAGAGTGACTTGTTTTATAAGAATGGTGACTTGTTTATTCCTAAACCTATAATTGAGTGACTCGATTGTTACTTTTTAAAAAATAGTGACATGTTTATTGCTAAACTTATAATTAAGAGACCTCTAGTGTATTTTTACCCTAATTTTATCATTCTTTGATATCATTCACAATAATTAATTTCGGCGTGAAAGCATACCAAAAAATATAAAAATAAAGATAAGTCTTTCAAAACTCTATCTCATAAATATTAATTTTTAAGTTGTAATGGTTGGTTTAGTTGTTTGTTTTAAAATCAAAGGTAAGAAATATATTTGATGTATTGTTAGCATAAATTTTGGTTTACATAAACATGTTTATTTTAAGAGTTAAAAGTTTAGTTTATGATTTATATTTTATACATTTAGGTTTTATTATTTTAACTTTATGGTTTGAGGTTTATGTTTAGGAGTTTAATGTCGGAGATTTAGATTTTAAGTTTTAAAAATTAAATAGACATATTTATAAAAAAAATTCACTACATATGCATAAGATATTGTAGAAATATATGTTTTGATATAATAATTGAAAAATATTTTGGACTAAATTTAAAATAATTTAAAATATTCTATAAGTCAAAAATATTTTGAAAATAAGTTTGAGGATGTTTAAAAGAGTTTTGGCAATGTTTGAAACTGTCAGAACTCGTTTTGATACAGGGCTTACATGTTTGATACTGATAGGTGATGTTTCGAAACACCCTTAGGTGTTTCGATACGCCTACGTGGCAGACACCCCAACGGCTAAAACCCCCAACGGCTATTTCCCAATGGTCTATTAAATTGTAGGCTGTTTCGATACGGCACTAGAGTTTCGATATGGGCGTTTTGATACGGCCCAATGTGTTTCGATACGACACACTGCATCAGACTCCAACGGCTAGTTCTGAAGAAGGGTGTTTCGATACAGCTACCCGTCTATCGAAACAGACATCACCAGAACTGCATTTATGGTGGAAAATAAAGTCTCTAACGACTTCAATTCAACCCCAACGGTCTTCAACGGCTACAAACTCAATTGGGAGTATAAAAGAGACCTCCAAGCATCAAGGAAAGGCTAATATTTCAATTGTCAACAACATTATGATGAGAAAATTGTCTTAGGGGCTTAATTGTTTATTCCTTGTATAGACAACACTTATGAGCCAAAATTGTTATATTTGCTCAACTATTTAGATTTGAGTGGGAGCTTAAAAAGTGCAAACAAATACCTATTAGAGGAATTTCGGTTTGCTTATTTTTCTTTCTCTTGTAAAAAGGGTTTACTCAAGCTTTGGTCTAGAAAGCTTTGAGTGTGTAAGAGTTTCTTCCTAAGCCTAGAAAAGGGGATGAATCAATTAGTAAATTGATTGAGAAATATTTAGTGGGAGCTAAGGTAGTGGATGTAGGGGCTTGTTCGAAGGCCGAATCACTATAAATTCAACGTGTCATTTATTTTTAACTTTCACAAATTAATCACCAAAAAATCTAACTTCTCCACAACTTGGCTAGCTAAATTGGTTGAAGAAAATCGAGCATATTAAGACTAACAATTGGTATCAGAGCGAGGCTCAATCGAAGGGGATTAACATCCTATTGAGGCGATCTGGGAAGCTCGATACAAGAATTTAATCAATGATCAAATGGCGCAATCCATCGACAAGGCACCATTCTTTGATGGGACCAATTAAGCTCATTGGAAGATTAAAATGAAGTTTTTCATCAAAGCCAAAGTGTAACCCCCTCGTCCCGGTCCGGACGCTTGACCGGTCCGAGTGGGCTACACGGGGATAACCAAGGCGAAACCCGTTAAGGCTCCACTTCGGTTACTGACCCAAGAAAAACTTTTCCATTGTTATTATCTTTTCTAGATGAGATATTAAATCCTATGTGAGAAAAGCAACAGCGGAAGAAACATTGAGGTAAACAACCAACAGCCCAAAGTCAAACCAGGAAGACCGTATCAGTACACAAGTTGACCGTACCGATACGCCTTGACTAGTCAACATCTCACGGTCAACGATACAAGACTGTATCGATACACCCTAGACCCGTACCGATACGCCAAAATCTCGTCAAAATCTCAGATTTCCAGTGAGCTTTGGGCGTATCGATACACCCCCGCGTATCGGTACGATAGACCAAACTTGAGTCCCAAAGTGTAGGACCGTATCGATACGGCCCTTGGGCGTACTGATACGCCCTGCACTGCAACCCTCAAATTTACAGTCAAGGACTCTCAAACACAACTCTAGATGCAAATTGAGACTTCCCTAGCCACATGAAAACTTACATACTGTAGAACTAATGTTTTGATATAATAATTGAAAAATGTTTTGGACTGATTTAAAAAGTATTTAAAACATTTCCAAAGTCCAAACAACTTGAAATTATGTTTAGGGAAGTATTTAAAAAGGTTTTTCATGTTTTTCAAAGTCAAATTTAACAAAACTGTTCAGGTGTTTCGAAACACCTTAGGGCGTTTCGAAACAGGGGATTCCAGTAGCAAAAACATTTCGAAACTTGTTTCGAAACGGGCTTTCCCTGGATAGGATTTTTGCCCAGCATTTTGAAACGGGCTATGCCGTTTTGATACGCCTACGTGGCATTGATCACAACTGTCATAAACCACAACGACTATTTTCCCAACTAACTTTTAAATGCAGGCGTTTCGATACGGGCCTATAGCGTTTCGATACGGGTTTCGAAACGGAAAGGGGGTGTTTCGATACGAATGCCCTGACAGACTGCAACGGCTCTTTCTACTTAAAGAGCGTTTCGAAACGGGTTCGAACGTTTCGAAATGGGGAGCTGCAGAACTGCATTTATGGTGGGAATTAAAGTCCTCAACAGCTCCAATATGATCCCAACGACTAGAAACGGCCACAAACTCAATTGGGACTATAAATTGAAGGCTGGAACACTTGAAGAAGGTTAGAGGCTACATCCAAGCAACATGATCAAGAGAATTAGAGTCTAAGTCTTATTTTTACTATTCTGTTGTACATAGTCTTTAGAGAGAGTGCTTAATTGTAAATCCTTGTACTTTTGTGAGCTTAAATTGTGTAAACACCAACCTTGTGAGGTATTTAGTTTACCCAAACAAATCCCTTGTAAAAGGAGAGGTTCTAGTTTAGCCTTGAGATAAAAACTAGAGTTGGTTCTATCTTAGCCAAGTCCAAAAGATAGGGTTGTAACGGTTTCCTCCTAAACCGGGAAAAGGGGACGAATTCATTGTTGAGTGAATTGGGAAATCCTTAGTGGTGTGCTAAGGTAGTGGATGTAGGTGCTTGTTAGAAGACCGAACCACTCTAAAATCATTGTGTCACTTGTCTACCTTATTTCGGTTTTAGCCAATTCAACCTCTAAACAAAAACAACCCTCATTGACGGTTTCGGTGATCGATTCGAGCGTACTAAAAACTCAACAATTGGTATCAGAGCCTCGTCTCCATCGAAGGACTAACATCCGGGAGTAAAGATCATTTGCTCGAAGTCCACCGTTCAAAAAAATGGCAAGATTTGAAGAAGGCCGCTCTATCTCGTGTCCTCCACTCTTCGAAGGAGAAGAATACTTCCAATGGAGCAATATTATGAAATTCTTCATCAAGTCTCAAGACTATGAGGTTTGGGACATCATTGAAGATGGGTATTTGGAAGCTCCAAAGAAGAAGAAAAAGCAAAGGAGTTCCAACGACACGAAGGCAAAGCTAAACACCAAGGCGATGCACATTCTCTATTGTGGCCTTAACGAAGAAGTTTCCAAGAGGATCTCCACATGCAAAAGTACCAAAGAATTGTGGGAGAAACTTGAGAAGCTTTATGGCAACAAGAATGGAGAAAAGAAAGATGATGATCAATCGTGTGCAAACCTTCTCTCCAATCCAAAGGTGGATGGTGTTTTGGCTCTCGATGAGCCTAAGGTATCTTCTAACTCTAGTGAGCATAATTCTTACTCTTTCAATGAGTTGCAAGATGCTTTCGATGAATTATTTTTGGAATTTGAGACCATGAATTCCAAATTTAAGAAAATGATTTCAAAACTTGAAATTGAAAATGATTTTCTTTCAAAAACAAAAGTGGATTTTGAAAACCAAAATGAAATTTTGAAAAATGATTTAGAGTTTTTAAAAACAAGCAAAGATGTTTTAGAAAAAGAAAATCTTGATTTAAAAGTTAAGCTTGAAAGCTTAATAAAAGAAAAAAAATTATTTTCAATAATTCATCTTGTCACATAATGGCAAAATGCTCACATTGCCATTATCTTGGTCATTCTATACATACTTGTCCTATAAAGCAGAGACAATCTTATAGGATTAGACAAGTATGGGTTCCTAAAGGAACTAAAGACATTGTGACTAACGTAAATGGATCCAAAGCAATTTGGATACCAAAAATCAAGTGAATGTCTTTTGTAGGTGTGTTGGAGCAATGTCAAGCAAAGCAAAATCAAAGAATGCTCAAATCACACATGAGAAGAAGATTGGGTAACCTCTAAGCTTAATGTTTTTTTTTATTTGGTTATCTAACTTTTGTTTAAAGTCTTGGATTATTTGTTAAGCCTAACAATGATGCTATGAGTAAGGGGGAGCCATTTTAAAACCAAATTCATATTTTTGTCAATTTTTACCTCTATTGTTATTTTGAACTTAATGTTTTAAATTCTTTTTGATATAACAAAAAGGGGGAGAAATGGTTTGAAAAATTGCATTTTCAAATGAATAAGGGGGAGCTTTATTTGATTTCATATCTTTAATCTCTTATTCACATTTTTAAAGTTAAAGGGGGAGAATCCCAAACAATTTTTCAAGTGAGTTTTATTATATCAAAAAGGGGGAGATTGTAGAACTAATATTTTGATATAATAGTTGAAAAATGTTTTGGACTGATTTAAAAAGTATTTAAAATATTTCCAAAGTCCAAACAACTTGAAATTATGTTTAGGGAAGTCTTTAAAAGGGTTTTTCATGTTTTTCAAAGCCAAATTTAACAAAATTGTCCAGGTGTTTCGAAACACCTTAGGGCGTTTCGAAACAGGGGATTCCAGTAGCAAAAACGTTTCAAAACTTGTTTCGAAACGGGCTTTCCCTGGATAGGATTTTTGCCCAGCGTTTCGAAACGGGCTATGCCGTTTCGATACGCCTACGTGGCATTGACCACAACTGTCATAAACCCCAACGGCTATTTTCCCAACTAACTTTTAAATGCAGTCATTTCGATACGGGCCTATAGCGTTTCGATATGGGTTTCGAAACGGAAAGGGGGTGTTTCGATACGAATGCCCTGACAGACTGCAACGGCTCTTTCTACTTAAAGAGCGTTTCGAAACGGGTTTGAACGTTTCGAAACGGGGAGCTGCAGAACTGCATTTATGGTGGGAATTAAAGTCCTTAACGGCTCCAATATGATCCCAACGGCTAGAAACGGCCACAAACTCAATTGGGACTATAAATTGAAGGCTGGAACACTTGAAGAAGGTTAGAGGCTACATCCAAGCAACATGATCAAGAGAATTAGAGTCTAAGTCTTATTTTTACTATTCTGTTGTACATAGTCTTTAGAGAGAGTGCTTAATTGTAAATCCTTGTACTCTTGTGAGCTTAAATTGTGTAAACACCAACCTTGTGAGGTATTTAGTTTACCCAAACAAATCCCTTGTAAAAGGAGAGGTTCTAGTTTAGCCTTGAGAGAAAAACTAGAGTTGGTTCTATCTTAGCCAAGTCCAAAAGATAGGGTTGTAACGGTTTCCTCCTAAACCGGGAAAAGGGGACAAATTCATTGTTGAGTGAATTGGGAAATCCTTAGTGGTGTGCTAAGGTAGTGGATGTAGGTGCTTGTTAGAAGACCGAACCACTCTAAAATCATTGTGTCACTTGTCTACCTTATTTCGGTTTTAGCCAATTCAACCTCTAAACAAAAACAACCCTCCTTGACGGGTTCGGTGATCGATTCGAGCGTACTAAAACTCAACACATACAACATCCAACAACCAAGATCTCAGCATACGAGGCATTCGAAACGAACAAGAATCATACATTCATAGGATTCATGCATTTACCAAAAAGAAGGCATATATAGCACTTAGAAGGTTCATGCCTTAAACATCCATACATAAAGCATCCATAAGGGCACAAGGCCAACATACTAGGAAAGCAACCTTAAACATATCATCCACAAACAAAGAGTCTAAACATGCTCCTAAAACCAAACATCATCAAACATCAAAAGCTCAAATCAACAACACCTATCCCATTGCTTGTCTATTACATCATACAACTTAAAAGTTCATACTTGAAAGCTAAGATAGCACCACAATGAACACTTGGAGGCCTTCTCCTTGCACAAGCACAACCCACGAACTACGGATCTGCATTGTCGAACAAAAGAGAGCGTAAGCATAAAGCTTAGTGAGAGTAAGCTCATTAAAACAACCTCGACAATGCAGGGTCCAAGCACATGCACAACCAAGGTAGAATGCATGATCTTACCTTCGAACCACATGAACCAAAATATACATGATGCATGAACATATATTCAATATTATGCCATGCTCAACAAGTTCATATCCATATCACATGAAAATACATATATCAATGTATTAACAAACACATATATCAATCCATATTGGCAACACATCTCAAATCATATTGGCACCTAGCTATGACTCGAATACGCTGATAAAACGTTGGAACTCACATCCAACACAACCATTACCTTACGGTGGGATTACACTCACCACCGTTCACGCGGAGGGGATTCCACTCATCCTCACGCCCCGCCGATGTGATTACACTCATCACCGACTAACATATACAAGAAGATTTTCCGGGCGAACCCGTACTCCATCTTGATGACTACTGTTGAACTTATTTTGATTTTGATATAACTTAAAAAGAAATTTTAAAGGACTAAATTGTAAAAATTTGTAAAGTAATTTTAAAGAAATAAATTTGTCAAAAACTCGATTTTAACTTGACAAAATGCTTTGAAAAAGTTCGATTCAATACATATATCGAACTACATTTTTAAAAGTCGACAAATGCCCAAAATGCTCATTTTGGAAGGAAAGTTTCGAAACTATAGCAAAGTTTCGAAACTATACTGGGCAGTAGCACTCTGTTTTTGAAACCTGGGCAAAGGTTTCGAAACCTTCATAAGGTTTCGAAACCTTGGCTTGAAAGTTTCGAAACCTTATAAAGGTTTCGAAACCTTTGGCCTGTAACGGTCAAGTTTTTCAAATCTATTCTTAAAGTTTCGAAACCCTTGGTAAAGGTTTCGAAACTTATGTACAGGGGAGCTTTTAAAGGTCAAATATAAACACTCCCAACGGCTCCAAAGACCCCCCAACGGCTCCTAACGGCTAGATACTCAAACAACACTATAAATACAGCTTTGGATCAATATTGAAGCATCAAGAAAGAGTAAGAAACATCAAGAAAGCATATACAAGCATTCAAGCTTCCAAGAGTTTATTTCGAGCTTATTTTTCGATCTTTCTTGAAAAACACTAGAGTGTTCTTCGTTGTAATTCTTGTTCTAGTGTTTATTCGGGTGTGTGAGAGAGCTTAAACTTTGCAAACACATTCCTAGTGAGGATTTTCTAGTTTGCTCATTTGTATCCAACTTTGGGATATGATTCAATAGACTTTGGGGTATAAGTCTATTGAAGTGTGTAAGGTTACTCCTTGTCCTTAAAGGAAAGACAAATTAGTGAATTTGTGGGAAATCCTTAGTGTGGACGCTAAGGTAGTGGATGTAGACTTTGGTTAGAAAGTCGAACCACTCTAAATCGCCTTGCAATTTTTATCTTTGCAATTAGCTTCCGCCGTTATTTTCAAAAATCCAATTCACCCCCCCTCTTGGTTTTATTCGATCAATTGCCACGTTCTACAATTGGCATCAGAGCTTGGTTCATTAGAAGGTCTTACAACCTCTTGAAAAAGATCCAAGAAGTGTGCAATCATCTACAAAGTCATCCATGGCATCCACCTCCAATATTGTAGCTTGGGGCGATTCTCAACCCACCAACAAGCCTCCTTTCTTCAATGGAGTAAATTATGCGTATTGGAAAAATCGCATGAAGCTCTTCATCCAAGCTTATGATCTTGAAGCTTGGAAAATCATCATGAGAGGATACATAGCACCAACGAGTAATATTGAAACATGGAGCGTTGAAGAAGACAAGGGATTCTCAACAAATGCAAAGGCTATGCATCTCATCTTTTGTGCCCTTGGCCCGGACGAGTATGGAAGGGTGTCATCTTGTTCAAATGCAAAAGAAATTTGGGACAAACTTGAAGTTACACATGAAGGTACAAATCAAGTGAAGGAGACCAAAATCGGGCTCCTCAATCTAAATTATGAGAACTTCAAGATGGACCCCGAGAAAGACATCAAAACCATGTCCGATCGATTCTCCGTGATCGTAAATGGTTTGAAAGGTTATGGCGAAGTGATCCCCGAAGACAAACTTGTGAAGAAGATGATCTACTCTCTTCCCGATTCATGGGATTCGAAGAAAACGGCCATAATAGAAGCAAAGGACCTTAAACTTCTCAAATTGGATGAGCTTATTGGTTCCTTGCTTACTCATGAGATGATGTCAAAGAGCAAGGAAGAAAAGAAGAAGGAAGAGAAGAAAGTCGGCATTGCTCTTAAAGCATCCAAAAAGGATGATGATTCTAGTGAAGAAGATGAAGAAAAAGAGATGGCTATGTTTGCCAAAAGATTCAAAAACTTCATATTGACAAATAAAGGAAGAAGATTCCAAAGGGAAGAGGGCTTCAAAAGCAACAAAGGGAGAGATCCTCTAATTTGCTATGAGTGCAACAAACCGGGACATATCAAGTTCGATTGTCCTCAACTAAAGAAAAATAGCTATGAGAGGAAGAAGCACAAGGCTCATGTAGCTACTTGGAGTGATGACTCTTCCGACGAGGACGAGGATGAAGTAGCCAACTTGTGTCTTATGGCTATAGAGGATGACTCAATGGTAACCTCTAATTCATCTTATTCATTTGATTATACTTTTGATGAATTGCAAGAGGTTTATAATGAATTAGCCTTAGAGTATGAGAAGTTAATTTTGAAAAATAGAAAAATTACTTCAAAATTGAAAAATGAAAATGACTCTCTCTCTAAGACTAATAAGGAATTTGAAAGTAAATTCGAAGAAATGCAAGTCCAAATAAACGATTTTGAAAAGAAAAATCAAGACTTGCAAAACTTACTTTCAAAGGTCCATAAAGATCATCAAAAGGAACTTGATGATCTTAAAGCTTCTTTCAACAAAGTTGGGACACAAATAGTTGAAAAATGTGAAAATCCAAGACTCAACTATGTTAGAAAGAACTATCATGGGTATAGACAAAGATCACCTAATCGAAAGAAGATTAGGAGCATTTGGGTTCCAAAAGGACTCATTGCTAATAAAGATTTTGATCTTTTGTCTAAATGGATACCCAAAGGGACTAAAATACTAGGAATTAACTCCTATGGACCCAAAAGAGTTTGGGTACCAAAACATACATAGTTCCTTTTTGTAGGTGTGTTGGAGCCATGATATGCAAATTTGAAGAAACTCAAAAGCTCTAGACACACAAAATGGAAGGACACTTGAAGAAGCTCAATCGACATATCTTGGTTCAAGTGGTAACATTTTTATGCAAAATTTACTCTTACATGTTGATTTGTATGAATATTTTGTGTTGAAACATGTTTGAGGTTCCCCATATGTTGTATGAATGCTTTTAGTGAGGGGGAGTTATGTTTTGCATGTTTGCTTAATGTTTGGCCTTATGTGTTAATTGTTTGTCTTTAGGCCTTAAATATTAGCAATATTATGTGCTTAATTGTTTAAATTTTTTTGTGTGACCCTAATTAAGATAGTCACTTTTGAATCCAACTTTTAGAGTAAAATTCTTTGATTTTAAGTTCAAAAATGGTCTTTAATGTTGATAATTATCATAGTAATATTAGAATGCTTTTAGGAACAAAATTGAGGCAAAATCTGAAAATTTTTAAGTCAATACAGGACAAAGTTTCGAAACTTCTTAAAAGTTTCGAAACCTTATAGGTTTTCCAGAATCAAACTTGCTACTGGAATCAAAAGTTTCGAAACTTTTCATCAAAGTTTCGAAACCTTGGCCAGAAAGTTTCGAAACTTTAGCAAAGTTTCGAAACCTTTAGGGTGCCCAGAATTTATTTTGCTACTGGAGGCAAAAGTTTCGAAACTTTCTTTAAAAGTTTCGAAACCTTAGGCTGAAAGTTTCGAAACTTTCCCAAAGTTTCGAAACCTTCATTAAAGGCAGGCCTAGTTCGACGGGTTTTTGAGCATAAAAACATATTTTTATCAACCCTAACTCATTCTTCATCTACACCAAACGGCCACTCTCCCTAAAACTCTCTCAAATCCTCAAATCTTTCTCTCTCAACTTCAAGATTTTCATCAATCCTTTGGGCTTACTTCTTTATCTTCAACAATTATTTGAGGTAATTTCTTGTTTAAAACTTCAATTTCTTCAAGATTTTGAGAATTTTAGGGTTATAAAATTTTTAGGGAATCAATTTTTAGAGAATTTTAGAACAATGTGGGTTGATTATATTGCAATATATGTTGTGTTTTGCAGGAGGTATCACATAATCTTGATTAATCTCTTGTTTAAACATCTTTAGTTTCTTGCCCACAAAGTGTTTGATAAAATTCCCAAACCAATTTTTCTAGCCAAAAATCATGCCTCCTAGAGTAATTCTTCCTAGAACCAATCCTCCTAGAGCTAAGCGTCAACGTAATGAAATCGGACAAAATTCCGGTTCTAATCCTAATCCTCAATTTGAGGATCTTTGCTTTAGGAATCCCGAAAACCTAGATAGATATCAAAGTATCTATGAGAATAAGAAAGTTAGAGAAGAAAGAACAATTGATTTTGATTTTCTTACATCTCCGGATTATAACTTTGACCTCTTTGAATTATTTGCGAATTGGGAATGGCTTGATTATTTAAACATCCCTCCTTACACCCATCGCAAATTAGTTCGTGCTTTTTTCGCCAATGCCTCTTTCATCCGATCACCTCGTGAGCGAAACACCATCATAGGTATCCGTTCTTACCTCATGGGTACCGAATTCGATCTAACACCTCAAATCATAGCCGATCATTTAGGTGTTCCATTAGATGGTAGTTCAAATGAAAATGAAGCTCACAACATTCCCGCATTCCCGGATGGTAGTCCTACTCACCTTCCTCTAGAGGAACGCCTCTTTCTACTCCTTACTACTTGGTTCTTCCGTCTCTCCGGCGGAAAAGCCACTAGTATGCGAGCTTGTGATTATTGGTGGCTACACCAATATCGTGATAGAACTCGTCCCGATATTGCTACCATCATATTCCTAAACCTCATTAAAATCATCAACAATCCTACCTCATTCTCTCTCTCTTTTGGGAATGTTCTTAGCCACATCTTTAGGAAGCTAAACATAGACACTTCCTTAGATCCTCAAGTTAAGAACAAAAGCTTCATTGACCTCAAATCATGCCATAAGTCCCAATGGTACCATGATATACATGGATGGGTTCATAGAGGAGATATAGAGGAGATTGATGATCGAGAGGATCCTATAGGAGAGGATCCACTAGCTCCGGCACCGGCACCGGCTCCGATTACTTTAGAGGCTATGTATGCGACCATGGTCACGCGCTTCGATAGCATCGATGCTCATCTTCGTGGCTTAGATGATCGCGTAGCATCTTTGGAGCATGACATGCACGATGTTCATACTCACTTTTTTCCACCCCATTTGCCTCATGATGATGTTTAGTCTTATATGCATTCTATATGACTTTATGATGTTATTGGTACATTTTTAGACTTATTTTGATTTACGTCTTAGTCTTTGTTTTTAAGACATATTATGCTCTTTGATTGAATATTTCTATGAATTTTATTTTGTTGGATTATAAATCTTGGATGATATGCTATGCTTTATGGATGATATGCTATTGAATTATATTGATCTATTAACGTTTTTGTTGCTTGTGTAGCCATTTATCCTTTTTGCTATAACAAAAAGGGGGAGAAGATTAAGAGAGCAAATTTGTTTTTATCAAAGTTTTTATCCAAATATTTCATATGTCTTTAAAATTACAATTTTCAAAAATTTCATAAAGACATTTATTAAGGGGGAGCTTATGAAAAAAAGATTTGAAATATTAAACAAATTATTTCAAAAACAAATTTTTACAAAATGTTTTGTTATATCAAAAAGGGGGAGATTGTTGAACTTATTTTGATTTTGATATAACTTAAAAAGAAATTTTAAAGGACTAAATTGTAAAAATTTGTAAAGTAATTTTAAAGAAATAAATTTGTCAAAAACTCGATTTTAACTTGACAAAATGCTTTGAAAAAGTTCGATTCAATACATATATCGAACTACATTTTTAAAAGTCGACAAATGCCCAAAATGCTCATTTTGGAAGGAAAGTTTCGAAACTATAGCAAAGTTTCGAAACTATACTGGGCAGTAGCACTCTGTTTTTGAAACCTGGGCAAAGGTTTCGAAACCTTGGCTTGAAAGTTTCGAAACCTTATAAAGGTTTCGAAACCTTTGGCCTGTAACGGTCAAGTTTTTCAAATCTATTCTTAAAGTTTCGAAACCCTTGGTAAAGGTTTCGAAACTTATGTACAGGGGAGCTTTTAAAGGTCAAATATAAACACTCCCAACGGCTCCTAACGGCTAGATACTCAAACAACACTATAAATACAGCTTTGGATCAATATTGAAGCATCAAGAAAGAGTAAGAAACATCAAGAAAGCATATACAAGCATTCAAGCTTCCAAGAGTTTATTTCGAGCTTATTTTTCGATCTTTCTTGAAAAACACTAGAGTGTTCTTCGTTGTAATTCTTGTTCTAGTGTTTATTCGGGTGTGTGAGAGAGCTTAAACTTTGCAAACACATTCCTAGTGAGGATTTTCTAGTTTGCTCATTTGTATCCAACTTTGGGATAGGATTCAATAGACTTTGGGGTATAAGTCTATTGAAGTGTGTAAGGTTACTCCTTGTCCTTAAAGGAAAGACAAATTAGTGAATTTGTGGGAAATCCTTAGTGTGGACGCTAAGGTAGTGGATGTAGACTTTGGTTAGAAAGTCGAACCACTCTAAATCGCCTTGCAATTTTTATCTTTGCAATTAGCTTCCGCCGTTATTTTCAAAAATCCAATTCACCCCCCCTCTTGGTTTTATTCGATCAATTGCCACGTTCTACAACTACCATCACCAAGACCACACGCGCATTTGACTCACGTGTGCACACTAAACATCCTAATGATCGATCATTGTACCCAAGCATATTAGTGCCAATACTACACATTTCAATAATCTTTCACAACATCATTTCTTACCAATTTCTGTTCTTAGCACGTACTCACCATGACTCACCGTCATGCACAATCCACAATCCAAACCACTTGCATATAACAATGCACCAAACCATGCCTCAACAACATGTATAACACAATATACATATCCGCCACAAACACAAATAATCATGAGGCATAAACAACAATTAGAGTTCAACCAATGTCTCTAACTAAAGCTTGGGATTAGGCTACCACTCTAATCCCAACTCTAGGTGGGTCTACCAAGCCCAACCTAGTCCACATGCTTGAACCAATACTCGAAAACCATTTAAAAACATTTAGGGAAAACTATACCGGTGGTCCCCAAACTATTACCGTTTTCCTATTTTGGTCCCTAAACTATATTTTTCGGCAAAACCGTCCCTTCTGTTACATAGTTCTCCTGTTTTGGTCCCCCGACGTTAAATAGCTAACGGTTTTGCTGACGTGGCATTTTTTAAATATTTTTTAATCATTTCTCTCTCCTCTTAAAAAAATGCCACGTCAGCAAAACCGTTAGCTATTTAACGCCGAGGACTAAAACAGGAGAACTATATAACAGAAGGGACGATTTTGCCGAAAAACATAGTTTGGGGACCAAAATAGGAAAATGGTAATAGTTTGGGGACCACCGGTGTAGTTTTCCCAAACATTTAACCACTCACCGACTATTCCAAGCTCAACACACTAGCCGATCAAGCTTCCAACGATTTCGGATTTGTTCCCGAGGCTTCACCAACACAGATTCTTGCTTCTAATCAACTCAACACAATCAAAACAACCTCAAATCAGTTCACACATCAATGTAGCAAACCCGGAACACTAATCAAGCATAAAACACATGTGGGATATTGTTGAAGAGGGTTCTTATGTGCCACAAAGAGTAAAGGTGGAATGGAATGCGGATGATCGTAAGAAGATGAAGATTAATTGCAAGGCTTTGCACATCCTCTTTTGTGCATTTAGCCCCAACATCTATGAGAAGATGTTCTCTTGCGAAGATGTCAAGGAAGTATGGGACAAGCTTGAAGCCACATACGAAGGAACCAACAAAGTAAAGGAGACCAAGGTCGGTCTTCACAACCTCAAGTATGAGAACTTCAAGATGGAACCGGATGAAGACATCATGAAAATGTTCGATAGATTCTCCACCATTACAAATGAGCTCAAAGGCTATGGAGAAATCATTCCGGAAGAAAAACTTGTCCGAAAGCTTCTCTATTCTCTTCCCGAGTCATGGGACTCAAAGAAGACCACCATCATCGAAGCCAAAAATCTCAAGACTTTAAAGCTTGATGAACTCATGTGGTCTCTTCTCACTCGTGAAATTATAAAGAAATGAAAAGAAGAGGAGAAGAAGGAAGAGATAAAGAAGATGGGGAAGAAGGAAATCTTGGAGCTTGGCATCAACACTAATGCCATGGCTCTCAAGTCCTCCAAATGCAACCATGTTGAATCAAGTGAGGAGGAAAGTGAAGAAGAAGAGATAACCTATCTCTTCGAAAAGTTTGCCCAATTCATGAAGAGCAAAATGAATGAATCCAAGCATGAATCGAGGAAGAAAGAGAAAGCAAGCTCTTCAAGTCATAAGAAGAAGGCATATGTGGCTACATAGAGTGATGAAGACTCCACCGATATTGAACAAGCCAACCTTTGCCTTATGGCCATCGAAGAAGATTCAAGGGTAACTTCTAATTCATCTACCTCATGTTCATATTCTTTTGATGAGTTACAAGATGTCTATGATAATTTGCTTTTGGAATTTAAGGCATCATTTTCTAAAAACAAAAAATTGCTTTCAAATTTGAAAAAGGAAAATGATTTGCTCTCCAAAACAAATCTAGAGTTTGAAGCAAAAATTAAAGATTTTGAACTTAAAGTTTTAAGTTTACAAAATTTGCTTCAAACAATGAAAAAAAGGTCATCAAAAAGAAGTTGATGATCTTAAAAAGGAAAAAGATTTGATTTCAATGAACTTCAAAAGAAAAACAATTTAGGAAAATCAAATTTTTATGTAAGACAATCTAGTGCCCCTAGATTTTTGAATGGTAAAGTTTTTAGAAGTATTTGGGTCCCAAAAGTACTAATTACTTCAACTAAAAGGATAAAATTAAAAAATGGATTCCTAAGGGGACAAAATTATGCGCTACTAACGTTTATGGATCCAAAGCAATTTGGATACCAAAAATTACTTGATTGTCTTGTTTAGGTGTGATGGGGGTGATCAACAAGTCCAAATTTGAGGGGAGCTCCATGCACACAAAGAGAGCACTTGAAAAAAGAAGCTTTCACATCCTCCCTTGGATTCAAGTGTAGTAAAATTAATTGTCATGTTTTTGTTTAGTTTTATTTCTTTTAATTCAGCTAGTTTAATCATATATGTTGGACTAACAATATTTGATGCTTTGAGTAAGGGGGGTCAATTTTAAAACCAAAAGTTTTTAATTGTGTAAAAAAAATATTTAACCTCCTATGTTATTTTGAGCTTAATGTCTTTTAAAAAAATTTTGATATAACAAAAAGGGTGAGAAATAGTTTGAAATTTTTGTTTTTTCAAGAGAATAAGGGGAAGCTTTAACTTCATTTAATTTTTTTAAAATCTCTGATTCAAAATTTTAAATACCAAGGGGAAGAATCCCAAACAAAATTTTCAAGTTGGTTTTATTATATCAAAAAAGGAAGATTGTAGAAATATATGTTTTGATATAATAATTGAAAAATGTTTTGGACTAAATTGAAAATAATTTAAAATATTCTCTAAGTCAAAACAACTTGAAAATAAGTTTGAGGATATTTATAAAGGTTTTGGCAATGTTTGAAACTGCTAGAACCCGTTTCGATACGGAACTTACCTGTTTTGATACAGATAGGTGATGTTTCGGAACACCCTTAGGTGTTTCGATACGCCTACGTGGCAGACACCCCAACGGCTATTTCCCAACGGTCTTTTAAATTGCAGGTTGTTTCGATACGGCACTAGACGTTTCGATACGAGCGTTCCGATAAGTTCAATGTATTTCGATACGACAAATTGCATCAAACTCAAACGGCTAGTTCTGAAGAAGGGTGTTTTGATACAGCTACCTGTGTATCGAAACAGATATCACCAGAACTGTATTATGGTGGGAAATAAAGTCTCTAATGACTCCAATTCAACTCCAACGGTCCTCAATGGCTACAAACTCAATTGGGAGTATAAAAGGAACCTCCAAGCATCAAGGAAATGTTAATGCTTCAACTGTCAACAACATTATGATGAGGAAATTGTCTTAGGGGCTTAATTATTTATTCCTTGTATAGACAACACTTGTAAGCCAAAATTGTTATATTTGCTCAAGTGTTTAGATTTGGGTGAAAGCTTAAAGAGTGCAAACAAATACCTATTAGAGGAATTTTGGTTTGCTTATTTTTCTTTCTCTTGTAAAGAGCGTTTACTCAAGCTTTGGTCTAGAAAGCTTTGAGTGTGTAAGGGTTTCCTCCTAAGCCTAGAAAAGGGGACGAATCAATTAGTGAATTGATTGGAAAATCCTTAGTGGGAGCTAAGGTAGTGGATGTAGGTACTTGTTCGAAAGCCTAACCACTATAAATTCATCGTGTCATTTATTTTTGGCTTCCACAAATTAATCACCCAAAAATCCAATTTCTCCACCACTTGGCTAGCTAAATCAGTTGAAGGAAATCGAGCCTATTAAGACTAACAGATATTAACCCTTAAAAGTCACCAAAAAATACAATCGTTAACGAAGACCGGAGACATACAAAAACGAAATTAGATATGATCGTGGACATGGTTTATCTAAGATCGTCTTGGATGGGGAGCAACATGAACGGTCCAAAAGAATTGTATTAAGAACAAGAACCCTTATTCCTAATGTACTAAGCAAAGAAGAAAATGTTGATAAAATAATAAATGTAATGATAAGCTACACGGAAAGAGCTTGGTGCTCGGGGTCAGAAACTCGAGTCCTAGATCGGTCGATGAAGGCTGAGGCAAGATGTGAATAGATTGAACATGGAGAAGGATGAAGAAGATTTCTTGTGCTTGGTGTAACCAGTTGAGCCCATTGCAATTTTTGGCTATGTATGCTTGTGCGTAACATTTCTAATGAGTCTAAATTTTAGTTTGGTCCATTTACTATTCTCAAATTTGAGATTTAATCTCCATATTTTTAATTTGATCTAACATGGTCATCTACTTTTATTATATCATCAATTAGTCCAAGTAACTAATACAAATAACTATTCCGGTTAAAATGCAAACGTAAATTCTCTTTAAAACACCTTTTCAATACAAAAATATCCATGTCGACATCATGAGCTAGAAAAGGGGGCAGCAAAAAGTGTCAAGTTCTTCTATAGCCCCTTACTTTGCATAAGTTGTGGGTTTAATCCTTATATTATAATTTTGTCATTTAGTCTCTTTACTTTTCAAAATTTAAAATTTTAATCTCAGATCCAAACAATAGCTTTGAAATTTGTCAAGTACATTACTATTTGTTCTTGTATTACATGCAAGTTGTAGATTCAGTTCTTGTTCTCCAATTTGATCCTTTTAAGCCCTTGCATCATTTTGGGGTCAATATTGAAGTTTCAAAATTTAAAAAAAAAACACGAGTAATAACTAAATTCACAACTTATGTATAGCACATGGACTAATGACTAAATTCACAACTTATGATTAGTACATGGACTAATGACAAAATTCGACTGAAAAATACATGTCAGTATTTTTACTAGAATAGTTAACGGTGTTACTTATTTGAATGAACTAAAGACGTTATAAAAGTGGGCGAGTCTAACGTATAACAGGTCTAGGTTGCGGCTAAAAGACATCAAGTTTCGATACTTGTCCAAAAGCTTAAAATGTTAGACTTTTTGATAACTTTTTAGGTTGGTTTTTTCGTGTGTGTTTTTTACAAGTATTGATACTTGTCCAAAAACTTAAAATATATAAAAAAAAATTAAGTATCGATACTTGTCCAAAAATACGAAAAAAATTAACTTAAAATGTTATTAAAAAGTCTAATATTTTATGTTCTTAGACAAATTTCAAAACTTGCCGTCTTTTTAGGCACACCCTAGACCTACCCTATAAAAGTAAAAGAACCAAAACTAAATCCCAGATTTAAGCAGAGTAAAGGGACCAAAACTACAATTTAACCGTGTTGAGATAAGTTGGACGGTGGAGATCCACCTATTTGACAAAGACAAAGATATAGATATAGAGATACATATTAAGAATGGCCAATGGCTGTAAAATCTGAGAGAAAGCAAAAGCACAAATGTTATAGTCATCTGCTTTTTTTATTTATTGACCAAACCACTCTTCTCCATCTTTCCTTTATGTGCTCGGTTGGTACTTCGGTATCGTATCTTCTTCTACCTTTTGTTTGTTGTTAGTATTTTATCGCAGTTGTAGACAGTAATATATAGATGTATTACGGTTATTAAAAACAGTTATTTTTTATCATGGGCGGAGCTACATAGGCAATTGGGATATCTGATGACATCCAAAATATTTTAGAAATTGTACTTTTTATATAATTTATATATGAAAAAAATTAAAAAAATATAATTAACACCTCTTTATAAATGAAATGACACCCATTTATAAATAAAATGACAGATCTTTATAAACAATTAACTCCTTTTAAAGACCATTAAAAATGACACCTTTTAAATAAATTTTTGGCTCCGCCCCTGTTTTTTACAATAATAATTTCAGACGATGCAATTACTACTATATAGTAATTGAATTTTATTTATCGATTAAAAAAATTTAGAAATTAAAGTCTGGCATTTAAGATTTATGCAAGTGGATATAATAAAAGAATGTTGTATTTTGTACTAAGAAGTTGAAGCATAGCTGCAAGAGAGTACCACTCTAAAGAACACAAAGAGATCGGCCAAGGAAACGTCATTCAAACTCGGGTCTTGTAGCAATAGCATCATTCGAAAGGTGGGCGATAACCTCGGCCAGCAAAGTGTACGGCAGCAGCAGGCCGTGATCGGCTGTTTAGGGACACTACTATCTCGTTTTGTTCATGAACAAAGATGTAACGTCTCGTTGTACCCTTGCATCCAATAACGTTGTTAATTGCTATATTTTATGGCTAATTACTTATTGCACAAGTGTTTGTTTCTACTAGTATCTTAGTTTTAGGGTTTAGAAATTTCGTTTAAGGTTTAAGGGTTTAAGTATAGTTGTTTAGAATGTAGGGTTAATAGAATTTTGGGTTTAGAGTTAAAATTTAGGGTCTAAACTCTAAATTCTAACATCAAACCTTAAATTCTAACCATGAATCCTAAATTCTAAACCACTAAACTTCAAACATTAAACTAAAACACTAAACCCAAAATTGAGGCACTTGTGAAAACAAAAAGTTTCCACCACCTGTGTATGAGATAATAGTCCATTTTTTTTTTTGTTTATGTTGTTTTATTTTGTTATATTTTAATAGGATTATTATTCTATACACTAGAGGTGGAAATTGAAAGCTTTTATAAGCGCCTTAGTTTTAGGGTTTAGGGTTTAGAGTTTAGGGGTTTAGGTGTATGAGTTTAGAATTTAGGGATAGTGATAAGAATTTAGAGTATAGAGTTATAATTCAAGGTGTATAAGTTAAAACCTAAATCATAACCATATTACTATAAAAACAAAATCCCAAACCCTAAATTTTAAACATAAACCTTAAATTCTAACCACCATCCCTAAATTCTAAACCTCTACACCTAAACTATACACCATAAGCTAAGACCCTAAAACTAAGGCGCTTGTAGAAACTTTCAGTTTTCACCACCAGTGTATAGGATATAAATCCATTTTAATATTGTTTTAAACAACTATTTATACCACTTTTTAAAAACTCGATAATTTAAATTTGACACTCCGCCAATCGACTAATCTCACGATTAATATTACATATAAAAATGCTTTTAAAAATTAAAAATGTTTTAAAATGTACCCACGTACACTCACATCTGAACACATCTATCATATCTAAAGATTGTTATAGGTCGAGTTTTTGATCGAATCACACCTTACATAAAAGTATAGCATATCCCACGACCCTAACGTTGAGAATGAGATAATTACCGAAATGAAATATTGGCAGAGCACGTAGGTACGTGGTTATTACTTTGCTGCACAGTGGTGCTTAATCTTGTTTCAGTGCAGAGGTACTTATTTTTCTTCAACAAATAGATGCTCAATTGTCATATCCGGGTACACTGGTGCCCTTTGAATACAAGCACAGTGGTGCTTGTTGCTAGAGCACAGTGGTACCTAGTTTTTTTTAGAAGCACGGCGGTGTTTATTCCCTCATGATGTACAGTGGTACTTGTTGCTAGCGTACAATAGTGCATTATTTTTTTTTTTTGGGAAGCACAACGGTGCCTATTCCCTCATGTAGCACCGTGGTGCTTGTTGCAGAATCGTTGCCCAATGGTGCCTATTGGCAATAGTGATGGTTAATCTCAATACAATTGCAATCTTTTGGTAATCTTGTTTGCCTATGATTCTTTTATGAATACAATGATGTTTCTTGTTATTTGAGTACAAGTGTAATTGTTGCTGGCATTACATGATTATTTTGTCGAATTAGTATAAGGGCGTGTGTCGTCCGTAATATAAATATGCTTATTTTGTCCTTTTGACATAATGGTGATTGTTGTTTCCAGGATAAAGTGTGATGCTCGATTGTTGCTTAATATTTTCTTTAAGGTGAAAGGAAAAGTAATTCGGGTTTGTATAGGTGGATACAATGTGTAGTTGCAAGTCCTCAATCTAAACCATAATGAAAAAGCTGGAGGCAACTTAGGTTGGTTGCTATAGTTACTGTGGTTTGGGTGGCCAAGAATGTAGAGTCGTGTTTCTCAAGGGCGCGGCTTCACCTATTAATAAAAGTGAAAGAAATGATAAGGCTCACTTTTTATACGAAGGTGGAGGGTAAGATTTTTATGATTTTGAACTATCTAATGAAATAGTTGTGTCTTATTATGTGAGGAGGGGATGCCTCCGCAAAATATAGTTGAGTTCTTGGTATGCTCTCTAATGCTGGTGGGGAGCCAATGAGCATCAAATTGTGTGAGAGAATCAGTTACGTAAAGAAATAAAATGAGAGTGAAACCAGGAGCCACTTGAAAATGTTCTCTACCTCTAGTTATTCACCTAAACACAACAAATTTCTTCATGAGATAAGAAGAAATATGTTGAAGGTGACAGCTTAAGATAAGATATCCTCAAAAATAAATGATCGATATGGGATGGTGAAGATTGTATGAGCCAACATGGCCTTGTCTTAAATACCGAAGGGAAACACTTTCTCTGCCAAGCTAGAATGTCGTTTGTAAAGCAAGTCATTGTGAGCCAGAGAAACAAGAACAAATACTACCTTGTAACCACGTTTAAACTATTCAAAAAAAATATAGCATATCCACTCAAATTCGATTCGATCTCACATTTTATGATGTTCTACTCGACTCAAATCTAACTTGAATTTTATAGTAAAAATTCGTATCTAAACTCGACCCGGTCCGACATAAATAATTTTTTTATTCAATAAAATTGGGAATTAATTAAAAAAATACAAATAGCGAGGGACATTATAATAATTATTCTATTTTTATTAGACAATAAAGAGATAATTGAAAACTATATAAAGAGAGAGTCATTATAGTAACTATACCTAAATATTTAAAATAAAATTAAACTATTATTTTGGGTCGAATCAAATATTTTTCACCTTAAACCTAAACCCGACCTAACCCAACATCTTCCTAAAATATCCAACCCAAACCCAAATTTTCTTTAAAAAAAAAAATTTGACGAGTCGGGTCAGGTCAAAACACATCGGATCTGGTCAAATGATCATCCCTGATTATAGCAGGGAGCAAGACGGTACTGTTAGATCCTGATGACATGCTACCTATATCCAACGATTCTAACCTCGGTTTAAGTTCACATAGGGGCTGACCTTAAGAGTTCCATTTAAGTTTCTTTTTTCCCTCTTTCAAGAATACTACACTTTCTCTATGCAATCTTCTTTCCAAAATAGCCCTGCCTATTCTACTACAACCTTAAGATTAAACCCTGTTTCTTTTTAGGGTTTAGGGTTTAGGGTAAGAGTTCCATTTAAGTTTCATTCTTGGAGCGAATCCAGTGATTAATCATCAGCACATAGCCACTCTTAATACAAAAGAAGCTATTTCATTTCAGTTGTTCCCCTTCAATAAAACAAACGAGGGATGCGGCTGCCAAATACATGATTTCGGTGCTATCTCACCCCGACCTCAATGTTATCAAAACCTCCAATGAATATGATCAATCATATTCATATCTATATATCATATACAACAAAAATGTTTACACTGTGTGTGCTAAATTAATTACTATCAACAATTCAATCTTAAAGAATCAAAATCTGAAAGCAACTCTAATCTAAACAAATTCAATTGCACGATACACCATAAAGTTACAGGTTAGAGACTTCACTCAAAACTCGATCTGCTTCCATTTGCTGCCTCTGTTTGTTTACACATGCAATCCGGCATGGGAAATGTGTAAACCGAAGCGTCGGGTTTCTTCAATTCACTTCCCTTCACGTCACTATGCCGGAGCATATCTTTCATCTGCCGTTTGAAGGTTCCCCACCTACGAAACAAACACAAGGAAATATAACTAATCAGACCAAAAAAAATACTGACAAGAATGAAATAGATTTGAACCACAGTTTACCTGATATGAGGGCTATCAAATAGCAGTGCTAATTTCCTTTTGTCGGGCTTAATTGTTTTTGCATGTCCTCCGAATAAATAGCGGCGATGACCAATTAAGAAGTGGGGGAAGTTTCCACCTTGTGTCGTGACGAATACTTCGCTGTGAAGGCAAACTGTGTAGTCAAGTGCAGCCAACCTAGATGAGTGCCCCTACATTATGAACTAGAATTTTAGACAATCGAATCATTTCTAGTTTTCTTCCTCCTTTGAAGTTATTATAATAAGATTTTTCTCAGGCCAACTTAACAAAGCAGCATAGCAGGTCTCAAAAGTTCGATACCTTGAACGGAGCAAGTTCTTCTGGAGTAGCAAGTGTATCCTTTGTTTCTAGGAGTGGAAACATTTGTTTAAGAGGAGCCATGTATTTTTCAGCTTTGTAAATATTTCCTGCTGCGACAAATACTGGTGTATTGTTATCGAAACCCATGCCTCTAAGCATCAGTCCCACCTAGAGAACCAAGTAAATATAGATTAATAAATCAGTGAACGGAAACGACAGAATCAAAATTCGTATATCTGTATATTATGTACCCTAAAACACCAGCAGCCAACATCTAGGTTCAAATATTTAACAAGGAGAATCGCCAAAAAAGATTGTAGGATCATCAAATATACACCCAAGAATAACTTGATTGAGAGCATTGTGTAGTGCATGCTAACACAAAACATATTAAAGAAAGATAATAGTTGGATACCTCCAAAGGAGTTAAAGGGCATTTTCCATCCATACGATTTGCACCTGGCCTTATAACCCGGCCCCTTCGCCGAAACTTTCCTCTCCAACTTCTTTCTCTAGCAATATCCATTTCGTGTTTCTCTTCTTCCCCGCCATCATATTCGCAGCACGAAAATGCAACCATATCCTTCCAAAAGAAAACATTTGTCTTTCAGAAATAGAGCACAAATTTGCTAAAAATTAAATTCAAAAATCAACAAATTGTTCATCCATGTACAAGAAATGAGAAGAACACCATTTCAAACCGAAGATGCACTGAAACATATTTTCCTCCAGTATGAGAGCTATTCTTGACCATCCTCTCAACCATTTTATCAGCAAGTGTCCTTATAGGTTCTGCAAACCTCAGTGCTTGAAAATTGGATAAGCACCTAATCCCTTGTACATTAGAAGGAACGGAATATGCCAACCTGTTAGAAAAGGGTGCAATGCGAACAGCCCTGAAAAGATGAAATCATATAGCAATAAGTTTATACATATGATGTGTTGTAAATCCATGTCAACAAAGCCTTTTTTCCATTGAAAATGGAGCATGTGGAAAGGTAAATGATACAAAAGTAAAGAGAACGCTGTATAATAAAATACTTCCAACTCCTGAAGATAAATCAGAAACATACAACTCCTGACGATAAACAAGGCATGTTTAATGAATTAAACAAATTTAAGAACTATGATCAATAACAGTTTTTGTTTTGACAAAATGGACAATGAAAGATTTGGCATTGGAAAAGAACTTTATGGACATTCTAGAGATGAAATTAACATCATGTGCTGAACAGATAATGGCAAGGCAAACTGTCCTTCAAGGTTTTTTGGTTACTATAAGAGCCTATGTGCTTCAATTTCAAGGCGATTTCTTTTGGGACTTGTCAACTGTTATTTTAAACATTCAACATTAGAATTTTTTTTTACTTGGAACCATTTGAAAATTTGTTGAAATTCATTTAGCTTTCCCCAAAGGAAAGGGATGAAGGAAAAGGGCTCTCATTACAGATCCAAACGTCGTTTGTACTTATCATCATTCTTTCAAAAATTGTGTTTATTCTAGAGGCAGACATACTTCACTACCATAAGGCTACTCAAGCTTTTGTATACCTCTCGTGCATATTTCAAATAGAATTGGAAGAACATTACCATTGATTTGATTTTCCCACAATTTTGCTTTTCTACCGAGAAAGGGAAATACGGTACACAATAAACAAAAGTAGAATGCATACCCCATTGCCTGTAGTTTTGGAAGAACCTTCTGGAGATAATGGGCTGCGCTTGACCAACCTTTTACTCTCAAATTAACAATGTTGCTAATATTATTGTCAAACCTCTGAAGTACATCTTCAGGGAGCTCCCTAACCACATTCACATGATTTCGAAGTGCATGTATAAAGTATTCTTCATCAAATATATCTCCAAACTTGCTGCAATGAATTGAAAAAAAGAAGGAAACACATTAAAGATTTGAAACATCGTAAAGAAAAATTTTATTGTGATCAAAGCAGTAATTCAAATATAAAAGAACAATCATACAAGGACATCATTTATGTGCTAAACGATGGTCTCAAGTTGCACACAAGGTGATTGCATTTCTCCTTGAAGTCTAAAAACATGGAAAATTAAAAATGAGATCCTTTGTTAAGTCAATCTCATTTAAATTTTTATTTCTCTAAAGGCAATTGATCATTAAAAATACTAAGAATAATAACTGTAGTTTCTGAGCAACTGACTGTCTTTAGTGGTTCCTTAGACAAGTAGCAGTTCTTGCCATTTAATGAACTTTTACATTCAATATCATTTATGGTAAATTTTGTAATACCATTATTATCGTTACCATTTGTTCTTAACTTTCTATTATATTTTACTGTCAAACTTAAGTATAAGTTTGCATTAAGGAACAAGGCTTACCAATGCTCTAATAAAAAGTAAAACACTACTGACTATACCTTATAGTTTCACCTTTTAAAATTAATTCCATCACTAATGTCTACATATCTGCTGCCAAATCCTCGTCCTTCATTTTTATTTGAATGGTATATTATCATAACACAACAGAAAGAGGAGCAATATTTGGGAAGGGTGAGCTGAGGAAACGAGAGAATAACGCCATCAATAAAATATCTTAACAGGAATTAATAACAGAACCAAGAAGACTCCAGATTTAAATCCAGTGAAACTGCTTATATGACCAAACAGCATAGGATTTACAGAACCCACAAGACCAAAGAAGTGAAGAACTGTAAAGCAATTTGTACGCCTAGAAGGCAGAAGTGAAAAAAAAAATATGGTGGCAAAATTATCAATTTTATTCTTTTATCTTACTAGACTACTTTTCAAGTATAATAGCCCCAAGAATTGTGAATATCATCTCCATTCTACATCTACCAGAAGCCAGAAATGACAAAGAAAACAGGGTACCCATGAACTAAAGAGGATGCCTAATGTTAGCGACAGCTAGGGTAATCCAGGTTCTGCCAATTGAGAAGTCAATAGCAGGGGTGCAACCCAAGTAGCCTAAGAGACAAAAGACAATGTCTCCAAGGCAACAGGCTAGATCGCTAAATAGAAAATTAGCTAGTAAACACAAATAAATAACTTGAATTCCATGAAAAACAGAAGACAAAGATACCAATAGAAACGTGTAATATATTAATGACTATAATGCAATAACATTATTGAATAACTCTTTCCTTCTATGACAGAGAATGTTAGTCAAAATCTGTTTCAAACCTAAATTTAGCGAGAATGTGCATCATACAAAGAGAATGGTGATGATGATTACCTGGAATCTCGCCAAACACTGTTTAAATGAAAAAATGGTATGACAAGAGTTGCATTTAGCAGCCACGCTACCGCCACTGCATCACATATCTGTATTAAAAGAATAAAGCAGCAATCAAATAATAGATCCCTTATCTTCTATAGTAAACAATGGACAAGACATTAGTACAATCAGTGGCGGATCTGCCAACAAACAAGTGGGGCACATGGACCCACTTGGTAAAAGATTCTCAAGAGAGATTTTTTTGAACAATTCCTACCTAGGGGGAGGGGAAGGGGAAATTTGCTCCTAATGGGTTGTACTTTCTAATAGTTAAAATGACCCCACTTGAAAAATAAGAAGTGCCCCCATTGTCCAGTGACCCCGGTGTATATAATTTCTGGATTAATCATTGAGTACAATGATACATAAGAAAGAAAAAAAAAGCAGCTAAATCTTTTCATGCAAGCATGAAGAAAACAATAGAGAGAACTGAAATCCAAAATCTGCATGATATTTCAAGGAAAACTCCAAACACGTTTTAACCATATTTTTCTGGGGATGAATGGTCCATCCTATGCAATCAGCATTCAACATGCTTGCAAGCAATTGCGTAAAATGTCTTAGCAAGAAGAAAACCATATAATAAGGTGCACATTATGGCGTCTATAACATCAACAAGAGAGCAAGAAGAAGGAAAAAAGGAGAAACATTTACATCTGCAAGCAAGCACTCTGTGGTAACTTTTGTTTGTTTAAAGTTTACTATGCGCAAAATTCATAAAGAATTAGAAGTAAAACATACCGATAAGCGTTGTTGGTTCAAGCCACCATTCGCTTCAATTATAAGGAAACCATTAGACTTTGGCAATTCTGAAAAACCTTGAAATCACAAAAAGCAGTGGTTAATTCCAAATATATACAAGAAGCACGGGAGATGGCTAAATAGAATTAGAGACATTATCTGATGACAGCTAACTACCTTGGGATAACATACATGGTGTTTTTATTAGATGTTAGTGCTGCATGAAGGTGCATCCACCAACTTATAGTTTTATCCAAATTTTCCAAAAGATAATATAGATGTCTGTCTCTTAGAAAATTCACGACAACAAGCAAAGCATTTTCTTTTTGGGGTTCAGTAAAAGAAAAGCACTTAAGAAACGCACAATTTTTATATAAAAATGAAATATGAGCCCTCAAATAGAGCTACTAAATTCCCATATTCTGTGACTCAAACTCGATGGTAAATGTCAAGTACGAGTTCGACAACATATGCTCGACTTTTCCTAAGTATTTTTTGATACATTTAGAGGATAATGGCCCTGTACCAAAATCTGAACATATGTCGGACATGAGTACTTCAAGGAAAATGAAGAGTAGAAAGTAATAAAGACCATATTTACAAGATCAACTTGAATGACTTGCATAGAACTAGCTTCACAAATTAGAAGAATACAAGCGATTATCAAGACAGATCCTTAACTGATCAACATAATTGTTAAAAGCATATACAAACTCAAACCTGTTTTAGAAATAATGGAGTTGATAGAGGGCTTCCAACCATGCTGCATTTTCAGATTCCATGCTGTCATCAACTGCATGATTTTCATTTTAGCAGTATGTTGGTCAGACTTTTATCACAAATATGAACACTACAAAAACCTCCAGATGAAGAGAGGGAAAAATGATATTCTTTGCTCTCTTGCAACAGTACAAGAGAGGGGGGTTTTGCTAACTTTATTTGCAAGTGCCATTTTCCAGAGGCTGATCCACTCTCCAATTGTCCCTTGCATGGAAATTTAGAGTGCCTCAATTGATTGCTTAGAGTTTAACCCCCTTTCAAAGCCAAAGGCTCTGATCATGGCTTCTCAATCAACACAAAATTCTTTGGTGCAAGTAAAATGCCCTTGACAAGGCAGCTACAAATTGTAAATTTTACTGAAGTTTCAGCACCCAGGGGCATTTAGTAATAATCATTTTTGCCAAAATCATGAGAAAAGCATGAACTATTTGGTCACGTGCTAGGTTTTGATTAATTATTAGGTCTATCATGCAATCTTTGTTGTTTCTTTAATTAGGTAACTAGGTTTCCTAATTATGATGGTTTTAGAAATCCTTTCCATGTAGGACAAGTTGGTTTTTACCTATCTATATCAATAGTTACAGCTAGATGTGATAAATTAGAATTTAAAATAGACTTCTTTGTTGAGAATTATTGGATACTTTTTTCATTTAAGATATTGAATTTTCCTCCTCCTCCTTCTTCTTCCATGTTCTCACCTTACTGAACAATGTAAAAGAACACAAATAAACTTCGCATTCTGATTTATCTGCTGTCCATAATTCCAGAAATCATTCTTCTCAAACTCCAGTTTTTAACATAAAAGTGATAAAACTCAAATTTGAACAATATCTGATTCCTAAACCCAAGTTCTAACTTAAATGATGGACATAAATACTCTGGTCCTAACAAACCATCCAAGCTGAATAGGCAATTGCACATCAGATACAAACTTTTCGATAAGGAGGGCATAGTACAGACAAAGATTTGATAACTATGGTAGCAGCTTAACCAAGAGAATGTTCAACCAAGCTGAACCAATACCATTAGAATTGAGAATTTGATGCACAGACAGCCCAGGGGCACCGACCCTAAGCTATTTCATCACTCCCCTATTTAATCTTAGAAATCAGAGCAGTTGCATTTCCTCTAAAAAAAATCTACAATTTCCATTAGAAGCTATATAAAAAAAATTATTGAATGTCTATAAGCTTGATGTACCAATTTATATAGGTTTTCTACAGAAATTATTGTTCCCAACTTGAGTTCTCAAAATAAAATACAATAAAGAGATAAGTAGAAGCAAAGAAAAAATACCGCATTATGACTGGCATTGCTCTCAGCCTCCATAAACGGCCAAAGCTTCTGAAAAACCTGAGGACTGCGGTAAACCGAGCCAGGCGGCGACCGCCTCTGAACAACAACAACCGCATTCTTCAAACTCAAAACGTCAAAGCCCAACAATCCCATGTACAACAACATCCCCGCTATATACAACAACGGCGCAAACAACAGCACTCCTTTCCTCCGAAACACAGTCGATATCAACACGAACACTATCTTATCGGCCGCCCACTGCTTCCCGTCCCGCCCGCCACCTCCACTGAAGCTCTTGTAACGCCCATGGCGGAAGCGCGGCGAGGAAAGAGGGGACGGTGAGACCGAACGGTTGCTGCCGGAGCCGAGGCGGCTTAGGCCGTGCATCTGAGATCGGGAATTTTTTTTAAAGAATTTTATGAAGAAAATTAACAAAAACTAGAATTGAGTGAAGATCTGGCGGCAAACGTAACAGCTTAATTCTTCAGTAGGAAAATCCTACACTTCGTTTTCACACACACAAAAAAAAACGATCGGTGATTTCAGAAAATATAAAATAGTAATTCTTTATAAATATTTTTAACGTTTCATTTTCTAGATCAACTGAAATTTACTTCATAACGTTTAGAATTCAATTTTTTAATTAAAAAACTAAAATCTCAATCGCTAAATTTGGTAGAAAATAATAAAATCTAGTATATAGGTATAGAATCTAGATGGGGATGTTGAGCGTAAATGAAGCTATCCACTGAACCACGACGACGAGTTCACCACGCGCCGCCTATTAAACCGCTGTTGACTGCCAATTGAAAGGAAACCTTACACTTTAGTGCCATAATTTAAAATAGGTAAACTACGAAGATCACCGCTTAACTATACGTTTAGTGTTAATTTGATCACTATACTTTTTATTTTAATAATTTTACCACGTAACTATTTAAGTATTTCCAATCAAACCACCAACCGTTAAAATAAAATTGGTATAATTATATATTTGGCCCCGTTATTTACACAATCTATTAATTTGGTACTATTTTAATTTAATAAAATAAATTATTTATTGGAGGACTTTAGTTATTTTTATTTAATTTAATTAATTTATTTTTTAATCAGGTGATGACACGTCTGTCACCTAATTGGAAAAAGAAAAATCAAAATTAAAGAATTGGCATTGGAGAATCAAACTAGGACACCCTTGTAATTTGGCCACTTGTAAATAAAACAGAACATTCGATTATTCTTTTGTGAATCATTCAAATAGCATTTATTTATGTTTACTTATTAAGTTAAATAAACAAAACTTTTACGTTCGTTTAACATATTTGTATTTGGTTCGTCTATGTTCACAAACAAATTCGTGTATTGACTCGTTTATTTATTAATGATGTTTTCTTATAAAAATAGTAAAATATTATCCTCTTTATTTTTATATTTGAATTTTAACTTATTAATCTACGAAATATATATTATTTACAATCACTATTGACAATTTGATAAAACTAGTCGCTAAAGTTAATTCCAACAATCGGTTAGTCTAGTGAGATGAAACACTAGATTCCGATTAGGGATTTGAATCCTGACGTTGTGAATGAAGCAAATTTGTTTAGGAGGGTCGCCCCATAATGGGCCTATCCAGTATTTGATCTGAATTAGTCGGCCAATAGTTTGAATACCAATGGTTAAACCAAAAAAAATAGTATTCAATAATATATTATGTTACAAATAACAATAAAAAATATAATTTCAAATACATTAATACTTATTTACATTGTTGTAATTTGTAAATGAACATTAATCACTTATTATACACAATCACTTATGTTTGAGAACTCTAAACGAATCAAGCTCGACCACAACAATTAATAAGTGAACAAAATTTGAACATAATATTAAAATTTTAAATAAACTCAAATCAAATATGAACATCTTCGAAAATAAATAAATGAATACGAATATAATATTATTTGTTTGAGTTTGGATCATTTACAACCCTAATTATGTCACATCCACCATAATAACTTTTATTTGAAATTCTTTAAGTGGTGATTTTTTCAGTCATTTTTTTAGTTGAGATGATATTGGTGTGTTAAATAACACCAAAAGGATTTACAGTCGATAATATATTTCATATATAAAATTTAACTTTTAAGAATAATTAGATTTTGTCATATTTATTACATGAGTGAGAATATTTTATACAAAAATATTTTCTTAAAAACACTGAATTTGTTAACTTTATGTAAAAGTATTTTCAACGGATAACTATAAGTAAAATCCAATAAGTATTTGTATACAAATTTATTAATTTTGTGTTTCATAGTTAGGTAATAATTTTTAAAACGTTTATTTAAAAATATAAAAATTTAAAATAATAATAATAATAATTTTATTATTTAATGTATGAGCTTTTGATTTTCTCTAAAATTTAAGTTAGTATTCGATTAACCTCTTTTATATTATCATTTAAAATATGATATTTTCGTTTTTTTAATTCATAGGTAGATTAAAAATCCATTATATATGTCATTTTTAAATTTCTTTAAACACAAACAAAATATACGTATCAGTTTTTTTAACCCTACTTATAAAATTAAAAATTCAATTACATATGTACATGATAATTATCATAATATTACTATATAAAATACATTGTTTTATATTGTATGAAAATATTTTTAGAAGAAAAAATATATAACTTATGAGCATCTTAATTGGATGTTATTTATTAGAATATAGGATCAAAATAAAATATATTTTAATCATTATAAACTAATATGCATAGAGCAATTTTAATTAAATATGTATGAACAGATATTAATTTGTAATCAACTTTAAACTATAAAAAATTAAATATCAATATATTTACTAATAGATAATTTGTAATTAAATATTAATCTAATTTATATTTTATTATTAGGTTATTTGTAACTAAATATTAATATAACTTCTTTCGAAATGATATTTTTTTGAAAATTTATTTTGAAATGATATTTTTAATATATTTAATAAAGTTTTAATCTAAAGGATCGATCTCACAATCAATAACCAAAATAAGTCCTGGGGGTCGATTTTCATATAGAGGATCCATCCCTTGTGTCTAATTAGGGCGGTAAACGAACCAAACGTTTAAAGAACCGTTCGTGAAACGTTCAGTGGAAAGTTTGTTTATATTCGTTTATTTATTAAACGAACGAACATGAACACGATTTTATGTTCGTTTAATTAAATGAACGAATACAAACAAATGGCTCATTCGTTCATTTACGTTCGTGAACGTTCGGTAATCCATTCATTTATGTTCGTTTAAATTTATTCACATATATCCATTTATATGTATTTTTTATAACAAAAGTATTATATTTTTTAAAATAATATATTTATTGTAACACCCGTGTTTTGGGGTTAGGAGTTAGTCGGGTTAATTGGTTCGAGTCGGTAAAAATTTATTTTAATCAAATTGACCTTAGTATGAGCAAATTGAGTTTAGAAAGAAAGGGAGGGATCATTTTGGTAATTAAACCAAAATAAAAATAAAGACCACCTTATCTATCATCTTTTCTCATTTCTTCTTCTTCCTCACCGTGTAAACATCCCAAAATTTCTCCCAAACCCTCTTTACTATTTCCTTTGATTTCTTCATCAATTCAAGGGGTTTTTGAAAGGTAATTATGTTTTCTTAATCTCCTCTTCATCCTCTATCTATCTATAGTCTTAGATTTCAAAGTTATGGAGTTTTGAAAATTAGGGTTCATATCAAAGTTTGGGTTTTTAAGGGATTTTTCATCTTGTTTTGATAAATTGAGTTGGGGCTTTGTTTAATCATGTTAAAATACACATAATATGTTAAAATGAGCAATTTTTGAGGTGTTTTATAAAATTTCCGAAATTGGGTTTTGGTGGATTTTTAGGAAGGTTTTTAGATGAGTTTTGGGTATGATTTATGTTGGAATTTGATGGTTGATGTTAGAGTAATAGTTGGGGGTTGTTTTGGAAGTGTTTGAATGTGTTAAATATGTTGAAATCACAAGTTTTGGACTATTTTTCATGGCTGCTCGGATTTGGTGATTTTGGGGATTGTTCATGGCTTAAATTGTGTGTTTAATGTTGGAAATTGGGGGTTGATGGTTATACTATAGTTGGGCAGTGTTTTGAACATGTTTAAGAGTGTTTTGGATGACTACAATTCTGATTTTTGACGGGTTTTTGTGGAAGTACGAAAATGAGAAATTGAAGAATGAACTTGGCTTTGAATTGTGAGAATTGAAGTGGATTTGTGTGTTGATGTTAAACTTTGGGTTTGTGACTGATTTTGAGGTTAATATATTGTTTTTGAATGGTTAGAAGCAAGAGAAATCAATGGTGAAGCTTCGGGCTCGAATCCGGAAACTTGGATGCTTGGTAGGCTTGTCGGCTTGTGCTAATGAAGTAGTCGGTGAGTGGTTAAATATTTTTAAAATGGTTTGAGTATTTGGTTCAAGCATGTGAACCCAGGATGGGCTTGGTAAACCCACTTAGAGTTGGGATTAGAGTGGTAGCCTAATCCCAAGCTTTGATTAAAGACTTGGGTTGCACTTTTTAATGGTTGTATATGCCTCGTATTAAATTGTGATGGTGTTGATTATGTATATGTTGTATACATGTATGATGAGGCATGTTTGATGCATTGTTATATGCATGTTGATGATAGATATGTTATGGTTGCTAATAATGTGCATGTGGTGTTGACGTGTGAAATGATATTATGAGATAGTTTCATGATCCGAGGATCATGGTGAGTACATGCTAGGCATGGAAATGTGGTTTGTGCATGACGGTGAGTCATGGTGAGTACATGCTAGGCATGGAAATGTGGTTTGTGCATGACGGTGAGTCATGGTGAGTACATGCTAGGCATGGAAATGTGGTTTGTGCATGACGGTGAGTCATGGTGAGTACATGCTAGGCATGGAAATGTGGTTTGTGCATGACGGTGAGTCATGGTGAGTACGTGCTAAGCACGGAAGTGTTATGAATTGATATGTGTATCAATGTGATATGAAATGTGTTTTCAAATGTGAAGCGATATATGATGTGGTTAATACATTGAGTTATGTATCATTGTATGATGAATTTATAAGTTGTTGAGCATGACATGAATTTGGTAATATGTTCATGCATCATTTATATTTATGGCTCATGTGGATCGAAAGTAAAATCATGTATTATATCATGATAGTTGCTCGAGCTTGGACCTTGTATTGTCGAAGGTTTGTTTTATGAGCTTACCCTCACTAAGCTTTTATGCTTACGCTCTCTTTTGTTCGACAATGCAGATAAATAGCTTGTGGGTGGCAAGGGAAAGGAAAGGTCTTCAAGTGTTGCTTTGGTGAGCTCAATGTATGATTTATAAATTGAAAGATTGTAATAGTAAAGCAATGGGATAAGTGTTGTTGTTCTTGATGCTTTGATGTGTGTTGATTTGGTTTGGCACTTAGATGCCTTGTTCGATTTGTAAATATCACTTATGATGCATGCCTTGATGAATGCTTGAGTGATGTATGTCTAGTAGATGTTTAAATTGCTTGTCATGTGTGTTGATCATATGCCTTATGAGAATGCCTAAGTGTTTGGATGTTGAAGCATGAGACCTTATGTGCATGTTTGCCTTCTTTTGATCGAATGCATGATTTTCCTCGGTTGATTGAGGTATGCTCATGTTGTGTACTATGTAGGTATGTATGAGGGTTCATATTCATGCCTTGAGTATGTTGGAGTACGTTTAGTCTAGGACGTATGCATCTAGGCTTGGGTGGCTGGTGTTGAGTGCCTTTGCCTCTTTTAAACTCATATGTATGAATATGTATGATTCTAATGTGTTTATATCATTGAAAGTCATTAGAATGAAGCAAAATATGCTCCCCTGCATCTAGGTTTCGAAACTAGGGGTAAAGTTTCAAAACCTTTGCAAATTTATGGGTTCCAGGTAGGGGTGTAAACGAGCCGAGTCGAGCTCGAGTAGTGCTGAGCTCGACTCGAGCTCGAAAAGCTCGAAGCTGAGCTCGACTCGACTCGAAAGCTCTCGAGCTCAAAATTATTGAGCTCAAGCTCGAACTCGAAATCAAAAATGAAACTCGAACTCGAACTCGAAAAATCGAAAGGCTCGAATTCCAAAAGCTCGAAAAGCTCGAATTCCAAAAGCTCGAAAAGCTCGAATTCCAAAAGCTCGAAAAGCTCGAACTCGAAAAGCTCGAACTCGAAATATTCTCAAATTTATGTAGGAGCTCGATTCAAGATTCAAAATCTCAAATATTGTCTATTATTACTAGAATATTTTTTAAAAAAAGATTAAATAACTTAAAACTAAATTTTATTAATAAATTATTTTTAAAAATAAAAAATATATATTTAAATATTATTTTTTCGAGTAGCTCATGAGCTTTTCGAGTCGAGTATCGAGTAGCTCGACTCGGCTCGTTAAGAACTCGAGTCGAGTTCGAGTTCGAGTCGAGTCCAATCGAGTCGAGCTTTGACCGAGCTTTGACCGAGTCGATCTCGAGTAGCTTGCGATCTGTCTCGTATCATTTACAGCCCTAGTTCCAGGGGCTACTGGAAGCCAAAGTTTCGAAACCTTTGGGCAAGGTTTCGAAACTATGGTCAAAGGTTTCGATTGGGCATAAAATTTGAGGTTTGCAAGCTTTACGTTTTAGTTCTGATTCTCGTATGTGCAATTGCTTGAGTTTGAGACGTCCGTTTGAGTTGAAATTTGGCAGAGAGGCATGAAACATGACTAATTTCATAATGGTAACTTAAAATTTGGTAAAGTCCTCTTAATTTCCAGAATTTACAAATTGGTCCCTAAATTCGTATTTTGTTCAATTGAGTCCCTTATTGTTTTCCGATTGCTGTGATTTTTGAGTATGCTTATCTCAAGAGTATGCCTAGGTTTAATGTGCATCTAGACAAGTTTAAAAAGAAAAAAAGGGTCGTTAATCAAGGTTGACTTTCGGGTTGACTTTGGTTTTCCCCGTGTAATCTTCGTAGTTCGGGTCAGCCGTCTAGGCCGGGCTACGGGGGTTACATTTATTCACATATATTCGTTCGTTTATGTTCATTTAAATTTATTCACATATGTTCATTCGTTTTATGTTCGTTTAAATTTATTCACATATGTCCTTTTTATGTCCGTTCGTCTGTGTTTGTTTACGTTCGTTTATCATTTTAACGAACGAACATGAACTAACACGAACAAGCCACATTCCTTAACAAACAAACACGAACAAAAAACTGTGTTCATTTAGTTGTTCGTGTTCGTTTATTTATTCGGTTAAACTTAAACGAACGAACATAAACATACCCTCGTTCGTATTCGTTCAGTTCGTTTACATGCCTATGTCTAATGGCTAGTTTTTTTTTAACTTCCAAAAGCCTCATTTTTCCTTTCTGAATGGCTTATTTCTAAACTATATAATTATAACAAATTTATTATTAACATTTCTTTAAAAGTAAAGAGACCAAAAGTTTAAACTTAAATTTAAAATATAATCAAATAAAAAATATGATAAATTACTAACAGATTAGTTCAAGTGGTAAGTAGGTCTCGAGTTCGAATCTTTGTGTATGCAAAAAATTTTCGCTGGGAGACTCACCCACCAAAACTAAGTGTGCGAAGCCCTGGAAACCGCAAGGGCAACAAAATATGATAAAATTTTAAAGAATATTAATGATAATTTCATTACTATTATTATTATTATTATTTAATTTGAAAGTAAATCGAAGGATTCTAGATTATATTTGTTGATTTTGAGATATTTTTTCAGTGAAACGAACAAGATTCGCGTTCAGGATGTCAAAAGGAATGAATTGCATTTAGGGTCCAATGATCGTTGAAAATGGTGGTCGACGGTGAGTGATTGCCGATTGCGAGAAACTTTAGTTGAATTCATAGATCAAATTGATATTTTACCTAAAGTGTAAGGGTTAAAATGACATTTCACCTAAATTCAAAGGTCAAACTAGTATTCCATCTAAAGTTTAAGGTCAAGTTAAAATTAACCCCTTTTAATAACATAATACATCATCAAATTAACCGGCACAGTGACTAAAATATACTAATAAATCAATAAAGTAAGTGTTCGAAATATAGTTCTTTTAAAATCGGTGATAAAAAGTAAACACTTATAAAACAAAAGTTATCATTTTGATAGTTTATCCCTTTTTTCATTACCGGTATATGAGATAATAATCTTAGAATTTATATAGCTTATCAATGATTATATTCTATTACACACAAATTGTCAAATAAAACATAAACAATAAAAAAACACGAAATTTAGGTAAGATAGTGACTTGATAAGTATTTATCTTATCTTAACCAGTGGTCAAAAATTTAATTCTTGTTATAAGCATAGAACAACTTTAAAACGTGTAATCAACGTCTATTCTTGGATGAAAATCATCTGCCTCTTAAGTATGCCCCCATTTGTGTCTCCACTTTAAAGTAGTGGGTTTAAGGTTTGGGGTTTAAGGTTGGGGCTTATGGTTATGATGTAGAGAATTAGTGATATGATATATTTTTTAAGGTTTAGGGTTTAGAGTTTAGGATATGAAAATTAGGATTATGAGATAAAATTTAATTTTTAACTACTTTTTAGGCAGAAGCATGGTTAGGGGCAGAAGATTTTTACCCTCTATTCTTATATGTACGAACATAAACATATGCGGACACCTTAAAAACCAAGAAGAATTTTATTCAATAATCCTACGTATTGGAGTTGGTCAAAAGCGTCATCACAGTCGTCATCATCAACCACAGCTCAATCAATGAGCCAAAATGATAAAAAGAAAAAGAAACTGATTGGCATTTGGCAATCACTATTCTTCTTCATTTCCCTCAAGCTTTTCAACATCTTGATGGCATAAAAATAGAATGAATAATGTTTAATGGAGTCCCGGAGCAGCAACCACCGCCATGGAAAAAAACGAAGCTTCATTTCAACCTGCTGCTAAAAGACCTTCCAAAGACCGACACACTAAGGTCGATGGCCGTGGTCGCCGCGTCCGTATACCGGCGGTCTGCGCTGCCAGAGTTTTCCAGCTCACAAGGGAGCTAGGCCATAAGTCCGATGGTGAAACCATCGAGTGGCTGCTTCAACAGGCGGAGCCGGCACCATCCCTGCTAATATCTCTACTCTTAACGTTTCGTTCCGCGGTAGTGGCTCGACTGTTCCGGCGGCTCCGTGGAGATCTGCGCCTCTCTCTTTCCACGGCTGTGATAATGGTTACGGAGACGACGGAAGTAGTGTCGCTACTCGCTAGTGCCACCGTGTTAGGGTTTCACCATCGGCTGTATCCTCCTCATAGTAATCCAATTGATCAGAATTACACCACAATGAAAAAGCCTGCAGTTGCACCTACAGCAGTCATGACCAACGGAGGTAATGCATTTTGGATGGTACCGATAGGTGGTGGCGGTGCCACCGTCTCTGCAGCCACTGTTCCGGTGCCTGAGAGCCAGACGTGGAGGTCGGATTAGTCCTATTCAGCTTGGTTCAATGGTATTACAACAGCAGCAAGTTGGAGGCGAGCAGCTTTGTTTAGGAGTGGCAGAAACTAGTATGGTTTACCATGGCAATGGAATTAATGTTTACAGCAACAACGACAGCAGCAGCGGATGTGGTTTAGGAATAAATTTGGAACAAGACAGCAGGAAGAAGAAGATCAAACTGCTCAACCTCAAGGCAGTGAAAGTGGAGATGAAAATCCTCAATGAAATTGAAGTGGATTACAGCCGCGTCACGATTACGAACATAACAAATATTACTATTATAAATTTATTAATAACAGAGGTTATTAGAACATATCAAGATTTCGACAGTTGTTTAAATTCCTTGTCAGAGCCAGGTTCCAATGGTTGCTTTCATCTTATTTTCTGTATGTAAATTGATGTATATGCTTTGTTTTTTCTGGTTTGTTGATTCATATATCTTGGAATTAGAAACAAAGACTTTTTAACGAATTAATTATGTTTTTTTATTGGTTGTCCATATGTAAAAGTATATGGTTCCACTTGGAAGAATCCTCTCAAAACATGGCAAATAAAATAATAAGGAGATCAAACGTGCTTTGATTCACTAGGCATATGTTTGTAGAGATATACACCAATTGTTTATCATCTTGTTACAATTGAAGAAAATTTGTCGTTCAAAATCGAAATCGAATATGATTATTTTAAGGGAAAATATTTCATGAATAAGAGGTAAAAATAAAAGGTTTTCGCAATCATTTTAGTTTTAGATATTAAAGATTCAGTTTAGGAATAAAAGGTTTTTTGGTTTATGTTTATGAATTTAGAATTTAGAGGTTAGGGTATTATGATTATAGATATAAGTTTTAATTTATAGACCTTAAATTCTAACCACAATACTAACATTCAAATCTCTAATCTTGTTTAGTAAACTTTCATCTCACTGAATAATTTTATTTTTTCTTATTTAATTAATATCATATGAGAGTTAAATTTGTGTTTCTAAAATCTTCATATCCTCCTCCAATCATCATGAATTCCCTTAAATTTCAAAGTCTAAAACAGGATGGATGAATAAGTGGCTAAAATTGAAGGCAATAAATGCAAGAAATAGAATTGAAATGGATGAATTGAATACACATACATACATATATATAGTAATTTCATACAGAAAAAGTCAAGGAAACACAAAGATTTGATCTTGGTTTTTCCATTTTCATGCATGCCACCAAGTCGTTGACGCCGAGTCACCATTCAATATGAAATAAATTCTCAAAACATTTTTCTCACAAATCCCAATTCCCATCTCAGACATTTGTTGGCAATGGCCGCGAAACCGGCAGCAAATCGGACGGTTCTGCCCTACGAAACCCCAAAACTAAGGGACCATTACGTGATCGGGGAGAAGCTCGGGCAAGGCCAATTCGGCACCACCTATCAATGCATCCACAAAGAAACCGGCGCCGCCTACGCCTGCAAGTCAATCCCGAAGCGCAAACTCGTGTGCCGGGAGGATTACGACGACGTTTGGAGGGAGATCCAGATCATGCACCAATTGTCCGACCACCCAAGCGTGGTGCAGATCAAGGGAACTTTTGAAGATTCCGTCTTCGTTCATTTGGTTATGGAGATTTGTGAAGGCGGAGAACTTTTCGATCGGATTGTGGCTAAAGGTCATTACAGTGAGAGAGAGGCCGCTAAGCTTATCAAAACCATTGTTGGCGTTGTTGAAGCTTGCCATTCTCTTGGGGTTATGCATAGAGATCTCAAGCCTGAGAATTTCTTGTTCGATTCCCCTGCTGATGATGCCGTTCTCAAGGCCACGGATTTTGGCTTGTCGATCTTCTATAAGCCGGGTTGGTTTCTGGGTTTTCTTCTCTTTATATGCTGGTTTTGATTTTTTTTCAATAAAAAGGTGATTTTGATTCTCTGATTGGGTGTTATTGGTTTTTGCAAATTGCAATGATTGGATAAAACTGGGTTATTTTTCATCATGTTGTTTCCATGAGAATTTACTTCATATATGATCTTTTGTGTGTGCTTTTGGAAATTCATTTCTTAGATTCCTTAGGACTCTTCATTGTTCATGAAGTATCCGTGTTCGAGACTTGGATATGTGTATATAACCTCCATTGATCCTTCAAATATATGGAACAGAACAACCTAGAGAAATCTAACCATACCCGTGTTGGATACATACCGGTATTCATGAAGTACCCGTGTTCGAGACTTGGATATGTGTATATAACCTCCATTGATCCTTCAGGGGTATGGAAAAACTTAGAGAAATCTAACCATACCCGTGTCGGACACTTACATCTGATTCTGAGTAACATAGATGTGGAATGTTGGTTTTGGTTTGCTTGGTTTGAACGATGTTCTGTTATACATAGTCCATTTGTTGTTTAAGAAGGTTTCCTATATTTTTTTGCCAACAATTGATGTACTAAATAATGTGGAATGTTGGTTCTGGTTTTCCTTGGTTTGAAAAATGTTGTGTTATACATATAGTCCATTTGTTGTTTAAGATGGTTTCTTTTATACTTATTGCCCACATTTGATGTACTAAATAGTGAAATACAATGTATATAAACCTTCTTCAACATTTACTGGGATGTCGGTGAGCAGAAATTGCTTGGGAAACTCCTTACCGATGTCGAGAACAGCATCACCTGAATGTCAGGTCGTGCCTCGGTACCGAATTCTGCTTGCTTCTATGGTACATGTTCAGATTTCTTGTGCTAGGATAAAGGATGAGAAACTTCACATTTATCCCACTTGCTAGCGATTTCCCTTTGTTTTTCGTGGCGATCCCTCTCATCGCTAATGGAGGTTACGTTTTTTTTCTATCCTTGTTTCCCCATGTACAGGACAACGTTATTCCGATGTCGTCGGGAGTCCCTTTTATGTTGCACCAGAGGTTTTGTGCAAGCTTTATGGACCAGAAATAGATATATGGAGTGCCGGTGTTATCCTTTACATCTTGTTGAGTGGGGTTCCACCATTTTGGGCAGGTATTTATCCTAATAACAATCATATATCCTGTAACAGTTGGTCGCATTCTCATATTCTGATTTCCTAAAGTGGTCTTTTACTTTTCTTCTCTGCTTGTAGAAACGGAATCAGGGATATTTAGACAGATTTTACATGGGCAACTCGACTTCTCATCCGAGCCATGGCCTAATATCTCTGAAAGTGCAAAAGATCTAATACGAAAGATGCTCGAGAGGCACCCAAAGGAGAGAATTTCTGCTCATCAGGTCCTATGTAAGTCATTTGAATACCATGTCATCCAAATGTCATTCCCCTACCTTTTCTTTTATGTGTGGAAGTCACTGCAGTGGGTTGATTTATGCATCAGGTCACCCGTGGATTGTCGATGATAGAGTTGCCCCGGACAAACCTCTGGATTCTGCTGTGCTGTCACGATTGAAGCAGTTCTCGGCAATGAACAAACTTAAAAAGTTGGCTTTGCGCGTATGTGATTTTCCTGTTTAGTCTTCCAAATTATCTGTAGTTATGGAATTCCGATTTTGAAGCTGTTATCGTGTTATCTTCTACACTGAATTGCTGAATTGTGCATTTTGGCATACTAAGTAGCCCTTTAAATCTATGTTTCACATTCATTCTGTTACAATGGAAACCAAAAAAAAAAAAAACTTTTGCAGGTCATTGCAGAAAGACTCTCCGAGGAAGAAATCGGTGGTCTGAAAGAGTTGTTCAAAATGATTGACACGGACAACAGTGGGACAATAACATTTCAGGAACTCAAAGATGGTTTAAAGAAAGTGGGCTCTGAATTAATGGAATCCGAAATCAAATCTTTAATGGAAGCTGTAACTATGCTTTTTCCCTATCAATGTTACTTCCAAGTTTTGTGTTACAACATGATTGAGTGACTGATGACAATCACAAATGTTGCCTTGGCAGGCTGATATCGACAACAACGGAACAATCGACTACGGCGAATTCATCGCCGCGACACTGCACATGAATAAAACGGAAAGAGAGGAAAACATACTTGCTGCTTTTACCTATTTCGACAAAGATGGCAGTGGCTATATCACCATAGATGAACTTCAACAAGCTTGCAAAGAGTACGGTCTAGGCGACGTTCCGCTGGAGGACATGATCAAAGAAATCGACCAAGATAACGTAAGTGTACAACTGTTTCGACATTATAACTTCCATTATTGTTTGCTGATACGATGATAAAATGAAAAAAAATGGTAGGATGGGAGAATAGATTATGGGGAATTTGCAGCCATGATGAGAAAGGGAAATGGGAAGGTAACAGGCAGAAACATGAGAAGCAACCTCAACATGAACATAGCTGATGCCTTTGGAATGGGTGTGAAAGACATAACATCACTCCCTCCCACCACTACTACTAGTTAGCTACTTTTTACATTTTACTTTTATAAGTTACCATACTCAAATCCAAAGATTAACCCACACTCATGTTTTCTTTGGTTGAGTTGATTTTGTATACACACTATAATTTTATTTATTCATTTTCAAGATGATTACTTTCTTTAGCAATGGACCAGATGCTATTATTCTTTGCTTTGTGCCAACAAAAACACCTTATCTATTTCATTTACTTGATTGTTTATACAAAGAATGTGATTTGGATACTTTAAGTAGCTGACTAAACCAAAAAAAAAGTGGCAACTTCCGAACCATAGTTCAATCGACTCCACCTCCGGACTACATTTTCACAGCCTTGCCGGGTGAAGCCATCAGCATTGCCGGCTGAAGCCTCGACATTGAAACTCAACTCTAGATTACTTCAACAACAACACGGGAAACATGTTATCATTGAATCTGCTGTACTTTTTATCTTCTTATAATGAATGCTAGATGAATGTTGAAACCAGAAAACAAAATGACACAAATCAGCTGTATCTAAAATGAAAACTATTATTACTGAATAATACACTGTATACGAGTACAGTTTTTACATATTCTACAGCAAACATTATCATGAAGTGTTGTCTGTAAAAGTAAAACTGGAGACAATGGCGTACAAAGCATTTCTAGTAAAAAAAACACAAGTTAACTCCCAAATGTTCTAAATAATCTAATTGGGAGATGACTTTGAGTTAACATAACATTGAAAATAAAAACAAGTAAAAATTCCTGCCCTGTGCTTTTCATATTTTGTGACATTCTACATCTTTTCAATATTCATCTGCAGAAATGATGATCTTCTACTATGCTCTATTGTTTCTTGGATCCTAAATTTTGGATCCTAAATTTTGAGATTGTAAACATTTGTATTCTTAATCCCCCATTGTCAGCCAGGAGGATGCCACAAACTTCACCAATATAGCCTTATTCGTATATCTTCTTTTTCTTCAGAAGGGTAGGAAATATTGAGACCATACCGATAAGGAAAAGCACGGACAAGGTCTTGAAATCATAGAGGTCCTTAACAGACCTAAGATCTCCAAGTGCGAGGCCAGCCTGAAAAAAGATACAAAATAGTCCTAAATCAGATAAGGTATCTGAATATATATGGCTGCCATCTTTTTCTATCATGTGACGTGCATACGACACCAATGGATAGAAATAAGTTAAATCTCAACAAAAACTTTATATCTTTTAATTCTTTACGATACAAACAGACCCGATGCCAGTACAGTGAATGATCCATTAAACGGACAAAAAATAAATATATCCAAATGAAATCCATTGAACCCAACCTGACATTAGGAGAATGCATCCAGGAAATTCAGTAATATATGCTGTAAAAACCCTACTACAATAAGAACCGGTTCTTTATCAACAAGCACCTACTTCAAACTTTTTTTATTGTAATCTCCCTAGATAATCTATATGGTTCAACAACAACTCTATTTGGATAAAAGTAGAGAACTGATGTAGACAGAATATCGCTTTCGCCTCACATTATATGTATAGTGATCTTATAGAAACTTTTCTCATTCCAAATTGTTAAGAATGCACATCAATTAATATAAAACTTTCACAAGCAAAGTGTAGCAATAAATCGGATAAGGTACAAGCATTTGCTTTCTTTCAACATATATTTTCGGGTGACAATACCAACAGTAACCGAAAAGAAATAGAAAAATGAAAATCAATTCATAAGAATGCAAGAAATTAATTGAGGTACATGGCAGGACACTTACTTTGACAGTTATATAGGAGGCTGGTATTAGGCCTATAAAAGTTGCCAAAAAGAACACATGAAACGGTATGTCAACTATTGGTGATGCCAAATTGATAAATAGGTTGGGTAAAGTTGGAGTAATTCTCAGAAAGAGCATGTAATTCAGCAGCTTGTCCCTACGCTTAGCAATCTGATTCCACAAAAAACAGAAGAATTCAAGAACAAAAGGATGATAGGCAAAAACAAATGAAAGATGCTAAATTAAGAAGAAGAAAACACAAATGAAAAGTTCCAAAGACGGTAACAAGGGGGAAGAATGAAGAAGGTACCTCAGCTTGAAAAAATCTTAATTTATCAGGCCACAACCAGCTAACCAAAGGCCTGCCAATCAGCTTTGAAAGAAAAAAGCAGGAGCATGCTCCAGCTGTGGCATTGAAGACAACCAAGAAAAGACCTTTAACACCAAAGAGAGCTCCAGCTAGCAAAGACATGAAAATCGTTCCAGGAATCATAAAAGTTTGCATGAAGATATACGTAGAGCAGTAACCCAAAATGAATTGTGTTGGGTAATCGTTTGCATATGTTGCAATATTATCTCTGAAAAATAATAGAAAAACACGGAGTTCAGTAAACTGAGTTGCAGCTAAAACATGAACACATAAAGAAGTTGCTCATGACAAAGTAGAAACACACGGCAACAAGAAAGTAGTGAATAAACAAGTAAACTAAAGGAGATGATAGCAATAAATTAAGAACGACAATTTCAGCAACAATGCATTGTTAATGTATGATGAGAGCAACTAATGAAACTTAATGATAGAATTTTGCATAAGAAAACACCAAATCAGAACGCATCAGCCAAAACAGCCAAATCAAATGTTGATGCTGTTATTTTACATAAAAAAGGGAATTATATGCAAATTGTGATCTCTACAAATATGACCACTCGGTATTAAAGGATCTCTATACAAGAATGCAATATTCTCCCTACAATTTGCATTATTCGATAACCTCACATGATCCACATATGAACTAAAATCATGATTAGTAATAGATTGCTTTTAAAATCCTTAGTGCTTGCTTCACATTAAGGTATATGGAATAGAGTAAGCACAAAACAAAATGAAAGCATTCATTCCGGACATATTATAAATGATAGAATTCTCATCCACTGCTACCTTCACCTACAATCTAACAGAGAAGGAGGCATATTTCAATTTAAAAAAGAACAATTTGAACTATAATTCTAAGCTAAAATAATCCCAACAGTTCTCTCTAGCTCAAAATCATATAAACCACAATAAATCTAAAATGAGCATTTCGAAAACCTACAACATTTATCAAATCCAAAGATTCAACACAAAAATTAAGCTTATTTCTTCACCAATTAAGAGAAAACGTCAGTTGTGATGATAAAAAGGGGGGAAACCTACTTGAGCAATCGCAGATCAGAGATGGAACGTGGGATCTTGAGTTTCCCGTACTCGGTAGCGGGCATGGTAAGGTAGATGCAGAACAAACCTGTAGAAAAAATCAAGAAAACCCCGAAAAAGGCAGCCAATTCCCACCTTGAAACGGGAAACCTTTCCGATTTTAACCTCTTCCCCGTTGGGGAATCGTCATCTTCCTTGCCGCCGTTGCTCAACAACACCGCTGCAGCACTCTCCTCGTCCCTCAACACATTCCTCGGCGCCGCCATTTTAGAACATCGACGAAGATAAAGGTGCACAAAAAACAAAGCTGTTCGGAACTTAGGATCCCCAAAAAATACAAATGACAACAATAAATTGAAACGAAATGTTGTTGAAGAATTAAAGAATCATTCTCATGTCATTCAAATGGGAATTGGAAGGGGAGTTGTTATGAACCCTAATTTGAAGAAATTGAATTGGATTTGCGAGACCCGAGGGCGCTTTAAAGCAACTGCTTTCTTTTTATGCGTTTTTTTAAATTATTTTTGAATGAAACTGAAACTTTTGAAAAACATAGTTGCTTTTTTTATAAATTAAGAAAATAGAGGGAAATTGCCTTTAAAAGACCAAATATCTATATAGCACTACTTTATTTCTAATTTTTTATACAGTTTGAATAAATTTTATTTTATCTGAATTATTTATTTTAAGTTTAAATTTTGAAGTTTTAATTATAAATTTTAAATATTTTTTTAAGTAAAACGACATTCTCTTTTCAATTGAAATTAGTTTTTCCGGTTACATAATATGTATTTTTTAAATTTGTTAAAAGATAAAATTAAAAAAATGTTTACTCTAATATCTAAGTATATTAAATATATATGATAATATTTTTTCAATAATTAAATTTAAATTAATATAATTTTTAAAACACATTAATATATCATTTTCTTTTTGAAAAAAATAATATATTATTTAAGAGAACAATATTGTCTTTTTTACCAAGTTCGTGCCTTCCAATTTTGTAATGGTATATAGTCTCTATCTGTTTAAATATTTAGTGTAAAATTTATAAATGATCACTAAATTTTAATTAATTATTTAATTTAGTTTAATATTTTTAATAAAAGTTGTTAATATTTTTAATAAACTTTTAATTTTGCTCTAGTTTGGTCACTGTCGTTAACAGCAATTAAAATGGTGATATGACAATTAAAATATTTTATATAATAATAGATTTAGTCCTTTATGTTTACACATTCAAACAATTTAATCTTAATTCAAAAAAGAATTACCATCATTATTTACACATTATTTCAATTTGGTCCTATTTTTAATTAAAAATATTTTAACCCTACATCATAAACCTTAAACTTTAACCCAAAACTCTTAAACTCATATATCCTAAACCATAAATTCTTTTTGGTTTAGAAATCTCCCTAGATCTCTCCATCCATTATGTTTTTTTTTTTAATTAAAGTTTAAGGTTTGAATTCTAATATTCTGAAGGTAATAAATTGAGTTGAAATTTTTACTTTAAAATAGACCCTTTATAACACGAATCTCAATAAATCAATCAATATGTCGAATAACGATAGTTATAAAAAAATAATACCCATAACAAAAAGAATATTTTACACAATAAATGTAGAATATTGAATAAATGTAATTTTATTATTAGCATCTAGAAATAAAAAAACAAACAAACAAAAAAATCCAAAGTGAGTAAACAAATGTCCCACACATGGTAATGAAGCAACAGGAACAGCTGCCTTCTCTGTTCCATTATTTCAGTTCCCAAACTCTCCCACTCTCCAGGAAGAAAACAAAGAGAAAAGGTCGTAACTCCTAACTATAGGAGTCTAAGGGCACTTGTACTTGTTATGGGTCTTGATCTGGGAGTAGCACCAGCAGGAGTCCCGGGGAGCCGTAGGACCATTCGGCACACAGTGATCGGGACACCTGTGGCAACAAGCCACACATGTTTTGTTGCACATCTTCGGCTTCCATGATTTGCTGCATCTGTATGCACACTTCTTCACGCATTCATCTGCAACCGCAACCCACATACATATAGGGTTCATCTCAGCACAAAACCAATACCAAATAAATGGTTCCGACCGAACTTTTTAAAAGCACTTTTCAATGCAATAAACCGGTACTTCAATTTTTTTACCTGGGGCGCCTGGAGCTGGGGCTGGGGCTGGTGCTGCTTGAGCCATCAGGATTCCCACCTGGAAATTGGCATTGTCACAAAATTAACATTGGCAAGCTACGATACATACATTTATATACAAATTTTATATTAAAGTGTAGGAATTTTTAAACTTAGTAAAACTAAGTGTATATATATAATGGACGAGTGAATAGCATACCTCTGAGAGTAGCAGAAGGCAAAGGAGAGATGCAAGTAAGAGTGGTGATGTCTGTGTGGTGCTGCCCATCTTCTGCTACTTTGTTAAGTGTGAAAATGGAGAATGAAGAGAAGAGAGTGTGAGTTCAAGGCCCTTGTTTGTTTGGTTTTGTGGGTGGGAAAATCTGCTTTTTATAGGGATTTTAGGGTCTAGGAATGGGCATGAGCCCTAAAGTTGATGAGAAACTTCCTTTTTTTTGGGTGCACCTTTCCCAATGTTTTACTAGTCATAATTGAGAGATGAATTACTATGGACAATACAGGTTTGCCCATTAAATTAAATAGCAAAATAGCTCCCACACAATTGTTAAATATCAGCTGGTAGGGTCAAGTTTAAATTATTTTATTTGTACTTTCCATATTTATTTTATTGTCTATATTTTCTATATCAGCTAGTAGGGATTTTAGGATGGAGAATATGAAATGCTCTTAATTAGTCTAGGACCTATGAACTAGAAAAATATGAAAGAACAAAAATAAAATCAATCAATTAAATGTGTTTGCTCAGTAATTATTTTTTTAACAATATGTTGTTTGAAATTTAAACCTAATTTTTTTCAATGCAATGTGCATTTTTTTAGTATTTCACAAACATACAAATAATACTACATAGAAATTTGACTATGCAATTAAAATATTAGTTGACAGTTTTAAAATTTTGATTTTGTAAATTAAATTTAAGGATTTTGAATTTTGATATTGTAATTACTCTACTAAATTCATTGTATTTAAATTTGGAAATAAATTGCATGACAGCTGCACTTGGTTTATAAGTTACTAAAAGTAGTCAACGGTGCAAGCTGTACCAAGTTTTATAGTAAACTCAACGCGCAAAACCGACAGCACCGACACAGCTACACACTGCTGCGTTTGTTTTCTCCTGTTTAGCTGAGACCACTCTCTCACTCATTTTCTCTCTATTATCACTATTCGCTACTCGTTCTTCTTAACATTTAACAATACTATACTTACACTCACAAATTTGACTCTAAATCTGAATAATTTATCTAAATTCGAGACTTAATATTAATTCAAACATAATAATATATATTTGATCTAAACCGAAATAGACTTGAATTAATTGTCAACTAGACCAATTTTATTTGAAATAAAAAATATATATTAAAAAATAACGAAAGATGAAATATGAATTTTTGCACAAATCACCAAAAAGCTAAAATATATTAGTTTTATAAAACCATGTAGAGGTGTAAAAAGTTGACTATACCTGAAAACCCTACTAATCTCCTATTGACCCGACCCAAAATTAACCGACTTGATATGACACGACCCAACCTAACACTTGAATCGAATCACTATAGACCCAAACTAAAACTGAACTAAATCAAAACCGACTCGAATTAAAATAGAACTGAAAATAATCATATTCGAAATGACTCATACAGAAACCGAACCGAATGACTTGTTTGCCACTATACCATCATCAGTTATGAATCATATACCCTTTTTCTTTTTTATTTTATTTTATTTAACAAGTTGACTCATTGATTGACTAATTTAAATCAAAATTTATGAAAGTTTATATAGTTACTATCTTTTCAACTCTATTTTCTCTATTCTTAACATAAAAAATTTTAACATCTAACTTTGTTTAAAGAGCTCAACGTCTCATATCGCTAAAGTAACTAATTATCGACTCTCAACGAGGACATTAAGACTTAAAAAAAAAAATTTTTTTTTGCTTAATCCGCCTTTACTAAAGATCAAGGAGTATACTTGTACTCCGGCTAATAAAGGAAAGGTTTTTTTTCATTTAAAATTGAAGTTTGACTCTGATTAGATCCTTAGCGCAAGCGCTAAGTAAGCAAGCTACCTTATGTAATGTAAAAAAACCGAGGAAAATAACGTCAAGTAGAAACGAACAAGGTCTTACGGCACGATCACTATATCTTTTCTTTTCTTTTCTTTTTTTATGGAAAGAGGGGATGATACGTGACGTGGTATACCTAATCGTTTGGTCAACGAGACGTACGTAAGTCGACATAGCTCCATGTATATGTTCTTTAGAGCTAAAACCCATAAATAGAATGAAATGAAATAATGGTGAGCCTAGGGCGACGAATATGGCTCAAGGGTGTCTATACAAAGCCCTTCTCTTATTCATTTAAAGGGCCAATGCACCAGCCAGCCGGTGTGGTGGCGAACACGCTGTGCTGTAAGCCAAGCTGTTCACCTTGTAGACGGAGGAGATATAGTCTTATGAAAAGGAAGGAACTTAAAAACATATTTGCCCAAATCTTTTCGGTAGTGAACTGGGTTTGAACGCATCAGGTGGAGAAGAAATAAGGACGGAGCAATAAAAATAGATAAATTAAAAATTAATGTAAACAATAGTTTATAAGTTTAAAAATAAATATTTTATATTTGTAGTCTAATTATTAATATCTGATTTATTTCGATTGGGGTTTATAAAGGTCTAATATAGAGTAATTTTACAACACAATTTTCTCTATTCACAATGATTCAAACCTTTAACTCTACAGAAAACTAGTATCTCATATTATTAGACCAATTGATTATTGATTAAATATTTTATACTTTAAAATAGTGAAATAATTTAAAATGTTATATATAAATTATTAATCTTTTCTTTAGTTGAGAAATTATTCTTTTAAGAAATATGTATGAAAAAAGAATTTTAAACTTTACCAAATAATGTTTTAAAAGCATGGAATAAAAATATTTTGTTAAAATAAAATGTAAAATCTCAAAACTTGAAGTAAACATAAAAAACTAAAAATTATTATTTAACTGAATCGAAAATCAATAGATTATTCAAAAAAATTAAAAATCAAACCGAAACAAATCGTATACACCCCTAGAGAATATGGGTTGTTCTGGACCGATGCAATGTGAGTGGCCGTAAAAAGCCCCAAACAACATCAATATAAATTAAATTAAATTAAACATCAATATAAATTAAATTAAATTAAATGCTTGTAAGGGAAAAACAAAATATTAATCCTGGACTAATGATAAATCACCCGACTATGCCCAAACATAAAGAATAGAGCCAAAACTCAAAAGGTAGCTTATACACTACATTCAATTATTCAAATAGCACATGGAGCTTAACATTTAAAAAACACCATATCTATATGTTCTCCTTTTGTATGAAAATTTTAACAACTAGAAGTCTAGAACCTAACCCAGCATCTAGTACATTGTGCCATACAATCTCCCTTACAATCCACATTGTAACCCAACACTTTGGGATTCCTAAGCAGCAGATTTTTCAAAGATTTGCCTTTTATTCCCCAATCCTTTTCCAGTATCTGCACATTTGTTCTCAACTCATGCTCTATATCGCATCCCAGAACTTCGGGAAATTTCTTCAGCAACTTGCGGATATCATCGTCCGATAGACTTAGACTTCTGAGGTATTCTAATGTTTCGTTAACCATCTCGTACCTTGGCTCTTCCTTCTTGCGTTCTTCCCCCCAGTACGGCGAATGGACATGTCCAAATGCCTTTCCGAGCATCTTGTCTTCCTCCTCCGTGCTGAAACCGAACGCTGACAGCGCTTGCCTGCATGCTTCCCATGTCTTTCCCTCTGTGTTCACGTGTATTGCCCATTTTTTAGGAGAAAAACGAGCGGTACCGACTCTTGTTGTCGCTTTCTGCGGGATCCTACTCGAGAAGTTTACACTGAACGGTACAATGTTTGGAGCAGATGTTGCAACATCAGGCTGCATCGAGGATTCATGAAATACACAAACGCAAATAATTAAACTTCCAAACATTGTACATATGCTAAAGAATTATTTTTCGTCTAAATGTGGACTATCTATCATTTTATTGCATCTCTATATTGTTTTCATTACATGCTATTGACATATAAGTTATTGTTGCTACTTGGGGACTAATGCAGCAACCGCGATGAAGTAGGCATTAATGGAGCAGATTTTCCTTGAGTTTTATAATGTAATATGTGCCTAGAGGATCAACAAGAATAATAAATGAAAACGTCAAAATGGTACCTATGTCGGATATTTCTCTAGAATGAGATACTTACAACACAAAAGCAAGTTGTAGAATCAAATGTCAACACAGAAGAAGCCAGCGATTTCCCATGCATCCTTGCACTGCTTAAGCAGCAAAACAACCAACAAAGTCTGAACAATTTAGAGAGAACGAGCTATATTCAAAATCATACCGAGACTGCTAAGTCAAGTTCAAGATTATCATGAGACATGCAATTTGCACTATGGACTATGGTATCTTACATTTCAGTATCCAATTAAGTTCAACAACACCAAGCAAATTGGATATACTTTAGTAATCAAGGTTATAACTCTTAAACGAAACCGGCACGGGTTTAAGGTGCATTTCCAAAAATCTCATTCCGGGGCCATATAATATTCAGTTTGGTCAAAACCGCTTAGTTTAGAGTTCTTGCAGGAAGAACAAGCAATTGAATACACTTCTTTTTATAAGTACTACTAGCATCCAGGATTTTTTTTCAAGCTAAAGTGTACCGAGGGAAAACTGAAATAGGAAGTCCGCCGAATACTATGGCTATGTTGCTTGGATTCTTCATTTTTCTTGAATTAGCCACATCTAACACTCACATCCAAACATTCAAAATCATACCGAGACTGCTAAGTCAAGTTCAAGATTATCACGAGACATGCAATTAGCACTATGGTATCTTACATTTCAGTATCCAATTAAGTTCAAAAACACCCAGCAATTGGATATTACTTTAACAATCAAGGTTACAACTCCTAAACGGATGGAACCAGCACGGGTTCAAGGTGCTTTCCCAAAAATCTCATTTCGTGGTTATATCATATTCAGTTTGGTCAAGTTCAACTTTAAGCTGCCTCAAAACCACCTAGCTTAGAGTTCTTGCAGGAAGAACAAGCAATTGAATACACGGTGAACGTTATTAAAATCTAACCATACTCGTGTTTGAATACAGGCTCGTATCCTCCGGATACAATCTCAAATTTTCACAATTGCTTTGAAATTGCAGCTGGAAGGCACAAAAATCCAGTATCTGGGCTAGCTTCAGTCAGGGAAACATGGTGTGAACTCAAAATAGAGGCATCATCATTCATCAAGGAATCCACATGCACCCTTAAGTAAATTGTAAACCCTATTCCCCAAAGAATGCAGCAATAATCATAAAAAGCCTAGTCCTTGAAACCCTTTACTTAGATTATCAATCTCTTGAACCTGGATATGTGAAGATGCTGCAAACCCAAACCTATCCTAATACCAAATCATTAACTGAACTCGTTTCCCAATCTAAAAAGCATCTAAAAACCACAAGTTTCATAGCCAAATATGTATTCCAAATGAGTAAACATATTTCAAGCATCAAAAGCATAGACCATAGTCCATAGTTGAGAAGAGAAAAATTACCTGAACAAGAGAGTGTTGGAAAGAGAAGAAGGATGGTGTTTTGTTTGAAGACAAAGCTAAGGGAAGACCCCACCCCAAAATCCAAATGTGTCCTTTGATTGTAGCCATTGGCCAGCTTTCCAAGTTAAGTGGCTGACATTTTTGTTTTGGTTTTGGATTCTTTTGTTGTTTAGAATTTAGATGGATAGAAATGGTTGTTTGTGTGATGTTTTGGGCTTGCTGTGATAGGTAAGGCCTAACCTTCTTGGAAATTTGTGGCTTTCACTACCTCAGTTTTCCTTTTCCCTTTTTATTTTTTCTAATAAACTTATAATACACTTCAAGTCGCTCAATTATGTGTTTGGTTATAAATGGGTCAGTTTGTTTCAAAAATTTATAATTTATTCACTCAATTTTTGTTTTAAAAAGGGTACAATACACTCCAGGTAACTCAATTATTTGTTTGATTACAAATGACCATTTTTTTTCCAAAAAAACTTATAATTTAGTCACTGAATTAAAATTTTGTTACAAACATGTCATTTTATCATTAAAATTGAAACATATGTCTACATGGATATGTATAATAATAGTTTTAGTCCTTATAATTATATATTCTACTAATTTGGTCATAATTCAAAATAATTCAATAAATTTAACATTTCATATTTAAATTGTTCATTTGTGAATTGACTGTATCTACTAGAAGACAATGATAGGGTCATAATGAGTTTGCTCCATTAGTATGTTGGTTGTCCAGTAGTAAAGTGATTACGTCTCTCGAGCTATATCATTTGTTGGTTATCAAGTTGATGGACAATAGTAAATAGTGTAGGAAGTGGGTAGAGTGTGGGTTAAGAGAGTGCAATGTCAGAATTTTTTTAAATATGAATGGTTAAATGTAATGGTTTATTTTGAATTAGGATCAAATTTATAGAATGTATAAGTTTAAGGGGCTAAAATTGTTATTATACTGAACCATGTTTAAATTTTAGCAACAAGTGATAGGTTTGTAGCAAATCTTTAATTGGGTGATTAAATTGTAATTTTTAGAAAAAATATTCATTTATAGCTGAACACATAATTGAATGACGTAAAATGTATTTTACCCTTTTAATAATCCACTTATTTCAAATTAAAAATTGATTTGTATTATTGTTTCTTTCGAATATTAATATTTTTTTCAAATAAAAATTTGATTGGTATTAAGATTTTATTTATTCACAAACTAAAATCAGTAATTTAAGTTTATGTGATTACAAAAAAAACTATTTTTTACCATAAAATATGAGAAGGGTCAAATTTTTATTAAATTAGGACAGATAAACTAATCTCTCAATTTTTGTAAGGTAAAAAAAATAAATAAAGTTCATAATGTATTATTTCCATTTCCATGTATGCACATTATAATGAATCAATTTTTTTTAACTCTGAATATTATTTAAAAGATGTAACATATTATTCTATTAAATCAAGTTAATTTAAGTTATATTATTTTGGATTATCTGTTCAGTTTATTTCAATTTTGTAACTAAAATAATCATTAATGTGGTATTCACTTAACCCTATTTAACCAAGATAATATATAAAATAACTCAATAAATTGTCTTAGTGAAAAGCGGATGATATTCATCTAAAAGACTCGAGTTCAATTGCTTTGTCTACGATGTGTGTGCTTTGTCAAAGGGTTTAAAAATATGTATGAACAGATATTATCCCATAATGACTGAGATTAATTCATGAGTTCAATTCACTGTTAATCTCACCCATCTGTTTCACTCATCTAACGATCCAAAAAAGTGTAAAACTTAGAGAGTTTTACACTGTGTAACTGGATCCTATCCCTATATACAATTGATCACAAAATTCTTTTTGTTGTTTAATAACAATATTATATGAACTCTTTATTTTTCTTTTAACAAAATATAAATATTCGAACACGAGTATAAAAAAATTATCTTTGATTATATGAAAATATAAACATTTTTTTAAATATATAAATCATGTATCCGACGGGATGTAACATTACAAATTGTTTCCAACTATCTGATTTTTTTCTTAAAAAATAAACCAACAAGATATGAACAAAAGCAGATCCAACACATACAAATGAAGAAAGAACAAATAGATACAACACACATAATACTTCCCCAAATTTATCCTAACGCGCCCCACGCGCCCCCTTTTCTTCTCTCTCGAGCCATATCCCGTGAGCCTCAATCGGTGCTTTGATTCTCTGCCCCAGCAAGAGTGATTCGGCTCTAAGTGCGAGCGGCGCTGACCCTCGTCTTCAGACCGTCTTTTGCCGGTGTTTTGTAGCGAACGACGGCGGTTGGAGGTTTGCTCATTGAAGGTGCGATTTTTCCTGAGGAAGCTTTGGGTGGATCTGTTTCTGCCCCTCTCTCAAATTGTCCCAATTTTTGTCTGGTTGCGTCGGTACCGCAAGGAACAACCGGGGAGCCTACCGCTCTCCGAGTGTTTTTTACCGGCTCCCTGGGAGCTTTGGACCGGATTCGGTAAATTATAGAGGAAGCCACTGCTTTTTCTCTCTCCGGCAGAGTTTCTATTGAACGGAATCAGAAGGCTCTTAAGTGGAAGCGACCGCCGCTCCATCATAGCACTGTAAGCGCCCCCGGTCAGTCCCGTGTTTCCCCGTTTCTGGTGACTGAATCCCTTGCTTTCCCTCCTTTTGCCCCGCTTCTGGTGTACTGAAACTTTCTCCCCATATCCGCCCCGCTCTCTTGTGACTCCTCCCTGTTCTTGGCTCTTGTATTGATTTGCCTTGATGCTGTTTATTTACTGAGTTTTTTGGAATTGTGCTGTGGTGTGTTCCTCTTTCTGTTACTGGTGGTTTGTCTCTGTTTACTGGTGGATTTTGCTTTTGTGTGTTACTCTTTCTTCTTTTGGTAGCTTTCCTTTTCTCTGTTTCTGGTGGAAGTGTGTGTGCTGCTGACAGTGAAGAGCAGAAGACCGTGCTGGTTATTTCGTTTGCTGTGGTTTTGCTGCTCTGGTAGTGGTTCCAACAAGTGTGAGGCTTGCTGTGATAGGTGGCCTACACGAACGGTGGTGCTGGTTTTAGTCAATAGATTCATGTCAATTCTTGCGTGGAATATCCGAGGAATAGGAAATCGAAAATCTGTGAGAGCTCTCCAAAATACAATTTTCAAGATCAAGCCAACAATTATCTTTCTTAGCGAAACAAAACAGAAAAAAAGATATCTGGAGAAGATACGAATGAAAATGAAAATGGATTCTTCCTTCTATGTTGACCCACAAGGCCTTGCTGGAGGACTTGCCTTATGGTGGAAGTCGGAAGTTGATGTCACTATTCTGGGATATGACCAAAACTTCATAGACACGAAGATTAGAACTCAGGAAGGGGACTCGTGGCATAATACTTTTATATATGGCCCTCCCAATAAATCAAACCGCCAACATTTTTGGAGGAATCTTGCGGAGTGCAGGAAGGATTTACAGGATAAATGGGTTATAATTGGAGACTCCAACATCGTTGCGTGCCAGGAAGATAAAGAAGGTGGGAATCCGGTTAATCCCTCGGAAACGAAATGGTACTCTGACTTCATTGATTCTACAGGCATGATTGAGGTGCCCATCAAGGGAGGCAAGTTTTCTTGGTTTAATCAAAGAGGGGGTGACCATGCCATTCTGGAAAAGCTGGATAGAATCTTATGCTCCCCAGAATGGAGCTTCGCTTTTCCCAAAGCCATGGGTATGATGGAGATTTCCACTGCATCCGACCACACTCCAATAGTCCTTTTAACTAAAGGGCTAGCTAGGAAATACAAAAGAGACTTCCGTTTCGAAACCAAATGGCTTATGGAGGAAGATTGTTCCCAGACAGTTGAAAGAGGATGGAATATCACTCCCGGAGAAAGAGTGAGCTCAAGATTTCGAAGGAAAATCCAGAGTACACAGAAGACCCTGCTGAAATGGAACAAAGAAAAAATGAAGAAGAAAAATGAGAGAAGGAATTCTTTGAAGGATAGCTTATCGAAACTCCAAGGAAGAAAGCTATCGGAAAGGGAGCTGCAAGAATACAAGCGGATAAAGGATGAGCTCGATACCGAATGGGAAAGTGAAGAAAGATACTGGCATCAGAGATCTAGGGTGAACTGGTTAAAGTGGGGAGATAAGAATACCAGATTCTTTCATGCTACAACCATCCAGCACCGAAGAGCTAACTCAATTATTAAAATCAAGCAGGAAAACGGTGTCTGGCTTGAGGAACCAGATGAGATAGCCTCTTATTTACTCCAGCACTTCCAGCAGGTGTTCAGGAAAGACCACTCAGTTGACATGGACCAGCTTAAAGACATTATCCCCAGGGTTGTTACACATGAAATGAATACAGCTCTGTGTAAGCAGATTGATGAGGAAGAAATTAAAAAGGTAGTGTTTGATATGGGAGCAACAAAAGCTCCGGGACCAGATGGTTTTCCAGGGTGCTTTTACCAATCTTTCTGGAGCACTGTTAAGGATGATCTTATTGGGATGATCACAGCCTTTTTCAATGAGGGGGAGATGGATCCTAAAATCAACAAAACCAACATTGTGCTGATTCCAAAAAAGACAAACCCCACTGAAGTGTCCCAGCTGAGACCAATAAGCCTGTGCAACTACTCTGTTAAAGTTATAACCAAAATCCTGGCAACCAGATTAAAGGTCTTCCTTCCAGATATCATTCCGCAGTACCAGTCTGCGTTTGTGAAGGGTAGAGCAATTCAGGACAATATCATTCTTGCAAACGAAGCCTTCCATGCAATAAAGAGAACCAGGAAAGGAAGTAAAGGCTTTATGGCTCTCAAGATTGACTTGGAAAAAGCCTATGATAAAGTGGATTGGGAACTCCTTCAGCTTATCATGAAGGACATGGGCTTTGATGAGTGGTGGATCAACAGAGTGATGAAATGTGTTTCCTCTGTGTCTTTCTCTCTGGTGATTAATGGTGAACGAAAAGGAGAATTTCCTGCGGAGAGAGGCCTCAGGCAGGGCGATCCTCTTTCCCCGTTTCTCTTTACAATCATCTCAAGAACCTTCTCTTGGCTTATCGAAAAAGTAATCGAAAAGGGTCTTGTCACAGGTCTGAAAATTAAAAGAAGATGCCCCACCTTAAGCCATCTGTTATTCGCGGATGACTGCCTTGTCTTCATAGAGGCTTCCGAACAAAATTGTAGAGGGATCCAGCAGATTCTCCATCTCTTTCAATCCTCCACAGGTCAGACGGTCAGCCACATGAAATCTTCCGTTTTTTTCTCTCCGAATGTCAGCAATAGTCTAAGATCTCATCTTCAAAATATTCTGGGATTCAAGACTATGGAGGAGGACTCAAAATACCTTGGTTTGCCTTCCTTCTGGGGACGAAGCAAAAGAGAAGCGTTGGCCTTTATTCGCGAACGAGTCCTCAACAGACTTAGAGGCTGGAAGACCAAATTCCTGTCCAGTGCCGGAAAAGAGATTCTTATCAAAGCTGTGGCTCAGGCTATCCCCACGTACGTGATGCAGTGTTTCCTTTTGCCGGTCACCTTTTGCGATGAGATCAGTTCCATAGTTGCTAAATTTTGGTGGAACAACTGCGCTGAAAAGGAGAGGAGTATCCACTGGATTAATTGGAGGGATCTTTGCAAGCCAAAAGAACAAGGGGAAATGGGATTCAGGAACCTCAGATTGTTCAACAAAGCTCTTGTTTCCAAGATTACATGGAAGGTGATTAGGAATCCGGAATCCCTTCTTTCTCAAGTCCTCCGAGGAATTTATTTTCCAAATGGTAACATCTTCGAAGCTCCAAAGTGCTCCAATCCTTCGTGGGCCTGGTCCGGAATTAGAGAAGGAATAAAGATCATCAAAAAGGGATCTTTGTGGAGGGTCGGGAATGGAAAAAGAATCTCAACCTGGTTTGACAATTGGATACCGAAAGTAAAGGGTTTCAGACTAACTTCCTTACCGCCGGAGGATCTCCCCGCACCGTCCGTCTGCTCCCTTATTGGGCCCGATTAGACATGGAACGAAGCGAAAATTCAAGAACTGTGCTCCCCAACGGAAACTAAGGCGATTCTTTCCATTCCGATCGGAGGACCAAATGTTCAGGATGCTCTCATCTGGGCTGGGAACAAAAATGGCGAATACTCCGCCAAGTCGGGATATCAATTCCTGGAGGAAGAGGTGCAGGAGGTGAACCAACCTTCATCCAGCGAAGAAACCTTACACAAGAAAGATCTCTGGAATTCAGTTTGGAAGTTACAGGTCCCTTCCAAGATTCGAGCGTTCTTATAGAGACTATGTCATGATATTGTCCCTACCAAGAATGTTTTGAAAAATCGCCTTCGTGGGAACTTCAAGGACCAGGACAATTGTCCCCAGTGCTGTAAATCTCAGGAGTCGGCAGAGCACATCCTTTTTTTCTGCCCGTTTGCTCAAGCTACCTGGAGAGCTTCGACCTTTAATTACTCCCCTGATGCAGTGGGTTTTCCAGGATTTCCAAGGTGGTGGCTCCAACTCTGCCATGATCGAAATCTGGGGATGTCCAAGGAAGGCCTCACTCACATTGCTTTCATTCTCTGAAATGTATGGAAAGCTAGGAATGCACTTGTCTTCGAAGGGAAAAGGGAGACCCCTTCGGATGTTTGGCTTAGAGCGGATTGTGGCTTTAGGGAATTTCAACAAGCAAACTTTATTGAACACTCAGTGAATTTGACGGCAGATCAGAGAAGTACAAAGTGGATCCCCCCGACAGGAGTTATTAAAATCAATTGTGATGCAGCTTTTGACCAAGAGTCAGGAAAAGCTTCGGTCGCAGCTGTGTTTCGGGATGATTCAAGTGCTTTTGTTCACGGAATCTCAGCCCCTTGTTGGGCGCCATCTGCTGCTGCTGCTGAAGCCTTTGCTATCAAATTGGGACTCACGACAGCGACTCACCTTGCTTTCTCAAAGGTTATCATCGAATCTGACAATAAAGCTGTTATCAATCGCCTTATCTCAGGGGTTTCTTCGGATTGGACCACTTCTGCCATTGAAGAATGCATCAAGATGTTTACAAAGGAGTTTGAGTTGTGCTGTTTCTCCTTTGTTAATCGAGATTGTAACCAGCTTCCGGACTGGATAGCCAAATTTGCTAAGACTAAACAGGACCAAGTCTGTTGGAATCCTGCAGTCCTCCCAAAACACCTTTTGTACTCTTGAATCTTTATCTATGCAAGTCTTTATCGATCAAAAAAAAATGAAGAAAGAACAATGCATGTTATATATGCATGTGTATATATATGTAAACATATATAATTTGTCCATAATAAAATAAAGTTATTATAAACTGGTATCTGAAATTGACAAATTTTTTTCAAATTGGTACCTGATTTTTTGGTCTTCAATTTGTACTTGAACTTGTAAAGAATTTTCCGGTTTGTATTTGTGGATGAAATCTGAACATTTAAAATTTTAGAGATTAACTTAAAATAAAAATTATAGTTTAAGGATATATGATACAATTAACTCCAAAATTTTAGAATTCACATTAATGATACATCTTGTCACCAATTATTAGTTTAATGAAACAAATTTAATATTAATCAATCATTGAATTAGACTTTTCCATTTTAATTCAAACTTAAAAATAGGGGTGAGCGTTCGAGCGAGTCGAGTCGAGTCGAGTCAAAAAAATTCGAGTTATTCGAGTTCAATCGTCATATTTTACAACTTGAACTTAAATTGAATTTTTTTCGATTCGAGTCGATTTTAGCGAGTTCGAGTCGAGTTCGAGTCGATTCGATTTTTCGAGTTTGGTTTTAATTTAAACATTTTTCTATTTATATCTACATATATATTTCTTCATATTATTTTTCACATGTGTAAAAAAAGATTTTGAATTATATCTACATACATATAAATTGACTTATGACTAAACAATACAATGATTCTAAAAGCACAAAAATAAGAACACATTTTTCATCAAACAAGGTAAACCTGTCCAAATTTCAATTGTAACAATCAAACCAACAAAAAGAAAACTCAACCTTCCATTATAAACTACGGGCCTCGTTAAAAACCTCCTTCTTATCTAGGTAACGCCAAGACGAGACCAAAGATAGCGGAAGGAGAAAAAGAGTACCCTAAAATATATTAATAACTAAAGCAAATAACACAGTAGAGTTTAGAAAATCCAACATCACATGTCAAAAGATGCAAACCAATAAAAACAAAAACATAATAGTTCAAAAAAGAGAATTGCAACAAACTTTTTTCGAGTTTCGAATTATATTGTCGAGTTTTCGAGTTTCTATACAAATTTAATTGTAATTATTTACCATGTTATAGTACGATTTGATTCTAATTTAAACGACTTTCTCTATCCATATAAGATATGCATATATATATATATATATATATATATATATATATATATATATATATATTTCTTCATAGTATTTTTCACATGCATAAGTAAGATTTGTAATGTTATTTAATAAAAAAATATCATCTAAACTTCTAAAATATATTTATAATATTATTTTTAAATAAGGAACTTTTAAGGATAAAGTACTGATGGGGGTATAAATGAGTCAATGAATTGATGTAAAGAAAAAAATTACAAAAAAAATCGGTTGAATGATCAAATTGAATAAAATATAAAGTTAAAGGGCTAAATTAAAAAAAGAATAAATTTGTTAAAAATATGAATTGAAGTTATATAGATATTATATAGTGTTAGTGAATCATGTGGTTTAATTTTGGTAAAAATAGACTTAAAACGAAAGAGAAATTAAAGAAATGGGAAACATTCAAAGTTGAGGGGCTAAATTACAAAAGTAGAAAATTTAATTTAAAAATATGAATTGAAGCTAAATAGGTATTCTAGTTTCTACATTGGTTTAGGAGCATGTGGTTCAATTTTGGTCAAAATTGACTTAAAACGAAGGAGATATTGAAGAAATTAGGAAATCATACAAAGTTAAGGGGCTGAATTGAAAAAATATGAAATTTATTTTAAAAATATAAATTGAAGATAAATATGTATTCTACGCTGGTTTAGGAATGTGTGGTTCAAATTTGGTCAAAAATGGACTTAAAATGAAGGAGGAATTGAAGAAAAATGAAATCAGTGACTAAATTGTAAAACTGTAAAATTCGGTTTTTCAATTTTTCAATTTTTCGAGTTGGGCAAATTCCAAACCGACTCGAAATCGAAATTTTTTCGAGTTAATCGAGTTGACTCGAATAACTCGAACAACTCGAATAACTCGAAATTGAAAAAAAATATCGATTTTTTCGAGTCGAGTCGAGTTTTGCTCACCCCTACTTAAAAATATACCCGGGACAATTAGAACTTTTGATCCACTATGATAAATTCAAATCCAAATTTAATTTAATTTATAATAAAAAAGTTAAACTACTCGATTAATTATCAATTTGTCTAACGAGTTGAGATACGAAAAGAGATGTTAGATTTGTTTGATTTAATGTCAAGATTTAAACTCATACAAGATGTGACAACATGAGCATCATTGACTACTCGGTCAATTAGCGAATATCAGGGGTTAGATCTTTCAAACAATATTCGTAGTTCGAATCATTATATCGTGAATGAAATAAACCAAGCCGTAAGAGTCACTCCCTCTACAAATACTCGATCCGGACTGATCTGAATCTAAAACGAATTAAACTTGAAACATAAAATCCAAAAAACTCAAACCTCAAATTTGAAACAACACCAAACTTAAAATTAACTCGAATATATTCTACCATAAATTTCAAAATTGGAATTTGATCACATACATACTAACCTTCCTCGAGACCAATTTAACCCTTCCTCGAGACCTTGGTGGATATAGCATATAGGACTTAGGAGTGTAAATGAATAGAGTCGAGCTTGAGTAGCACTAAGCTTGACTTGTTAAAAATTTAAGTCGAATTTCGTATTGTTGAATTCGATTTGATTCATTGAAAATTTGAATTAAATTCGAGTTTAAAGTAAATATAAGTCGAGCTTTGACGGAATGAAACTCGAGCAATTAGTAAACCTCGATGTGTCTGGTCTCTTTTCTATGTTAAAATACGTAAAAGGAAAAGAAAGTTAAAACCTTATTACTTTTTATAAATCTTTGTTTCCAAATCCAGAAAAAGGAATTACAGTTCTTAATTGCATGGATCGGACAAATTAATCCGATCTCTTCAGCAAAATCCAAAAACATGGCCACAAACAAATCCAGATGACGATTCAGTAATCTTCAATTCATTATATTATTATAAATCAAAGCTCCGTCTCCGATCCTTTCTTCCCCAAACTCTCTCAGAACAAATCCTTTCCTCTTTTTTTAATTTCCAAAAAAATACATTCCTTAATTCATACTTCAAATCTTTCTTTATATATATATATATATATATATATATATATATAAAATTTTCTCTCTCTCTGGAAGGCAGATTAAGCTAAGTAGACAGAGAGACAGAGAGGAGAGGATTTTTACAATGCTAGAATGGCTCAGTACAGGCAACAGTATCAATACAGCAATGGGACGGCGTCAGATCACGTGGCCATTGGTGTTCGAGGAGGAGGAACCGGGAACAAGGCGGCTCGATGGCGCCGATCGGGACGCGCCGACAGGAGCCGACGAATCTCCTTCGGCTCTCTCGTCGTTGTTTTGTTCCTCGTGCTTGTTGTAACTGTTCTCGTGTACTATTACATCTCTGCTGATAATAATGACAGTCGTAAAGGTTAGTTTTAGATTTCTAATCCGAATTTTGGAATTTTCGATCTCCTTTTTTGTTTTTTTGCTTTGGAAAAAAAAGGCGAGAAGTGTATTGCCAGATTTCACTTTGTGACTGGCTATCAGCACATTTTTTATAGATTGATTCCTTATTTATAGATCAATGCTAGTTGTTTATAGCTAGGATTCGTTTGGATTCAGAAAAATGGATAGAAAAAGAGAGGCGCAATTTGAATGAATTTAGGTTCCAAACATAGAGAGAAATGATTATTTGTGGCTAAAACAAATTAGAGGTTTGAGTGTTATGAAGCTTTGCATTGTTTAGAATATGCGATTTGATCATGTTGGCACAGCCTTTTCATGTCATTAGATGAATAAAAATTTGATCTGTTTCAGTTAAATGAGTGGAACAACTTTCCTTTTAGGGCCTAAGTTTGACTTTTTTTTCCCTTTGAGTTAATTGAAATAAATGAATGTTTTTGATTAATTTTAACATTCCAAATATGAAAGATGAATATGATCTGTTGCTGGGGGGAACTTATTAGCTAGATGTATGTTGCTGCAGAGTTAATTAGTTACAAATCTGAGGATGATGATTTGAAGGTTGATTCTGACTTCCTCACAAATGTGACACGAATGGAAAATTTTAAAATCCTTAACTTTGGCAATGGTTCTGTATCACATGGCCGTGATTCACGATATTGGGATAGGGATGATAGGAGGAGGGATGATGATTACAATGAGGATGCGGTGGAGAACAATATCACAGATTCTAGAGATGTGCATCTTGATGGTGGCCATGATCCCACGAAAGCAAAGAACAAGAAGGGGGCTTCCCTTGATTCTGGTAGGGACCTGGATCGTAGAGTTGCTGGGTTGTACAATGAAGCTGGGCGCAATGAGTTAAAAATGTATGAAGCAGAATATGAGGCATCTCTGAAGAATGGGGCGAAGTCAACAAAAGAACTTGGACAGAGCCATCAGCTTTCTGATAGTAAGGATTTTGGAGCGCGTGATGAGGTTGATGATGCTGATGAAAATTATAATGATGGCATTGATTCTAGTGATACTCAAAAAGATGAATATGATGATTTTGCACGTGACAAGGAATATATTTTAGATGAAGCAAAATCTCAGGATGAGAATGTTAATGAGTTCTCTTCTTCCTTGAATGCTAAAACTAACAAAGAACATATTCTCAAAGAGGTTAAGGAAGGATCCACTTTATCTAGGGAGGCCTCTCAAGATGATGATGTTGACGCTGGTTCTCATCATGTTGGTTTTTTTAGTCGTAAATCTGGAAAAAACAAAAAAGCAGGTTCAAAGAAAAAGCCAAGGCGCAGAAAATTTTCAGGTAATTCTACAAATTTTTTAAGTTCATGTCAGATTTCCTTACACAATGCATAGACTTGTCTGTCTGTGTATGTTAAATTCAGCTTGATTGAAGATGATAAACAGTGTCTAGATCTTCAGACTTAACTTACTCTGTTTTGCTTTTCTTCCTCTATGGGTTAAAAGTAAATTTATGGTTTGATAATAAAAAGAACTAGGAAAGATTATGATTAAAAGAACCTTGAGGATTAGGATTCATTTGGTGGGCTTGTATGCAAATTCTGTTTGCTTAAAAGGAATTAGAAGGAAAGAATGTGAATTTATTATGAAGAGCTTAAAATACTTGAGTTGGGAGATCAAAAACTGAAATTCTTGATGGCTTTATGTCAAACATATTTCATACCTTTAAATTCTTGATAATGTGTCACCCATCTAAACAACATCTAGCTTTGTCAGATTTTGATAGAACATTTTCCTTACGTAGCATCCTAATTTAATTACGAAGGATATTTTAAAATCTAATCTCAAAGCAATCTAGGAAAGGCTAAAACACCAGTTTTCAGCTAATATACATATTATACATTTGATGCTAGAGCAGAACTTTAAAGTTGCAGTGACATGGCATAGTAACTAGTCTCTTTCATATTCTGGTCTCCCAACTCTGTATTTTAAACTCTTATAGGGCCCTTATTTTGCTACACATGCTAGGGAGTGTTAATTGGTCTTATCCCACATTTGTTGCTTCTAGGTTGGTACTTAACAATCACGGATTAAAACTTTAAAGTATGCGTTATAGATTCATTGATATTAATTTAGCTTAATTTGAATCTATTTACCTATATACATCTTGTTGGAATGCTCTCATTTGTAAAATAATGCTTCTCCTCCATATCAAGTCAAGGATGGATGATACTATGCTAGCATTTTGATTTAACAATAAATTTGCTTCAGTAAGCTTGCTGAGAGTGATGGCATCCATGAATTTTAAATTCATATATCTGTTCTTGTACACCATTAAAGGCCTTTTAAAACAAAAAAAAAAAAAGAAAAAAAAGAAAAGAAAAGCCTGAAATTTCTAGATCTAAATTCTCTCGTTGTTTCTTTATCTGCTGAAACTATGTCTTCTTTATATTTGCCTCTTCTTCTTGAATAACATTTTACTTTTGATTCGTAGGCTCTTGTGAGATGAAATTAGTAAATTCAACACACCTCGTGGAGCCTGTAGAAAGTCGAAAGTTTGCACGATTTTCCTTGCAGTATACACAAATGGAGAAGCCTGAAGGAGAACAATGGATACCTAAATTTGCGGGGCATCAGAGTTTACAAGAACATGAGGAATCTTTTTTGGCACGTGATAAAAAGATAAATTGTGGGTTTGTTAAAGGTCCACAAGGATATCCAAGCACTGGCTTTGATCTGGCAGAAGATGATGTGAATTATATCAGCAGGTGCCACATTGCTGTCATATCTTGCATTTTTGGAAATTCAGATCGCTTGAGGACACCTGCTGGCAAAATGGTAAGGGGATAATCTTTTTCTGGGAAACATGGTTTCAGTGTTCTTTGCGGTTGTTTTTGAATCATAAAATATACGCATGCCTGTTTTTAGAGGTAGCTGTGCATTTCTTCATCTTCTGTTTGATAACTTGATGAGTTTTAGGTTCAATCATTAATCAATAAGAACCTTTATGTTGCTGTTGACAACCTCACCATGCACCCTTACATGAGTATCTAACCATATATGAGTAGAAATAAGTTGGCTTTCTCTTTATCGTTCTCCTTTCTTTACCTGTGCAAAGCAATACTTTGGTACTTCCATACCTCCTTCCTCCCCGTGAACTCTTCTTTAAACCGTCTTCACTCCTTCCCATCCTCTTCTTTTGGGTGTACTGATTATTATTGTTCATATGATATGTTGATGTTTGCATTAGATTTTTGATTTTATGTATTAATTCGCGAACTTCAGACCTATCTGCATTCCACTGATTTATAACTTTGTCCAAAATTTTCCGAGTTTGGCAAAGATGCCCCCAAAGCATTGTTTGGTTCACTAAGGCGGGTGAACACACGATTGTTTTCTGTGCCCACCCAAGCCCTGACTCTGATTGGAGGTGGCATGAGTATTTTCTCGAGCTAAGATTTTTAGGGGGAAAAGATAAACAATGGCATAGCTTGAAAAACAAAAAACAAAAAAAAACTTGCTCTTGTTAGATTGAATGGCACAGAATCTAACTTGGAGGAAGGACCTGCCACTCCTGTTGGTCATTATTTGAATTTATTAGACTATGTTGCTGCATGGTTTCATTTGTACATGACTACATGTATTATTACACTGTTCATTCTTTAATGTTATAATGCACAACCATTTTGTTTATCATTGAATTACTTGAGTAAGATGTGATTTGGATTATAACAATGGCAAATCATCATTTCTCCTGATAGGTTACTCGGTCATCAAGGAAAAATGTCTGCTTTGTTATGTTTGTGGATGAAGTTACGATGCAAACACTTTATTCAGAAGGTCAAACACCTGATGGTGGTTTTATTGGTTTATGGAAGATAGTGGTTGTAAAGAATCTTCCTTATGATGATATGCGTAGAGTGGGAAAAATACCAAAAATGTTACCGCATCGACTATTTCCTTTTGCAAGGTTTGAACCGTATATTTCGAGATTTTTATTTCATAATGCATCCACTAGTTTTTTTTTTTGTATGTTTCAGATTTTGTATTAGTTAGTATTCTCTTTTTCTATTAGTTAGAACATACTCCAACTGGGATCGACTGTTAGCTTGGCTTTTTATTCAAAATTTTGCGACATTTTTCATGAATGAAGTTTTCTTTTAGCAATAGTAATACTAATTTGTATATTACGATTATCTGTTTTGTGGATTACTTTATGTAGACAGGCTTGACATTTGTTTCTTAACTTTTCCGGTCTCAGGTACTCAATCTGGTTAGACAGCAAGCTACGTTTACAGCGTGACCCCTTACAACTCCTGGACTACTTCTTGTGGCGAAAAGGTCATGAGTATGCCATTTCTAATCACTACGACCGTCATTGCGTCTGGGAGGAGGTTGCACAAAATAAGAAGCTGAACAAGTATAATCATACAGTCATCGACGAGCAATTTGAATTCTATCAGGCTGATGGACTGAGAAAATTCGATGTTTCGGATCCTAACAAGCTTCTTCCTAGCAGTAAGAATTTTTACACTCGGATTTTTATTTATGATAGTTTGTGCTTTTATTTTGTTGTTTTAAATGTTTGGTATTGTGTGTATGCAGATGTGCCTGAAGGTTCTTTTATTGTTCGAGCACACACCCCAATGTCGAATCTGTTCTCATGTCTTTGGTTCAACGAGGTTGAGCGGTTTACTCCCCGCGATCAGCTAAGTTTCGCATATACATACCAGAAATTGAGAAAGATGAATCCTGACAAACCCTTTTATCTAAACATGTTCAAGGTAAAGAGCTCTGACAAAAAATGGTTCGGGAATTTAAAATCGAACAACTATTCATCTCTGGTTTCTTCGATTGCAGGATTGTGAGAGGAGAGCCGTAGCAAAGTTGTTTCGACACAGATTGGATGAGAAGCGAAATGTTCAACAACGGGCAACGGTGTAAACCATATGTTGTATTATCAGACCTTTGCAGTCGAATATAAAAAAGAAAAGAATTTTGTACACTTTCCTTGGCCATGCTGGTTCAGTTGCTCATAACGAAAGTAACAAGTTGCAGCGGTGCTGGTTGTTGTCAACATAGTACGACGGATTTCGAGGAAATGGGAGTGCATATGAAGTCTCTCGATCTCGGTATGTCGAGCATGGCGCCGTCTGGGTTGGGGAAAGTCATTTAGCTTTCATTTGCTAGAAAAATCCTCTTCTGCTTCATTTTTCTTTTGTTCCACATTGATTGCTTCGTCCGTAGGTAATGAAGCACCTATACTAATGTACTTCTTACACCTAAAATTTGTTGTATTATTGCTATTATTATCATTTTTTGAACCTCTTTTTTTATGTTTATATCAATTTTATTTCACATTCTCATAAATTGATAAATGAAAGAAAAAAAATAAAAAATGATCTAAGTAAAACGAAATTTAAATATAAACAATAAGTTTAATTTTGATTAATAAAACATAAAGATAATTTAATTTTATTATCGAGATTTTATGATAGATACATGTACTATTTTTAGTTAAATGAAAGGGTTTTAAAATCATGTTAGTGGTCAATTTTAACATTACTAATGCACTCAACATTGGTAACATTATAAAAAAATGAACACTTTTGAAGTACAAAGTGCGTAAATTTTTTAGTTAAATTTTAGTTTACACAAATTTGTTAAATGAAATTTAATTTTAGTATTTAAAATTTAATGATAGAGTTTAATATTTAAGGTTTAGGGTTAGGGATTTAAAATTTAAATTGTATAGTTTAAATAAGGTTGTATAATTTTTTGGGTGAACTACATAAATGGTCACCAGACTTTTAGGCGGATTCATTTTAGTCACTGTACTTTTAAAATATTCAATAAGGTCACCCAACTTTTAGTTCAATTTTAATATAGTCATCGAACTTTTAGTTCGCTTTCAATATGGTCCCTCCCGTTAACTTCCGTTAGAAGCTGACGTTAATTTTCATTTTTTCCTTAATAAAAAATGGGTAAACTGCACCAATCATCACTCAACTTTCTTCTCACTCTTATTTTGGTCACTAGAGTTTAAAAATTTTAAATTTTAATAACTTAACTTTTGAATTGTTCATATTTTGGCCACTCCTAAATGACATGTTTATACAAATAGAAAAATTCAATTAATCCTTAAAAAATATTTTGGTCAATTGGTAAATTCAAATTATTCAATTCCCGGTCTTATATTGTACCAATTAAATCAGAAGGGTATCAAAACTTTTTTTAAAAAAAAAACCAGAAGGGTATCAAAATCACTAGACTATAAGATATTGTGATGCATAAAATTTAGAAATATTGTATATAATAGATCAGATCGGTTAATTAATTTTGCTTAAAATTGTGAATCGTAATCGAATTGAAATAATTTATTTTAAAAATTTGTACTGATATTGGATTCGATTAATCCTTAAATATTATTTTGGTTAATTGCTTGACTAGTTAATCAATTCTTGATCTTATATTGTACCAATTAAATCGGATAATCGATTGGCCGATTAATTGGAATATTTGATTTGAGTAATAGTTGTTTTTACTTTGCTTATTAAAATATCAAATATGCTACTATGGTGAATTTAATAAGCAAGTAAAAAAATCATTACCCGAATTTTTTAGGATTAATCTATTTTTCTATTTGTATAACCATGTCATTTGTGAGTGGCCAAAATATGAACAATTTGAAAGTTAAGTTATTAAATTGAAAACTGTTAAGCTCTAGTGACCAAAACAAGAGTGAGAAGAAAGATGAGTGATGATTGATGTAGTTTACCCATTTTTTATTAAGAAAAAACAAACCTAATGTCAACTTCTTACTAAAGGTAACGAAAGGGACCGTATCGAAATCGAACTTGTAGAACTAAATGTTTTGATATAATAATTGAAAAATATTTTGGACTAAATTGAAAATAATTTAAAATATGCTTTTAGTCAAAACTTGAAATTGTGTTTAAGGGTTTTTAAAAGGCTTTGGAATAACTTTAAATGCTTTTAAAGTAGTCAAACTAGTGTTTTTCAAGTACCCGTACCGATACGGTCTGATACTGTATCGATACGCCCTAGGGTTTCAGCTACAGTAAAATTTCAGTAGCCAAAATCCGTACCGATACGCCTTGCCATATTGATATGGCATGTTTTAAATAGCTAACGGCTAGTTCGCGTACCGATACGGTTGTATCGCCTACCGATTCGTCCAACTACCCCCAACAGTCATTTTTCCAACGGTCTTTTAAATTGCAGGATCGTTCTGATACGCTTACCACGTGTATCGATACGCACCAGCTGGAAGTCTCAACGAATATTTTCTTATCGGGACCGTATCGATACGGTTTCAGGAGTATCGATACGCTAATCAACAAAACTGCATTTATGGTGAGAAATAAAAGCTCCAACGGCTCTAATTCAACTCCAACGATCTTCAACGGCTACAAACTCAATTAAGAGTATAAAAGATACCTCTAAGCATCAAGAGATAATTAATACTTCAATTGTAACAATATTATGATGTCAAATTGTCTTCAGAGCTTAATTGTTATTCTCTTGTATAGACAAAACACTTGTGAGCTAAAATTGTCAAATTTGTTTAAGTGTATGGATTTTGGGTGAGAGCTTAGAGTTGCAAACACATACCCATTAGAAGGATTTCTTGTTTGCTTTAAATTTCACTTGTAAGAGAGTGTTTGATTAAGCTAAGGGTAAATATCTTAATTGTTGTAACGATTTCCTCCTCATCCGAAAAAAGAGACGAAATTCTTAGTAAATTGGGAAAATCCTTAGTGGCATTCCAAGGTAGTGGATGTAGGCTTTGATTTAGAAATTCGAACCACTCTAAATCCTTGTGTTTAATTTTTTATTTTGCCACCAACTCAAACACCAAAAAATTCAACTTCTCCACCACTTGACAATCCATAACGGTTGAAAAAAAATCGAGCCTATCAAGTCTAACAATTGGTATCAGAGTGAGGCTCAATCGAAGGGGATTAACATCCTATTGAGGCGATCTGGAAGCTCAATACAACAACTCAATCAACCGGTCAAATAACGCAATCTATCAACAAGCCACCTTTCTTCGACGGGACCAAGTACGCTCATTGGAAGATCGAAATGAATTTCTTCATCAAATCCAAAGATTACAAGCTTTGAAATATTGTTGAAGAGGGTCATTTCGTGCCACAACGAAGTAAGACGGAATGGAGTGCGGATGATCGCAAGAAGATGAAGCTTAATTCCAAGGTAGTGGATGTAGGCTTTGGGTTAGAAAGTCGAACCACTCTAAATCCTTGTGTTTAATTCTTTATTTTTGCCACCAACTCAAACACCCAAAAATTCAACTTTTCCACCACTTGACAATCCATAACGGTTGAAGAAAATCGAGCCTATCAAGTCTAACAAAACTAAAAGTTTGGTGACCTTATTGAATATTTTAAAAGTACGGTGACCAAAATGAATCCTCCTTAAAAGTTCAGTGACTATTTATGTAGTCTACCCTAATCTTTTTATACACGTGTATCAAAATATAATCCTTATGCAAAAAGTTAACCTTATTACTTACAAAAAATATAGTACACTTCTAGGTAATCTTTATCGGGGCTTTTAAACGAACAAAAATCTTTTGCCCCTAATAATGCCTCTTTTTATGCCTCCACACTAAAAAACACTAAAAAAATTAAATTTTAAATCTTAACCTTAAATTCCGCATCCTAAATCTAAATCCTAAAAATACGCCATACCCCTAATTCTCTAAACCCTAACCACAACCCTTAATCTTAAACCCTAAACTCCAAACTATTTTTTTTAAAGTGAGGGCACCAAAAGGGGCATAGTTTAAGGACAATATTTACATCCCTTTTAAACATGTAATTATCATTTTTTTATATTTTTTAGGGTATCGGTAAGTTACATTGTACTCTCCATTAAAGAGTCAAGGTTCTAACACAATATTGTTAAATAGAATAGTCACAAACCTCGAACATAAATTGTAGAACCACGTATCTATGCAGCTGGTTACTAAACTAGTATATATAAAGCCCAACACAAAATCCGTAAGGCTGCAATCAGCAAAATGCCATTTTTGTATATTCCAGTTAAGTAGTTAACTGTAATCCAATCTCTATAAGTTTAATCCTCATATTCTCATACTGGAGATGAAGATGAAGACTCCTTTGCATTAACCTTCTGCATCTCATATACCAATGGAGACTCCTCCTTGGGGCCAACTTGGTTAGACTCATTGGATGGCCTTTTGAAACCAATGCCCTTATTCTTCTTCTTCGCCTTCTTCGCCCAACCGACCAGCCCTTCGCGAATATGTTCCTCGAATATCGCCTTCTTATACGAACTTCCCATCTGTAAATTAATCCCAAGCTTTGCATCAGTTCACCAAAGAATGTAGCTTCTATTTTGGTTATGGTAGTTCATAATGAACGTTACCTGTGTGACAAATGCATATAGGGGCAGGGTACTATAACTGCAGACGAACTGAACAAATACCCTAATAACGATCGAATAAGATCACATTAGTGCTTGAACGATGAATATATTGTCGGTAACACAGAGAAGAAACCGAGTTTCTTTGTTATGTTCATACCCTATGATTAGTCTGGGGATGATGAAACGAACTTGACCCATCATGCATGAGTTGAAACCGTATTGGACCTGTATGGAAGAAGAAAAGGTTGTTATTTTCTGAATATATGGAGAATGGCATGCTGATAATGTTGAGGACATTGTGTATTTTACCCATATCCAAGCGAAAAATGCCATTTCGAAAGAATTTTGGAAGAGGATGATGTGAATGAGGCGGAGAACGAGTCGCGGCCTGTTGAACCAAAAATGGTTATCTGAGGGTTGAACCACCAACTCCCCTTCCACCACTATGTGTTTCTCAGCTACCTCTTGAGCTAGTTGTGTGATTATATGCTCCAACTTGGTGCCAACAGCAAGTAAAAGCTGCCGAAGGGAAAACCATTGTCAAATACACTGTATATGCCTGCCTAGCTGATTCAACATGGTACAATGAATCTTAGTGTTGATTTGAATCACTCACAATGAAGGGAATGAATGCTATCCAAAAATACGTATGCCAACCTGCGAAAAGAACCGGATTTCGGTTTCGAGTCAACGTTAACAATCTTCACTGGCTGATTCAGACATGAAACCAGTAACTAACACCACAGTTCATGTCTCATGAAGTGGCAAGTGCATATATCTAAGAACAGGACAAGTGGAAAAAAATCGAATATATTCAATAACTTACCGACGAAATTCAGGAACAGGAAAAGGACAACAAATGCCCAGAGATACCAACTGCAGTTAAGTGATTGATGAAATGAAAGTTTAGTGTCTATTTGATTGAAAAGAAACATGGACAAGTCATCATTCTTCACCAAAGGTGGGCACTGACATAAATGCTTATGAGGCTAAGCATATGATACATTTATGGAAGAACAACTTTCTCTAACTCATATGTTGAACAGTTTGATTGAAGTGTAGGACCTAAGAAAATTAGCATCTTTTTATCATAAACTGACCTTATCCCAACTACTTTCTTAAAATCGGCTTCGAGAGCACGCATCATGTAGTTGTGAAAATTGAACTTTGGATTTCCCCTGCAATGAGTCTAGAGAAGAAATTTGCAGAAGTTAATGGAAGAGAATTCATGCATTAAAAATGAAAAAAAAAAGATTAATTCAGTTAACTTACCATGATGAAGCCTAGTCTTAGTGTTATATAATCCGACTTCGTCACAGAACCATAGAATTGCTTGAAAAAAGAATACTGAAAGCAAATCAAAGCCACAAAACTATGTTACTATATTATTATACCAAAAAGTTAGATGATCATGACTTACCAACCATCCTTGTAACTCTGAATTCTTTCCGATACCGAGGAACCGATTCCTTATAAAATCATGTTCTTGGACCTGGGTGATCTTTGTTTTCACAACTGCAAAGTAACATTTGCATCAGAAAATAGCTATAGAAGTTAACCTTTTGAAGAATCCCAGTGCTGCATTGTTGATAAAATCATAAAGGATAGGCATATCATAGTGGACTGGGTAAATATGCAGTCCAAAAAGTATATCCTAACGGCCATTGATTCAGATATATAAAAGTTTATGTGTTAGCAATCGGTATTCGGTACCTCCGGCCGGATCATATTCCATATCCTTAGCAATTTCCTCCCAACGTTTCCATTGATGGATCTTGAATCATACATAAAAGGACGTGTCAGAAGGAAATTGAAAGCAGTGGCATTATACATGGCATTAGAATCAAATGAATCAGAGTGAACGTACCTTTGTGCTTCCGAAAACAATGGTTAGAGCACAGAAAGTCACATGTACGACCGCTAGCACGAAGATGAATATATGTAGATGGTGCAATGCCGTAGTCGATAACAATGGAACTTTCCCCTGGATTGAAATTGGACATATTTGCAGTGAATAAAAGACATGGTTTCATTCATGTTCCAAAAATTTTGGCAGTAAAAAAGGGTACCTTAGGACAGTAGGCAGCAGCCGGATCGGAGGCCTCGGCAAGAAGACGACGGCCTATACCACCGGGGAGAAAGGAAGAGAAAAGGGTCTGAAAGTGTTCTTTGGTAACTTCTTTCTTTTCCCGACAAGGCAGCCATTGATCAGCAAAATCATTTGATATACAGATTTTGGCAATCCTGTCTTGAAGCACTGTCAGCAACAGTGATATGAATCCCAGCAACATCAACTCTGCAATCCACCCACAAAAATATTAATGTATGCACATCGAAAATCGATACCACATGACACGAAACCCGAATTCCGACACGATTGTAGAGTGTCACATTCACATACCTTCTTTGATCTTCTGCAAGGCCTCAAAGAGAGGTTTCTGATTCTTCTTCTTCAAGTACTGAAAATCAAAGGGTCATTGAGACAATTCATCAAACAAACAAACACAGACAATGCAGGAATTGAAACATACTTTGCCAATGAAATGGAGGAGTCTTTCAACAGCAAGGGAAATGAAGACAATGACGGCGCAGACAACAGCCACCACCCATGTCGGAGTGTATTCTAAGGTTGTTCCTCCTTCAGACATGATTCCCAGCACTCTGTTTTCTTCCTCCTGTGTTGTTTTTGTATGTAAATGGAACGTGAAGACAATAATTAAGGTGGAAACAAAGGAGGAGTGAGAGTTATTGGAGCTGGAAAGCAGAATAATGGAGACTCTGATGAGTTGTTAATTACCATATATATATATATATATATATTCTGCATTATTGTTGGTTTGGAAAATGGTTAGCCATTACTGCAATTCACGTTCAGACGTGGATTACGCGTAATGCTACACAGAATTTACAAAGAGGATTCTTAAGGAGCCGCCCTTCGTCTCCAAGAACTTGAAATACCATACCGTGTAAGAAATCATATTTTTGTCCATTAGCATTCAATTTTTTTTACTCATATAACCATTTATTAGTGTTTTACTGTTCAGGTTTGAAGTTCGAAATCTTTATTTGAATTAGACTTCTCATAATATCATATGAGAGTATTTTTGAGCCAGCTCAGGTAAGAATCTAACATTTTCTAATAGGCTCACATGAAGACCATTGTTTGAAAATATTTTAAAGATTTAAACATTTATTTAAGGATAATTATTCAATACATATGTTGTGTATTATAGAGCTGGTAAAAGAGTTGTTTGGTTCGATTTTGATTTGGGTCGAGTATCGAGTTAGTTTAGGTCATATTAGGTCTATTGATTTCGAGTCTAGTCAATATCAGGTCAATGAGAGATCGATCGGTATCATTCGGGTTTTCAGGTCGAGTCTATTTTTATACCCCTATATATGACTTTATAAAGGAAATATATTTGTTTTGATGAGTTGTGTGAACATTCTCATCTCATCTCATCTCATCTTTCTTTATTTTTTTTAATTTGAGTTGCCTTCGATTCGGGTTCATTATGTTCAGTTGAAAATTGGTTTAGGTCTATTTCGGTTCAATTAAAATTCGAGTCGGTTTCGGTTTGGTTTATTTCAGGTTTAGATCATCATGTTCGAGTCGATATTTGGTCTAAGGTCGAGTAAATCGGTTCGAGTCTCGGGTCAAGTTTTCTAGGTCTATACACAAAGCCTTTGTTTTAGGGTTAATAATTTATTTTAGGATTTATGGGTTTAATTTGTATTGTTTAAAATTCAGAGTTTATCGATAGAATTTAAAATTTATGAATTAATGTTTTAGGGTTTTAGAATTATGAATTTTAATTTTAATTTTTAAAAAATAAATATACAAATTTATGTAATATTTTTACAAAATATATGAATAAAAAATTACTCTTTATTTAAAGAGATTAAAAATAAATCATTTTTAAAAATCATACCTTGTTGGAACATTTGGTCAATCAAATTAGAGTGGGTTCAAGGCATTCTTTTACACTTGGATGTGGGGTAGCTTAGCTCAATCACGGCAGTAATGATGCCGCCATCACCGCTCATTGTAATTACTTCATCTCGAGTCAATGATTTATGATTGCATACATGTATGTATTTTTTTTTTCTTAAAAATTTTACAACGTGCGACGAACATCATTGAACATCATTAAATTAATTTAAAAAAATTAAAAATTTTAAAAACTCGACATACAATTAATAATTATTTTTTAAAAAATCAATTAAATTATTTTCATATATAGATTAAAATTTTTGAACTTTTTAAATAAGGGTAAACTACATATTTAGCACCTCATCTATTTTCGTATTTCTATTTTGGTACCCAAACTAGTTTTTTTAACAAAATGGTACCTAACGTTACATATTGTTTCTATTTTGGTACCCTGACTGTTAAAAATAAACGGAAACAGTGACGTTGCTTGGTCAAATAACAATTTTAGTCCCTAAAACTTATACAATCTATCAATTTAAACATCATTTTTATTTTTAGATTAAAAATGTAAATTCTTTCTTTCTTTCTTCTTCTTATTCTTTCATTCAAAGTATGAAAAATTAAGTATCGAACATCTTCTTCATCGTCACTACAGTTTCTTACAAATTTTCATCGATTACTTTTTTTAATTTCTCAAAAAACAATATCGACTTTAATATCAAAAAACAATGTCTGCAACTTCACCTAGAAACTACGATGATGAGGCAGAGAGATGTTTATCACACGAGCCTACCAATGGATTACAATTATTAAAACTTGTTTTTTTTTCAAAAACATATCGAAGATGAAAATCGACTGTAACACATCTTACCTATATACACTAACACAAATTAGCATGCCTGTAAAAATCGAGAAATCATGTGCACTAGTGCTGCTTGAAAACATAGGAATACGAGTGGCCTGCAAACTCAAGTTGAATGCAGCAACCCAGGGATTATATCCAAGGTGGACGCTGCTCCTGCATCGGTTTAAAATCGAATCCCTAGTCCTGGTCGAGTACATATGTTATCAAGCAGGACATAATTCAGCATACAAGAAACAAGAACGTTTCAATGGCATGACCTATTAAATAACCAAAGCCTCCAACGATTGCAGCAGTCAATTGAACAGCTAAAAGCATTCCCAAGAGCAAATCAGATTAAAAAGTCCATCCAAATACACAATTATTAATTAGTGTCCTCTAATTAACAACTTGTGTATCTGTTGAGTTTTATGATACTCGATTTCCTTCAACCGATGTGTTTGTCAAGTTTGGAGAAGATTAATTTTTTTGGGTGATTTGGTGGAAGCTAAAAATAAGAGATAAACACAAGGATTTAGAGTGGTTCGACTTTCTAACCCAAAGCCTACATTCACTACCTTAGCTTCCCACTAAGGATTTCCAAACAAATTCACTAAGAATTTCGTCCCTTTTCTCGGCTTAGGAGGAAACCGTTACACCAATCAAACTTTCTACCCAAAGCTTGATCAAGAACTCTCTTACACAAGAAAGACTTAGCAAACTAGAAATCCCTCTAGAAGGTATATGTTTGCACAAATAAAGCTCTCACCCAAAACCTAAACACTTGAGCAAATTTGACAATTAAGCTCACAAGTGTTGTCTATACAAGAAATTGAACAATAAAGCCCTAAGACAATTTTCTTATCATAATGGTGTTGACAATCGAAGCATTCACCTTCTCTTGATGCTTAGAGATCTCTTTTATACTCCCAAATGAGTTTGTAGTCGCTGAGGACCGTTGTAGTTGTTTTGGAGCCGTTGGAGACTTTATTTCCCACTATAAATGTTGTTCTGCAGATGTTCGTTTCGGAACACTCGACCTTGTTTCGGAACGCCCTTCTTTAAAACTAGCCGTTGAAGTCTGATGCAGCAGGCCGTATCGAAACGCCTATGGCCGTTTTGAACCCTTCTAGCCGTATCGAAACGGTTACAACCCGTTTCGGTACAATTGACAGTTAGGCTGCAAATTAAATTATCGTTGGGAAAATAGCCGTTGGGGATTTGACTGTAACACCCGGGTTTAGGGGTCGGGTGAAAATAATATTTTAATATTATTTTAGGTTCGGTTTCATAATTAAAATAATCTTTTGGGCATCGGATTTCAAAAAAAAAATATTTTTTATTGGACTAAATTGAAATGAAATGCAACTTGGGTGGATTTTAAAAGAAAAGGAGAATAGCCATTCATTAATGGCAATATTGTAAATATTCAAACTTACAATTTAAAACCCCCTTTTTATCAAATAATTTCACTATTCATCTTCTTCTCAAAATCAAAAACCAACGACACAAAGAGCTCTCCCTACCCAATCACTATTCCATCACTTTGCTCCCTCATTTCAACTCGGTTTTGAAAGGTAATATCATTTTTGACTTGTCCTCAACATCCTCTCTTCAAAAGTACAAGTAGTTTTCATTTTTATCAAGGTTTTGAAAATTTGAGTTTTTAGAGGTTTTGGTTAAAAATGATAGCTTTATGTTGTTAAACTTGAAATTTCGATTTAATGTTGTTAGATATGAAATCTATTAGTCAAATGGTTCCACATATATGAATTTTACATGATTTAAACTAATTTTCAGATTTGGGTTTAATGGGGGTTTTTGAAGGGTTTTGGATGAGTTTTGGGTTGGAATTGGTGGGCTAATGTTAGTACTATGGTTGGGGGTTGCTTTGGGATCATTTGGGGGTATTAAAAGTGTTAGAACCATGAGTTTTGATCAAGGTTTATGGGCTGCTCGAGTTGGATAAGTTTGGGATTTGTTCATGGCTTGAAATGTTGAGTTTCATGTTTGATTTGTATTCCGGGTTAACTACTTTGATGCTTGGGCTGATTGGAAGTTGTTTGGTTTGTGTTGAAGTTGTTTAGAGGCAAGAACTTGCGTTGGTGAAGCGTCGGGAGTGAATCCGGAAGCTTGAAGTTGGTTGCTTTCTTGGTAATTGAGCTTGGAAGTATATGTGAGTGATTAATATTTTTTAAGTGTTTTCTAAGTGTTTGGTTCGAGCATGTGGACTAGGTCGGGCTTGGTAGACCCACCTAGAGTTAGGATTAGGGTGGTAGCCTAATCCTAAGCTTAAACTAGAGACATTGATTGAACTTTTAATTGATGTTTATGCCTCGTGATATTTTTGATATGATGATTTATGTATAATGTGTTATACATGTGAGATGAGGCATGGTTGTGATGCATTGTGATATGCATGTGGATTGTTTGTCACATCCCAAAAACCGGTCTAGTCGGAATTAAATTCCGGTGACCGAGTATTTTATATCAATTGTATAATTTATTCGATCTTATTTAGAGTATTCGAATTAAAATATGATTTATTATTATTATTATTAAAAAAAAAAAGATACAAAAGTGGTGTAAATTAGGTAACCACTAAACAAAAGTGGTGTAAATTAGATAATCACTAAATTAGTGGTCATGCCACCAATGTTATATAATTGAAGGGAAATGGAAAAAAAAAGTGCCATCCAAATTAGTATAAATAGGGAGATATATAATTTATTCGATTTTATTTAGATTATTCGAGATAATTTATGAATCAGGGTCAAGTTCCAGCAATCGAGTATTTTACTTCGATTATAAGTTGGTTTGACCTTATTTCTAAAAATAAATAATAAGTATTATTATTATTATTATTATTATTAAAAAGAAAAGAAATGGAGACCTAATTAAGTTAGGTAAAGTGATAGTAATGGAAATGGAGTGGCAAACCATTTGAAATAATGAATAAAAATAATAATAAAAAAAATGATTAAAGGGGGCTGCCGATTGCTATAAATAGGGGAGGGGGAAATTGATTCAAAACACAACAAGGAACAAAATAAATATAGATGGTCCAGTGGTTGGTTGGTTGTCCGATATTTTCGATATAGTAATATCGAATTTCTACCGATGACGGGGTAAGCTCAAATCTCTAGTAAGTTTAAGTTTCGGTATCGAGTTTGATGAATATTTTTATATATATTCGATACTGTTTTATTGATTAGTTTTTATTAATTATCATGGTACACGAGGTAGATTCGGAACAGCCGTCAAGCCCAAGAAATAATAATAAAGTACCGATTTATCAAGGTGAGTAAAATAAATTAGAGTTGAGATTAGAGTCTCAACTACCTTTAATTTGATGTTAGTATTTATATTAAGCATGAAATTGGATTAATTAAAGGTTAGTAAAAGATAAGGGTAGAAAGAATAAAGAAAATTCGGATTTGTAAACTGTCCTGTAGAAAACTGCATTTTTGAGCATGTTAGAGTCATTTATGGAAAACGGGTTCTTCTAAAAAGTTGTAGAGGACAAAATTTTACATGAAATAGAGGTATGATTTGCTCAAAAATGTTAAGTATAGGTCTCGGAATTGTTGTTAGAAGTTACTGGACTAAAACTGAATAAATCTAGAATCTGCTATACCAAATTGAAAAATTCAAAAATTATAGGGGCTTAAATAATGCCAATAAAATTCTGGAAATTTATACTTGAAACAGGGGAGTCATGAAATGAATGAAATTAAATGGCCAAGCTTGAATTAAGTCTCAATTGATAGGTTAAATCTATTTAGATCACATATAGGATTATTAAAGAATTAAAGGGGACTGTTTTATAGAAATTGATAAATTGAGGACTTACATGTCCTATTTTGAGGTTGCTGGATTATAGAAATAATGTTAATATGTGAAGGTAAATGTGGTTAAAATCTCAAGATTAATGGTGTAGTGAAACATAGGTTAAATGTACACTAAAGTGGCAAGTTGAAAACAGTGGGCAGAATAGGTCTACGAGAAAGCCCGGTTTTCAAACAATAAACTGTATTGATAGGTACATGCTAAAAATATGTACCATACATGATTTTAAAATTGTGTTTATAAGCTTTCTAGAATGGTAAAGAACTCCTTATTTGGAGTTGTGAGTAAAAAGATATGAATTTTTGAGTAAGTAAAGGTCATAAAAACAGGGTAACAGTTTACCCCTAAATCTGCATCAACATTGACTAGAAAAATTCATTATAAATTGTATAAGAAGAATTAAAAGTTATAATTTATATGGTTTAAAAGGTTATTAAGCCTAGTTTCGTTTAAAACAAACGAAATCAAATTTTGAGTTATAGAACATTTTATATAAATATTTCTTTGAGGACAATGCAAGCTGCTTAATGTACTAAATGATATATTTCTTTAATGTTTGGTTAGAAAAGAGTAGAAATGAAGGAAACCACAAAGTTGGAGAATAAGGAAAATGTCTCTAAGCTTGGATTGAGGTGAGTGTGGATGCATTTGTCTCGGGTGACGCGGTGTCATTCCGATCATTGTTTTTATGTTCTGATATGTGAGTGTGGATGCATTTGTCTCGGGTGACGCGGTGTCATTCCGATCATTGTTTTTATGTTCTGATATGTGAGTGTACATGCATTTGTCTCGGGTGACGCGGTGTCATTCCGATCATTGTTTTTATGTTCTGATATGTGAGTGTAGATGCATTTGTCTCGGGTGACACGGTGTCATTCCGATATTTGTTTTATGTTATGATATGTGAGTGTAGTTTTGTTTAAAGTGTTGGGATTAGTATCCTAACCTTGTTATTTTTTTAGATAACATGAAGAAAGCATGAAATGAATTTAATAATGATTGGTAAAATTTAAAATGATAAGGAAGAAGGATTAAAGGCAAAAATATTGATCTAAGTGTATATTGCTTGTTAGATAAGCATGCTTAGCATAAATATGATTAATTGCTATGATGTGTTGATTACTTGAGCTATGTGAAATGTGACTAAATGATAAGCTTTGCTACTGGTTTTTGATGATCATAAAATGAAAATGATCTCATGTACTTGCTGGAATTTTATATTACCATGATGCTTGATTGATTATATGTATATGCCTATTGAAATGGTTAAATGCCTTTGAAATTATGAATGATTGACAAGTGAATGATCTTGTTAATAAAGAAAGATAAGTAAAGTCCTTGGTATGATTAGTGTCTATAGGTAGAAGGGCATGCCTTAGAGTCGTTGAGCTCCCCTGATCTTTGTTACAGGATGGTGGTTAGTCACCTATAAACCTGATAAGGTGGTTAGTCACCTTGATAATTGAATGGTGGTAAGTCACCATTGATGCCTATGCATCCCCTGTTATAAGTTGAAATGAGAAATGGATACTTTGAGTATCTAATGTTACATGTTACATGAAGACTCGATTACCTTGTTCATTAATCATCCAAGGCAAAATATTTAAAAGTTACATTACTTGAAGGATAAGTACTTAAATGATAAGTACCAATGAAATGAGATTGATATGCCTACTTGTCTTGTATATGCTAATGCTTTTAAATGATGCTTGTTGTTGTATATGATAATGTTTGATCGATACTTGTTGTATAAATGAATATAAAAGTATGATGTTTATGTTGCATCAATGGTTACTTGAAATAGTTACAAGATTAGCATGGCCCCTGTGCAAGGATGACACGCACAAATCAAGAAATGGTACCAGTATATTATGTGTTTGATACATTATGCTATGTTATGCTCATGATATGATATTACGTTTTGTTATGAATATGAAGTATGCCATATTATTGCATAATTAGCATGACATTCATTTTTGGAAGCATGTTACATGACATAATATGATCATTCATTGTCATTGGCTACCTCACTTAGACTATGTAAGTCTAATGCATTCATTGCATAACATTTCAGGTTAAGGAAAGTAACAGATCGAGATCGAGATTAGTTGGAAGGTTGGCAAGTCACTACAATTAAAGAGTAATGTGTTTTGTCCTTATGAACTCCTAGTATGGTGGCAAAGTAGTTAAAGTAATTATACTAATCTTGTGGGCCTACTATTGTGAAATCTACCTATGTTTTATATAAGGTTTTAAAGCTATAAAGACTATTGAGTTAGTAATAAAATTGACATAATTGGTAGTAAAACATTGATTAAAGGACTCTATGATTTTTGTGAGTTGTTAGGCTCATTTAAATATGTAAAGAATTTTAGTAAGATAATTTAAAAAAATAGATTTGAATACTTTACAAAATAGTCATTAAACATTACATCGTTTAATCAGATAGGTAAATGCCCTCCGTTAGTAATGAGATTTTACAAGCTAATAACTAGTAAATTTAATTTCAGTATAATATCGCGAATTTCAGATAAGGACCCCTAATTTGTAAAAATTACAAATTAGTCCCTGAGTTTGAAAAAGTTTTAAAATTGACCCCAATTCAAGTAAGTTGTTAATAAGTTAAGTGTTAAGTCTTAAAAGAGATTAATAAAATATGCCGAAATGATTTTTGAACTTTGGAATAAGTTCTAATCTCTAATATGTTATATCACTAAAAGATTTATGTCTCCGATCTCCGTATTATTTTTCGGTAGCGCTCTCCGACCCGGTTCTCTACCAGGCCGGGAAGGGGGTGTTACAGTAGTGGTATCAGAGCTAGAGTTTAGTCGGTTCTGGACTAAACTTAAGTATGTTTGTATTATGTGTTAAGTTACTTTGCCACCTAGGAGTTAATCTGTTAAGTATTGTGACTTGTCAACTGATCCGATCTCTTTTATAATATAGATATGTGTCTCGAACTAACGAAACTTGTAATAATGAGTCTGTTGCTAACTCCTCGACTCATGGCGAGGAAGTTCAATGAGGAAATCCTTCGAATCCTCAGAACCCTCATGTTCGAGGTGTAGAGCCTGAAGCTCCTACAGCTCAGGAAGAATGTTATTAGAACATGGCTGATATGTTTTAGCAATTTATGTGTTAAAGGCTAGTCAAGTCATGCAACCTACGCCACCTGTTGCGCAACCTCTTCGAGCCCCAATCGATAAGTTATTGCAATACCAAGCTTACTGGTCGAGACATAGATGATTCCGAAATAGCTGAGTATTGGTTAGACAATACTTTAAGGATTTTTGATAAACAATTAAGATATTCGGATGAACATAAGCTTGAATGCGCTCTTGCGTTGAAGCCTTACAATGATGGGAGACTACTGTCCTTACCGTCTCCGAGGAAACCGTGAGTTGGGAATTCTTCTTGAAAGAATTCCATAATAAGTACATAAGTGTCAAGATGTTTATCGTATGGCTCAACGATGAGTTACGACCCATGTTTACAGCGTTATACATTAAAAATTTCCAAGATCTCGTAAATAGAGTCAAAGCTACAAAAGTAGCGAAGAGAGCTTAGAAAGTTAGTAAATTTAATAAGTCTGAAAAGAAATCAAGACATGAGAATTACTAAGTGCAATTTTTGTCAACGACGACATGAAAGACAATGTCGTAAAAAAAAAATTTAGGAAAGGAGAATTCCTCATCTCTAGAAGATTCTGATCCCGAAGAGTGCTCGGATGAACAATCCGAAGCTACAGGTAAGAATTCGAGGACGAATTCTTTTCTAAGGGGGGGAGAGTTGTCACATCCCAAAAACCGGTCTAGTCGGAATTAAATTCCGGTGACCGAGTATTTTATATCAATTGTATAATTTATTCGATCTTATTTAGAGTATTCGAATTAAAATATGATTTATTATTATTATTATTAAAAAAAAAAAGATACAAAAGTGGTGTAAATTAGGTAACCACTAAACAAAAGTGGTGTAAATTAGATAATCACTAAATTAGTGGTCATGCCACCAATGTTATATAATTGAAGGGAAATGGAAAAAAAAAGTGCCATCCAAATTAGTATAAATAGGGAGATATATAATTTATTCGATTTTATTTAGATTATTCGAGATAATTTATGAATCAGGGTCAAGTTCCAGCAATCGAGTATTTTACTTCGATTATAAGTTGGTTTGACCTTATTTCTAAAAATAAATAATAAGTATTATTATTATTATTATTATTATTAAAAAGAAAAGAAATGGAGACCTAATTAAGTTAGGTAAAGTGATAGTAATGGAAATGGAGTGGCAAACCATTTGAAATAATGAATAAAAATAATAATAAAAAAAATGATTAAAGGGGGCTGCCGATTGCTATAAATAGGGGAGGGGGAAATTGATTCAAAACACAACAAGGAACAAAATAAATATAGATGGTCCAGTGGTTGGTTGGTTGTCCGATATTTTCGATATAGTAATATCGAATTTCTACCGATGACGGGGTAAGCTCAAATCTCTAGTAAGTTTAAGTTTCGGTATCGAGTTTGATGAATATTTTTATATATATTCGATACTGTTTTATTGATTAGTTTTTATTAATTATCATGGTACACGAGGTAGATTCGGAACAGCCGTCAAGCCCAAGAAATAATAATAAAGTACCGATTTATCAAGGTGAGTAAAATAAATTAGAGTTGAGATTAGAGTCTCAACTACCTTTAATTTGATGTTAGTATTTATATTAAGCATGAAATTGGATTAATTAAAGGTTAGTAAAAGATAAGGGTAGAAAGAATAAAGAAAATTCGGATTTGTAAACTGTCCTGTAGAAAACTGCATTTTTGAGCATGTTAGAGTCATTTATGGAAAACGGGTTCTTCTAAAAAGTTGTAGAGGACAAAATTTTACATGAAATAGAGGTATGATTTGCTCAAAAATGTTAAGTATAGGTCTCGGAATTGTTGTTAGAAGTTACTGGACTAAAACTGAATAAATCTAGAATCTGCTATACCAAATTGAAAAATTCAAAAATTATAGGGGCTTAAATAATGCCAATAAAATTCTGGAAATTTATACTTGAAACAGGGGAGTCATGAAATGAATGAAATTAAATGGCCAAGCTTGAATTAAGTCTCAATTGATAGGTTAAATCTATTTAGATCACATATAGGATTATTAAAGAATTAAAGGGGACTGTTTTATAGAAATTGATAAATTGAGGACTTACATGTCCTATTTTGAGGTTGCTGGATTATAGAAATAATGTTAATATGTGAAGGTAAATGTGGTTAAAATCTCAAGATTAATGGTGTAGTGAAACATAGGTTAAATGTACACTAAAGTGGCAAGTTGAAAACAGTGGGCAGAATAGGTCTACGAGAAAGCCCGGTTTTCAAACAATAAACTGTATTGATAGGTACATGCTAAAAATATGTACCATACATGATTTTAAAATTGTGTTTATAAGCTTTCTAGAATGGTAAAGAACTCCTTATTTGGAGTTGTGAGTAAAAAGATATGAATTTTTGAGTAAGTAAAGGTCATAAAAACAGGGTAACAGTTTACCCCTAAATCTGCATCAACATTGACTAGAAAAATTCATTATAAATTGTATAAGAAGAATTAAAAGTTATAATTTATATGGTTTAAAAGGTTATTAAGCCTAGTTTCGTTTAAAACAAACGAAATCAAATTTTGAGTTATAGAACATTTTATATAAATATTTCTTTGAGGACAATGCAAGCTGCTTAATGTACTAAATGATATATTTCTTTAATGTTTGGTTAGAAAAGAGTAGAAATGAAGGAAACCACAAAGTTGGAGAATAAGGAAAATGTCTCTAAGCTTGGATTGAGGTGAGTGTGGATGCATTTGTCTCGGGTGACGCGGTGTCATTCCGATCATTGTTTTTATGTTCTGATATGTGAGTGTGGATGCATTTGTCTCGGGTGACGCGGTGTCATTCCGATCATTGTTTTTATGTTCTGATATGTGAGTGTACATGCATTTGTCTCGGGTGACGCGGTGTCATTCCGATCATTGTTTTTATGTTCTGATATGTGAGTGTAGATGCATTTGTCTCGGGTGACACGGTGTCATTCCGATATTTGTTTTATGTTATGATATGTGAGTGTAGTTTTGTTTAAAGTGTTGGGATTAGTATCCTAACCTTGTTATTTTTTTAGATAACATGAAGAAAGCATGAAATGAATTTAATAATGATTGGTAAAATTTAAAATGATAAGGAAGAAGGATTAAAGGCAAAAATATTGATCTAAGTGTATATTGCTTGTTAGATAAGCATGCTTAGCATAAATATGATTAATTGCTATGATGTGTTGATTACTTGAGCTATGTGAAATGTGACTAAATGATAAGCTTTGCTACTGGTTTTTGATGATCATAAAATGAAAATGATCTCATGTACTTGCTGGAATTTTATATTACCATGATGCTTGATTGATTATATGTATATGCCTATTGAAATGGTTAAATGCCTTTGAAATTATGAATGATTGACAAGTGAATGATCTTGTTAATAAAGAAAGATAAGTAAAGTCCTTGGTATGATTAGTGTCTATAGGTAGAAGGGCATGCCTTAGAGTCGTTGAGCTCCCCTGATCTTTGTTACAGGATGGTGGTTAGTCACCTATAAACCTGATAAGGTGGTTAGTCACCTTGATAATTGAATGGTGGTAAGTCACCATTGATGCCTATGCATCCCCTGTTATAAGTTGAAATGAGAAATGGATACTTTGAGTATCTAATGTTACATGTTACATGAAGACTCGATTACCTTGTTCATTAATCATCCAAGGCAAAATATTTAAAAGTTACATTACTTGAAGGATAAGTACTTAAATGATAAGTACCAATGAAATGAGATTGATATGCCTACTTGTCTTGTATATGCTAATGCTTTTAAATGATGCTTGTTGTTGTATATGATAATGTTTGATCGATACTTGTTGTATAAATGAATATAAAAGTATGATGTTTATGTTGCATCAATGGTTACTTGAAATAGTTACAAGATTAGCATGGCCCCTGTGCAAGGATGACACGCACAAATCAAGAAATGGTACCAGTATATTATGTGTTTGATACATTATGCTATGTTATGCTCATGATATGATATTACGTTTTGTTATGAATATGAAGTATGCCATATTATTGCATAATTAGCATGACATTCATTTTTGGAAGCATGTTACATGACATAATATGATCATTCATTGTCATTGGCTACCTCACTTAGACTATGTAAGTCTAATGCATTCATTGCATAACATTTCAGGTTAAGGAAAGTAACAGATCGAGATCGAGATTAGTTGGAAGGTTGGCAAGTCACTACAATTAAAGAGTAATGTGTTTTGTCCTTATGAACTCCTAGTATGGTGGCAAAGTAGTTAAAGTAATTATACTAATCTTGTGGGCCTACTATTGTGAAATCTACCTATGTTTTATATAAGGTTTTAAAGCTATAAAGACTATTGAGTTAGTAATAAAATTGACATAATTGGTAGTAAAACATTGATTAAAGGACTCTATGATTTTTGTGAGTTGTTAGGCTCATTTAAATATGTAAAGAATTTTAGTAAGATAATTTAAAAAAATAGATTTGAATACTTTACAAAATAGTCATTAAACATTACATCGTTTAATCAGATAGGTAAATGCCCTCCGTTAGTAATGAGATTTTACAAGCTAATAACTAGTAAATTTAATTTCAGTATAATATCGCGAATTTCAGATAAGGACCCCTAATTTGTAAAAATTACAAATTAGTCCCTGAGTTTGAAAAAGTTTAAAATTGACCCCAATTCAAGTAAGTTGTTAATAAGTTAAGTGTTAAGTCTTAAAAGAGATTAATAAAATATGCCGAAATGATTTTTGAACTTTGGAATAAGTTCTAATCTCTAATATGTTATATCACTAAAAGATTTATGTCTCCGATCTCCGTATTATTTTTCGGTAGCGCTCTCCGACCCGGTTCTCTACCAGGCCGGGAAGGGGGTGTTACATTGTTCATGATGGTGATCATGGTGAGTATGTGCTAAGCACGAAATTGATTGTAATTGATAATGTGGATTGAGTTAAATGTTGGCACTAGTATGCTTGGGTACAAATGATCGATCATTAGGATGTTAGTGTGCACACATGAGTCAAAATTCGCGCGTGGCCTTGGTGGCGTTGAGTCACCAAGGAGGAGTACGGGTTCGCCCGGAAATTGTTATATATATATATTAGTCGATGATGAGTGGAATCCCATCGACGGCACGTGAGGATGAGTGGAATCCCTCCGCGATACTGGTGATGAGTGTAATCCCACCGTGAGGTAAAGTGGTTGTTGGATGTGAGTTCCAACGTGTTTATCTGCGTATTCGAGTTATAGCTAGGTGCCAATATAAATTGATATGTGTATCAATGTGATGTGGAAATGTGTTTCCTATTTGGATGATTATATGTGCTTACATATGTTGTGGAAATGAGTTTGTTGAGCATGACATATTATTGGATATTGTTCATGCATCATTGACATTTTGGCTCTTGAGGATCGAAGGTATGATCATGCATTTACCTTGGTTGAGATCGTGCTTGGACCCTGCATTGTCGAGGTTTGTTTTTAAAGAGCTTACCCTCACTAAGCTTTATTGCTTACGCTCTCTCTTTGTTCGACAATGCAGATCAATAGCTCGTGTGTTGCTAAGTGTAAGAAAGGGCCTCCAAGTGTGCTTCGTGGTGCTTGTTAGCTCTCAAGTATGGGTATTTTAATTATGATGTAATGGTCAAGCAATGGGACATGTGATTGTGGTGTGATGTCTTTTGAAATATGATGATGTGTGTTTAGGAGCATGTTAGACTCCTTTTATATGCTTGTTAATGTGGCTTTTGGATGTATGCCTTGCTTGTAAACCATGTTAGCATTTTTGCCTACCTTAAATTTGTCTAAGTGTTGGCCTTGTTGAAGCATGCTTTTTGTAATGCCATGTATGGTCTTTGGAATGGATGCCTTTTGTATACCTTGTGTATGTCGAGTATGGTTGCTAGGGAGCATGCCTCTAGAATGTACTTGTATGATTTGTATGCTTCGTATAGTCGTTTCGGACGTTTGGAATCACTTGGGAATGTCTAAAACTGATTTTGGAAGTTTGCAGGCAGCAGGTGTTTCGAAACAGGTTGTCCTGTTTCGAAACGGGTATGGTTCCAGGGCCCCCGTATCGGAACTCGTTTCGATATGTTTTGGCCACTGTGAGCCCATGTTTCGAAACAAGTTTCGAAACACTTTTGCCGCTGGAATTGTCGTTCTGAAACTGGTATCGAAATGACAAGGCTAAAACGAGACCCTCTTCCGAAACGGGGTGGATGCGTTTCGAAACGAGTGTCTGGCATTTTGAATTGAAGCTGGTGTTTCGAAACGGGCTTTGACTGTTTCGAAACACAGGCCTAAATTTGGGCTTTTTGACATCTCTAAAGGGTTCCAAGTGTTGGGCTTAGGCCCTGTTTACTGTTGGGCTTCCACTTAGGTCTAATTGATGCATTTAGATAAGATAAAATGAAAAATTTTCTCTAGGGTTGGTAACCGAAGTGGAGCCTCAACGTGTTTCATCTCGGTTATCCCCGTGCAGCCCACTCGGATTGGTCAAACGTCCGGACCGAGACGAGGGGGTTACACTTGTTGGTATCAGAGCCTAAGGTTATCGAGACCTTGGGCAGGTAAGTGAGGTAAGTTTTAGTTTTGTATTGATATGCACGGTGTTTGCTTGCCTTGTAAGCATGATTGCTTGTGTGACAAGTATGCTGATTGTTTTGTTTAAAAGCATGTTGTTTAGAGTCCCATTGCTACTATTACATCGGAAAAGAATTTTTAAAGTGAGGGAAAGTACTTGAGCACTTGGAAGCCTTGCCTTGCTAACCCAATTTTGTATGTTTGTTGTGGTTGTAGTTATTGTTTGTGAGTGATGTCTAGGCCGAGAGGTAGGCCGAGGGTGGTTCGTCAGGAACCACGTGTTGCGGCTCCTGTTGAGCCGGTGGTTGGAGTGGAGGCTCATATAGAAGGGCCTGCTGCTGCGGGGGTTGGAGCTCCTCCACCACCACCACCTCCTCCGCCCGGTTAGGGAGACGAGGCGAGAGTCGAGGGAAAGGGACCTCAGGGTGGCCAAGGTCCAGCTGGAATAGATATGACCCCGCTTGTGCAAGCTATAGCGGGAGCATTCCAGGCCTCTGTTGTGGGAGCTCAGGCTGCAGCTCAGCCTAGAGAAGATGATAACAGTTTACCGTTGGAGAGGCTCCGTAGCCTAGGGGCCGAAAATTTTAGGGGATCTACTCCTGAGAGGTTTGAGCTGTGGTTAGAGAAGACCGTTCACATCTTAGCTCAGATGGGTTGCGTGGGCGCTCGCATATTGGGTTGTGTGATCTCTTTGCTTAAGGGTGATGCCTACACTTGGTTGGTCACCATTACTGCCGGAGTTCCAGAGGCTGAGATAGGTTGGGATTTCTTTGAGTCTGCTTTCCAGAAGAGATATTTGGGACCGAGGTATGTTGATGAGAAGAAGCGAGAGTTTATGGCCCTTACTCGGGAAGATGCTTCTGTGACTGACTATGAGATCTGTTTCATTCGTTTAAGTCAGTACGCTCTAGAGTTGGTTCCTACTGAAGTGGAACGTTGTAACCGTTTCCGCTATGGGTTGAATGAAGAGATCAAGAGGTACACTCTAGCTTCTGACTACTCAGATTTTGATGTATTGGTCGCGAGGGCCAAGGATTTAGAGCACAGTTTGGGTTCGGCCAAACGATCTGGTGGCTCTAGTTCTGGTAAGAGGCATCATAACTTTGACAGTATAGATGCCAAGAGGCATAGAGGTGGCGGACAACAGTTTGACCATAGACGTGGCGGTGGCCACCAGGGTAGAGGCCACCATGGCCATCGAGGAGGAGGGCGCTTGCCCGAGTGTACACGATGTGGGAGACAACACACTGGTGAGTGTTGGGGTAACTTCCATGCTTGTTGGAACTGTGGTTCGAGGGACCACTTTAGGAGGGAGTGTCTGCATCAGGCGGCACAAGCACTGAACATAGCTCAGGCTCCTACGAGAGCGACTGATTTTCAGAGAGGCCGTGGGCGCGGTCGTGGCTACTTCCAGTCTAGGGCTGATGCACCTAGGGTAGATGCTCAGAGGAACCTTGCTCACGTTGTGGCAGTGCAGCCAGAGGCAGGAGGACCAGCGAGAGTTTATGCTCAGAGAGAGGGCGGGAACGACATTGATGTCATAGCAGCTAATTTTGAGTTACAATCTATGTCTTTGCTTTCTTTGGTTGATTCGGGTTCTACACATTCTTACATTTTGAGTGAGCATGCACGGAAGTTAGATATACCTGTTGAGATCTTAGATGTAGGTATGCATGTGACTAGTTCTTTTGGTGAGACAGTTGTGGTTAGACGTATGTATAGGAGATGTCCACTGAAGATTCAGGGTCATGTGTTCTCTGTTGATATGATGGAACTTCCTTTTTATGGTTTTGATATCATTCTGGGTATGGACTGGTTAGTGGAACACCGAGCTAGTGTGGATTTTGAGACGAAGAGGATTTCCTTGAAACTTTCTGATGACTACGAGGTAGTAGTAGTAGGCGAGAACATTAAGTTCTTGTCTAATGTTGTGTCAGCTTTAGAAGCTCATAGGTTGATGGAATCCAGATGTGGGGCTTACTTAGCTTATGTTATGAATCCGAATATGAGTGAGGCTAGACCGAAAGATATTAGAACAGTTTGTGACTTTCCGGATGTATTTCCTGAAGAGTTACCGGGTTTACCTCCTGACACAGATGTTGAGTTTGTGATTGAGACTGTTTCAGGGTCTAATCCAGTTTCGATAGCTCCGTATCGTATGGCTCTGAAAGAATTGAAGAGTCAGTTGCAAGAATTGTTAGACCGTGGTTTCATTAGGCCTAGTAGTTCTCCTTGGGGTGCTCATGTGTTGTTTGTGAAGAAGAAAGATGGTAGTATGCGTATGTATATTGACTACAGACAGTTGAATCAGTTGACTGTGAAGAACAAGTATCCGTTGCCTCGTATAAATGATTTGTTTGATCAGTTGAGAGGTGCTTCAGTGTTCTCGAAGATAGATTTGAGATCAGGATACTATCAGTTGAAAGTGAAAGAATGTGATGTTCCGAAGACAGCTTTTAGGACTAGATATGGTCACTATGAGTTTCTTGTGATGCCATTTGGGCTCACGAATGCACCTGCAGCATTCATGAACATGATGAACAGAATTTTTAGAGACTACCTAGACCGTTTTGTAGTTGTTTTCATTGATGACATCCTTGTGTACTCAAAGACAGAAGAAGAGCATGATGAGCACTTGAGATTTGTATTACATAGATTGTTGAGCAATCAGTTGTATGCGAAGCTTAGCAAGTGTGAGTTCTGGATTCGAGAGGTTGTATTTCTTGGCCATGTTGTTTCGGCCGAAGGTATCCGTGTTGATCCATCGAAGATTGAGGCTATTGTTGAGTGGAAACAACCTAAGTCTGTGACTGAGATTAGGAGTTTCCTAGGATTAGCCGGTTACTATAGGAGATTTGTTGATGGTTTCTCTAGGGTAGCTGCTCCTTTGACTAAATTGTTGCAAAAGGGAGTTAAGTTTGAATGGTCAGATGCAAGACAGAAGGCCTTTGAAAAATTGAAAGAAGCTTTGACAAACTCTCCAGTGTTAGTGCAACCTGTTTCAGGTAAAGAGTTTGTGATTTATAGTGATGCTTCCTATATAGGTTTAGGTTGTGTTTTGATGCAAGAAAGAAGGGTTGTTGCCTATGCTTCTAGACAATTGAAGGTTCACGAGAAGAACTATCCTACTCACGATATAGAGTTAGCCGCAGTTGTCTTTGTATTGAAGATTTGGCGCCATTACTTGTATGGTGAGAAGTGTATAGTGTACACCGATCATAAGAGCTTGAAGTATTTGATGACGCAGAGAGAGTTGAACTTGAGACAAAGAAGATGGCTTGAGTTGTTAAAAGACTATGATTTGACCATTGAGTACCATCTGGGTAAGGAAATGTAGTAGCCAATGCTTTGAGTAGAAAAGTTGCAGTTGAGCTGAGAGCTATGTTTGCTAGATTGAGTGTGTCCGATGATGGTGGTTTGATCACCGAGTTGCAAGTGAATCCTTCTTTGATTTAGTTGATTAGAAAGAAGCAGTTGCAAGATGTGTCTTTAATTCCTCATGTTCAGGACATAGCCGAAGGAAGACCGACCGAGTATAGTTTCAGTGGTGAGAACTTGTTGTGCTTTAGAGATAGAGTTGTGGTACCGGAAGATGTTGAGTTGAGACGTAGATTCTGAGTGAAGCGCATTCGAGTCCTTTTTCTATGCATCTGGGTAGTACTAAGATGTACCGTGACTTGAAGAATGATTACTTCTGGGTTGGTTTGAAGAAGAATGTAGCCGATTATGTGAGTCGTTGTATGGTTTGTCAGAGAGTAAAGGCAGAACATCAGGTTCCTTCAGGTTTGTTACAGCCTTTGAAGATTCCGAAATGGAAATGTGAGAGGATTACCATGGACTTTGTGTCGGGGTTACCGTTATCTCCTTCGAAGAAGAATTCTGTATGGGTGATTGTTGATAGGTTCACTAAGTGTGCTCACTTCTTAGTAATGAACACTACAGATTCTTTAGACAAGTTGGCAAACTTGTACATCGTGAGATTGTGAGACTTCATAGAGTTCCGAAGTCTATTGTTTCAGATAGAGATCCTAGATTTACTTCGAGGTTCTGGGGTTTCTTGCATAGTGCTCTAGGCAGCCGTTTGCATTTTAGTACATCTTATCATCCACAGTCCGATAGACAGTCAGAGCGAGTGATACAGATTCTAGAGGATATGCTTCGTTGTTGTGTGATTGACTTTCAGGGTTCTTGGAAGAAGCACTTGCCTTTAGTTGAGTTTGCTTTCAACAACAGTTATCAGTCTAGTATTCAAATGGCTCCCTATGAGGCTTTGTATGGTAGACGATGTAGGACTCTGATTTGTTGGGCTGAGACAGGTCAGAGATTGTTACCTATGCTGGATTTGCTTAAGGGGACTACCGACAAAGTGAAGTTGATTTGTTATCGTTTGAAAGCAGCTTCCGATCGTCAGAAGTCTTATGCAGATTTGAAGAGAAAAGAAATTGAGTTCTCCGTGGGTGAGAAAGTGTTTTTGAAAGTATCTCTGTGGAAGAAAGTAATGAGATTTGGCCGGAAAGGCAAGTTGAGTCCGAGGTTTATTGGTCCGTATGAGATAGTTGAGCGGATTGGGCCTGTAGCTTACCGTTTGAGATTGCCTTCTGAGTTGGAGAAGATCCATGATGTATTTCATGTATCGATGCTTAGGAGGTATAGATCATATCCTTCTCATGTTATGCCTGTTGATGAGATAGAGTTGAATTCGGATTTATCTTATAATGTGGAGCCTGTTGAGATACTTGCTTCTGATAGCAAGGTGTTGCGTGGCAAGACCATAGAGTTGGTCAAGGTGTTGTGGAGACATAGAGGTGTGGAAGAGGCCACGTGGGAGAGGAAGGCTGACATGGTTGAGCAGTTTCCGTATTTGTTTCCGCTAGGTAATTTCGGGGACGAAATTTCCTTAAGTGGGGGAGAGTTGTAACACTCGAGTTTAGGGATCGGGTGAAAATAATATTTTAATATTATTTTGGGTTCAGTTTCATAATTAAAATAATCTTTTGGGCCTCGGATTTCAAAAACAAATATTTTTGATTGGACTAAATTGAAATGAAATGCAACTTGGGTGGATTTTAAAGGAAAAAGGGGAATAGCCATTCATTAATGGCAATATTGTAAATATTCAAACTTACAATTTAAAACCCCTTTTTATCAAATGATTTCACTATTCATCTTCTTCTCAAAATCAAAAACCAACAACACAAAGAGCTCTCCCTACCCAATCACTATTCCATCACTTTGCTCCCTCATTTCAACTCGGTTTTGAAAGGTAATATCATTTTTGACTTGTCCTCAACCTCCTCTCTTCAAAAGTACAAGTAGTTTTCATTTTCATCAAGGTTTTGGATATTTGAGTTTTTAGAGGTTTTGGTTAAAATTGATAGCTTTATGTTGTTAAACTTGAAATTTCGATTTAATGTTGTTAGATATGAAATCTATTAGTCAAATGGTTCCACATATATGAATTTTACATGATTTAAACTAATTTTCGGATTTGGGTTTAATGAGGGTTTTTGAAGGGTTTTGGATGAGTTTTGGGGACTGTTTTGGGTTGGAATTGGTGGGCTAATGTTAGTACTATGGTTGGGGGTTTCTTTGGGATCATTTGGGGGTATTAAAAGTGTTAGAAACATGAGTTTTGATCAAGGTTTATGGGCTGCTCGAGTTGGATAAGTTTGAGGTTTGTTCATGGCTTGAAATGTTGAGTTTGATGTTTGATTTGTATTCCGGGTTAACTACTTTGATGCTTGGGCTGATTGGAAGTTGTTTGGTTTGTGTTGAGGTTGTTTAGAGGCAAGAACTTGCGTTGGTGAAGCGTCGGGAGTGAATCCGGAAGCTTGAAGTTGGTTGCTTGCTTGGTAATTGAGCTTGGAAGTATAGGTGAGTAGTTAATATTTTTAAGTGTTTTCTAAGTGTTTGGTTTGAGCATGTGGACTAGGTCGGGCTTGGTAGACCCACCTAGAGTTAGGATTAGAGTGGTAGCCTAATCCTAAGCTTAAACTAGAGACATTGATTGAACTTTTAATTGATGTTTATGCCTCGTGATATTTTTGATATGATGATTTATGTATAATGTGTTATACATGTGAGATGAGGCATGGTTGTGATGCATTGTGATATGCATGTGGATTGTTCATGATGGTGATCATGGTGAGTACGTGCTAAGCACAGAATTGGTTGTAATTGATAATGTGGATTGAGTTAAATGTTGGCACTAGTATACTTGGGTACAAATGATCGATCATTAGGATGTTAGTGTGCACACATGAGTCAAAATTCGCGCGTGGCCTTGGTGGCGTTGAGTCACCAAGGAGGAGTACGGGTTCGCCCGGAAATTGTTATATATATTAGTCGATGATGAGTGGAATCCCATCGACGGGGCGTGAGGATAAGTGGAATCCCCTCCGCGAGACCGGTGATGAGTGTAATCCCACCGTGAGGTAAAGTGGTTGTTGGATGCGAGTTCCAACGTGTTTATCCGCGTATTCGAGTCATAGCTAGGTGCCAATATAAATTGATATGTGTATCAATGTGATGTGGAAATGTGTTTCCTATTTGGATGATTATATGTGCTTACATATGTTGTGGAAATGAGCTTGTTGAGCATGACATATTATTGGATATTGTTCATGCATCATTGACATTTTGGCTCTTGAGGATCGAAGGTATGATCATGCATTTACCTTGGTTGAGATCGTGCTTGGACCCTGTATTGTCGAGGTTTGTTTTTAAAGAGCTTACCTTCACTAAGCTTTATTGCTTATGCTCTCTCTTTGTTTGACAATGCAGATCAGTAGCTCGTGGGTTGCTAAGTGCAAGAAAGGGCCTCCAAGTGTGCTTCGTGGTGCTTGTTAGCTCTCAAGTATGGGTATTTTAATTATGATGTAATGGTCAAGCAATAGGACATGTGATTATGGTGTGATGTCTTTTGAAGTATGATGATGTGTGTTTAGGAGCATGTTAGACTCCTTTTATATGCTTGTTAATGTGGCTTTTGGATGTATGCCTTGCTTGTAAACTATGTTAGCATTTTTGCCTACCTTAAATTTGTCTAAGTGTTGGCCTTGTTGAAGCATGCTTTTTGTAATGCCATGTATGGTCTTTGGAATGGATGCCTTTTGTATACCTCGTGTATGTCGAGTATGGTTGCTAGGGAGCATGCCTCTAGAATGTACTTGTATGATTTGTATGCTTCGTATAGTCGTTTCGGACGTTTGGAATCACTTGGGAATGTCTAAAACTGATTTTGGAAGTTTGCAGGCAGCAGGTGTTTCGAAACGGGTTGTCCTGTTTCGAAACGGGTATGGTTCCAGGGCCCCCGTATCGGAACTCGTTTCGATACGTTTTGGCCACTGTGAGCCCCTGTTTCGAAACAAGTTTCGAAACACTTTTGCCGCTGGAATTGTCGTTCCGAAACTGGTATCGAAACGGCAAGGCTAAAACGAGACCATGTTCCGAAACGGGGTGGATGCGTTTCGAAACGGGTGTCTGACATTTTGAATTGAAGCTGGTGTTTCGAAACGGGCTTTGACTGTTTCGAAACACATGCCTAAATTTGGGCTTTTTGTCATCTCTAAAGGGTTCTAAGTGTTGGGCTTAGGCCCTGTTTACTGTTGGGCTTCCGCTTAGGTGTAATTGATGCATTTAGATAAGATAAAATGAAATTTTTTCTCTAGGGTCGGTAACCGAAGTGGAGCCTCAACGGGTTTCATCTCGGTTATCCCCGTGCAGCCCACTTGGATCGGTCAAGCATCCGGACCGGGACGAGGGGGTTACATTGACCGTTGGGGAAAATAGCCGTATCGAAACGGTGAAGCCCGTATCAAAACGCGGTGTAAAACCCTCACCCAAATTAAAGCCCGTTTCGAAACAGACAAGGCTGTATCGAAATGTTTTGTCTCTGTGAATGGTCGTTTCGAAACGCTTATGGGTGTTTCGAAACACCTGAGTGGTTTTGTAAAGTTTGGCTTTAGAAAACACTTCAAAACCTCTTTAGAAAATCATCAAACATATTTTTAAGTTGTTTGGACTTAAAGACACTTTTAAAATCTTTTCAATTTAGTCCAAAACTATTTTTCAATTATTATATCAAAATATTAGCTCTTCAGTATCAATTCAAAAATCGCTGGAGATTAAGGGACCCTAATCAATATATTAATGGTCCATATTGAAATTAACTGAAGATGTCCCAAAACCCTAGAAAGGCTAAATCGGAATCCAACATAAACATCTTGTCCATTAACCGATGAAAACCACGAAAGTTCAATTTTTTGCCCACCAAATGCAAATGTCTACATTGATGAAATAAGAATTCCAATAAATAAATTTGAACTAATTTTATTTAATTTCAAAAAAACTCAACACTATTGGAGAATCGGCATGACAACACGGTAGATATCATTTTTTGTGCTTCTAGCTCTTGTAGATTTTAGTTGATTTTCACCTTTTCATACTTTGCTTTTTTGTTGTTTTTGTTGTTATTAAAGTCGATATTGTTTTTCGAGAAATTAAAAAAAAGTAATCGATGAAAATTTGCAAGAAATTGTAGTGATAACGAAGACGGTGTTCGATACCTAATTTTTCATACTTTGAATGGAAGAAGAAGAAAGAAAGAAAGAAAGAAAGAAAGAAAGAAAGAAAGAATTTACTTTTTTAATCCAAAAATTAAAAATGATGTTTAAATTGATAATATGTTGGACTAAATTGATAGATTGTATAAGTTTTAGGGACTAAAATTTTTATTTGACCAAGCAATGTCACTGTTTTCGTTTATTTTTAATAGTCATGGTACTAAAATAGAAACAATATGTAACATTAGGTACCATTTTGCTAAAAAATTAGTTTGGTACCAACATAGAAATACAGAAATAGGTGAGGTATTAAATATGTAGTTTACCCTTATTTAAAAATAAATTTTTTAATATATATGAAAAAAATAATTTAATTGATTTTTTAAATAGTTATTAATTGCATGTTGAGTCATTAATTTTTTATCTTTATTAATCAATTTAATGATGTTCAGCGGTGCTCGTCGCACGTGGTAGACTCATCTTTTTCTTTATATAATCTATTTGAGTATAAGATAAAGATATTATATTTATTCAATTTTAGATCTGAATAAATTTATTGACACTTACAAATTAAATTGTTCGAATCTAAATCACATATACGACAACTGGATGATTGCAATAAATGGATAGGATTAAACACTCATATTTTTTCTCTTAAAAATCTACTTATTTCAACTTTTGATATCATTCATTCATTTCACTCATGCAATGATCCTAAATTAGTGTAAAATCAATTTTTTTTTGACAAACCTTAATCTAATCATAATCTTGTCTAGAGGAGAGGAGAATGGAAAACTCTAGGAGGAAGGAGAGTGCTCCTAATGGGTCTAGAACCTGTAACCTAAGAAAATATGAGAAAACAAAGATAAGTAGTTTTGCTAACCGAGCAAATGTACTTGCTCAAGACCAATTGAATTTTATACAGTGCAAGTGGATTGAAGTAATATTTTCCATTAATATATGCAAAATAAGTTTAATAGTAATTTAATTCGTATTATTAATTAATTTATTATGAATAATATATCAGTAATAAACAATGTAAAATATTACTTTCTTTCTTAACAATTCTTATCTAGATAGAGGAATGAAGAAAAAAAATTACTCTTCATGCAAGACTGAATCTACAATCTAAAAAAAATCAACTAAAAATTTTTAACCACATATTTTAAAAATTATTTACCTAAAATATATCATCATATACAGAAGTTGATTATAAGAGAAGACTTTGGTCATTGCATTATTATTTAATCAGATTTTTTAGTTATTTAGAAAATCTAATAACTCTTTTATTTTTTAGTTATAAAAAAATTCATATCGATAAACAAATTTAACAACCTGTGATATTGTAATTAACTATCGATTGCTCTACCGAAATGAAATGTTAAGTCTTTTGAATAAAGTCAATAGTTCAGCCATGTCATTATAAAAAAAAAATAAATTGGAAGAATTGTCCTTGCAATAGTCCTATGTAGTACTTAGTCTAAGTTAATCAGTCAATGAATCATATGCATATGTTATACCTAACAACTTAATAATAATATTATGAAAAATTACATAGGGTTGAATATACCTTTGGTACCTGAACTATACACCTTTTCTCAAGTCGGTACTTAAAAGATTTTTTACTCCTAAATTGGTACCTAAACTTGACATCATCTCCCAAGTTGGCACCTAAACAATTTTGCTCCCAATCTAGTTCTCAAACTTTGATTTCATCCACCATTTTGATACCTTTATTAACAGATATAGTCTCAAAACTTATACATTCAATTACTTCGGTCTTAATTCGAAACAATTTAATAAATTTATCTTGTAATGTCTAAAAAATCCATCAATTTAGTCATTTTTTTGTGAAACTGTTAAATCAAGTGAGTCTGTCTTATAAAAATAATAATTGAGTAACTTCATTTTACCTTAAAACAATAACTTATCTTTTAACTTTTATTATACCATGAAATTAATATGACATTTATAAGAGAATAACAAAAAGTATATTAATAGGATTTATAAATATAGTCTTGAATTTATTAAATTATTTTAAATTAGGATGAAATTGATAAAATGTGTGTATCAAATTTAGACCTGGCAAACTTGACCCGAGAACCGAAACACGAACCCAGACCCGAACCGAAACCGAAAATCAACCCGAAATTGATCCGAAATCTAATCCGAAATTTGATCTGAAATCTGAAATAAACCGAACCGAAACTGAACCGAATTTAATTGAACTGAATAGACCCGAACCGAATGGACCCGAACCGAATAGACCCGAACCGAATGGACCCGATTAATAGAAATAAAGAAAGATAAAATATGAACAGCCGCACAAATCACTAAAATGTCAAATATATTGACTTTATAAAGTCATATATAGGGTGTAAAAATCTGACCAACCTAAAAATTTGATTAAAAATGACTGATCTCTCATTGAACCGAAAATAACCGAACCGAAATCAACCGAACTGAAATTAACCGAACCGAAAATAACCGAACCGAAATCAACCGAACCGAAATGACCCGAAACACAATAGACCCGAACTAAAACCGAACCGAAACCGAACCGAAACCGAAACCGAATCTGAACCGAAAATATTAGACCCGAAATAACCGAAACCGAAATGACCCGAACCGAACCCGAACCGATTGACCCGTTTGCCACCTCTAATCAAATTGAGAGAAAATTCTTAGTTTAAATACTAATTTAAGAACAAAAATTCTTTAAATACCAACTTGAAAAAATATATCTAATTCAATTATTAATTTAATAGCAAAATTTATTTAAATATAAGCCTAAAATAATGTGTCTAGTTCAAGAATCAAGTGTATATCTAAGTTAATTACACATCCAAATGATGAGAATAACAAGTGGATGTTCAAAAAAAAAAAAACATAATGAGTCCAAAAGTTTTCCACTTGTATATTTAGCTCATACCCAATCAAGTCTAGCAGCCAAGCCCAATCATTTCTTCTATCTTCAACAGCAAATATCATAAATATTTTGGATTTGAACTGAAACAAATGGAAAACTGTTCTAGGCTTTTCTTCTTATTATTATTCGGTTTTAAAATATAATTAACCGCTCGAACTCAACAAGCGGTCACAGTAGAAAAAAATCAAGAATAATTATAAATAGATATTACCTTTTAATCATTTTTATACTATTAAAAAATAGGGTAAACTATACTAATGACCACCGAACTATGGGGTTGGTGTCGATTTGACCACTATATTTTCAATTGTGTTAAATATACCACATAACTATTTAATTGGTTCCAATGTAGCCACCTGCCGTTAAAAAAAACGAAAAAGTTAACGGGACTGTTAAAATAATTGGTATAATTACACATTTAGTCCCATTTATTTATACAATCATTCAATTTAGTCCTAATTTTAATCTAATAAAATAAATTAATTATTCAATTAGGTGGTCACACGTGTCACCACCTTATTTGAGGGATTTATCTATTTTTATTAGATTTATTAAATTTATTTTCCTTCCCCAATCAGGTGGTGACACGTGTCACCACCAATTGGAATAAGAAAATTGAAATAGGGAAAATGACACCAAGAAGAATCGAACCTGGATCTTTAGGGAAAAAGAGCAAAGCTCTTGCCACCAGGCCAAAGTTGTCTCTGGTGTATAGAATACCAAATATATTATATGTCCTATATGTTTGGTTTAATCATTACCAACAAATCTCGAATATATGTTTAGTTTTGTATCAGTCTTTCTTGGGGACGATGAACTGCACAGATTTGCAGTTATTTGCAGGCGATGGAAGCAAGAAGAAATCTCATCTCATCGTAATATTCCCTGGCTTTAACTAACCATCCAGATTTTGCTAGCCCTTCCACTAACATTATATAATGACTTGAATCAGGGAGTATTTCAAAATGCTTCATTTCTGCCCAAATCTTCAACGCATGCTCAGGTTGCTCCGCTTTGAAAAACTTACTAAGAATAAAGAGAAATGTATCACCAATAGGACCTAAACCGGCAGCCTTCATATGGTTAAGAATTTCCAAAGTTACTTCAAAATCAACACCATGAAGAAATGCATGGTAGGTCTCCATGGTTGGACTAAGATTCTCTTCTTTCATGGTGGACAAAATATTTCTTGCCTCCTCAATCTTCTCTGACTCACAAAGAGGACGTATAATTGCGTTGTAAGTGGCAGAATTTGGTTGCAACCCAGATTTTCTCATTTTCTTGAGGATGTTATAAGCTTTATTTAGGCAATTTTCACGAGCTAGGACATACACCAGGGAATTGTAGACCTCAATGCCTGGATCCCAACCTCTTTTCTTCATTTCATCATAGAGTCGCGGAGATTTCCACTTTTTGAGAAACAAGAAATCATATGAGTATAAGAGGTTGCATTTGGTATAATGCAGTAATTTGACATTTCTCTCCAAACTCTCTTTGCTTCAACTACATCAACCAAAACATTACACCAACCATTGAGAATAATGTTGAAGCCATCAGCATCCAGCGGGAACAGCTTCTTATTTACAAGCATTATCTCTTCAGCCTCTTCAACATTGCCATATCTACATAGAGCCTTTAGGAGGGTACTGAATGCTTCTTCGTCCGGAGTCATTCTGAACTTCTTCATGGTATGGAAAGTTTGAATAGCCTTGCAGGCGATCGAAGCAAGAAGAAATCTGTGCAGTTCATCGTCCCCAAGAAAGACTGATACAAAACCAAACATATATTCGAGATTTGTTGGTAATGATTAAACCAAACATATACGACATATAATATATTTGGTATTCCATACACTAGAGATAACTTTGGCCTGGTGGTAAGAGCTTTGCTCTTATTCCCTAAAGACCCAGGTTCGATTCTCCTTGGTGCCATTTTCCCTATTTCAATTGGTGGTGACACGTGTCACCACCTGATTGGGGAAGGAAAATAAATTTAATAAATTTAATAAAAATAGATAAATCCCTCAAATAAGGTGGTGACACGTGTCACCACCTAATTGAATAATTAATTTATTTTATTAGATTAAAATTAGGACTAAATTGAATGATTGTATAAATAAAGGGGACTAAATGTGTAATTATACCAATTATTTTAACAGTCCCGTTAACTTTTTCGTTTTTTTTAACGGCAGGTGGCTACATTGGAACCAATTAAATAGTTATGTGGTATATTTAACACAATTGAAAATATAGTGGTCAAATCGACACCAACCCCATAGTTCGGTGGTCATTAGTATAGTTTACCCTAAAAATATAATTAACCGCTATGTCTATATGGTGTATGCACATTAATTGGAACCTAACAAGTGTCCTAATGAAAAAGCGGATGATGTTCATCTTAGGAGACACGGGTTCAAATCTTCACATCTACATGGTGTATACTATTCAAAAAAAGCTGCATTAATTGATCAACCATAAAAAATCTATTTTGTTAAAACAATAGATAAATAGCCAAGATATCTACACCGATAACAGTGACTAATCTCCACGCAGTTGGTGCTCTCATTAAGAGCTAAACGACTAGCCATGAAATGTAATTCATTTCCATTGGTAGAAATCAAATTCCTGGCCACATGGTTAAAGAATGAAGTGAACAACTATCGCACCACATTTCATGATTTAGTTTAATTATTTTTTAAAATTATATTTATTTCAAAGTTAAATAGCTTGTACTTTACATAAGTGAATCTTGGCTCCGTCCTACAAGTAAAATTATGAAAGTTCTAATTATTATAACGAACTATGTTAAAATCAGACTGTAACGATTAATTCAACCATAAACCAACATGTCTAGTAAGTAAACATCACAATATTATCGTTATAGCGTGTAACCTGAGTGAAATTAAATATTTAGGTTAAAAATATATTTAGAAGTTTCTCTTTATTGTGAAAATATAAAACACTAAAATTACATAACTATTATTCTAGGTAAGCTTAAATTCTGATAATTAAGAATGAGCAAAATTCGAATCGATGTAATTTTTTTTTACTTTAATAATTTTACACGAATGATAAAAACCCTGATAATTTATTACTTGAAATAATAGTTATACAAAATAATAGTTTTCCTAATAACATGCATGGTAGTCTTATATTCCATTAATTTGAGGGACAATATCTATGCACCGGCGGTGGAAACGAAAAGTTTTTTACAAGTGCTTTAGTTTTAGGGTTTATGGATCCAAGTTAGGGTTTAAAGGTTTAAGTGTATGCGTTTAGAATTTAGGGTATAGTTTTTAGGGTAATATGATTAGGGATTTATGTTTTAACCTATATGTAGAACCAAGGTTTTGATATAATATTTGAAAAATGTTTTGTACTAAATCGAAAAGAATTTAAAATATGTTTTTAGTCAAAAACAACTTGAAAATTTGTTTAAGGGTTTTTAAAGGCTTTGGAATGGTTTTAAAATACATTTAAAGTAGTCAAAACCATAATTTTCAAGTGACCGTACCGATACGGTATTGGACCGTACCGATACGCCTTAGGGTTTTCAAACTACCAAAATTCCAGTAGCCAAAACCCGTACCGATACGCCTAGCCGTATCGATACGGTGTGTTTTGAAATAGCCCAACGGCCATAAATGGTACTATTCCCAACGGCCATAAATGGTACTATTCCCAACGGTCATAAATGGAACTATTTCCAACGGCTATAAATGGTACTATTCCCAACGGCTATAAATGGTATTATTCCAACGGCTATAAACGGCTATATTCCCAACGGCTATAAACGGCAATATTCCCAACGGCTATAAATGGCTACAAACTCAATTTGGAGTATAAAAGGGACCTCCAAGCATCAAGATTGATAAGAGCTTCAATTGTTACAACATTATGAGTGAAAAACTTGTCTAGAGCTTAAATCGTTCATTTCTTGCTTGGACAACACTTGTGAGCTTACATTGTTAAATTTGCTCAAGTGTTTAGGTTTTGGGTGAGTGCTTAATTGTGCAAACAAATACCTATTAGAGGGTTTGAGTTTGCTTTGTTTATCTCTTTGTAAAAGAGGGTTTTGATCAAGGCTTTGGGTAGAAGCTTGATCGGTGTAAAGGGTTTCCTCCTAAACCTAGAAAAGGGGACGAATCAATTAGTGGAATTGGTTGTGAAATCCTTAGTGGGGAGCTAAGGTAGTGGATGTAGACTCTGTTGAGTAGTCGAACCACTATAAATCATTGTGTCTTTATTTTTCTAGCTTCCTAAACCCTTCCACCCAAAAATTCACCTCTCCACCACTTGGCAAGCAAGAACAGTTGATTGAATCGAGCACCGAAAAACCCAACAATTGGTATCAGAGCTTGGCTCAATCGAAGGGGATTCACATCCTATTGAGAAGATCCGGCAAGCTCAATCAACATTTCACCAACCGGCTCAAATGGCGCAATCCATCAACATACCGCCTTTTTTCGATGGAGATCACTATGCCCATTGGAAGACAAAGATGAATTTCTTCTTGAAATCAAGAGATTACAAGCTATGGGATATAGTTGAAGATGGTCCGTTCGTTCCTCAAGGAAACAAAGCGGAATGGAGTGCCGACGATCGCAAGAAGATGGAGCTAAATTGTAGAGCCTTGCACATGCTTTTTTGTGCTTTTGGCCCATCCATCTACGAAAAGATGTTTTCTTGTGAGAGTGCCAAGGAGGTATGGGACAAGCTTGAAGTCACATACGAGGGGACTAATGAAGTAAAGGAGACCAAGATTGGGCTCCTAACCTTAGAGTGTGAGAACTTCAAAATGGATCCGGAGGAAAACATCGAGAAGATGTTTGATAGATTCTCCACCATCACCAACGGTCTTAAAGGTTATGGAGAAGCCATTCCGGAAGAAAAGCTTGTTCGAAAGCTCATCTACTCACTTCCCGAGTCTTGGGACTCAAAAAGGACCGCCATCATCGAAGCCAAAAATTTGAAGACTTTGAAGCTTGATGAACTCATGGGGTCACTCCTTACTCATCAAATCATGAAGAAGAACAAAGAAGATGAGAAGAAGAGGGAAGAAATTAGAGCTATGGGAGAGAAGAAAATCAAAAGTCTTGGCATCAATGTAAATGCCATGGCTCTCAAATCCTCCACATGTCATCATGTAGATTCAAGTGAGGAGGATAGTGAAGATGAAGAGATGGTCTATCTCTTCAACAAATTCACCCGGTTCATGAAAAGCAAAATGGAAAAATCCAAGCATGAATCGATGAAGAAGATGAAGGACTCCCACAAATCCAAAAAGAAGAGATCATCTTCAAAACAAGCATATGTGGCCACATGGAGTGATGAAGACTCCACCGATAATGAAGTAGCCCACCTATGCATGATGGCCCTCAATGAGGGGGAGGTAACTTCTAACTCATCTATTTCAAATTCTTATACATTTGATGAGTTACAAGAAGCCTATGATGAATTGGTTTTTGAGTTCAAGGCTTCATTTTCGAAAAACAAGAAATTGATTTCAAAATTAAAAATCGAAAATGATTTGCTTTCTAAAACCAATTTAGAGTTTGAAGCAAAAATCAAAGATTTTGAGCTTAAAGTTTTAGATTTACAAAACTTGCTTCAAACGATGGAAAGAGATCATCAAAAGGAAGTTGATGATCTCAAAAAGGAAAAAGATTTGATTTCCAAAGAGCTTGAAAAGAAAAACAATTTTGGAAAATCAAATTTTTATGTTAGACAATCTAGTGCCCCTAGATTTTTGAATGGTAAATGTTTTAGAAGTGTTTGGGTCCCAAAAGGACTAACCACTTCAACTAAAAAGGATGAAATTGAAAAATGGATTCCTAAGGGGACTAAATTTTGTGCTACTAACGTTTATGGATCCAAAGCAATTTGGATACCAAAAATTACTTGATTGTCTTTTGCTAGGTGTGATGGAGAGTGTTCAACAAGTCAAACATTGAGGGGGAGCTCCATGCACACAAAGAAGAACACTTGAAGAAGGAAGGCTTCACATCCTCCCTTTGGGTTCAAGTGTTGGTAAAAATCTAGTTGTTTTAGCATTTATTTGTTTTAATTTTAGTTTTATTCAACTAGATGATCATAAATGTTGGACTAACATTTCCATGATGCTTTGAGTAAGGGGGAGCCATTTTAAAAACCAAAATTTTAAGTTTGTCAAAAAAAATTTTTTGCCTCCTATGTTATCTTGAACTTAAATGTCATTTTAAATTCTTTTTGATATAACAAAAAGGGGGAGAAATTGGTTTGAAAAATTGATTTTTCAAATGAATAAGGGAGAGCTTTATTTGATTTCATATCTTAATCTCTTATTCACAATTTTAAAGCTAAAGGGAGAAAATCTCAAACAATTTTTCAAGTTGGTTTTATTATATCAAAAAGGGGGAGATTGTAGAACCAAGGTTTTGATATAATATTTGAAAAATGTTTTGTACTAAATCGAAAAGAATTTAAAATATGTTTTTAGTCAAAAACAACTTGAAAATTTGTTTAAGGGTTTTTAAAGGCTTTGGAATGGTTTTAAAATACATTTAAAGTAGTCAAAACCATAATTTTCAAGTGACCGTACCGATACGGTATTGGACCGTACCGATACGCCTTAGGGTTTTCAAACTACCAAAATTCCAGTAGCCAAAACCCGTACCGATACGCCTAGCCGTATCGATACGGTGTGTTTTGAAATAGCCCAACGGCCATAAATGGTACTATTCCCAACGGCCATAAATGGTATTATTCCCAACGGCCATAAATGGAACTATTTCCAACGGCTATAAATGGTACTATTCCCAACGGCTATAAATGGTACTATTCCAACGGCTATAAACGGCTATATTCCCAACGGCTATAAACGGCAATATTCCCAACGGCTATAAACGGCTACAAACTCAATTTGGAGTATAAAAGGGACCTCCAAGCATCAAGATTGATAAGAGCTTCAATTGTTACAACATTATGAGTGAAAAACTTGTCTAGAGCTTAAATCGTTCATTTCTTGCTTAGACAACACTTGTGAGCTTACATTGTTAAATTTGCTCAAGTGTTTAGGTTTTGGGTGAGTGCTTAGTTGTGCAAACAAATACCTATTAGAGGGTTTGAGTTTGCTTTGTTTATCTCTTTGTAAAAGAGGGTTTTGATCAAGGCTTTGGGTAGAAGCTTGATCGGTGTAAAGGGTTTCCTCCTAAACCTAGAAAAGGGGACGAATCAATTAGTGGAATTGGTTGTGAAATCCTTAGTGGGGAGCTAAGGTAGTGGATGTAGACTCTGTTGAGTAGTCGAACCACTATAAATCATTGTGTCTTTATTTTTCTAGCTTCCTAAACCCTTCCACCCAAAAATTCACCTCTCCACCACTTGGCAAGCAAGAACGGTTGATTGAATCGAGCACCGAAAAACCCAACACTATACACCTTGAAATTTAACCCTAAACAATAAATTATAACCGCACCCCATAAATTCAAAACTCATCCATTAAAATCCCTAGACGCTACACCCTAAACCCTAAAACAAAGGTACTTGTGCAAAAAAGTTTCCACAAGCGATTGTGCATGGAATAATTACCTATAATTTTATGTGTTATATTTTTATACACAAGCTCTATAAAAAAATTTACACAACCTTTCATATTTAAGCTATAAAATCTAAAACCTAAATCCTTAGCTCTAACACCCTAAAACCTAAACCGTAAACCTCAAACCCTAAACTCTAAAGTATAACCATAAACATTAAATTCTACATCCTACACACTAAACCCCTAAACTCTAAAATTGAAAAAAAAATGTGTAAACTAAAGTTTACACAAGCTTGTGTATCAAAGTATTTTCTTAATTTTATTACTCGGAATAATTTTACGTCATGTGAATTAAATATTCCTTAATATACCAAATGATAATATTTAGGGGTGATGGTTCGATCGAGTCAAGTCGAGTTAAGAAATTTTAAGTAGTTCGAGTTGACGCGTCATATTTTACAGTTCAAACTTTATTTGAATATTTTTTCAATTCGAGTCGTGCTTATGAAATTCGAGTTGAGTCGAGTTTTTGAGTTCTTATACAAATTTAATTGTAATTATTAATCGTGTTATAGTACGATTTGATTCCAATTTAAATGACTTTATCTAATCATATAATATATATATATATATATATATATATATCTTCGTATGTTGCATATATTTCTTCATACTTTTTATATCAATATATATATATATATATATATATATATATATATATCAGGAAAATTTGAGGGATTTTACTTGAACTTAAAAATTAATCCAGTAATTATTAAAAATTTTCGAGTTATTCGAATTTCCATTTTACAACTCAAACTTTAAAAAATTTTCGAGCCGAATCTAATTTATGAAATTTCAAATCGAGTCAAGAAAATTCAAATTTTTTTCGCATCAAATCGAGTAAAAATGAGTAAAGTTTTACTCACCCTAATAATATTTGATTTTGATTAAGAAAATAAGGGAAAAAAAAGTAGGGATCGAATCTCCCATGAAAGTCATGAATCAAAGATGAAGCTTCTCTATCGTCACTGCATGCGTATGCAATTGACGTGAAATCATGATGGCTCAGACTGAGGACAGGTGGCGTGCCCTGACATGCCTTCACTTTCAACCTCCACCGTCAATTTAACCAATTATTTTTATATCATGATATAATATTTAAGGGAAAACTACATATTTAGCACCCATCTATGTCTGCGTTATTGCTTTGGCACCCCAACTATTATTTTTAGCAAAATGATGCCTAACATTATGTTTTTGTTCTATTTTGGTACCCGGACCGCTAAAAACTAATGGAGATGATGATGTGGTTTGGTATAATCACAATTTTAGTCCAAAACACTTATATATGTTATCAATTTAGTCCAAAATTCATCAATTTAAAACATCATCTTAATTTTGGGTAAAACATCATCTTAATTTCGATAAAATTTTGTCTCATCTCTTTTCCACCACTCGTATTCTCACCGGCACCTCGATCGTGGAGTTTGGGGTCCTCCAATGGACTCCATATTAGCCCCTCATTGTTCCCTAAATCCTAAAGTTTTGATTGTCCCTAGCGTGTTTTTTAATCTCCAAAACCCAAAAATGTGTTTGATTGGAAGAAGAAAAATAAGGAATTTACAATTTTAATTCAAAAATTAAAATAATGTTTAAATTGATAGAATTTTAGACTAAAATGATATATTGTATAAGTTTTTAGACTAAAAATGTTATTAACCCACACCATGTCACTATTTCCGTTAATTTTAAACGGCAGAGATACCAAAACATAACAAAATCGTGACATTTGGTACCATTTTGTCAAAAATAATAAGTGGGTACCAAAACAATAAAGTAAGCATAGTTAAAGTACTAAAGATATAGTTTTCCCAATATTTAATATATTTTGATTGGAATATTATGATTTTTTTTAGCTTCCTTGTGCGTATGTTCTCTTACTCCTGTTGATTTAAAAATGTGTACAACGCGCATATAAATTATTTGAATTTAAAATTTTAAGAAGAATATTTTTTTTTCTATTAAGATCATCAAGTTCAAATATTATAGTTTTCAATTATTTTAATCAAAGATTAAGATTATCTTAAAATAAAAATGTTTTTTTAGTAAAATCATTAGTATATCTGATATATTGCCTGACTAGTTTGTATAAGATATTTTAGAGAGTCATCATGAAGATAATCTAAGTCTAATTAATTTTATTCACAATGTTATGATTTGATTCTGAATATTGTTTAAGTATTCTAATATCTTATCATGTAGATTAAATCAAATTATATTAAAATACTTTTTATTATTACAAAAATTTAAATGTTATGAATTCAAATACATTTAATATTTGATTTTTGATTTAGAAATTTGAGGAAAGGACATTGAAATGGATTGGGGAGTTTGTACAAAAAGGCAACTCATTCATCTCCACCAACTCACCAACTAGGAGTTGGAATTTGAGTTGGGGTCTACATTTTGGACCACCATTTTGCATTGGGCATCTGTCCATAATTTTAATAATTGTGTCCTATGTTTGATTGTTGCCATTATTTGTTTGGCTCACACATCGTGATGTTGGGGTTGGACCAATCACATGTTAAATCAGTGACAGATTCAAATGTAGGCACACATATTAAATATTAATAATATAAAAATATTTATATATAAGTGAATACAAATAAAATTTTAAAGTAGAAACACTCAGTAATATGAATAACTAATAAAAGAAATTTAAATTTTTAGTGCAGTTACAAATAAAATTTTAAAATATACACACTCAATAGAATAGATAACTAATAAAGAAAATTTAGATTTTCAGGGTGGGCATTACTGCATCCACTATTGTGTTAAATTTTAGAATTTTTATTCCAACAAAACATATGTTAAAGGGAAATGATTTTTGAAAATAGAGCTGGAATTGCCTAAGTAATTAGTCTCTTCTCATTTGATGAAAACTGAAAATTATACCACTTAAGATTCATGTGGTGTAATACCTATATAATTATGTTTGTATAAGATCAGTTATGCACATCGTTACAACTAGACTTGTACTAATACGATGTTTTAACTGAATGTTCAAAGAATTTTAGTGAGCAAAATAAGTACTGGTACCGTACGACCTGTACCGATACCCTTTGTTAAATCTTCACTCCGTACTGATATGTTTGTCTGCATACTAATACCCCATTGTTGCAACGACTCTTTCTTCTTTTGGCAGGTACTGATACCATTATTTTTAAACAACATTTATTGCGGGAAAAATGCAGCTCAAACTGCTCTATTGAATATCTCAACTACCCAAACGGCCAGAAATCAATGAGTGGGTATAAAATCAAGTCTCTAAAGCTTCTTCAACAACAAGACAACTATCTAAAAACATTCAAGCACATACCCAACCTTTTTGAGCTTTTATTGCAAAATTCTTGTAAAACACTTGAGTGATTTTCATTGTATTTCATCTTTCATCAAGTTTGGGGTTTTAGTGAGCTTTGAATTGTGTAAACATTCATCCTTTGGAGGATTTTATAGTTTGCTTCTTTGTATTCATCTTTTAGGAAAAGTGGATCACTAGACTTTGGGATATAAGTCTATGTATTTGTGAGGTTATTTCTTTTCGCCAAAAAGGAAAGATAAATTAGTGAATTTGTGAATATCCTTAGTGTGGATAGCTAAGGTAGTGGTTGTATACATTGTTTAGAAAGTTAAACCACTCTAACCACTTGTGCAATTTTTCTTCTTCTTTTTACTCATTGCTTCCACCAAAATTTTAATTGTCATTTCACCCCCTCTTGGCCATTTCTATTGATTGTTCAACCCAACTGATATGAACACCATCAATTGTTATAACGATAGGATATGTGAACCCGACGAGCGGTTCCAGTAAAAAAAAGGACGATGTTTATCTTAGAAGACCCGAGTTCGAGCACCTGTGTCTGTAAAGTGGTTGTCTTGTCAAAAGGTTAAGAAAAAGTATGAAGGCTTAAATGAAAAATAAGTACCCAAAGTATACATTTTTTAACTTTAGGTGCTTAAAGTATTTTTTGTTAAAAATGGGTGCCTAAACTTTACACATTTACAATTTTAGGTGTCGACCATTAAGGGGTGCTAAACAATTTTGTTAACACCTAACGACGTGCTAGTCGAACATCGAAAATGTCGAACGACGTGCCAGTCGAATGTCGATTTCACGTTCGACGTTAGGTTGACACCACGACGAAAGGGATGTGCTTAGGGGCGACGATCGATGGAGGAAGCAATGACGATTTGGGGTTCGGCTTTGGAAAATTTTAGGGATTTAGGGACTGTTTTGTAAAAATTGAAACTTTTTGTGATTTTCTAGAAATTTAATTTTTTGTGTAAAAAACTGTTTTTAATTGTTAATTTTTTTAAAAATAAAATAAACATGCCAAGTATCATGTTTTAATTGGTTAACAATTTTTTTAACGGTAGTTAACTACTAGATACCTAAAAATATAACAATGTAAGATTGAAGTGATTTCAATGAAGAAATGGATGAGAGATGGTCATTGGATCATGGCCGGAGGAGATGAATCTATTGATTTAGGGTTAGAAAATTTAGAGATTTGGGTTTTTTATAAATAAATTTTTTAGTTTTTTTATAAATTAAAGATTTTTAAGTTTTTTTTAATAAAGTTTAAAAAATTATGATTTATTACAATAAAAAATACATGATACACCACATTTCATATTTTAATTAATTAACTCAAAAAATTTGTAATGTCTGTTAGAGAAAAACATTAAAATAATTACAAAATAAAACATTAAATACTTCCTGAATCTGCAAAAGGAATATAAGTTAAACACTTATAGTATTTAATTCTTGAAAAAAATAAAGAAAATATAATTAAGAAAAGAAAATGTGGAATCTGCATGCTCACTCACCAGCCACCATCTTTGTGCATTGATGGTAGAAAGATGAAAAGGATTAACAACAAATTTTTCTTTAATAATACCACAAAGCCTTAACAACAATAAAAAATGAAAGCCAAGTCAAATGGTTGATGCTAATCAATGCTTTGATTCTATGTAGGGTACTTATTGAGTGAGTCGATCACAAATTCATTAATGTTTAATTTGATTTAGAAATTGTTTGATTTGTGTTCGATTCAATTTAATACTTGATAAGTTTAATAAAAGTTTACTCGATTCATGTTTGTTAAAAAATTCATTGTTCGAATTGACTCGTTGCTCATTAAACTCACCAGATTTTTTTACTTTATTTTTTTAATATATGTCAAATCTAGTAATGTTATTTAGAGTTTAATATAAACATAAATAAATAAATTTAACAAAAATATCAAAATAATGTCTGAAACAATTTCAAAATCTAAACTTCAAAATAACAATTCACACAGTAACATATTATAAAAAACAATGAACTGCTTGCAAATTTATAAGGTTAAATTAGAATTTGTTCGACTCGCCTCATTAAAATCTTAAATCAAACTCAAATTTATATTAAACGTTGACTAAATCTAGCTCAAACTGTTCCGGAGTTGCTTAACTCAATTGACCCCTACTCCTATCATTCATCAGTCATCACAAACACAGCGGCCAATTCGTGTTTGTTGCATCCAATGGGTCCCTTCCACTCTTCTGAGTTATTTGTCTCCATTTACCCTCCACCCCCCTTTGCCCAAACCTCAAGATGATGGAATCAAACCATCAAAAGTTTTTCTTTGATTGATTGATTGATGAGGTTGACTTTTCCTTGTCTCTGTCCCACCTGGCATTAGCAAACTGTAATTTTTCTTCTTCTCTAAACAAAACAGTACAGTAACCATTTTCTGACCCTCTTTTGGCTGATGAATTGGGTGGGGTCCAAGTTTGTTTCTCCTTTCTCTGTCTCTCTTTAGAGCCTTGGAATTGAGACCAACAGCATCTGAAGCTATCTTGAATATGGTATGTTCTCTCCCATTTGATTTCATTACCCTTTGGTTTAAAGTTTTGATTTTTATGCTTTCTTAGCACTAAAGATTGGATTTTTGTGTTTGGGGTTTCAAATTTCAATTCATTCTAAGGAAGGTTTATGGGATTTTGAGGCTATTTTACTTTCAATTGACAAAACCAGATTCTGTTTTTCTGCAATTCTAAAGAGAAAAAAGGGCAGCTTTTTATCATTTTAATGGTGGAAAAGAAAAGGGGTTGTTGGATTTCATGTGTGAATTTGGTCTGTGAAACTTGATTCTTGTTTCCTTGTTGATTGTGAATTTGTGATTGAAATTTGTTGGAATTTTGCAGATTGAGTAAAGTTTGGAACTTGATTTCAAGGCCAAAAATGGATCATAAAGACAGGCAACAAACATGTTTTACCAATTTCAGCACTCAAAATCAGCAGAAATGGGAATTCCCTGACCCACTCACTGAGTTGCTTCAAGCCAGCAAGGTCCAAGACTGGGATCCAACTGCAATGCTAAACAATCTCTCATTCTTGGAGCAGAAGATCCACCAACTTCAGGGACTGGTGCATTCAATCATAGGAACGAGTGACCGAGTGCCGGGACAGGTGCGACCGTATGAACTCGTAGCTCAGCAGCAACAGCTGGTCACTGCCGATCTCACTTCGATCATAGTTCAGTTGATATCAACTGCCGGCAGTCTTTTACCTTATGTTAAGCATACACAAAGTGCACCCGCTCTATCCTTTGGACAGTTTCAGCCACAAAATGGTGGTGTTAGTGTTGGTGGTGGCGGTGGTGGAAGCGGTATCTCCGAGCTGCAAAACTCTGTTGATATTAGTGCTAATGAGGAACATGAATCGAAAGATGAGGAAGACGGTGAGGAATTAGGGGAGAATCTTTTTCCAGGGACATATGAGATATTGCAGTTGGAGAAGGAAGAGATCCTTGCACCCCACACTCATTTCTGCACCATATGTGGCAAAGGATTCAAGCGTGATGCGAATTTACGGATGCATATGAGAGGGCATGGTGACGAGTATAAAACTCCGGCAGCACTTGCAAAACCCAACAAAGAGTCCAGCTCCGAACCGGCTCTCATCAAGAGATATTCGTGCCCTTTCGCTGGTTGCAAGAGGAACAAGGATCACAGAAAGTTTCAGCCTCTTAAAACCATCTTGTGTGTCAAGAATCATTACAGGAGAACCCACTGTGACAAGAGCTACACTTGCAGCAGATGCAACACTAAGAAATTCTCGGTCATGGCCGATCTCAAGACTCACGAGAAACATTGCGGTAAAGATAAATGGCTTTGCTCATGCGGCACGACATTTTCGAGGAAAGATAAGCTGTTTGGTCATATAGCTCTGTTCCAGGGACACACTCCGGCAATCCCCTTGGATGACACTAAAGGGTCCACCGGGACATGTGATCTGGGCGATGGCAGTGAAGTCATGAATAAGGTTGGAAGCATGAATATGTTCAACTTTTCGTCGAGTGTGGATGTTAAAGGGAGCATGGACGATCCTGCCGGTTGTTTCTCACCGTTTAACTTCGAGACATGTAATTTCGGTGGATTTCATGAGTTCCCTCGACCACCATTCGACGATTCAGAGAGTTCATTGGCATTTCTCCTTTCAGGGTCTTGTGGCTACACTAACAAGAGTGGAGAATAATAATAATGTTGGGAGGTCTTGGCTATTGTTTCTGGACTAGATTGTACTCTTCTTTCTTTGAATTAGGGAGATGTAGTTTGTGTTTAGATTTGTATGGTAAGGCAGCCTTATGTACTTATTTGTTTAAATAAATGCTAATTCAAATGAACAGACTGCTAATATCCGAATTCGAAAATCCAACTCGATCAACTCTAATCTAAATCCGACTCAATTCAATTTGACTATAAAAATCAATAATCGAATCCATCCGATCAGAACCTAGATTGATTCAAACCCAAATCAACTTGAGCAAGTAATTGAAGATAACCCGGACCTGAAGTAATCAGAATTCGAAATGATCTAAACTTATAATGGTTCAAACCAGGAAAAGAAAAATACAAGTGACCCAAACCTAGAACAATTTGAAGTTGAAATGTCTCTATTGGTGTTAAAACTACCTCCTTTGAATAGGTGTGTTTTGGCTGCATGAACCGGCCGAGCTAACCTCCGGCTTCTAATTGGCTTTCTGCCATCTCTTTCTTGTCTATTCTACCCATTTCCAGCTTCTCATCTTCTTTCTCAGTCCTAATTTTCCTTTTGCAGTTGATAAATGCACATGCTATTGAACTAGGAGAGGGCAGCAATGCAGTACCAGGCAATTTCAGTCCTGCTTGTTGCGGGAAAGCCTTGCACGGTGTCTGAGTTCGGCCTTTTTCCAACGAACTATTAGGTAACACATGCAAAACAGAGTGTTTATCTGCAGAAAACAGCACAAGTGGAGGTTTAGAGAAAGGGGAGAAAAGTTTTCAAAAAGGAGGGCAAATGATGAGTTCCTCACTGACCAAGATGAGGATGGCAATGGTGAGAAGAGGCCCGGACCAGAGCACCGATAAGAAAAGTCCACTTGGATCAAAATAGTTCTGGGTTGCAAATTTCTTCCAGTTGTCACCAAGTAATCTATTCAGTGACTCAGCAAAATATACACCAAGCACTACAAAGCATCATCAAGCAAATAAGTTAGAACTTAGAATTGCAAAGTATATTCGAAATAAATAGAAACCGAAATTGTTTTCAGAATGCATGGATGTTATGCAAAGCATTTAACACAGTACTGGATAAATTGATAGAAAGTAAACAGTAGTGATGTCTTCTTATGCATATGTGCCTTTGGATCCAGTTCACTGTTTTGGAGTGCTTGATTACATAGACAAGTTTAACACCAAGTTACTGCTGGTTACTCAGGTAAGTTGTTTGAGTAAGATTCGTCTATCAAAATTTCTAACTGCAACAAAAGTAAATACATGAGTAACACTTGTAGCCCATAAATGGCCGTAAACTCGTATAAAGACTTCAACCATTTTCTCTTGTGACCCCTTCAATGGCAAGATGACCCCTTTTAGGCTTAAAAGGAATTCCGAAATTGCCAGTCCTATTTCTTTGATTCCTTGCTTGAAGCAAAGACCCCGATAACCCAGGGAATAATTGAGGTTTAACTTGTAAGGAAGATTTGCTGCTTTATGTTCCATATCTACATGGCTGACTATCATGGTTACAGGGCTTGGGGATGGGGGATGGGAGCAGAGCAAGGAAATATACATGCCCACACATATGAAGATGAACATGGGTTCTTTAACTTGTCAAGTCATCTACTATTAAAATTTGGAATCAGAAGAGCTCTTTCAGGTAAATGCCATCCATTTGATTGGCACCTTCTCAAAGACTAGGCTTCTATCCCCAAATCACCAACTTGGAATGCAACAAATTGATGAAATTCCTATGATGTGAAATAGGAAATCTATAATTTCTAGGCCAGCTGTAGAATGAGACAACTATACTTTGCTTCACAATCTATCTGTTTCTACTAACTCTTTCCTTATTTCTGTGTTTCAATCACTGGATATATATCTGCAAGTTATCACTTTGTCCATCTAATATGAAATATATGTATAAAATATATGCATCGGCATGTATATCGTTCTCACATCTGGAATTTCAGATTACAAGCCTACATATTACCTTCAGATGGAAGACAAAAAGAGTAATTAAGAAATCAGTATTAATCAGGAATTTTAAATAACTATGGTTTAAAGAAATATTGTTAAGGGGAGAAGGCATAACTTGTGAAAGCTGTTCAATTCTATTCAATGTCCTAGAATCTCTACCACCTGATTTAAGATTAATAACAAACTACTGGGCCAACCATTATCAGACTGTAAGTAATTATGATATATTAGAGTGCAATCGTATATATATGTCATTAATTATTCAACCACAAGAAGGCAGCTTAATTATGAAGCTTCAAATTTGAATAAAGCAAGTAATCAATATGATTAGCAACAATTACTACAATAAACAAGGAAAGATCTTAGTCGAAACACTCGGATACGTGCAATGATTATCGATAACACAAAATCAACGAACATACATGTCAGAAGGAACAGACACATCTGGAAATTAGTATTCTTCCTGGAGAAGATTGTTATTATCAGTAAGACAACATGGAATGTCAGTAAGGAAATCAACCATGGCTCCTGCAAAAAAAAAAAGGGGGGGGGGGGGGGAGAAAAGTGAGTAAGAGAATTGTTCTCAACATAAGGACTATGCCTAAAAGTTTCAAAATCACACTGGCTAAATTCACAAACCATGCGCATCATCTTTACTCAGAATTTCAGAAAACCACTTATCAGTATCAACATAAAGCTGAAACCGATCTAACTCGAGAAACTGCCTTTCCAACATGCAGATCAAGTATGAATTAAGCGAGGACATTATGACCAGAGATTATACTTGGGTTTTGCATTGTTCAAACCACCAATTTATGAAACCTTGTGCATCATGCAATCAGTATTCAATTAGCGGTCAGCTAGCGGTAGCAGCACCGTCCGAAACCGTTAATTTCGAAAAATAACTGTCCACAATGACCGAAATGACGTCTATTATGTTTGCAACCGCAACTGCAATTTAAATCCCTCCGTATTATCACCCAATTACATGATTTTGTCTCTTCCTAAATATTCTTTTGAATCAGATTGTTCACGACAGAGTTTTCTTTCTCAGATTTTAGTCCTTTAATCGACACTAACACTCAGAAATTATAGTAACCAACATTAACACCTAATGACATTCTCTTCGGTTATAGAGAAAAATGCAGGAGAGAACAATAAAAAAGGAAAGAAAAAAAAAGAACACGTTTTCACATGTTAAAAGCTTTGAGTTGAACCCTGCCCTCCCGGGATCTGAATTTCACCTCGAATTCTCAGGAACCAATCGAAAAAAAAAAACAATAAAGAAAGGGAAAAGAGAGGAGGCGGACCTTCCAGTCGATAGCGTGGAAGAAACCGATGAAGTTATCGTACGCGGGTCGCATACCCGAACGGAGCTCCGACGATAGCTTCTGAACTAGATCCGCCATTAGTCCCATGTGCTCCTCCATAGCTGATCTCAGCTCTTCCATGACTTTTGATCAGATTCAGATCTCAAAAGCTCAAACAATATTACGTAAATCAAATGATCAGCAAATTGATAATGAGATTGGTTTAATGGTTTATATGTCCTTTGCAGTTTCTCTCTCGATTTACGTGCAACAGTTGTAGAAGAGAGAAAGGATGAAGATGAAGAATTGCGAGTTTTTCTGGGTTTTATGATGAATTTACAAAAATTTGCTTCATACTTTGTTTGGGATTAAAATATGCTCCAAGTCCCTATACTTTTCGTACATTTAAAATTTAGTCCTCTTGCTTTTGTTTTCAGATTTTTAGTCCCCTGTTTTTCCAAATTTGAAAATTAAAATCCAATTGTTAACATTCTTCTAAATTCAGTAATGTGATTTTGAAATTAAAAACAATACTAACTTTGCATTCATGAAACCAAAATAGTGATGTTGTGATGGACTTGAATTTAGCTAAAAAATTCTAACGAGATTAACAGTTGAACTTGGAGTTTCAAATCTGAAAAGTAAAGATTAAATTACAAAAAGTAAAAGGGAGGAGACTAAATTATAAATATACAAAGAGTATAGAGGCTTGGAGCATATATTAACCTTTGTTTGGAGTACGCTTATGTCCTTAGGAAGCCGTGGAAACTATGCGCCAAATTTCAAGATCTTTGAAAGCAAGAGGAATGCGAGAGAAAATGAACTAATAAAAGTTTTTTTCTTCTTCTTCCATTTAACCTAAACAATCGACTGAAAAGTACTAAACCGAATTATTAATGTTTAAAAGGGGTTTTTTAGATGATGTGTGAATTTTTATTTTATAAGGTAGAGTGGGTTGTTTTTATTTTAGGAGCCAGAGACAATTAAATAATACAAGTAAAAATTATGGGTTTTTTCACATAACTTCTGAAAATCGTCGAGAAAGGAGAACGATTTTATCTTTCGTACATGCATATAGTTCTGTGACAGACTGGCGTAGTAAACTCCCCTAAAGTTGTTTGAATTTTATGGTATTTTCTGAAAATCGTTTACACCTTCCGACGTTTTTTATTTTCAGTGTAGAAACATCTTTAAATTGCAAATAATTTTAAAACATCTCTATTTCATGAAATAAAAAATTCACAACAATATCTCTGCAAAATATTCTGAAAACATTTTTTTTCATATTGGTGTTTGTATCTCATTAAGTTAATAATCTTTAGCTTAAAGGATTTTTTTCTTTCTTTCATTTTTATCATCACCAAGTGTTGTTAAAAAGTCTACAAGAAGCTGTTGAGTGGTCTCGCAGAATTAGGAGACCCGAATTTAAATAAATTGTCTGTGTGGTATATAAGGCTATAAATGAAACGAAATAGATCGCGAGCTATTTAAGTTTGATTCAGTCAAAATTCGGTCAACACTCGACTCGATTGAGCTCGACTTGAGCTCAAACCCGACTCGAGTTCTTAACGAGCCGAGCTATTTGATACCGACTCGAAAAGCTCGCGAGCTACTCGAAAATATTATAAACTATTCCTATTTTTTAATTTTTAAAATTAAAGTGAACTAAAATGTAAGTTATGTGTTTTTAGTTGTTATGTAACCTTCAAAAAAAAGTTTATTCATACCACCGAAGCATAAAAATCAACTGAAATGAAGTGTTTGAGTCCAAGCAAATAGCTTGAAGTCAAAGCTTGTGAAATCACGTTGAATGCTTTTTTGTTTAAGTATAGTATGTAAGTTATTGGTCGACTAATTTAGATCAAATTTTACAGATGTTTAATATAAGGATAATCTTTTTAACTCAATTTTTACAATTCACAATATTAATTTAAACATATGATCTTACTTAAATAACCTAATACCTCATCACACTAATACAATTGTTATAGTTCAGCTTTTGAGAGTGAATTTAAATCTTATTTGTGAGATCCCCATGGAATTCAAACACAACCATATAGTAGAGTTCCACAAAGACCAAACACTACCTCTTCAAAGGGGAAAAAATAATAAAAGAGAACCTTGATTGTTTCGAATGTAAATCATTTACCCTTTTTCGGTGCTCTTACATATGTCCCCACACTCAAAATTAAGTTTAGTGTTTATGGTTTAGGGTTTTAGTTTAGGGGTTGTGGTTAGGGTTTAGGGAATTTAAGGCAGGGTGTATTTTTAGGGTATAGGGTGTAGGGTTTAAGATTTAGAATTTAAGGTTAGAGCTTAGAATTTAATTTTGTAGTGTTTTTTAGTGTTGGGACATAAATAAGGGCACCGAAAAGGGACACACGAATTTTATCCGATTGTTTCATATATTGTTGCATTCTTACCAACCAGAAGTTCGAACAGAGACTTGACTATAATTAAAGAATTCATAATGTTAAAAATATACCCTTAAAGAATTCATAATGTTAAAAATATACCCTTAAAGTTTAACTATAAGTCATTTTGTTTCGTATCTTTTAAAAATATATTTTTTTTGTAATATTTATGTATGTTTTATGGTTTATGTTTGGAATGTGAGGTTATCCCTCTAAAGTTTGAACTTGTGTCTTCTCTTTAGAAGTGCAATGTGCCTTACCAATGCAGCCAACAGTTGTTGGCATCTTTAAAAAAAATATTCTAACACTTAACGTTTCATTTTGGTCAAAATGACCCCTTAGTGGATGAAAATTGTTAGTTAAGAAACATTAAATGACTTGAAGTGATGTAATAAACCTACATGACAGTGCACATTGACATAGTAGTGTGTGATATAGACGAATGTCTTGATTTTATAAGAAGACACATCAGTCAAAAAATAAGTTTATAAAATTGTATAAAATATAAAATTATTTTTTCTGATGACGTGTTATCTTGTCAAGTTTATCGTCAGTTGAGTGACAGTTTTCATCCACGAAAGGACTGTTTTGACCCAAAATAAAACGTCGAGAGTTAAAGTATTTCAAAAAAATATGAATCAAAATAACTATTTAATCAAACTTTAAGCGCATTTTTAACATTATGCTATTTTGTGAAACATCATCTCTTCGTAGAAAATAATAATAAAAAAAGGTTTAACTACAAAACATGTGCTCAGATTATGTCTCTTTTTTTACAATGGGTGCTTAAAGTATTTTTTTTTTTTGCTAAGATAAGTGCTTAAAATTTTATTTTTAGCTGAAATAAGTACCTAAATTATTTTTTAGCTGAAACAAGTGTCTAAAATTTTATTTTGTTGTTGAAATATGTGCCAAAGTAGGTGTCTCAGTTAACTTTAAAACAAGCCAAAAATAAAATTTTAGGCATCTATCTCAGCCAAAAAAATATTTTAAGTACATATTTTAACCAAAAATGAAACTTTAAACACATATTTCGGCTAAAAAATATTTTAAGTAATTATTACAAATAAAATATTATTTGAGCATTTATTTTATAGTTAAGACTAATAAAAAACTGTGTGCAGCCAAAAATATAATTGAAGCTTTGTGGCAAAAGAACTGCAACCTTTTCTTCAGCAGAAATCAGATCATAGGTTTCAAGGGATAATGCATCATCATGGGCATCATAAAGGTAACTCCATTTTTGGAAGCAGTTATGTCAGCCTTTCTAGCATCTGTAAATAAGGATATTAGGCAACATGTCAAGTGGTATCATTATATATTCTCCTTAATTGGGTTTAATTTTTTTACTCGGATGTGTTAATATCTTTATTATTCGATTCAACAGACGTTGATTAGTTTTGATTTTGAGAAAGTATGAAAGAAAGCAAACATAATTCAATAGTTGATTCTTTACAAAAATATGGAGGGTTGAAGATGAAATAAGATTATGATTAGACTTGTTTAAGGCCTGCACTAGAGGTTCTTAATTATATTTTACAAAATGCGTAGAATTTAATAAGAATTTTTATCGAGACATGAACCGAGAAGAGTGAGAATCGATGAATACTTAACTTCAAAAGGTGTAGTATGAATCCATTTTTCTCGTTTTACCTTTCTTTTTTATTTTATCTAATTATTAAAAAAACTAAAATAAGAAGGGGCAAGAGGAGCCAATGAATACTCAAATTCAAAAGGTATAGTAGTCTAGATTCAACAAGCACTTCTTTTGAGAAAAAAACATGAAGAGCAAGAATCAGTAAATACTTAGCCTCATAGGATGGATTTATTTATTTTTTTCGTTCTGAAATAAAGGAAAATAAAAAGAACCAATAAATAATCAATTTCTAAAAGTGTAATAGCCTAGAAGGAGAGAAACAAAGAGCTAGAAAATGATTTTTCCTTAAGACCCAAATGAAGACTGAGGTTGCATAGTACTCAGAGTTGTCTCGGATATTTTTAGAGCTCTGAGCGAAAACTCAAAAATAGGTCTATATTGAACAAAAATATGTTTTATTATTTCGAATAATTAATTTAATTTTTCATTGATAAATTATAAAAATATGATTAAAATTTATCAAACATGTTATATTTATTGTTTTGTTAAGAAAACACCTTACAACTAAAACAATAAGTGGCAACTACTAAATTACTAGATTGTCACTTGAAAAATCTATAAAGTTATGAAGGTAAAAGATGAAATCCTAAGCGGACACTCATGCTGCTCTCCTTATCAAACACAACTGATGACACTATAAGTATCATGTAAGCCTTAATATAGTAGAATAGTTGAAATAGTGGGAATTTAAATATTACCAAAAGATAATATTAAAAATATTGATAATCAAAATGAACCAAGCCTTTTAAACTCTTGGCTTAGATCTTATGCATGAAGATCATCTTTGTTGAGTGGATCGCAAGATTGATATTGACCAAGAGGGGGGTGAATTGGAAATTTAAAGTTTTGTGGTGGAAATTTGCAAATTAAAAATGATGGACAAGGGATTTAGAGTGGTTCAAGTTCCAAATGAACTCTACATCCACTACCTTAGCTTCACTAAGGATTTGCAACAATTCCACTAATTGCTCTTCCCCTTTTCTAGGACAAGGAGGCAACCCTTTACAATTTCGGTTGATTTTTCTACCCAAAAATCAACCCAATCCTCACACAAGTGAACAAAGAAATTTGATGGCTAATTAGATATCTCTCAATACAAATAATAGCTCAATTACAAGCACTCAACCCAATTGAACAAGATATGAATGAAAATTACAATTGGGGTTTTAGACAAAGTGGGATTTGTGCACAATTGCTTGGATTTGATGTTTGGATGTTTGCTTTTGGATCAATAGTTGTTGCTGGTGCTTTTAGAGGTCTCTTTTATACCTTCTCATTGATTTCTAGCCGTTGTGGTTGTTGCACTCAACAATAGAGCCGTTGGGATGTTATCTCACCACCATAAATGCAGTCTGCAACAACCCGTTTCGAAACGCGGGGTACCTGTTTCGGAACGGACTAAAATAGAAAGAGCCGTTGGGGTGCATTTAAGAGCCCGTTTCGAAACGCCTTAGGGCCGTTTCGAAACACTTTTGCCACTGTCAAGGGTCGTTTCGAAACGGTCTTATCCCGTTTCGAAACACCTTAACGGTTTTCAGAAAATCAGTTAAAAACAATTGTAACGGTTATATTTTCAATTTAAAATGAAGATCTGTTTCGAAACGCTTTGGCTTCGTTTCGAAACGGATTTGCTACTGTCAAGGGTCGTTTCGGAACGGCCTTAGCCCGTTTCGAAACACCCTTTTTATCTTTAAATATTTAGCAAATATTTCAACCGTTGTGCCTTTTTAAAATCAAATATGAAGAACAGTTTCGAAACGTGAGAGACCGTTTCGAAACAGGGTCAAGTGTTTCGATACACGTTTCGGAACAGGGGTTGACAGTGATGAAAACGTTTCGAAACGCCATAGGGCCGTTTCGAAACAGGACTTTGAAAATCACTGTTTTGACTTGAAACACTTGGAAAATATTTGAAAAACTTTGTTTTTAACTTGGGCATAATCTTAAAATTATATGGGGATATTTTGAGGACTTAAAATTCGTTTTGACATTTTCAATTTAGTCCTTAGGTTTGTAGTTATATCAAAATTAAAATATTTGTTTCACAATCTCCCCCTTTTTGATATAACAAAACCAAAGTTAGAATTTTTGAGAATTTTGAAAGTTTTGAAAATATTCTAACTCCCCCTTAATTTAAGATATGTTTTTTTAAAGTTAAAAGAAATTTTTGATTTGAAATCCAAGTTGTAAGCTTAAAAAACCTTTTAAAATTTAAAACGAATTTTAGTTTGTGGCTCTTAAATTTCTTCTCCCCCTTTTTGTTAGATAAAAAAGAATAATGAAAGCTCATAGAGAAGACAAAGGATTAGTACCAATAAGCATTAATAAGCAACCATAAGATTAATTCATAATATCAAAATATCCAAAACATAAACCAACATTAAGTTCATAATAAAATCCCAAATAAAAAGTCAAAAGCATAGGTTCCTAAAACATAATAAAACATAAAGATGCAATCTTAATCCTAAAATGCATAGATAATATGATATGATATGATATGAAGATCCTAGGCCTCGTCATCATCATCCGAAGTATTATCATCGCTCTTGACTTGAGAACGGTGAAACTTCGTCCATTGCCCATAGAGCGTAGAGAAGGATAGATCCAAGTTTGCATGGGAAGTCTCAAGAGTATGAAGACGATCCTCGACATTCTTCAAGCGATTGTCCATAGCAGTAAAGCCCGAAGCAATGCTAGTATCCAAAGCATTGAATCGCTCGGTAATGAGAGTCGTGAGGGCTTCATTGTTTGCAACCGGAACTTGCGGTGGAGGAGCAACGGGAGGAGGAACCGCTTCTCTATCAACTCTTTCCCAAACATCATTCACATATGTGAACCCAGACTTGCGAAGGGATGACTCACCAATCTTGGTCTTGCGAGGTTCCGGAGAGTCGTAGGTACAATCGATACCAAGATCATGAAAGATGTAGCTCAAGAGAGTGCCATAGGTAAAAGACTTCAACTCATTTGTGTCAATAAGCTTAATATTATTGACAATCTCGGCAAAAATTATTTTAGGCACATTAGGACGCTCACCTCTACGGAAACACTCAAGCCAAAAATGATCAGTTTGACGGATATGAGAGTATTTACCTCCGGAAGGTCGAATGAACCAAGAAACCATCAAGTGAAGAACGCGATCGTGCACATCCAAATGAAGTGCTTTACCGGTGAAATTGCCAAAGTGACGTTCATCCTCAAGACCCTCATCTTTAAGTTTAAAAATAGACTCCAAGAGAGCAACATTAACAACAAACTTTTTGCCCAATAAGGAAGATTCAATTCCTATAATCTCGGTTTTGGTCTCATCATAAAGAAAACGAGCATTAGAGTAAAAAAGGAGTACCATGTGTTTGAAGCGAATATCCGGAATGCTCAAGAACAAGATAAGATTCCACTCACTCAAACGGTCGAGATAACGAAATAGGAATCGCTCGGAATTGAGGAAGTCAAGATCAATGACACGTTCTTTACGAATTGCAAAATCCTTGACATAAGAGAAGCGAGCACGCATCTCCGGAGTTTTAAGGGATTTCTGAAAAAGCAGAGTAAGATTCGGACGAATGCTCGAATCATCGGTTTGAACGGCCTTGCGCTTTTTGTTAGCTTGATCCGCCATCTAAAAACATTAAGCAAGTATATTTTAAAATTAAGTGTATGCATTGACATTTAAAATCAATCCAATAATAAATCCCACTTAGTTTTAAAAAAAAAATTAAAAAAAAACAGTAAAGAAAAAGACGACTGAAAACTTTTATATTCGAATCAAAAAAAATTTGGATTTTGAATTTTTTTTACAAGATATGGAAAACCCACAAAGGAAAAACTATAATGTATACAAAAATAAAATTTTCTAACCTAAGATTCGAACATAAATTGAAGGAAAAAGAAAAGATAAAAAAATTACCTTAGTTTAGGATTTTGGATGATTTGATGAAAATCCTTGCACAATATTGATGAAACTTGCTTAGACTTGAGTTTTAGAGTAAAACCCCTCACAATTTTGTGAAAATCAATGAGTCTGAGAGGGTATTTATAGAGAGGGAGGCGGTTTAGGGTTTTTAAGAGTTTGATAAAAAGTGAAATTTCACATTAAAAGCCCTAATTAAAGTAGTCCGCGATGCCGTTTCGGAACGGTCAGGACCGTTTCGAAACGAGAAGACTAGGGTTTGACCGTTTGGAGACCATAGGCTGACCGTTTCGATACGGTGTTGACCGTATCGAAGCCCTGTTGACCCGTATCGAAACCCGTTTCGATACACCCCTTGGCAGTAGCAAAAACGTTTCGGAACGCATTGGAGGCGTTTCGAAACGCCCTTCTCTCAGAACTGGATTTAAGGTATCCGTATCGAAACAGGGTCACCCGTTTCGATACACTTGGGCCTGGAAGTGCAGATGAGGCTCTAAAAGTGCAGAAAAATGAAGTTTTAATAGGCCTAACATGCATAAATGTCTTGAATGAGCAGGCAAAACATATTTAAGCATAAACATACTCCCCCTAACTATAGGCATGGATGAAATTAGGAGTTTAAACACATGAACATGGCATTTCACAAAATCAAGCATATTTAAGCACAAAAGAGGTCCTAAAAGGTCAAGATAGGCTAGCTAGACCTAACTCTCTCCTAAGGGACCAAAAACGCTCTTTGTCTAAGGGTTTTGTAAATATGTCCGCTAATTGATTCAAGGTGTCTACATACTCTATAACAACATCTTCCTTAAGGACATGATCTCTAATGAAATGATGCCTTATTTCAATGTGTTTGGTTCTAGAGTGTTGGATGGGATTTTTTGTTAAACATATTGCACTAGTGTTGTCACATTTTAGGGGTATAGTTTCAACTTTAATTCCATAATCTAAGAGTTGTTGCTTCATCCAAAGTACTTGAGCACAACAACTCCCTAAGGATATGTACTCGGCTTCGGTGGTAGATAAGGCTACACTATTTTGTTTCTTAGAGAACCAAGATATGAGCATACTACCTAAGAATTGACAAGTTCCCGAAGTATTTTTCCTATCGATTTTACAACCCCCATAATCCGCATCCGAGTAAGCATGAAGGTTGAAGGTAGAGTCTCTAGGATACCAAAGATCTAAACAAGGAGTGTCTCTAAGGTATCTAAAGATTCTCTTAACGGCTATAAGGTGAGACTCTCTAGGACTAGCTTGAAACCTAGCACACAAGCAAACACTAAACAATATATCCGGTCTACTTGCGGTAAGGTAAAGCAAAGATCCAATCATAGAACGATAAAGTTTAGAGTCAACACACTTACCTCCTTCATCTTTGTCAAGCTTTGTAGATGAGCTCATAGGAGTGGCTTGAGGCTTTGCATTCTCCAAGCCAAACTTCTTGAGCATATCATTTATGTATTTTGCTTGGTTGATGAAGGTGTCATCCTTCTTTTGCTTGATTTGGAGTCCTAAAAAGAATGTGAGCTCCCCCATCATGCTCATCTCAAATTCACCTTGCATTAACTTAGCAAACTCTTGACAATGACATTCATTAGTAGAACCAAAAATGATATCATCAACATAAATTTGAACTACTAAGATGTCATTTTTATACATTTTTATAAAGAGTGTAGTGTCCACCTTATCTTTTTCAAATCCTTTTTCAATCAAAAAATTTGATAGCCTTTCATACCTTGTTTTAAACCATAGAGAGCTTTGGTAAGTTTGAAAACATGATTTGGAAATTTTGAATCTTCAAAACCCGGTGGTTGTTCCACATACACTTCCTCATTTATAAAACCATTTAAAAATGCGCTTTTAACATCCATTTGAAAAAGCTTGAAATTATGATAACATGCATATGCAAGCAACATTCTAATGGCTTCCATTCTAGCTACGGGTGCATAGGTTTCGTCAAAATCTATTCCCTCTTCTTGAGTGTAACCTTGTGCTACAAGTCTAGCTTTATTTCTCACAATGTTATCACTCTCATCTAGTTTGTTCCTAAAGACCCATTTAGTTCCTATTGTAGATTGATTACTAGGCCTATCAACTAATGTCCATACATTACTTCTCTCAAATTGATTTAACTATTCTTGCATAGCCATAATCCAAAAGTCATCTTTCAATGCTTCTTTTATATTTTTAGGCTCTATGCATGAGATAAATGCAACATGGTTCATTAATCTAAGAGAAGAACGAGTGGTTACCCCCTTGGATGGATCACCCAAGATTTCACCATCTTTGACATAGTTCAACTCCCTTGGGTAGCTCACTTCCTTTTCCTCAATAGCCAAGTCCTTCAAGGCTTCAAGAGGTGGATCTTGTGAGTCCTCTTCCTTTGTTGGAATCTCATCCTCCTTTGAAGTTTGACCTCCATCAAAGGCATTTATGATCCCTACATCATCATCATCACAAGAATCCTTCCTAGGAAGGAGGTTATCATCGAATACAACATGAATAGATTCTTCTTCTACTACTAATGTTCTTTTGTTAAATACTCGATAGGCTTTAGAGGTTAAAGAGTAACCTATAAAAATGGCTTCATCACTTTTTGCATCAAATTTATCTAAGTTGTCTTTTCCATTATTTAAAACAAAACACTTGCACCCAAAAGGGTGGAAATAGCTAATGTTAGGCTTTTTAGATTTTAAAATCTCATATGGTGTTTTCTTTAAAATTGGCCTAATCATTACTCGATTTACAATATAACAAGCGGTGTTTGTGGCTTCCGCCCAAAAATATTTAGGTAAATTGTTTTCACAGAGCATAGTTCTAGCCATTTCTTGTAAAGTTCTATTTTTCCTCTCAACTACCCTATTTTGTTGAGGAGTTCGAGGAGCCGAAAAATTATGGCTAATACCATTTCATTTAAAAAATCTTCAAACCCTAAATTTTGAAACTCGGTTCCATGATCACTTCTAATATGTGAAATTCTAAGCTCAAGATCATTTTGGGTTAATTTTGAAAATGTGATGAATTTTTTCAAAGCCTCATCTTTAGTATTTAAAAAGAGAACCCAAGTAAATCTAGAAAAATCATCAACTAGCACAAAAGCATAAAGACTTACCACCCAAGCTCATAGTCCTAATTGGCCCAAATAAATCCATGTGAATTAGTTGTAAGCATCTACTAGTAGAAACATCATTAATGGATTTAAAGGAAGACCTATGTTGTTTACCCTTTGAGAATGCATCACAAATTTTATCATTTGAAAATTTTATCTTGGGTAAACCTCTAACTAGATTTAGAGAGACTAGTTTTTCCAAAACACTTATGCTAGCATGTCCTAGCTTCCTATGCCACAACCATGCATCATTTTCATTTTGAGCAACTAAGCATGCATGAGATGTATGAATGTCATCTAGATGCACCATGTATATATTCCCTATGCGATGACCTATGAGCATAATATTATTAGATTTAATGTCTACGATTTTACAACCATTTTTATCAAACAAAACATTAAATCCTTTATCACATAGTTGACTTATGCTCAATAAATTGTGTTTAAGACCATCGACATATAAAACATTTTCAATAAGAATAGTAGAGTGATTACCTATGTAGCCAATACCTTTAATGTGGCCTTTGGAGTTGTCACCAAATGTTACTACTCCTCCACTTTTTGGCTTTAGATCCATGAATCGACTCTTGTCTCCGGTCATGTGCCTCGAGCTTCCACTATCAAGGTACCATGAGTTTTGACTTTGTGCTTTGGCCTTGTAGCAATGCTCCCCCTACAAACAAAGATATTAAACCTTGGTTTTTGGTACCCAAATCATTTTGGGTCCATGAGTGTTAGCTCCCAAAACTTTGGTTCCCTTAGGAATCCAAGATGACATAGCAATAATATTATTAGATTTAACAAGTTCCTTAGGAACCCATACACTTCTAATTCTTTTAGCTATACTATGTCTAGGATAGCTACCTTGTTTGTAGTAGTTAGTCTTTTTCTTAGGTTGGTGTGTTCTAGAGGATTCTCCTACTTCATGCTTGACACTACCAATATTTTTTAAAGACTTTTTGAGCTCATTTAGCTCACCCAACACCTTTTGGTGTTCACAATTACATTGAGATAAAAGATTACTAAGATCAACATTTTCATCTTGAAAGAATTTAAGTTCATCTTTTAATCCTAATATCTTTTTCTCAAATTTAGAATTAGCTTGAGTAAGTGAGTCATTTTTCACATTTAATTCTAGAATAATCTTTTTATTCCTAATAACCGACTCCTTATATTTCTCAACTAATTCATCATAGACCTCTTGTAACTAATCATATGCATCATTTAATTCTTCATATGAAAAATCTAAAGTAGATGAGTTAGAGGTTACCATGGAGGAATCCTCCTCAAGTGCCATGAGGCAAAGGTTAGCCACTTCTTGTTCGTCATCCTCCGATGACTCCTCATCACTCCAAGTAGCAAGCTTGGCTTTGAGCTTTTTCCTCTTCTCAAAGCCCTTCTTCTTGAGTTGAGGGCACTCCGAACGTATGTGGCCGGGTTTATTGCACTCAAAGCAAATGATTGGATCCTTTCCATCTTCCTTGTTCTTGCTTTTGAAGTCCATCTTCCTTTGGATTTTTCTTCCCCGGTTGGACCTCATAAAGCGTGAGAATATTTTGGCTATCATAGCCAATTCTTCAAGTTCATCCTCATCACTAGATGAGCTCTCATCATGTTGTGAAGCTTTAGCCTTGAGAGCTATTCTCATCTTCTTCTTCTTCTCAACTTCAAGCTTCTCTACTCTTTTCTCTTCTTTCTTTTTCTCATCTTCTCTTCCTTGCTTCATGATCTCATGAGTAAGGAGAGAACCCACAAGCTCATCAAGCTTCAAAGTTTTCAAATTCTTTGCTTCGATGATAGCGGTTCTCTTCCCATCCCAAGACTCGGGAAGTGAATAGAGTAGCTTCCGGACAAGCTTGTCTTCCGGTATGATCTCTCCAAAACCCTTTAGACCATTGACAATGGTAGAGAATCGATCGAACATCTTTGACACCATCTCATCGGGCTCCATCTTGAAATTTTCATAACTAAGATTGAGAATTTCAATCTTAGTTTCTTTGACATCATTGGTGCCTTCATAAGTGGTTTCAAGAGTGTCCCAGACTTCTTTGGTACTTTCAATTGATGAGACCTTTGAGTAGATGTCCGGACCGAAAGCACAAAATAGCATGTGGAGAGCTTTATCATTGACTTGAATCTTTTTCCTCTCCTCTTCACTCATTTCCACTTTCTTATTTAACACCATCTTGCATTCACCATCTTGCTTCAATGGAATATATGGTCCATCCTCAATGACATCCCACACAAGATAGTCATTTGACTTGATGAATAGACGCATTCTATTCTTCCAAAAAGAATAGTTATCACCGTTGAAGAAGGGAGGCTTTGTAGTGGATTGTGACTCGTACATGCCGGAACCGGAGGTTGAAGCCATCTCTTGATATTTTGATGATCACACTCTTCCAAGGATCTCCTCTTGTGGTTGTTAATCCTTAAAGAGTTAAGCTCTGATACCAATTGTTGAGTGGATCGCAAGATCGATATTGACCAAGAGGGGGGGTGAATTGGAAATTTAAAGTTTTGTGGTGGAAATTTGCAAATTAAAAATGATGGACAAGGGATTTATAGTGGTTCAAGTTCCAAATGAACTCTACATCCACTACCTTAGCTTCACTAAGGATTTGCAACAATTCCACTAATTGCTCTTCCCCTTTTCTAGGACAATGAGGCAACCCTTTACAATTTCGGTTGATTTTTCTACCCAAAAATCAACCCAATCCTCACACAAGTGAACAAAGAAATTTGATGGCTAATTAGATATCTCTCAATACAAATAATAGCCCAATTACAAGCACTCAACCCAATTGAACAAGATATGAATGAAAATTACAATTGGGGTTTTAGACAAAGTGGGATTTGTGCACAATTGCTTGGATTTGATGTTTGGATGTTTGCTTTTGGATCAATAGTTGTTGCTGGTGCTTTTAGAGGTCCTTTTTATACCTTCTCATTGATTTCTAGCCGTTGTGGTTGTTGCACTCATCAATAGAGCCGTTGGGATGTTATCTCACCACCATAAATGCAGTCTGCAACAACTCGTTTCGAAACGCGGGGTACCTGTTTCGGAACGGACTAAAATAGAAAGAGTCGTTGGGGTGCATTTAAGAGCCCGTTTCGAAACGCCTTAGGGCCGTTTCGAAACGGTCTTATCCCGTTTCGAAACACCTTAACGGTTTTCAGAAAATCAGTTAAAAACAATTGTAACGGTTATATTTTCAATTTAAAATGAAGATCTGTTTCGAAACGCTTTGGCTTCGTTTCGAAACGGATTTGCTACTGTCAAGGGTCGTTTCGGAACGGCCTTAGCCCGTTTCGAAACACCCTTTTTATCTTTAAATATTCAGCAAATATTTCAACCGTTGTGCCTTTTTAAAATCAAATATGAAGAACAATTTCGAAACGTGAGAGACCGTTTCGAAACAGGGTCAAGTGTTTCGATACACGTTTCGGAACAGGGGTTGACAGTGATGAAAACGTTTCGAAATGCCATAGGGCCGTTTCGAAACAGGACTTTGAAAATCACTGTTTTGACTTGAAACACTTGGAAAAATATTTGAAAAACTTTGTTTTTAACTTGGTCATAATCTTAAAATTATATGGGGATATTTTGAGGACTTAAAATTCGTTTTGACATTTTCAATTTAGTCCTTAGGTTTTTAGTTATATCAAAATTAAAATATTTGTTTCACAATCTTCTACTTTATTCATACCAAAGCCCAGAATTTACACCAAAAACATGAAATTCTTTTAAAATATCTACAATAATTTCCAACTTCTCATTGTTCAAATGTCTCATATATTAAAACACACAAGCTTAGATCACAACCTCAACATCAAATTAAAAAGGATTTGTTTTCCCTCCAAACTTCCCTATATGTAAAAACATGGGGCTGAGCCATGACTGCATTGCATCAGAAGCAGATATTATGTTTGAAAAAGAAAAGAAAAAACTACACCAAGCAAATCATAAACTTAAAAAAAACATTGCAGCAGATGCATGCAAAAGGCTGCTGCTGAATACTGCAGATAACATGAGCTGCTTGCTTGATTTATTCATAATCATCAATGGCCACCGCCCATTCCTGAAAGGGATACTTGTTTGGGTGGGTTCGGCAGCGCCAGAATTGCCAACACCGCACTGACAGCCGCCGCGATTGACCCCAACACAAAGGCTGGCAAGTTGCCTCCCCCGAATGCATCATCCAACGGCCCACTCACAACCGATATAAACATCTGCACACAAATCCATCAGTTTTCGAGTTAAAGTACTTATAATCTTGCAAGTCAGATATATATAGACATGTTTCTCACCTGTGGGATAACTATAGACATGTTTAGAACTCCTAGAGAAAGACCTACAGACACATTTTCATTGAATCAGTGGGGACCATATATGTATATGTATATGTATATGTAAGTTGCTAATACTTTACCTTGACCACCACCGGAAGAAGAGCAATAGATGGATGCCAGAGCGAATGGAATACTGTATGTTACCTGCATAAAGACGAGAGTTGTCGTTATTGCTCAATTATTTTGACTAGCTTACCGTGTGATTCAAGCCAAAGCAACATAAAAGTAGACCCCTTTGTCTTTGGCTATCATTTTCTAAGCCACAAGGGTCAAACCGAGTGGATTCAGATATGGACATATGACGTTGAATCGTTTTCTTCAGCTATGTCATGTCACTGACTCAGTGTCGTGTTTATAAATTAATATTGTCCTCAATTTAGTCAAGTCGGTCAGCATCTTAAGAGAATAATATGGATACAAAACCTAAACAAATGGACCCTCTCGTTTTTTTGTTTAACTACGAATACTTAAATATTGACCGATTAATCTAGACAAGTGCGACTCTCAGCCAATTTTGAGACGTAAAATTATAATTTAAATTTTTAATATTATTTAAAAATCTAACGTTTTATCTTATTAAATTAACAAAACAATTAAGGGACGGAATCGTATCCTATACCATATAATAATGCATTAAATACAAAACCGATTATGGTTAGAAACGAAAGAGAGAGAAGAAAGAGAAATGGACTAACCGCTAGTGGAATACCCAAAATTCCGAATACTGCCAACGCAGACCCTTGAACATTAGCTGGAGGATGGGGTAGCTCCGTCCCGGCGTGTTGCCGCCATGCCTCGGCCATCTTGGTAATCAACACCGTCGACGCCAAGCAGGCACACAGGATGAAGTTCACGATCGCCCACACGCTCTTCACCCCACCAATCAACCGCCCCACGGGCTCCAACGCCAGCGAGGTCAGCCCCAAAACGATCGAGTTGATCATCAGCCCCAACGCCCCCGCACGCACGCCGTCGCCATAAATCTTGACTTCGTGCGCATTTCCTTTCACTTTCCCGCCGTAGACCTCGGTCCCCATCCAGTCGGTGTCGAACAGCAAGAACGGGAACCAGGCTATCCAGTTCAGGCAAGTTACGAGCAACAATATCCACATTGGCTTCTTCAAGCTCTTGAAAGCCGACACGATCTCGCCGACAAACGGCGACGCCTGCTTCGTCTCGTCCTCGTCGACTTGCTTCGTGAACGGAGATTCCTTCACGGTTGTCACGGCAGTCACCGTGACTAAGATGAGGAGTACGATATCGATTGTGAAGCATGATTTGAGGTTAGCACAGTACATGTCGCAGGCGGTTGTTTTCGTGAAGGGGAAGATCTTGTAAAGGTGAGAGTAAGAACCGGCGGCGTAGCCCAACACGTTGCCGACCGCCATGAAAAACGAGAACCAACCATTGGCCGTCCTCATTTTTTTGTGGTCGTTAGCCGATAAGTCGGCGAGTAGAGCTCGACACGGGCCTTGCAACATGTTGTTAGCGACGTCGAGGATCCAAAACCCGACGACGAAAACAGCGACGGCTCTCGGTTTGGTCGATTTCTCCAAGGAATCACCTGCATGGTGGCCTATGTCTTTAGCGAAACCGATGAGGAAGACGGCGATGGAGACCGAGAGGGCTCCTGCAACGATAAAGGGTCGGCGGCGACCGAACCGAGAGGTGCAACGGTCACTGTTGTAACCCACGATGGGTTGAACGAGGAGACCGGAGATGGGACCGCAGAGCCATATGAAAGCCGCCCATGTATGGGGGACGCCGAGGGTCTGGACGTATGGGGTTAAAAGAGACAGCTGCAGAGCCCAGCCGAACTGGATGCCGGCGGCAATGGAGGCGACGGTGATGATTTTCCTAATAGAGCTTGGAGATGGCGGGTTGATGACTCCGTTTTCCATTTTAGATGCCGATGTGTTTTATCTGTAAAACTAAACTGCTTTGTGTTAGTAACAATGTAACATACACACATATATATACATATATATATATGAAAACATAAATTCTTGTCTCTATCACATGATTTTCATGTCGGCGGTGGCGGAAGGCAGAAGGTGGAAGAGATTTGTGGGCCATGCATCCAATATTTTTAAATAAATTAAGAAAATAACAAAATTATTCAATATAATTGTTTATAAAATTTAATGTTTTAAATTACGGAATTACCTCTCAATACATAATATTAAATTCGAATTAAACATGAGCGTATGGTTAATTATAATCAACTCTCAATGATGGATTAGTTTTCAACGAATTTGTGAGGGAACGGTTTGCGGTTGATAGTTCTTAATGGTCGGCTCTTTTTGCGATTGTTTGCTGGAAGTTGTGGGACTGGCGTAACAAACTTCTTTTTAATGTTGAGTTTATTAAAAAAGAGGATTTAGCGATAGCTTGATGTGAGTACCTTACTCTAGTTAATGACTCTAATTTAAGAGTGCCAAACATTGTACCCATTGTCGTTGGTTCAGTTAGGAGGGTTGCTAAATGGATGTTTCCGCCGAATGGGTGGATGAAGCTGAATGTAGATGGTGCTGTGAATCTGAGGGCAGAGGATGCTGCAGTAGGGGGCGTCATTCGTGACAGTGAAAGCAAGTGACTTTTTGATTTTGCACGGAATATTGGGAAGTGCTCGTCGTTCAATGCAAAATTTTGGGCTGTGATCGATGGGCTACGGCATGCTTGGAGGTTAGGTTATCGTCGAATCTTAGTTGAATCTGATTATAAGGAGGTTATCACTGAAATTAAGGAGTTTGCGCTGTCGACGACCAGGCATAGTCTCTTTGTGGTTGTTCATGAGATGCTTATGTGGGAATGAGAGGTTGCTTTTATGCACGTTGCTCGCAGTGCTAACGCAGTTGCGGATGGCCTTGCGGTCTCTTTGCGTGGAGCTCCATTAGAGTGCTGGATTTTGGATGAGACCCCGCGATGGCTGCTGCCGACTGTATTGAAGGATGTTGTTGACGCGGAATTTCCCTTTGATGGAGGCTAAGTGCTTGTGGTGTTGTTTTAGTGTGTGGCTTTTGTGGTCGTGCTTGGATTTGTTGGTTTTGTTACCGTTTGTTTTTTTGTGATTTCTCGTTTGTAAATAATATCATACGCACTCTTTTTCCTCCACCTAGGCTTAGGGAAGTTTTTTAATGAGGCATATGATATTATTCTTGTTCTCTTTTCAATAAAAAAAAATTTTGTCGTCGTATGTGGATGAGTAAATTTTGGCTCGAATAAAAAATTAATTTTTTACTAACTCAATTTAACTTGAATTATAATTTTATAAATTCGGCTCCAATTTAAACGATTTTTTTATAACCATATACAATATAGATATGTATTTCTTCATATATATATATATATATATATATATATATATATATATATTCAATACATATATGGTGCAAATAAAAAGTTTTCACAAGCGCTTTAATTTTAGGGTTTAGGGTTACAATTTAAGGTGTATAGATTTAGAATTTAAGGGTTGTGGTTAGGATTTAAGGTTTAGGATTAGAATTTAGGGTTTAAAATAATATGATTAAGGTTTTAGGTTCTAATCTACAAATCCTAAATTCTAACCCAAAACCATCAATTGTAAACCACTAAACTTAAACCCCTAATCTCTAAACCCTAAAATCCAACACTAAACCTCGTGTATGGAATAATTACTTATATATATATATCAGACAAAATTGTGAGACTCGACTTGAACTTGAAAATTAATTCACTAGTTACTAAAAATTTGAGTTATTCAAATTTTCATTTTATATCTACAATTAAATTTGAACAGAAACTTGAACAACTCAACTCGACTTGATTCGAATTTCATAAACTTGACTCAAAAAAATTGAATTATAAAATAAGACTCGTAAACTCGATTAACTCAAAAAAATTTACTTAAATCGATGTGACTCGATGAAATGTTCACCCCTAAATGGATGATATAAAAACTAATATATTATTTCATATTTATATGAAGTTAGACTTTAATTACAAATTAAATTATTGGATTTTAACAACTAAAGTTCACGTGGATAAAATGGTGAGAGACCCAAACCGACCATGGAACACTTTCCAAGCGTGTGTGAAAAGTGAAGATAACATGTTTGAATTCCCTGTCCTAATGATTCGTCATTTATCCATTTGGGATCAAACTTTCTCTTTTAATTATTCTTGGACACGTCAAGCTTATGCTAAAGTTCCATATTCCTCCTATTTTCTATTTCACTCATCATCATTATGGTCTCACTAAATGATTAACACTCCAAAAATACTTTATCCATTACATAAATCATCATATATAAAATAAAAATAAAGGTTAAACTACATTAATATCATTAAACTATATCTAAATGGTCTTTCTGGTTATTAAATTTTCGGAAGTTACAAAATGATCATTATACATTTGAATCAGTTATAAAATGGTATCTAGTGGTGATGATTTTTTCGTAAAATTTTGATAAGTTTAAGGATTATTTTATAACAGTTTGATAATTTTAGATGATCATTTTGTAATTTTTGAAAATTTAGCTGTAAAAAAATCGTTTTAACATAGGTTTTTTGGTCCTGAAGGGGGAGAGATTGTCATAGATAAAATCTGAAATCTAATGTAAACCAGGACTAAATCGATGTCTTTTGACAAGAGTACATCAAATGCTTGGTCGACTCATTTCACTATAATTTAGCGACTATTTATATATTTTACTAAAAAATATAAAATAAAACATTAAATTTTGTTCTTATATACTTGAAATAATAAGTTATGGGATAATAAAGTATATTTTTGTTTTTATGCACACATATATAAGGTTAATTGTTAGTATATGAGTATTGCTTAACAAGCCTTAATTAATCATATTAAAAGTTGAAAAGAATCTTTTTTTAATGAAAATGCTCAAGAGAATATAAAAATAAATATTAATGATTTGACATAGATGTCTTCAAGGGTTTGTATCATTTGATTTCTTCCTACTTGAAGTAGAGTTTACCTAAATTTACTGACATTTATTTGTATTGTGTTCCTTTTATTTTATATTACAATTATAAGTGAAGTAAAAAAATTCCTATAAAAGATTCGAGATAAAAATATATAAAATTATATCAAAATGGGAGTTCCGATGAACTACTTTAATCATGGTTTATTTTAGATCTTAAATTTAATCTCGAACACTCTCTTCTCTTTTTCTTTATAAAAACATATTAGAAATTTTTTGACATATTTATTTATGTACATGTCTTTAAATATTATGCTATTTAATTAAAAGCATAAATTTTATTCAGTTTAATTAAAATTTTAGTAAATATTAAATATTTTAATAACGTAATGACATACAAATGTATATTAGCTATGGAATTGTTGGATTGGAGGTTGGCTCTTAGTGCAGCCACCCGCACCTTATCAGACTAATTCATGGGTACTTTCTATTTCGAATTGATTATGTATAGTTTTAGTTTTAAAATTTGTCTCTCGAACTTAAAGAGGATCTTGAGAATGTCTCTCAATGAATAAAAATACAGTCAGTAAATTGTGTTTAACTTATCGTAATTTACCTCGTATGTCGAGTTATTGTGAGCAGTTCACTCAGGCATGCGAGGCTAATTCTCTACAAATTCATTAATTTCTCCTAAACTCTCCATTTGGTCCTCCAACTTCGCCAATTCGGTCCTACAAGTCTCCAAACCCTTTGATTGAGTCCTCGTTGTAACCCCCTAGACCAGCCTATGCGGATAGACCAAGTCTAGTAAGGCACATTAAACTTTAAAACGCAAATAGAAAACATGACTTCAAAATAAACATTTATTTCGACAGCATATAGGCAGATTTTAGGGAAAATCATCAAGTCAAATAAACATGTTTAACACGTCAAACAGTAATATTTTTTTCAAAATCATTCCATCATAGACTTTATAGATAAAATCATACATAACAAAATATAGGCACATGTCATCCTGAAAGTACAAACGATTGATAGAAACATTACATTCAGAGACAAATACCAAACGTGTCGATCCTCCTAGTATCGGTTACGGGATGGCCTGACCAAAATATCTGAAAGGGAAAAGAATTTGGGGCGTGAGCTAGAAAGCTCCGTGTGTTCCAAAAGTGCAAGTTAAAATATGAACAACAACAGAAAAATATACTTTTCTAGTTCAGAAACATAAAATTCAAGTAACGGTGCGGTCCGGTTTAATCTTTTCTCTACCCTCCAACCATACTCCAAGAGGCAGTTTCCCAAACTGCATCATAGGCATTAACCAGTGCACATTTGGCATCAGTGCCAACCTAAGGGAATACCTTAGGAACGGTACGGTACGGTATGGTAGGTATTACCCTAGCCGAAACATAGGAACCTGTAACGGTAAAGGAATTACCAGCTGGATCAGAGCTGAACCTACGGTCACTTCTAATTCAATCCCAAATAGCCCAGTAATATCCTATACAATAGTTCGGTTTTTGATAATAACTGAAAATTCGGTAAATATAAAATAAACATGTATTTTCAGAAGAACAGTAATCAGAGACATATTCAATCAAAATTTTGATGTATCACACATATAGTATAGTCATGTAAAACAATATTAAAACGATTATCTGTAGCACACAAGGAAACACACCTTCAAAGATGAGATCGGTCAGTCAACAGGTCTAACGGGCACTGGGATCACGCTCCGCTACAGTATTTGAGCCTATATGAACATTGATTATAGTTACAATCTAATTTACATCTTAATTCGTATTCAAAACTAGGTTTGAAGTCATACGAGTGACGATCGGATCACGAGGAGGTATAGATCGGGACGGGCCTGGCTGGGCGTAGGTACGATCGAAAGGTTCACTAGTACCTATTAGATCAACAAGTTAATATCAGTCCTTAATCATAAATATCCTCCTGAAAACATAGCTTATACATATGTATATTCGAGTTCAACTTTCAAATTGGGGGCTTTCGGGTTTGAATTTCAAGAAACGGGCTTCAAAAATGGACTCAGGACGTCGAAAAACATAAAATAGGGCTTTTTGGAAAATTTGACTTTTTGGTCAACGGTCAACGGTCAAAGTCAACGGTCAAAGTCAACGCTGACGTCATGCTGACGTCACTGTTGACCGGGTCGGGTCAACGGGTCGGTCAACGGGTCGGTCAACGGGTCGGGTCAACGGGTCGGTCAACGGGTCGGGTCAACGGGTCGGGTCAACGGGTCGGTCAACGGGTCGGGTCGGTTCGGTAAACGGGTCGGACGATGACGTCATGCTGACGTCACTGTTAATCGGGTCGGGTCAACGGGTCGGTCAACGGGTCGGGTCGGTTCGGTAAACGGGTCGGACGATGACGTCACGCTGACGCGGCGGGTCTGGTTCGGGCGGTTCAATTCGTGACCAGACCGGTCTGAACTGACCGGTTCACTGCCACCGTCCAGGGTGGCCGGAAATCGCCCTGGACGGCGCGTGAAGCCCACGCGCGGCGCCGGACGGCGCGTGAAGCCCACGCGCCGCCGTGGACGGCGGAGCAAAATTTTGAAAAAAAACAGAATTCTCCAAATTTGATTTTCTATCACCCCAAACGCGTATTTAAGTCGAAAACTTACCGGATTTTCGCCGATTTGAGAAAAACCCCTTTTTGTTCGAAACCTTCAACGGCAAATTAACGGCAAACGGAGCGGCGGTTTGACGCGTGAAAAGGAGCGTTTTGTTCGGGTCGTCAAGACGGTTCGGATGGTGGTGGCGGTGAACGAAACGGCACAACTCGGCAATAGACGGTTGTTGGTGGCGTACGATTGTGGGTGGTGTTGAGAGGAAAATAAACTTAAAATTTTTGGGGGAAAGTGATCTGCAGAGATGAGGATAAATGATAATAATTGAGGGGGAGGGGATAACATAATTGGGGGGACAAAATGAGAGGGAGTGGGTAGGATATTATAATATTATAATATATATATATATATTTTTTTTTTAATAGTGTTACAATTCTCCCACCCTTAAGAAAATTTCGTCCTCGAAATTTGCCTTAATGGAATAAATGCGGAAACTGCTCTTTCATCGACTCAAGGGTTTCCCAGGTAGCCTCTTCAGGGCCTCGATTTCTCCATTGTACCTTAACCATAGGAATACATCGATTCCTTAGAACCCTCTCGTCTTGATCCAAGATCTGAACAGGTTCCTCCTCATAAGACAAATCTGGTCTCAACTCCACATCCTGTACCTGGATAATATGGCTCGGATCTGGGTGGTACTGTCTCAACATAGATACATGGAACACATCATGAATTCGGCTAAGCTGGGGAGGTAATTCAAGCTGATAGGCAACAGGCCCGACTCTCTTCCGAATACGGTACGGTCCGATAAATCTTGGGCTCAATTTACCTTTGCGCCCAAATCTCAGAACTTTCTTCCATGGTGATACCTTTAGAAAAACCTGGTCACCAACCTCAAACTCTATATCCTTTCTCCTCCGATCAGCATAAGACTTCTGTCTGTCAAACGCCTCCTTTAAACGACTACGAATCAGTCTGACAGTCTCTTCAGTCTCTTGGATCAACTCAGGACCCAAAGTCTTCTTATCATATAATTCAGTCCAACAGATTGGAGTTCGACAGTTGCGACCATACAAAGCTTCGTAAGGTGCCATGCGAATACTAGCCTGGTAACTGTTATTATAAGCAAATTCGGCCAATGCTAAGAAATCTTCCCAACTACCATGGAAATCTATCACGCACCCTCTCAACATATCTTCAAGAACCTGAATTACTCTCTCAGATTGGCCATCGGTCTGTGGATGGAAAGATGTACTGAAATTCAGACGGGTACCTAAAGCACTGTGCAACGCCACCCAGAATCGAGAAGTGAATCTCGGATCCCGATCAGAGATGATAGATAAAGGTACCCCATGTAGTCTGACGATTTCAGAAATGTATAGTTTTGCCAGCTTTTCCAGTGAATAATTTACTCGAACTGGTATAAAATGGGCTGATTTAGTGAGTCGATCAACAATAACCCAGACAGAATCCTTTTTAGAAGGAGTTAGAGGCAACCCAGTAACGAAATCCATCGTTATTCGTTCCCATTTCCACTCGGGAATCTTAATAGACTGCAACAAACCAGAAGGATGCTGGTGCTCTGCCTTAACCTGTTGACAAGTCAAACACCGGGATACATAATCTGAAATGTCTTTCTTCATACCCTCCCATCGGTACCTTTGCCTCAGATTCTGGTACATCTTGTCTCCTCCAGGATGCATAGCATAAGGGCTACTATGAGCTTCTCTGAGTATGGCTCGCTTCAGGTCAGCATCATCGGGAACACAATAACGACCCTTAAAGCATAAAATACCATCCTGATCGAAGGAATAAACAGATGTGGATCCCTGCTCAACTTGTTGCATGACTGGAAGTAGGGAACTATCCAAGAGTTGTTTGGCCTTAATCTCATCGGCCAAAGTCGGTTTAACCTGCAGCTCAGCTAGTAGACTTCCATCTTTGTATAAACTCATTCTGGCAAACATGGATCTCAAGTCTGATATAGCCTTACGACTCAAAGCGTCAGCAACGACATTAGCCTTCCCTGGGTGGTACTCAAACACACAGTCATAATCCTTAAGAAGCTCAATCCAACGACGTTGTCTAAGATTAAGCTCTTTCTGTGTAAGAATGTACTTCAGGCTTTTGTGATCTGTATAAATATAACACTTCTCTCCGTAGAGATAGTGTCTCCAAATCTTCAAGGCAAAGATTACAGCGGCCAATTCTAGATCATGGGTAGGATAATTACACTCATGAGGTCTCAACTGACGAGACGCATAAGCTATTACCTTCCCATCCTGCATTAGAACGCAACCAAGTCCAGAGCGCGATGCATCACTATAAACTGTAAAATCCTTCCCAGACTCGGGCTGCGTCAAAACTGGAGCTTGCGTTAAGGCCGTCTTCAACTTCTCAAAACTATCACGTTGAGCATCTGTCCATATGAATGGAACATCCTTCCTCAACAGCTTCGTCAAGGGAGAGGCAATAATAGAAAAACCCTCAACGAAACGCCTGTAATATCCAGCTAAACCCAAGAAGCTGCGGATCTCAGAAACATTCTTGGGTTGCTTCCAACTTACAATGGCTTCTATCTTGCTCGGATCAACCTGAATACCCCGAGCCGATACTACATGCCCCAGAAATGTCACCTCACTGAGCCAAAATTCACATTTGCTCAATTTGGCATACAATTTGTGCTCTCTAAGAGTCTGTAGTACAATCCTCAAATGCTCAGCATGATCTGTTTCAGTCCGGGAGTAGACTAGGATGTCATCAATGAACACCACTACAAATTGATCCACATACGGCCGGAACACACGATTCATTAGATCCATAAAAGCAGCAGGAGCATTAGTCAGACCAAACGGCATAACCAAAAACTCGTAGTGCCCATATCTGGTGCGAATGGCCGTCTTTGCTACATCAGATCCCTTAATTTTTAGTTGATAGTACCCTGAACGAAGATCAATCTTTGAGAAAATCGTGGCTCCTTGCAACTGATCGAACAAGTCATCTATCCTGGGCAATGGATACCTGTTCTTGATGGTTAACTTGTTCAGTTTACGGTAATCAATACATAGCCTGAGAGACCCATCTTTCTTTTTTACAAACAAAACAGGAGCTCCCCAGGGTGAAGAGCTGGGTCGAATAAATCCTCGGTCGAGGAGTTCCTGCAATTGAATCTTTAGCTCCTTAAGCTCCTTAGGAGCCATACGGTAGGGGTTCATCGAGACTGGTGCAGAGCCCGGATAAATCTCAATCTCAAACTCGACATCTCTATCTGGGGGTAGCCCAGGTAATTCTTCGGGAAAGACATCAGGAAACTCGCTAACAGTGCGAATTTCCTCAATCTTTGACAAAGAACCCTTGGTATTCAAGATACAAGCGATGAAAGTCTGGTATCCTTTCCGGATCATTCTGTCAGCAGCCAAAGCAGATATTACATTTGACAGATACCCTCGACGCTCACCGGTGAGAATCACAGTACGATCATCAGAAGTCCTTAAAAATGCTCTCTTGGACTCACAATCTAGGTTAACTCGGTGTTCAGTCAACCAATCCATGCCAAGAATTATATCAAACTCTTCTAAAGGTAGCTCCATAAGATCGGCTAGAAAGATTTCCCCTTGCACTTCCAGGGGACATCGTCTGAAAACCTTATTTACAACTACAGACTGACCCACTGGGCTCATAACGGTAATTGTATTCTCAGTGGTCTCATTAGGAATCTGGAGGTCTCGGGACACGGATCTCGATACATATGAATGGGTAGAACCATTGTCGAGCAGTACAAAATATGGAATAGAAAACATGGTAAATGTACCTGCAATGACGTCTGGCTCATCTCTGTCATCTCGACGTCTGGAGGCATAAACAAGTGGAGGCTGTCTAGCATCAGTCATAGCCGGTCCCCCGCTCTGATAGGACCGGCCTCTACTTTCCGATCTAATAGCAGACCCAGAAGCTCTACCCTGATTACGATTTCTTGTCGAAGTCGGAACAGATGTCTGTGAGCGAGCCGGTGTCTGGGTACGAGCAGGAGTCTGAGTGGATATCCCCGTGGAAGGTGGACGTGGGCAATCCTTAAGGAAATGATCCATAGACCCACACCGGAAGCATGCACCAATCATCTTCCAACAATCTCCCCCGTGTTTCCTACCACAGTGCTCACATGCAGGCATAGATGAAAAACTCAAAGAATCACCTCGACTGGCAGTTGGGACAGAAGATGCTGAAGGCCTAGAACTCATTTTACTCTTCTGAGAATCAACTGTGCGGGTTCTCTTGTCCGGACGTCTGTAAGGCTCACCCTGTCTAGGTTTCCTAGATCGATCCCAATCTCGACCTCGATCTCGTCCTCGATCTCGACCTCGATCTCGGTCTCTATCCCTGTCACCCTGACTAGCCGCCAAAATCTCCATTTGTTCTGCAGTCTTAGCCCGATCTACTAAATCCTCAAATACCTCATCATGATGTGCAGCCACTCTGTCACGTATCCCAATACGGAGGCCCTCTGCGAATTTTTCACATCTGTCCTTCTCAGTAGAAACCAAACCAGGACCGTACTTTTGTAGCTCCAAGAACTGTATCTCGTACTCAGCCACTGTCATAGAACCCTGCACCAAATCCTTGAATGCCTGACGTCTCTCCCTCAAGAATCGCTCGCTCAGATAACGGTTCCTAAAACGCTCTTTAAAGAAATCCCATGTCAACCGATCAGAGGGAACGCTACTCATAATAGATTCCCACCAAGTGCGGGCACTTCCGTTCAGCATAGATACAGCACCCAAGTATTTCTTCGATGGCTCAAAACCCATCTCTGTCATACGTCGCTCGATATCATACAACCACTCCTCAGCCTCAGTCGGTGTTCCACTAAGAGATCCAGAAAAAGTCTTGATCCCATTAGCAAACAAAGTCTGGGAAATAGGGACTTCTGGAACGACACCTGATGCACTAACTACACCCTGAATCATCTGAAAAAACTGTCTACTCAAACTCTCATTAGTAGACTCAGCCGTAGGCTCGGGCCTAGAGAACGTTGCTCCACTAACCGGAGTGGCCACATCAACATCAGGAGTGGATGATGGAGCAGATGGGGCAGATATCGGAGCAGCTGAGGTGGTCGGAACTGAATGACCACTAGGGGCAGAAGGCTCGGTAAAAGGTAGAGGATTTACGGGGGTAGAGGTATCTACATGAGCAGATGGAGCGATCGGTGGGTCGTCCATCAAATCAGCAAATCTGACGGGTCGACCCCGTCTACGAGCAGGTCGTCTACCCCTGCTAGTGCTCATCTCGGAGAATCTATTAAAAAAATAAACTTAAGATCAGTTTATGACACCGGAGGATCGAACACAATTAAGCATGTAAAATAGTGTGACATGGCCTCTTTTCACAATAATTTGTAAAACACTTTTAAAACAGTATTTTATAAGGGCTTTTTCACAGTCCGAGGGTTTAAAACCAAAAGCTCTGATACCAATAAATGTAACCCCCTAGACCAGCCTATGCGGATAGACCAAGTCTAGTAAGGCACATTAAACTTTAAAACGCAAATAGAAAACATGACTTCAAAATAAACATTTATTTCGACAGTATATAGGCAGATTTTAGGGAAAATCATCAAGTCAAATAAACATGTTTAACACGTCAAACAGTAATATTTTTTCAAAATCATTCCATCATAGACTTTATAGATAAAATCATACATAACAAAATATAGGCACATGTCATCCTGAAAGTACAAACGATTGATAGAAACATTACATTCAGAGACAAATACCAAACGTGTCGATCCTCCTAGTATCGGTTACGGGATGGCCTGACCAAAATATCTGAAAGGGAAAAGAATTTGGGGCGTGAGCTAGAAAGCTCCGTGTGTTCCAAAAGTGCAAGTTAAAATATGAACAACAACAAAAAAATATACTTTTCTAGTTCAGAAACATAAAATTCAAGTAACGGTGCGGTCCGGTTTAATTTTTTCTCTACCCTCCAACCATACTCCAAGAGGCAGTTTCCCAAACTGCATCATAGGCATTAACCAGTGCACATTTGGCATCAGTGCCAACCTAAGGGAATACCTTAGGAACGGTACGGTACGGTATGGTAGGTATTACCCTAGCCGAAACATAGGAACCTGTAACGGTAAAGGAATTACCAGCTGGATCAGAGCTGAACCTACGGTCACTTCTAATTCAATCCCAAATAGCCCAGTAATATCCTATACAATAGTTCGGTTTTTGATAATAACTGAAAATTCGGTAAATATAAAATAAACATGTATTTTCAGAAGAACAGTAATCAGAGACATATTCAATCAAAATTTTGATGTATCACACATATAGTATAGTCATGTAAAACAATATTAAAACGATTATCTGTAGCACACAAGGAAACACACCTTCAAAGATGAGATCGGTCAGTCAACAGGTCTAACGGGCACTGGGATCACGCTCCGCTACAGTATTTGAGCCTATATGAACATTGATTATAGTTACAATCTAATTTACATCTTAATTCGTATTCAAAACTAGGTTTGAAGTCATACGAGTGACGATCGGATCACGAGGAGGTATAGATCGGGACGGGCCTGGCTGGGCGTAGGTACGATCGAAAGGTTCACTAGTACCTATTAGATCAACAAGTTAATATCAGTCCTTAATCATAAATATCCTCCTGAAAACATAGCTTATACATATGTATATTCGAGTTCAACTTTCAAATTGGGGGCTTTCGGGTTTGAATTTCAAGAAACGGGCTTCAAAAATGGACTCAGGACGTCGAAAAACATAAAATAGGGCTTTTTGGAAAATTTGACTTTTTGGTCAACGGTCAACGGTCAAAGTCAACGGTCAAAGTCAACGCTGACGTCATGCTGACGTCACTGTTGACCGGGTCGGGTCAACGGGTCGGTCAACGGGTCGGGTCAACGGGTCGGGTCAACGGGTCGGGTCAACGGGACGGTCAACGGGTCGGGTCGGTTCGGTAAACGGGTCGGACGATGACGTCATGCTGACGTCACTGTTAATCGGGTCGGGTCAACGGGTCGGTCAACGGGTCGGGTCGGTTCGGTAAACGGGTCGGACGATGACGTCATGCTGACGTCACGCTGACGCGGCGGGTCTGGTTCGGGCGGTTCAATTCGTGACCAGACCGGTCTGAACTGACCGGTTCACTGCCACCGTCCAGGGTGGCCGGAAATCGCCCTGGACGGCGCGTGAAGCCCACGCGCGGCGCCGGACGGCGCGTGAAGCCCACGCGCCGCCGTGGACGGCGGAGCAAAATTTTGAAAAAAAACAGAATTCTCCAAATTTGATTTTCTATCACCCCAAACGCGTATTTAAGTCGAAAACTTACCGGATTTTCGCCGATTTGAGAAAAACCCCTTTTTGTTCGAAACCTTCAACGGCAAATTAACGGCAAACGGAGCGGCGGTTTGACGCGTGAAAAGGAGCGTTTTGTTCGGGTCGTCAAGACGGTTCGGATGGTGGTGGCGGTGAACGAAACGGCACAACTCGGCAATAGACGGTTGTTGGTGGCGTACGATTGTGGGTGGTGTTGAGAGGAAAATAAACTTAAAATTTTTGGGGGAAAGTGATCTGCAGAGATGAGGATAAATGATAATAATTGAGGGGGAGGGGATAACATAATTGGGGGGACAAAATGAGAGGGAGTGGGTAGGATATTATAATATTATAATATATATATATATATATATTTTTTTTTAATAGTGTTACACTCGTAACCAGAGGCGGACCTCAATAAGAGTCGGAGGGAGCCCTAGCTCCCCCAAGGTTTGGTATAATTATTGAAAAATTTTAATTTAAGCTTCTAAAATTTTCAAAAATTTTAATTAACCCCTCAAATTGTTCTACCAAAATTCGCCCATGCTCCTAATTCTATGTCCAAATCAACTGGAGTGAATCACACGCAACAACTCGATATACGAAGTAAGTTATAGTAAGTTAGACAATATCTACAGACTATACATTTCTTAATCGAGACACACCCACGTCTCTCTTAAGGATCGAGAGGCAAAATCCTGAAACTAAAAAAAAGCACACATGCACTGAAAAAGCAATCGGGAGACCCCTAAAAAATACACTATTTTATATGAAAAATATCAAAAGGTAAAATAAAATAGTTAAAATTAGATATTCCCAAGAGATATTAATTAATATTCCGGTACCAAATTTTGAAGCATACAAAGTCAAAAAGTGTGTGACCATTAATATTTTCATAAACTCACCCTACAAGTTAATGTTTTAAAATTGACCTTCAGATACTATTAAAAATGACCTTCAGGTTTATTTAATTAATTAATTGAACGCTCAATCCTCAAATCTAATTGGAGACGATTTATCTTAATAAAACTAATCATAAGTGCTGTATCTACTTGGTTTTTTTAAATATCAATTTATATATAATTTTTTAAAAATTCCAACATCAATATAATTAACCTTAAAGAATAAAAATTAATATAATATTAAACCCAAATTATTCCATTCGGTTTCCACTACACTTCCACAATACCACAACTTTTCCAAATGGAAACTACTGCATGCTTTTTGCAAAAGTAAAATATACATAATCAAGTTTAATTGATTTAGAAGGATGACACGTTATGTCTTTCAAGTAAAGTCGAGAATTAAATTTTAATATTATAAATAAAATAAATTGAGTTTAAAGCAAAAACAAAATTATACTGAGGGTGGGAGGAGCAATTGCACCCCTAACTTTGATGGATTAACTACATTTTAGATCAATGATAGTTCTGAAACTATTTCAATTAAGTCATTGCTCCTCTCAAAATTAACTGGTATAATTTATTTTTAAGATCTTATCAGTTTTAAAATTAATTAAATAGAACATTAACCCCAAAATTTTCTGGTTTAACTACCCAAAGTTTTATGATCCCGATCATTCTAAAGTTAATAATCTTGCCCCCTCATGATTCAATCCCGACTTCGTCCCTGATTTAAGGATTGACTCGATACAAGTTAACAAGTCAATGAATCGGATACCGATAATTATAAAAAATTAAAAATGAATAGTTTAAGATTAGCCCAGAAATTTAATGAGTTAAACATTACCATAAAGAACCCTTTCTTGTTTCTCCACTTAACCATGATTTGAAAGGAAGAAAAAGCATATACATGAAACCGACAAGTACTTCGTAAACAATAGTATCAAATCCCAGGTTTCATGATCGCTTATATATACACACATATATTAAAAATGAACTTACCAGCCTGGTGTAATTTTGCTTGAAAATCCACCACTTTTCTTTCTTCAAAGCTCTCTCTTGTGGTAAAAGAAAAGGCTTAGGTTCTTGAGGTTTTTTGAGATGGAGGTAGGGATGGCAATTTGATCCGTATCCGATCCGAATCCGATTCGATCCGAAGGAATTTATCCGATCCATATTCGATTGAAAAAAATCCGAATCCGAATCCGAGTAAAATGTCCGAGTCCTAATAGGAGATGGGTTGGATATGGATCATGCCAAGATCCGATCCGAATCCGAATCCGATCCATATCCGAGTCCGAATCAAAATATTTAGGACTTTTAACTCCTTAAAATAAAATATCATGTATAATATTTACATTAAAACAAGAAGACAATATAAATAAAGTAAAAAGTTAAACTAAATACATTAAAAGAAACATAACTACATATATTTTTTAAACGAAAACATAAATGTATATATTAGGTAATTTGGAATAATAGTAAAAATAAAATTAACTTTATATATATATATATATATATATATATTAAAAGTGATAATAAAAATATAAATGTCTTACGAATGTAAGTTAAATAATAATAATATTTATTATGATTTATATATATTAATTAACCTTAATATAGTGTAATATATCTATTTATACCATATGCATGTATAAATAAATTATGAATTAAAATAGAAAGCAAATTAAATGTAGTCAAAAAATAAGAGATAAAAATGAACAAGTGTAGAATTAAATAGCATAAATTAAATGCGTAAGAAATTAAATATACAAAATTATGGACTGATTTGCACTAAAATAAAATTATTAGAGGGTCAAAATACAATATACCCTAAAGATACTAAAATTCACGAATCTACCCCTCAGACTTGGGTCAAGACTAGGGATGACAATTTAATCTGAATCCAAAAACTCTGATCTAAATACGGTTGAAACAAATCCGAATCCGATCCGAAAAAATCCGATCCAAAAACAATCCGATCCAAATCCGTTTGAAAAAAATTCGAATCCAAATCCGAAAAAAATATCCGAGTCCGATTGTAACGGATTCGGACTTAGATTTTATACAATCCGATCCAAATCCGATCCATTGTCATCCCTAGATGGAGGGGTTGCTGAGCTCAAAGGGTTAAGAACTAAGCTCTACAGCTTGGGTTCAGAATGCAGTGGAAGAGAGAATCACTATATCTATTTATATAGGGCTTTGTTTTCAATTATGTAGGTAAATTCTGTGTTTTTTTTTATTAAAAAATTCCATGGGACTGTGAAATGGATAGTTCAATCATGCAAGCCGACTTATTATTATTATTATTATTTGGCTGCAAAGAAAAAAAAATATGCTTCTTAGCATATATATTACCAAATATTTAGTATTATGGGTATCTATCATATCATTATAGGTACGGACCAAGTTAGATTTAAACAATTGGAGGATCAAGTTGTTTAGTTTTAAAATTGATAAGGATCTAATAAATATTTAATCCAAAAATTAAGAAAAGTGAGGTTTAATTTGACAAATATTTAAATTAACATAAATTAAAATTGTCATTACACACAAAAAAATACTAGGAATACAAATCTTATCTCGTATTCTTAATGACTTTGTCCTTGATTTAAACAATAAGATTCTTCTGGTAAGGAATTCTTTTTCTCTTCTTTTTATGTTACAAAAAGAAGAATATTTACAAAAATCATGTAGTAAAAGGAGATTCACAAGTCTTCCATGTAAACATAAACAAAACTAAAGATAATGATCGAAAGGATATATATATATATATATATGATCCAGTTACACATTGTAATTTTTTTGAACTTTTATATATTTTTTGGATAGTTGGATGATCGAAACAGATGTATGAGATTAACAGTAGGTTATGTGAAGATTATCATTAAAAAAACAGAGTAAAGAGTTAATCTAAGCCATCCATTTTTTCCATCCTACGATCCAAAAAACGTGTAAAATTAAAAAATTTACATTTTGTGTAAGTAGATCATATCCATATATATATATATATATATATATAATGGTTCAAGTATGAGTTTTATAAGTAAATCAAAACAGACTCTTAAATATGATTTGTTTTCTTTTTCATTTAAAAGACTTGAACTGAGACTATACTTAAAAAACATCGAATTTTTTACCGGTTGATCAAACAAGTGTCGAGTTTTAATTAATTAGGAACCTTAGCCAAATTGGGTTTGGAAGACAAAGAAAAAAAATCTTACAAATTGGTTGGTTGTAATTGTTTTGTTTTTCAGATGTTCTTGTCCCATTCTATCATTCTTATTCTTTTTCTCTTCTATTTTTTCCATTTACTGCAATAAAATTGGATTCTAGCTTTCACAAAGGAAAATTGAAAAAAGAAAGGAATAATTGTTCATTGACAGTTAACAATTCATTTATATTTTGATTTTTGTAATTATGTCACCAATTTTGGATAATAAATGGAAGACAAACCAGCCATGTCCATATAACAAATCCATTGTCTGTCTCTGTATGTTATGCCTTTCTTAGTGTGAAAGAGAAGGAATCTTGGTCTTGCCTTTTCAGTTGCATTCCCCCTATTTTTACTCATATATTCTTAGTTGAGTGCCGGATGGAGATTTTCATCCAATTATATCCACATATTTGTATTCGAATATTCACGTATTTATGTTTAAATATGCATCGAGTATGAATACAATCTAAGATTTAATCCATATATAATAAACTGATATAGGATGATGTTATAATTATAGAGAGGATAATAACAAAGAACAAACGATAAAAAAACAGAAAAAAATAAACACCAAGATTTACGTAGAAAACTCAAATCGTGAAAAAATCACATGAGAAGAGGAGAGGTTTTCACTATGTCGTATCGAAGACATTACAACTAATGGTTTTAACTATGATCCCTGAGTATATATTTATAGGGGTATGTTGCTTGGTTACAAGGGAAATTTGCATAGAAAGTAATTATACTTAAATCGAGTTTTCTACTCTTCAACGTATATCCAAAGGGTGAAGTAGAGTTCCACACAAATTGATTAGTTCGTTACCATTGTTTCTTTATGAATATTTAGGTCAACCCAAAATAGAATTTGGGTCATAGCTCTAACGGATAAGATTCACAAATGGTCACTAAATTACAGTAAAATGGTCATTTTGGCCACCAACTTTTATATGTTACAAAATGGTTATTGAATTTTAATTTTTGTTACAAAAATATTGTTGAACATTTAACTATCAAGGTAGTTAATATTTTTTTATAATAGCATACTTAGTCCTTTATATTTACCCATTCAATCAATTGAGTCCTACTAAAAAATTTAATAAAATTATCCCTCATTATTTACACATTCTATCAATTTGGTCCATTTTTAATTAGAGATAATTTAATAATTTTATTGAATTTCTAATTAAAAATAGGACTAGACTAATAGACTATGAAATAATGAGGGCTAATTTTATTGTTTTTTTTTCAAATTAAGACTTAATTGTTTGAATGCATATATGAAAGATTGAATGCGTTATTATACAATTTTTTTAAATACCACGTCACACCTTTAACAATAGTTAGCACTCAACGCACACCCTTAACATACATTAACAACTCAGTTAACTATTTTGTAACAAAAACATAAATTCAATAACTATTTTATAACATTTGAAAGTTTGATAGCTAAAATGAACATTTATATGGTCTTTGTCCCTGTGTTATATTCAACTTGATAATTTAGTCCAGATACTTTTCTTATAATTTAGTCCTACTGTTTTTTGCCATTTGGTCATTTTATGATTGGAGGCATATGTATAAAGCTGAGAAAATAGAGTGGACCAAAAAGGAAATAAAGAGAGTTTGAGAAGACACCAGAAACAGGGTTCCACGTGGCTGAGCCAAACCACGCTCGCCACCCCGCATGCCTAAACCTTTTCCACAACTAAATGAAGTGTTGACCAACCGTTTCCTATAAACCGCCAAGACAATAAGCTAACCCCAAGTTTTCAAACCTACCATGCTTTGCTATGGACCACTCTCTTTTTCATCATCATATTATTCTTTGATCTTTCGATGTTCGATAATCACTTTGTGTCGATGATTAATATCGGTAAAATAATTTTAAAAGTTAATTTTTTTAAAAAGTTTAATTAATTTTATAAAAATTAAAGGTTTAAATTAAAATTTTTAAATTTTTGGAAGCAAAACTCCTATAGCTCTCGTGATGGTTCGTCTCTGCTTTAATTACTAATTATATTTAGAATCAAGGATGGCCATGGGTATGGTCAGGTTGAGTTTTTGACAGACTCACATCTGACTTAAAATTAAAGTTTTCTCTTGAACTCAACTCGATATTTGGAGATATTTCAACCAACCTGAATTTTAAGATAAAATTATTTCGCTCGCTCTGATATAAATAAAAAATTATTTTTATTAGATAAAATAGAGAGACAATTGAAAAAATATAAACATTGGACAATATAACAATCGTCTTTAAATATATGAACATAAATCTATACTATTATTTCAGTTAGGGTCGAGTTAAATTTTTTATTATTTAAAAAAACTGACCTTATATGATCGGGTCAAAACTCGTCGAATTAAAGTTATCTAATCATCCCTGCTTGGGATTGAATCACGTCAAACTCCTACACTAGGGGCAAGTTCAACTACGTTATTTTCTCCATCTTTAAAACTCAAACTTGTAATTTTAAAAAAATATCATATTTTTTACCATTTCGACCAGACACCAGTTATTTTCGTATATTATTCTTCCATCCATTTTTTTTATAAAGTCTTTTCATGGTAAGTATCAGAGACGAACGCAAGACTTTATGTTAAGGCGCGAACCTATAAATTTTAAGGATTGTAAACTTATAAAATTTTAAGGGAATAAAAATAAATTTTCATTAAAAAATACATACAAAATTTCTATAAATATTTTTTAATCACATATAAATTTTAAATTTTTAAGGGACAATCGCCTTTTCCAGCCCCTCGGTTCATTCTTGGTAGGTATTTCTCTTGGGAGGAAAAGCAACACTTGGATGCCATCTGTTTAGATCCATTGCCATGAAACATTTGAAATAAAATTCTCTTGCCTGGCATGATTATCAAAGTGACGCAAAGCATATATCTTTCTTTCTTTCTTCTTCTTTTTTAATGATATGATTGGAGCATCCATTCATGGCTGCCGGTTCTGAAATCACTTTCCCACTTTCTGGATTTCCTTTTACCTGCAGTTGTTGATCCAATGGGATGATGAGTTTTATGCTCCATTTGTTGGCCGGTTCTAATCATGCAAAATTCGCATTCCAATTATGACCTCAAGGAATAACTAAAAGAGCTCCGAATTTAGACCACCCCTTTGCCTTGTCTTTTAAGATACATGTCTTATTTGGAACATACCTTATTCCTTGATATCTGTATTCCATGTACACTAGCTAAACGAGGTTTTGGTTTAATGGGAAAGTTGACGTTCTAAAAACCTAAACTTTTATTTTTTTTAAGTAGGCAGTTTCTGTGATAAGGAATAATGTTGTATTTTTTGTGTAATTCGAATTTGAGCAGCGTAATCTGCGAGTGTGCAAAAGGTACAACAAAACACACACCAAAACATGAAAAATACTTAACGATTAGGTTCACCAAAAAATCTCAAACAGAAAATTAAAAAAACTAAAACATAAAAAGAAAATACAAAAGCTTCCCCCTAACTACGTCCTTCATCATCTATAGAAATCCATCAAACAGATCTCTTTGTTCTATCCAACTAGAAACTAAAGTAATGATGTAGGAGAGGCCATCAAACAATTTGTCATGTCTTTATTCAACTAGAAACTTACCTAATGATGTGAGGGAGGTCATCAACAAAATTAATTTTCCAAACTGCTCTACTAATTGTTCTGAAATTATCGACAAACTGCCAAAAAAAGGATATAATCGTACGAGACCGCTAACCTTCCATAACCATAGACGTGCATCGTGATGATCTCTAGACGAATGTCAAATTACCACAAATGTAGATAAAAATTATGTAATAAGAGACATACGAAAAACGTGTCACAGTACAAGAAAAAAACGTATCACAAAGGTCGACAAAACAAAACGCAACACGATGTGTAAAAAAGGAGGACAAGATGTGTAGGTATTATTTAAATATATTTGAGTTATTAGCTCAATCGTTTATTCGAATATAAAAAAATAGAAAAATAGTATGATGGAGTCAAGTGGATCAAGGTCGATTGTGAATCCACTATGCTCGGTTTCTATTATATAGTGAAAAAGTGGATGGTGTTCATTTTAAAAGATACAAATTTAAATCGTTTTGTCTATAAGGTGTATGCTCATTATAAAAGGACTAAAAATATATATGAACATATACTACCTTATAATCATCTTCAGACCATTTAAAAAAATGTTAAAAATTTGTGGTTGACGATGCATTGTTGTTAAAAGAGGACCAAGTCTTTGTGATCTAGAAATTCTAAAATCATATTTCAAAAAAAAATATCTAAAACCACAAAATACTTATAATCGGATGGAATAAAAAATTAAGGTAAAATATATAAATAGTCTTTAAATTGGGTAAAATGATTTTTTTGACACTGAAGTTTTAAAAATTATAAAATAATCATTTAATTTATTAAACTGTTACAAAATGATCACTGAACTTTATCAAATAATTATAAAATAGTCATTAAAATTTATCACTATGTTATAACGTGTAGTGATAATTTTGAAACAATTTGATAAGTTTAATGACCACATTGTAACATTTGAAATTTCAATGGCCAAAAGATCATTTTTACTTAGTTTAGTGCTAATTTGTGTACTTTACCCAGGAATTTAAATTAACCAACTATTCGTTGGTATAACGAGATGAGGCGCCTGATTCTTCAACAATGTCACATATTCAAATCCTAACGTTGTAAATAAAATAAATTGGATTAAAATGATTGCTATCATAATTGTTCTGTATAATACCCAATTCATATTAATTGACTAATAAATTAGATACAAGAAATTATACTAAAAAATAAATTATAAACCTTTAGGATAAAAATATTTTATTATTATTAATTTTTAAGTATAAAAATATCAAAAATTTCAATGACAATATAAATGATATCGATCTCTTTCAAGAAGAATATTTTCTTAAAAACCAATCTTTCTAAATAAAATTCTTTTAGGATTTGTTTGGCATGGACCATAAATGTGAATAATTTTTTTTATAGATGTATTGTTTGACAATTAGTGGATAGTTGATAGCGGATTACATTAGCTGATAGTAAATAACTGAAAAGCATTAGTTGATCTGATTAGCGTATTATATTAGCTGATTGTATAAAATTGTTTGGTAAAATTAACTGATAGTTGACATTTGTTTAATTATTTGAACAAGCAAAATGACATATAAGGACATGATTATATTTGATACTTGTTTGAACAATTTATTAGTTATTAACATTTTGTATCTATTAGTATTAATTAGATAATAAAAATTTATTCTTTTAATATAATTATTGTGCATATACGAGAATGTACATATTAATTTTTTATTTGTGAAATTATCTTTTTAATATAATTTTAATAATTGTTAAATTTAGATGTATAAATTAATTTCTTATTTATAAAATTATATTTTGAATATAATTTTATTAATTATTAAATTTATATGTATTTATTAGTTTATATATTAATTTCTTATTTATGAAATTATTTTTAAAATTTTATTAGTTAATCAAATTTATGTTATTTAGAGATTTTTTATAATTATCAAGGATAAAATAGTCTTTACAAGTTTTTTATTCGAACATCTAACTCAAAAAGCTCATTTTAGTAGCTTTTTCAAAAATAGAAGTTTCACTTCAATCCGTTACTACAATCCTCTATGTACCAAACAACCAAATTAATAAATTTGATTGATCAAACTTCTAAAAATACTTTAAACTTCTAATTTTAGCTTGAAAAGCTATTTACCAAACAAGACTAATAAATATGAATTATTTGATCTAACTTCTAGATGGGATGATGTTGATATTCCTGATTTGCTTTCTCTCTTTAATTGATTTCATATCTAAAATTTCACATCTTGCATTAGACTAGTCACGTACCATACATAATTATTACATATGGATGACCTCATAAAAAGAGAGAGTTATTGGGAGAAAAATTCTTTAGCCCTTTCGGTGTCCTTTTCTATGTCCCAATATTAAAAAAATTAAATTTTAAGCCCTAAATCTTACACCAAATTACACCATATCTTAAATTTCCTAAACCATAACCATAAATCGTAAACTTCAAATTATAAACCTAATTTTTAGTATGTGGCATAAATAAGAGCACAAAAAAAATTCTAGTTATTGTGCTCTCAAATCATGACAAATTTTAAATTACTCTTCGAAAAAATTACATGTACTTTGATAAAAATCTAATATTATGTATAAAAATTAAAATATCTAATATAGTACTTATACTTTGAAAATTATCCACTGTGATACATATACTTTTAAATTAGTATTTAATGTGTATTTTTATTTTGATAAAATGTCTATGGTGATACATGTACTTTGATAAAATGTGTAATTTAAAATGATTTTATTATAAAATAAACGTCAAAATTATATATTTTTTAGGTGTCTATTTTTTTGTGTCGAAATAAGAGTCTAACGTTTTATTTTATTCCATTTAAGCTCAACATGTTAAAAATCAACGCCCAATGATTTATAACACATGACCTAATTTTTAGTTGCTTTTATTTAAAAAAACATAAAATCTTTACTTAAAAAACCTTAAAATCCCAAAAGTTTCAAAAATAATTTATAAATCTCAAAATCCCTAAGTTTATATGTTATTTTCACTAAATCAACCAACACTGCCCTCCCTTTTCGTCGTTGGACTCCCATTATCAAATATTACACTCTTTTTGTTGCTAAAAGTGATGAATGTCGAACACCGAACCTCGAAAAATTCCAATCGAGCAACAAACGACAGACAAACCAACAACAAACAACGTCATGAATCTTGCAGCCAAAGGAGGAGACTTTATTACGACAATAACAACGACAACGTAACGATCAATAAATTCTTTTGAGATTTCAGTTTAGAGATTTTTGGGTTTATAAATGTAGGGATATTATGAGAAGTAAATAAAAACCTTAGCAAACTAATTTTTTTTTAACACATATTAAACAAAAGAGAAGTATAATTTTTATGCTTGTTTTATGATAAAGTCATTTAAAAAATAAACATTTCTTGTTATTTTTTATATATTTCATATACTATAAGAACGTACATAATATTTTCTTTATATATTTTTAAGAGAGATTTTTTTATAATTTTTGACAAGTTTTGATATTTGTTTTTTTTTAATAACATTTTAGGTTGATGGGCAAAGTATTAGAACGTGTCTTATAAGTATCGAAATTTGTCAAAAATCACAAAAAATCAACCTAAAATGTTATCTAAAAGTTTTACATTATAAATTTTTAAATAAATTTTAAAACTTATCATTTTTTAACCCCACCTTAGACCGGTCGCACCCAACTCACCCTTCACATACTAGAAAAAAACAATGTGAAAACACACAAAAAAGACCCAAAGCAGGAGTTATGAGGGATTATGACCAGAAGTTGTGGAAAAACGAAAACAAGTTAATGAGCAGACAAAAAAGATTACGTGGGACTGAATTGACTGACACGACAATCCACTTACATGTAGCACTAAGTAACATTCAAGTTAACCATTGACTTGTAGTAACTGCACTAATTGTGAACATGAGCCCGACGCGTCACGATTAGGGATGTAAAAACAAGTCAGAACCTGGAAACCCGACTGAAACCTGCTCGAGTCAGAACCTGATTTGACCCGAGGTTTTGATGACCCGAACCCGATCTGTAACCGACTGTTGTTGATCCGAACCCGAATTTGACCTGTTACTGTAGTAACCGAACCCGATCTGCGTCCGACTGAAAACGACCCGAACCCGAATTTGACCTGTTAATTTGGACCTGAAACCCGACCTGCGTCCGACTGAAACGAACCCGAACCCGAAGCCGACCTGGCAAATAACCGAATTTACCCGACTGAATTGACCCGATATCCGATTTTACCCGACCTGAAATGAACCCGACCTGAAATGGACCCGACCTGAAACGGACCCGACCTGAAAATGGACCCGACCTGAAATGGACCCGACCTGTTTTGAACCCGACCTGCTTTAAACCCGACCTGTTAAGTGACCCGACCTGTTGTTGACCTGAACTGAAATTAACCCGAAATCTATGACACCCGACCTGTTGTTGACCTGAACTGAAATTAACCCGAAATCTATGACATGATGAATTAAAAAAATTTAGAAGTTGATATAACATATACATATATAATGTATATACATATACACCTACATGTATTGATGTACATGATGTATATGCGCGTATACATATATATATATATATATTAAGTACTAAAGTTAAAAAAAGAATAAGTAATTGATAATTTATGAACTACAAAAATTAAATGAAGAGTTGTTTTTAATTTTTAAGTTTTCTCATTAACTTGAATAAAATTGTAGACTTACAAATTATAAAAAAATAAATAACAGTTGTATAAGTCTTTACCGTTAATTTATGCATTTGGATTGATTAATGATGCTCATATTTTTTCTATCTTGTATGGATTTGAATCCCAATATGAAAATGTAATACCTCTTATTTAATCAATAAATATTTAAATCAAAGCTTCATGTGTATAATTGAACTAAATTAAAGTTTCAACTTTCATGTGTACAATTACATGTTTACATTCAAATAAAAAATTTGTGTATAATTATTTTAAACCAAAACTAATAATAATAATAATAATAATAATAATAATAATAATAATAATAATAATAATAATAATAATAATAATAATATCCAAATTGAATTAACTTATTAAACTTAAGATCTAATTGAGCTAAATTAAAACCTATAAACATAAATTACTTTAAATTTGGACTCAATTAAATTAAATTAAAATTTAAAAGTACAAATTTAGGACTTAATGAAAACATCTAAAATCAGAAGGGCTAAGGAAATAATTTCCCCTAACCTGAAAAATAACCGGCTCTTTCTCCCGAATTTCCATTTCAATTAAGAAAAAGGGGGAAAACATGATAATTGGTTAGGGAAAAAAGGGGGGAAGCACCACAATTCAATTAGAAAGAAGAGAAAAAAAAAACATAGTTAAAAAAGAGAGGGAAACATATAGAATATGGAGGGAAAAAAACCTCCTATTTTTTTAGAAGAGTTTAATTACCTTTTAAGTTTTATTGTGTTAAAATATTCTATTTTAGTCCTAATATTTATTTTTAATTTTTTGTTTAATTCAATTTAGTCACAAATATCCTTACGATATGGACTTTGGATATAGCAATCCCCTCCATAAAGTGATATTTAATCATTAAAAATTTACTTTTAGTCAAATTTGGCCCATATTTCTTTCTAATTTTTATAATTTAGTCTAATAATTTCAATATGCTAATATTTTTGTTTATTTTAGTTCATAAGATTTATTTTTTAGCCAAAATTGACTCATTTATTTCTATGGTAAAATTGTGAAATTGGTCATTATACTCAAATTTCTTCACTTTCAAATTGTCAAATTAGTCCCTAATTTCGATTTTATGCTATATATTTATGGTAAAATTGTAAAATTGGTCACTAGACTCTCAAACTTCTCTACTTTTAAATTGTCAAATTGATCCCTAATTTCAATTTTAGACTATATTTTATGGTAAAATTGGTCCCTAATTTTGGTTTATGACTTATGTTTTAGACTTTAATGTTAATGGTTTAGGATTTATGGCGTAGTTTAAGATTACTAGTTTATGAGATTAATTTCCATGGTTTAAGGTTTTATAGTTTATGATTTAGTGTTTAATGTTAATGGTTCAGAGTTTATGGCATAATTTAGGATTATTATTTTATGACATTAATTTCCATGGTTTAAGGTTTATAGTTTATGGTTTAGTGTTTAGTATTAATCGTTTATGATTATTGATTTATGAGATTAATTTGTATGGTTTAAGGTTTATGGTATATCTTAGTGTAGGAGATTATTTTCAATTGTTATATAGTCTATAGCATATAATATATATATATATATATATATATATATATATATATATATATATATATATATATAACATATCATACACGATGATATTATTATTAATTTATTACCATAGTCTATATTAATGTATGAACTCTAAACCCCAAACTCTAATGTATGTAAGTATGTATAAATATACCTATCAATGTATGAACCCTAAATCCTTAATGAATTTTCTCTTAACCCAAACCCTAAAACCATAAACATAAACCCTAATGTATGTAAATATGTATGTATGTATGTATTTATGAATATATGAACCCTAAACCCTAAACCATACACCCTAAACCCTAAATCATAATATATGCAAGTATGTATGTATCTATCAATTATGAACCCTAAACCATTAATGAATTTCCCCTAAACCCTAAACGCTTTAAATCATAAATCATAAACCCTAAATCGTCCAATGTTTTATAATTTTAATTTGATATTTCTGTTCATTATAGCCCTTAAATCTTCATTTCTATTCTAAATTGACCCCTACTAATTGTTTTTTTAATTAGTCCAATAATATATAATTTTACTTTGACATTTTGTTCATTCTAGTTCCTAAACTTTATTTGTATTCTAAATTGACCACTTTTTATTTTTTTAAGTAGTCCGATGTTTTATAATTTTAATTTGATATTTTGTTCATTCTAGTCCCCTAAACTTTAGTTTAATTCCAAATTGACCCATATTTATTTATTGTTTTTTAATTCGTCCGATGTTTTATAATTTTAATTTGGTACTTTGTTCATTCTAGTCCCTTAACTTTATTTCAATTCCAAATTTACCCATATTCATTGTTTTTTTAATCCGTCCAATGTTTTATAATTTTAATTTGATATTTTCATCATTCTAGACCCTAAAACTTTATTTTTATTCCAAATTGACCCACATTTATTTTTTAAATTTGTCCAATGTTTTATTAAAAATAATTTCCCCTAACCTGAAAAATAACCGGCTCTTTCTCCCGAATTTCCATTTCAATTAAGAAAAAGGGGGAAAACATGATAATTGGTTAGGGAAAAAAAGGGGGGAAGCACCACAATTCAATTAGAAAGAAGAGAAAAAAAAAACATAGTTAAAAAAGAGAGGGAAACATATAGAATATGGAGGGAAAAAAACCTCCTATTTTTTTAGAAGAGTTTAATTACCTTTTAAGTTTTATTGTGTTAAAATATTCTATTTTAGTCCTAATATTTATTTTTAATTTTTTGTTTAATTCAATTTAGTCACAAATATCCTTACGATATGGACTTCGGATATAGCAATCCCCTCCATAAAGTGATATTTAATCATTAAAAATTTACTTTTAGTCAAATTTGGCCCATATTTCTTTCTAATTTTTATAATTTAGTCTAATAATTTCAATATGCTAATATTTTTGTTTATTTTAGTTCATAAGATTTATTTTTTAGCCAAAATTGACTCATTTATTTCTATGGTAAAATTGTGAAATTGGTCATTATACTCAAATTTCTTCACTTTCAAATTGTCAAATTAGTCCCTAATTTCGATTTTATGCTATATATTTATGGTAAAATTGTAAAATTGGTCACTAGACTCTCAAACTTCTCTACTTTTAAATTGTCAAATTGATCCCTAATTTCAATTTTAGACTATATTTTATGGTAAAATTGGTCCCTAATTTTGGTTTATGACTTATGTTTTAGACTTTAATGTTAATGGTTTAGGGTTTATGGCGTAGTTTAAGATTACTAGTTTATGAGATTAATTTCCATGGTTTAAGGTTTTATAGTTTATGATTTAGTGTTTAATGTTAATGGTTCAGAGTTTATGGCATAATTTAGGATTATTATTTTATGACATTAATTTCCATGGTTTAAGGTTTATAGTTTATGGTTTAGTGTTTAGTATTAATCGTTTATGATTATTGATTTATGAGATTAATTTGTATGGTTTAAGGTTTATGGTATATCTTAGTGTAGGAGATTATTTTCAATTGTTATATAGTCTATAGCATATAATATATATATATATATATATATATAACATATCATACACGATGATATTATTATTAATTTATTACCATAGTCTATATTAATGTATGAACTCTAAACCCCAAACTCTAATGTATGTAAGTATGTATAAATATACCTATCAATGTATGAACCCTAAATCCTTAATGAATTTTCTCTTAACCCAAACCCTAAAACCATAAACATAAACCCTAATGTATGTAAATATGTATGTATGTATGTATTTATGAATATATGAACCCTAAACCCTAAACCATACACCCTAAACCCTAAATCATAATATATGCAAGTATGTATGTATCTATCAATTATGAACCCTAAACCATTAATGAATTTCCCCTAAACCCTAAACGCTTTAAATCATAAATCATAAACCCTAAATCGTCCAATGTTTTATAATTTTAATTTGATATTTCTGTTCATTATAGCCCTTAAATCTTCATTTCTATTCTAAATTGACCCCTACTAATTGTTTTTTTAATTAGTCCAATAATATATAATTTTACTTTGACATTTTGTTCATTCTAGTTCCTAAACTTTATTTGTATTCTAAATTGACCACTTTTTATTTTTTTAAGTAGTCCGATGTTTTATAATTTTAATTTGATATTTTGTTCATTCTAGTCCCCTAAACTTTAGTTTAATTCCAAATTGACCCATATTTATTTATTGTTTTTTTAATTCGTCCGATGTTTTATAATTTTAATTTGGTACTTTGTTCATTCTAGTCCCTTAACTTTATTTCAATTCCAAATTTACCCCTATTCATTGTTTTTTTAATCCGTCCAATGTTTTATAATTTTAATTTGATATTTTCATCATTCTAGACCCTAAAACTTTATTTTTATTCCAAATTGACCCACATTTATTTTTTAAATTTGTCCAATGTTTTATTAAAAATAATTTCCCCTAACCTGAAAAATAACCGGCTCTTTCTCCCGAATTTCCATTTCAATTAAGAAAAAGGGGGAAAACATGATAATTGGTTAGGGAAAAAAGGGGGGAAGCACCACAATTCAATTAGAAAGAAGAGAAAAAAAAAACATAGTTAAAAAAGAGAGGGAAACATATAGAATATGGAGGGAAAAAAACCTCCTATTTTTTTAGAAGAGTTTAATTACCTTTTAAGTTTTATTGTGTTAAAATATTCTATTTTAGTCCTAATATTTATTTTTAATTTTTTGTTTAATTCAATTTAGTCACAAATATCCTTACGATATGGACTTTGGATATAGCAATCCCCTCCATAAAGTGATATTTAATCATTAAAAATTTACTTTTAGTCAAATTTGGCCCATATTTCTTTCTAATTTTTATAATTTAGTCTAATAATTTCAATATGCTAATATTTTTGTTTATTTTAGTTCATAAGATTTATTTTTTAGCCAAAATTGACTCATTTATTTCTATGGTAAAATTGTGAAATTGGTCATTATACTCAAATTTCTTCACTTTCAAATTGTCAAATTAGTCCCTAATTTCGATTTTATGCTATATATTTATGGTAAAATTGTAAAATTGGTCACTAGACTCTCAAACTTCTCTACTTTTAAATTGTCAAATTGATCCCTAATTTCAATTTTAGACTATATTTTATGGTAAAATTGGTCCCTAATTTTGGTTTATGACTTATGTTTTAGACTTTAATGTTAATGGTTTAGGGTTTATGGCGTAGTTTAAGATTACTAGTTTATGAGATTAATTTCCATGGTTTAAGGTTTTATAGTTTATGATTTAGTGTTTAATGTTAATGGTTCAGAGTTTATGGCATAATTTAGGATTATTATTTTATGACATTAATTTCCATGGTTTAAGGTTTATAGTTTATGGTTTAGTGTTTAGTATTAATCGTTTATGATTATTGATTTATGAGATTAATTTGTATGGTTTAAGGTTTATGGTATATCTTAGTGTAGGAGATTATTTTCAATTGTTATATAGTCTATAGCATAATATATATATATATATATATATATATATATATATATATATATATATATAACATATCATACACGATGATATTATTATTAATTTATTACCATAGTCTATATTAATGTATGAACTCTAAACCCCAAACTCTAATGTATGTAAGTATGTATAAATATACCTATCAATGTATGAACCCTAAATCCTTAATGAATTTTCTCTTAACCCAAACCCTAAAACCATAAACATAAACCCTAATGTATGTAAATATGTATGTATGTATGTATTTATGAATATATGAACCCTAAACCCTAAACCATACACCCTAAACCCTAAATCATAATATATGCAAGTATGTATGTATCTATCAATTATGAACCCTAAACCATTAATGAATTTCCCCTAAACCCTAAACGCTTTAAATCATAAATCATAAACCCTAAATCGTCCAATGTTTTATAATTTTAATTTGATATTTCTGTTCATTATAGCCCTTAAATCTTCATTTCTATTCTAAATTGACCCCTACTAATTGTTTTTTTAATTAGTCCAATAATATATAATTTTACTTTGACATTTTGTTCATTCTAGTTCCTAAACTTTATTTGTATTCTAAATTGACCACTTTTTATTTTTTTAAGTAGTCCGATGTTTTATAATTTTAATTTGATATTTTGTTCATTCTAGTCCCCTAAACTTTAGTTTAATTCCAAATTGACCCATATTTATTTATTGTTTTTTTAATTCGTCCGATGTTTTATAATTTTAATTTGGTACTTTGTTCATTCTAGTCCCTTAACTTTATTTCAATTCCAAATTTACCCCTATTCATTGTTTTTTTAATCCGTCCAATGTTTTATAATTTTAATTTGATATTTTCATCATTCTAGACCCTAAAACTTTATTTTTATTCCAAATTGACCCACATTTATTTTTTAAATTTGTCCAATGTTTTATTATTTTAATTTAATATTTTCTTCATTCTAGTCCCTTAACTTTATTTTAATTCCATATTAACCCATATATATATATATTTTAATTCATCATGTTTTATAATTTTAATTTGAAATTTTGTTCATTCTAGACCCTAAAACTTTATTTTTATTCTAAATTGACCTCCACTTATTGTTTTTTTAATTACTCTAATTTTTATACTTTTAATTTGATATTTTTGTTCATTATAGTCCCCAAAACTTTATTTTTATTCCAAAATGACCCATTTTCCCTGTTTTCTTTTAAATTTGTCTAATGTTTTATAATTTTAATTTGATATTTTTGTTCATTATAATCCGTGAAACTTTATTTTTAATCCAAAATTGACCCATTTTCAGTCCAAATTGACTCATTTTCATTATTTTTTTAATTACTCCAGTGTTTTATAATTTTAATTTGACATGACTTTAAATAATTAACTCAAAATCAATGACGATTGACGAAGGTCAACCTAAAGTCTATCGACTACTTATACAGTTGTATCGAACTCAAACTCAATATGAATTCCAATCCCGAAAATACCCTGACCTGAATTACCCGACCTGAAACTACCCGACCTGAAATTACCCGACCTGAAATGCAACCGACCTGAAATGAACCCGACCTGAAATGGACCCGACCTGAAATGAACCCGACCTGAAACGAACCCGACCTGAAATGGACCCGACCTGAAATGGACCCGACCTGAAATGGACCCGACCTGAAGTGTATCCGAACCCGAATTAACCTGCCAATTATCTGCTTCGGACCCGACCTGTTTTGACCCGACCTGAAATGGACCCGACCTAAAATGGACCCGACCTGAGATGGACCCGACCTGAAATGGACCCGCACCCGACCCGAGTCGAGTCAAAACAGAAAAATGACCTGAAATGACTTGTATCCGATTTTACCCGACCTGACAATACCCGACCTGAAACCCGTCCGATTACCTGTTTTTACATCCCTAGTCACGATAATGGCACACTCAAATTGAACTGAAACATTGTGTTATAAAAAAATTGAATTAAAACATCAACGAGAGACGGAGTTAAAATTAAAAGTTAGAGATAAACATCACCGGCCAAAGTCAGAAGAAACGAAAAACACATAATTTATAAAGACTTTGGGAGCGCTCAATCATCGATAGGAGTATTGAAGCAGAGAAGCCAACAAAACTCTTCATCAACTGTATGACCGATTAGGAGCACCGAAACATAACATGTTAGGAGAAATACCGTGAGATATCATCGCATGTTATCGTGAAGATCTGGAGATGGATGGCCGATGGAAGGTCAAGAAAGAACAAGAAACTGGCGACCCAAACGTTCAGTCAACCGTCAATAGGAGAAGAAAATTCGACCACCGCCAAGACAACCGAACAACCAAATCGGATCGAACGAACCAAAACCTGCAAGCAAAGAGCAAAACAGAAACAAAAACGAGGAGAAAGTGGAAAAGGAAAACTTAGGCCAATAACCCACCCTCAGCTCGAACCAAAACCGATCCCCATCATTAAGGAGGGTCCAACTTCCTCTTCACAGGAACGAACTCGGCCTGAAACATGTCACCGGTAACCAAAGAGTGACAACGTGGCTGTTCAACTTTCTTAGTCTTTTTAAAGACGACACACACAACATGCATTATTGGTGCTCAAACCCGGGTCTCAAAAAATGATGAACATCTACCTTTATCGGGACAAGAAGATGAGCTACTTATTTTGAAGTAAAATACACTGTCATATATAATTTGAATAATTGGTTTCACTTCAAATAGATAAAATTAATACACATGTTCCAATTATCATTTAAATTTAATAATTAATAAAATTATATTAAAAAGAAAATTTCATAAATAAAAAATTCATATTTACATGTTCCAAATATGCTTAGTAATGTTATATTAAAAAATAATTATTTTTATAATCTAATATATATATAGATATCAAATATGATAGCTAATAAATTACTCAAACAAATATTGAATATAATTATATCCTTATATATAAAATTGATCAAAACGTGATAAAGCAATAACGAACCATTAAACTAATGTCAGTTATTTTTATCCTTACTGAAATGTATTTTTTCCTTATCGAAATGATGACATCTATTGTTTTTGCCATTTTCTATCACGTCATCAATTTTCTAAATGTTAAAAATTCACCAATATCAATATTTTAGAAAGAAAAAAAGCCTTACCTTTTCTATTTAGGTCAATTTGACAAAAAAAATTAAGGCTTTAAAAAAATTAATAAAAAATTAGGAACTAAAATAACTACTAAACGGATGAAGTTGAGGGTAAAAATATCATTTTATTAACAATATTTACTAATTTGCATTAGGTTCTCAATTGATCAAATTCCTTGACGAGACGATATCAATGAAAATGATTTACCACAAAACTCCAATTAAGCAATATTAGCAGAATATAATGATTTAAATAAAAAATAAATTGATTTTTTTGGCCCTCCCAATGTGATTGCAAGAATAATTGCTTTAATCTATTTGATTACCTTTTTGCCTGCTTTTGTAAACAAAAAAAAAAATACTTTTAATAATTATTCTTAGGTCCTCATTAGTTTTAAAATTATGTATTTGCTTATTAGATTCTTTTTGATTTTAAAATTAGACAAATTAAATTATGATTTTTTTTAAAAATATTTTTATTCAAATACCTTTTAGATTCTTGTCAATTGTGAAATTAGACCTAACCTCTAATTTTAAAATTCTAATTTGACATCTTAACGATTAAATCCAAACTCCTCATTTTATTACCATTTAAATTTGTCGCATGTTTGATTCCGATTTCATTCTTGTCCGTCTTAAGCTCAATATTTTGACGCCTAGAATAATAAGAATCCATTTCTACTTTAACATGACATTTTTATGACATGAAACTTCAAATCTTAGTACTATATTATAGTAGTGATATAGTAAGAATTATTATATAATAGAATCTGAGTAAAGTATAAGGTATATAAGATTTCTGTATCACTATAATAAGTATATCCTAATAAATCAAGTAGAGTGAATTATAATATTTCATATGAAAAATTCTAAGATAAATTACGTGAATCATCATTGAACTTTACTCTTAAACCTATTTTGTCACTAAAGTTTCAAAACGTTCAATTTACTCACTGAAGTTTAGACATTGAATAATTTCGGTCACTCCTCCGTTAGCTTTTTGACGACGTTCATTTACTGACGAATGAAAGAACTTTTCCAAAATTTAAACGGTAGAAAATGTTATCAGCACAAAAGAAACAACATATTGAGAAACGGGCTTCATCGACATCGAAGAAGGGAGATCGACGAGAGAGAAATCAGAAGATTTTTGGTTGAGTTGTGAACTTCTGGCACTTTTCGACAAAATAGAGGTTGAATTCAGACTCAGGAAGCTGAGACAAAATGACTAGTAAAACTTGAGACCGAACGACCATCATCTATGTCTGTTTAGGGTTTAAAAGTAATAAAAAATGTTCATTGTCTAAATTATAGTGACTAAAAACATTCAATATCTAAACTTCAGTGAGTAAATTGAACGTTTTGAAACTTTAGTGATCAAAAGTTCAATGATAATTTACGTAATTTACCAAAATTCTATACTAGCTCTTTAAAAACACCATATACAACAAATAAAATGGAGTTAATTAATCCCCAATTTTGAATATAGCTTCGCCACTGCATTATAGAACATATTATTAATAAAATGATATTTTTCGTTACCCATAACCAATTGATCTAGTGAGTTACCCGCAACCAATTAATTTAGTAAAACGAAATATTAGGAATCTAAGATCATATTGTAAGAGACACAAATTTCTTAGCTTTCGAGTTGGAGTTTATGGCAGAAGAAATTACTGTGAATCCCATTGTATGGAAGGGTGAGAGAAAATGCCAAGAAAAGAAGAGCAGAGACTTGTAATTATTATGAAATGGTGAGATATTCTGTACACATAGAACTAGAGAGAAAACTATTGGCTTGAAATCAGTTTAAATTCCCCTTTTAGACAAATACACTTTTCACATGTAAGATAAACAACAGCTTGTATCGCTCGGCATCTGCTTCGGAAACTCGCCAAAAATATCGCCAACCGCAAACCGGAAAAATACAGCAGATGGACTTCTACACAAGCAAAAGTAAATGACCTCTTTGCCTATGAATCACAAATTCAACAAAATAGTTACAAACTTCTAAGTGTGTCAACTCGATCGATGACGTCCAATGCCTTGATACGATTGATATCAAAGTCGATGAAAGGAACCGATGACAGTCTCCGAATAGGGAAGGAGTCTTTCTTTGCTTCACTTGTTGGAGAGTGGCTACTGCTTTTACTCAACCTATGGTGCTTCATTAACCTAGTTTTTGCAGTGTCCAATTCCTGGCTCTTACTTATTCCGGGTGTTTTGTTCCTCTTACTCACATCTCGAAGCATCTCTTGATCTTCGACTGTCAACATAGATGATGGGGACTGCTTCCGAGTCGATAGTTGAATCGTCTTCTGGTTCGGAGACCTAATTGGAGACTTAACAGGAGATCTGATTCCACCATTGCTGGCCCTTACTTGGGTAACAAGATGGTGGAGCCACACTACCAGATCAAGGATATAAGCTTCGGTTTTGTCCTTGTCTGCGTGGTGTAGTGTCTCGATTCTCAGCAAGTCAGTCTGGCCAGCAGGTTTACGGTTCATCTCAGACCTGATAATTTCAAAACAAAAACTTAGTAACAAAAATCGTTAACATTTGAGGAAACAAAAGCCATCTAAATTCGGAAGTTACCCAGTGTTTGCCCATTCTCCAACCCAGCCAAACCCATGATGAGCTCTAGTTAGAACGATTTGCGACAACGGAAACAAGGATGAGTAGTTGGAAATAAACTTGAAATAACAAGTAGCAGGCAATGACAAAATAAGCCATTGTGGGAGATAGCTATTTACTTGGTCGTATTAGTGGCAATCGGAACAAGCCACTGCAATGTTTTCTCCATTTCAGCTTTGATCTGCGGGACAGTTAGCTGCAAAGGAAATTTCGAAAATGTATTGGTCGGCACATATTACAAGTAAATATTTTCAACAGGCTTAAGGCTAGCAGCTTCAAAATCCGAAAAGAAAGTATAATATTAAGCAAATAGCAACTAATATTTCAAGTATCGAGATTATCAGATATCACACCTCTTCCTTTAACTGAAATGACTGCAGTCTGAACCGAAGAGCGGACTTTATGGTAGGTGGCAGCCCTTGGTATAATGAATCCCTTGTATTAGGGGGCACAGAATTTGATCGAGACACCTGAGGAGTACATTCGAGTTAAAAACTTATCAAAACCCACATGTTCAATGCTCTTATGGTGTATAATTGAGATTGTAATACAAAGTATCCACCATCCTTAATCTATAAGACATTATATCTCCACTAGCTAAATTGTCAAGGGAGCGATTCCATCATCCTTTCTAAGTGTTCCAAAAATATAACATCACAAATTAAAGGAGATAAAGCAAAGGCGTAAAAGAAAATATAGTTCAGCAGAACATTAACTTACAAGAGTATCAATTTGGGTGATGATATTAGCATAATGCAAAGCAAGACCGGCCGGCCCCAACTTTTTATGACTGTTGACAGAAGCTTTAACCGGTTTATCATCATCTGCAACATCACAGGCAAAAAAACAACACCACTTGATAAATATAACAGGTTTAAGCATGCGCACAGGCCATAAAGTTAAGTACTTGATAAAATAATTCCGTTCCCAAATGTTCTGAGTTCGATTATTTAAATTCTTACCAGCAGTACCAAATGCCTCTTGAATCTCCAAGTGCAAGAAATGAACAATATCTACAAGCTTCTCCATGACCTGTGAATACAAGGTATAAAACTTCCACTAATACATATACTACAAAATAAAGCAGCAAACGACACTGGTAAATCAGGTGCAAAAGCTCCCATAAGTTTAGACTCCACAAAAAGACAAAAAAGGACATGAGCAATGCAATTTTTAGGGTTTATATCATAAATATACAATAAACAATAAACTAAGAAAAGAAATGCATGGAGCTTTATTAGTACCTCTTCCAAAATCTTAGACCAAAGGGATTTTTTCTTCAAATTTTTCACATGCTTCTTTTGACTCTTTAACTCTGCTCTCAATATTGCAAGGCTGTCTCCTACATACCAAAACCGAAATAACCTCAAAAGGGAATGGCTTAGATGACATTAACTATATTACATAAAATCACCATCGAAGGGAGAAAAACTTAATGTACAACACCTTCATCTTTACAAGAAACAAGATGGTAAAAATTACAGCTGATCAATGTTTTAGGCCTAGAAATATCGATTTTGACTCAACCTAGGCCTCTGAAAGCAAATGCAAAAATGCATCGCTGAGTCCAACAATGGATGACAGCTGTCCATCAATAAAAAATACAAAAGGTGGAATAAATTCAAAGGAAACAACATAGCGGTGCACATAGAACTTGACAGCATATTTGCAAACGAAATGCCATTAGAACGAGCAGTAAAATGTGTAGAAGGCCGATGAAAAAGAAAAATGCTGCTGATATGTAGAAGAAACAATTACTTTTTGTGTATTTCCATTCAAAATCCTATGTGCATTTTAGTCTAGAAACACAAGTTATCAACTCCCTGTTAACCTAGAAGTATGTCACAAAAAAATAACAATTATAATAGAGAGACGAACAACAGGTTACACTTACCCCTTTGAGCAGCATTTGAATTATCCTCTTCCTGAAGCTTACGTCGATAATCTTGTTCAAATCTGTCCAAGGCATGCAACTCGTGATATAATTCCTGCAGAAAAAACAAAATGGCATCAACATAGCTTTAACAAACTCCAAATAGATAATTTCAGAGAAGGAAATCTGAACTGTACTGTGTTAATCGTAACAAGCCTTACAACTATGAAATCTACCCACCAGCTCAAATTCAGACGAAAGAATAAAAAAAAATCACAAAAAACAATCTATTTGACATGTGGTACATATATCACTCGATGTCTCAAAACAAAAGGGGGACAAAGAAATAATTTCACAACTTAGTACAAGATGGGAGATACACAAATCATCTTGGTTTAAACAATATAATCTTAGAGATCGGCTTTCTTGTTATAGCATAAAGACCTAGAACTTACAGCTGTATAATGAACATATGTCATCAACTGGTGCATTATTGGCTCTGCTTCCTCCTTCAACTGCTTTTCAAGTGTAAGTTCTGAACCCAACCTGAAAGTATAAAAGATAGAGCAGGAACAAATATTAGAATCTTATTCTAATTTAAAGATAACACTAAAAGAGTGCAAGCCATGACATTACTTTTCAAAATAACGATCCAAATTGTGCCATTGAGGGTCTTTACAACGGTTTCCAAAACGTACCACCTCTCCAGAAAAAACTTTTAACTCATCCCTGTTGAAGTTGGGGGAAAAAAGAGCCTCTTATATTCTTCGAGAACATAAACACCATTTTAGAATATCAACAAATTATATAACAACAGAATCATTTTCAAAGCAACTTGGCATTCTCTGCATTATCTACCTCTTATCAGCAGCTGCAATTCTCAGGAGTTCATCCATATCTCTTGATATTAAATTTTGTACTCCTTCTGACCGAAGGACCACCTCTTTTAAATGTCTAATATTCTCCTTAGAAAGCGATTGCATCAGATTGGCACCTTTAACAATAGTATTTGCAACTTCAAAAGATAGAATTGATATTTTATTCCCTTTTGTCGTTACCCCCGAGGTAAAGCCACCACTAAGATTCAAATTCGTCATGCTACTACCAAGGGTGTCCAGAACGTCCACCGCCTTTCCAATCCCAGCAGTTCCAGCTCTACCTAAAAGAGAGCTAACCTCGGAAACCTGCAAAAAAAAGGCAACCAATTGATCTTCCGAAAAATTGTGATGCATATTTGGTAGATTATACTCATCAAATATAGTTTGTAATTCATAATAGTAGAACCCATGCATCCCTCTTTGCTCTAATCTCAGCGGAGAGCTAACAACCTGTGATTATATAATGCTAGAACAATCAACAACCTGACTTGTTCTATACGTATTTAAGGGAAAAATAATGGAAGTTATCACAAGTATGACTGCACTCATACTGAGGACACAAGGCATAGAAAAAGATTGTCGGGAAAAATTAGAATCATTCTAGTGAAAAGTTCAGAACTATAATTCCATTTCAATTTGTTCTCCAAATACATTAACAACAATTCCCGTGAAAAATATGGGCAAAATGCTCATCCTAGTTATGGTGAGTAGCATTTTAAAGACGAATCTATGGGAATAGTATATATACAAGAAAGATATCTCAATAGCCCCACAAGACATTTGTTAAAAAGCTTGTTTCTATAACGAAACACAATTTTTCATGGAGTTACACCATATGACCATCAGTTTCAGGGTTTTAAGGTTAGATATAATTCAAGAAAAACAATATACTCCAGCGCAACATAATTCAAGAATTTGAACTTACCTTTGCAACAGCAGCCTGCTTAGACTTGATTGATCTAGATTTATTAGATAGCACCCTCGACAAACGAGGAATCCCATCATCGATATCATCCGGATTCATACCGTACGGAACCGTACTGATCTCCGGAAATGAAAAGGGCTCTCTTAACTCCATGCCTGCATTATCTGCACTGTCCTCAGCAGGAGGAGCAGGATTGGAGTTCATCTTCGCGGGAAGTTCCCGGGTCTGAAAAACCACACCAGACCCTCGACCAAAATGACCATTCACATGGGGAAAGCCTCCACTGGGAGCATTATCTACAGTGGATCTCCTCGAGCAAAGCCCACCCATTTTCGTCAATCACCACGCGAATTTTATACTTCAGTGTAGATCGAAATTTTCCATAAAACACAACCAACAAAGTCCCAACTATATAGAAGAACAAAGACTGCTTCCTTCTATCAAAACAATCTAAAAAGAAAATCTAATCAAAAGCTCCTAACTTCAAACAAAACTGAATCAGTTTTAACTGATAGAACCCTGTCCCTTAGCTACTTATTAAAATTCATGGCAGTCTAAACCTAGAGATATAAACTAGCCAAGTCCCAGCAAAGCATTTAAGGTACCAATTATTATTCATGCTAAAGCTCCAGTCCATTAACACCAAGTCTCACCAAACTGAAAAAACAGCAAGAAAGCAAGCAAACCCATTAGCACAAAATTTTCAAACAAAGCAGCAAAAAATTAGCTAAACCCAGCTCACAACATCTCTAGAAACATGCAAAAGTACAAATCAGAAACAAAAAAATGTTTTGACTGTGCTTGACTGGAATAAAGAAAACCCAGTAAACAGGTAAATGCCCAATTAGCAAAACAAGAAGAAAGATCAAAACTTTGAGATCAAAATACAAAAAGAAAGGTAATATAAAACCCCCTCTCAAGAAAAAAAGAAAAGCTTACCAGGTGGGGAGACAGAGAAAAGGATTGGATCTGAGAAGAGAGAAAGATTATAAGAGGTGCTGTGTTCTGTCGTTTACTAAAACAAAGGCACGAATTTTACACAGAGAATATAAATAAAAGGAATATATTATATAAATATAATTTAGGGAAATGATGGTGAAGTTAGGGAGGTTTTAGGGAACACCTTTAATTGAAGGCCGGTCGATTTATTGGGTAAAAATTGTACATAAATATTTATGATGTTTTTTATAATTTTTTATAAAAATTTAAGAAAAATGGTATATATATAAAATATTACAACGAAAGATTTTGGGCACATACATCATTTCTTACTAAAATTGTAAGAAAATCAATACATCCATAAAATGTTACAATGTAAAAATTTGTGTACATACACAATTTTCTACGAAAAAACATAAGTTGGTACAAAAAATGTAAGGACTTGTTTATGTACACGGATGACTACAAAATGTACACAAATCCTTAAATCCTTGCATAAGTTGTAAGAAAAAACGACATGTACCAAAAATCTTACAAAATTTAACCAAGGACCAAAGGGGATCAACTTAGTGTAAGGATTTGTGAACATACACAATTTCCTACGTGAAAACATAATTTGGTACAAGAAATGTAAGGATTTGTGCATGTACACAAATTACTACAAATTATACATAATTCTTAAAACAATTGTAAGAAAAAAAAGGTATGTACCGAATTTCTTACAAAATTTCACCAAGGACCAAAAAGACTCAACTTAGTGTAAGGATTTGTGTACATGCACAATTTCCTACGAGAAAACATAATTTGGTAGAAGAAATGTAAGTATTTGCGTATGTACACAAATTACTACAAAGCATACACAAATCCTTACAATAGTTGTTATAAAAATGGTATGTACCGAATTTTTTACAAAATTTCACCAAGGGCCAAATGGGCTCAATTTAGTGTAATGATTTGTGGACATACACAATTTCTTACGAGAAAACATAATCTGGTATAAGAAATGTAAGGATTTATGTATGTACACAAATTACTACAAAGAATACACAAATCACTACATAAGTTGTAAGAAAAACGGTATGTACCGAATTTATTACAAAATTTCACCAAGGGCCACTGGGGCTCAACTTAGTGTAAGGATTTGTTTAAATACACAATTTCCTATGAGAAAATATAATTAGGAAGAAGAAATGTAAGGATTTGTGTATGTACACAAATTATTACAAAATATACACAAACCCCTAACAAAGTTGTAAGAATAACAAATGTACCGAATTTCTTATAAAATTTAACTAAGGGCCAAAGGGGCTCAAATTAGTGTAAGGATTTGTGTACATACACAATTTCCTACGAGAAAACATAATTTGGTACAAGAAATATAAGGATTTGTGTATATACACAAATGATTACAAAGTATACACAAATCCTTAAAATAGTTGTTATAAGAACGGTATGTACCGAATTTCTTACAAAATTTCACCAAGGGCCAAAGAGACTCAACTTATTGTAAGGATTTATGGACATACATAATTTCTTACGAGAAAACATAATTTGGTACAAGAAATGTAAGGATTTGTGTATGTACACAAATTACTACAAAGAATACACAAATCACTGCATAAGTTGTAAGAAAAACGGTATGTACCAAATTTATTACAAAATTTCACAAAGGGCTGTTGAGGCTCAACTTAGTGTAAGAATTTGTGTACATACATAATTTCCTTCGAGAAAACATAATTAGGTAGAACAAATGTAAGGATTTTTGTACGTACACAAATTACTACAAAGTATACACAAATCCCTACAAAAGTTGTAAGAAAAACAGTGTGTAGTGAATTTCTTACAAAATTTCACCAAGGGCCAAAGGGGCCCAACTTAGTGTAAAGATTTGTGTACATACACAATTTCTTACGAGAAAACATAATTTGCTACATGAAATGTAAGGATTTGTGTTTGTACACAAATTACTACAAAGTGTACACAAATCCTTATAAAAGTCGTAAGAAAAACGGTATGTACCGAATTTCTTACAAAATTTCACCAAGGGCCAAAGGGGCTTAACTTAGTGTAATGATTTGTTGATGAACTAATATTTTGATATAACAAATTAAAAGAAAAATGTTTTTGGACTTAATCGAATATATTAATTCTTGCAAAAATAATTCAAAGTCTAAACAAACTTGAAAAATTTGTTTCGAATGTTTTCCAACTTTACCGATCTTTTTCAAAACAAGTATGATCCGTTTTTGCACTACAAAAACTGTTTTCCAGTCTTCAAGGCAAAAAGGATCAATCCCCTAATGCAAGGGATCGATCCCTTGATTGAAAATTTCACTCAAATTTTGTCTCGGTGCAAAAGGATCGATCCCATGGTGTATGAGATCGATCCCTTTTTGCAACAATTATATTCTTCATAAGAAAGGATTGATTCATTTGTAAAAGGATCGATCCCCCATGCTATAAATGTTGTATTTTCAGGTTGGTAACAACTTTATGACATCCCCAACAGCTCCAAACAGCTAGTATTGATTGAGAGGATACAAAAACAAAGAAAAATTATCTCAGCAACAACACGAAAGTCCATACAAACATTCAAGCTTTTAAGAGTTCATTTTGTGCTTATTTTTCGATCTTTCTTGTAAACACTAGAGTGTTCTTCATTGTAATTCCTTTGCTAGTGTTTCTTTGGGTGTGTGAGAGAGCTTAAATTTTGCAAACATATTCCTAGTGAGGATTTCCTAGTTTGCTTATTTGTATTTGTTTTGGGGAAAAGATTCAATAGACTTTGGGGTATAAGTCTATTGAATTGTGTAAAATTACTCTTTATCCTTAAAGGAAAGACAAATTAATGGATTTGTGGAAAATACTTAGTGTGGTCACTAAGGTAGTGGATGTAGACTCCAATTAAGGGAGTTGAACCACTCTAAATCTTCTTGCAATTTCTACCTTTGCAATTAGTGTCCACCGTTTTTTCAAAAATCCAATTCACTCCTCTTGGTTTTAATCGATTAATTGCCACTCTCAACATTTGTGTACATACACAATTTCCTACGAGAAAATATAATTTGCTAAAAAATGTAAGGATTTGAGTTTCTACACAAATTACTACAAAGTGTACACAAGTCATCACAAAAGTTGTAAGAAAAACGCTATATACCGAATTTCTTACAAAATTTCACCAAGAGACAAAGGGGCTCAACTTAGTGTAATGATTTGTGTACATACACAATTTCCTACGAGAAAACATAATTTGCTACAAGAAATGTAAGGATTTGTGTTTGTACACAAACTACTACAAAGTGTACACAAGTCCTTACATATGTTGTAAGAAAAACAGTATGTACTGAATTTCTTACAAAATTTCACCAAGGACTAAATGTGCTCAACTTAGTGTAAGGATTTGTGTACATACACAATTTTTACGAGAAAACAAAATTTGGTACAAGAAATGTAAGGATTCGTGTATGTACACAAATTACTACAAAGTATACACAAATCCTTACAATAGTTGTTATAAAAACGGTATGTACCGAATTTTTTACAAAATTTCACCAAGGGCCAAAGGGCTCAACTTTGTGTAAGGATTTGTGGACATACACAATTTTCTACGAGAAAACATAATTTGGTATAATAAATGTAAGAATTTGTGTATGTACACAAACTACTACAAAGTATACACAAATAATTACAATTGTTGTAAGAAAAATGGTATGTACCGAATTCCTTACAAAATTTGTACCTAGTGTAAGCAATGGTTTCGAAACCCTTCAAATTTAGTATCGAAACCTTGTTGGCAGCTGCTTTTGAAAGCCACCCAATTGGTTTCAAAAACATATCTACCCCTCATTATAGTTGTAGAACGTGAAAACCCTAAATAGTCAGAAAACCCCTCTCGTATAGTTGTTGCACAACATGCCTTAGAGAATTGCATTTCAAAACATCCTGCCTCTTGTCTGTAAACCCAAAACCCCACAAATAGTCTGGAAATCCATTCTCAAGTGTACAACCTGAGTGTAGCAAAATTTCTTACCTCGTTCAGTTGCTTCATCGTCTTCTTTAATTTCTAAGTGTATGTTTATCTAAATCGCATATTAAAAATCTTGAATATGATTAGATTTTTTGGTGGCTTTCATATGATTAGAATTTTTTGGTTACTTTAGTGTCCTCGAGAGGATTTTATCAATATCCATACTTTTTGACTAACTACATGTTTGTATATATTTCGGAAATCAAACATTTTTTTTTTGAAAATATTGATGCGTGAAATTAAAAAATGTCAATTGATTTACGCTTCTACTTGTTTGTTATCTTGCAGGAGGTTTAGTGGATCATTTTAGGAATACCCTTAGAAAACTTAGTTTTGTTGCCCACTAAGTATTTGATAAAATTCTTAACCCAACATATTCACCCTAAAACCTTTGTTATTGTCATGGCTCCAAGTGCAAAATGTCCGCGTAGAGAAACGGGTAAATCCTCTCGTGTTGTTCCATCACAACTTCAAAACCCTAATTTGTTGGATTTTTTTTAAAATGATGAAAATCTTACTCGTTTTCATCAAATCTACGTAGCCAAATACATTAGAGTCGAGCAAATTATAGATTTAGACTTTTTAACCTCTGAGCTTTATAATTTCAAATTCTTTCCTTTGTTTGTGGAATGGGGATGGATGGAGTTTCTAGATATTAAACCTCATGTCTTTCATAACCTAGTGAAAGTGTTTAATGCCAATGCTAGGCTTGTGAAGGGAATGTACAATGAGGTTATGCGAATTCATTCATATCTTATGAAAACCGAAATCGACATCACACAGAAAAGTATAGCCAAACATCTTGGTGTCCTTAATAGTGGTGCTTGCAAAGAGTATGAAAGTGTTCCTATCATGTTTGATGATGACAGTCCTACTCACCTTCACATCAATTATAGGTTTTCATCTTTTTATCACTTGGTATTTTCGGCCTTTCGGTGGAAGATGCACTCGTATGCGACATACGAACTACTGGTGGTTACACCAACTGCGTACTGGTAATCATCCTAATATTGCCCAAATCATATTCGAATCGATTGTTAAAATCATTCGTAGACCCTGTAACTCTCTCAATTATGGATGTGTTCTAAGTCACATCTTCGAGAAGCTAAACATTAACACCTCCCTTGATCCTGCCATTTCGTCTGAAGAGTAAGATTAATAAGACAACGGCTAAGAAGGCTTGATGGAGATTTATTCATGGGGAGTGGGTTCACAAAAAAGAGGAAGACAAAGCTCGAGTTGCTCTTGAGAATGTTGATGCAGTGGATTGTCCACCTCCAATGACTATTGAATCCATCTATGCGACCATGGTTAGTCATTTTCACAACATTGATGCCTTTCTTCGTACATCGCATTAGGAGTCTACTGCTATGATTCGTAGCTTAGATAGTCGTCTCATATCTCTAGAGCATGACATGCGTGATGTTCGGGGTCATCTTTTCCAACCGGCATTACATTCAGATGCACTAGATTCTTAGGACTTATGTTATGTTATAGTTTCAATGGATTTATGCAATGGTATTTTGCACATCTGTTGACTGTGGTTATTCAATTGTGCATGAACTTTGTCAGATACTTTTAATTTATGGCTATGGTTTTATGTTGGATTATATATTGAGCTGTAAAATTGTTTGTCAATTATGGATGATTTGTTACATAGGTAGATATAGTTTACGACAGGCAAGCATATCTTGTAGCAAATTACGCTCCACGTGAACAAATGTTTTAGCTGTTGTTGATATATGTATAACATGGTAGTGCTTTATATTGCATTAACCACTACGCTTGTATGATGTCCCTCAATAGAAGGAATACGCTTATTTTCTTTCGAACTTAATATATGATATTACAACGTGAAGACACCTTTCTTAATTTAGAAACCGATTAGGCAGATTGGCATCAAATTAAAATTCCAGTGGAAGTTTCGAAACCTTTTATGCTAGTTTCGGTACTAATGAGGCAGATTGCCAAGAAAATGAAATTTATTAGGGGTTTCGAAACCCAATATAATGGTTTCAGAATTGATAAGGCAGATTGGCCTTGAATTAAAATTTCAGTAGAGGTTTCGAAACCATTTCGACTGGTTTCGGTACTACTGAGGTAGATTACCAAGAAAATGAAATTCATTAGGGTGTTTCAAAACCAATATGATGATTTCGGAACTGCGAAGGCAGCTAGGCCTGAAATGAAAATTCCAGTACAAGTTTCGAAACACTTTCGAGTGATTTCAGTACTAGTGAGGCAGATTGCCAAGAAAATGAAATTCATTGTGGGGTATCGAAACCCTATATAAAGGTTTCGAAACTGATAAGACATATTGGTCATATAAATGTATCGAAACTCATCATGTAGTCGTATTTTTTTCTTGCTAAACGTGACATATTCGAAAGAAAAAATGGTACGAACTCCAGCACTAATGCCTATAGTTCATTTCTTTATTTGTTGTGCAACCAACCTATTTATTGCTATAATGAGTGCACACACCAAGCATTTTTCTTGTTATAGAAAGACCAATCCTTTGGTTGGTGAGAACAACTTCTCTTTATCAGCTAGCATTCAACGTATAGGTGGGAAAAGGATTCATTTTCACAAAAGCTTCCAAATGTTTCCACTTTTATTTACTTCATAGTAAAAAGATTTATGCTTTTAGTATCATACGTCATGCCATGATTTCTATTTTCGTAGGACCTGTACATTGTCAATTTGTTACATGGGTGACACCGTTGGTGAAAACTATGTGGTTGATGACTGCACAGAAAAGGAACTGTTATTCCTGAGAATTTAGTAGGTATGATGTTTAACTCTCGTGATGATGCATGGGAGTTTTATAAAGATTATGCAAAAAATAGTGGGTTCAGTGTGTGTCGCTCAACAACTAGGCATGATGGGCTCGATGATGTCAAAGCACAATAATTTTGTTGTACACGAGGAGGCGTACGAAGATCAACTGTTAATGATTCAGAACGAAAACGTGGGCCCCACGCAATCAGACGCATCGGGTGCAAGACAAAAGTTATTGTTAAGTGTACCAATTTCGGTAAGTGGCGGATATCATTTTGTTATACTAAACATAATCACCCTCTGTGCCCACCTGTAATATGCTTGTTCCCTTCGGTCCAGTAGACACGTTAATGATGTAGATATCGTTAAGGCACGAGCATTGAAAAATATGGGGGGGGGGGGGGTCATAACATCACAAGTAATAAATTATTTCACGCAACAATCAGGTGATTTTCATAATGTTGGTTTCATAAGGAAAGACATGTACAACTCACTACAAAAATTTGATGAGGCTGAAATTCGCGATGGTGATGTAAATTTCCTACTCACTTATTTTGACTTCAAGAAAGAGCAATATACCATGTTGTATATGCAGTACAATGTTGATGAATCAGCGAGATTGCATATTCTATTTTGGTGTTATTCAACGTCGAGGCCCGACTATGCATGCTTCGGTGATGTCATTGCATTTGGCACAACATACAAGACAAATGTGTATGGGCGGCCTCTAATACCTATAATTGGTGTGAATCACCACCATCAAATCATTGTCTTCGGTGTTGCACTTCTAGCTAACGAGACTGCTGATAGTTTTGAATGGGTACTGAGGAAATTTTTAGAGGCTATGTGTAACAAGGCTTTTGTCTCAGTCGTGACAGATAGTGATAGAGTCATGCACAAAGCTATAAAAATGATATTAAACTATTACTAAATATAGTTATTAATTAGTATTATAACACAAAATAAGAATAAAACATATATATTTGAGAAAATTAAATTTAGGTTGCTTTCGGTTCGAGTTGCTTTCGGTTCGGGTTGCTTTTGGTTCGATTGACTTTCGGTTCAGGTTGATTTTCAGTTCCGATTGCTTTTTGTTCAGGTTGTTTTAGGTTTCAGTTATTTTCGATTTCAGTTAATTTCGATTCAGGTTGAATTTCGGTTTAACTAAATTCTGGTCGGTTTTAGTTCGGTTCGATTTTGATTCGGATTCGGGTCATGTTTAGACCATAATGTTCGAGTCTATATCAAATTTTGGGTCGAGTAAATCAATTCGAGTCTCGAGTTTTGGGTCTAGTTTGCCAGGTCTAGATTTCTTTCTTAAAACTTTTTTATGTATAGATTGTAGTTTAAAAATTGCTAATTTTTCATTGATTAGTGAGTAATTATTTCAAACTTTTTTTATTTAAATAGTTGACATTATAATTTCACTAATCTAAGAAAGTTAATAATGTTAACATATTTTCATGATTATGATGATACATAATAGGGTGGGAAGTTCCAAACCTTTTAATTGGGTCATGTGACTTTTCTTCCTACGCCAGTATAAGTGAACCATATAACTCAACATAGAAAAACATTCGTTATAAATTAGACATGATTTACATACCGTACACTTCTCAGTAGAGACACCTGAACCCTCTTAAGGGTTATGAAATAAATTTTTTAAGGTTAACAACACACATATGAAGATAATAATAATAATAATAATAATAATAATAATAATAATAATAATAATAATAATAATAATAATAATAATAAGGGTAAACTACTCCAATTACCACCGAATTTTAGAGGCGTACCTATTTTGACCACCGAACTACCAAACTCGTCAATCAAACCACCAAACTTATTAAATTGACTTATTTTGACCACCGTCGTTAAAAAACTAATAGAGGGGTGACATGGCAGTTAACGAAAATTTGTAAAATTCATTTAGTCCTTGTTATTTACCTATTATATCATTTTGGTCCAAATTTTAATTTAATTAAATAAAATTAACCAACCAAATGATGACATGTGTCGCATTTATTTTTAAGTTTTAATTTAATACATTTAATCAACTAACCAGATGGTGACACAAGTCACCATCTGATTGGCTGTAAAAAATGAGAAGAAATAAAGTGGAAGGAAAACTACTCCCATAAGGATTTGATCTAATATAGGATACTAACATATTTTATTAAACCATTACTTTGTTGGTGAAAACTAAAGGAAATTTAAAGAAGAAAGAAAGAATAGTAACATGAGATTCAAACATGGGACAAAGATGAGTAATTCTTATGCCTTTACCAGTGCACCAAACTACTCTTAGTGATATATATTGCACACTTTTATATGCATATCTTATACGATAGTTAGGAAAAAAAGTAAAAATGGGTGAAAGGTGACTTGAACCTAGATCACTTGGGATATGTCTAATCACACAAATATTCGATTTAATTTAAATTTAAAAATTATTAAATATTCAATTTAAAAAATATTTAATTTAATATATTTGAATTTTTTTCACATTTAAATTAAATAAAATATCTATTAAAATATTAATCCTTCGATTTTAAAAATATTTAATTTATAAGAAAAGAAATTTAATTTATATCTTTTAATTTTCACCAACAAAATAATAGTTTAATAAAATATGTTACTATCTTATATTAAATTAGTGATCTTGGCTCAATAGTTGGATCATGGGTTTTTCATGCAATTGGCGTGGGATCAAATCCCCATGGGAGCAATTTCCTTTCCATTTTTTATATCTTCTCATTCTTACAATCATATTGTGACACATGTTATCATCTTGTTAGTTGATTAAATTTATTAAATTAAAACTTAAAAATAGATAGGACGTGTGTCGTCATTTGATTGATTGGTTAATTTTATTTAATTAAATTAAAATTAAGATCAAAATAGGTCAATTTAATAAGTTTTTTAATTTTACTTAAAAATAGATAGGACGTGTGTCGTCATATTGTGCAATTTTACAAATTTCTGTTAATTGTCACGTCATCTATCGTTAGTTTTTTAATGACGGTGGTCAAAATAGGTCAATTTAATAAGTTTGGTGGTCTGATTGACGAGTTCGATAGTTCGATGGTCAAAATAGGTATACCCTTAAAGTTCGGTGGTCACTAGAGTAGTTTACCCTAATAATAATTACATCCATGCTAAGTAAGTTAACATGACTTTCAACTTTGTCCTTAATTAAATGTAAGAAAAAGAAAACCTAATTACCTTTCAGACGATTAGAAAGAGAGATGTGCAGTAAAATTTTCATTTATGAAGTATTTTTTCATTGTTAATGTATAAAATAATTATTTGAATAAAAAAAAGTAATTATAGTAAAATTTAAATTTTTTTTGAAGACATTTGATTCATATTTCACAAATTTAAACATAATACATTTGAATTTTTAAAAAATTTAAATAAAAGTTGATTGTACCTAACGTCCGCAAACTATGATTTTAATAATTGGTCGATAAACTCCAAAACATTTTAATTGAGCCCTTAAAATATTAACATTGTATCAATTAGATCCTTCTGTCAACTTAATTGCCAGCATGAATTATAAATGTCGACTTATATAAGACGTGGAGCGTATTTTAAAAAATAGGCATATCAAATTTTAAAGATGCACGTTTATTTTTCATGAACAACTTAGATATGACGAGATAAAAGACAAGAAGAAAAATTGTTAAATCTAAAAATTCGTTCCAAGCTTTTGTCTTCTATTTTTTTAATTAAATAAAGAGTTTACATTCTCATACTGGTATTTGAACTTATACAAGATGAGACAATATGAACATCCTTTAGCCACTAGGCCAAATAATGGATCTCGTCTGTTTTTAACAAGTCATATCCAAATTGTTCATACAGTATATGCACAATGTTTAAATTTTGTTTCACATATTTTAAATATGTTCTACGATTCAAACTGACAATTAATGCTTAAATTGACTCATAAATCGATATAAAAACTTAATTAATATCATATCGCCACTTTAAGAGTTCAATTAAAATGTTTTAAAATCGAGAAACCTATTTAGAACTAAAAGCACATTTTCAAGAATTTAATCTATCCTACATACCATTTAAATTAAATTTGAATTTTCTTTTTGAGGATAATTTAATATTAAAAAAGAATCAAAGGTGTGAAATGTGGAATTCACATAGCAAAAACATCAAGTCTATTCTTATCTTGACAACTTTGAGTGATTCGATTATAGCCAAAGTTGGGCACAAATGGTCAAATTCATACTGGTCTAAGTGAAATAAATACTTGCAATTCCATTGAATTATCAAATGCTTTGCCTTGGAGTGTTGGGTCTTCCATTTCACAAAACAGAAAAAAAATTATTTTGCTTGAAGGATTGAACTTTGTGGTCCCAAAGCCAATATATGCCAAAACAAAGACAAAAAAATGAAAAAAAAAATCTAAGTACGGATGACATGTAATAATTTCTTTAGGAGCATCGATATTTGATTTATTAATTGATTAATTCGGATTAGATTTTATAAAAATTTATTATAAGAACGATTCTCCTTATTCAATTTGTTTTATTGATAATATCGAGAATTAAACTCTGAACTTTATTTAAAAATCTAACATCTAATTTCATTAGACTAACTTATAGTTAGTATACATATAATAATGTTTTTATATTAAGATGTTTCTTTCATTTTTGTTTTCAACAAGACCGAGTCAATGATGAGCATTGGGAGATCAAACCAAAGACTTCTTTATGCTTTGTCTTCATACCAAAAAAGTGAGTCAAATGAACAAACTTTATTTTTTTATAAAATAATATTAAATTATTAATTTAACTTTTGGTTACATTTAATGCATTCGTGTTTTTTATTAAACCTAAAAAAGTGTAATACATTAATTATATATTCCTTTTCCTTTTATTATGTATTTGACATAGGTTAATTTTCTAATCTAAGTGAAAAATACTTTTTTTGAACCATTCATACTTAGAGGAGGGAAAGAAATTTTCTCCTAATGAGTATTGTAACCCCCTTAGCCCGGCCTAGACGGTTGACCCGAACTACGAAGATTACACGGGGAAAACCAAAGTCAACCCGAAAGTCAACCTTGATTAACGACCTTTTTTTTTCTTTTTAAACTTGTCTAGATGCACATTAATCCAAGGCATACTCTTGAGATAAGCATACTCAAAAATCACAGCAATCGGAAAACAATAAGGGACTCAAATGCACAACATACGAATTTAGGGACCAATTTGTAAATTTTGGAAATTAAGAGGACTTTACCAATTTTTAAGTTGCCATTATGAAATTAGTCATGTTTCATGCCTCTCTGCTAAATTTCATCTCAAACGGACACCTCAAACTCAATCAATTGCACATACAAAAATCAGGACTAAAATGTAAAGCTTGCAAACCTCAAAACCATTCAAATCAGTGTCCAACGGTCAAGTGTTTCGAAACGGGTATAGACCATTCAGAAACACGGCTTGACAGTAGCCAAAGTGTTTCGAAACACCTCTACCCGTTTCGAAACGCCCAGGCCAAAACATGCCCCTGTTTCGAAACAGGCAAGGGTGTTTCGAAACACCCTGCCCAGAAACAGTAGATAAGCCTGTCTTAACACATCCAAACCCCATCAAACATACTCCAAATCAATTCTCAACATATCAACAACATGCCAAGCATCAAAACTACCAATTTGCATTAAAATCTAGATACAAAACAACCCCTAGGTGCACCAACTCTTTCAACACAACCAACACTTAATCATGCTTTTAAAACAAGAAGCATAGCATAACGACTTATGAATAAGAAGATTCAAACGTTGCAAGCGTTAAACCACATAGTTCAAATCATAAACCAAACTTGTCCAACTTACACAATCTCATTACACATCAATATAAAAGACTCTCCCCCCATTGCCTTTATTATCTATAGCTATTAACCGAGACATACTTCTCAAGTGGAGCTCTCCTTGAATCCCTTGCTTCTTGCTGTCCCAACTTCACTTATCTGCATTGATGGACAAAAAGGAGCGTAAGCACAGAATGCTTAGTGAGGAATGCTCAAAACCAAAAACACCATCAATGCAACGAATCATAAAACCCTTTCTAAAAGTAGATGTAAATCAATAAACCAAAGCATTGGTTGAAAAACCTCTTTTGAAACATCATGCTTTAAACCATGCCTTGCTCAACATGAAAACCAACCTTTAGCTTAGAAAAGCTAAACAATTTACCCCAAAACACATTCTTGCAAAAACCATCATTTAAACCTTTCCATGCATAAACACCACATGCAAGGTTAAACTCAAATTCCTTGGAAAACACCTCCACTTCACAACATACTTTCCATATGCTTGATGGCCATTTCAAAGCAAAACCTTTCGAAAACCAATGGTTCCTTCTAACTATCTCATGCATTCAACAAATGCAAAACACATGAACTACCAAAAACAACATTGCACTACATGCCTTTTAAAACAAGTCCTCACAAGACTTCAATGCACTAAAGAGATTCCATGCACATATGCACCATTCTCAATAGAAGATAAACACTTGTTCAAGCTTAACAAGTAATACATGCATTCTTAGAACATTACACATTTCCCATGCAACCTTGCATCATTTCAAGCATCTCATGCTTCATTACATTCAAGAACATTATATTGGCTTCCAAGTGATAATTCACAAACCATCACAACACAAGACACAATCGGATACGCGGATTACAAGCGTTGTCCCACACGCTTCATACACACAACCGAACAACACAAGGTGGAGTTTACCGGTACAATCAGAACCCCTCAACACCCGTGATGGAGTTTAACGGTACAATCACAACCCCTCAACATCACTCATCGGAAGTTGTATAACTCACTAGCGAGAGCCGGGACACATCACAAGGCTTACACATGGAAGCTACCACAACCATTGTAATCACCTTAACCAAGCTCAGACACGGAATCAACCCTCCACCGTTGTGACGCTTAACAAAGTCCACCCACGAGAGCCATCCTCCATCGTGGTGACATTTAACAAGGTTCACCCACGAGAGCCATCCTCTATCGTGGTGGCACTTAACCAAGCCCGCCCACGAGAGCCATCCTCCATCGTGGTGACACCAACTCTCTCAATCGCTAGGATACTTGGATGGAGTTTACGGTACCATTACAACCCCTCGAAATCCAAGGCGACTCAATTCACGGTGCACCCGATCCTATAGCCGACTAACTATATCCGATTAAAGTAACCAACAACCATTTACATCACTTGCCAATACCATCAATTACCATCATCAATTCACTGTTTTAAAGCATTAAACAAAGCCATTAAACAACATGCAACACTATGCATCAATTCCACAATTCCAAAGTACAAAACCAAGGATCTCTTACCTTGAGCATCCTTCAACACATGACTTTCAAAACCAGCACTAAACCATGCTTTCAAAACAGAATTTAAACATGCAAATTAAATGTATGCATCCAACCATCTCATGGTTCATTCAAGAGAAAGAGTTTTTCCGAAAACTTACTCTTGAGCTTAGTTAAGTTGCTTAGACTTAAACTAAGCTCCCATAACCTTCAAACATTGGTTTCAAAGCTGAAAACCCAACTTCACTCACCGTTACACAAAACTAAGCTTGCCGACAAGCCTTCCAAGCATCTGAACCCTCCAACGCTACCTCTAATGCTTCCGGATCCTTCTCCCCTGTTTTAAACACATAACAACAGAGGATTAATGCATCATCGTGCATTAAAAACACCAGCAACACAACTCAACTCGCTGCTCTACATAAATCGGACATTTCGGCTGCCAAACACAACCAAAATCACCTCCAAACTCTTCCAAAACTTAACCCAGCCAAGATCCATCACTTCCAACCATTATTAAACATCAATTAACATCCAAAATGATCCCAAACCCGTCCTTATACCTCCAGCATTAACAAAACACCAAGATCACCCCAAAACCACCATTTTCACAAGTAAAAACTTAGGAAAATCAACCTATTCGGGATTGCATTGATTAAACCTCAATTACACATCATTTAGACATCCAAAATACATCAAAAAGACATCTCAAAATAGAGCCCAATCATCCAATATGAATTTCTTTAAAATTAAATCCAAATCTTGAATTTTAAGCCAAAATCAAGATCACAACATTAAAACCTTTAATAAAACTCAATTTAAGGATTGAGGACTTGAGAATTTCAATAAAGAACTGAGTATTTAGAGGAGAAGGACGTTCATACCTCTAAATGTGGATTTCTCCTTGTTTAGAGCCAAAATTCTTAAAAATTCATTAAGCAAATGATGAGGATTTGATGTAGAAATGATTAGAAATCATTTGGGAATTGAAAACTCTTCTTTAGGTGTGAAAATCAAAAGGAAAATTGTTGTGGAAATGTGTTTGGCTAAGGGAATTTTGAGAGAAAATGAAATAGGAAAATTTTGGTAAAAGTTAGTTTGAAACTAAAATATTACTTTTCCCTCTTTTCTTTTTATTAATTAAACACTAAATGAGTCTTTAAAAATCAAGAAAAATCTGGAGAAATCCTCCCTTGGGTAAATTAGCTCCTTAAAGATTCAAAGTTTCAATCCTTTTAAAACAGTCACAAACTTTTCAAAAATTACATTTTAGTCACTAACTTGAAATGTCATATTTCCAAACCTCATTTTGTAAAATTGATTTCACCACTCTCTTATATATATTAAAAGAGGATTTTTAGATATTTTCCCATATTTTTAATGCATCCCGAACTAGGCTTTCCCTAAAACCACCCTTTATATTCGAACAGAAAATTAGACCGGTTTGGTTCAGACCCAAAACTTCTAAGCCCAAAATTGGGGTGTTAAAACTCTCCCCCTCTTAGGAAATTTCGTCCTCGAAATTTCAACCGGTGAAATGAGCACAACCAAACTTCTCAAAGCAACCCACAAGGCAACAGAGGAGACTTAACCACCACTGAACACTTTCCTCACAAAACTCCACCAAACCAACTCCTCCACAAATCAACTTACACTACAACCAAACCCAACACCACCACATACTGTTCACAATTTCCAGAACACTCAGATGTTAACCACAGCTTAACCTTTCACACTTTCGAACTGCACATAGCCCAAACAACCCGAAGAACCTCCAAATTATACAACATACTCACCTTCACTCATAACTTTCAAAACTCACACACACAGTGACACTAACCCATCCAGTTCAGCCACCATGTGACCCACAACCTTCACTACTTCTAAAACTCCTTGCAAAACTACTCAACCTCTTTCAAAGATTACCACAACAAGCAAAAATTCTTAAACATCAACTGCTTACTCAAACTTCTCAACGTATTGACGACATTCCTTCACATCCGTCACTATCACTACCATAACGACTCACCAAAACTACTCACACAACATTCGAAAATCACGTCACAAAACCCCAACCTTGACTCCGCCAGCCGTTCCACATACCACTAGCTGACTTCAGAAGGGATTTACTTATACACGACTAGCTAACCACTTCTCACAAGAACCCGTCCAACCAACAATGGCCCTCGAACTTACATTGCCTTTCCACTTCAAGTTTTGACTACAACACTAGCCTTACCAGGACACCGCCCATTCTATACATACATATTAAGATTACGAAACTTCTATTCACCCCAGGCCAACCCTTTTCTACAACCCTCAACACAACCTCTTCTCAACTCCTCAAAGGTTGCTACGAGCCACCACCTACATAAAAAACCCTACTATTACAACATCAATGCCAAGTCACCTCAGCACTCAGGAGACACATCCACCAACCTACTACATCATTTAACACAGAGAACCACCACATATATCAGCTATTCAAAACCACATGACCGGTTCTAACTTCAATCGGTAATCTCCTCACCACCACACCGCTAAACTCTTTAAGAGCCAAAACACTTTCTTTCTGCCAACATGCTATATCGCACTCACTATTACTGACAGCTCGCTTAATACCCTCCATTACTTCTAACATTCTCCTAGCACCAAAACAACTTTTAAAACCCATCATCCAACCTAACCCTATCCCAACACTAACGGACCCAACTAGCTATTAGCAAGTGTGAACGTACGTATGCATGGTCACCAATATGCCCTATCAATGCCTGTGTACATGTATGCAAAACCTCTAATGTCATGTCGCATGTATGCATGTACCAACATATATAATATAGCATATAACAAATGATTTTAACTGTGCATGTATGTCGGTTCACACCCACCAATAACATCCTCAGAATCCGCCTAAGAACAACCTCTTACTTCACCTCTAACTTGTCCAACTCCACCATTCTAACAATCCGCTAACCACAAAAATACCCACTAATGCCCTCTTCACACTAAAGTTGTTTTCAAAACAACACCAACTACTACCCCAAACTTGCTAGCTACAAGACCATACCACTACACAAGGGAAAACCAAACCGAAACCAAACTAAGATAACTAGGGTAAAGGTTACTTAACAAGGTTACCTGAAAACATCTCACTGCCTCGGGGATTCAAAAGACAACTCTCTTCTTCGCAGACCCATCATTCTCTAACCGCACCACCGCAACATCAGCCAACACCTTAAGGTCATCACCATCTCCCTGCGGTAAAGAACCCTGACTACCCCAAGCCAACTTCAAACAATTTCGTCTCAAATGTCCAACAGACCCACAATTCCAACAGGATTCATTCCCCAAGCCCTCACACCTTTCTGCCCTTCCTGCCACCTGCGAACTTTGTCTCGGTCGCGCCCACGACCCTTCTGAGACCCTTTTGCACCCACTGAAGCCAAAATCATCCCATGAGGAAAATTTCGCTTCACATGCTCCTTAGAACCACAGTTCTAACAAGCTCCCGCGCCCCAACAACCTCCAACATGACCCCTTCCACAACGGTCACACTTCGGCAACTGAGCTACCACTCCTTGGTCATACTGCACTTGACCCACATCTGCACCACCACCCAGACTTCGATTCAAGCAAAACCTTCTATCACGTAGCCTCTTCCGCTGACCGCTCCCGAGGTCAGTACCCACAACTCTCTTGCTTAAACTTTTCTCACCTTCATAATCTGAAACCACACCCCACGTTGCTTAACCCTTGGGAAATTCCCTCCAAAGTACCTTTCATAAAAGGCAGACACAAGAAGTCCCAATCTATATCGTGGATAGGTGTTGCCACCGCCATAGATGTCCACCAAGCACAAATGTCCTCCAACATCAATGAGACAACACTTCCCAGCTTACAGGCGTAGTCACACCCTTCCTGATCCAAAATCAGAATTACACTGGCCAACCAGGCCTCGAATGCCTCAGGTGTCGAACCATGATACTCCACAGCTCCCAAATCATACCAACGCTGTTTCGACAAACTTTCATGTCCCACAGTCGGCACGTCTACAGGACTCACTTTCACCACAGCCTGAGATGTTCCCGACACCTCTTGAACTATAGATGATGAACCCTTCATCATAGAACCAGCTTCTTCCTCCTGCATCACTACCTCAACTCTAGGCACTGAAGACTGAGACGAAACACCTCCACTAAAAGATAAATTCCAAGACTTAATAACCTGCTCTAAAGTAGCAACCATCTCACCCAACTGCCATTCTCTCATCGATTCCATCGTGCTAAAAACAACAAGCAATCATAACAAAACAAACAAAACTATCAGGCCAGTTTCAAGCAAGGATTCAAGACTCCAACTCCAACATAACACAATAGCTATAATAATAAGGCAATGGGTATCCCAAATTCTCCCCTTTTACACGACATAACAGTCAATAAAAACATGGTTATCACAACATCGAGCATATCAATCAACACACTTCGATCATGCTCTCATCAAACAAAATTCACCCTCAACAGCATAACATCAACATATCATACCCATCACACTTTCATTATTCATAAAATCAGCTCACAACACCAACATATCATCAGTACAAATTCACATCAGCTCAATGAAGATTCATAACCAAAAAGCATGATAAAAACAACAATAATTCGCTCAAAGAAACACATTTCAACCGACTTCCAACCACACATCAGAATAAACATCAAACACTTATTACAACAATTTACCATTTCCCCAAGCATTCACAACTCATCTCTGATACCACCAAATGTAACCCCCTTAGCCCGGCCTAGACGGTTGACCCGAACTACGAAGATTACACGGGGAAAACCAAAGTCAACCCGAAAGTCAACCTTGATTAACGACCCTTTTTTTATTTTTAAACTTGTCTAGATGCACATTAATCCAAGGAATACTCTTGAGATAAGCATACTCAAAAATCACAGCAATCGGAAAACAATAAGGGACTCAATTGCACAACATACGAATTTAGGGACCAATTTGTAAATTCTGAAAATTAAGAGGACTTTACCAATTTTTAAGTTACCATTACGAAATTAGTCATGTTTCATGCCTCTCTGCCAAATTTCATCTCAAACAGACATCTCAAACTCAATCGATTGCACATACAAAAATCAGGACTAAAATGTAAAGCTTGCAAACCTCAAAACCATTCAAATCAGTGCCCAACGGTCAAGTGTTTCGAAACGGGTATAGACCGTTCAGAAACACGGCTTGGCAGTAGCCAAAGTGTTTCGAAACACCTCTACCCGTTTCGAAACGCCCAGGCCAAAACATGCCCCTGTTTCGAAACAGGCAAGGGTGTTTCGAAACACCCTGCCCAGAAACAACAGATAAGCCCGTCTTAACACATCCAAACCCCATCAAACATACTCCAAATCAATCCTCAACATATCAACAACATGCCAAGCATCAAAACTACCAATTTGCATTAAAATCTAGATACAAAACAACCCCTAGGTGCACCAACTCTTTCAACACAACCAACACTTAATCATGCTTTTAAAACAAGAAGCATAACATAACGACTTATGAATAAGAATATTCAAACGTTGCAAGCGTTAAACCACATAGTTCAAATCATAAACCAAACTTGTCCAACATACACAATCTCATTACACATCAATATAAAAGACTCTCCCCCCATTGCCTTTATTATCTATAGCTATTAACCGAGACATACTTCTCAAGTGGAGCTCTCATTGAATCCCTTGCTTCTTGCTGTTCCAACTTCACTTATCTGCATTGATGGACAAAAAGGAGCGTAAGCACATAATGCTTAGTGAGGAATGCTCAAAACCAAAACACCATCAATGCAGCGAATCATAAAACCCTTTCTAAAAGTAGATGTAAATCAATAAACCAAAGCATTGGTTGAAAAACCTCTTTTGAAACATCATGATTTAAACCATGCCTTGCTCAACATGAAAACCAACCTTTAGCTTAGAAAAGCTAAACAATTTACCCCAAAACACATTCTTGCAAAAACCATCATTTAAACCTTTCCATGCATAAACACCACATGCAAGGTTAAACTCAAATTCCTTGGAAAACACCTCCACTTCACAACATACTTTCCATATGCTTGATGGCCATTTCAAAGCAAAACCTTTCGAAAACCAATGGTTCCTTCTAACTATCTCATGCATTCAACAAATGCAAAACACATGAACTACCAAAAACAACATTGCACTACATGCCTTTTAAAACAAGTCCTCACAAGACTTCAATGCACTAAAGAGATTCCATGCACATATGCACCATTCTCAATAGAAGATAAACACTTGTTCAAGCTTAACAAGTAATACATGCATTCTTAGAACATTACACACTTCCCATGCAACCTTGCATCATTTCAAGCATCTCATGCTTCATTACATTCAAGAACATTATATTGGCTTCCAAGTGATAATTCACAAACCATCACAACACAAGACACAATCGGATACGTGGATTAGAAGCGTTGTCCCACACGCTTCATACACACAACTGAACAACACAAGGTGGAGTTTACCGGTACAATCAGAACCCCTCAACACCCGTGATGGAGTTTAACGGTACAATCACAACCCCTCAACATCACTCATCGGAAGTTGTATAACTCACTAGCGAGAGCCGGGACACATCACAAGGCTTACACATGGAAGCTACCACAACCATTGTAATCACCTTAACCAAGCTCAGACACGGAAGCAACCCTCCACCGTTGTGATGCTTAACAAAGTCCACCTACGAGAGCCATCCTCCATCGTGGTGACATTTAACAAGGTTCACCCATGAGAGCCATCCTCTATCGTGGTGGCACTTAACCAAGCCCACCCACGAGAGCCATCCTCCATCGTGGTGACACCAACTCTCTCAATCGCTAGGATACTTGGATGGAGTTTACGGTACCATTACAACCCCTCGACATCCAAGGCGACTCAATTCACGGTGCACCCGATCCTATAGCCGACTAACTATATCCGATTAAAGTAACCAACAACCATTTACATCACTTGCCAATACCATCAATTACCATCATCAATTCACTGTTTTAAAGCATTAAACAAAGCCATTAAACAACATGCAACACTATGCATCAATTCCACAATTCCAAAGTACAAAACCAAGGATCTCTTACCTTGAGCATCCTTCAACACATGACTTTCAAAACCAGCACTAAACCATGCTAAAACATGCTTTCAAAACAGAATTTAAACATGCAAATTAAATGTATGCATCCAACCATCTCATGGTTCATTCAAGAGAAAGAGTTTTTCCGAAAACTTACTCTTGAGCTTAGTTAAGTTGCTTAGACTTAAACTAAGCTCCCATAACCTTCAAACATTGGTTTCAAAGCTGAAAACCCAACTTCACTCACCGTTACAAAAAACTAAGCTTGCCGACAAGCCTTCCAAGCATCTGAACCCTCCAACGCTACCTCTAATGCTTCCGGATCCTTCTCCCCTGTTTTAAACACATAACAACAGAGGATTAATGCATCATCGTGCATTAAAAACACCAGCAACACAACTTAACTCGCTGCTCTACATAAATCGGACATTTCGGCTACCAAACACAACCGAAATCACCTCCAAACTCTTCCAAAACTTAACCCAGCCAAGATCCATCACTTCTAACAATTATTAAACATCAATTAACATCCAAAATGATCCCAAACCCGTCCTTATACCTCCAACATTAACAAAACACCAAGATCACCCCAAAACCACCATTTTCACAAGTAAAAACTTAGGAAAATCAACCTATTCGGGATTGCATTGATTAAACCTCAATTACACATCATTTAGACATTCAAAATACATCAAAAAGACATCTCAAAACAGAGCCCAATCATCCAATATGAATTTCTTCAAAATTAAATCCAAATCTTGAATTTTAAGCCAAAATCAAGATCACAACATTAAAACCTTTAATAAAACTCAATTTAAGGATTGAGGACTTGAGAATTTCAATAAAGAACTGAGTATTTAGAGGAGAAGGACGTTCATACCTCTAAATGTGGATTTCTCCTTGTTTAGAGCCAAAATCCTTAAAAATTCATTAAGCAAATGATGAGGATTTGATGTAGAAATGATTAGAAATCATTTGGGAATTGAAAACTCTTCTTTAGGTGTGAAAATCAAAAGGAAAGTTGTTGTGGAAATGTGTTTGGCTAAGGGAATTTTGAGAGAAAATGAAATAGGAAAATTTTGGTAAAAGTTAGTTTGAAACTAAAATATCACTTTTCCCTCTTTTCTTTTTATTAATTAAACACTAAATAAGTCTTTAAAAATCAAGAAAAATCTGGAGAAATCCTCCCTTGGGTAAATTAGCTCCTTAAAGATTCAAAGTTTCAATCCTTTTAAAACAGTCACAAACTTTTCAAAAATTATATTTTAGTCACTAACTTGAAATGTCATATTTCCAAACCTCATTTTGTAAGATTGATTTCACCACTCTCTTATATATATTAAAAGAGGATTTTTAGATATTTTCCGATATTTTTAATGCATCCCGAACTAGGCTTTCCCTAAAACCACCCTTTATATTCGAACCGAAAATTAGACCGGTCTGATTCAGACCCAAAACTTCTAAGCCCAAAATTGGGGTGTTAAAACTCTCCCCCTCTTAGGAAAATTCGTCCTCGAAATTTCAACCGGCGAAATGAGCACAACCAAACTTCTCAAAGCAACCCACAAGGCAACAGAGGAGACTTAACCACCACTGAACACTTTCCTCACAAAACTCCACCAAACCAACTCCTCCACAAATCAACTTACAGTACAACCAAACCCAACACCACCACATACTGTTCACAATTTCCAGAACACTCAGATGTTAACCACAACTTAACCTTTCACACTTTCGAACTGCACATAGCCCCAACAACCCGAAGAACCTCCAAATTATACAACACACTCACCTTAACTCATAATTTTCAAAACTCACACACACAGTGACACTAACCCATCCAGTTCAGCCACCATGTGACCCACAACCTTCACTACTTCTAAAACTCCTTGCAAAACTACTCAACCTCTTTCAAAGATTACCACAACAAGCAAAAATTCTTAAACATCAACTGCTTACTCAAACTTCTCAACGTATTGACGACATTCCTTCACATCCGTCACTATCACTACCATAACGGATCACCAAAACTACTCACACAACATTCGAAAATCACGTCACAAAACCCCAACCTTGACTCCGCCAGCCGTTCCACATACCACTAGCTGACTTCAGAAGGGATTTACTTATACACGACTACCCAACCACTTCTCACAAGAACCCGTCCAACCAACAATGGCCCTCGAACTTACATTGCCTTTCCACTTCAAGCTTTGACTACAACACTAGCCTTACCAGGACACCGCCCATTCTATACATACATATTAAGATTACGAAACTTCTATTCACCCCAGGCTAACCCTTTTCTACAACCCTCAACACAACCTCTTCTCAACTCCTCAAAGGTTGCTACGAGCCACCACCTACATAAAAAACCCTACTATTACAACATCAATGCCAAGTCACCTCAGCACTCAGGAGACACATCCACCAACCTACTACATCATTTAACACAGAGAACCACCACATCTATCAGCTATTCAAAACCACCTGACCGGTTCTAACTTCAATCGGTAATATCCTCACCACCACACCGCAAAACTCTTTAAGCGCCAAAACACTTTCCTTCTGCCAACATGCTATATCGCACTCACTATTACTGACAGCTCGCTTAATACCCTCCATTACTTCTAACATTCTCCTAGCACCAAAACAACTTTTAAAACCCATCATCCAACCTAACCCTATCCCAACACTAACGGACCCAACTAGCTATTAGCAAGTGTGAACGTACGTATGCATGGTCACCAATATGCCCTATCAATGCCTGTGTACATGTATGCAAAACCTCTAATGTCATGTCGCATGTATGCATGTACCAACATATATAATATAGCATATAACAAATGATTTTAACTGTGCATGTATGTCGGTTCACACCCACCAATAACATCCTCAGAATCCGCCTAAGAACAACCTCTTACTTCACCTCTAACTTGTCCAACTCCACCATTCTAACAATCCGCTAACCACAAAAATACCCACTAATGCCCTCTTCACACTAAAGTTGTTTTCAAAACAACACCAACTACTACCCCAAACTTGCTAGCTACAAGACCATACCACTACACAAGGGAAAACCAAACCGAAACCAAACTAAGATAACTAGGGTAAAGGTTACTTAACAAGGTTACCTGAAAACATCTCACTGCCTCGGGGCTTCAAAAGACAACTCTCTTCTTCACAGACCCATCATTCTCTAACCGCACCACCGCAACATCAGCCAACACCTTAAGGTCATCACCATCTCCCTGCGGTAAAGAACCCTGACTACCCCAAGCCAACTTCAAACAATTTCGTCTCAAATGTCCAACAGACCCACAATTCCAACAGGATTCATTCCCCAAGCCCTCACACCTTTCTGCCCTTCCTGCCACCTGCGAACTTTGTCTCGGTCGCGCCCACGACCCTTCTGTGACCCTTTTGCACCCACTGAAGCCAAAATCATCCCATGAGGACAACTTCGCTTCACATGCTCCTTAGAACCACAGTTCTAACAAGCTCCCGCGCCCCAACAACCTCCAACATGACCCCTTCCACAACGGTCACACTTCGGCAACTGAGCTACCACTCCTTGGTCATACTGCACTTGACCCACATCTGCACCACCACCCAGACTTCGATTCAAGCAAAACCTTCTATCACGTAGCCTCTTCCGCTGACCGCTCCCGAGGTCAGTACCCACAACTCTCTTGCTTAAACTTTTCTCACCTTCATAATCTGAAACCACACCCCACGTTGCTTAACCCTTGGGAAAGTCCCTCCAAAGTACCTTTCATAAAAGGCAGACACAAGAAGTCCCAATCTATATCGTGGATAGGTGTTGCCACCGCCATAGATGTCCACCAAGCACAAATGTCCTCCAACATCAATGAGACAACACTTCCCAGCTTACAGGCGTAGTCACACCCTTCCTGATCCAAAATCAGAATTACACTGGCCAACCAGGCCTCGAATGCCTCAGGTGTCGAACCATGATACTCCACAGCTCCCAAATCATACCAACGTTGTTTCGACAAACTCGCATGTCCTACAGTCGGCACGTCTACAGGACTCACTTTCACCACAGCCTGAGATGTTCCCGACACCTCTTGAACTATAGATGATGAACCCTTCATCATAGAACCAGCTTCTTCCTCCTGCATCACTACCTCAACTCTAGGCACTGAAGACTGAGACGAAACACCTCCACTAAAAGATAAATTCCAAGACTTAACAACCTGCTCTAAAGTAGCAACCATCTCACCCAACTGCCATTCTCTCATCGATTCCATCGTGCTAAAAACAACAAGCAATCATAACAAAACAAACAAAACTATCAGGCCAGTTTCAAGCAAGGATTCAAGACTCCAACTCCAACATAACACAATAGCTATAATATTAAGGCAATGGGTATCCCAAATTCTCCCCTTTTACACGACATAACAGTCAATAAAAACATGGTTATCACAACATCGAGCATATCAATCAACATACTTCGATCATGCTCTCATGAAACAACATTCACCCGCAACAGCATAACATCAACATATCATACCCATCACACTTTCATTATTCATAAAATCAGCTCACAACACCAACATATCATCAGTACAAATTCACATCAGCTCAATGAAGATTCATAACCAAAAAGCATGATAAAAACAACAACAATTCGCTCAAAGACACACATTTCAACCGACTTCCAACCACACATCAGAATAAACATCAAACACTTATTACAACAATTTACCATTTCCCCAAGCATTCACAACTCATCTCTGATACCACCAAATGTAACCCCCTTAGCCCGGCCTAGACGGTTGACCCGAACTACGAAGATTACACGGGGAAAACCAAAGTCAACCCGAAAGTCAACCTTGATTAATGACATTTTTTTCTTTTTAAACTTGTCTAGATGCACATTAATCCAAGGCATACTCTTGAGATAAGCATACTCAAAAATCACAGCAATCGGAAAACAATAAGGGACTCAATTGCACAACATACGAATTTAGGGACCAATTTGTAAATTCTGAAAATTAAGAGGACTTTACCAATTTTTAAGTTACCATTACGAAATTAGTCATGATTCATGCCTCTCTGCCAAATTTCATCTCAAACGGACATCTCAAACTCAATCAATTGCACATACAAAAATCAGGACTAAAATGTAAAGCTTGCAAACCTCAAAACCATTCAAATCAGTGCCCAACGGTCAAGTGTTTCGAAACGGGTATAGACCGTTCAGAAACACGGCTTGGCAGTAGCCAAAGTGTTTCAAAACACCTCTACCCGTTTCGAAACGCCCAGGCCAAAACATGCCCCTGTTTCGAAACAGGCAAGGGTGTTTCGAAACACCCTGCCCAGAAACAGCAAATAAGCCCGTCTTAACACATCCAAACCCCATCAAACATACTCCAAATCAATCCTCAACATATCAACAACATGCCAAGCATCAAAACTACCAATTTCCATTAAAATCTAGATACAAAACAACCCCTAGGTGCACCAACTCTTTCAACACAACCAACACTTAATCATGCTTTTAAAACAAGAAGCATAACATAACGACTTATGAATAAGAATATTCAAACGTTGCAAGCGTTAAACCACATAGTTCAAATCATAAACCAAACTTGTCCAACATACACAATCTCATTACACATCAATATAAAAGACTCTCCCTCCATTGCCTTTATTATCTATAGCTATTAACCGAGACATACTTCTCAAGTGGAGCTCTCCTTGAATCCCTTGCTTCTTGCTGTTCCAACTTCACTTATCTGCATTGATGGACAAAAAGGAGCGTAAGCACATAATGCTTAGTGAGGAATGCTCAAAACCAAAACACCATCAATGCAGCGAATCATAAAACCCTTTCTAAAAGTAGATGTAAATCAATAAACCAAAGCATTGGTTGAAAAACCTCTTTTGAAACATCATGATTTAAACCATGCCTTGCTCAACATGAAAACCAACCTTTAGCTTAGAAAAGCTAAACAATTTACCCCAAAACACATTCTTGCAAAAACCATCATTTAAACTTTTCCATGCATAAACACCACATGCAAGGTTAAACTCAAATTCCTTGGAAAACACCTCCACTTCACAACATACTTTCCATATGCTTGATGGCCATTTCAAAGCAAAACCTTTCGAAAACCAATGGTTCCTTCTAACTATCTCATGCATTCAACAAATGCAAAACACATGAACTACCAAAAACAACATTGCACTACATGCCTTTTAAAACAAGTCCTCACAAGACTTCAATGCACTAAAGAGATTCCATGCACATATGCACCATTCTCAATAGAAGATAAACACTTGTTCAAGCTTAACAAGTAATACATGCATTCTTAGAACATTACACACTTCCTATGCAACCTTGCATCATTTCAAGCATCTCATGCTTCATTACATTCAAGAACATTATATTGGCTTCCAAGTGATAATTCACAAACCATCACAACACAAGACACAATCGGATACGCGGATTACAAGCGTTGTCCCACACGCTTCATACACACAACCGAACAACACAAGGTGGAGTTTACCGGTACAATCAGAACCCCTCAACACCCGTGATGGAGTTTAACGGTACAATCACAACCCCTCAACATCACTCATCGGAAGTTGTATAACTCACTAGCGAGAGCCGTGACACATCACAAGGCTTACACATGGAAGCTACCACAACCATTGTAATCACCTTAACCAAGCTCAGACACGGGAGCAACCCTCCACCGTTGTGACGCTTAACAAAGTCCACCCACGAGAGCCATCCTCCATCGTGGTGACATTTAACAAGGTTCACCCACGAGAGCCATCCTCTATCGTGGTGGCACTTAACCAAGCCCACCCACGAGAGCCATCCTCCATCGTGGTGACACCAACTCTCTCAATCGCTAGGATACTTGGATGGAGTTTACGGTACCATTACAACCCCTCGACATCCAAGGCGACTCAATTCACGGTGCACCCGATCCTATAGCCGACTAACTATATCCGATTAAAGTAACCAACAACCATTTACATCACTTGCCAATACCATCAATTACCATCATCAATTCACTGTTTTAAAGCATTAAACAAAGCCATTAAACAATATGCAACACTATGCATCAATTCCACAATTCCAAAGTACAAAACCAAGGATCTCTTACCTTGAGCATCCTTCAACACATGACTTTCAAAACCAGCACTAAACCATGCTAAAACATGCTTTCAAAACAAAATTTAAACATGCAAATTAAATGTATGCATCCAACCATCTCATGGTCCATTCAAGAGAAAGAGTTTTTCCGAAAACTTACTCTTGAGCTTAGTTAAGTTGCTTCGACTTAAACTAAGCTCCCATAACCTTCAAATATTGGTTTCAAAGCTGAAAACCCAACTTCACTCACCGTTACACAAAACTAAGCTTGCCGACAAGCCTTCCAAGCATCCGAACCCTCCAACGCTACCTCTAATGCTTCCGGATCCTTCTCCCCTGTTTTAAACACATAACAACAGAGTATTAATGCATCATCGTGCATTAAAAACACCAGCAACACAACTCAACTCGCTGCTCTACAGAAATCCGACATTTTGGCTACCAAACACAACCGAAATCACCTCCAAACTCTTCCAAAACTTAACCCAGCCAAGATCCATCACTTATAACCATTATTAAACATCAATTAACATCCAAAATGATCCCAAACCCGTCCTTATACCTCCAGCATTAACAAAACACCAAGATCACCAAAAAAACCACCATTTTCACAAGTAAAAACTTAGGAAAAACAACCTATTCGGGATTGCATTGATTAAACCTCAATTACACATCATTTAGACATCCAAAATACATCAAAAAGACATATCAAAACAGAGCCCAATCATCCAATACGAATTTCTTCAAAATTAAATCCAAATCTTGAATTTTAAGCCAAATCAAGATCACAACATTTAAACCTTTAATAAAACTCAATTTAAGGATTGAGAACTTGAGAATTTCAGTAAAGAACTGAGTATTTAGAGGAGAAGGACGTTCATACCTCTAAAGTTGGATTTCTCCTTGTTTAGAGCCAAAATCCTTAAAAATTTATTAAGCAAATGGTGAGGATTTGATGTAGAAATGATTAGGAATCATTTGGGGATTGCAAAATCTTCTTTAGGTGTGAAAATCAAAAGGAAAGTTGCTGTGGAAATGTGTTTGGCTGAGGGAATTTTGAGAGAAAATGAAATAGGAAAATTTTGGTAAAAGTTAGTTATGAAACTAAAATATCACTTTTCCCTCTTTTCTTTTTATTAATTAAACACTAAATGAGTCTTTAAAAATCAAGAAAAATCTGGAGAAATCCTCCCTTGGGTAAATTAGCTCCTTAAAGATTCAAAGTTTCAATCTTTTTAAAATAGTCACAAACTTTTCAAAAATTACATTTTAGTCACTAACTTGAAATGTCATATTTCCAAACCTCATTTTGTAAAATTGATTTCACCACTCTCTTATATATATTAAAAGAGGATTTTTTAGATATTTTTCCATATTTTTAATGCATCCCGAACTAGGCTTTCCTTAAAACCACCCTTTATATTCCAACCGGAAATTAGACCGGTCCGGTTCAGACCCAAAACTTCTAAGCCCAAAATTAGGGTGTTACAAGTATTAAACGCACAACTGAACGCACAACGTAGCGTTTTATTGATTAATCTGAATTAAATAACGTTGAAGTTTATTGTGAGAATGATCTCTTAGCTTAACTTATTCCATTCATTATTTATGATTGATATATTAAAATACTAAAATAAAAAAAATCCCTTTATCCTTTTATTTTAAGAAAATTATTTCCATGAACAAAGTTTTTTTTTGAAAAGTAAATGGGCCTTGTTAAAAACCCTCTTCCTAGTGAAGAGGGAAAAGAGTTCCCCGACTAGGATATATATTACTGAAAAACAAGGATTACAAAAAAGTAATTAACACCAGAGTACAAATTCCCTTCCCCAAAAGATCCCTACAGTTCTGACTTACCCAATTCCTCTTTTGGCATAACTATCAGCCTCTATATTCATAACCCTGGGAATCCAACAAACAATAATATTGCTCCTTGCTCTTAAGGCCATCAAAGCCTTTACCTTAGACAGCAAATGTGGCGGGGGAGCATGACTACCCTTCAACCAATCTATTAGTTGTCTGCAGTCCGACTCCACTATTAGACGATGATTGCCCACCCACTTGGATGCAGAGAATTTGAAGATGCCGACCCTTATAGCTTCCAGTTCCAGAAGTACCGACGGTCTTCCATTCAGAGACTCAGGAAAGGATAGTAGAGTGTCACCTTTATTATCTTTTAAAAGTTCCCCTATACCGTCCTTATTTTGAGTGGTGGAATAGGCTCCATCAACGTTCAATTTTAGAAAGCCGACAGGGGGTGGTTTCCAAGCCAAAATGCCACAAGGTACCTGGTGAAAAAGTTGTACCTCTTCGATCCTCCTCAAGTCAGACATCAGAAACTCAGTGAAAATAGGGCAGTCGGGATTAGAAGCTTTGACCCAAGACACCAACCTAAACTTCACAATAAAAAATAATTGATTCCAATCCATTGTCTTTCCTTTGAACATGATTTCATTCTGGAAAATCCAGATAGACCATATTGTTGCGAATGGGATGAAAGAGACCCATGTTTTATTTAGAGTTCGACCGAGGCCCCCTAAGCTTCGATAAAGGCCGGGGGTTCATTTGACAGAACTGAATCCACACCCAACAATCTACAGAAGTTGGACCAAATACGCCATACGCAATGACAGGAAAAGAATAAGTGAGAAACTGTTTCAGGGGGATTGTTACATAGAGTACAACTCAGATTCTCTAGTCTAGATAATCCACGTTTGAAAAGTTCAGTTTTAACATGAACTCTTCCATATATAACTGTCCAGACAAAGATTTCAACCTTGGGTGGGGCAAACCCAAGCCAAATGTGCTTATTCCAGAATGGAGAAGGTGAGGACCTAGAATCCAGCAAAGTTTGAAAGGATTTGACACTAAAGGCCCCATCGCTTGAGCCTTCCCATCTAATCCAAAGAAGAAGAAGTAAAATTTCGCAGGGCATTCCTTAGATCATTCCACTATGATCGTTCCCAATCAAATAGAAGCCTTCTTAGGATGATGTTCCAAGTCCATACTCCCTCGATTTTCCTTCCTATATCGGCAATGAAACCCTCCTTATTTACAGATAATGCGAAGATTCGTGGATACTTTTGTTTAAGTGTAGCATCTCCCACCCAAGTATCAGTACAGAAACGAATATATTTTCCGTCACCTACCTGTAAGGTCAGGTTTGCTCTGAACTTGTTTCCCACCATGTCCGACGCATGAAAAGATTTCAAAATATCCTTCAAAACCAGAAGGAAAGTATGGAAGAACCAAGAGTAGGGATTAAAGTGTAGTTCTCGATAGGAGACTTAGCATTCATAACTCTTCTCCAAAGGCTTCCCATTTCATTACCGTAACGGCAATACCATTTATTAAGTAAGGCATGGTTTAACAGGTCCAAATTGGCTATCCCTAAGCCTCCTTCGTTCCTATGTGTGCAAATCTGTCCCTAGCTTATCCAATGAATCTTCTTCTTCTCCTCATTCCCGCCCCAAAAAAAGTTTGCCATAAGTTTGTTGATTCGGTTCAAGACCATTTTCGGCATCCGAAACAAGGACATAAAATAAATCGGAAGACTGCAGAGAATAGACTTGATCAGAGTAAGTCGACCCCCAAGCTTTTTAAAGACAGGTTCCCAAAGAGTGATTGAATTCTTGCATGCACCAAGCAGCAATCCCAGGTACTCAGTGGGAAATTGGTCGAAAGCACACCCAATCTTCAATGCCCTCGACTTTACTGTCTCAACATGCATATTTATACCAAAAACTCTGGATTTTTTTAAGCTGAGCTTCAACTCGGATGCAAGTTCAAAGACCCGGAGAACCCTTTTAACATTACTAACCTGACTCTCCTGGCCACCACAGAAAATCAGAAGGTCATCTGTGAATTGTAGGTGGCTAATGGTCATAGAATTGTTGTTTCTACCAACCTTAAAGCCTTCGAAGAGTCCTAAATTGGCCGTCTTTCCAAGCATTAGACTCAAGGCTTCCGCATCCAAGTTGAAAAGTAATGGGGAGAGAGAGCATCCCTGCCTTAGACCCCTAGCAATGTTGAAAGCCTTAGTTGTAGATCCATTCACCAGAACTAAAATGGAGGCCGACGAGAATCATTTCTTTATCCACTCGCACCACCTTGATTCAAATCTACATTCTTTCAAGATACGCAGCAAATGGTATCGTAAGCTTTTTGGAAGTCAATCTTAAAAGCTATACCAGAATTACCAGATTTTACAGCTGAATCAACTACTTCATTGGCCACTAGGACACAATCCAGAATTTGTCTACTGGAAATAAACGCAAATTGTGATTCCCCAACAAGCTGTTCCATAACCATCAAAAGCTTTTTAGCCAAGACTTTGGAAAGAATTTTGTACATACCTCTCACCAAACTGATTGGGTGAAATTCATCGAGAGAGGTAGGATTACTGACTTTAGGGATTAAGGTTATATAAGAATGATTGATACCTGGGTCCCATTCATTGCCCTGATAGAAATAACTGAAGAAAGACATAATGTATTCTCTTAAATCCGGCCAAAATCTTTTGAAAAAGCCCATATTGAAACCATCTGGTCCCGGAACCCGATTATTTTCTGAGGTGGATAGAGCCGTCCACACTTCCTCCTCCGTAAAAGGCCTTTGGATAAGGCTAGATTGATCACTGTTGATCCTTTTAAAATTCAGCTTCATATCAAGAATTTCCAGATTGTTCACTGTATTATAGGCAATGTGAAAGTGATCTCGTACCCTTCTTTTAACTATCATTGGGTCAGAATTTTCCACACCATTTTCCTTAATGTATCGAATAGAATTGATGTTTCTTCTTTCCGACGCACAAAGTTGGAAAAACCTGGAATTCCTATCACCTTCCTCGAACCACCTAAGCCTAAAATTTTGCAACCAAGCACTTTCATCTTTTCTGTAGAGATTTCATAGTTCTGCCCTTAAGTGTCTTAGATGAACGAAAGAACCTGTACTAGCAAAACCATCTTGAATTTGTCTCTCTAAATTCGATATTTTCTGCTCCATTCGAGAGATTTCTTGGCCTAAATTCCTCTTCTGTTTACTGGACCATGACTTCAACGCATTTTTTGCTCCTCTGAGAATACCCTCTATTCTAACATTAGACTTTTTCAAACGCAAGCATCTTATATTCTTTCTGACATAATCATCAAAACCCTGTTCCATGTACCAGTAGTTGAAGCACCTAAACGGTCTTGGACCCCAATTCGAGTTTTCCACATATAATAGTACAGAATTGTGATCAGAGATAGATTTTTTCAGCAGTTTTTGCGACAGACCAGGGAAGGAGATCATAAAATCTGCCGAGATTAGGAACCGATCCAATCTAACATAGGAGGGTGGTTCTCGGTTATTCCCCCACGTAAATTTGCCTCCAGCCATCATAATATCCATCAGTTGAGCTTCATTGATAAAATTCCTAAATGCAGAGATGACGTTAAGGTTCAAGGAAAAATCAGACTTTTCATCCGGATCAAGGAACATGTTGAAGTCACCCCTGACACACCACATGATTTGTTTCGAAACCAAAACTGATAATAAGTCTTCGAGGAAACAACATTTCTCCGAATCGATCATCGGGCCATATACATTCACTAATCCACATGCCAAGTTGTTAGATTGTAGAATACCAATCAGAACTATGAATCTGGGCTTGATAATAATTTCACTGGCCGTGAAGAAATCTTTTTTCCACATGCTCAAAAAACCCCTGACGAACCATTAGCCGGAGCAACTGCAAATTCCATCCCCGTATGTCTCCATAATCTCCTGATTTCCAACTCAGAAATTTTTTCTTATTTTGTTTCTTGTATGAACATCACATTCGGCTTGTGCTTACTGTTAAGCCTACTAACAGCCCTCTTCTTTTCCTTTCTTCTAATGCCCCTAACATTCCACGTTATCACTGCTAGATTCATTGATAAAAAATAACTGCCCAGAAGAGAATTTCTAAAAATCCTCTGCTTAATTCCTTTCCAACTCACACACCTTCTTTATCACTGAGTCGCGTCCCCCTTTGAATGAAATTTCGAGTAATTTACTTACCTCCCTTCCAACCCAATTACGAATTCCTCTCTATCAGAAGTGACTCTTATTACATTCTCAACAGAACAACTGAGCGATACCTCCAAAGAATCACGAACCATTCTTCTTATGTATCTTCTCGTCTCGGCACGGAAAATATTAACAGGGTTGTTTAATTGGGCGAGAATCTGTGGATATGGTTGGAAATCAAAAGATGGGGAGGAATCTATTCCGGATTTAATTAAGCTCAGCCCCTCAAAAGTATCTGGGACGATTTCTAAGGAGAAGCTCGTATTCCCCTCCTGTAGAGATTCTTGATTTTGAGCAGTTAGAATTGGGCCATTTGACGATGCCTTCCACTTCTACTGAATTAAAACTCCTATCAGGGCCCAACCGTTCAACATTAGGTGGGCCCATGGAAGTATTCACTTGCAATATGCTTGGGAAATTTAGTATAGACCCACTCTTCGTCGACAACTGTTCATGCCCCTGCTTACCTACTTCATTTTCTCAATTCCCACGTTTTCTTGAGAATCGGTCCAGGATTCCACTTCCACATTTTCTGAATTGTCGTGCCTCTCCCGATTCTGTTCCCACCTTTTAGAGAAATCATTGCCGCCATTTAAAGTTTTGTCTGAGGAATCTGAGGGGGACTGTTCGGGACAGGCACCCGGTTGAGGGACTGTTCCTCTGCCCCGATCCAAGGAGTCATCTGGATCCTGAAGGTCATTCGGATCGCCAGAAAAATTCTCCGGCGAGTCTTCCGATTCAGAATCTGACCAGACGTCTTCAAAAATTTCCATTCGAATCACCATGAAAGGGGCTGGAAATCTCTCCACTACTACATCTTTTGCTGATTTTGATACAATACGAGAATCTCATTCAAGATAATGAAATCTTTTCTAGGATATAAAGGGAACTAGCCAATCTTATGACTATCTTTGCCTGGTTCAAATGTTCTTTGTCTTTGGTGTTATCTTCGTCACATACGAAATGGCCCCATTTGTTTCCCAAGGTCTTGAAGAAGGTCTCATGCCAGCAATAGAGTGGAACCCCGAACAGAGAAAGTGAGAAAAAGTAATGCGGAATGCCTTCAATCAGTAGAAGACCGATATGATCAAACCAATAACATAGGGCTTCCCTTTTTGAATTCCAAACCTCTTCCATCCTTGCCATTGAGTTGAAGATTATAACTACAATATCGTTGTCCACCCCCCATTTAGTAACTTTTACTTCAATTCCATCGTTGAGTAGAGCACGCTGAGTGAAATCAACATCGAATGAAGGTTTTAGAACTCCGGCCATACAGTGGTTCAACCACTTCATCTCTGATATCGGAAGTTTGACATTATGTTTTGTTGGCTCATACTTCTCCTTGTGACCGCCAACGCTTTTTCCTGTCGACTTATCAACACCTCCTCCATTATCTCCAGATTTGCCTACTAGTGCATCACGATATGATAGGTTGGATATTATACCCTTGTTGAAACAGTCCTTGTTTCAGGTAGAAGATCCACTTTTTGGTTGACCCAAGTCGTCTACACACTTCTCCCCATCTGATTGTTTTCTGAGATTCATGGGTGAAACCCTAGTTTTGTAGTTTTTTCTCGGGAACTTTGCCTTGGAGGTCTTCAGTATGAAACCATCAACTCTGGAGTTATTGGTTCTTGAGATGGCTCTATCCATGTCTTTCTTATTTCTCATCGTGACAAAAGCAAAGGTTGTCTCCTTGTATTTAACTTTGGTGTTTCTTAACGAAATGAAAATCCTGCAAACCCTACCATGATTGTTGAAAAGTTCCCTCAAAGCCTGACGAGAAACCTTCCTACTCAGATTATCGACAAATACCGTCCATGCTTCCTCCCTGACTACTGTGTTGCTTGTGCGATCATCCTTGGCCGGCGATTGATTTCGAACTGTACGAAGGTCTTCACCATCCATGCTCTCCCCGTATACTTTTTTCCCACTGTACCAACTTTTTTTTCCATGAACAAGGTTGAATAGACGACATATGACATAAAGGGTTCATGGCGTATGATTTATGATTTTAGGGTTTTAAAGTTATGATTTATGACATGTGACAATTTTAGGGTTTCGAAGTTATGATTTAGAACATGTGATAATATTTAAACATTATTGATAAAATCAATAATTTCTACCGTTAGTGTATCAAATACTAATTTTTATGTTTTATTAAATTCAATTACATATATAAATAATTTTTTACATCTTTTTATTCAATATGATTTTGATATCCCACATTATGCCTGGTTTGATGTAACATGATATGGTTGAATTGATGTATGTATGAATAAATCACTTCTATCATATCAATGACATTAAATGTGAATGCTAAATGTGTTTATATCACTTTTGCATGTTTTAATTTGTACTTTCACTTGTGTTATACTCCATTCGCCTCATAAATTTTGTCCATTGTTAACATTTTATGTAGTTTTAGGAAGAAAAAATTTGTGTAAGATATGTGTTGTAAAATACTACCAATGGAATAAGGTGATTTATTTTCTCTCAGTAACTTAGATTCGATAAGTGATATCTGTATAGAATGAAATGGGAATATGTAGATGATAACTCTTACATTATTTAATTCGGTTGTTGACATCAACCTACCAAAAAAATTGTAATGCTGTGAAAGAAGCATATTATACAATTTGCTTGTTTGATCAATTTAGGGGTGCATAGAAGAAAACAGTGCAGGAACTTATAGTTTCGATGGAACTAAGTCCCGGACCCAGAACCGCATCAGCACTCAGTTTTTCGGTGAATCATGAGTAGGGATCGATTTCACTTCACTTTAAGCCTAGTAAAGAAGACGAGTCCTTCATCGTATCCCTGTTTGATCTCGGAGTCAAAACTTCTATGTTCATGAGTGAAGGAGATGAAGAGAGAGCACTAGCATTACTGTTTGGAGTCATGGTTGTCCCACCGCTCGAGACTTCGGCAACCGGTTTTGGAGCCAGTGTCCTCTCGATATCAATGACCCCTTCTAACATCTGCACCACTTTTCCCATCGTTGGCCTTTGGAATGGTTGCTCCTGGATGCGCCAAAAGCTCACCAAAATTGCCCTTACAACTTGCTCACTACCAACTTCTTCTAGTCTTTTGTCGACAATGGACTCGACGTTGCCCTTTTCGAACTCCGAATAAGCCCAGAGGGAGACTCTTTTACCATATGTTTCGGGTGAGACCTCGAAATTCCTTCTTCCACTCACCATCTCTAATAGAACCATGCCATAACTGTAAACTTCACACTTTGAGGTAATTGAGAGATTTGCAAGCCACTCTGGTGCCAAATATCCTCTGGTCCCTCTAATGGTTGCCAAAGACAAGTACTTAGGATCCTTTGGATTCATAAGCTTCGCAAGGCCAAAATCCAACAATTTGGCAGTGTGGATTTCATCCAACAGAATATTTTTCGGTTTTATATCGCAGTGAATTATGTAGTCACGACATTCCTCATGAACGTAGGTGATTCCCTTGGTCGTTCCAAGGGCGATGTTGAATCGATTTTCCCAATTCAACAATTCCTTCAGTGTGAAAAGGAACTTGTCAAGTGAACCATTTCTCAAGAATTCATATACAAGAAGCCTGCGACGCCCTTCGAAGCAAAATCCCACCAATCTCACCAGATTCAAATGGTGTGTACAACTAATAGTTGCAACTTCCATCCTGAATTGCATCTCACCTTACTTGATTCCCTCGAGTTGCTTCACTGCAACCACCATTCAATTAGCCAATGTTCCTTTGTAAACAGCCCCAAAACTGCCATCTCCTAGCTTCTCCGAAAACCCCTTTTTAGACTGTTACAGCTCCTTGTATGAGAACTTCACCGGTGCACCAGAAGCATAATCAACAAGTTCATATTTAGCTGATATATGCCCTGATTTTTCACTACCACGGTAAAACAAGCACCAAAAACCAATCAATATTGCAACCAAAGCCAATAGGATGGCCAAAACCACAACGACAACAACCATCACACGCAACCGCGAATCCTTGTCCTTCTCGGGTGTGTTCTGGTAAAGTGGTGGATTCGGAACCTCTTGTCAACAAACTTTCACGAATGAACTGCTCAGGACAACCTCACCTTTGTTATCGCTAACGAAACCAGGTGTTTTCATGTAATAAAATCCTCTTCCATCAGCTACTAAAGTGGAAGCAATGCAAGAACCACTCTGAAGACAATTCAACCTACAAGCTCCAATTTCGACAATGAACGTCTGCTCGGAAATTTCAGGAGGATAAGTTAAGAATTCGGTGTGTTCTAATTGCAACATAGAAACATCCCCAGGACAATCCTCAAGCTCCACTTTCCTATTGCACCCTTTTCTTCCATCATTCACATCAACGGGCTCAAAATTCATAGATGGACATCCACAAACCGGACTCAAATCTTCGTACCTCCAAATCCACATGTGGCCGCAAAACTCGAAAACCCAACACTGATCAATCACGGCAGCCCATGTCGGGGTCACATTCCCAGCCCCACTGTTCACACTAGTGCTGTAAATCCTCAAATTACCATCATTTTCCACCCTTAAGAGCCTAAACACATCATTCCCTTCACCAAAAGCAGTACTAAAAGCCATGTTAACCATCCCACCACCAGGAAACGAAGGATCTAAACCGACCAAAATCCCATTAGACCGCAACATAAATGTTAAAATTTCAAGACCAACAACTTTAATGGTTAATTAAGTTTCTTTAATGTTTATTATGTTTAAATTAAACTTAAATTATTGTTTAATTAATAGCTAGTTAATGTAATGGCAAAACGTCTTATGTCTTTAGCCTATATAAACAAGCTATATGCTTGTTTTGCAAAACACATCGAATGAAACAAAACAAGTGTTTATTCTTCCCTTTGTTTCTCTCCATTTTCTCCTTTTTAGTGTTTTGGTATGTGGGTGTTCAACAAATTGTATCAGAGCCTCGTTGAAGGTTATTTCGGTTGCCCGGTTGATGCAAAGTAGTTGGTATAGTGACATTGCGTGTCTAGGAAATTTGTGACTAGAAAAGACTTGGTATTTGAGTGATCTGAGTGATCCACCTCTCTTTCCTGGGAGCTTACCTGGTGTACGTTACACATGCTTTTACTGTTTCATGTAATTTGATGAGAATCATTTGTCGACACAATGACAGACCTACATGCTGTCGGCGGAATGAGGAAGCTTAACAACGACAACTACAATACATGGTCAACTTGCATAATGCCATATATGCAAGGAAAAGACCTGTGGAAGATTGTCAATGGTAGTTAAAAGCAGCAACCAAAAATAGAGGATGCAAGTGGCATGTTAAGAAAATGAAAGATAAAAGCAGGTAAGGAAATGTACACCTTGAAGACAATAGTGGAGGAATATATGCTGGAACACATTTGAGATGTCAACCCCAAATGAAGCTTGGGAAACATTCTGCATGTTGTTCTCTAAGAAGAACGATACAAAGCTCCAACTTTTGGAGAGTGAGAAGTTGTCTATGAAGCAAGGCAATATGACGATCAAATAATACTTTTACAAAGTAAAGTTGTTATGCCGGGAGATTTCGGAGTTGAATCCAACAACTCCTATTGGTGATACTAGGATGAAACGAATAACCGTCTATGGTCTAAAGCCAGAGTTTAAGAGTTTTGTTGCTGCTGTACAAGGATGGCAAACTCAACTATCACTTGTAGAATTCGAAAATTTGTTAGCTAGTTAGGAAGCCTAAGCTAAACAAATGGGAGGAGCCTCATTGAAAAATGAAGAAGAGGCACTCTACGCCAGTAAAGGCAAGCATAACTTCAAGCAGCATGAAAATTATGGGTTCAATAGAAATTAAGGAGAAGGAAGCTCTCGTGAAGGGAGAGGTTCTAAAAATCATGGCAACAATAAAAGGTTTGAAGGAAAGTGTTACATTTGGGAAAGAAGGGTCACATGGCCAAATCTTATTGATAAAAAAAAAATCTGTGGAGAGTAATGTTGTTACTTCCAACAGTGAAGAAGAATGGGACGCAGAGGCATTCTTTGCAGTAGAAGAGGAAGAGCTAGCTCTCACGACGACCATGTCAGATAAAATTGATTATGAGAGTGGTTGGATCATTGACTCAGATTATGAAATTGATTTGATTGTTGACTCCAATTATGAAAATAATTGGATTGTTGATCAGATTATGAGAACAATTGGATCAACGATTCAAGTTATGCTCATACAAACCGAAAAATGTTACATTTCCCAAAGTGTGGTGCTTGATGAAGAATCTTCATGGTGGTCCTCAAATAAAAAGTTATTTCCAGACTTAGATACTATCAAAAGAGAAATACAATCTTCTCAAGTTCAGTTAAGTTTAGATGAAACTGAAATTGTTGATGATGGTGGAGAAGAAGGTGTAACTCAAAATTCATGGTAAACTGGTGTTCACCAGCAACCGATCGAAGATGGTGAGCCAAGTGAAATAAAAGAAACAACACTACTTAGAAGATCAACAAGGATCGAAAAGCAAAATTCCAAATATGTTAACGCTAATATAGTAGAAAAGGCGATGTAAAAGGTCCAGAAACCTTTGTAGAAGCTATTCTGTGGCTCCTTCAGATTTCAATCTGTTCGTGAAAGCAACTAAAGGAAAACTAGCTATTGTGCTAGTGTATGTGGATGATTTAATAATCACTGGTGATTTTAGAGGATGAAATTCTTCGAACCAAGAAGAATTTATGAGTTCGCTTTCAGATGAAAGAACTTTGGAACCTCAAACACTTCCTTGGTCTAGAGATTGATCACACCGATTTTTTTTCTCCATCAGAGAAATTATCCTTAAGATTTATTGAAAAAGTTTGGAATGCTCAATTGCAAGCTAATTTTTACACCGAGGAACTTAATGCTAGAATTGTGTAGTGAAGGGAAAGAGTTAGAAGTTGCTACAATGTATCGACAGTTAGTTGGTAGTCTTATCTACTTAACTTTAACAAGGCCAAACATTTCTTTTGCAGTTGGCGTTGTGAGTCTCTACATGCAAAATTCAAAGAAACCACACTTGAAAGCAGTTCGATGAATTTTGAGATATGCGAAGAGTAAAATTGATCATGGTATTCTGTTTAAAAAAGGTGGAGATTGCAAGCTACTTGGCTATTGTGATGCTGACTATATAGGTGTTCATGATACCCGACGTTCAACTACATGGTATGTGTTTATACTTGGATTTGAAGCAATTTCCTGGTGTAGTAAAAGACAACCCACAATGTCTTTATCAACCATCGAAGCAGAGTATCGTGCAGCGACAATGGCAGCTCAAGAGAGTACTTGGCTTTTGCAATTGTTGGAGGACTTGCATCAACAAGTGGAGTTTCCAGTCCCCCTATATTGTGACAACTTCTCAGCCATACACTTAGCCGAGAATCCAATTTTTCATGCAAGAACTAAACATATGGAGATACATTACCATTTTGTTAGGGAAAAAGTATTGCAAGAAGAAATCAAACTTGAATATGTGAAGATAGAATATCAAGTGGCAGATATGTTCACAAAAGGCTTGAGTGGCAACAAGCTCGAATGCTTTTGTCGTGAACTCAGCATGACGAACAAAACGGAAGTTGGTGTTGAAGGGGAGTGTTAAAATATCAACACCAACAACTTAATGGTTAATTAAGTTTCTTTAATGTTTATTATGTTTAACTTAAATTTAAGTTATAGTTTAATTAATAGCTAGTTAATGTAATGGCAAAACGTCTGATGTCCTTTGCCTATATAAACAAGCTATATGCTTGTTTTGCAAAACACACCGAATGAAAAAAAAACAAATGTTTATTCTTCCCTTTGTCTCTCTCTGTTTTCTCTTTTTTAGTGTTTTGGACTGTGGGGTGTTCAACATAAACCTAGTAGAACTTAAGTTTCCATTAGTGAAGGAGTTGAACCCTAAACTCCAGTATTCAACAGAACCATTCCATTTCAAACTAAGATTCCCTGATCTATCAAGCGACAATGAGTAAAACCCAGAGCTTAAAATATTACGAAAAGTGAAATTCTGTGATGGAACGAGAGTATCAGTAGGGTTCTCGAACGAGGACCAAAGTGGAAAACTTGCATTATTTAGCAGCTAAAAGTTGTCGGAATCATCAATCGACGCGTGTGAATGTTAGTATATGTGCTGAGCTGGAAAACTCTGGAATTTGTCAAATTGGATTTGATTCTGTTAGGCTTAGTTAAATCTGCTATAGTTTGTTAAACTCTTCTTGAACAAGAGTCTTGTATTGTATATAAGAGATTGAATTCTCTTCTTGTAAAACAGTTTACATTTGACAGTGATAATAACAAACATTCATTCTTCTCTTCAAGAATCTCTTCTTCTTCTTCCCTTCGACTCATATTCTATCATGGTATCAGAGGTTTCTTCCATGGCAGAAACATCTTCTAAGCCTTTCACGAACAAGTCGATTTCTTTGCGGCTTGATGATTCGAACTACCTTCTCTGGAAGCAACAAGTGTTGTTTACCATTGAAAGTCTTGCGCTTGAAGATCACATTGATGGTTCGCTGGTTGTGCCTCCGCAACGTGTAGCCGGAGATGGTGGTCGTCAAGTCTTGAATCCGGAGTATGTGAAGTATAAGCAACAAGACAGTGCTCTCTGTTCTTGGCTGCTTTCTTCCATCGGTCCGTCGATTCTGCCTTCTTTAGTGAATTGCAAGAATGCGTTGGACATTTGGGAAAAAGTTAAGCTCAATTTCTCGGTCACTTCTGCTACTCGAATCATGCACTTGCATTGTTCTTTGAAGAACATTCGCAAACGAGATCAATCCATGCGTGAATATCTTGCACAGATCCAGGGGATATGTGACAGTCTTGCTGCCTGCGGGAACCCTTTGTTAGAGACTATGCATATTTTGACTATTCTTTCCGGGCTTCCGCCGGAGTATGAACCGGTGGTGGCAGTTATTACGTCCAGTCAGATGCCTTATAAATTGGACGGTATTACTAGTGTATTACTTGACACAGAGTCTCGGCAACTTGAGTTTTTGGCTCAAGGCTCTGTGGTCAATATGGTGCAGGGGTCTTCGTCTGATGGGTCTCGTTCTCAAGGCCCATTTCCGAGCCTATATTCTAATAATACTCAGGGTTTCTCTGGTTTTTCTCAAAACAATTCTCGTGCCGCTCCTCAAGGTTTTCGGCCGCCGCTCTACAATGGTCGTGGTGCTTTCCGTGGCCGTGGTGGTGGTAGAACCTTTGGTGGTCGTGCACGGCCGCAGTGCCAGATATGCGGTAAACTCGGACACCTGGCCAGCCGTTGTTTCTTTCGTTTCGATCAGAGTTACGATGGTGTTGGCTTCTCGTCTGCCAATCAAGTTTCGTTCTCTGAGAAGTATTCTGAAGATTTGGGTTCCCAGACGGTTTCGTAAGGTTCGTCGTTCGCTGGTGCTGCCCAGAATCCGACTGAGTCCGTGGTTGCTAATGTTGCCGCTATCACTGAGGATTTTGGGTATGGTGATGCTGCTTGGTATCCCGACTCCGGTGCGACGTCTCATTTGACTCCTGATGCAAGTAATATCGTCTCCTCTTTTCCTTATTATGGTCCTGGTAGGGTTTCTGTTGCCGATGGCTCTATCGTATCTATTTCTAGGGTTGGTTCTTCTGTGATTAATTCTGATGCTAGGCCTTTAATTCTAAACAATCTGCTGCATGTTCCTCTTATAAAAAAGAATCTGCTTTCTGTATCTCAGTTTACAAAGGATAACAATGTGTCTATTGAATTTTTCCCTAACTCATGTGTTGTGAAGGATTTGAAAACACAGCAACTGATTCTTCGTGGTTTGCAAAGTGAGGGTCTTTACAGGTTTGAGTCTTCAGATGGTTGCTGTTTGTCTGGGTCTAAGATTCTGATAGGTTTTCTTCTAGTAGTTCTGTGTTTCAGTCTACAGTTTGTAATGATTTTTCTGATGCTTTGTCTAGTGCTCAATGTTTGTCTGTTTCTGATTGTGTTGTATGGCACAGAAGGCTTGGACACCCTTCTAGTGAGGTCTTGCATAAGTTGTCCCACATTTGTAATGTTTTTGATATTAATAAAAATGAAAATTTTTTCTGTGAAGCTTGTAAGTTAGGTAAAAGTCACAAGTTAAGCTTTCAACCATCTTTATCTATTTATAGCTCTCCTTTACAGCTTGTTCAAGTAGATGTTTGGGGTCCTGCACCCTTTCTATCTAATAATTGTGCCTTTTATGTAAGTTTTCTTGACTCTGCAACCAGGTATACCTGGATTTATTTTGTTGCTAGGAAGTCAGTGTTAAAAATGTTGTGATTAATTTTCATAAAATGGCTGAACGACAATTTGATTGCAAGCTTAAGTGTATTCAGTCAGACTGTGGTACTGAGTTTAGATCTTTAGAAAGCTATTTTGTTGACAATGGGATTCAGTTTCGAAAAACATGCCCATATACCTCTGAACAGAATGGTAGGGTAGAAAGGAAACATAGGCACATTGTTGAATTAGGGCTTACTTTAATGGCTCAAAGTGGTATTCCTTTTAAGTTTTGGTCAGATGCCTTTTACACCTCTGTTTATCCCATCAATAGGTTACCTACCAGAGTTCTTAATGGAATTTCACCTTATGAAAAGCTGTTTAACTGTCAACCCAATTATAAATTTCTAAAAATATTTGGTTGCCAATGTTTTCCCCTAACTAGACCTTACAACAAGAATAAGATGCAATTTAGATCTGTTTCTTGTACCTTCTTAGGTTATAGTTCTGTTCAGCATGGATATAAATGTTTAACTCATGATGGAAAAGTCATTGTTTCAAGACATGTTCAGTTTAATGAACATTGTTTCCCTTATCTGCAGGATAAGGTTTCTGCTTCTGAAAAGGACAATGCTGAGCTTTACAAGTTCAAATTTGTTCAACCATCTCTGGTTTCTGTTCATCCTCCTTCTAATTCTGCTCATAATTCTCCCACTTTTTCTTCTTCTGTTTCTATTTCCAACAGTAACCTTGACACTAATTCTTTTTCATCCAATCCTAATACCTTGTCTTCTCCTGTTCATAATGATGTTTCCCCTGTTCATCATAATGTTTCTCATGATCCAGTTGTTTCTTTACCCGTTCAGGATGATCAGTCTACTTTGTTTTCTCTTCAGAATGTTGACTCTTCCTCTCAGTTTAATGTCTCTCCTGTTCGACTTGCTTCTTCTACTGCTCAGGATGGTTTGATTCCTCCTTCAATTGATGTTTCTCTTTTGAATCAAGATGGTCATTCTGTTGTGCACTCTGATGTTCGTATATCCTCTGACTTGCCTGATGATCCTTCTAACACTCAGTCTTCTCATGATGCTTCTATTGCTTCCTCTGATGGTCATTCATCTGATGGTCATTCTGTTAATGAGTCCTCTGCTTCTGGGTCTCTTTCTAAAGCTTCTATTCCTTCTCATTCAATGGTCACTAGGTTCAAAGCAGGCATCTTTAAGCCCAAAGCCTTTCTTGCTGAATCTGTTAGTGATCTTCCTAAGGATGTTCATCAAGCCATGACAATTCCTGAGTGGAAAGATGCAGTTCTTAAGGAGCTGAATGCCTTGATAGATAAGGGTACTTGGGTTCTGAAACCTCTTCCTATGGATCGTGTTCCTATAGGCTGTAAGTGGCTCTTCAAGGTCAAACAGAATCCAGATGGTAGTGTTGCTCGTTACAAAGCCAGGCTTGTGGCTAAGGGTTTCTCTCAACAGGCTGGATTTGATTACTCTGAGACATTCAGCCCAGTTGTAAAGCTTGTGACTGTTAGGATTTTGCTAAGTGTAGCTCTTAGCAATGGGTGGATATTAAGGCAAATAGATGTGGATAATGCATTTCTCAATGAAGATTTGCTTGAAGAAGTTTATATGCAACAACCTCTAGGCTTTGAACAAGAAAGCCCTTCAGGTCAACAATTGGTCTACAAGCTTGAAAAATTGTTGTATGGCCTTAAACAGGCTCCAAGAGCTTGGTTTGACAAGTTCAGAGGTCATCTAGTTCATCAGTTAGGATTCACTGCATCTTTAGCTGATTCTTCTTTGTACTTCAGAAGTAGACTAGGCAATACTGTGTTCATCATGGTATATGTTGATGACATCGTAGCTACTGACAATAATCCTGAAGAAGTGGATACAGTCATCAAAGCCATTAATGAGGTTTTTTCTCTGAAAGATTTAGGCAGGTTGTCTTTCTTTCTTGGTATGAATATTCAGCTTGTAGATTCAGGAGTTATCTTAAACCAGAAGAAACTCATTCTAGAGTTACTTGAGAAAACACAGATGCTTGAGTCAACACCCTCTTCTACTCCTATGGTCACATCTCCTCAGTTATCTCTCACTGATGGGGATCCTTTTTCTGACTACACTTTATATAGGCAGGTTGTTGGTACCCTGCAGCATATATCTACTACCAGACCTGACATTCAGTTTTCGGTTAATAAGCTAAGCCAATTTATGCAATCTCCGCTTGATAAACACTGGAAAGCAGTGAAACGTGTTTTGAGATATCTAAAAGGCACATTAGATCATGGTTTATATTTTTCTTCTTCTAGCTCACCTACAACGTTGGTTGCCTATGCTGATTCTGACTGGGGAACCTGCATAGATGACAAAAGATTAACTCAAGGACATTGCATCTTCCTTGGTGGTAATCTGGTTGCTTGGAGTTCGAAGAAACAAGGAGTTGTTTCGCGTTCTTCCACAGAGGAAGAGTTTCGAAGTCTTGCAGATGCTATGTGTGAATCCATTTGGGTCAAGTCTCTCCTTACTGAGTTAGGCATTGGTTTGACTTCTACACCAGTTATTTGGTGTGATAACACAAGTGCTATAGCACATTCCTCTAATTCTGTTCATCATGCAAAGTTGAAGCATGTAGAACTTGATCTCAGTTTTGTCCGAGAAAAGGTTAATGATGGGTCTTTTCTCATTAACTATGTGCCTGCAGCTAATCAAGTAGCTGATGTCTTGACAAAACCTTTGTCATCAACTTTCTTTCTTCATCTCAGACAATGTTTAAAGGTATTCTGTCCAGAAGAGTTGAGACTAATGGCTTCTAAGCATCAGATCACCTAATTCTTCACATCAGTCGAGGATAAGTTGTGTGTATTTCAATAAATCAGAGAAAGAGGAAGGGAATAGGAAGCATGTTAGTATATGTGCTGAGCTGGAAAACTCTGAAATTTGTCAAATTGGATTTGATTCTGTTAGGCTTAGTTAAATCTGTTATAGTTTGTTAAACTCTTCTTGAACAAGAGTCTTGTATTGTATATAAGAGATTGAATTCTCTTCTTGTAAAACAGTTTACATTTGACAGTGATAATAACAAACATTCATTCTTCTCTTCAAGAATCTCTTATTCTTCTTCCCTTCGACTCATATTCTATCAGTGAAACTCCTCTGTTAGCAATATACGAGTCCCAAACAATGGGACCTGAGCCATTGACTAGGCGCAGAGCTCCATTCCGGAGAAAATTTAGCATCCCACTGGAATCAACAACAACAGCAGCTCCGGTGGCGTTGTTACTAGCTGACCATACGATGACATGTCCGACATTGTGAGTGGTGGCGAGGACATAAGAAGATTGGGTAATGGTAATGAAAGAAAGTGAGAAAGTGGAGTTGGGTGATGACCATGATTGGTTTGTATCTGAAGCTCGAAGAGTTGAGGGTAGAGGACTGATTGTAGAAGATGATGAAATGGTGAAGAAGAAATGAAGGGGAAACAGAGAAAACTTCAACATAATTTTTTTTTATAATTTTTGGTGGGGATTTCCATTATTGCATTTTGAGGTTGAACTGGAGAAATTAGTTCATGACAATTCCTTGACATGGACGTGTATAGCCATTCACCTTCCATCACGCCAATATTGAATTTAATTAGGTCCTAAGCTACCCTGATCCCCGTTCTATACATAGACGCTCGAATCGATCTAGACTTCGTATCAAGCGGGTTCAAAAAAATCAATGTTAAAATTGAATCAACTAATTTTTTAATAGTAGATAAGTTAATAGAATTATTCTACCTATTTTTGGTGTCTTTGTTTATGCTCCACACTAAAAATTAGATTTAGGGTTTAGGATTATGGTTTAGGGAATTAAGGTATGGTGTATTTTTTAGAGTTTAAGATTTAGAATTTAGTGTCGGAGCTTATAATTAATTTTTTAGTGTTGGACCATAGAAAATGCACCGAAAATGGACATATGATTTTCGTTCAGATCAAGTGTGTTCAAATACATTTGATTTTCGAATTTTGAGCAAGCACATTTGGCTGGTTGACAAAGCTACTCATCTTTTTCCCCTCATACTCCCTTAGGTCCTAGGTTCTATACCCACTAGGAAGACCCATTCCTTCTCCTAAGTCCTCCCTTCCCCTCTCATCTAGGTAGGATTAGGATTTGTCAAAAAAAATACATTTAATTTTTTTTCTCTCACAAACTTATTTGCTTTTTAGCATGATTTCTAATAACAAAAATCTTCTACCCTTTTCGGTGTTCCTTTTTAAACCTCAACACTAAAAAAATTAAATTTTAAGTCATAACCCTAATTCTAAATCTTAAATCATAGACCCTAAAAATAAATCCTACCCATAATCCCCTAAACCATAACTTTAAACCTTAATCCTAAACTTAGTTTTTTGGTGTGGGGCATAAGTAGAGGCACCCAAAGGGACAAATGATTTCTATTCGATTTCTATACCCTAAGTGGGAATCAATTGACCAGTAACCATGGACGGACACAAGACTTTATGTTAAGGGGTGGGGCGAACCTATAAATTTCTAGGGGGTGACTTATAAAAATTTAAGGGGATTCGAAAATAGATTTTCAATAGAAAATACATAGAAAAATTCTAAAGATTTTCTAACTCGTATAGGAATTTCAAATTTTTAAGGGGGCGATCGCCCCCGCCAGCCCCCCTCGGTCCATCCCTGCCAGTAACCGATATGTAAATTCACACATGGCTCGAATCCAAAACATCGAAAAAAAATCATAATACGACATTGAAACCACCTTTTAAATTCATCCCTACTTTATTTATTTTAAGGGTAAACTACTTGAAATACCACTCAACTTTAATGTGTGACTCTAATATGCCACTGAACTAAAATTCGATACTATAATACTATTGAACTTCACTGTGTGATTCAAAGTTAGCACTCCACCGTTACTTCCGTTACAAAATTCTGACGTGGACTCTAACTCCCGTTACAGGGATGACGTGGGCGATAAAAAAATAATACCTTTGCTTAATCTCGCAACACCGGAAGGCGGTATTACCGATTATGTTCAGGGCATTGGAGAAGAATATCCAAAGCCATTGGAACACAGAAGTTCACGGGCTGACCGTCAATGTGCGGAAGATGTTCGTGGAGATGGACCCTGCGTTAGTCGACGAGTGCGAGAGGCAGCTTCAAGAGAAAGAGGCCATGGCGGGAGAGGTGGAAGAGCAATGAGAAATGGCATGGAAGAAGCTGGAAGAAGCGGCGGTTGAGAAAGGGGGCCGCTGAATGACTGCGGTCGGGCTGGTTTATCCTCCGTAAAAATGCTCGGATTTCGGTTAAGGGATCTTCCGCTATTCCCTTTTTCAATTTTGACAGTATGCTTCCCTTTCTTTTCTTTTCAGATTTCGATATATTTTTTTCTCTTTCTTTACTCCTCTTCTTCTTTATGCCGACGTTGTTATCAGTAAAAGAGCTAGCTTCAACCTTCTTCTCATTTACCTTTGGTTTCTCTTTCTCTTGAACAACCCTTTCTTTTTTATCTGCCCTCTTATTGGCAGCAGCATTCTTGGTTACTGCCTTGGAAGAAGTGCGTTTGCCACATGCGACTATAGCAGAAGGCTTGTTGGGTTTGGAGAGATCATCGGTTTCAGATTGAGGAGGTGTTTGTTTTAGGAGCTTATGGTTCATTTCCTTCAAGACCAGAGCCCGGAGATGTTCGGCGGCGGTGCGTTCAGGGGAGGTTTTCTGGTGAAAAACGATGGTGTTGTTGAATAAGAGGAGGAGATCCCTGAAGAATGATCCACCTCATTATATTTTTTTATCGCCCACGTCATCCTTGTAACGGGAGTTAGAGTCCACGTCAGAATTCTGTAACGGGAGTAACGGTGGAGTGCTAACTTTGAATCACACAGTGAAGTTCAATGGTATTATAGTATCGAATTTTAGTTCAGTGGCATATTAGAGTCACACATTAAAGTTGAGTGGTATTTCAGGTAGTTTACCCTTATTTTAATTAAATAAAAATGTATTATATTCTTTTACCGAGATTTGAACAATGAGACAATATAAACATCCTTAGCCACTAGGCTAATTAGTGATCTCTCATCCTACTTTATTTAATATAGACAATTTAATATTTGTGCAATTATACAATTATTATTCATTTTTTTAATAGTTTAAATGTGATTACAATGTAGTATATGTTTATAGATATTCTTAACCCTTTGACAATGCACAAACACCTTGTAGACAGAGCGATTGAACCCGAATATTTTAGGATGAACATCATCCGTTTTTCCACTGAAACCACTTGTTAGGTTCTATTATTCATTTTTTTAAATGCAAGAAAATGTTTTCAATTATATAAAAAAATAATGTCATGTTATTGATTTTTTAAAATAATAAGTCACGGTGAATTATTCAAGAAATTAACAAATTTCTTTAAGGTTTAAAAATATTTTTTTTGAAAAATTGGATGCTTACAAATGATAAGAATATAATTAAGAGGCTAAGTCAACTATAAACATAAAGATAAACTATTTATTTAGTCCCTAAAGTGAAGTCGGTTCTATTTCAATTATTTTTTAATAGTATATAAGTGTTTAAAAAATAATATTTGTTTATAAATATTTTTAACTCTTTGACGATGCACACATCTTTATCTTACCACCGTGTCATACCACCCACCACCAATAACTTTATTATCACCGTAGCTGCCTCGAACACCGTTCTCGCCAACGCCTCCACTCCTCATTCATGTGATTTTCAATTACTAATGGCAGCTTTCTCAAATTGTCTCTTACCTTAAATGACAACTTCGGTCTTGCAATTTGCTAGCAACGACAAAGCAGATGAATAATAAGCAATGGCAAGAAGCAAAGTTGACAATGAGGCAAAGATTTGTGATGAGAGATGGCGATGTGCTAGAAGACCCAAATCAGACAATGTCTCGATTAGAGGCCCTTCGAATGACCAAAGACGGAGATTGAAATGTGAAGGACCAAAGTTTTAGATTGATTTTTTTGACACTTGAACATCTTTTAGATTGCGGTAGTTTTACTCGTCGGTGAAGATGATACCATGGACGATATAGATCAAGGTGATTACCAGGGTTCATGTCTATATCAGAGAAATATGTACATTAGGAATGAAAAAAGTAGAAAAGAATGAATTATTTGGCGGTCTATATTATCGATGAAGGTGATGGACGACACGTACGATGGAGATGAATATGAACGACGATTGTCATTTGTTCTTAGGGTAAAATTAATATAGTTGTAAATTTAAAGAGTTAAATTTGTTGATTTATTCAAAATTATAGCAAAATTGATAGAATGCATAAGTAATGATGACTAAATGTGATATTATATAAATTCTAAAATCGCCGCATCAATAATTCCGTTAACTACTAAACGGTTAGTGATTTAATTGATCAAATTATTAAATGTTAATGCCTTAATTGTCAAAAAATTTATTTAGTGATAAAATAGAATCAACCTCATAGTTTAGTGAATAAATAGGCAATTTACCCTAAACATAAGATATGATAAAATTTAACCAAATTAATACTCTTCTAGAAGACTAACCATTACATGACTTTTCATAAGGTCAACAAAATATTTATACCTTAAAATTTATTATGTAATATAATATTTTAAATATTTATTTTTGTTTTCTTTTAATAGTATTTACTATAAATTACATATAATTCATTACTTAAAACCTTCTAGAGTAGAAAGATATATAAAACAATTTACATGTCTAATCTTTTAAACTATTTTTTCTTAAATTTTGAAATTATAATAAAATATATTAAAAGTTTGAATTGAAAATAATTTGACTAAGAAAAGTACAAGCAAGTTTAATATTTCTTCCTTTTTTTTATTACCTTGTCAGGTTTATAGTCAATTAAGTTTGTTTACTTTTTAAAATTGGAATTTTGTGCGGTCATATATGTTGAGATAAATATTCTGTTATAAAAAATTAAGAGAACGATATTTTTAGACTTATTCGAATATTGTAAAAATAATTCAAAGTCCAACAAACTTAAAAAATATGTTTTAAAACCTCAAAAATACGTGTCATTAACTATTTTATAATTAGAAAATATTTTTTACTTGTTTAAAATATTTTAAAAATGTTATTAAAGCTAATGTTATTGCAATGTTCATGAATATAGGGTGCATTAGTACGATACACTGTTCAAGTACCATTACATATTGTTCATGTATGGGTATGCGGTATGCCCCTGAAATTTGCAACGGCTGAACACGGAGAGAATTTAATATTATAAGGTTAAAAAAATTTATCATTTTTTAAAATGTGAAAAAAATCAACTAAAAAATGTCAGCTCATGTTATTGCATGTTTTATTTTAGGAATTAAAAAAACAAATTTATAAAAAAAAGTTAAAAAATATAATTTAGACACAAGACCAGCACCAATTTTATATCACGTGAATTTGTATAACATAAAATATCATGGCCTATAGTGGTATGGTAATACAATAATGTTGAGTTCAAATAATAAATTGATTTAAAAGTAGTATGAAAAGATAATAATAACAAATGAAATTTTAATATTCGCATTCATAATCCTAAAGAAAAAGAAAAGAAAATTGTATCAAGATAAGATATAGCTTAAGATATGGATGGACCAACATCTAAAGAATTTGGTTGAACGTTCTGATCATTTGAAGTGATCTCAACGTGTGAAGAATTAGGTTGAACGTTTTCAATATCTGAAGATGTGGGTTGAATGCTCTGGGAAATATCAAAGAATTTCTCACCAATTTCCTGAAGGATACAAAGGAAAAAGAAAACAGTAGAGACAAAGGGGATGGAGAAGGGAAAGGAGCAACCAATAATGCGGAAATCCAACATATGATTTAGATTTGATGGAAATGTGAGAATCACCATCTTTCGCACAACATAGAATAGCAGCCAACCGGATAAAGGAACCAAGATGCAACATGCGATACATGCCGGAGCAGTTAACCAAATCGACAATCTGATTTCTCGTGTCCTGACGGAACACGGATCCAGGGTGACGCTGCTATTTAACTTGTTAAAAGGCGTGTGATTAAAAACATAGGCAAGCAAGCGCAGGCCGCTTAGAAGGACAGTCAAAAAACAAACCACGGTCGTTAGGCTAAAATCGACCACTAATATCACAGCAAACGCCACCGAATATCGCGAACGTCTTGTAAAAGCAAATAAAACTAAAAACAAGTTTAGACCAAAAACTATGGTTGTTACGATGAATCCACCAAGCCAACTCGGATCATAAGTTTTCTCAAGCTCCTTTTTTATTTCACTTGACCTCCTAGTGATGGAAACAAACCAACTCATACTTCCTTGTTATGAATCTAACAATAGAAAGAAAATACGAGAACAAGCAAGAAGAGGAATATCTACTATTTTATCGATATAGAACCTTTTCTTCAAACACTTTATTTATAAACATAAAAAAAAAGTTGATATTATATAAAACTCTAATTCCAATTTATATAACTTAACAATTTAATTGGTTTTTATAATTTTAAAACAATTAGTAATTAACTTCTGTTTCGACATAGTATTCAAATGAGTTATCAAACTCTTAAATTACATCATATAAACATATTCACGACTAGTTTTCTCTTTTTTAATTAAATAAAACATGGATTAATATCCTATACACTGCTGTGGAAATTTTTTGATTCCACAAGCGCCTCAATTATAGGGTTTAGGGTTTAAAGTTTAGGGTTTTAGTGTAAATGTTTAGAATTTAGGGTTTAGTTTTAGGGTAATATGAGTAGGGATTTAGGTTTTAATCTATAAGCCCTAAATTTTAACTCTAAACCCAAAATTCTATCAACAATCCCTAAATTCAAAACTACTACACTTATACCCCTAAATTTTAAACCCTAAACGGAGTCCCTAACCCTTAAAACTAAGACGCTTGTGTATAGAATAATTACCCATAAAACATAGGCTAATAAATAGGGACGGACTCCAAATCTAATCTCAATAGAGGTCGAATATTTTAACGAATTTAAATTTTATACATAATTTTACTTTTATTATCTATCTATTTATTTAAAATAATATAAATGGTAACAACTAATACGCACATTAGTTCTATTGTTTTCTTACGTCAACCAAAAGCAGTATTATTATTATTAAGGAAAATATTTTGATATACAAGTCTAAATTTAAGTTTAGGAGTTTAGTGTATAGCGCGTGTCAGGGTCGACCCTGGGCAGGGGCAGTAAGGGCGCCCGTCCAGGGCCCATTGCTAAGGAAAATTAAATATTGTATATTTTCGAATTATATTTAAAGATTTGGTTTTATTTTAATATTTGCTAATATGACTTATTTTTTTAATATTTGTTAATAGGCGTTAAGATTTTTCTAACATTTATTATTAAAGATATACTCTTAATATTTATTTTTTAATACTTGTTATTAGGGGCCTATTTTTTTTATTTGTTATTAGAGGCTGAGTATTTTTCAATATTTATTAGTAGGGGTATACTCTTAATATTCAATTTTTTTCTAATACTTGTTATTAAGGGCCAATTTTTTAATATTTGTTATTAGAGGCTGACTTTTTTTAATATTTATTATTAGGGATCTATTCTTAACATTCAATTTTTTTTCTAGTACTTCTTACTAGGGCTTCAGTTTTTTCCAATATTTGTTATTATGAGAATAGTTTTAAGGTAAAATTTTGATATACATGCTGGTAAAACTAATTTTACACAAGCCTGCATATTTACATTATAAAACTCAAATCCTAAATTATATCCCTAACCCTAAAAAACTAAACCATAAATCTTACACCTTATACCCTAAATTCTCAACACTAATCTTAAATTCTAAACCCTACAACATAAACCCCTACACTTTAAACCCTAAACTAAAACCCTAACCCCTAAAATTAAAAGGCACATGTAAACCAAAGTTTACACGGCATGTGTATCAAAGTTTTTTTAATAGTTTTAAAATTTAATTTTTTTAATACTTGTTATTAGGGGACCAATTTTTTCAATACTTGTTACGATAGACCAACTCTTAAAATTTAGTTTTTTCATTACTTGCTATTAGGGACAAAGATTTAAATAGCGGCATGCAACCACAACAATGATCGTTATATGACGGTAGTGGCATCATCTAAAACCGCGATATATGGAACCATTATGTCCACAATAGCATATGTTACTAAAAAAAACTCATAACCGCGATACTCGCAATAAACAAAATAACATCTATTGTATCCACAATCATGATAAACACAACACAACCGAAAATACGAATGTAACTATAACAACAATTTAAATTCTCAATTTAATACCAATTTTTTAAATTCGCCCCGGGCCTCCAAAAATTCAGGACCGGCCCTGGCGCGTGTCATACCACCCACCACCAATAACTTTATTATCACCGTAGCTGCCTCAAACACCGTTCTCGCCAACGCCTCCACTCCTCATTCATGTGATTTTCAATTACTAATGGCAGCTTTCTCAAATTGTCTCTTACCTTAAACGATAACTTTGGTCTTGCAATTTGCCAGCAACGACAAAGCAGATGAATATTTTAACGAACTAATATACATGGACGGAGCTCAAATCTAATCTCAATAGAGGTCGAATATTTTGACAAATTTAAGTTTTATACATAATTTTACTTTTATTTCTATCTATTTATTTAAAATAATATAAATGGTAACAACTAGTACGCTCATTAGTTATATTGTTTTTTTTTACGTCAACCAAAAGCATTTTTATTAATAATGGGTAAAAGAAGAATGCACCCTCTACACCATACAACCTTCAAAAACTTAAAAAATACACAAAAGGTTAAAAGTAAGTCCAATGTTTGACCTTTTGGTCATTTTAACCCCTATTCTTTCATAGTTAAACTTGTTCTGAAGTTTCGGGGAATGAAATATTTTCTCAAGAGGTGGAATAAGGATTGCTTCGGTCTGTAAAGCATTGACAAAGGTAGGAAACAATGAACTCAGTTTTTCATTAATTTCTCGCTGAGCTACAAGAGAGGCAAAGCTCCCAATATATACACAAGTAAAGGCACTTATCCAGAGGATAACAAATGAACCCTAACCACCTAACAAACTTAACAAACCAATGGGTAACAATGATACCCAACAAGGATAGGACACGTGTCCCTATAGTTAACATTCACCCTACTTTCTGACATCTGGAAAAACCTCCTGTTGAGCTACCACAGAAAGCTTTATGCGAGGAAGATCAAAACGAGCAAAGGGTAAGGGCTTGGTGAGAGCATCGGCAAGCTGACTGTCAGCAAGTATATAATTGACCTGCAACTGCCCCTCTGCCACCTTCTCACGTACATAGTGAAGGTCCAGTTCAAAATGTTTAGTTTTCGCATGAAGCACGGGGTTAGCTACCATGGCCACCGCGCTCGTATTGTCACACCATATGTAGGGGAGTTAAGCTTGAGGAACACTCAATTTAGAGAACATAGCCGTGACCCAAGTAGCTTTAGCAGCATCATCTGCTAAGCTGCGATACTCAGCTTCTGCCGTCGACCGAGCAACCGCTCGTTGCTTCTTCGAGCTCCAAGAAAAAAGATGATTCCCATTGAAGACGCAGTGATCCGAGATAGACCTTCTATCGTCTACATCCCCTCCCCAATCTGCATCCGAGTAGACTGTGAGTTGAGCACCACCATGTATCCCTCTTGAAGGTTGACTGGGAAACCATAACCCAAAATCTGAGGTACCTCGAAGATAGCGTAGAATGCGTTTTACTCCTGGCCAATGTTCAGTGGTAGGGTTTTGCAGAAACTGGGCAGTCTTGTTGACTACAAGAGAAATGTCAGGATGACTATGGGATATATATTGAAGAGCACCAACTGTACTTCGATAGAGCTGGACGTTGTCAAGAGAAGCGCCACTGTGCTTGGAGAGCTTGAGAGATGATGCCATGGGGTTCGTGGCAAAATTGGAGTCAGTCAGCTGAGTTTTCTGAAGCAACTCACCAATAAACTTGCGTTGAGTAAGAAACAAACCACCATCAGAACGCAATGCTTCTATCCCAAGGAAGAAATGAAGCTGACCAAGGTCTTTGAGGATAACTTTACATGAAGAGCATCAATTACAGTGTCAATGTGGGACTGTGAACTTCCCGTTAGCAATATGTCATCAACGTACACCACTAGATAAACCACTTCCCTGTCTTGCACAAGCACAAACAATAAAGGATCAGCCCGAGAGGATTGAAACCCTAGCTCGTAGAGAAAGTCACGAAGCTTGAGAAACCAATTTCTGGGCGCCCGTTGAAGCCCGTACAGTGCCTTGCGCATCTTGCAAACCAAGTGTTCACCGTGACCAGAAGCTTGCTCAAACCCTGGAACTTGTTGCATATACACGTCTTCTGTAAGATCGCCTTTGAGAAATGCGTTGTTAACATCCACTTGCCATATTTTCCAATGAGATGTAACTGCCAAAGAGATGAGAACATTGATAGTGGTGAATCGAACAACAGGGCTGAAGGTGTCAAGGAAATCAAACCCAGGTACCTGTGAGAACCCTTTAGCTACAAGACGTGCTTTCAATCTTTCAACCATGCCATCAGCTTTAAACTTGATTTTGAAAAGCCATTTGCATCCAATGGCTCGTCTACCTACATGTAATTCAATAATGTCCCAAGTCCCATTGGACATTAAAGCCTCATATTCCAACAAAACCGCTGCTCTCTAGTCAGGGTCCGCAAGAGCTTCATCAATATTATCAAGAACCTTCTTATGCTGAACATGAAATAGTTTAGATTTGAAAATACCATTCTTGCGTCTGGTGACCATGGGGTGGATATTTGTAGAAGATGTAGCTAGTTGTGGAGGTAGATGACCATCATCAGCAGTTGAGGATATGTAAAACCTGATCAAGACACAACATTCTTTTAGATGTAGGTAAGTAAGAATCACCAATAGAACTAATTTGTAAAGCTGAACCATCTCCCAAATGAATTGTACCTTTACCCTTGTAGGAAGATTTGTGCTGAAGAGCAGCTGAGTCACCTGCTACATGATGCGTAGCACCAGAATTGAGAAACCACTTGGTGCGAGCCAACAGACCATTGGCCATCAAGGCATTAACTTGAACATGCTCTTCATCAGGTTCAGGATCATCACTAGGGCAAGGACTGTAAGTATCTTCATTGCCATGAGAACAACAAGAGCAATTGTTGGCCTGAGCCTTGACAGGAGGCCTAGACTGCTGGGATGACACCCCCTTGAAATTTTGATCAAACCTTTTCCAGCAACGATCAAACAAGTGACCCAAATTTCCACATAGTTGGCACTGAATATTGGGTCGACCTTTAAACCGGCCATTGTTGTTAACTACATTCGATCATGACACCTCAGGAGCCTCTTCTTGATCCTCATAAACTGAAGCTGAAAGTTTAGGTGCTTAACGAGTGTAATGAATACCAGTTGGAAACCTGGATGTGTCTTCAAGACGAGACTCAACATCAATCAATATGGAGACCACATTGTCAACAGTATAGGGTTCTTTGCTGGCTGTGATCTCATCAACAGAAGGTTCAAATTCTGGAGGCAAGCCATTCAAGATAGTTGCGATTTGCTCAAGATCTGAAATCGAGCTGCCACAGGTTGCAAAAAGATCACAAGACTCTTTAATGGACATAGTATAATCTTGCATGGATTGAGTGCCTTTCTTCATAGACCTCAGGCGACAGTGAAGATTCATGAGTTTGGTCGTAGATAATTTAGAGTAATGCTTAGTTACAGAACTCCAACTAGCTGCAGTGGATTCTGAGCCAACCAGACGAGGAAGGATATTGGGACTTACGGTGGACAACAACCAAGATGCTAAAGAGCTATCTTGTTTTACAAACTGAAGATACAGATGATTAACAATTTGCTCCCCTGCACGATTGCGAGCCAACTTGGAAGGCATAACCAAAGAACCATCAAGATAACCTTCCAACCTAAGACCTCGAATAGTGAGCACAACTTGATGTTTCCATAACAGATAATTCGACTCATTCAAACACACATTCACTCTTTTGTTTGAAAAAACTGGAATTTTAGAAAGAAGATCGCCAGCTACATTAGAAAGAACATCATATGTAGGAGCCATGAGAAGAGGAAGCAAGAACAAGAAGTTCTTAAAGAGAAAAAAGAAACAACACAAAGAGACGAGAGCGAGAATCAAAGAACAAGAAGTTCTGAAGAAACAACACAAAGAAGAAGAGGAACAACTACCTAGCAACTGATACCATGTAAAGCATTGACAAAGGTAGGAAACAATGAACTCAGTTTTTCATTAATTTCTCACTGAGCTACAAGAGAGGCAAAGCTCTCAATATATACACAAGTAAAGGTAGTTATCCAGATGATAACAGATGAACCCTAACCACCTAACAAACTTAACAAACCAACGACTAACAATGATACCCAACAAGGATAGGACACGTGTCCCTATAGTTAACACGATCATGTGGATTAAAAAATCAGGGAGACAAAACTTGAAATTGAAAAGTTGCATGCTCAACGGGGTGGTGATCTGAGTGCTGATTATGATGGTAAGTATAAAGAACTCACATTTGACTTATGGCGGGTAAAGCATTTTAACGAATCTATTTGGTGACAAAAGTCTAAGGTAAAATGGCTTCAGGCGAGGGGGATAAAAACACGAATTTTTTCCATCATATGGCGAAGTTTCGGGCGATGCGAAATGATATTGAGGGGTTGCGTGTGAATGGGAAATGGATTACTATGCCTGGTGAGATTAAACATCAGTTCTTTGTGGCCTTTCGTAAGCATTTTTCGAAGGTTCCAACTTTGGGTAAATTGGAATCGAATGTGAATTTTGCAACTTTATCTTCGACTCAGAGTGCAAGTTTAGAATGACCATTTTCTGAGGAGAAAGCTCGGACTGCAATTTGGAGTTGTGAGGGATCCAAGGCCCTGGGTCCTGATGGGTTTACATTTTCATTCTTTAAACAAGGTTGGTCTTTCCTTAAGGATGCCATTATACATCTATTGTCAAAGTTTTATGACACAAGGCACCTTCCGGAGGGTATCAACTTCACCTTTGTCATGTTGGTTCGAAAGGTCGACAACCCTATCTCTGTAAATGATTTTCGGCCAATTTGTCTACTCAATTTGTAACCATCTAGACCTACCTATGCGTTACCACAGATCCTAGGAAGTTATATTAGGGCCACCAGAGCGACCCACGTTAAAATTTTAAATAAAACAAAATGTTAAACTATTAAAATCATAAATCAAGTTTTAAATTAAGATACAATTTCATAAATCTTTCAAACAATAAAACAAAATCGTGATACAAGTTACGAAAACAGATTTCAGACTCATATACAACACAAGACGTGACATGCATGCCCCCTAATTACACAGATACCATACTCTGCGAGAAAGCTGAAGAAACTCTCGTACCAACATTGGTAGTTGCAACCTGGTCGATCCTTTAACCTGTGATGGTAAAAACAACGTGAGCTTCGAAAAACTCAGTAATACAAACTACCAACGGATGCTAAAATCACAAGCATGTATATGACAAACTTAACACTTCGTGAAGAACTGGACAACTATACCCAAATTTTCGATTCAATATTTTGTGATCGTCATGTTAGAAGGTAACAAAGTTGCTCTTTATTCGACCAGCCGAATCTTAGGATATGAGTCTTAAAGAATCACAGAAGACTGAGATTATGGTGCTATAGGCTACCCATGATGTTGATGTGGCGGAGAAGGTTAAGGCAGCTGTAGACACCACCTCTGCCTTTATGGTTGAAGGGATAGATAGGTCCTGAGATGTTGTCATTCTTAGTTTTTAGTTGACACAGAGTCCTTTTGATGTTATGGGTGTAGATTTTGGCACTTTTTGCGAGGTAGTCGCAGATTTCGACGTAAGAAACCCCTCCAGGACCTTATGAGAAAGCTTTGCTGCGAAGTATAGAAACATTGTAGTTTCATCTGTGTTCAGTTTAAATGCATCCTCCTCCCTGAACAATTTCAGCGGTGCTATGGATGGAATAAATGTAGTGGTGTTTTGAGTGATTGTAGAAGAAGCGTATGATTGATGTTGTTATTTATTTCTTTTCTTTGTTGTATGGGGAAATAACTTATTTTGGGGGTTGTTTTGGCTATTTTTCTATTTTCTGTTCAGATCGAAATGCATCTTAATGCTATTTTTACAACAAATAATTTATTTGAAATAATTCTTATTGTAGAGATCCTGAAAAGCCTGATTTATTTTCAAGTAGATCTTAACTCTAGAGGAGTTGAGAGTAATTGTATTCTCTTATTGTGTGAAATGGAATGACTTGTTCATATGGTTGGTTCGTCATCTCTTACTTCTTTAGAGGTTCTAATCTTTGATTTGATTTTGTTTTGTCAAAAGATGAAACTTCTCCTATTTTCTTCTCCATTATTGAATTAAGCTGGTGTACTCGTTAAGTAGCGGAGGTGGTACTTTCTTATGCTTTGTTTGTTATAATATGAGATTATTGTGCTTTTATTTTTCCCCCAGCTTATAATACGTTATTTGTGTCTGTTTAGCTTTGTAAGTTGGTGAAGTTATGCAACATAAAGTTAGCTAATTTGGCGCATGCGATTTCTATCGTTGCTGTGATCTAATTTGGCATGTTAGGAAGTTCTCATCTTTTATTTGTGATAAAGTTTTTCTGTTGCTGGTTGTGTTGGCACAACGAATTAACTTGCGTTGCGTGGGAAGCCTTAGCAATGCTATTAGTGTTCCCATACTGTGGATAGTTGTGTAAGACAAGACAGATGCTTGCTACTTTAAGAAGTAGGACATTGTGTTTTGTTGCTTGTTATTTATTGGCTCTTTACGCCAATTTAGACAACTCAGAACGTATCGTGATGAAAGTGAAACTTTCTGACTGGCAGTGACTGGCGGTGGCAGGTGCATGCGCTTACATGCTCAATTATTTATTAGAAGTTTGACGGTTTTGTGGTCCTAGTTATTTACTCGAGATTTTAGAATATGGGAACTAAATGCTCGTATTGGTGGCCCTTCTCATAGGTATGTAAAACATCGTCGCCTGATATTCCTTTTGTCTGCTATAAATTAGGCTTCATTGGTCCTTGTATTTATAACCTAATTTACGAGTGGTTTATTTTCCTCTTATATGGTTTTCTTTTACGACTTTGCTTGTTTTGGTTTGAGAAAAGGATAAGAAAACATGTTTGTAGGAATGAGTAGCGTGCCGAAACTACGTTTCATAAATCTTAAGGGGGATTAGCTTTGCAGATTAGGCTATTTGCATCGCCAGACAATAGCATTCGGAAAGCTATGATTAACCATATGTAGTAGGGAGTGCCAAGAGTCAATGTATTTGAAAATTCTTGGGCGCAAGGCTTTCCAAATATTATTGCATGTTGGTGTTTGGTACTACATCAGTAGGCGACAGTTGTTGGGCATGACATTGATGTTGTTGATGTTTGCTTAGTTTCTGCATGCTTCAAAAAATGTGTCATTAAAGTGACTGTTCGTTTGCCAATTGTTGTGCTTGTGGTGTCGGCAATCGTGGCAACAAACAATTTGCACCAGATGATTCGTAAGGCAGAGCTAAAGCGGAAATGGGAGAGATGGTTGTCATCTCCATGTACTATGCCTGCAACATTAAGAGGCCCCTTTCTCTCTCAATAGAGGAGCTTGTTACTAATTTATGGGCTTGTGGTTTGGGGTGGAGTTTTTTGCTACTAAGAATTGCATGAATTTGAGGAACCTAGAAATTAATGGCATGTTGATTTTCCTTTAGGATGGGTTCTTGCCCCATAGTGATGAGAAACTTGTGGAGAATAAGCTATAAAATTGGAATTACGCTTGTATTTAAATGTTTATATTGTATTTCTTTTTCTTTAATATGTCGATAAACTAATGTGAACCTCTGTTGGTTGTAAATTCGTAAGATAAGCTAGAGTGTTTTTTTTCTTTCACAGTTGCGAGCATGATTATTGTCCTAGAGCAAGTTTGTTCAAATGCCTTTCCTCACTAATCGCGCATCACTTTAGCAGCGATCATGCTTTGTTATTTGATTTGAAAATGTTATACTTTTGCGTATCAAGAGGTTTATTTTTTGTTAGAGTGTTGCTTTTTCTTATACTCGCCTGCCTTGAGAGCAGTTATACAAAAATATGGACCTTGAACGTTTGCAATCTTGCAAAGTAATCAGGTGGTAAATTCATGTCCCTTTTGTAATTAAATTCTTGGGAGATTTCGCTCTACGTTGTTTCTCATGTATCGACATTACTTTCTCAGAGCGTACTGTTTATTTGCGCAGTTAGGTAGAATTGAGAGGACTTTTGCCCCCGAATGAGATTATCTTGGCAGTTATATACTGATTCGCATATGCGCTAATTGGTCATTTATTGTGCTCTTGCTTGGAGGTAATAGATGCTTATTCACCTTTTTGCGGTAATAGTGAGTGTGGCTTGGAGGGATTGACGATAAGGTGAACACCTTGCCCCCTTTTAGAGGAATGGTTTGCAGCAATATGAAGTTGCATATTTTGTGTGTATTTGTGACATATTTCGAGCGTCGTTTTCTATAGGAATACGAAGCAATATTTTTATTTACGGATCCATGTCTGATAGTGGCAATCGTTTGTGTGGTTTATAATGTTGTGTCTATTGACATTTGTTTGTTTTAGATGAGATCGCTAACTTGAGTTGCATACTCTTTTGATGTCACGCACTTGGGGCAAGTGATATTGGGTATACTTGTAAAAGTTTTAAATTGAGAGAACTATTGCCCCCTGAATGAGATAGGCTCTATTGGTGTGCCTTTACTTACTCGTGTATTGATTTATTCATTGCTTATTTATTCGATAGATGTAGGTATTAACTTCATATTTTTTTGTTGTTTGAAAATAATTTAAAAGCCCTAAACGACGTGTTTGCGTCGTTAGTTAATCTTTGGGAGGATTTTTACTCCAAGGAAATAAAATATTATGTTTTAATGTTCAGCGTTGTCAGGTATGTAACACCCTAAGTCTTTAAGGTAAAAGAAAATATAAAAAAAAGAGAGAAGAGAAGTGTTGTTCAAGGATTTCGAACCCATAACCTTTGGCTTTACATACACATGATACCACCATCTGAACTAAGGATATTTTTTGGTTATAATCTCTTTCGGATTAAGTTTAACCGATGAATATGAAGTTTGACCACTTGTAAATTAAAGCCATATCTGACTTTTCACCTACCATTTTTGGGATGCATATTCGAATCAAAAAAAAGGAAAGAGAGGGGAAATCGGGTCTTTCCAGAATACCAAACGCCTCACCTAACCACCATTGTTCTCAGCTCCGATCTACGCCACCGCCGGGCCGTGGCCTTCACCGCTGCTGCCACCGTGTCCGCCAGCTCTCCCTGAACGCAGCCGCGGTAACCACTTGCGGTCATCAGCCGTCGTCCACCGTGGGAAGTTATTTGCATGCTTCGTCGGAGAAGCCAAAAGAGGCCTATGTTTTACGCGTTTTCCGGCCACCTCTGTCACCAGTGCGGTGCGTCGGCGGTTCCAGTGAGTTCAGCGTGTCGTGGGGAGCAAAACCCGACCGACCGATCGTGTGTCCGACGTCGGTAAGATGCTTATCGGAGCTACATCGCTTCCGACCGTTTCCCCTCTGTTTTGGTTAATCTCGGTATGAATTCCGGTTTATTTTTGTGCTATTGATGCATGGGTTGGAATTTTGAGCCAACGAGCTCCTGTTTTTCGACAGAATCGGTGCCAAAGGTGTCTCCGGTGATCGTTTCCGGCAACTGCCCGGCGAAGCCGATCCGAAAGGTAAGTGATCCGGCCTGAACCCATTGTTGAACCGGTCTGATCAGAACCGGTATGGCCCAATGAAACGGGTCAGGCCTATTAGATTTAGGAAGTGGGTCGGCCCGTGTAAGGCCCAACGGCCTTTAGTCCAAGCCTGTTGACCAACCCGACCCGTGTTGACCGACCCGACCCGTTGACCGAGTCAACCCAGTGAGTCAACTCGTCCGAGTCAACCCAGTGAGTCAACTCGTCCGAGTTAACCCAGTCAGCCCAGTGAGTCAACCCGGTCAACCAGTGATGTCAGCATGACGTCAGCGTTGACTTTGACTGCCGACGTCAGCGTTGACTTTGACCAAAAAGTCAACTTTTCCCGAAAAGTAACATTTTATGTTTTTCGACGTCCTGAGTCTGATTTTGAAGCCCGTTTCGTGAAATTCTAACCTGAAAGCCTCCGAATTGAACCTTGAACTCGAGTCTGCTTATGTATTTTAATAATCAATTATGAGCAATGTGAATAAGGACTGAAATTGGAATTTGTGCGATTGAAGGTATTCGAAGTTCCTTGTATTAGGGATGTTGAGGACATCGCATTCAGGTTCAAGAGTGGTCGAATAGGGTACCATGGTTGACCGATATAGCAAGGATTAAAGGTAATACATTACTACCTCTTGTATGTTTTATAATACATAGCGGTATTCGATAAACGCATGCATGATTGTGTTTAAGCATATGATTAATTATGTTAATGCCTGATCAAATATTGAAAAGGGTAGTAAACTAGTTGAGACTAGTGCTCAGTTAGAAAGATGAGTGACTTAAAAGAACTTTCGAGATTTAAGAATGATTGATAAGACTGTGATGCTCTAAATTGGGGTTTTGCTTGTTAATGATTTAAATTTCTGAAATGCTAAGTTAAGAGATGATGAAAATACCCCTGAGAGTAATGCGATATGAGATTTTGCTCTTTATCTGATAAACAATTGATTCATCGGAAAATCTCGTTATACTTGGAATGACCTAGTAATAAGATTTGCATCTTCGGAAATGTAAACACTTAAGCTATTCTTGAATTCTGAATAATCTCCAAAGATAAATTTACAAGAATTTTTCGTATGTTCAGAGTTACCAATGGTGTAATTATCAGATTGACTAAAACATCTGAAATGACAAAGAGGATTGAAAATATTAATAGGGCGGAATTAATCGGGACAACGTGATGACAAAAAATAAAGGACTGAATTACCCTAGGGCACTAGATGCCAAAATTTACCGAAATGATGAATACACCCTCGAGAACGGAAAAGAACGAACTGTTGGAACAACCGAAAGGCTCATAATTTTTGGAACACCCTCGAATATGAAGCATCCGAAATACTTGCGAATGCTGAAAATGACTGAAGGTACCTCTAAGACTGGAATAAGGAAAACCAATAAAGCTAGACAATATAATGACTCTAAAGTGGTAATTCACGACCCGTGTTTGTTGGTCGTTTTTGATACTATCGTAATTTTGGAAAGATACCATGTGGCGACATGTTCGGGTTATTTGGAGAAAGTGCTCAGTTATTGGTAAGAGTATCATGTTTCCTCAAAAATATAAACTCGATGCTATAGAACGAGTTAGGGTGTTATATACATATTCAGGAATTTGGAAAATTACCGCTTGGATACATGTTTGATCTCTCGTAGTAAGTTCAGTGGATGTAAGGTGAAGACGATCTGCTTTGTTGTTACGCTGTAATCAGTTCTAGAATTGAATGCTTAAGATGTATTTATCCGATTATATTTCAAACTCTGTGTCAATGGTTTCAATTAGTTCAGAGGGACTCGAAAGCTTGATGAGCAGCTAGATTCCTGAATTCGGTACATCACCGTTTATACCTTGTTGGTTCATTTTACCAAATTACCCCTCCGAAGGTCAGTATGACCAACAATACCCCCGTAAGCTTTAACGATCAAATCACTCTCGATGTATCTGAAATCCCAATGATTCTGATGCATCAACTTCCGATGTTGATTCGATCCGTCTTATCGAACTCCCTTATTCGTAGGGACCTCGTTCTGAAATCAGTCCAATTGTCAAATGTCCTCTTTCTGATATTTATCAAGTACATCTAAGAAATAAACTTGGTCATAAAGTGCGTGCTATATATCTATAAATACTTTCTGTTATAAACCAAGACCATATGCTTAAAATTTAAAAGTATGATACTGTAATACGAAAAGAAAGCAATTCTCTGATTTCTGACCTCTGTTATGAAAAATATATCTGGAATATGGCATTGAATACGAAATAGTAATAATGATAATAAAAATAAATTAGATATATGTCTTCTAGTAAAAAAATAGATTTGATGTCTATTTTCTGTAATACTATCTTCTGAATATAAACTGAAATCACAAGGGGTATATTATTTGGGATATGAATGATGATCTGTAGGCTCAGCGCTGGTAAGTCCTTCTGGACCTAAGCTCCTACGCCCAATGGGCCTAGGGTAAGCCTTTCTGTTAAGCTCCTACGCCACGAGCCTAGGGTAAGTCTTTCTGGACCTAAGGCATCCCCTTGGGTAGGCTCTTACGCCTCAGGCCTAGGGTAAGACCTTCTGTATGTAGTTCAGGGGGAATTGCATTTTAGAGTTCGATTGGAGGGTAGTTAAGTAAATTAATAAAACTTTCTGACCTCTTTTGAAACATCCCCTACTAAATTAATGTATCAAAGTGAACCTTCAGTAAACTTACAATTTGCGCTTAATGGATCACTCTGAACTCCTTGATTTAAATTCTGAAAATCTGAATCTCTGACTTCAGACTCACCTCTTACGGTTCGGGTGATCAATTAAAGATTGACTCTGTTGCCTTCTAGTATAATATTCCCTTAAAATCTCGAATCATAATTTGAGATCACCGATGCCCAGTTCTTCATGACAGTGTTAAGGTTGCCATATACCTGCTTGTGCTTTTAGCATCTCATGGTAGTTTGTATTACTGAGCTTTCCGAAGCTCACTTTGTTTTTATCACCACAGGTTAAAAGATCGACCATGTTGCAGCTATCAACGTCGGTATGAGAGTTTTTTTCAGCTCGCTTGCGGAGTATGGTATTTGTGTAATTAGGGGGCATGTATGTCACATCTTGATTTACATTCGAGTCTAAAATTTATTTTAGCAATTTGTATCATAGTTTTTTTTTATTTTGTAGTCTGAATGTTTTCTGGAATTGTATCTTAAATCCAAATTTGATTTATGATTTTAAATGGTTAACAATTTGTTTATTTGAAATTTTATTGTGGGTCGCTCCGGTAACCCTAATGTAACTTCCTAGGATCCATGGTAGCGCATAGACGGGTCTAGGGGGTTACATTTAATGGTATCAGAGCTTAGAGTTGCGTCATTTTGGGTAGATCAGCCGATCGTCTGTTATAGGGTGTCTGGTCTGTGCATGTCCTTAGATCATAACCATACTGCTCCGAGCCGAAACTCTGATGTCGAATCCCTATTTTAAAATCAGTAAATCTAAGTATTCTTCCTCCCGTAGCTTGATCTGTAATAGCAAGAGATGTCTATAACGTTCGTCTGTGTTCTGGATTAAATTGGTGAATTTTGAATCTGGATAAATAACCTGGGGTGATTTATGCTTGTGGAATTAAAGATCTGATAAGATTGAGATTAAATGTTTGATTATGTGAGATGGTTGTCATAAGATTTCATGGAAGGCTATTCGATGATACTTAGTATGTTTGAGATTATTTTGGTGAAAATTTGATAAAAGTGTTATGAATTTAAAAGAAATGTGTCTATGGACCTGGCGAAGAGTAAACCCGGTAGTGACTCTGTTATACAGAAAGGAAACAATTATCGGAATGGTGCTAAAAGTATATGTTATTCGTTTAAAACCTTGAGTATGTTTGGTCTACTTGAAGAAAGACCTCCTATATGAAAATATGGTATGATGCATCGATATATTATCCTTGACTAAAAATTTGTTGTTACACTATGATCTTGGAAGACCTGCTAAAGGCCTTGAGTACTCGATTGGATTTCAAGTAAAGTTAATATGGTCCTAGAGAGATGCGTCTGGGTTGTATGATTAATCTTTTATGGAAGTTGTGAAGTTTCTTATCTCTGACAAAGATCGTTTATAAAAAAGTTATAAGATAAGTGTTTGGTTGGCACAGTTTGAAGTTTAGTACAATTTCAAGTACTGTATTTTAATTTGTTGGTCCGAGATGTATGATGGAATGGTTTCAGTACATGAAGAGATGAAAGAGCAGCTTTTGAATTTCTCTGACTCAAGTAAATTTCGAGGACGAAATTTCTTTTAAGGGGGAGAGAATTGTAACACCCTAAGTCTTTAAGGTAAAAGAAAATATAAAAAAAAGAGAGAAGAGAAGTGTTGTTCAAGGGTTTCGAACCCATAACCATTGGCTTTACATACACATGATACCACCATCTGAACTAAGGATATTTTTTTGGTTATAATCTCTTTCGGATTAAGTTTAACCGATGAATATGAAGTTTGACCACTTGTAAATTAAAGTCATATCTGACTTTTCACCTACCATTTTTGGGATGCATATTCGAATCAAAAAAAGCAAAGAGAGGGGAAATCGGGTCTTTCCAGAATACCAAACGCCTCACCTAACCACCATCGTTCTTAGCTCCGATCTATGCCACCGCCGGGCCATGGCCTTCACCGCCGATGCCACCGTGTCCACCAGCTCTCCCTGAACGCAGCCGCGGTAACCACTCGCGGTCATCAGCCGTCGTCCATCGTGGGAAGCTGTTTGCATGCTTCGTCGGAGAAGCCCAAAGAGGCCTCTATTTTACGCGTTTTCCGGCCACCTCTGTCATCGGTTCGGTGCGTCAGCGGTTCAAGTGAGTTCAGCATGTCGTGGGGAGCAAAACCCGACTGACCGATCGTGTGTCCGACGTCGGTAAGATGCTCATCGAAGCTACGTCGCGTCCGACCGTTTCCCCTCTGTTTTGGTTAATCTCGGTATGAATTCTAGTTTATTTTTGTGTTGTTGATGCATGGGTTGGAATTTTGAGCTAACGAGCTCCTGTTTTCTGACAGAATCGGTGCCAAAGGCGTCCCCGGTGATCGTTTCCGGCAACCGCCCGGCGAAGCCGATCCGAAAGGTAAGTGATCCGGCCTGAACCCATTGTTCAACCGGTCTGATCAGAACCGGTATGGCTCAATGAAACGGGTCAGGCCTATTAGATTTAGGAAGTGGGTCAGCCCGTGTAAGGCCCAACGACCTTTAGTCCAAGCCCGTTGACCAACCCGACCCGTGTTGACCGACCCGACCCGTTGACCGAGTCAACCCAGTGAGTCAACCCGGTCAAATAGTGATGTCAGCATGACGTCAGCGTTGACTGCTGACGTCAGCGTTGACTTTGACCAAAAAGTCAACTTTTCCCGAAAAGTCCCATTTTATGTTTTTCGACGTCCTGAGTCCGATTTTGAAGCTCATTTCGTGATATTCTAACCCGAAAGCCTCTGAATTGAACCTTGAACTCGAGTCTGCTTATGTATTTTAATAATCAATTATGAGCAATGTGAATAAGGACTGAAATTGGAATTTGTGCGATTGAAGGTATTCAAAGTTCCTTGTATTTGGGATGTTGAGGACATCGCATTCAGGTTCGAGAGTGGTCGAATGGGGTACCATGGTTGACCGATATAGCAAGGATTAAAGGTAATACATTACTACCTCTTGTATGTTTTATAATACATAGCGGTATTCGATAAACGCATGCATGATTGTGTTTAAGCGTATGATTAATTATGTTAATGCCTGATCAAATATGGAAAAGGGTAGTAAACTAGTTGAGACTAGTGCTCGGTTAGAAAGATGAGTGACTTAAAAGAACTTTCGAGATTTAAGAATGATTGATAAGACTGTGAAGCTCTAAATTGGGGTTTTGCTTGTTAATGATTTAAATTTATGAAATGCTAAGTTAAAAGATGATGAAAATACCCCTGAGAGTAATGCGATATGAGATTTTTCTCTTTATCTTATAAACAATTGATTCATCGGAAAATCTCGTTATACTTGGAATGACCTAGTAATAAGATTTGCATCTTCGAAAATGTAAACACTTAAGCTATTCTTGAATTCTGAATAATCTCCAAAGATAAATTTACAAGAATTTTTCGCATGTTCAGAGCTACCAATGGTGTAATTATCAGATTGACTAAAACATCTGAAATGACAAAGAGGATTGAAAATATTAATAGGGCGGAATTAATCGGGACAACGTGATGACCAAAAATAAAGGACTGAATTACCCTAGGGCACTAAATGCCAAAATTTACCGAATTGATGAATACACCCTCGAGAACAGAAAAGAACGAACTGTTGGAACAACCGAAAGGCTCATAATTTTTGGAACACCCTCGGATATGAAGCATCCGAAATACTTGCGAATGCAGAAAATGACTGAAGGTACCTCTAAGACTGGATTAAGGAAAACCAATAAAGCTAGACAATATAATGACTCTAAAGTGGTAATTCACGACCCGTGTTTGTTGGTCATTTCTGATACTATCGTAATTTTGGAAAGATACCATGTGGCGACATGTTCGGGCTATTTGGAGAAAGTGCTCAGTTATTGGTAAGAGTAGCATGTTTCCTCAAAAATATAAACTCGATGCTATAGAACGAGTTAGGGTGTTATATACATGTTTGATCTCTCGTAGTAAGTTCAGTGGATGTAAGGTGAAGACGATCTGCTTTGTGTAATCACCTATTTTGTCCAGGGTGTAAAACCCGTATATTATGTTATTTTTACTATATTGATAATGTGCTTTATATATAGTGATAAAATATAAAAATTAAAGAAAAAGAAAAAAGAGTATATATTACTACTATTAGAGTCTATTATTATAACCTATATTATTATTATTACTAGTATTATCCCATATATTATCTACTATTATTGTATTCTTAATCTTAAGTATTATTACTATTTATTATTACTATTATTACTATCCACTTATTTATATTACCATTATATTATTATCCATCATTATCCATTATTATTCATATTATATTTATTATTATGAACTATTTATACCTTTTATTAGCTTATTATTATATTGTTTGTTACCTTACCAGGCTATCATTTATCATTATTATTTATATATATCATAAATGCAATTATGGGTACTATGTTATATTTATTATTATTACTATTAAATCTGGAAATAAAATTGAGTCTAGTAAATAAAAGCCCAACATATATTAAATAAATAAAGCCCAAAATGTTAGTCTATTTACAGAATTATGAAAAAACCCAAAAATAAATAAAATTACAAGGCCTGTTTGGGCCCAAATAATTAATCCCTAAGTCTAAAAAGAAAAAAAACCCTAATCTGATGCTCTCCCATACTTTGTCTTGCAGCCGCTCTTAATCTCAACCGTTAGATCTAAGATCCAGATCTAACGGTCCAAGATCACCCAGAAGCAGGAAACCCTAGCAGAGACCTCTTCCGGGTTGGCGCCGCAGCACATGAGCCACTGGATCAAGGGCATATCGGACGGCCCAGATTGGTCTTCCCCATGCGCGTGTGATCCACGCGTGACCTTCCACTGCCCAGACGCGCGCGTGCATCACACGCCCGAGTCTCTCCATATCCCAATCGGTGGCACGAAGCACTCCACGTCGGCGGCCGTTCGAAACCTCTGGTCCCCTCTCCTCACGAAATCCTCACATGCAACGCAAAAGGACAAACGTCAGAAATCAGAAACAAATTGCAACAACCAAAAATCGTACGAGGCAGAGACAAAATTTCAGAAACAAAAAACGCAACAAATTGCAGAGGCAATCAACAGAAATTGTACAAATCACAACAGATTTATCAGCATTTTCATGTATTTAGAAAAAGAAAAAATACGATTTTTGGGGCTATTTAAACCCGAGAGCAAGCATTGTAAGGGGATGGTTTTTCAGAGAGAGCATTAGAGGATTCGGAAATTACAGAGAGGATTTTTCAGAGAGAAAAAGTTGTAATAGAACGATTCGAAAAATTTCAGAGAGCATTAGGGGATTCAAAAAAATTCAGAGAAAGGCATTGTAACCGAGATTTCAGTCAATTCAATCGGAGAAAAGAGTTTAGAGGTACCGACTTTGTTTTCATTTTTCAATTCGAATAATAAAAATAAAAAAGGGAAACACAGTAGCAAGGTCGCGTTTTTTTACCTTTGGCCATCTCGGCTTCTTCGCCTTTTTGTTCGCCGATGATAAGCCCACGGTTCCCTGCGGGAGCGACGGGTGAATCGGTGAAAAGGCTAAACGCCAGTAGGGATTTTTAAAGCATTTTGGGTCTGGTTTTTTGAAAAAACAGTAAAGATTTCCGGGGTTTGGTTTTAAAATACAAAGGCTTTTTCGGGTCTCTGTTTTGGTTTCGAAAAAAAGAAAGGTTTTTTAGGGTTCCGGCAACAGCGACCGGAACCCCTTTGACGGCGCCAGATTATTCAGAGAGAGGGAGAGGGAACTCGAAATTAGGTTTAGGTTTTGATTTTAAGAGAATAAAAGAGTTAAAATCTTTTTTAAGTTTGTATTTATAGTGTTTTGGTTTTTTAAAATCGGTTTAATTGAGTTTTAAACCCTTCCGCGTTCTTAAAATCACACGGGGAGGGCTTCCGCGTTTGAAAATCTCTTCCCAGGTCCCTCCATGTTTTCAGTCGTCTTCAATTTCGTCCTAATTTTCGTCCTAATTGATTTTCGGGTGGTCAATTCACCGTTTTAGTCCCTGTGGCTTTCCGCATCTTTTCAATTTGGCCCCGTTTTCCTCTTTCGATTAATGTTTTTTTATTGGTTAATTACTATTGCGGTCCCTGCCAGTTTGCATGTTAGTTGTACTCAACATTTTTGTTTTGTTATGTTATTCATGCATTTTATCCCTTTTTTAATGTTTGCATCGAATATATGTTTTTGCCATATTGTTTATATTAGTATGTGCATATTTTGTCTTCACTTGTTCGAATATATATGTGTTTCATGGCATGCATTTTAATTGTTATTGCATGTGATTCTAGTATTTCAATAAGCATGTTAATGAATTTTAATTATAAAACAGAGGTACTTATTAATCCGCGTATTCGGGTCGACTAGCCTAGCTTATTGGATGTCCCGCGAATATTCGGGTTAATTGGAATCGTCTAAAGGTAAATCCGTAATTAAAACGAACAAGACCATAGCATCATCCTTTAATTGCTTGCATCATGCATAAAGGTGACGTACGGGATTCGAACCCTAGACTAACACGGCAGTCAGTCTTATATGATGTCGATTTAGTCTTTGGTCCGGTGTACCGTCATCCTTTTTAATTAAACGACTAATTAATTTGAAACCGCCAATTTGATAAAGCTCGTACGATTAAAGTTTGGTTTTCAATCAAGAACCCCTAATTAAAGTCTTCTTAAATTTTGAATAATTTCCATCAATTAAAGGCAACAATTGTTTTGGTACCGATTTCCGGGCGTGATGGGGGTGCTAAACCTTCCCCACGCGTAACCAACTCCCGAACCCTTTCAAAACAATCTCTGGTTTTGTTTTCTTACGGTGTCTGGCCTACCATAGTGGCCGGTGGCGACTCCAAACCTAGAAAAAGATTTTTTTAAAAGGTTTTCTTTCCAAAACCCGAACCGAATTATTTTTAAAACTCCCCCTTTTTAAATCAAATTGAATATTTTTCAAAAGTAACGGGAACTTAATTTGCGGAGAAAAAACCCCGTTACAGCTTGGCGACTCCGCTGGGGACAATTTTTTTTTTTCAAAACAAAAAGAGAGTTAGGCCAAGAAAATAATTGTTGCTTTTAATGATGGAAATTTTTTGAAATTTAATTTGACTTTAGCGAGATGGTTCTTCCTTGAAAATAGAACTTTAATTACCCAAGCTTTGATTATTGGTGGTCTTGAATTAATTCTTCATTTAATTTTAAAGGAATCACCGACATGTGTTGCATCACGCATTAAGCTCTATACCCGAGCTTCGTCCCTTAAGTGGGAGTGAAACGCCCATACCCACGTGTGTCTCCCTCCACGGGTCGGTAATTCACTTCCGGAATCCACGCCTTTGACATGTGAGCAGCCCTCCACGTCACTAGGTTGTGTTTTCCCTCGAACCGAAACCAATTCGCAAGCTTGTAATGGGCCAGAATTGGGGTTCTTGTTACCTTAGTAGGTGATAAGATAGGTTCGGGTACCCTTGTTAGAACCGAACCAGATGTGTGAGAATTTAAGAAGCCTACCCCGATTAGAGCCATGCGAATAACCGTAGAATTAGAATTCATGCTAATAGGTCTTGTTTTGTTAACCTGCTTTGGTATTTTCTGTTGATTTATTGTATTCAAGTATTCATTATTGGTGTTACTAACCCAGTTACCTTTTTGTCTTGTTTTGATTATTTTTGCATACTCATCGCATTTTCATACGAAGTGTTGATTCGAGAATAGTCTAAGTTGAAAGCTTTTACAACGGGAGAAAGAGTCCACAGCAACGGAGTTTTCGGAACCCTGATTTAATGGAAAGGGACGGGGAAATTCATTTTATAAAAAAATCGTACCCTCGTATTTATTTTCTCACCGCGTTGTAAGAAGACTCGATCTCCGTTATGGAAAGTTGTTTGATAAGGATATCCGTTGATTCAACATTCCCTTGCATTCGATTTTGTTTTTAAATTTGTTGCATTTAATTATATGTTTATGTTTTGCATTTGACATATCATGCATTGCATCATTCATTCATGGAATCTAATTGTTCGGGGTCATGGCAGCATTCGTGACTACCGAAGATTCCACACCCACACTTTACTCGCCACCAAAGGAAGAAAATGGAGGAGAGTTTTGCTAAGTTGGAAGCTAATTTGAGAGGTCAGTTAGAGCATGCCAAGCAAGAGTTGAGGGACACCATTATCAAGACCCAAAAAGATATGATGAACGAGTTATCTCAGTTGCTGCAAGGAAAGGGTCCTGTTGGAAACCCTAGTCAGGATAAGGGAGACCCCTCGTTTTCTCCCGGTTTTGTTACCAATACCCTTAAGTCCTCGCAAGAAGTGGCTACTCAAGGAGATGAGGCAACATCGCATCAAGAGGAGGACAGGGCTCGAATGAGGGGGAGACTAGAGCCCCTAAGAAAGAAGATGAAAAGATGTATCCTACCCCGATCCCAATATCCTGCGCTGACTTGTACGAGGCAGAATTGGTTCGACCCTACCATATCACGGCCTCAAGCCGCAATCGAGAATGTTCAAGGCTCAAACCGAAGGGAGAATAGGACCCCCAAGAAGGAACGAGAGAGAATGAACTTCACCCCTCTACCTATGCCGTACCAAGAGGTGTACAAGCACTTATACGAGGCTGATCTAGTTCGCCCGTATCATGTTCTCCCCTTCCAGCCACCTTACCCTTCATGGTACGATGAGAAGGCACATTGTGAGTATCACGACGGAGTACCGGGGCACACAATAGAAAATTGCTTAGCATTCAAGAAGCTCGTGCAAAACATGATTAACATCGGGGTCTTCGAGTTAGAGAAGCTCAATGTGATGACCAATCCGCTTCCGAGCCATGGAGGTCGAGGCGTGAATGACCTCAAAGCGGTAGATGCGAAGAAAATAAAGATGACAGTGTCAGAAATTAAAACCCCTCTGAGGTGGGTGTACGAGCAGTTGTGTACAGCAGGCGTGATTGAGAAGGGTCCGAATGGGGCATATGACGCCCGTGATCTATTCTGTGAGTACCATCGGACTCTGGGGCATGAGATTCAGAGTTGTCCGAAATTTAAGCAGTTGGTCTAGGATTTAATGGACAATCGGGAGGTTGAGTTCCTTGAAGAAGTTTGAAGGGTGGAATGGATGGTCAGCTCAGCAGTATTTAAGAGTTTTAGTGTATCCAAGACCGCTTGTCTTCATTTCATTGCATTTTAATCTTTTCTTTGAAGTGATGTGTGGAATCCACTTCGCTACCCTTTGCCCGAAGGTAGCAAAGATTTTTGTAAGGGCATCAGACTGCATGTGTCTAAATTTCAATGAAAGGATGCATTACGTTTCAATTGCCTTTTCATTTTGTGTGTATATATTTGCCTATTGAGTCCTCGTATATCAATTGCACAAGGGACATTGACCTTGACCCCAAAGGTTGACTTAGAGCCGCCTTTGTCTAGTGGAAATCGAAAGCTTTGAAGATGATGAATATGTGGCTTACACTCCAAGTTAATTTGGTCATCTAAATAAGTACACATAGAATTAGGGCCTTCGGGAGAATAACCGAAAATCTTCTGTGCTAAAAGAAAAAGGAAAAAGAAGAAAAGAAAAAGGAAAAAAAAGAAAAAAAAGAAAAAAAGAAAAAGAAAAAGAGAAAAAGAAAAGAGAAGAGGAGAGAAGACAAAAGAGAGAGAACAATAAAAGCGTAACAAAAGCACTCCAATGTTCGAAGCCTGGTAATAGGCATCTTCGGATACGAGTGTGGAATTTTTGGGGCACTCCGCTGTAGCAAAAGACCAATAAGGTTGCTATGCACCATTCACTTTAGCTACATGAGTGATGGTAATATTTTCAAATCATGACAATGCCGAGTAGCTCGGGATTTTGTTGTTTGCTCCATCATTTATTTCGAGCCAAAGGAATGTGATGAGTTGACTTCCCCAAAATTATAAAGAATTGATAAAGGCAAAGCCTACAGAAGATAAATCTAATTGATTAAAAGCCGAAATAACTTGGAGAGTATGTCACATTTTCAGACATCAGCTTAGCTTTCGAGGTCTCCTAGACACATGTTGCTTGAGGCAATCCTTGGTAAGCCACAATAGTGTTGTTCGTGCACTTGATATTCGGGGTATTTAATTTGACTTGATATATCCCTAATTTGAAAAGAAAGTATAGTTTTCGAAAATGCATCTCATGTTGAAATTAGAAGATGCAATCTAAATCTTTTTTGAACACAAATTAATTTCCCTTTGCTTCGGGGATAAAGTTTAGAATGCAATGCCATGAATACAAATGGTGGGTCATCAGTGGCCATAGTGGGGATGGTAGTAGATTCCTACATGCTATAGTTCAGGGACTTGAAGCAATTTTTTGTCGAAATGTTCGATTGCTTCAGAAGATGAAATTGGACCTTGATGAACTTAAGAGAAAAGTTCAGGGACTTGGGGGCATGTGTTCCCCCTATGGTTGAGAGAAGAGATGAAGTCGTCGTGTTGAATTAAGACGAAGAGAATAATTTAGCACCCAGTTTGAGTAAAGGGCAAGATTTTGGGAACAAGCACCGAGAGCGGCGTTATGTCCAGTTTGACTAGCGAAAGTCAACAGTTATCTTTCGAGAAGAGATCAAACCATTAAGATTTGGCAAGTACGAAAGCCAGAAGAAGAAGATCAAGAGGGACCAGTCTAAAATAAACTCTAGAAAAAAGTTCAAGGATTGGGGGCATGTGCTTCCCCTAGTGTTGAGAAAAGAAAAATCGTCGCATTAAGTAAAGACGAAGAAAATGTTTGAGCACCCGGCTGGAATAAGGGGGCAATACTTTAAGAACGGGCACTACGAGAGGTGTTACGTCTATCCTGACCAGTGGAAGTCAGCAGTCGTCTTTTGAGAAGAGACCAAGAGATTAAGATTTGGCAGAAGTGAGAAAGCCAAAAGAGATTGAGAAGAAGAAGAGACAAGAAGAAGGTCGAGATCGACCAACTCGGAGAGTAGAAGCGTCCGAGCATTTTGATGTCATGATTCATACATCATTTGTAGTTAGGCATCCCTAGAATCAGGGGCATGCTAACTTACATCAGCATATCATTTCTTACCTATTTTTGACAGGTATATCAAAGCTTTTCCCATAAAATGAAGCTCGCCTATCCGTTCAGGCTCGTGGAGAATGGAATATCAAAGCTTTTCTCATAAAAGGAAGCTCGCCTATCCGTTCAGGCTCGTGGAGAATGGAATATCAAAGCTTTTCTCATAAAAGGAAGCTCCCCTATCCGTTCAGGCTCGTGGAGAATGGAATATCAAAGCTTTTCTCATAAAAGGAAGCCCGCCTATCCGTTCAGGCTCGTGAAGAATGGAATATCAAAGCTTTTCTCATAAAAGGAAGCTCACCTATCCGTTCAGGCTCGTGGAGAATGGAATATCAAAGCTTTTCTCATAAAAGGAAGCTCGCCTATCCGTTCAGGCTCGTGGAGAATGGAATATCAAAGCTTTTCTCATAAAAGGAAGCTCGCCTATCCGTTCAGGCTCGTGGAGAATGGAATATCTAAGCTTTTCTCATAAAAGGAAGCTCGCCTATCCGTTCAGGCTCGTGGAGAATGGAACCCGCCTATCCGTTCAGGCTCTTGGAGAATGGAACCCGCATATCCGTTCAGGCTCTTGGAGAATGGAGTTTTCGATATTTGTCTATGTGTTCAGACCTCGGAGGGTTGAAAAATGTTGAAGTTGGAAGCTTCGAGCCTTCGCGACAGTTGTATTTTCCCGTACCGACTTCCGAACCACCAGAAGTTCAAGTGCATGGTGACTCGGAATCCTAATAGGGAAGTCGGACAAAATCGTGTTTATGGCCTTTGCTTTATTCTTGTTCCACAAGTATAAGCAAAGGGGGGCAGCTGTAATCACCTATTTTGTCCGGGGTGTTAAACCCGTATATTATGTTATTTTTACTATATTGATAATGGGCTTTATATATAGTGATAAAATATAAAATTAAAGAAAAAGAAAAAAGAGTATATATTACTACTATTAGAGTCTATTATTATAACCTATATTATTATCATTACTAGTATTATCCCATATATTATCTACTATTATTGTATTCTTAATCTTAAGTATTATTACTATTTATTATTACTATTATTACTATCCACTTATTTATATTACCATTATATTATTATCCATCATTATCCATTATTATTCGTATTATATTTATTATTATGAACTATTTATACCTTTTATTAGCTTATTATTATATTGTTTGTTACCTTACCAGGCTATCATTTATCATTATTATTTATATATATCATAAATGCTATTATGGGTACTATGTTATATTTATTATTATTACTATTAAATCTGGAAATAAAATTGAGTCTAGTAAATAAAAGCCCAACATATATTAAATAAATAAAGCCCAAAATGTTAAAGTCCATTTACAGAATTATGAAAAAACCCAAAAATAAATAAAATTACAAGGCCTGTTTGGGCCCAAATAATTAATTACTAAGTCTAAAAAGAAAAAAACCCTAATCTGATGCTCTCCCATACTTTGTCTTGCAGTCGCCCTTAATCTCAACCGTTATATCTAGGATCCAGATCTAACGGTCCAAGATCACCCAGAAGCAGGAAACCCTAGTAGAGACCTCTCACGGGTTGGCGCCGCAGCACATGAGCCACTGGATCAAGGGCATATCGGACGGCCCAGATTGGTCTTCCCCATGCGTGTGTGATCCACGCGTGACCTTCCACTGCCCAGACGCGCGCGTGCATCACATGCCCGAGTCTCTCCAGATCCCAATCGGTGGTGTAACCCCCTAGACCCGCCTATGCGTTACGACGGATCCTAGGAAGCCACATTAGGGTCACAGGAGCGACCCACGGTAAAAAAAATACACATAAAACATTTTCTCTGAAAAATATATATTAAATTATAACGGTAACTTTTGTTGAAAATATTCTTTCATGAAATCATTTAAACATATAACAGAATTTCAGAAAACATTTTACAGACACTATCATGAAACAATAATGATATGCATGCCCACTAACTATGTCGGTACTGTACTCCAAAAACAACGCCGAGAGAACTCCGAACACTGATGTCACACGTTATACCATGATATTTTCCTTTAACCTGTGATGGTAAAAACAACGTGAGCTTGGAAAAGCTCAGTAATACAAAACTACCAAGAGATGCTATAAGCTCATGCAGATATTAGTAGGCATAACATTTTTATGATGCTTTACGCAGTAACGGTCTTCATTTCTTTTTCGATATTTCAGGTAACGTTATACTTGGGGATAACGGTACTTGTTCTTTATTCAGTCATCAAGAATTAGACGGTAATTATAGGCTATTAATGTACGGAGGTGGAATTAGAGAGTTCGGTTCTTAGTGTGTTCCAACAGTATAAGTAAAACATGTACAACAACAGTATAATATACATTTTCAGTTCAAAAACATACAGTTCAAGTAACAATACGGTACGGTTTAATCTTTTATCGACCCTCCAACCACACTCCAAGAGGCAGTTCCCCAAAACTGCGTCAAAGGCGTTAACCAGTGCCCATTGGGCATAGGTGCCATACTAAGGGATTACCTTAGGAACGGTACGGTACGGTATGGTAGGTATTACCCTAGCCGAAGCATAGGAACCTGTAACGGTAACGGTAAGGAATTACCCTAGCCGAAGCATAAGAACCTATAACGGTAACGGTAAGGAATTACCCTAGCCGAAGCATAGGAACCTGTAACGGTAACGGTATTACCAGCTAGATCAGAGCTGAACCTACGGTCACTTCATATTCTATCCCAAGTATCCCAGTATCAATCTATGTAACGGTTCGGTGATCAATAACAACTGAAATTTCGGTAGATATAAAATAGACATGTATTTTCCATATAACGGTACTCAGAAGCATATTGTTCAATCAAAACTATGATGTATCACCCATATAATATAATCATGCTTTCGTCATGTAAAACAATATTAAAACGGTTATATAGCACACAAGGAACACACTAGGTGGAATCGTTTATTTCCTTGGAGATACTTGACATTTACGGAAGAGAACATATTAACTTTTGACGGTTGAACGGATCTTTGAAACAAGACCCCTATTAAAAGAGGGGTTTGAACTAACAATTTAATCCGGATAGTCAGGAGATGATACATCAAAATCTTGAGAGTTTAGGCATTTCATGAGTGATTTAGCCATTTACTTATAAGGCATTATGGTCATTTTATCATATGCGGGCATTTTGGTAATTTATACCAACAAGATGTAAACGGTAGCTCAGAAATTCTATTTGCTCATCGGGTATCCAACCTAAAGGTGGCAAACGGGTCAATTGGTTCGGGTTCGGTTCAGGTCATTTCGGTTTCGGTTATTTCGGGTCTGATATTTTCGGTTCAGATTCGGTTTCGGTTTTGGTTCGGTTTCGGTTCGGTTTTTGTTCGGGTCTATTGTGTTTTAGGTCATTTCGGGTCGGTTGATTTCGGTTCGGTTAATTTCGGTTCGGTTGATTTCGGTTCGGTTATTTTCGGTTAAATGAGAGATCAATCGTTTTTAATCAAATTCTTAGGTTGGTCAGATTTTTACACCCTATATATGACTTTATAAAGTCAATATATTTGGCATTTTAGTGATTTGTGCGGCTGTTCATATTTTATCTTTCTTTATTTCTATTAATCGGGTCCATTCGGTTCGGGTCTATTCGGTTCGGGTCTACTCGGTTCGGGTCCATTCAGTTCAACTAAATTCGGTTCAGTTTCGGTTCGGTTTATTTCGGGTTTCAGATCAAATTTCGGATCAGATTTCGGGTCAATTTCGGGTTGATTTTCGGTGTCAGTTCGGGTCTGGGTTCGGGTAATTCGGTTCGGGTTTTGGTTCTCGGGTCAAGTTTGCC